>LR999916.1:10696799-13196799 GCA_905220335.1 Noctua pronuba
CCGACTTTTCATAGCATCCAATTAAATTGTTCTTACCTAAGGTAAGGTATTTCCTCACAAATGTTTCAGCTTTTGAAAATGATTTGAGGTTACGGGATCTCCATCTATAAGAAAAGAACAAGCAGGAAAATCATTTTCCATTTCCTTAACACCTCATCACACCGAATATGGAAACGCAAGTAGATTAGAACCTCCTCTGACAATTACTATGGAGTGAGGAGGAACGGAACTGGAACGTTGTGAAGTAATGGCTTCAAAGGGAATATTGAGATGGACTTATTTAAACTGAGGACGTGGTTCTGATGGTACATACTGCTGGGAAAGTTGGACAACTTTTAGAAGTAAACTTCAAGTTTTTGAAGTCGTCATTTTTTTTTTTTCATTTTATTTAGTTGCCTGTACTGTCCCACTGCTGGGCAAAGACCTCCCCCAATTGCTTTCATTTTTAATAAATATATTTTTATTTTTTACATTTCATCCCATCATTATTTTAGATAAAAAACGTACACTTTCACGTTCATGTTTTTTGCCGTGAGGTAAGTAAAGTACCTAACCTGAGGCCCTAACACGAGTGTTGACGTTTTTCGTGACCATGATGTTAACCAGTGATCCATAACGATTGAAGGTCACAAATTCACATTGACAGCGCCATCATAGCGCAGTAACAAGAAGATTTTTATACTTTTAGCTCTACCTAATTATGAAACTTCTCTCTCGCCAACTGAAGTTACACTAAAATAGCTTATGGCGTTGGCAGAAGATTACCCAGTTCCCATTAAAACAACCACAAAGTTATTGTTTTAAAACAAATATAAGCACAAGCGCTACGGAAAATTATCTGTATTTTAAATTATTTTGGAATTTGAACCATTTTGCTACAGGTCAACGACTACACCATTATGTACAAGCCTTTCACTGTTACGCTGAAACTGAAACGAAATTGACGATTCGTTTTTTTAATACCTGTTTCGGGAAAAACTCATGTAGATTATTCTCAAACTTTCAGACAGTATGTCCCAAACAATTCAATGAAACTAGGGCGTTTTTGTCCGCGCTCAGTTTCGCGCTTAGCGTGGTTTTTTTTCGGTACAAGCTTTCGAATACCCTCTGTTTTTACCGTACCTTCCGTATTTGAATCTATAAGGCCTACTACACAACCTCAAGCGATGCAAGTTGCGACGCGACTGGTATCAAACGACGTTTCGTTCATGTGAGTATCACTGCGTCGCGGTGACTTGTGGCATGTTCTAAACATTGCTGTCATTTGTGTTCTCCACAAGAGCGGTCGCAAGACGCGTATAGGGGGTATATGTAACAGGATGTTAAGATCTCAATACTGCATACAAAACGGAGGATCCTCCGACTAGACGGGTGTTGTGTCTGGAGGGCTACTGCCCGACAGTTGTCGTTAGGTTTTTCTATATGGCCCTAAGTCGCGGATAACTTGAATAGCGCAAAATTTAGATGTTAGTTCTTCATTCGTATCATAGATGGCGCTGTAGTTCTTTTTATAGTGCCGCTACACGCGTGTCGCTTGAACTAGCAGCTCGTGGCCAAGCAGTAAGGGTATCGGCTCTGTTTTTGTTGCTACTCAAGTGTACATAATGTGTAAATGTACTGTTTTAAGAGTATTGGTTCGTTGGAGAACGGTCATTAAAGGGAACGCGCGAGAATGTTTCTTTAAGATTGAATTTTTGTTAGGAATCGTTACTGTTTTGTTTTGAGAATGTTTGAGTTGCAACCATTTACTTTATTAGCTGTTTTGATATTAAGGTAAGTGCGAAATAATCTTAGTCTGTGTGAAAAATGAGGAAAAATGTATGGAACTTGCATCATTTACCATGTTTTCTAAGTATAAAAAGATTTCAAACACTGTTTTAAGCTTTCGCGGTTTACAACTAAACTTATACTGTCACTTACGGGATATCTTGCTGGAGCTCAAAATAATGAACTATCACGGAAGATACCCCGTAAGTGACAGTATAAGTTTGGATGAGAAGATTTTATCCCATTTTGACCAGGATTTTTCATTCAGTTGTTTTTAAAAAAAATAGTATACGGCCTACTGCAATTTTTGTAATAGTTCCACTACCAGTAATTTTATTATATAAGGCAAGTATTCAACATTCATTCGTTTAATTTATTTAATACCGTTAAATTTTGCAAGGCGGTTTCCAATGCACAAGAGAGAAGTGACACAGCGGCAAAAATCCATCCCTTCCTAACATTTTTCAGGAACATGCAGTTTCTGCTTTTTGGCGTATTGATGGTAGTCTTGGGCCGAATCTGAATTTTGCTTCATACGTGGTCGATGCTTTCAATAGCGTCCATCAGTCGCTGTAACGAGCAAACACAGCATATAACGTCTCTTCATGAACAATTAAGTAATAAGCATCTTTTATATCACGTTATCTATTCTCTGAATCTACAGGGTGTAAGGGAATTCACCCCATCAGTATGCGGAGGACTGTCCCTTACACCCTGTATTTTACTGCTTTGTACACACGCAAGATAACATCAAACTTGTAATCCTGGAAGGGATTAAGCTGATGTGTGCAGTACACGAATATTTCACCAGCTATTAAAAAAACTTCATCATCTGCCTAGCTTTTTCCCAACTATGTTGGGGTCGGCTTCCAGTGTAACCGGATGCAGCTGAATACTAGTATTTTACATGGAGCGACTGCCTATCTGACCTCCACAAATCAGTTAGTACTGGGTAAGACTGACTGTCAGACTTTCGGGCCACTGACTACCTGTAACGGCTGTCAAATTCAACCTCCGCGCTGCGTCCATCTACTCGATCACAGTCTGTCCACCCAGCCTTAATGAGTAATTTACATCTTTGTGTTTTTTTTATATCGCTTTTAACGACAAGATTGCCCACTGTGTCACCCTATGTGAAATGTTTTCTTTCGTCAATTTTGCTTATATGGTGTAAATAATAAAGAATACTCTTTTCTATTCTAATTTACCCAAACGAAAGGACACAGTACCCAATCACGAACCACAAACGAAACTATATACCTACACATTCATTACCTTCCAATGTAAATACGCATTCAAAAACCGAAGCTAATGGACAGTTTAAATTCCATTGCGCCCTTTGATAGGAAAAGCAATAAAATTGGCTTTTAGAAGTCAAACGATATGGTAATGTAAGGAGTACTGCTTTTATATTCGCGGCACGCTGCCGATATTTCACGGCGAGATCTGTTCGGATTCAGATAAAAGGGGACGGATGTGTGGAAATGGATTCTGGATTTTTGTTCATCTTGATTTTTTGAAAGAAAGAAAGAAAATGGGTATTTGGTACAGAATGGAGTAACATCATCTTCTGCCTTTTCCCAACTATATTGGGGTCGGCTTCCAGTCTAACCGGATGCAGCTGAATAACAGTATTTTACATGGAGCGACTGCCTATCTGACCTCCACAACCCAGTTAGTACTGGGCAAGCCTTACCAAGGAGTGTTGTATTAACACTCCTTGGTAAGGCTGATTGTCAGACTTCCGGGCCATTGACTTCCTGTTGTTGTTGTTGTTGGTGACAAGAGTAACTTAGGTTAGTTCGTACGGTTGCAACAATACGTAATCCCCTTATGGTTTGGCAGAGGTATACCTAATAGTTCATCCACATTGCACCAGCTATGTTTAAGTTTCATGTAATACCGTATGAGCCTATTGCCACCAACCGGGCACAAATCCAGGCTCCATGGCTGCTACTGAGCAATTCCTGATGGAAAAACCCAATAGTATTCCACTGAACTCAGGACAGGAGGTCGCTCAGCATTCGCACTTGTGACTACTAGACCAACGAGGCAGTCGTTGTTGCATTATACGATTTTTTTTTTAAGTATTTGCCCCTCATCTAGTCCCTCAAAGTTTTGTCATAAGTACTAAGAAATCACAGTCCTCGGTTCTCTTAAACTTATTTATTGTTTTAATTCCATCCGACTACACGTTTTCCACATATTCCAAAACTACCAACTAAAACTTTGAACATTCAAGGAAAACTAAGCACATTTTCATTTTAATACAAAAGCCGTTTCCACAAAAATAACCATTTGAAGCACCTGAGCAGATTGCGGGCTTCCACTTTACCAAAAACGTTCAGTTCCAATACAGCTTAGTACTGAACTAAGCTCAATTTCTATAGCACTAAGATCCTTAATGGCATAAATTGAAATTCTACGCACTTTCGTTCTCAAAACTTGAGGGATTATGACATTTATTTTTGTGAAAATAAAGCTGAAAATTGTGTGTGATTTTTCAGCGTTTGGTATTGAAATGTTGGGGGTTATTGAAAATTATGATTTGATGACATGATTTTTAGGGGGAAAGGTGAAATTGTTGAGAAGTGTTATTACGGGTTCTGCATACGGAATTGAATGTTTTACGGGTTATAATGGATGGTATGCCTTTTGTCGAAAATATTAAGAATGTAATGGAGGGCCTTCTTGGTTCAGTGGTTGTAACCTCGACTACTGAACTAAGGTCCCGGGCTCGATTCTTTGGTCGAATTACAATTGAGTATTTGAGTTTATGAATTGGGAACTTCTTAATTAAGCAGTCATTAGCATAGACTTGAGAATGTATGAGTTAACTAGTTGAAAGTTGATCTACAGTAATACATAGGTCAAGTAAGATTGTCCATGTAAACATAAATAAATATGTTTGTATGTTCTTATCTCTTCGTGAACCATGTACCAGAAAGTTGTGTCAATTTGTTTGATTTTGTATGAATGATAAAAATAAAAACTGTCAAGTCTTTGGTCTTCTTACGTCTGATTCAGCTCTTGATAAACATATTATAAAGATAGTTTATAAGTTTGGATGTAGGAGGTTATCTACAAAACTGCTTAACTAATTTCAAAAAATCTTCACTGCTGGGAAAGTAGTGAAGATTTTTGATTTATTTTATTGCTTAGTACTATAGAATGTATTTTCACGCACGCAAAATCGCCGGTAGAAACTACCTAGTTTACTAAAATCTGAAAAATGTATAACTAATTTTTTTCGTGGCTTTGCCCCCGTGGATGTTGGGGATAAGAGATCGTAAGTAATTAAAACTCGTGTCATCTGCGTTTAAAAATGGTACTCTCTTTCTTCTCCTAAAATTGTTTGTCCGAAAATCATTATCCATAACAAGTTAAATAAATAATAATAATGTTAAAAAATTCGAATTAGAACTATTTTGTCATAATATCAAGTACTTCAATAATTGAATCTACTAATTTTGCATGAAATAAAGTCATAGGTCCTAAGTATTGCATTATATTATAATGTGTATTATTACCGTAATGCATGGGTAATCAGCAATTTTCCAAAAAATATCTTAAAAGTCTTGCTAGATGGATCGCGACGACGATATTTGTGACAGAAAGTGGGTGTGTTGTGTAATGTAAAATGCGAGCGTAGCGAGCGCGCGTCACACAATCTTTAATATTTATAACAAACGGATTTAGGGCATTTGCATTTAGGGATTTCAATTTTATGGCATGCGAAGTTCGGGTAAGTTATCATTCGGACGAAAATGATGATTAGGACAAAAAAAATATGGCACTTTAGATTATGGATAAAAAAGTTAGGAAACACAATAGAGAACCTTTAAAAATAGGTAATACAAAGATAAATAGACAGACTCATTTTTGCATCTTGTATTACTCGTAGAAGGTATAGATAACGTGCGATGGAAGTAATTTGAACTCAAATGACTTTGCAGTGTCAAATAGAAACGTCTTCAATACGAGTTGATGAACTTCTAACGACTTTGATAGTCTCTGTATCTCGCGTACATTCTCTTCACAAATGCATGTGAAACATGACAATTTCAACCTTATATTCATGATGGTAGAAGTCAAACAAATCACTCTTATAATTTGCAGTAAACACAGTTTGTAGACACAGGGTAAATGGAATAATTTTATTCCATTTGATTTATGTCAATAAATCCTTACTAATATTATAAATGCGAAAGTAAGTTTGTTTGTTTGTTACCTTTCCACGCCTAAACCGTTGAACCGATCATCCTGAAATTTTGCATATACTTTGTCAGGTGTACAGAAACGGACATAGGGTACCTTTCATCCCAAAAAAAGTACTGTTCCCGAGGAACACATCAATAACGTTCTTATTATAATAAATGCCGCGACGTGTCTTTCGAATCATGATTGAATTATTACAAGCAGAGTACAACCCGAATTGATTGTCAAATTCTAAATTAACGCGAGCGAAGGCGCGGGTAAAAGCCAGTAATTTATAAATATTAAGCAATTTCATACCGTCTAGAGTATTTTAAGCTTTGGCGAAACTAAAAAGAATCCCGCGTGGGTAAATATCATCATTCTCTTGCTCTTATTCCAATTTATTTGGGGTCGGCGCAGCATGTCTTCTTCTTCCATACTTCTCTATTACTAGTCATCTCAGCAGTCGCCTCCTTTCTAGCCATATCATCCTTCACGCAGTCCATCCATCGTTTCTTTGGTCTTCCTCTACTCTTATAGCCATCTACATTCATACTCAATATTTTCCTCACAACATTTTAATCCCGCGTGGGAAAATAATATTATTGAATAATATTAAAGTTATTTATTATTGTTATTTATTTTTTATAAATAATAAAAAAATAGAAGAATTTGGAAGTCATGGAGAGAGGCCTTTGCCCAACAGTGGGATGACACAGGCTAACAGTATCTGTATAATATTAAAGTTTGAAAAAACTAAAAAACACGCTTTAGAATGACGTCATTGTATTTCTCGTATTCTTCTCAGTAAACCTTTTCATTTGATACCCATATCATGGGAATGAATAAAAAGTAACTAGTCCGCCATTTTTGGGAGTCCGCCATATTGAATTTAGAATGACGTCACTTAGCTAACCATGCATTGTCATCCAAACTAAACATGAATGCAAAATTTCAGCTCAATCAGTAAACAGGAAGTGGGTCACATTTAATTTCTAAGAGTTTTTACATAGTTACAGGAGAAGTTAATAAAATCGTGTTAAAAATCTCAAGAAAAACTGTTGCTAAAACAATAGCATAAGCACAAATTATTTTGAAAAAATGTAACACCTTGATGTCACGCCTATTGTCCCCAAAGTTAGGCAGAGTTTAACGTATACCCACATTTCGCCAATTATGTCAAAGTCCCATGTAATAGGGGGAGAGCCATTTGCCATCAACCAATCACTGATTCCAAGCTATTACTGAGAAATTCCTAATTCAAAAACTCCAAAAAATCCCGATCTGGAAATCAAACCCATCAAACCTCTTACTCAGCAGTAGCGATTGTGACCACCAGATCAACAAGGCAGCATCTTAAAAGATGTAAATAATAAGTGCTTGCTACAAAAAAGGTAATATATAAAGTAACCTTTTACTCACATAAAACATAATCAGCTAAAAGGACAAATGGGAAATTATAAATTCACTTTGGACCTACAAGCGGATTTTGTGCTCTTTGAAATTGTTTCCTATCATTGTATATTCTGATTGTAGTTTCTAAGTACAATCAGAAGGAGGAGCTCATGACTTAATAATAACAGCCGCTCGGGTCTATCTTTAGGCTAAGCCGTGCTTGCCTAGGTTGGTCTGTGGATGGGTGACCACCCATTACATACCGAGTTTCCTCCGTGCCTCGAAAAGCACGTAAAGCTGTTGGTCCCGGGTGTCATTTGTAGATGTTTGACAGTCGTTAGGTAGTCAGTGGCCCAAAAAGTCTGACAACCAGTCTTACCAAGGGGTATCGTATTATCCAGTACTAACTGGGTTGTGGAGGTTAGATAGGCAGTCGCTCCATTTAAAATACTGGTATTCAGCTGCATCCGGTTAGACTGGAAGACGACCCCAATATAGTTGGGAAAAGTTTGTTTTTTTGCCGGTCAGTATCAGGCTGTATGTTAGCTCAGAATGATGTACAGTCACGAGCACCAATATGTATACACTTTCCTAAACTTAAAAGCAATTTTCGCGAGAAATAACGATTGAAACTTGGATATAGGATCTTTTTCATAAAAATATGAGTACCAAAATACTATGTTCGTAACAACATGAAGTTTTGATCAGAACAGTATGAGAAAAACAGTTTTAAAAGTTGTTAAGTGTTTACATATTGGTGCAAGTTACTGTACTGAATACGTGGTAACCGTTTTTGCGTCGGTGTCCCTTCCATCCCATATAACTCTGGAAAGCAATATTTGCTGCAGTCGCGAATCATATACAATCTGATTGCAAAAAACGTAAGAAAATACAAATTTCGCGGGCTACCCTGGCGCTCCATTGGGACATGACGACATTTTGACTTTAATCATGTTTAATTTAATTTTGTTACCATTTCTCCAGAGACACTCACCGTCGACTGCCTCGTTGGTCTAGTGGTCAGAAACACGGCTACAGAGCATAAAGTCCTGAGTTCGATTCGCAGCTGGAGCACAGTGTTATTGGGATGTTCCAATTCAATTTTTGAGTAACAGTCACGGAGTCATGCCCGGTTGATTGCAATATGCTCGCCCTCTATTACATGGGACTTAATCATAACTGGCTAAATATGGGTGTACTATTACTTACACCTCTGCCTAACCCTTCGAAGATTACAGGCGTGACGTTATGTTATAATAGCTGACCCGCGCAACTTCGTCTGCGTCACATAAGACAGAGAGAGGGTTAGAGAGAGTGGGTCGTAAGCACCTATAATACAATTCTAAAGGACATCACACACATCATTCCGCATAATGAAAATGCGCGCGCGGTACTTGATCATAATTTTGCTGCGGAGTTATTTTAAAACTGTGATATCTCCTAAGATATTCATTGAAATCAAATGCTGTAAGGGAAATTTTGTTCAAAATTAATTATTTGTCATTGCGTTAAATCACAAATATTTAATTTAAATTTTTTGGATAAGAATAAATTTCATGTTCACAAAAAAAAACTTTCGCAAGTAATGCATTTTTAGAGACAGACATAATTATGCTATAGGTACACATAGACATATGCTGTCACGGACTTTTTTAGAACTTTTTAAGAGAAACAATTCCGTCATGATGTGGATTATATTCTCGAGAGACAAACAACTAAACAACACAAAATAAACACTGAAAGAACAACACTAAAACAACACATTTCTTCAGTGATGTATGTTGTGTGTTAATCGGTGTACAGCATTTAGAATTCATTGAAGCCAGCTCGCTTTCTCCTCGGGGAGCTATGTAATCAGTGCTCTGATTACATAGTATAGTTTTCTAACGTGGTTTGTGTGTGGGGGGAGGGGGGGTATTGAAGTAGAGTGAGATATATGGGATGGTTGATTGAAGTACTTGTGAGTGAGTTATAGATGGATTTTAAATGACAATTTGTCTGTCTTTACTAACTTTCTCATCCTATAATATTAAAAATGCGAAAGTAAGTTTGTTTGTTTGTTACCTTTTCATGCCTAAACCGCTGAACCGATCATCCTGAAATTTTGCATTTACGTCAGGTGTACAGAAACGGACATAAAGTACCTTTTATCCCGAAAAAGGTACTGTTCCCGAAGATAACCACAATAACGTTTTTATGATAATAGATGGCGCCACGTATCTTTTGAATCATTATTGAATTATATTATTACAAGCAGAGTACAACCCGAATTTATTCAAATACTAAATTAAGCGAAGCCTCGGACAAAAGCTAGTAAAATATAAACATTATAGACCACTAGCTTTTGCACGCGGCTTCGCTCGCGTTATTTTAGAATTTGAAAATCAATTCGGGTTGTCCCTGCTTGTCTAATAATATAATTCATGATTCATTGAGTCATATTTTAGGATGATCAGTTCAGTGGTTAAAGCGTGGTAGGTAACAAAAAAACTTACTTTCGCATTTTTAATATTAGTTAGGATACATACCCAAACTAAAAATACAATACAGTATCAAAAACAGAAAATAATTAAAGGGAAAAAAACCTAATTGATCACTTACTTCATCGTTCAAACATTTGCCACGAGAATTTGAAATGATAATGTGATATTACATTAGAAGTGAAAACAGTTCAACTAACTTTGTAATATTCATCATATTTCCGATTACTACTGTAATATGCAATAAATCAATACGCTTGGTTGGCGAATTGACAATCGCAAGGACGAGTTAGCTATTGTCTTTCCATCTGGATGCACCTGATATAAAGTACCAGATAGTCTTTCCCAATAATATTCTTCATGTTGTATGACAGGAAAAATTTTTTCTTATTCTCTGAAGCAGCTACGCCAAACGCGTTTATAAACGAGCTTTGTAATGGGACTAAGATATGATGTAATTTGTTTTTAACCTGACTACGGTGAAGCCAAAAGGAAGGGTTATGATTTTAGCAGTCTATGTATGTGTGTATGTTCCTCCGTAGCGCCTAAATAAATCGTCCGATTTTGATAAACAAGGTGTCAATCAATTCGTTATTATGGCCCGGATAACATGGGCTACATTTTAACCAACTTTAACAATAGGAGGCTAGGCTAGGCTTATGGGCCAACCTCGAAGGTTTCTTTCTTCTTTAGGAACCAATTGGGAGGAGACTATTGCCTAGATTCAATTAACCTGCTTAATCCCATTTAAACTTTGCAGTATTTTTACCTTATGATTTGCTCCTATTTAAACTACGACTTACTTTTACAACGCCAAACTCCAGATCTATGTTTCAAAATAACAAGGTTCCCGCTATCCAACCAGTAAATTGACAAATGCAAGGACATTTGTCAAGATACCGGTCTAGTTTCCAATACGCTCGGAGGACGATGTTAGCTGTTACAAATCCTTAACAAAATTTGTCGATGGCGAGACGATATCGGTGACTACATCCTTTTGTTAAGTTCTGCTAGTAACTTTGTTCACTTTTTGTGGTGCCGCAACACATTAATGCCATTGAAAGTCGTTTGTAGAAATACAAAATGCTAAGAAGGGGATTGCCACTAGTCAACGACTTCTGGCAATGGACTATGCAACATATTATCAAACTCAAAGCATTTATTTCAATTAGACCATAATAGGCACTTTTGATTGTCAAAAAAACAAAGAAGGCGAAGCTACAGTCCCAGACACAAGGCATAATAACTTGTGAAAGTACTTTTTTTTTTAGGGGGCTATTTGACAACATCGAAAAAAGAATAAAATATTTAGTCCGTGAGTTAGATCACCAAAAAAAGTTGGACAACACATTTTTTTTTTTCACAAAATCAAAAAATGACGATGATACAGCGCATCAAAGTTCAAGCGAGGGCTTGTGACATCACTGGACAGTAAAAAGTAACAGAAATTGTGACGTCACGCGGGATTTAAACGCGCTGTATCGTGGACATTTTTCGTATACAGGGCAAAAGAAAAAATTATTGTCCAATATTTTTTGATAATCGAACTGACGAACTAAATAGATTTTTTTAGGCAAATATCCTATTTTCATCCTTGTAGACTTACAAAACCAAAGTTGCTTTTCATGAATTTTGTTTTATTTTTATAAAACAAAATTTGGAATATCCCAGGAGGATCCACTTTTATGAAACCACTTCCTAAAGTAAATACTAACCGGATACAATTTATCCCACCCATAAAATAGTGTCTGCATCCTAACACGCCCATGAATTTACTATCACCGTACGTAAAACGGATTTTTACACAGCTCCAGGCACGTACCGAAATTGAGGAAAAACGTCGGCCCTAAAAATGTTTTGAGATCAGCTGAGGCCCGTCGTTCCACTCGCATTCGACGGAAACTTCTTCACGTGTCGAAATAAATAATACTAATATTATAACATACCTTATGCGGCTTCGCCCGCGTGGAGTTCGGTAATTGGCCTACGGGAACGTCCTACGGGGATAAAAAGTATCCTTTGTGTAAATTCAGGTAATAAACTATCTGTGTGCCAAATTTCATCCAAATCCGGTCAGTAGTTTTTGGGTGAAAGAGTAATTAACATCCATCCATCGTCGCAAACTTTCGCATTTATAATATTAAGTAGGATAGAATGTGAACGTAACCCTGTTTGTCTGTCACTATCTATAAACAGATTTGGATCAAATATACACACTAAGACCAGGACCTAGGTTAGGATATAGGATAATTTTAATCCCCGTAAATTTTCGTGGGTTTTTCCCGACCTCCGCACGGGCGACGTCGCAAGCAAAAGCTAGTATTTTCTATTTTAATGATCTCTATCGGTATTATAAATTTAACCCCTATTCGTTCAGCAGTTTCTGAGTGATTAAGTAGCAAACATACTCACGAACTTTCACATTTATTTTTAGTACATACATTTTTTCTTATTACAAGATGAAACGAGAATTTTCCCACACGAGTAGGTATAACACTGAGTGGGGTATTTTAAAATGCAATGATGTTACATTATGTCAGCTTTCATCCGGACATTTTTGGAGTATGTTATAAATATTTATATTTTCATACATTACTGCTCATTGGACTAATGGTGACGTTGGTACAAGGGTGTTCGTTAGAGGTCTTTAATCCTATCCTTAGGTTGGTAATATGTTTGCGTTTTTTAAACGACTTTAAATTAAAAAGGAGCTTGTTCATTTGTTTTTAAGGTATCAATTAGGTTTTTTAACGGATACTAACTGGGTTGTGGAGGTCGGATAGGCAGACGCTCCATGTAAAATACTGACTGCATCTAGTTAGACTAGAAGCTGAGCCCAACATAGTTGGGAAAAGGCTTGACAGATGATGATGACTGATTTCAGAAACTTAAGTGAACCAGCGATCTGGTGAATCAGGAATCCGCTTGTCCAGCAATGGCTGTCTTTAGGCCGGCCATGTTAGCTGTAGAACCGATGACAGTCTACTCCAATAGACGAGTTCTTGAGGGAAGACCATGATTCGGAAAAAGGAAAAGTAGGACGAGTCTGGCTGTTAGCAGCTGGATAAAAGTAATCAAGAATCGAGTTAAATGTCTTGTAATTGGAGAGGCCTATGTCTAGCAGTGGACTGCTCCAGGAGCTCATCATCATTTGCCAAGTCTGTTCCCATCTATGTTGGGGTCGGTTTCCAGTCTACCCGAATGCAGCTGAGTATCAATATGTTACAGGGAGCGACTGACCTCCAAAACACAGTTTCTACTGGGTAATACCCTTACCTGGGTTTTACCCTTTGGTAAAACTGGTTGACAAACAGAGCTCAGACCATACGGGTTGTAGAATTACCTCAAAAGCCGAATTAAAAAAAAACCCTAATGCAGCCAAATCGGAGCACCCATTCGGAGCTTTTGCACAAACTACAAATTTCTTAGATTCCAAACTTAATGACCCACAAGTGCTTCTATTCCACTAATTGCTAAGATAACAAAATGGCTGACGCTAGCAGTTTTCCCTACTATTCACTAACACATTAATTTCTAGCAACCCTCAACGTTTCGCGTTTGGCCGCAAGCCAAATAGCATTGGTTTTTAAATTTTTAACTCATCCGAGGTGAAACTCGCTGAATTGATGGCAACATTAATATTTCATTCGTGTGTTCGTTGGGAAGTGTGTTGCCATTTTTTCTGCCTCCCGATTTTTTGGGAGAATTCAATTTGTTTCATTTGAATTTTGGAGGAAGTTCAAATATTTTGGTTTTCATGACATTTTGCTGTGTTTGGCGCCGAGATTGGATAGTCTACAAAATGTAAGCGTTCTTGTTTATATTTTAAATTAAAGTACGAAATTGGTAGACTTTTCGTGTTAGGGTTTATCACATAACGTATTTTTAGAGCACTCAAAAAAACATGGTCGCAACGTATTTAAAATGATGAGATTTAAAATTAAATCTATTAAATACAATTAAATAAAATTGGGATATCAAAAAAAAACACGTTGTATAAAGTCTAAGTAAGTAATTTTTTACAGTAATACGTCACCAATAAACTATCGACGAAAACCTGCCAAGTTTCACGAAAACTTTTGAGAAAACACTTCTGTTTTTCAAACAAAGTAGTTAGCTTTCCAAGATGCTCTCGATTTCACTTGTTTTTAACGACTAATTTATTTTCAAGTCGAACTTGGCTTGCTTACAGAAACAGTTTTGATTTAGAGCTTCGATTCTTTTAAAACTAAGAAATTAAATCGATAATAGAAATGTGAACTTTTAAAACTACGTAAGCTTGGACAATAAAGTAAGTAGCAATTCATTCTGAAAGTTTAAAATATACTAGAAGAGATTTTCTCCTAGGTAGCATATTATTCCAATTTATTTGCGGTCGGCGCAGTCTGTCTTTTTCTTTTACACGTCTCTATTATTCGTCATCTTAACAGTCGCCTCATTTCTAGATTCTAGCCTATCATCCTTTACACCCAGTCCATCCATCGTTTCTTTGGTCTTCTAGTTGTACATAGGACTTAAACATAACTAGAATAAATCAATCTGTCTATAAAGGGTGTAAAAAGACCCTTAACGAAGCCGAAGGGTACTTGTTCTCCCCGTTATTGCGATCATTTTTTTGTTCTAGACCATACCTGGGAACCTTCTAGTTACGGAGATATTAGGGGTCAAAGTTCCAACTTTTTCACAAGTTTTTTTTTTAAATACATGTTTCTAATGTAATTGTTTTACTTTAAACACCTTTACGACCCCCGTATTATTCAATCCATCCATCAGCATAATGTTTTGAGTCCGTTACATTGAGTTTTACCGTAAAACGAAATTTTCCACCCCAAAAAAAAAGTCGTTTCCCAGCAATAATTTTTGCTTAAAGTTACTTAGTTTGATGTACATAATGCTTGGTTGACGGCTTCGTGAAGGGTCTGTTTACACCCCGTATAGTTACGTTTGGGAGAAGTGGTAGTCCAGTGGTAACGCCGCGACTTGGAAGGTCTGCCTCTTCTGTATACTGATCGTGATCATCTTACTGGGGCTTGCCTCATATTATTTGGGGTCGGCGCAACGCGTTTTTTTTTCAATTCTTCCCCGTCAGTCGACACTCCATCATTTACTCCTTTCTCCTTCATATTATTATTCCGCACACAATCCAACCGTCTTTTCATTGGTCTTCTTCTCCCCCTCGATCCATCAAAATTTATATTCATTACTCTTTTAGTCACATGCGATTCACAGTACATCAATATACACGTTGTATACTGTAGGGCATACAATAATACAATCGCTTCGGAAAAACAGTCGTGAGCTTATGTTTATTCAAACCATATCTATAGGAATTCACAATTTGTCAACACAACTAATTACAAAAAAAAGCCCGGGAAAAATTCACGAAACGAGTTCACAATCTAATAACAAAATGTTAAGCTCAAACTTCACTTTAATAAGATAAACTCTACAAAGCCTTGCAAAAATATTTGGACGCAAAAATATTCCGAGTAAAGGAATTAACAAAAAACTCGCTCAGTAGTTTGTAGGCGACCGAATCTAGTATTCAGTGCAATATAAAAGATTCTTTTGTGCACCGAAAAAGTGGGTCATCCTATTCCCCTATTACACTGCCGTGCATGGAAATGGAAATCGGTATTAAAATATTTTTGAATGAGATTAGTTTCCCATTTGTATGAGCATGCTTGTGGTAATAAAAGATTGAATTCTTGGACGTTATTGGTTGTTTGTAATAAAATTGGATTTATGATTTTGTTCGGACATTTTCTTGGAGATTGTTTTTCTTTTACTTGCTCATGTTTCTAATCTGGTATGCAGAGGAGTATGCAAGGATATTTTTTCACATGGTGGGGTATGAATGAATAAGCTTGATGGTAGACGGGTTGATTTTCGCAATCTTGCTATTTTTATTTAAAGTAGATACACAAAGCCTTCCTTTATTCTGGCTATTGTAATTGAATATAGTACATTCCATCCCTCTCCACCAGGAAATAAGAAATGACTTTTAAACGTGGAATGACATTCCACTCCCCTCAAAACTGAAAGTACCAGGACATAATAAACACGAGGTGACTGTTTCTGTCCTACACTGTACTGTGTGTCATCCGTTTGATGTTGCTTAGTTTCCAATTAGTGGGACGAGTTTGTGTCCTGCCCAATTGTAACCTTACTAGCAACATTTATGATGTATCATAGTGCAGCCTTCCCTGATCTTACTTTCTTTAACTCTCGCTCTGTCTTTCACACATACACCTTCTCTTTCTTAGATAGCTTTATTTTCGAGTTCTATTTGTTTAACTATCCTCCATAATTCCATCCCTACTACTACTAGGTCATCAGAAATCATAATGTCCCTTTAAAATGTCAGATTGTATTCGACTCTAACAAACTAAAAGTATCAGGACATAATAAACGCGAGGCAACTATTTCTGTCCTACACTGTGTGTCAGTTGTGTTGACCATCCGTTTGGTGTTGCACAGTTTCCAATTAGTGGCGTTGCTTTGTGTCCTGCCCGATTGTCACCTTGCTACTGCATTCATGAATGGCATGACCCTGTTTGGTTCCGGGTATATGTAGGCGTTTGAATGGAGAAGGTGGAAAATTGGGTGGGTAATCAGATATAAAAAGGTTACCGGCTTAAATTATGAAAACTGCCTTTAACCTGTGATACACAATACACGAGTTTGAAGTTATGTTTAATTGTTTTGCGAAAAATGCAGGGAAATGGTAATGTTATTACAAGTAACCACTTTCTTCTTTATCGTGTCGTTAGTGTCTAACCTGGTGTCAGTTTTTATGCCACCTATGGGCCTTTGACTTGACTTATGTAACCACTGTCTCGACAATAGTATATTTTTTATGGCTGAGTTCGAACACATTATTATTAATAGTCAGTTTTGTAAAATAAGGGTACTACATCCAAATCAAAGATCCAGATCCAAATCTATTGGTTGCATTTGTGTTCTCTCTATTGAAAGCAGTCTACAGGCTTTCCACCACAATCGACTAAATCCGTTTAGCGTTAAAGCTATACATGGTGTAAATGGACCCTTCACGAAGCCGTGAACCAAGTATTTACTAAGTACATCTACCGTAGACGTACTGACTGTATGTAGACTGTATGTAAAGTTACGTAACGTAACTTTACGCAAAACTTCTTGCTGGGAAACGACTTTTTTTTTTAGGTGAAAAATCACTTTTAACGATAAAACTCAATGTAACGCACTCAAAACATTGTGCTGATGGATGCACTGAATAGTACGGTGGTCATGGAGGTATTTAAAGTAAAATACCTTAAAAACTAGCATTAAAAAAAATCTTGTGAAAAAGTTGGAACTTTGACCCACAATATCTCCGTAACTAGAAGGTTCCCCAGGTATGGTCCAGAACAAAAAGATGATCGCAATGACGGGGAAAACAGTGCCTTTCGGCTTCGTGAAAGCTATTGTTACACCCATTAATTAGGTACACCTCTGCCTTATACATCGGGGACCACAGGCGTGATGTGGTGTTATGTACGAGTATGTAATTTCGGACCCTACCAACGTGAAACGTGTAATTCCGAATGTGTTGTACTAGTTACGCCGTGTTAAGCCGTAAACCAAGATGGCCTGCATTGTGATTACAGCAATGCATAGATGATGACGTGTTTGCATCGTCTGAGGATACCATAGTAATCTACATACATTACACAAGGTTTGTACAAGATGGCGGCGAAATTATAATTAGAATCTGAAGTGTTGGAGGTGTTGAGATTATAATCGTGGATGTGGACAATGGGTTGACGTGTACAGGTAATTTGACGAGGGAAATATATGAGAGGAATATTATAATAATTATCAGCCCCGTAGTGCCCCAGAGCTAGCGCAGAGCTCATGACTAAATGATGAAAGCCGCTCGGTGTCGATCTTCAGGTTAAGCCGCGTTGGCTAGGATGGATGGGTGAGTAGTCAGTGGCCCGAAATTCGGACAACCAGACTTACCAAAGGATATACAGGGTGTAAACAGACCCTTCACGAAGCCGTTAACCAAGCATTCTGTTCATCAAACTAATTAACTTTACACAAAAATTATTGCTGGGAAACGATTTTTTTTTTTGGGGTCAAAAATCACATTTTACGGTAAAACTCAATGTAACGCACTCAAAACATTGTGCTGATGAATGGATTGAATAGTACAGGGGTCGTGAAGGTGTTTAAAGTAAAATTCTTACATTAGAAACATATATTTAAAAAAAAAGCCTCATGCTCAGCAGTCGCGCTTGTTACCACTAGACCAATAAGACAAGACGACAACGTCGAGTTTAATATTTTAAGACAAGTTATGTCTTAAAACATTCAACTCGACGTTGTCGTGTAACCCCATGACGTTTTCCCTCATCGTCATGTTAACACGAAAAGTTAACAAAAAGTAATTTTATTTATAAGAATTTCGCCAAAAACTTCTATTAGAATTTACCCATATCACAAGCATTTTTACAAAGATTTTCTTTACCAACACGTATAACAACACCACTTTTATTTCTCGAAAAATATAATCTACAATTTAGCGCACACGTTCATAAATTGCTAGCTTGTTTCATAGCAAAAATTCAGCGAAGCTACAGCTAAGCTCAAGCTGCTGGTGGAAATTCATTCCGCAGTGAACGCTTGACCGCGTCGGCTAGATAACATGTTGTTACAGCGGCCGTGCTGCGTTTAGACGGGCTAGTTGGGACTGGGAGGAGAGTGGATGTAAACGGTACTTTAACTTCTGGTACACTCACATGATTTCTGATAATTGATAAGTTACGTGTTATCAAGTCTATACTATGTATCATCATCGGCCTAGCCTCTTTCCAACTATATTCCAGTATAATCGGAAGCAGCTGAATACCAGTATTTTACATGGAGCGATTGCTTATCTGACGTCCACATCCCATTTAGTACTGGGTGATGCGATACCCCTTGGTAAGATTGGTTGTCAGACTTTCGGCCATTGACTACCTGTAATTGTTATCCTGCAATGCAATTATGAAAAAAAGATTTTTAATCAATTTTCTAATTCGAACCGATCAAGATCATGAGTTTGAAACTCTACTATCAACACAACCATCACTGAAACCATTTAGATGGGTAATAAAACTGTACTGGAATAGACACTCACAACCACTTTGTTTTTGTCATAAAAGTATCGTAACTAAATACAGATTTGAATAGGTCGACTGAAAAGTAACAAAACTTGAGCTTTCTGAAATAAATATAATGAATACCAACTTGCTTGTCGTAATTATACGTTACTCTCTCACAAAAAAAAAGAGCTGGATACAATTTACATAGATATTAAATATCTTGTAACTATTTGTTGTCAGCCTGCAATGTCCCACTGCTGACTGGCATCACCTAACCTGGTCAAATATTAAATAAAAAAAATACAAATTCATACCAGTAAACTCGCCCGTTTAAACGCGCACTGGGCGCAAGCCATATCATTGGGAATATCGGTCGGCCCGCATGGCAGAGCCGTGCGATAGCAACCCCAATTCTGTTACCGAAATTACTACGAATTGGTACATACGCTTCTATTTTATTGGGCTTGCTAAGTGACGCTAAATTTTAGCTTTAACTGGTGCTATTTTTAGAGTGGGTTTAGGGTTTATTAATGTGTTATCGTGAAACGGTTTGCGATACCTACTAGAGGCCAAAGTTGTGGCGATTAGAAGAAATCGGCACCGACTTGGGTTTCGTTGAGATTCATATTTTTTAAACTTTTTATTGAACTGGATTAAATTACCGGGATTGTTGAAAAATAACGAGGGAGGCTGAGCAGTGGGTCAAAACAGGCAAAAAAAAAATTGAACCAAATTTTCGATAATTCAAAAAAAGTTCCATAATCTGTGGATTCTACATAATCTTATATAATCTGTCACCTTATCACGCCACTTCACAGTACACCTCTGCCTAACCCTTCGGGGACTACTTGCGTGATGTTATGTTATGTAAGATACAGAAATACACCGAAATTCGCCAGTTTTGTTTAAGTCCTAAGCAAAAGTGGGCGAGTCTATTATCATCATAAAACAGCAATGAAAATCATAATACATCATAAGCTTTTCTCCCCCATAAAACACTCTTTTATTCAAGTCAAAGTGCTTTTGAAACTAGGCAAGGTTCGACACTCAGCCTTGCATAATATTCTCTTTGTCTCTCACAAGGCGATTGTCTAGCAAGATCTAATTAATGTCTTTTATTCTTCATGCAAATGATTATAATTTTATTCCTTGTTTTTCGTTGGTTCATCATATTTTTAATGCTTTCTTTGTTTAATGTTTATTTTATTTTATGGAGACATTTAAAATTACTTATGATAGACGGTAGAAGAACAAATCAAATCTCAAATCGTTTATTGCTTTAATCCATAATGTACACTTACAGGTGGTAAATAAAAAAACTGGACGGCCCTCGTTTCTTAGACCCAACCTTAGCCACCATTAGGTCAAAACTTTAGCCCATCGGTTATCTCCGCGTCTAGCCAGATGTCCTGCACAACTCTAATTTAGGCGTTTCGCCCTGTCCCCAACATCGTAGTCTTTCGTCCAACGATAAATTAATTTTGGTGATACGCACTCGGTCTAGTAGGGTTATGCCGAGCATAGCTCGCTCTCAACCATCTTAGTCGGATTCCAATCTAATCGGATTCAGCGAAATATCAGTTTCATTTTACTCACTTTACACTTCCAACTGAATACCACGATATCCTAAGATAAGTATGGTTGTCAGACTACTGGCTTGTTGTTGGTTGTTGGTTGTCGTTGTGGTTGTCTTACGGGCAGCCAGAAGACCGAAGACGAAGGACTGTTGTTTAACGTTCTTTCCGAAGCACGGATGAGTCTTAGGTTGTAATGTTGTCACCTATCTCACATTAACCTCGACAAGCGTTGCTTAACATTGAAGATAGACACGTGTGGATGTTATATTTAGGTAAGAGTCAAAGACTTTGAATAATTTTATTTTGATATAATATCAAAATAGTAAAGTAATAGTATTAAAGTAATTATTGTCGCAGAAGCTCGTGGCTATTATAATTACAGCCACTCGGCTCGATCTTCGGGTTAAGCCGCGCTTGCTTAGGTTGGTCCGGGCATGTTAGATGGGTGACCACCCATTACATACCGAGTTTCCACCGTGCCTCGGCAAGCACGTAAAGGCGTTGGTCCTGGCTGTTATTTGTAAATCTTTGACAGTCGCTCCATGTAAAATACTGGTATTCAGTTGCATCCGGTAAAACTGGCAGCCGACCTCAACATAGTTCTAAAAAGGCTAGGCAGATGATGTAAAGTTATTATGTTAAATTGTTTGGATCTGCCAAACAATTTCATATTAATATCTAATCGGACCGTCGGTTTTCACTCTACCATGATAATATAATGTTCATCATCTGCCTAGCCTTTTCCCAACTATATTGGGGTCGGCTTCCAGTCTAACCAGATGCAGCTGAATACCAGTATTTTACATGGAGCGGCTGCCTACCTGACCTCCACAACCCAGTTACTGGGTAATACGATGCCCCTTGGTGAGACTAGTTGTTAGACTTTTTGGGCCACTGACTACCTGTAACGACTGTCAAAGATCTACAAATGACAGCCGGGACCAACGGCTTAACGTGCTTTCCGAGGCACGGAGGAAACTCGTTATGTAATGGGTGGTCACCCATCCACAGACCAACCTAGGCAAGCACGGCTTAACCTAAAGATCGACCCGAGTGGCTGTTATTCTTTAGCCACAAGCTCTCCTAATAATATAATGTTCACTCTATTTTAAACCCAATTTCTACTCCAATAAACAACATTTCCAAGGAAACTGTACGTCCAATTCAGTTAAAATTACACGCCACTTACTGCCGATACATAGTGAATCCTATATACATGCAAATTGCGGGCAGCTGCGTTCTGCCGCATCTGAGCCGCTATAACGGCTTGCCCTAATACGTATGTGTTATACGGGAGCGTGCGGGAGGATTGAAATGTATTTGTTTTTTGTTTGTGTGTGAGGTGATAAGACTGGTTTTAAAAGGATGTATATAACAACAAGGTATTTTTCTGACATCTCATAACTTTAGGGTATGAATACGACCATAGCATGCCACATATGAATTATTTTTCAACAATTTTTTTTTTTTGTTTTCATTTTTCACACATATTTTTACTTATAGAATATAAATATAGAGTTATGGAATATCAAAAAAAAACACGGTATATTTTATGCATAGCTGGCAAAATGCGTTGGACTAAACTAAAAAAAAAATCTATAAGGAAAACTTAAAACGAAGTAAAGTAAAACATTGCGCGGAAATCGGCGTTTCTTAAAACCAAAAAATCGAGGACATGTGACATCCGCTCCGCTACTGAGGCCACAAGGTGGATTACAGCTCTCTCCCTCTCATAACGAGGACGCCTGCTTCCTGGGAACTTTGTAGGCTGATTGTGCTATGCTATGGTTCTGTATCTAGACAAGATAGCATAGAAGGACAAATACTATCGTAATTGGTGATGTCCTTCACAAAGGTTAGGTACGTAGTACTTGCAACCGTCCTGCGTGTATGCCCAGATACATGAGCGTGAAAGAAACAAAGGCACTATAAAAAGATGAGAGGCATTCTGTTTTTTTTTGCTCCGGTTAAGCAGAAGCCAGCCTCATAGGTTGACCTGCGAGATGACAAGTCGAAAAAAAAACTATATGTTTGCCTACTTCTTCTTCTTAGCGTATCAATGGCAAAAAGTTCTTATATGTTTAGCCCAAAACTCAGCCACGCGAACTCCGCTCACTGAAGCAGTAAATAAAACATCAACAGCGCAGGTGGTGGGCAAGCGGTGCAAGATGGAAGGTGGGCCATTGTTTGTGGGGAGACGCCGCATACGCACCCGAGATCTGAGCCTTCCAAAAACCCTTATTGGCAGAGATTTTTTTTGCTCCGGCCGACTTGGGTTCGAATACTGTTTAAAGATTTCCGAGGTAAATTAATTATTATTTGCCTACTAAGGGCACGGGGTAGTTATGTCATATAAAGGGGGCGGCGAAAATGGCGCGATTTTATGTTTATATAATAAGGTCCCATTAAAATAGATGGACAAATTTTAAACAGCCAGACAGTACGTCTAACCAAGGATATCAAAGCAAAAAACGCTGATTAAAGTGATTTTATTTTGACCTAAAATAATAAATTACCGGCACTCTAGAATAAACACATCCATTATGGATAGGCACTTGCACTCGCTCCCCGCCGCGGGCGTTCTCGTAAGTAGGTACTCAGTCGGTTCTGTTAATATCATTATGTATTTAACCATACCATGGTTAACTACATACTTTCAGTTGACTAAAATTTTAAGTGTATTTTCGTTAGCAGATTTTTTTCTTGTAAGTATCTAACGCGTTTTTCGTATTTTCTATTTTACCATTGTCCTTATTCTGAATGATTTCTAAAAGTTTGCCCATCTATTTAAAATAGATAGACAACCATCTATTTTAATTGGACCTTATATTATATACAGTCACGAGCACCAATATGTATACACGTTCCTAAATTTAAAAGCATTTTCCGCTAGATATGACGATTGTAACTTGGATCTTTTTCATAAAAAATATGAGTTCTATGAGATTACTATTTTCGTAACAAAATGAAATTTTAAACAGAAAAGTAGGAGAAAAACATTTATAAAAGTTGTTAAGTGTTTACATATTGGTGCTCGTGACTGTACCAGTAGCCAGTACGAGCATATTTATAAAAAAAAATGATGACATAGATTTGTGCCCGGGTTACAGCAATAGGCTCTCCTTCCTATTACAAGACAACTGGCGACGTGTGGAATAACATTTCTGCCTAAAACTTTGTGGATTACAAGCGTGATATTATTTTGCACGGAACATAATCACAAGTACCACTAAAATGCTGGATGTTGAACGAGGGCCAACGTGACCACAACAACGAAGTATTTAGGGTGAGACTGCGGTTAACACCGCGTTTGGCAGCGATTGGCAATCGCGATAAAATATTTATGTTTCTGGTGTAGGTATGAAGTTAATAGGAATGGTTTATATTAAAAATTTTAATACAATTAAACTATGAAGAGAAATTTTTCATCATCATCATCATTCTCTTCCTTCATACTTATGCTAATTCATTTGGGGTTGGCGCAGCATGTATTCTTCTTCCATACTTCTTTACTCGTCATATCATCAGACACCTCCTTTTTGTCATATCAATCTTTACCCTGTCCATCCATCTTTTTTTTTATCTTGCTCTACTCATATACCCATCCATATTCATACTCAAAACTTTCCTCACGAGGTTTTCCTCATTCCTCCGCATCACATGCCCATACCACGACAACCGATAACCACACAACTTTTCAGTCTCCGGCGCCACTTTCAGACTTCCTCTTATATACTAATTTCTTATTTTATCCAAGAAGCGAAGTCTTCCAATGACACTGAAAAGAAAATTCATCGAAATTTACATCCTGCCCGTCCTAACCTATGATGCTCAAAGCTGTTCACTTACTGAACAACAGAAGTCCAAACTCAAGATTTGCCAGCGAGTAATGGAGCACAGCATAATAGCTATGGCGCGTGCAGATCGCGTTAGAAACAACAACCTGCGTTCCATAGCTCAGGTTGCAGATGTTGGAGAAAGAAACAGCCAAGCTAAAGTGGGAGTGGACTGGCCACGTAGTGCGAATGCACCCGGAGAGATGGGCAAACTCACTGGACGCCTGTCGGAGGAAGTCGCCGTCGAGGCTACCGCGGCGAAGGTCGTTTGACGATCTGATCTTGTTTGCGGGGCAAACATAGCCAGATATCGGACAAGACAAAAAGGTTTGGAAGGAGAAAGGGGAGGCCTTTGCCCAGCTGTGGGACACAATGACATTCTAAAAATTTCACATAGTGACGTACAACTCTTCGGAATCTCGCAAAATTAAATAGAAAGCGATGATTATGTGTTTTTATTCGTCGATGCACTTAAATCTGTTAAACCCTCAATAGTAATTGATATGTTAAAGTTTTTCTTCATCTGAATGAACAGAAATGCAATTTGTCAAGATATTGAACCAAAGTGTTATCAAATAACTAAATAATTTTTGGCAATTGTTTACGCAAACAACAGTAAGTACTTAACGTTTGGAACCACACCCCAAACAGGATTACAAAATAAAAACCAAACACAAAACTAGAGCAACATTCAAAAAGCGCAACAAAAACAGAACGAGACAACAAACAGTAAACACGTACACACGAAAGAGACAAACAACCTCTCTAGAACGATGACAAAATTACCCCAAATGTACATCAACAAATTGAACTCAAAAACTAAACAACATCACAAAACAGCTTTTCATATCCCGCATACGAATTTAAAGCGGATCTTTTGAAAAACACGGGACTACCAAAAGGGGTAAAAAAGGGGTAAAAAAGCCTTAACACATTAATTCCGCAACGAATCGCCGGTCGTGACAGTCGGTGGCCAACAATATGAGCGGTGCATGCCGCATGTGAATTTCAGTTTAGGTTGATGGAGCGTTTGGACTTGAGTGGTTTTACTGGCATGGTGTGAAATTAGCCTTTAATAATTTTGTATTTATATTTACAAAAAACATCTTTGTTTTCGTGGCCGACTGATCCCTGAGACGAAGTGTTCAAAAAAACTAAGAGCTTTTTTTTTTTTTTTTTTTTCGGATGGGAAATCGTCAAATGACTTCTCCCGCTCTGGGTGGAGTGGGAGGGAGTGTCAGACTCTTACTGACTAAAACCCATCCATGTTCCTTCATTGCCCTTTGTGTTCCAGGGCCACGGTATCTCTTTCGAACAGTCCCGCAGCCCCGGCAGGCATCGGCCCTTGCGGGCCCCTTCCTGGTTGCTGACATCTCTTTGAGGCGCGCGTGGAACACGAACGCGCCGTCGACACGGCCTGTCGTCATTAGATGGACGGACGGTGAGCTAACCCATTACTCACCGTCCACAGGCCCGCGCCTACGGTGGCCGGGAGCCACCTTTAAAGTTTTATTTCGAGGTTAGGTACGTCTACAAGGACTTTTTGAAGAATGAGCCATTGCAACATTGAGCTGACTTGACCCGACATGCATGCCTTATTGTGTAGCTCAACCCTGTTTTAGGGAGGCTTTGATTTTGAGCTGGCTTATTCTTCAAAATAGGCCAGCACAAACTCTATCTCTACATCGTCAACAGAATACTGAGTTGTGACCTACTTTCTGATGTAACCAGTACCATAAAACAACAAAATAATCAAAAAACATTCTACGAAAAACCCATCGATCTACAGCGCCAAAATATATTTACAAATGAAATTGATACCTTCATATCCGGCTAAGCCTCGATACCCGTTCAAACACGCCAACGGAATTACTAAAGAATACAGATTAGTCAGCGCGGCCAGCGGTTTCTATTACGGATACAGATAGCTACTGGCGCGAGTGCGGGCTACCGAAGAATTGAAGGCCGTTCGTTGTGGCTTGTGGCGCGGTAGATGTTCACGTGTGAACTTCAGCTTGGGTTTGTGGAGTGTTTGGATTGGAGAGTTGACTTACTTCAGATTTTTTAGCAATCTTGCTATTGTAAGGGATAATAATGGTTATGAATATTATCTGTTTCAGTGTTGTGGGCATCTTCATAAATATTTAATTAAGTAGTTAGATCAAGCAAGTTGAAAGTTTGATTGACAATAGTAAAGGTTATAGTTTTTTCGAAATAGTCTTTAAGTTTGCATCGGGTTTACTCCAATTCAATCCTTGCTTTTGCCAATTAAGTTTATAGGTTCTGTCATTATAATCTTACTCTCTCAGCATTTTTCATTACTGTAAACCCTATCATACGATATTATTTTTGCTACCAATAAAGAACAATGGCAAGAGCTTAAGCAATCTGGGGACCACACTTAGAGCTCGCGTACATTCGTAAAAATACTCCCAAAAGATAGGTCTCGGTCAAATTAAGATAAAAGGTAATCATAGCATATTTTTATAATATTGGATTTGGCTAGAATAACATAATTTATAAACCCACTTGTCGCGTGGGCAAAATCAGAACTAATGCCGCCATCTTATTTTTTCAATACATTTTGCAAATGTTTAGCAAGAGCGCTCTCCTGTCAACCTCAATGGTGCTTCAAAAGATCCATGTAATACTGTAGGATAGACAATTACGTCAGCCGTAATGTCATTCAAAAATATTTTCATTAATATACATCCAATATACCTTATACTATATTACAAGTACGTAGAATTTAAGGACTGTCTAGGTATTTAGCCTGCGGAGCCCGCACTTGCACAACCCATCACATTGCCTTATGATTTTGGTCGGCTTATTCTTTAATGGCGCAATTACACTAATCGAAAAACAAACAATGAAGCTGGACGAGTCTGCCCGAAGACGGACGTACTCGACGGCGTTTTTTTACACTTGGTCGTTTGACGAATTCCATGGGCAATCGAATTCGGGCGAAAGATCATGTGTAATTGCGCCATGGACTAGGGCAAATGAAACATTAATTACAAGTTAGATAAAACATTTATTTTAAGCAGCTTAACATTATAGTCTTATAACAACTTCTTCAAATAACTGAGCGACCGTTGGCGCGGGCATGCCATAATCATCGGCATTACCATAATCATTATATGATGCTCCTCGCACATACTAGCAGCAACTATACTGTTTATGTTTATGGCATTGTTTTAGCCTCTATCATATCTATACACCTTCACTGTACGTTTCTTTTGTTGTATAGTTCACCACGAAACAAATAAAACTGTTAAACTAATAAAATGCACAACTATCCACAACAAAACCACACATCTAGATTTTAATTGATCAAGACAGAGAAGTGACAGACAATATTTATGACATTTATGACATATTCTGTTTTCATAGATGACATAGCTTTGAATGTTGCCATTTAAGCTAAATTCTCCAAAAAAACGTTACGTACGTACTTTACATTTCTAATATCAGCAGTCACTAATTAATCATTTATTTAGTAACATGATAAATTAGGATCATAAAACTTGTTGCGAATCTAATAAGAGGCTGACTTAGAAGCAAAGAAAGCATGTGTTTCCAAAGATAGGAGGAGTCGTACTCAAAATGGCTTAGATTAGATGAGACAAAACAGATAAAATATCGCAGCAATGTAAACGGCTTGTCTTATAATACTACGTAACAAACGTCTCATGGAACTCACAATTACTACCAGCAAAATCATTAATTAGTATTATTATAGAAATTCCATCTTCTGTTGAATATGGTAACTCCGTTGCTTCCGTCACTATTTCTACGTTTCGATATTACAAATGATTGCGTTTAGATGTTCAGATTTAGTAAAATATTTGTTTCTTCTTTTTTTACTTTGTGCAGCTTAGTAAAAAAATGATATTACATGGAAAAAAACGCCCCGTAATTGCTTCGTATAATGTACATACTTTCATTGATGAACGCTTCTGAAATTAACTGAGCCCTAAAAAACCAATCTTCTTTCTTAGTCTATTGCTATCCTAATTCCAGAAATTCTTATTTTTATTATTTATTGCACAAAACAAAAAAAAAAAATCGTAGAAATTGCAATAATATAGCTTATACCCACTACCAGCAAACCTAATTTCGATTTGGTACCTACACAGGATTCGGTGGCGGAATCGTTGATATAGGACATATATTTTTTTGAGATGGTTTTTTTTTATAGTAGCGCTAAACTAACTATCATAATAATTATGGAATTCTTATAGCTATTTTTAGTTTTAAGATTAACGTGCATTTATCATGTTTTTTTATTACTAAATTTTTGTAAACTAAATGTCTTAAACCGTAAACTAATTAGCGGCTGTCAAGTCCACTATCCCATTCAAACGCACCTCAAACAGCAGTCATATCGAATTTAGGACTACACGCTACTCGCCAGCCATTCGAGATGTTGGTCGGATTGTCCTATCAAAATCTATGAGCGATGCGGCTGTACCTAGGTATGAATGCCTTCATTTGTAAGTTAGATCAGGAGTTGAAAATAATTTGCAACGGAGTGGTTGGGCATTATGTCGTGTTGGTGTTTTGAAGCAAAAAATATTTGATTGGTTTTTTATTGATTGAATTATTCAGTGTGTAAGTTGTGTTGTTTTGTGCACAAAAATGAGGAAAAAAGGCATTATTACTGCTAAGAAATTGTTGAAGTATAACAAAAAAATATTTAGACCAGCGTTTAGGCCTTTTGAAAAAAAAAATGGCTATGTTTTGGACTAAAAAGCTTGTAAAACTTTTTTCCGTACTTACATATGAGATGAATATAAATTAATGTTGATGAATGGAAATTGAGAGGAAGACCGAGGCACCGATGGATGGATTGTGTTAGGAATGATAATTATGAAAGAAAAAGGAGTAAATGATAGTGTGACGAAAAAAACGGTTTCAACGACCTCATGTAACATGGGACAAGGGCAGGCAGAAGATGATGATGAGAAAGACTATTTTTACGCCTATCAACTGTCATACTGTACTAACATTATAAAGACGTAAAGTCTGCAAGTTTGTATTTTTAGATGTCCCCTAAATCCAAAAATACAAACGAATCTCCGGAACTAATGATCCGATTCCGAAAATTCTCTCACATTAGTGAAATTAATAAATATTATATTAAATTAATTTAATTAGTTATGTTATTTAATTAATTATATAATTTAATTAATTATATAATTTAATTAATTATACAATTTAATTAATTATATAATTTAATTAATTATACAATTTAGTTAATTATATAATTTAATTAATTATATTTTAGTTAATTATATAATTTAATTAATTATATAATTATTTCTTTAATTCTTATTAAAGAAGCTACAATATCCCCGGGTGTCATAAGCTATACTTACGACCTTCCCGTGGGATAATTTCCGACCATGACGCGAGCAAAGGCGCGGGCATAGCATCGTATTTATGGCTACGCTTCTCGCCAGCTATCCTAGATGTGGGTCGAATTGTCCTACGACTGACTGTTTGGCTGTACCTAGGTATGAATGCCTTCATTTGTAAGCTAGATCGGGACTTGAAAAGAATTTGCAATTGATTGGTTAGAAAAGTAGGTCGTGTTGGGTTTTTATGATAAAAATTTACTGATTCGTAATTGGTTATTGAAAAACTTATGTTTTCATAAGCAGCTTTAGTAATAACAGTAGCTCGGGTCGATTTGAAGATTTAGTCGTGCTTGCTTAGGTTGGTCCGTGGATGAGTGACCGCCCATTACATACCGAGTTTCCTCCGTGCCTCGGAAAGCACATTAAGCCGTTGGTCCCGGCTGTCATTTGTAGATCTTTGACAGTCGTTTCAGGTAGTCAGTGGCCTGAAAGTCTGACAACCAGTCTTACCAACGGGAATTGTATTACCCAGTACTAACTGGGTTGTGGAGGTCAGATAGGCAGTCGCTCCATGTAAAATACTGGTATTCAGCTGCACCCGGTTAGACTGGAAGCCGATCTTAATATAGTTGGGAAAAGGCTAGGCAGATGATGACGTAAGCAGCTTTAATTTTCGTAGAGTTAGGAATAATTTAGGTAACATCTGTCTTATACAACGTGTGAACAGACCCTTCACAAAGCAAAGAATTCTGTACATCAAATTAAGTAACTCTATGCAAAAGTTATCGATAGGAAAAGATATATTAAAATACTTTTTGGCGAAAAATCACGTTTTACGGTAAGAGGTAAGTGTAACTCACTTATAACATTGTGCTGACGGACGCATCAAATAATATGGGAGGTATTTAAAGTAAAATAATAACATTAAAAACTTGTATTTAAATAAACTTGTAAAGTTGAAACTTTTACGCCAAATATCTCCGTAACTAGTCGTAAGTATGTTCCAGAAGAAAAAATGATCGCAATGACGGGGAGAACTAGTGCATTTTGGCTTTGGTAAGAGCATTTTAATAGTCAGTTTTATTTTTTGCAATTTTTATTTTTTATTTTTTTACATCCATTATGAGATTATCAGATTTGTCAAAGTGACCTTTTCGGTACCACCGACCACGCCGTGGAAGTAGCATAGTATTCTGCCTACAGAAATACTGTTATGCCAGCGACACGAAGAAGAAAAGACTATTTTGATTTAAAGCAATTTAAAGCTTAAATTCTCCTTCGCAGCATCTATTTTTCCGTAAAGTACTCATAATCGTAAAAATACAAAGAAAACCAGAGGTTCACAATATTTTTAATGGGATTAAAGTATCTACTGAATTAAGAGGAAACAACATAGCTCACTGAAAATACTATTTTTTTTAGTTGAAAAGATTAATCTTATCAACTAAAAAAATAGTTTTTTCCGTGAGCTTGTTAGGAGCGGGAGAGAGGTTGTTTACTGTGAAAAATATCCATAGTGATTACGGCTAATATCTAGATACTTTAAGAAATTATTACTGAAAGCTATTATAAAATCTCCTAGCGTCCACAAAGTTAATTTTGCGGTCCACAAACACGGTTCCCTTTAGCAAATGTTTGGGATATCCACTTTGAGAGCTACAAAATTTATTTTGTTTTCAACCCTTGTTTATTTTCACCCTTTGTAATTAAGGTGAAGGTATAGAATTCCGAATTAAGTAATGCGACACTTATTAGGGAGTTTCAAATATATTTTAGGGAGAGAACATTGGTATTTGATTTCTTTTTAAGGTTTGATTTTTCAGAAAGAATCTGGGTTATGGTCTATGCTCCGTTTACTTGTAAAAGAACATTTAAACACGACTAGCTTCCAGCACTACACGGTTGAAATCTTTAAACTATCTCTTTCCAAAAACTTCTGGTCGTCTTAGGGACGGATTTGTAGGAGTTGGAGTATACGCATAGGGGCATTTTGAGCAGAAAAGAAAACAAAAAAAAAATTTAGATTGAAAAAAAAAACAAAATGTTTTATTTTTTTATTTTGCCATAATTCGAAAAGGGTGCGTCGGAGGACTATGCGTCTCAGAATCTAAATGGTTTTTATGGTCCAGGTCAATCTGATACTGCACCCCACGCATCCGAACCCCACGCTGGCACAGTATACAATATAAGTATAGTAGTTAGAGTGTATTAGTATGTAGTTAGTTCCGTCTGTCTGTTTGTCAACGGGCTATATTTCATGATCCGTAATAGGTAGACAGTTGAAATTTTCACAGAATGTGTATAAGATGATGGTGTGGTGATGGCTATAAGAGCAGAGGAAGATTTGTCAAGAAAGGAGGTGACTGCTGAGGTGACGAGTAATAGAGAAGTATGGAAGAAGACATGCTGCGCCGACCCCAAATAAATTGGGATAAGGGCAGGAGAATGATGAATACATTTTTTTTTAAATAAATTAACCTTTTATTTCTCTTCCCCAAAGGCACCTTAAAAATATGAAGACACACTACATCTGATAAATCCTTTGTGGGAGACTGGTATCTACAATAAGAAAAACCTGCCACATTACCAGCCCCTCCCCCCCCCCAAACAGTGTTTGAGTATTCAATCTTAAGTTAATGATAACAATTATTTAACCTTTGGTAGAAGAACACAGTAAACAAAAATAAAAGAAAAAAAAACTAAATTAAAATTATTATTGAGAATGTACTTCTGTTGTGTGATGTGGTGTGATGTGCGTGCATTGGTGATTTAATTAAATAATTCTGTAAATACATACATGTTACAGTCGCAAATAATTTTTTGTTCAACATACAGCCTGACATTAACCAGCAAATTGCAAAAAACGTAAGAAACTTAAAATTTCGCGGTATTTGCGGATTTTGCGGTCCCTGGCGCTTTCGCCTTAATTAAAAGTTCTTTCGATCGATCAATACAAAACAGACAATAATAATCCTCGTGCAAGCTCATTGATCACTAATTAATAATCATCGAGTAAATTACCGCAATCATCACGCTTGGATGGAACATCGGTAATTGCAATTTATTGTTATTAGCACAAAACACTACTACCCATTCTCTTGTCACAAAATGTTATGAGTGGCTTTTCATGACAGCCTTTTGTAAGATAGGTTGAGATAGGTTACATATTTTTCAGTCTGAAATTCATGACCATGCAACGGTAAATCATCATCATCTTCCTACCCTTTTTTTTTCTTTTTTCGGATAGGATATTATCAAAATGACCCCTTCCGCTCTGGGCGGAGTGGAAGGAAGTGTCAGACTCGTACTGACTAAAACCCATCCATGTTCCTTCTTTGCGTTTTGTGTTCCAGGGCTGTGGTATCTCTTTCGAACAGTCCCGCAGCGCTACCCCTGTCCTATGTTACTTGGGGTCGGCCCAACACGTTTTTTTCTTTCATTCTCCCCTGTCACCCCAATCATTTATATCGTTTCCTTGGTCTTCCTCTCCCTCTCCATTCATCAACTTTTTTATTCATCACTCTTTTAGTCACATGCGATTCGTCCCTCCTCAACACATGTACTCACAATATCTCCGTAACTAGAAGGTTCAGGTATGGTCCAGAACAAAAAATGATTGCAATGGCGGGGAGAACAAGTGCCTTTTGGCTTCGTGTTTCTTCGTTTTTTTTGTTCTTGTATGTCGGTTTCGTTATTATGAATGCGCTTTGATTCAGGTAAGCAGTTGCTCCATAAAAAATACTAGTATCCAGTTGTGCCTAGTTAGACTGGAAGCTTAACATAGCATAGTAGAGAAAAGGCTAAGACGACTTTTAAATGTCTGGTCAGAGCAGGTAGTACATAGTATGTATACTATGTACTACCTGATCTGACCAGACATTTGGTTATCTCGTTACGAAAAGCACATCGTATACGTTTTTCTATACGTATACGTTTTTCATCGTACAAATGAGCATCGCGACACAAATCGATATTTTTTTATGTAGCTACAATTAAACTGAAGTTGGGCACACAGCTGCAACAATTACAAGCGTTCAGTGAGTGTGTTGGCGAGATCCCAAAGTGTGGTCACCGGAATAAGCGTTCGTATTGGGGTACCTTTTTAAAAATAAATTTACTTTTTAAACTTTAACAGTGGAGCTCTTGGTTAAATAATAACATCCGCTGGTTCGATCTTTAAGTTAAGTGCGCTTGCCTAGGTTGGTCAGTGGATGGGTGACCAACTGACCACCCCTTACATACCGAGCTTCCTCCATGCCTCGGAAAGCACGTTAAGCCGTTGGTCCCGGCTGTCATTTGTAGATCTTTGACAGTCGTTATAGGTACTCAGTTTCCCGAAAGTCTGACAACCAGTCTTACCAAGGGGTATCGTATTACCCAGTACCAACTGGGTTGTGGAGGTCAGCGACGCAGTCTCTCTATATAAAATACTGGTATTCAGCTGCATCCGGTTGGAAAATAGTTGGGAAGAGGCAGGTCATTTGCATTCTCTGTCATCTATTCAATCTTTACGAAGAAAAAAAAATTAACAATAGGTATCTCAATATGAACGTTCAGAAAGACGAGTGTAATTGAAATTGCAAATGCCAAATGGTAAGTTTGTGGTTTTAAAGACGTCTGCATTATCGTTAACGTACAAGAATAATAACATTTAAGGAGGTTGTTGAAACGTGGAAGCTTAATATTATGTCTGAGAAAGACATGAAATAATATAAAATATATATTATATATAAATAATATTAATATATTTTATATTATTTATTATTATATTATTTTATTTCCTTTATTTATTTTCACACATACTTTTTAAATTTTTAAATATTCTATACAAAATATTATAAAAAAAACATTTAAAAATATAAAAAATAGTAGCCCACCAGCACTGGGAACAGGGTCCGAGCCGCCGGTGGTCAGGGCTCTTGAGAGAGGAACCTCCTAACAATACGCGCCGTGTCCAGGAGTACGGCTTTCTGAATCAAGCCCTTGATCCAGCTGCCAAGCGCGAGCCTCCTCAGGTGTTGGTCGAGGCTCTTGGCAATTAAGCCATTGGCGGACACGACTATCGGCACAATGACTGCCGTATTCACGTCCCTATTTCATCTTCTATTTTATTATTTATTATTTATTATATATCCATTTTTCGAGGCTCTCCTTGGGCGGTTGGATCAAGGGCCTGATTCAGAAGGCAGTAACGTTTCGAGCGGGGATCGAACCCGCGACATATGGCGTAGCAGCTTATCTCTTAGCCACTGCACCAACCATGCCGTCAAATATTAATAAAATAATAAACATTTTTATTCGTAGAATATTTTTTCGCCACAAATGTTTCCAAAAAGTTGAAAAGAAAAAATGAAAACTTCGTAAACAAGTAATAGTACAAAGGTCAGTTAGGAAATGAAATACAGATTTCAGTTGTAAAAAGGCCATGGAGTGGGTTTTAAATAAAAGGTCACTATGGCTTTGTGCTTTGAATACTTTTTGACAATCATTCTCGTTTAAAAAGGTATTTTCAGTCAGAACAATGTATGTACACATAAAAAAAGATGAGCTCGTGGCTAAATAATAACAGCCGCTCGGGTCGGTCTTTAGGTTAAGCCGTGCTTTCCTAGGTTGGTCTGTGGATGGGTGACCACCCATTACATACCGAGTTTCTTCTGTGCCTCGGATAGCGCGTTAAGCCGTTGGTCCCGGGTGTCATTTGTAGATCTTTCACAGTCGTAAGGTAGTCAAAAAAGTCTGACAACCAGTCGTAGCAAGGGGTATCGTATTACCCAGTACTAACTGGGTCGTGGAGGTCAGATAGGCAGTCGGTCCATGTAAAATACTGGTATTCAGTTGCATCCGGTTAGACTGGAAGCCGACCCCAACATAGTTGGGAAAAGTCTAGGCAGATGATGAACAATGTATGTACACACTTTTTAGGAATAGTAATTATGAAAGTTCGTCATTCGTTTGAAAAGTGATAAAACCTAATTTAGAAGTAATTTTTCCGATTAGAAATTCCATCTATTACAAGTTTTGTTCTATCAAAAACAGTCAAATAATCAAACTAAACGATTTTACAACCGCTACACCTAAGACACTATACTAGAATTCCTTTGTATCATTCAGGTCTTAATGAATATCCGTCTACAAAGACAGACAGACGATTTTCTCTAAGGCCTTTCGCTCACGGCGAGTTTTTGGAGCGATGCTTTTGTTCCGTGCGCTAGGTCCGCTTGCATTGCGTCCAGTAAGTGTTGCCGCTGGCACCGCACCGCAAAGATTTCGCCGCACTGGTGATCGACAACACGGGTGGTGCGTTGTAGGCGCTAGCGCGGCACCTCAGCGGCAACAAAGGAGTGTTGGACGTACAGTCCCTCTGCTGCGCAAACAACTGAGCGGTGCCACTCCGGCGCCGCACTGCTTACACCTCTCCTCGCCTCGTGTTGCAGGTCTGATGTGCGTGCGGTGCAGCGCCGGAGCACACCGTGTGACGTATCATAGATTTTTATATGCAGGAAACCGCGGCAGGAACGCGCCGTGTGGAACGGCATGTTCTCTACCGACGCAAGCGCACGGACGACATCAAGCGAAGAGAGAGCGGAGAACGGAGGCATCTCTGTATGGATGCTGAATCGCGACTGAAGTCTGACAGTATCGCAGTAGTACCCAGCGATTCAGAGCCGTGGTTATGTGCTATAAGGCCGTAGGTATGCCAAAGACATTCAAATATTTACGAGCGATAGACGAAGACAACAAAACGGAGAAAATAAGCGTCAAAATCAAAAATGTTCGGGATCAAAAATTTGTGCGAAAATATTCCCAATGTCCGCTCTATAATAAACATATTTTCATATCACACAAAAACTATTTCGACTTTTCATTTCTATTTTTTTTTACTATTTGCTTTTTCTTTTTTTTTTTTGCTTTTTTTTTCGTCTAAATGTCTTACTTTTTCGTTTTTCTTCTTTTTAAATGACCGTTAAGGTTTCTCTACAATACACTGCCAGCAACAACATCACGACTATATCGAGGCCGTTTTAAGTTTGCAACGCTGCAAAAATTCGCGGTGGGCGAGGACCCTAAAGTAGCAACGAATAAGTCATTAAGACCTTAACCTGAGAGTCTTAACGTAAACTTAACAGTTTGCGTTACTAAACTGCAGTGATCACTTAGGTATAATTTAGTTATAGTTTAACTGGTTTAACCTCATTCTGAAGTGGTTTAGTTATCTTAACTTCGAAGTGGGTTTGAGTGTAGTTTTGATCAATTCCTCATAGTTATGAGATAGTTATCTAACTGGATGTTTAGTACAGATATTGAACATTTAATTGGCGTTTTGTGCATGTGAAATAATAATAAATAATAAAATTCTTTATTGCCATAAAAACAGGTTACAGAAAAATGTGAGAACGTGGCTCCAGAGCTAGGTTAGGTACCTGTATTTACCAAGAGCCAGAAATCATCATCTTCCTGCCCTTGTCCCATGTTACTTGGGGTCGGCGCAACATGTTTTTTTCTTCCATTCTCCTCTGTCAACCGTCACGCTATCATTTACTCCTTTATCTTTCATATCATTCCTCACACAATCCATCCATTGTTTCTTTGGTCTTCCTCTCCCTCTCCATCCATCAACGTTTATATTCATCACTCTTTTAGTCACATGCGATTCGTCCCTCCTCATCCTATGTCCATACCAAGACAGTCGATTCCCTTTCAACTTTTCTGTAACTGGCGCAACTTTTAAACTTCCTCTAATATACTCGTTCCTTACCTTATCCATTCTACACACCCACCTCAACATTCTCATCTCCGCTACATGCAATTATTTTTCAAGATATGAAAAGAAATAAAGAGCAATAATTGTTACATAACGCACATTACAAAAATTGTACATCGTAAAATACTAAATCCAAAAGCTCAGAGTTCTGTAGAAAGAAAAAAAGCGTATTTATTTATCTTGCACAGGACAAAATAAAATGATGAATGCTAATATTGTCTATTGATTGCAACAAACTGTCTGATTGATGCTTTCCAAGATGGCTTTCTAAAGTATGTGATAATTTTTGCCTTACTTAAAAACTTTTGACAAGGACAAACAAATCAGCACCATAACCAGTTATGGTGGAATCCCTCGACACAGACTGAAGCCAGAAGTTCTAGTAATAAGATCACATTTACTTTTGAAAAGTTTTCAATGTGACTTAATACGTGCTACGAATCAGAGCATAACCAATTGACACCGCTACGAAAGCGTAGCGGGCGTGACTTCAGAGCTACGGCGTAGACACTGCGTAGCACCATTCATATTCTATGCTTCCTTGGTTACTAATAGACTGTTCTATTATAAAATAAAATGCTGTTTGTACTCTGTGATGATATAGGCACCGTTGACAAGAATATTTTGCCAAATTAGTTAAACATACTGCCTCGTTGGCTTGGTGGTCGCAAGCGCGACTGCTGAGCATGAGGTCCTAGATTCGATTCCCAGGTCGGGCAAAGTGTTATTGGGTTTTTCCATTAGGAATTTCTCAGTAGCAGCCACAGAGTCTGGATTTTTGCCCGGTTGATGGCAATAGGCTCGCTCCCTATTACATGGAACTTAAACATACCTGTTGAAATACAGGTGTACTATATTAGGCACACCTCTGCCTAACCCTTCGAGGATTACAGGCGTGATGTTATGTTATGTTACTAAACGAATGAACAAAAATTGGTATATTTGGTTGAGACCTTAGAACCTGAAACTAGGCAAGGAATACCTGTATTTTGAAAACAACATTGATTGCCATTTCGTGGTACCTGAAATCGTGAAACCACTTGGCTCGACTACCGTCGTAGTTATTGGACTGGGAGAACCATTAAATTAATAATTTCCTCATCGGATTCCTGGAAGCGAACGAAGATACCTGAAATATTATCCTAACTAATATTATAAATGCGAAAGTAAGTTAGTTTGTTTGTTTGTAACCTTTTCACGCCAAAGCCACTAAACCGATCATCCTGAAATTTTGCATATACGTTGTCAGGTGTACATAAGCGGATATAGGGTGCCTTTTATCCCGAAGAAATACAAAACAACAATAACGATCTTGTGATAATAGATGGCGCCACATGTCTTTCGAATTATATTATTACAAGCATGGTACAATCCGAATTGATACTCAGATTTTAAATTAACGCTAGCGAAGCCGCGGGCAAAACTTGTTTATTAATAAACTCGTTTCATAATACTGTCCATACCACCGCGTTCCGTTTAACAGCCCCGTTTGTCTCGTAGCTGCAAACGCCACTGCTAAGTGTGGGGTCCAGGGTTCGATGCCCAGGTCGGGCAAAACGTGCTATTGGGTTTTCCCATTAGAAATTTCTCAATAGTAGCCCAGAGGTTAGAAGTTCGCGGTATGATACCTCCGTGCCTCGGACAGCACGTTAAGCTGTTGGTCCGGCGCCTGATCTGTGTCCGGTCGTGTCGTATTGCCGTCCCATCAGACTATGAGAGTAAAGGAACAGAGAGTGCACCTGTGTCTGCGCACACACTTGTGCACTATAATATCTCCCGCGCCGATGGCTAGTCTCCGCTAAGATTGGCCGTCGTGACCGCAAATGGTCAGAAGGACTGGATAGTATTATCAGTAAAAACGTGAAATGTACAGCCAGTTTTTTTGTTATTTACCGGGCAGAGGTCCAAACACAAAACTTCTAATGAAAATCTTCATAATATTTGACCTGGAAATTCGAAGGAATTTCACTATTCCAACGACCATTAAGACAGGTAAATAATCCCGCTAAGCAGTAACACAAAATCGATTCGTAACGATTCACAGAAGTGTCGAATTGCACTCGATATCTCGATTAATCGTCTTATCGGCACCGAATCGATTACTTCTGGCGAGTGTTACGCAAATTGAATAAGTTTGGACAAGATGGCAGCATGATTTGATACTTGGCACCATTTTGGTGTTTGCTTTAGTTAATGTGATTGGGAAGTTTTTTAAAGGTATTTTTAGGGTCCCGTACCTCACGTCAAAAAACGGAACCCTTATATAAATGGTCACTTTGTTGAAACTTTTTTTTTTTGTAGTCGTTCCAACTTATTGGAAATCTACACGTGTTTTTGACAAATAAATTTTATTTATCTTATCTTACCTTATCTTATCTTATCTTTGTCAACACCCTTTTTCTCAGGTACGCTTGGAAGTGTATCAAGCTGAAATTAATATCAAATATCCAAGTCTGGTAATCCCAAGTGCAGTGAAAAAAATCAAACTTGTAAGTCAACACGATCAAAAAATTTGACCGCTTATGTCGCATATTTTGCGATTTCACAAGGAAAACAACACCTATAGGGTACTTCCCGTCGACCTAGAATCATAAAATTTGACAAGAAGCACATGTAAAGGAAAAAATCCGTGAGTATGTAGTTTAATAACAAAATCGTCGAGTCGAGTTAGTCGTCCATCGTCGAATCCGACTCGGCTAGGCAGCGTTCGGGGAGTTGCGCGGTATCTTCTCGTCCAACTTACCGCAGTGTCTTAAGACGAAAGTCGAAAACGTGGTCGCTCACAATCGGCCTCATCAGAAGGCTTAAAGTCACCCATAGGGCAATGGATAGGCCGATGCTCGGAGTTTCGTTGCGTGATCGAATCAGAAATAAAACATCCGCAAGAGAACCAAGGTTATCGACATAGCCCGAAGAATTACCAAACTTAAGTGGCAGTGGGCAGGGCACATTCCTGGCAGAACGGATGGCCGATGGGGCCGAAAAGTTCTGGAGTGGCGACCGCGAACCGGAAAAGGTTGCCTTTGAAGGCCTCCCACTAGGTAGACCGGTCAATGCTGTGACACTTGGGGGAAGCCTATACACAGCAGTAGACGTCTTTCGGCTGAAATGATTATGATGATGACCTACAGTTTTACACAGCACCCTCGATGCGCGAGTCCAACTCGCACTTGGCCAGTTTTTTTGTTTCGTTGCACTTAGGCTTCTTGGAGACGGGGATTTGGTACTTAGAGTAGGTAATGCAAGTTTGTTAGTGCCTTAAGATAAATGATTGCAGTTGAAAGAATTTGGAAAAGTACGAGTAAAAACATTATGTAATAGATATTCTCGGGAAAAAGTTTTGTGAACTATTTTACAGGGTATAAGGGACAGGTTTCAGTTACTATTCCTTTATTTCAATGTAAAATTACATTCTCTGTACGCAGCACTGCATTTATGTAAATAATACGACTAAAATCAAAAATGAAACAATGGATGGGGAAATACTCTAACGAACGTCGCGTGAAATCAGCTGTTCACTTTCAGTCTAGCTACAGAGTCCATCAAACTCATCGTCGCGCTTGCCGTTTGCTACGTGCGTGTTGCCACGGTAACGATACATTGCGTATGCTGAAATAAAACAAATTAAATTTATTGGATTCCCATAACATTCCAGACATAATTTCTTGTACCGGTCATCTTAGTATGATTTATTGAATTCACCCCATCGGTTTGTGGAGGGCTGTCCCTTACACCCTGTATACATTTATAATTATTATAACAGAGGACTTGAAAAAAAAACCAAAGGAAAACGTTCTACTCAATTTGCGACGAGCCTTTTTGTTATATGATCCTTCTCTAGTACATTGTATGTCCAATTTGCCAAAATCTCGAAACCCGAGCGTATTGGAGGAAATTGGTATTTCAGGTCATAGAATATAATATGTATTCCATATATTTCCGCATGAATCTAGCAGCTAACTCCAGGAAATGGGTCATTATGGAGCTCAGTGATTCAGTAGCGACCTGTAGCGCGTGAGTGTGTTGCAAGTGGCGTACTGTTGAGTTATTAGAGTTTGAATGTTTGAGGATACTGTAGATATTACTTTGGATACGAGTAGGTATACAGCCCTTTTACAGTTACCATACAGGGTGTAAACCGACCCTTCACAAAGCCGTCAACCAAGCAGTCTGTACATCAAACTAAGTAACTTTACGCAAAAATTATTGCTGGGAAACGACTTTTTTTTTGGGGTGAAAAATCACGTTTTACGGTGTAACTCAATGTAATGCGGTCAAAACTTAGTGCTGATGGATGCTTTGAATAGTAAACGGGTTATGGAGGCAATTAAAGTAAAGTTAAAACCATCCACGGACCAATCTAGGCTGTTATTATTTAGCCACGAGCTAAATGAACGCGAATACGACTTGAATGAACATATTTATATAAACCATTTAGTTTCCGGAAAGATTCTTCTCAAAACATCTAACACGCACTTACCAAAACGAACGTATTACATACTCGTCATACCTTTTACACCCAACAGTCTCCTGACGTTCACAAAATCGTTTACGTACAGACGCCAGCATATCAAGCTACCCGAAACTGTCAAATTCTCCCAGTCAACCTTGAACCTAATGCTTTAGCGATAACGTTGAAAATCTATTAAAGAAATTTGACAGATTGTAGTAGCTTGATGTGCTGGCGTTTTTACAACATATTTTTCCTTTTACCCCGAATCGAAACGAAAATTAAGTACAACATAACACACCAATGACCTTCTTTCTGAACGAACTGTTAGGACACACTTTAGAAATACCTTTTTAAAAAAAACGATTATCGAAGGTTAATTAATTATATTTAGTGAAAGGCACAATTACAGTATTAAAAGAGGAAATTTGGTTAATATTCTGACTTGCGACCTATCCGGAAGGAGTCTCAACCCGAACTGGCGCTATTGTCTGACCAATGCACTAAGTCTAGAAAGGAATGATGATGCGGTGCTGACTAAGCACTTAAGGGTGCATCCTAGGGATGTAACAACCCCCCCTTTAAGAGGAACTTTACGGTTTTCATGGAAAGTTACGAATTTATTCTTAACCTTGGAAGAGGAATTGTTTCCGGTTCCGGATCGTTATCTAAGGTGCTATCGTTCTGTAATTTAGGTTTTGTTTTGCAGCCAGAATATTTTCCAAACTTCTTACAAAGTTTATAACTAATAAAAATTAAAATTAAGATTAATACAAGGTAAGTCAAAAGTGGATAGTGAGAACTATATTCAATTAGGTTAGGGCTAGGATTATTTATAATTTTATCAACATCTGACAACATTTGGTTGTTGATAACGCTAGGTAGTTTTTCTAAGTCTATGTTTGACAATTTAGATGCTAACAATTTGGGCTTTGATATGTTAAACTTTTCCAGATTACAACAGGCTTCATTAATTAGATTAAAATCGGAAACTATAGTTTTAACATTTATGTCTATGTTGCTTTTTCCAAACAGTTGTTTATTTCTACAATAAGCCGTACAATTAGGTCGAATATTAAGTATACCAGTACCTAATATTTTGAACTCTATTAAATCAGAGTTACACTGGACAGAAAGTTTAGAAGGTTCAGATTGAACAAATATCCATTTGTTTCCTTGCAATTCTTGCCAAATATCTATCTGACCATACATTAATTTAGTTTGACAGTATATAGGTATTTCTGTAACAATTTTTGTTAGTATATCAGTTTCACAGGTTGGTGTTTCTTGAATTGAGCGTGTGTCAGTATCATCACAAATATAAACTCTGTTTACAGGCTCAGTACAGGATTTTAGATTACTTATACAGATGTATGTTAGTTTATCTTTACTAATGCCAACATAATTACAAGATGGTACAATCATAGCATAGGAGTTTGGTTTGTCCATGTTGTGCGGTATAGGTACTGAAATAGCTTTAAATAGATCTAACTCAAAAGAGTTTACAAGGGGAATTTTGATTACAAAGACTAACTTATTGTTTACAAAATAACATGATATCTTTGATATATCGATCAAAGCATGAATAGTATCTAAATCTAAGTCTAAAGGTAATTCTTCATAATTAGGTAATTTTCTAACATTACTTGTTAGTTCATTATAAAACTGATTTGGTGTCATGACCGATGGGTGAAGAGTATTAGTTTTAGCGAATAACATTGCATTTACAAGGTCGTCTAATTTAAATGACAGAGTAAGTAGACAAGATGATAGTTCAGTGTAGACATCGTTCATCTTTGATTTTATGTATAGCTTATCAGATAAAATTGACAGATTATTAAAAGTATTAGATAGTTTAATAATAGCGTCATTCAAACGGCCTTCATTTGTGGTTATAGTTTCAAGAGTTTTGTTGTAACGGGAAAGAGCCGTACTTGTTACAAGAATGTTATCTTTTAAAATGGACGCTAACTTAATATTGTTATTGTTTAGGGTTTGAATGGCGTTATTATATCTTATGGCATCGTCTTCATCCATTGTGCCAATGACTTGTTTGAAAAGAGAGCCAACTCCTGCTAACCAAGCGGATCTCTTTTCTCGCCCAGATGTTAAATGAGATATGGCACTGTAGTCTTTCCGAATATCGATAAGTCGCAAAACCAGAGGCTGTAGTATATTTGTACATTCAGATTCTTTAAGTATTGTATTTTGTTGACACAAAAGCGTAGAAGCTTTTAATGCGTTGTTTATATTATCTATATGGGGTTTTATATATGTAATGTCAATAGGTACAAGTAAATGAATATGATCTCTAGTCTGTTTCATGATTCCTATTGAGTCGAAGTATATGCCAGGGCTTTCAGTGACTTGTTCGATGATATCAGATGTTGCAAGGGACAGGAATGTAGATATTCTGAAATATATTAGACAAAATATTTAACTAATGTTATTTTGTTATGTGTTAAAACTAGGTTTATTAGATTAAGGTAAAAAAAATAATAATAATAAAATAAAAGTAGTAAGTATTAAAATAAAAACTAAATATTAGTTATTTCCGCCAGCTTTAATTCGTCATAGTGATACTTGACGTGACGGCGATTAACGAGAAGGGTCAACGTATTGTTGCCATTAATTTTGATTACTTTATGTGGACCTTTCCAGATAGGCGAAAGAGCTTTATTTTGCCGCGGATGGTGTTTGATATATACCATATCGCCTGTTTTGTATTTCATAGGTCTGGTTCTTCTATCATAATAGTCTTTAGAGGTGATTTTAGATTTAAGGATGTTTTCTACGGCTTTCTCTCTAGAGAGTTTCATTCTTTGTTGGAGTATACGGACATAACTAGGATATGTAGGTTCTAATGCTGTATCATAAATAGAAGTGGGTATAAATGGTTTGCAACCGAATAATAATTCGTATGGTGTATAATTTGTGGTGCAATGGACTGTGGTATTGTAGGTTAACATTGCCGTGTAAACGTATCTCGGCCAATCATTTTGGTTGTCATCAACGAAAGATTTTAAATATTCTTTTAGAGTCGCATGACTTCTTTCTAAAGCACCTTGAGTTTGTGGATGATAGGGGCTGGACCATAACTGTTTGATTTTCAGAAAGGTACAGGTTTATTTAAATAGTTCTGCTGTAAAATTTGTTCCCTGATCTGTAAGGATAGTCTTGGGGATGCCAAATTGGGATATAAAATGGATTAAACATTCAGCGGTTTCTTCTGCCGTAGCATTTCGGATAGGATAACCTGTTGAAAATTTTGTGAGGTCATCCTGAATGGTTAAAATAAACCTGAGCTTGGCCGTACCTGATTCAGGCAATGGTCCGACGATGTCAAGTGACACGCGTTGAAAAGGTTGTGTAGATGTCGTTGTGATCTGCATAGGGGCTCGATTGGTTCTACGCAGGGCTTTGTTGGTTTGACATAGTTTACATTTACGGACATAGTCTTCGACATCTCTGCGCATATTCCGCCAATAATATTTTTCCTGAATTCGACTTAACATTCTATTTGAGCCTAAATGACCTGATATGGGAATGTCGTGGTTCTCCTTTAAAATTTTAATTATTTCATTTGGAGAAGGATAAATTATAGTATTTTTGAAAATATGGACAGTGATCGAAGTATTGTGAAACAAGTAAGTAATTATATTATGAATTTTCATAAAACTATGTGAATCAAATGGGTTACAAAAGTCTGTTATGCCGAATTCAGTGGTGTTTTTATTAATTAATTCATGTTTTACATTTTTGAGGCTCTTAAAAATATCCTCATAGATGCACTGATCGAAGTGATGGACTTTTACAAAAAGTAAGTAAAATTTCACATTATTATTTTCGAAAGAGACAAAGGAATGTAATGTCCTTTCTTTTTCAAGGATATCTTTTGGTTCCGAAAGTTTATCGATAACTTCCGAAATATAGGGATTAGACTCATCAAGGTCAATGGAAGTTGGTATAATAATAGTTTTTAATTTTGTTTTTAATAAAGTTTCACTATGTTCGTGAATAATAGTATCAAATTGATTAAGTTTATCATTTATTTTTTTCAGGCATTTAGAGTAAGTATCGTCGTCGTTCTGGACTTCAGGTGGAGTTGGGATATCAAAATCTTCAGGGAGTTCAAAGTCATCATCGGGTAACTCAATATTTTCAGGTAAGTCAAGAAAGTCAGGTAAGTCGGGAATTTCAGGTAGTCCTGGACTTTCAGGATTAACAGGAGGGATTTCAGGCTGCTGAAGAGGAGGTGGAACACTCATAGGTGGTGGTACTTTGTCGGTAAGTACGTGAGCTGTGTCTGGTGATCGAATGGATTGCACAGGGTAACGAGAAAGAGCATCAGCGTTACTATTGATCTTACCCTTTTTATATTCAATTTCATAATCGTATTCCTCGAGTTTTAATCTCCATCTAACTAGCTTGGAGCCTGGTTCTTTGCAATTGAATAGCCACCTTAGTGGTTTATGATCAGTTACAATTTTAAATTTGTAACCATAAAGGTATGGGCGAAATATTTTTGTTCCAAAAATAATAGCCAGACATTCTTTTTCAGTTACGCTGTAATTAGTTTCAGCTTTATTTAATGTTCGTGAGGCAAAAGCAATTGGGCGGTCTTTTCCCACCTCACCTTGAGAGAGAATCGCTGAAATAGCGTAATTTGACGCATCACATGTCAGGATGAAAGGTTTAGTAAAGTCGGGGTATATCAAGACGGGTGCTGAGATTAACTTATTTTTTAATGTTTCAAAAGCAAGTTGTTGACTATTAGTCCAATCAAACGGTACATCCTTTTTTAACAAGGATGTTAGAGGTTTAGCTAGTTTGGAAAAATCCTGTAGGAAGCGACGATAGTAAGACACCAAACCTAGGAATGATTTTACGTCTTTTGGACATTTTGGGATAGGGAAATCACTTACAGCTTTTATTTTCTCGGGGTTAGGTTTTAAGCCTGTTTCACTAATAGTGTGGCCAAGATAAGTTACTTCTTTGCGAAGAAACTCACATTTGTCCGGTTGCAATTTGAGGTTGAATTTTCTCAATCTCTCAAATGTGTGGGATAATTTCTGGACATGGGATGTAAGATCATAGGAGTATATTACTATATCGTCTAAATAAACATAGCAATGAATACCTTGCAGGCCTGACAGGACTGTGTTCATGAGCCTCTGAAAGGTTGCTGGGGCATTTTTGAGACCAAATGGCATTCTGATAAATTCGTAGTGACCTTCGGGTACACTAAACGCAGTTTTAGGGACATCTTCAGCTGAAATTTCTATTTGGTGGAAACCGGATGCTAAATCGAGAGTTGTGAAGTATTTACTCTTACCTAGCTGGTCTAGGATCTCGTTAATTTGGGGAATTGGATAGCTCTCACCAATAGTGATGTCGTTGAGCTTGCGATAGTCAATCACTATGCGCCATTTCTTTTTTCCTGAGGCATCAACTTTTTTGGGCACTATCCAAATGGGGGATGACCATGGAGAGGTAGATGGTTTAATTATATTTTGTTCCAGCATTTTACTAATCTGGGTTCTGACCTCGTCTTTATGAATTTCTGGAAATCTATAAGATTTTACATTTACAGGTTGAGAGGAGCTTGTTTTGATTTCGTGCTTGATGGCACTAGTTGAAGTGAGTTCATCATCAGGAAGGTAGAATATGTCTGCATATTGACTACAGATGTCATAAAGAACTTCAGACTCTTCAGAGTTTAAATGGGAAGTTCGTAGCTGTTTAAGGACCTCATTTGTTCTCTCATAACAATTGGTGTTAGGTTGAGATAAGCATATTTCATTTTTAGTTATCGGTATTAAAGTTAAAGAAAGGTTAGGGTTTATTGAAATAGGTTTTTCGGATACGTTCAGGATTGATACATTAATTCGATTATTACTTTTTATTTTCACGATCGAATTAGCTATTAACAATTTATCAGAAATATGTTGGTCTAAGATTATACCTTCCTTAACTTCTGGATTTTTCACTGAACATTCTATGATGGTTTCGGTTCGTGGTTCTATTATGTAAGACGGATGGTTGAATGACAACTTTATATGATGGTGTGCGATTTCCAGCGTACCTGAATCGTAATTTATTCGGCAGCCGCTTTTAATGAATAGGTCATTACCTATAATACCATCATAGGGAAAGCTTAAGTTATCAAAGAGGTGGAATTTGTGTAATACTATGAATCCAGGGGATAGACTTAAGTCCAGGGTAAGGTCACCGTGACTCGTAATCGGGTCTTTTGAGTCAATACCTTTTATTTTGACAATGTCAACCCCTAATTCAGGGATTTTGGATAGACATGATTTCTTTAAGATACACAAGGATGCTCCAGTATCTATCAAAAGGGTAAGTGGTTCCTTGCTGACGGATGACCGGGCGACGATATAGGGTAAGTATGTTTTTAGATTAGTATTTATTTCGTATACTTTATAATCGTCCTTTTTTTCTTTTTCAGGGATACACATGGATTTAAGAGGATTGGAAATGTCTTCAGTTTGGGGCTGGTTACCCTGTCGCGTGACATTATGAGAGCTGCCATTTTGGGGCTGGTTACCCTGTCGTATAGCTCTAGAAGATAAATGGTTCTTGGATAATATAGGATTAATGGCGTCGTCTTTTAAAGTTCGTCTCGTGCGACACCCTATCGAGACGTTTAGTAATTTAAATTGTCCTGATCAGATTCTAAATCATTTATAGGGGAGTTTTCTTCGTCGTTCACGAAGTTAACATGAGGATTCTTAGGCTTAGAAGAATATTGTTGCGCGGGAGAATTGAATTTGTTGTTATATTTTTTATTATTATATTCGCGCAATTTACATTCGGCTAAAGTATGACCTTCCTTCTTGCAGTATCTGCATACCGACGAATCTCTAGAGGAAGAAGGTTGACTGTTATAATTATTAGGTAGATGTGGCTTAGGTGAAGGTCTATTATTATCTTTCTTATAATGAACATTTTGTTTGTATGCATATTGCTGAATCTTTTCTTCAGAGATTGCATAGTTGACAGCCTCGTTCAAGTTTTTGGGATCTCTACATCTTACAATGTTTGCAATACGAGGATGTAACCCTATGTTAAAAGTATGAAGCGCTAAATCCTCCATCGCAGCCACTCTACCAACAAGTTCACTTTTCTTGGTATTGGAAATTGTTACTTCTGTAAGTAACTTGGATAAGCAAGTTTCGACTCGCAGGTGAAATTGGCTGACCGTCTCCTGGTTAGTTTGATGACACTCTTGAAGCTCGGTAAGTAAATGGGCATAGTGCTTTCTCTCACCGAATTGGTTTTTCAAAAATTCTTTGAGAGAAGGCCAGTTGTCAAAGTCCTTGATGGAACATGCGCTTTGCGCTTTGCCATCTAGTTGGCTGATAATATATCTGAAGACAATGTCTTCCTGAGATGAAGATGATAAGGATATCGCATTATCGCAATTTACTAGGAAAGCATTTAATTTTTCTCTAGAACCATCGAATGGCTTAATAAATTTTAAGATAACACTAAGGGGTATTTCCTCATCTCTTAACTCTTTAAGTTCTTTCTTTGAATCTGCTTTAGTCATTTTATGTAACTAAAATAGCTTGCTGTGGAATAAAATACAATAACTATGGTCTCTAGATTTAAACTTTTGCCAACTGGTTCTACACGGCTTATCAGTATTCCGAGTACTAAGTAACCGAATACGTGTGCGAAGGATGATTAAACTACGGTCTGGACACACACAGTGTTATATCAACAAATAAGAAGTAACAGGAATATTAAGTTACTAATATGATTTCTTAATAAGGCAAATCTATAAATAGAATTAAAATTAAGAGCACTGAACTGACTCACAGGACACAAAAACACTTCATTTTGCGGGAACACGGAGGACGTCTGATCCTGGTCGATGCTGGATACGAGCAGGTCCGTAGAATGCGCTTGCAGCGCGCTGCTGAGTACCACTGCACAGAAGACAGGTGACGACTTGGATAAACCTCAAAAGGGCTCTGGATTTGGCCTCTTTTGAGCTGGAGTTAGCCTCTCGTAGGCCACTGGAGTTGGCCTATTTCAGCCAGGATTGGCCTCTCTTAGGCCGCAGATAGGTCGCGTTGAGTTCGGGTCACAGGATGATGAAGCACACAAGATACACTTGGCACAAGGACACTTTCACTGGATTACACTTCGCGAGACGTTCCACGGGATATAATATCCCTTGCCGCTGCCACCAATGTTAGGACACACTTTAGAAATACCTTTTTAAAAAAAACGATTATCGAAGGTTAATTAATTATATTTAGTGAAAGGCACAATTACAGTATTAAAAGAGGAAATTTGGTTAATATTCTGACTTGCGACCTATCCGGAAGGAGTCTCAACCCGAACTGGCGCTATTGTCTGACCAATGCACTAAGTCTAGAAAGGAATGATGATGCGGTGCTGACTAAGCACTTAAGGGTGCATCCTAGGGATGTAACAGAACGAAAAACAATTAGGACGTGTCCTATGTGAGTGTGGAAGCTATGTGAAAGCTAACAAGAGTGCTGATGGAAACACCCAATAACACTTTGATGAGATCAGAATTTAGTAAACACTTTCTGCATCATTCGCCTAGCCTTTTCCCAACTATGCTAGGGTCGGCTTAAAGTCTAACCGGATGCAGGTGAATAACAGTATTTTACATGGAACGACTGCCTATTTGACCTCCACAACCCAATTAGTACTGGGTAATATGCTACCACTTGGTAAGAGTGATTTTCAGACTTTTTGGGCCACTGACTACCTAACGACTGACCAACCCAGGCAAGCACGGCTTAACCTTAAGAGCGACCCGAGCGGCTGTTATTATTTAAGCACGAGCTCCTCTTTCGGCTATACATTATAATAAAATTTGAAACAAGTTATTTATTGTTTGTGTCGAATAAATGAACATGAAACTATAACCCCCAATTGGCGTAGCAGAAAAATATGATTTGACAGTAAAAAATGTGACGTTATAGAATATTTCTGCTAGAACTTCTAGGCTTAAGAGCGTTTAAGACTTACGGCATCATACATACTTTCAAGCCCTTTTTTTCGAAATGACAACCAATTTTAATGAAACTTCATACGCTTATAGCAAGGTACATAGTTCTAAAACGTTATCAGAGAACATTTTCGAAAAGTCTTTTTAAAAAAAGATAATTAGAAAATTCTGTTCCTATCAGTCTAATTTAGCTGTAACATATTTTTCGAAAATGTTCTCTGATAACTTTTTAGAGCTATCCTATGTATTCAAAAAAACAAAAAAAGTAAAAATTTGTAAATTAGTGTGATTAAAAAAGTAGTACCAGAAATCACAAAAAAATCTCTTGTTTCGCATCGCTTCGCAAAACACAACACGCCACAAAGCTAGAAGGAAATCGCGCGTCAAACAGAGGTTTTGGAGTGGTACCGGAAACTGGCACAAAAACGCCGGGTTATAATATAATATGGCATTATTTTTCCTTTCATTGGGCGGACAATACGGTTCATAAAGTTTTATCGTGGAAGGCTGATTGCACCGCGCGTTAACGGATGGAGAGGTTTCGGTTTAAGAATTAGTAAGACTGTTTGAGTGTGACTTGCTGTTTGCCTAACAATTTACTATAGTTCGAAAATTCATTTTATAACTCAAGTTTATGGTATAAAAGGAAGCCGCATCGAGATCTTAATTATTTCTTTCTGATAACACATAGTCTATAATATAAAAATGAATCGCAAAATGTGTTGGTAAGCGCATAACTCAACAACGCCTGGACCAATTTGGCCAATTTTTTTTTTTAAATGTTCGTTGGGGTTCAAGGATGGTTTTTACGGCGAGAAAAATCGAATAATTGCCGGAAAAACCCTTAAAACAGCCAACCAAGGTAGGGTAGGTAGGGTAGGTAGGGTAGGTAGGGTAGGTAGGGTAGGTAGGGTAGGTAGGGTAGGTAGGGTAGGTAGGGTAGGTAGGGTAGGTAGGGTAGGTAGGGTAGGTAGGGTAGGTAGGGTAGGTAGGGTAGGTAGGGTAGGTAGGGTAGGTAGGGTAGGTAGGGTAGGTAGGGTAGGTAGGGTAGGTAGGGTAGGTAAGTAGGTAGGTAGGGTAGGTAGGGTAGGTAGGATAGGTAGGTAGGATAGGAAAAAGGTGCATTGCAACGCATGCCGGGAACAGCTAGTCGTTCATAAAAACCTTTTCTCTTCTTAACGTGTAAATGGATTTTGATAAAATTTAGCACAAGAAAAGACCGTGACTTTGGTTAGGAAATTGAATATTTTAATCTCGGTGGAGCCACACACAAAAGCTAGTTTACTTTATTCAATCCTCCCCCACCCCTCTCCTTGGGGCACCCCGACTTTAGGTTAGGTTAGGTTACTTAAACCCTGCAGATAGAAATAGGTGCCCCGCGTAGCGGGGCTACGTCGAGTTTTTCATAGTGTCTCCACTAACCCGTACATGAATCCGACAAATCAGAGGTGCATGTCCTGCGTTCGAACTCAAGACCTATGACTTGGCAGTCCGACGGTCACACCACTAGGTTAATCACTGCTATAACTACTACTATACTATATTCAATATCTAGACATGATTACTACAAAATTCATGTTAAACGAGTGTTAACCTTAAACTCTGTGTCAAACTCTAGTCCAGTGCAACCGACCACCGTACCCCAGTTCGTTCCCTTTCTCGGATTAGCGGGGGGAGCACTTAAGATTTTATTTTTCGTCGTCTCTCTTACGTCGTAAAACTTGTACGTGGCTCCTATATTCAGAAATGAGTGAAAAGTGTACGTATATGTAAAAAATTTAGAGGAATATAGCGTATTTTTATGAGAAATTTGCATTTACCTACTTCCTTTTTATGAATTTTTGTGCTTCAATTTGGTGAAAAGTTAGTGATATTTCTTTTTACTAGTGGTCGCCAATTGGTCGAAATTCGACCATAATTCATTTAAAATATAAGTTTGAACGTTATAATTATATTCTCTAAGTAAGTCCTGCCCAAAACTTGTGTATATAGACGGAACTGCAAGAATATTAATACCACCTTGAATTCATGCAAGCCTGGTACATGTGTGTATATGCATACACACATGTACCAGGCTTGGACTCAAGCAAGCAAGAGAGAACAGGCATCTTCTGGGCACGCTCGTTCCATCATAGACCTCATCTACCGCTTTCCATCAGGCGTGATCGAGGTCAAGAGCAGGTCCATTTTGTAATAAAAAAAAAACAGGTATGGTCTAGAACAAAAAAAAATATGACAATGACGAGAAAAACAATTGCCTCTCGGCTTCATTAAGGCAACTGCTATAATATCGATAAGTGCATTATTTGTGCGGTAAGCAAAGATCAAATAATGCATATTGCTAATAACTTTCTTGCTCGACACGCTTCCAGAATAAAAATGTAGGTATTATAGTCACGACTCACGAGCACAAAATATGTTTACACTTAGAAAAATTTATAAGCAATTTTCCCAATGGCACAACGATTGCAACTTTGCGATAACAGCATTTCGTAACAGTATGGGTATCAAAATACTATGTTCTCAACAATATGTAATTATATAACATAACATCACGCCTGTAATCCCCGAAGGTATAGGCAGAATTGTGCCTATTAGTACACCCACATGTTTAAGTCCCATGTAATAGGGGGCGAGACTATTGACATCAACCGGGCACAAATCCAGACTTCGTGGCTGCGACTGATGGAAAAACTCAAAAACAATTGGGTGGGGTGGGTCCTGGGGACCTCATGCTCAGCAATCGCGATTGCAATCACTAGACCAACGACTCAGTCTTGGCAGGTATGAAATTACAATCTATACAATAAGGAGATTTTTTTTTTACTTTTAAAAGTCATCATCCGCCTAGCCTTTTCTCAACTGTGAGGGGTCAGCTTCCATTTTAACAGGAGCGATTGTCTTACTGACCTCCCAGCCAGTTACTGGCTCGTTATCAGACTTTTGGGCAACTGACTGCCTGTAACGACTGTCAAAGACGATACAGGTGATCAAACAAATGACGGCTGGTACCAATGGCTTAACGTGCTTTCTGAGACATGCAGGAAACTCGTATGTATTGGATTTTTACCCATCCACGGATCCATCTTGGCAAGCGCTACTTACCTTTGAATTTCGATCAGTGCGGCTTTTATTAATTAGTTCCAAGATCCTTGTTGCAAATCATTGTTACGTAGGTAGCCGTACCACATGCATATAATATGTTATAAATGCTCATGACTGCACCTAAAACAATAACTGTTAAGTTCTGGTCTTTCAATCCGAAACCAACCCAATTTCAGGTCCTCCAGGCAACCAAGCTTATTACTTGCATACATTACCAGATAAAATCGCATATTGGGCGCATAAAGTTTAATGCTATACCAAAAAGCAATCACGACAATATAAGCAAACAATTCTAATACCGTACGACACAATTTATGCTAGTTCGATGGCAATTTTCGAACTGATTTAACTTTAGCGAACATTTGAACAATGCACGTGCTTTTCGTTAGTGAGTTACTGGGCGTTTTAGTACGTTCTTTTGTTTGATCTCGGGTGGTTTTGAGTCTAATTTGAACTGAATCATCATCTGCCCAGCCTTTTCCCAACTATATTGGGGTCGGCTTCCAGTCTAACCAGATAAAGCTGAATACATGTATTTTACATGGAGTGACTGCCTAACTGATTGTAGTACAATAATTATATTCTAAGAATGTCTCAGTACCTAGCTGGTTAGTGTTCGTATTTGTAATCTGTTGGCAGTCATCATCATCTTCCTGCCCTTGTATCATTTTATTTGGGGTCGGCGTAACATGTTTTCTTCTTCCATTCTCCCCTGTCAGACGTCACGTCGTCATCATTTATTCCTTTCCCTTTTATATCATTTCCCACGCAATCCATCCATTTTTTCTTTGGCCTTCCTCTCCCTCTCCATCCATCAACATTCATGTCCATCACTCTTTTAGTCATATGCGTTTTATCCCTCCACATTACTATGTGCATACCAAGTTCGATTTTAGCTGCTTTTGAGTCTAATTTGAACTGATTGTAGTACAATAATTTTATCCTAAGAATGTCTCACTCTATTGGAGGTCAGATAGGCAGTCGTTCCATGTAAAATACTGGTGTTTAGTAGCATTCAGTAAAACTGGAGGCCGACCCCAACATAGTTGGGAAAAGGTTTGACATAGTAGTGACATCACGCGACCTTCTTACAAGTCTTCCCACACCACAGCATGCTTCTACAGAGCCGTGATGTTTACAGCTCGAGGCAAGAACGACATTTAATGTCTGATCGCAGCGAAGTTGAGATGTTCCGGAACTGCACCGGATTCATTGTGCCCGTGTTAATGTGTTAAATTGTAATTTCAAGTAATTTGTTAGTTTTATAGAAACAGTGTATCGCACCCAGTGTATTTTCATTGCACAAAACCCATTTTCTGCCCACATGTTAAACGAGCCTAACGCAATAAATCCTGAAAATCCGACATAAGTATGCAAAAATATGGTTTTATGTGTTAATAGTAGTCGTGTAAACTATTCCATTGCTTAATAATGTCCAACAAGTAAATATTAGTAAAACTGTGTCAGTAAAGTCAACGCAAGGTCGCCAGCAATTTGTGAACCAATCTAAGCTGACGTGAAACAATGCAATCGATGCTGAAGCGGGAAGGAATCCGGTAGAGTTCCAACTCGACATTTTTCTCGACTCTTTGTGAGCTAAAGAGCGGACCATGCTCGGAGTTTTTTTGAAGGATAAGACCCGAAATGAAAAGATCCAGCTAAGAAGTATGGAGCTCTAGAAGGACACATATTTACCGGGCTATGTTTGGAGTTTCTTTGAAGGAAATTAAGTTTTCCGGATAAGAACTCACCATAGTTCTTATCCCTAGAAAAACATATATCCTTATCGGTAATTTGGTCAGTGGGTCGTCTTCCATAAATGCACGCCGGTTGTGAGTGCGACCAGATGAATGAAAGTGGATCACCTACGTTCTCATTGAGTAATGCAATAAAAATATTAGTATCTTTGATAGTCCCCCCGAAAGGCAGAGATCAGATATCCTAATAGGACGCCTACCGTTCGGATTACTTCTTCTTTTCGATTTTCTTTTCCTGGTGGAAAAACCCAATAACACTTTGCCCGATCCGGGAATCGAACCCAGAACCTCTTGCTCAGCAATCGCGTTTGCAACCACTAGACCAGTACAAAAAAAGTCTTGTTAAACCAGCTCCATTAGGTTGATATACAAAGCCACCGGGAAAATACCAACTAAAAATATTTGACCCAATAAAGTTCGAGACAGGAACATACCAAATAATTCCCAGCTAGATAGCTATTCGATTGTACAAATACCTCTAGAAGGATTTGTCAAATGTTTGATCAAATAGTTGCCCGTGGAATCTTTGGAAGTTGTTTGGCCAATGTTTGAGCCAAGCTTAACTTTGATGTGAGTTGAATGAATGTGCTATGAACCGATCAACGTGCATTGATGGTATGTTCGGAGATATAATGAGGACTGTTTTTGTCAAAGGATTGGCAGATTTGGTGCACGTAGAGTTTTTTGACTATTCATTCAGTCACATTTTTTTTCTTCCTTTTTACTGCTTCTTTGGTCACAAGATCTTCGGCTGAGCAGGTGGTCCCGGGTTCAATGCCCACCTCGGGCAATGTGTTATTGTATTTTTTAAGTGTTTTTTTTTCAGTAACAGCCCAGGGGCCGAATTCGTTGGTCCCGGCTGTCAATTCACTAGATCTTTGAAGTCGTTAGGTAGTCAGTGGAACGAAAGTCTGACACCATCACTCACTACTAACTGGGTTGTGGATGTCATGCAACATATTTAAACTGGAAGCCGACCCCAACATAGCTAGGCAGATGATGATGTGCTATTGCTACTGATGATTTTACTTCTTGCGGTAGGGGAAGATGATCTGGTTGACATTATCAGCCCGTCAATGTCTTTTGAAGACGGTCATACCTTCAAATAACCGCTACAAGAAACATCGCTCAGAAGATTGATTGGTTCTCAAAGCACCTTATTATTAGCAGCTTAAGCTTCCTTTTACAACACCATCTTTTGAGCATTTGATTGATTGCGGGCAGCAATTTACTTGGAATTTATCCTGTACTGAAATTCCGGATCTCCGGATGTGGGAAGTTTCTGTTACAAAAATCTAATAAAACTGACTGTCCGAAACGTGGAATAGATGAGAATTTACGTTAGGTTTGGGATTTCGTTCTGCAGTACTATGTCAAAACTCATCCTGTATAAACTGATTGAAGTCAGTTCGGACTGATTTAATGCGTTATTCGTTTGTTTTGGCAACATTTCTATTGCAAGGTTCGTCGAACTTTTAAAAGTGGAACCTTTTTGGATTAGTAGAACCACCTTTCTTTTTAGATGTAATACATAAAGATATGACTAAAAAAATTTGTAAGTAAGTTTTTAACAAAAGGTACCTATGCTTTGATTGTCTTTAATACAATTTTTTTTCTTTGACCCACGGAGGTGAAGTAAAATATTAAATATATATTATATTATTATAATTAATGATATAATATATATTAAATTATTTATTATAAGGTTTCTTACTGCTGAATATTTCATAATTATAATATATATTATATTATATTATAATTATGAAATACTCAGCAGTAAGAAACCTCTATGTTAGAGCAGTCAATAATAAACGCTTGTCTTGAACGGACGTGTTTCAACCAACCTCCATACTTCACTTAAAATGTTGAATTAAAATGTCATGAGGATATATATAACGAAAAAATCTAGTTTATGTGACATCCACCAAAGAGGCTTCATCATTTTCATCTGCCTACTGGACATAGGCCTTCTCAATCACTAACTCGATTTTCAGCAACTCTCATCCAGTTGCTACCACGAAGATCGTCGCTCTAACGAGCGAGCCTGAGAGGCCTGTGTCGCAAATATTTTGAATTATTTGTTTGCCTCTCTTAACATCAACACTTTTTCTAGGCCCGCAACCAAATACTGTCATATTTAAACAATCATCATCCTAACCGGATGCAGGCTTCCAGTGTAACCGGATGCAGCTGAATACCAGTATTTTACGTGGAGCGACTGCCTACCTGACGTCCACAACCCAGTTAGTACTAGGTAATACGATACCCTTTGGGAAGACTGGATGTTAGGCCACTTTTACTTTTAGGCCACTGACTACCTCACGAATGTCAAATGACAGCCGGGACCAACGGCTTAATATGCTTTCCGAGGCACGGAAGAAGCTCGGTATGTAATGGGCGGTCACCCATCCACAGACCAACCTAGGCAAGCACGGCTTAACCTAAAGATCGACCCGAGCGGCTGTTATTATTTAGCCACGAGCTCATATAGTCATAATTAAACAATATTAAAGCAATAAAACATGACAAATACAATCCTGTTAGGCAACCGCACGCGTAGAATTTTGTCGCCACATGTAACCACTTCCGACTAAAACTAAAAGTAAAAAAACAAGGAGTTTACAAATCTTTTTTGAAAACTCCGTGTTGCAAACCGGAAAGCAGTCTAAATTCTATCTTGAACACTTACTGCGTCAGTTAGTATGTGAAAATTAGCTATCTTCGCTGAATTACATCTACGGCTTAATGTTTCGGGACATGTCAGTATGAACAGAGATATGGAGCGCATCCTTTCATTTTATTTAGATTGCCCGTATTGTCACACTGCTGAGCAAAAGCCTCCCCCCATTCCTTCCACTTCGATCACGATGGTGTGCTTCTTCTCGCCAATTCGCGAGGAAGTCATCTAAGACCTCCCGCCATCTTCTCGTCGGTCTACCGCGACCCCATCTAGCTGTTTCAGGGCTCCAGTCTTGCGATATTTGGGCCCACAGCTTCCAAATATGCCACATTATTTTGAAGTAATGGTAATCTTATAAATGTATGTATGTAATGTATGTATCAGACATGTGTGTCATACATTTAGAGACCATCAAACTGAATTACATTGTGTATTATAATCATCATTATCATCTGCCTAGCTTATTCCTGACTATGTTGGAGTCGGCTTCCAGTCTAATCGGATGCAGCTGAATACCAGTATTTTACATGGAGCGACAGCCTATCTGACCTCCACAACCCAGATGGTACTAGGTAATACGATATCCCTTGGTCAGACTAGTTGTCAGACTTTCAGGCCAGAAAGTACTTAAGGACTGTCAAAGATCTACAATTAACAGCTGGGACCAACGGCTACACGTACTTTCCGAGGCACGGAGGAAACTTGGTACGTTATGGGTGGTCACCAATCCACGGACCATCCTAGGCGAACCTCTCTCTGTATACAAAAAAAAAAGTATTTTCTTATGTTTAATCGGCCCAATGCTTTATTTGTCGAAGTAGTGAAGCTTCAAAAAACTCTTTAGTAATTAGAATTAAATCTATCAATTATTCGACCTCGACCAATAAAATTATGAACTGACAAGTTTTTCGAATACATTAGAATATATTATTTCAGTATGACGACAGGAAACTTCCAAAAAGATACCACCAAGACACATTTAGGCTTATTATCATTAACTCTAGAAACGGGATATTTACCATGTTTACTAAATAAATGACTATACACTACTATTGTATACTATTATTGTTTTTTGTTTGTTTATGAAATATAGGGATCTCAACACAAACAGTAAATATGGTTAATATCCCGTTTCTAGAGTTAATGATATTGTTAGTGACCATGACAGTTTAGAAACTTACATTTAGGGTTTTTTTTTGTAAAAAACTAAGACAAATCAAATTCTTAGTTGTTCTTTCAAAATTAAACAAAACAAAATTGTTTGATATTGAACTACAAAGGTAAAAATCAAACAATTTTGTACAAATGAATTTTCAATGAAGCCGAAGACATTGCCCAAATACAAATAAAAATACAAGCTAGTCTTATACATACCCTAAGTACGAAACTCATTTTACCGAGTAAACAGAGTCTGCGCAATTTTCGTATATGCAGTCTGTGCTCAAGACCATTTATTTGTTAAGGATGGGGGTCCGTGGGCAAATGTATCGCTTCACCCCCTAATTTAAGGGGGTGGGTAGTGGACTTAGTTGTGTCAAGGGGTTCTTGAAGTAATTAAATGGTGTTTGCGGGTTGCTGAAGGGATGTAACCGTCGGCTCTTAAATTGTTGGGTATGGTACATTTTTGTGGGAAACTATGTGGAGGGGGAATAGTTAGACGGTGTGAAATGCCAGTTTGGTTTAAGCAGAAAAACTACTACGGTGTAATAGGAAACGTACAAAGCGAATCTACACAGCAGTAGCGAAGGGTCAATTTTGTAAGAGGTAAGCCGGAGTACATATCTTTAATGTGATTATATTATTTGTCTACAGAAAACTGACTGTGCCATTTGTCAAAGAGAATCCGGTAGGAATCGAGTTGTACGGTACCTCCGCCACTGCTGCGCACACAGTATCACAACGCTTTTAGGATGCAGTTGGGGCTGCTGTGGCGTGCGCGTCTGGTATGTTTGCTGCAGCGCAGTACGGATGGTTTTCAAGCCATCATGCGCAAGAAAGCAAACTCCTTGCTACACCGTCTACGAAGCAGCAGCAACAGCATTCTAAATGCGATGGCTGCCCGTTGTGACTGTCCTTTCCAGAATCAGTGGATAAGGACAGCCATAGGCATCAGTTAGATATAGGTCCTAAAAATACTATGTGTTTTTATATTTTGTGATATAATGTTATAATGTAACTTGTGTGGTGATTCTCTGAAATAAATGTAAAGGGTGTAAAAAGACTAGCTCACCGTCCGTCCGTCTTCTGACGACAGGCCGTGTCGACGGCGCGTTCGTGTTCCACGCGCGCCTCAAAGAGATGTCAGCAACCAGGAAGGGGCCCGCAAGGGCCGATGCCTGCCGGGGCTGCGGGACTGTTCGAAAGAGATACCGTGGCCCTGGAACACAAAGGGTAATGAAGGAACATGGATGGGTTTTAGTCAGTAAGAGTCTGACACTCCCTCCCACTCCACCCAGAGCGGGAGAAGTCATTTGAGGATTTTGCGATTTGCGATCATTTTTTGTTTAGAAACTTCTACACTAATTATCTGCCTAGTTTTTTCACAACTATGTTGGGGTCTAACCGGATTCAGCTGAATGCCAGTGTTTTAGATGGAGCAACTGCCTATCTGACCTCCACAACCCAATTAGTAGTAGTAGTAGTAGGTACGATACCCCTTGGTAAAACTGGTTGTCATACTTTCGAGCCACCTGCAACGACTATCAAAGATCTGTAAATGACAGCCGGGACCAACAGCTTAACGTGCGCATGGAGGAAACTCGGTACGTAGTGGTCATCCATCCACATGCCAACCTAGGCAAGCGCAGCTTAACCTAAAGATTGATCTGAGCGGCTGTTATAATTTAGCCACGAGCTACGCGAGATGCTATTCCGAATCCAACTTCCCCCTTTTACAGAGAACTACTACACTACAAAACTAATAAAATATCAGAATATAGCCCGAAGCCCACTGTTCTACTTACTCATTTGTGTATATTGCATCCAGTATGTAGGTCGCGTATGTATTGTGAATAGTTTTCTTTTGGGTAACAATATTGCAGGCGTATGGAGTATATTATATTGGTTTGGTTTGCAGAGCGGAAGACTGCCTTATTAGTCGAGTAGTCGCAAGCGCTACGTCCTGGGTTCGATTCTCAGGTCGGGGAAAGTGTTATTGGGTTTTTCCTCTATAAATTCCGGAGCCATAACTTTAACATAAATGGCGAAATTTGAGTTTGGTACACCTCTGCCTAAGTGCCCATTTACGGAGACGCGGCGCGTCGGGCGGCGCGTTGCGCGGGGCGTCGCGCGGCGCGGTGCGCGTTTTTTCCGTTTACGGAGAGGCGGCGCGTGCAGCGGCCCGCGTTATCACACGCCCAAACACAAACATATGGCAATGTACGATGTTGTTTACGGAGACGCGGGGCGTGCGCCGCCGCGGCGAACGTTGCGAGCGACGCGGCGGGCGACGCGGCGGGCGACGCGGCGGGCAATGCAGCGGTATCATCTGCCATATGTTGTATTTGCGCGTTTGCGCGTGCAACGCCGCGGGCGACGCGGCGGGCGACGCGGCGGGTGACGCGGCGGTTTCATCTGCCATATGTTCGTATTTGCGCGTTTGCGCGTTCGACGCCGCGTGCACCGCCGCGTTCGCCGCCGCGTTCGCCGCGGTGGGCAACGCTGCACTTCAAGCAAACGCGTGTAAAAACGCTTCTCCGTAAACGCTTTCATACATCGCCATATGTTTGAATTGAAAGCGGGCCGCGCCGCACAACGCGCCGCCCGACGCGCCGCGTCTCCGTAAATGACCACTTACCCTTCGGGGATTACAGGCGTGAAACGCAGGCCACACCGCCAGCTAGCGAGCGAGCGAGCGAGCTAGGCAAGCATCGTTTCACCTCTTTTCACACTTAGGTTCACACCGCGAACTACAGAGCTAAGCTATAAACGATGCGAACGAAATATTCGGTGCGGTGTGGACTGTGACACAATAATTACTCTTACGAGAAGACTCTTGCTATGCGAACTAACAAGATACCTAATAAGAGTTAAACAGATAAATAAACATAATATCTGTAATCATACAGGATTAGGTAGAAAGGACCTTATAGTACACCCACATGTCGCTAGAGCCTATGTTTCAGCCCCATGTAATAGAGGGTGAGCCTATTGCCATCACAACGTCATAAGTCATAACACACAGAAAAATAAAGCAACTAACCAATCCTTTCACAATACAAAATTCAACAATTCCCACTTACAGGATAGTCGTATCTTGTATAACCTAACCTTATTGTTTCCCAACACCACAGACCAGAAACAACAGTTCAAAAACAATCCCAAAGTCTACTAAATCAGTCTAATCCATTACTTCCCTGAAATATTTCAAACATTCCTTTTGTACAGTCACGAGCACCAATATGTAAACACTTAACAACTTTTAAAAGTGTTATTCTCCTACTGTTCTGATTAAAATTTCATGTTGTTATGAACACAGTATTCTGGAACTCTTATTTTTATGGAAAAGTTCCTGTCTCCAAGTTACAGCTATAGACGGGACAAGACCAAGAAACTGACAATTCCAAAACCTGTTACAAATTAGTAACAAGTCGATCAGTCCAGTACGATACGTCGCCTTGTCAGGTCGTATTCATATGACACAAAGACATTTAAATATTTCCGAGCTATAGACGGGTCATGACGAAGAAAATCGTAATCCAAAACTTGTTACTACTTAGTAACAATTCGTTCTGTCTAGTGTCATCTGTGTCATACGCCCGCTTGTCAGGTAGCATTCGTGTGTCAAAATCGAAAATATTCAGGATGTAAATTATTGTATGACAATATTCCCAATGTCCTCTCTATATGTGTTTTAAATCTCTTTGCTTCTCGTGAAAATTGTTTTTAAATTTAGGAAAGTGTATACATATTGGTGCTCGTGACTGTACACCGTACTCTACTTTCAGCGAGTTGTGCCCTGAAGAGGAACTTCGTCCCTCCGGACCTCGGAGGTCAAACGGCAATCGTCGTAATATCACAGCCTCTGAGGATCGTAGGGTACTGAGTTGTTATGTAATAGATCTAGTAATAATTGGCGACTTGTTTTAGCTGGAAGTTTAGTTTCTACTAGCTGTTACCCGCGACCTTATTATAAAAAATATGACCTCCCTTTTTGAATCGGATTTTGTTACCAATTTCAAGGGTTTGAATTTTTTTGCACGGAACCCTGATTCTTATTCTAAAATTAAGTACTCTGAGTTACTCCTTATAACATCAGCTATCTGCCAGCAAAAACCCGTCAAAATCGGCCCAGCCGTTTCGTAGGTTAGCCGGTACAAACAGACTGACAGACATACAACTTTTAAAAGTATGTTTTATTTTTATCATAAGTACCGTTAAATATTATATTAACTTTACGGAACTAATCATCTGAACGAAAATGAAAATGATAGCTATAATAATTAACTATGTACATATAAACATACAGGAAGTAGATTATACGATGGACATATTTTAAGGGAATTTATGACTACATAATTTATAGATTATAAAAGACTCATGTTAATCAAACATTTATGATTCGGTTAGACTGGAACAAACTAGGAACTTGGGAGAAAGCTACAAAATAATCTTATGAAGACGATTGTATCAACTAAAGAAAGATTTCTGATTTCGGAAATGAAACCAAAACTAAAAACAATATGTCAAAGGTAGAAATTTTTAATGTACATACGGCTACACATCATCGCCATATCCAGTATAAGCTGACCTCGATTTATATGAGCTTCCGGTACAATGAGAGATCAGCTTAATTTGGTTTTACATAACTTGCTTAGTCGTCGTGCGTACTTATGCCACACTTAAAGGAAAATGAAGGCAAGTAAAAGGATGGAGGAAGGAAAGCCTTTAATGATCTAAATTACTAACAAACAACACGCAGTAAACAAGTCTGAGAAATCGCTGCTCATTACTTCTTTTTATCTAGACCGAGATATTATTTACCCTGAAATAGGTCAATTCTTTTAAATTATTATTTAAATCCATATTAATATTATAAATGCGAAAGTAAGTTTGTTTGTTTGTTACCTTTTCGCGCCTAAACCACTGAAGGGATCAACCTGAAATTTTGCATATACATTGTCAGGTGTACAGAAACGGACATAGGGTGCCTTTTATCTCGAAAAAAAGTATTGTTCCCGAAGAAAACAACAATAACGTTCTTATGATAATAGATGGCGCCACGTGTCTTTCGAATCATGATTGAATAATATTATAACAAGCAGAGTACAACCCGACTTGATTTCCAAATTCTAAATTAACGCGACACCCTATGTCCGTTTCTGTACACCTGGCAACGTATGTGCAAAATTTCAGGATGATCGCTTCAGTAGTTTAGACGTGAAAAGGTAACAAACCAACTTACTTTCGCATTTATAATATTAGTAAGGATGTATTGTAATTTGTATGTATTTTCTTGCAAATAAACATTTTTGATTTGATTTTGATAACTCATAAAGTACTGAAGCAAAGTTAATAAAATTAATATAAAACCACCGCACGAGCATCTTCTACCAAATAAAAAAAGAATCACGTATGTATGTCAAAACTCGTGCTAGGACCTCAGTACCCGACAACAGCGTTTTAGTGTTCAAGCAAAACAAAAGACTGCCAGCCCCACCTGAAATCATGCCCACTCTTATTCAGGACACAGGGGTGAAAATATATCAATCCAATCCATTTATTCCACTGGAATATTCCATTCACCCCCACTGCGCTGGCCCACTCCCCCCGCGTTAAGCCGTAGGGACAAAGCGAAAAGTTTCGTGAAAACAAAACTTTTAAAATAAGCCTTTTGAAAACGAGAAAGTATTGAAGAATCAATAATATTGCGAAAGTCATATTTTTGGTAAAGATGGAATCGTTATATTATTGATTATGTATGGTTCTTGTGAAAGAGAGGGGTTTAAGCGGGGTGCTTTTTAAATCCTGACGCCATCTTTGTTTTTTTTTTTAAAGAGTTGACTCTCGTGTATGACCAGACTTATGTATGAACCTGGACGAGACAAAAGGAGTATGTAAGGATCGCAGCAGGTGGCGTTCTGTAGTTTCTGCCTACAACTACTAAAAAATGAAAATAACTTTACTTTACTTTCGGAAGTCGGTGGCAAAAAAGTCAATGAAACAAAAAAAGTCGCCGATTTCCGAAAGTTATTTTTTTTGAAAAATGTTTTTTTATTTGACCCGTTTTAGGTGAGATATCCTACACAATTTTTGTCATATATAAATTATGTGTAACGAGAAGTTATTATAATCTCATCATGTCAACAACAAATATGATGAAGAAATTATTCGTAATAAACTCATAAACTACCCAAGTAAAATTAATAAAATTTATACGGAACCACCGCGCAAACTTCCACTAGCAATAATCACGGAGAAATCAGTGTACAAACACAAAAAGACACAACCTTCTCATTACTTAGAAGTAGCTTAAAATTATGCAAAGTTCTGATCATGCAGAGATCTAAAAATGCAAATAATTGTCACGTGACCCAAAGTTCTTTTGATGTCCACGAAAAAATCAGGTCACATCGGCAAATAGTAAAAGTCGTTAAAATGCACATAAAATGCATTTCATCTCGAGCATTTACATATATTTTTGTACCCGAGTTTAAAACTTGGACGAAATTTTAAGCAGAGGCGAGGTTTCTGCTTTTATACATACATTAGACTGCCTCGTTGGTCTAGTGGTTGTAAGCGCGACTGCTGAACATGCGGTCTTGAGTTCGATTCTCAGGTTAATTCGGGTTTTCTATTAGGAATTTGTCAGTAGCCACGGAGTCTGGATTTGTGTTCGATTGATGGTAATAAACTCTCCCCAAATTACATGATAGGATACCCTATATATAAACACAACTGGCAAAATGTGGGTGTTCCTCTGAATAACCTAGATTTTAAACATAACATCACGCCAAATAAACATAACAATGTATAAGTATGATTAAAACTTGGGCGAAAAACCAGCTTCGAGATTTCTGTTCGCATACATAAGCATATCTTGAAACCAAACGTTATGTGCTTACACGAGTAAAACTTTCTGGCAACATTCAAATCTCAGACATTATCACAATAATACACAGAATGTTTCCAACAAACTTCTGTTCGCTTCCAGTACATTTAACGCGTATAACACAATACTGGAAACATTAAAATTCCATGAGTTTCTTTCCAGACTTCCATTCGTACACAAATTACTGTATGTCCATATAAAGATATCGTTATAACGCCAAAATTCATTCCCAAATTCCAAAAGAGCTGAAAAAGTTCAGTTACGTTCTAAAACAACCTTTATAGTCTTGAAATAAGAACGCAATCAAATCAAATTGGAGTGAACCAATGGTAAACGCTATCTTGGTACAGCTTGACAGGGATGATTCGCCTCAGTACGTTGGCGGACGTTCTCCCGTTCGGTCGCGTATCGGTTTTTTGCGGTCCCCGCGAAATAAAGTTCGGTATTTAAAAAGTTTCGCTCGCGATGTCGGTTATATTGGATTTTTCGTGAAAACTTTCGTGAGTTGACATTGATTAGTCGCTCTTCTTTTGTTTGGAAATGGTGAAAATGTGATTCAGCCTTTTTGTGGATTTTGCAGGTAAGGCTATTGTTTACATGATTTCGTTCAAGTTCTAACACCACGTAAGTAAATTTTTGGTGGTTTTGACATTTTTAATGCCGTTTGCTAGAGAATCGCAGAAAGGAAGACTCGTTGTTTCAGCCAATCAGAAACACGCAAATAGAGGAGATATAGACGGATCTCTATCTCTATTTGATCAATTATCAAATGGTATTGTACCGTTACCTAGGTATAATTATGCAGTTTTTGCACTCTCCTGTAAAGTTGCAATTTTTGACTTACGTGGTGTTAGAACTTCAACGACGATAAGCGGATTTTAGGATTTGCTTGATAAACGTATGTTCGCGTTACGATGTTAAATTTTCATTAGGACTTGGTACAAATATTTGATACCAGGATTATGATTTTTCATATAATTCTGACTTTAAAAATAGAATCAACGGTTTTGTTTTTAATTTTCACTCAGTAACACACCTAAACACAGAAAATAATTTCAGTTCCCCAAAACAAATTCTAATTCTGAATTTGAATTACAAAGAACAAAAGACGAACGATATTTTGTAATTTGCTCTTTGAGATCAAACAGTTTCCTTATTAACTTCCCACCTCGATTGTTGAATTATTTCGATACAAAAAATTGTTTTGTACCTATTTATAATTAAAACATATTTTTAGTCGACCGGGTCCAATGAATTTTTTTTTTTTTTTATAAGATAATTACCACCCAACTAGACTTCTTTTAGGGTATGCGAAACCTTTACTATGGGACCGAAACCGGGTTCTGCATCTTATTCTTATACTAAATTAAAAGGTCTTTGATAGAAGAATCTTTGTTGGGCGCCAATAGTCTTCTATTGGCGCCCAACGTACTTGGGAGTAATTATTTTTAAATAAGGTATTTCTAACAAATCATTCATACACACAGACAGCTTAAATTATGGATCTCGAAGAAATTACATCACCATGAAAGAGCATTACATTATTGCAGCATACGACAAAATTATTTTGATGCTTAAATTGAATATTTTCACCACGCGTTTGTAAAAACTTATGTTCAACTTTGTTAAAACACAGTATCAAAACATTAAAAGACTGAAACTCATAGAGAGCCACCTCTCCCAGCAGTGGGACGTTGACGATGATGCACGTTTGCCTAACAGCAACTTACTTACTCGTAACTTCAATATACATTCATATTTTCAAACAGAGACACCATTGTTATATCCGTTACCATGGTAACCAATCATTACTCTAACAGTTCCCTAAATATGTAGACGTCATAAAAGACTAGATGTGGTTGAATTTCACCCTTATATACAGACAGATATTGCCTCCCGAACGCCGCAAAACCAATTAATTGGGATACCCAGAACCTACACTATAGTTGACCCAGTTTTGAGTTTTATTCCAGAGTACGACTGTTCTTTTTTTTCATAACATGTTGGCGGCCAACTTTGTAAATTGTCATCGCTACCGATGGAAATCTGCAATTTTAGAGAGATCGCAGTCGTAGCTAGCCCAGTTCGAAAGCTAACATTTTGTCATTTGTATCTGAAACTAAACTGAACCCCATACCATGCTGCGGGACTGTTCGAAAGAGATACCGTGGCCCTGGAACACAAAGGGCAATGAAGGAACATGGATGGGTTTTAGTCAGTAAGAGTCTGACACTCCCTCCCACTCCACCCAGAGAGGGAGACGTCATTTGTTCATTTCCCATCCGTAAAAAATTAAAAAAAAATACCCCATACCATTGAAACAAATAAAGGGTGGTAAATAATGGGTGGTCACTCATCTATGGGCCAACCTAGGCAAGCGGCTTAACCTGAAGATCGATCCGAGCGGCTGGTATTATTTAGTTACGAGCTCCTCTTTTTAAATTGGAACACAGCAACGTTAATTGAACGTTCCTACATTACTTTCTCCAAAGTATCCGTTCAGGAAGTCCATGGAAAATCAAGACGTCTTGATCTTACCATAACTAATTTTTTTTGGTCATCATCTGTATAGCCTAGTATGAAAGAAGAAGGCATGCTACGCCGACCCCAAATAAATTGGCATTAGGGCAGGAGAATGATGATGCTCTGCCTAGCCTTTTTCCAACTACGTTGGGATCGTATTTTAAGTCTAATATGATGCATCTGAAACCAACACCAACACGGCCAGCTGCTGCCCAGTACTAACTAGGTTGTAGAGGTCAGATAGGCAGTCGCTCCATGGAAAATACTGGTATTCAGCTCCAAGCCGATCTCAATATAGTTGGGAAAAGGCTAGGCAGATGATGATGCTGATGCAGCTAAAAACCAATATTTTAAATTTGGAATACAATGACAAATATTTTGGGTAAAAATTTTTGTCAAAAAACTTTTCAAGGTGTTTCAGTTACTTTTTTAACCCCCGACCAAAAAAGAGCGTGTTATAAGTTTGAAGTGTGTATCTGTGTATCTATGTATCTGTGTATCTGTCTGTGGCCTCATAGCTGCTGATCGAATGAACCGATTTCGTTACCTTCGAGAATTAATTTCAGTAAACTTTATGTAAACAAACAAAAACATTGACTTGAGAAAATAATGCCATATTAATTCCCTTACGGCAGACACATTGTAAAAGAACAAAAGTTTCATGTAACAAAGAAACTTCTCAAGGTCAAAAGAAATCCACATTTTAACTTATTAGCTAGTCTAAAAATCTTAAGGGATTTAAAGTAAAACCTTCTTTGTTCTAAAACGTCATTTGATTTGACGTCAGAAGTCGGAGTTTGTTTAAATAAAAGTGTGGTTTTTAATCTGTTACTTATTAAAGAAACATTTTAGCAGTGTAAAACATATGAAAGTAGGTATATCGCTACTTATAACAAAAACCCTTTTTCGAATATTTCTTGTATGTTTGTTTGTTCCGGCTAATCTCCGAAACGGCTGGATAGATTTTGACGCGACTTTTACTGGCAACTATGTTGGGGTTGGCTTTCAGTCTAGCCGAATGCAGCTGAATACCAATATTTACATGGAACCACTACCTATCTGACCTCCTTCAGACCGATTTCAGTATGACTAGGAATATTAGAAATTGCTGCACAAACTAAACTTTTACCAGTAAAACCATTTTTTTTCCAAAATCACTTAGTAATGGATCACTTGTGTGGGATTTAAATAGACAACGCAGTACCTATTGAAAAATAAAAACACGTAGTGCGCATCCTGTCCTATAATTAATTATTATACAAAAAGTATTTTTACGCAAAATGAGCTAACAAGGGGAAGAAACAAAATATTATACAAAAAATTCCCCTAAAGAAAACCTCACTTGCAGACGGACAGGCGGGCATCGCCGTACACAGCGGGATTCTGACAGCTATGGCATGAGCCAAGATGGCAGGTGACAGTACTTAGCCGTATTACTTTGTATAGCGCTGCGTGATTCTTTTGGCGCGAGTCCATAGTCGGAACTTACGACGCCATTTTCTTTTCGCAATTTCCATAGACAATTTTAGAATTTTTAGCCGACCAATATATAATAATAATACCAGCCTGTTACTGTCCCACTGCTGGGCAAAGGCCTCTTCTCATACAGAGAAAGCACGAGCATTGCTCACCACGCTTGCTCAAGACGGGTTGGCGATTTCAGACTTATATTAATTATAAGTCCTGGTTTCCTCACGATGTTTTCCTTCACCAATGTCTGTGATGTCCAAGATAAACTTAGAAAGTAGGTACATATGAATTGAAAAAGTCACATTGGTACTTGCCCGGATTTGAACGGATTTGAACCCACAACCTCATGCATGAGAGGCGAGGCCTTAACCTCTGGGCCATCACAACATTACCAATATAGACAATCTTATTTTTTTTCATAGACAATTTTAGTTGGTTTAAGTAATCTGTTGTAAAATTACTAACAAAAATATAAATTTTGAGTCTGACGTTTCTGAATCTGACTAATTAATTTGCCTGGAAATAGTTCTAGATCAAAGTGAGTGTTATAGATGAAGGTCTAGAATAGTTAAAGACTCATTTTATGTTGTATGTTTTGCGTTTTAGTATTTACCTTATAAGGCTCGGCTGTATAGAACGCGGGATGCCGAGCAGGCGCGGAAGCAATTTAGTGGCTAGCTTTTTAGGGTTCCGTACCCGAAGGGTAACCAACTTGACCCTATTACTGAGCCTCCGCTGTCCGTCCATCTGACTGTCTGTCAACGGGCTGAATCTCATGATCCGTAATAGGTAGACAGTTGAAATTTTCACAGAATGTGTATTTCTGGTGCCGCTAAAACAATAAATAATAAAAATAAATTAACAATTAAAGGTAGGTGCGAATCTGACTAGCACTTGTCCGGTATTTCGTATGAAAACTGACTAAATAATTACTCTCCGAATTACTCACGACATCCGCAAACAGCTTCTAGACCTCGGGTTTACCATCATCTGCCTAGCCTTTTCTTAACTATGTTGGGATCGGCTTCCAGTCTAACCGGACTTGAAGCCAGGGTGTAATTTTTTTTTTAATTTGCCTTTTCTGTCCCACTGCTGGGCAAAGGCCTCCCCCATTCCTTTCCAACTCTCCTGGTGTTTTGCCTCCTCTGGCCAATCAGTCAGGAATGAGCGAACGAACGATTTGAATATCGATGAATTTTCAAAAGCACAGCAATCTCGATGTTTGACATGTCGCCAAGTTATTACTATTAATTGGACCCATGCGAAACGTGCCAGTGACTCGCACGCTATAATATTTCAACCCGCTTTCGCTTATCGCTCTCCGCGATCTACATAGCATGTCTCAAATAATTTCGTATCAAAACATTTGTGTATTTAAGATGTTTATTCAGTATCTCATTCAGGCTTGGATTCTCTTTAGGGATTTAGAAGTTGACTTAGATTAACACAGATAATATAATGTTCTGTTAAATTATACCGTGATTATCCTATTTTCAACTTTAATGGTTACTTTAATAGAATTTATTTTCGGACTTACTTATAAGAAACCTACATTAGATTATTTGAATAAATGAAATAAACGAGACAAAAAAACCGGCCAAGTGCGAGTCGGACTCGCGCGTGAAGGGTTCCGTACCATCTTAGTAGAGTAGAGTAGTTTGGAAGAGATGCTCCCCCTTTAGTTCTTTCATCATTTCTTTTATTTTTTTTCTCGTTTGGAAACTTAGTTACTTTGATAACCATTGTTTTATATAAATTAGAAGCATTATTTGAGTTTTTGTAAGTGTGAGTACCATGTAGACTTTCTATTATGGTTAGTTGTAGCTTTGTTTTATTTTCCTATCTCTACACTGTGCTCACATATAAAAGCAACAATATTGTACCCAGGACTATGTAATATATAACTTGATTTGAAAAGAGTGTCCATGGAGTTTCTTGCCCATTCTTCTCCATGAGATCTACTATTTTCGAATGGGCAACTACAGTCCATTCACAGTTATTATGCCTGTGGCGGGACTGTAGGTAGCTTATTTTTGACTATGCAAAAGTGCCTGTCATGGGTCTATTTGAAATAAATGCTTTGAGTTTGAGTTTGAGTAGGAGAGACCCATTTAATTTTAAATTTATTATTTGTTGCTATAGCGGCAACAGAAATACACATTGTATGAAACAGCTGTCTGCCTATTACGGATCATGAGATACAGCCCGCTGACAGACAGACGGACGCGGACGGACGGACAGCGGAGGCTTAGTAGTAGGGTCTCGTTGGTTACCCATCGGGTACGAAACCCTTAAAACGTTGTCGAATTTTTTTAACTACATGTCTACCGACATGTATACAGGGTGTAAACAGACCCTTAACGAAGCCGAAAGGCACTTATTCTCCCCGTCATGGCGATCATTGTTTTGTTCTAGACCATACCTGGGAACCTTTTAGTTACGGAGATATTGGGGGTCAAAGTTCCAACTTTTTCACAAGTTTTTTTTAAATACATGTTTTTAATGTATGATTTTTACTTTAAACACCTCCACGACCCCCATACTATTCTTACAACCCATCAGCACAATGTTCTGAGTTCGTTACACTGAGTCCTACCGTAAAATGTGAAATTTCACCCAAAAGAAAAAGTTGTTTCCCAGCAAAATTTTTTGCGTAAAGTTACTTAGTTTGATGTACAGAATGCTTGGTTGACGGCTTCGTGAAGGGTCTGTTTACACCCTGTATAATACCAAAAATAGAGAAATTAATATTGAATTCAAATGATTTTGTCGGTTATTCCGTACCATTTAATTTTACTCACAACAATATCAGTTGAAACAAAGCAGTGTAAAGAAATACCACGTTGATACAAAATATTAAACAAAAATATTTACAGAAAACACCACGCCATTATTTCATACGGTTTTATTCGATTCCGGCTATTTTCAATACATAATCTAGAAAACATTTAATTTTTCACAATGGAATGGAATGAAAGACCATAAAAAGGGTTCTCCTGGGGGAGGCCTTCGATAATTTCATGAGGAGGAGCTCGTGGCTTAATAATAACAGCCGCTCAGGTTCAATCTTCAGGTTGAGCCACGCTTACCTAGTTTGGTCCGTGGATGGGTGACACATTACATATAGAGTTTCCTCCGTGCCTCGGAAAGCCGTTGGTCCCGGCTGTCATTTGTAGACCTTTGACAGTCGTTACAGGTAGTCAGTCTGACAACCAGTGTTACCAAGGGGTATCGTATTACCCAGTACTAACTGGGTTGTAGAGGTCAGATAGGCAGTCGCTCCATGTAAAATACTGGTATTCAGCTGCATCCGGTTAGACTGGAAGCCGAGCCCAACATAGTTGGGAAAAAGTTAAGCGGGTGATGATGTTCAAGTTTATGGTAAAAATATAATTCAATTGTAATTTATTTTTCTCAAATTCAAATTCTTTATGGCGAACTTAGTGTACATTATTTTGAAGATGTTAACAATAGGTAGGTTCTTAGAACTTAGGTCGAATTTAGGAACATAGTATCTAGGTTACAGGCAGATTCAAACCTTTGTGAGAGCTGGAGTCTATACTGGGTTCGAGACCAGCACAGTTGGGAAGGCTAGGCAGGACAGTGATATCTCGAATTTGGGTGTCTTCAGGAAATCGAATATAAATCTTCACTTATAACTTCTAGGCTGGGTTGATAAATAGACCCATATTTTCAAACCGCACAAAGTCAAACCCTGTAATAATGCAAATTTACCCCTCCATCCCCATCGTAAAACCAGAATTAGCGTCAATGATAATCAAATTTAATTCAAATTAAAATATGAACCCATAAAATTTTATGGGGACTTAAAACAGCTGTAACTTTGATGGGGTCTACTAAAATAGGGGTATTATTTAGTTTTATTGTACCCCAAGCGTTTATTAGGGGTAAGAGTTAAATATCAAGTACATGCATTAATAATACGGTTAATTAAATAAAATATTGTTCCCAAGGCGACAGTCGCTTTGTTAATTTTTGGGCTACGTACTAAATTTTACCTAGTAATGGCCGTTTCGACTCATGCTTCCCCTGCCCTTATTCCAATTTATTTGGGGTCTTCTCCTACCATACTTCTCTATTACTCGTCATCTCATTAGACACCTCCTTTCTAGCCATATCATCCTTCACACAATCCATCCATCGTTTCTTTGGTCTGCCTCTACTCTTATACCCACCCACATTCATATTCAAAACTTTCCTCACACTATTTTCCTCATTCCTCTGCTGCTCTTTTCCCATACCAAGCCAACCAATTACCACACAACTTTTCAGCCACCAGCGCCACTTTCAGACTTCCTCTTATTCCTCTTGCCCGTTTCGACTATGCATACCTCATACATGGTGTAAACGGACCCTTCACGACGCCGTTAACCAAGCATTCTGTACATCAAACTAAGTAACTATACGCAAAAATTATTACTGGGAAACGATATTTTTTTCTGGAGTGAAAAATCACGTTTTACGGTAGGACTCTATGTACCGCACTCAAAACATTGTGTTCATGGATGTATTGAATAGTACGGGGATCATGGAGGTGTTTAAAGTAAAAATATTACATTTAAAACACATAATTAAAAAAAAAAAACTTTCCAAAAAGTTGGAACTTTTTTTTTTCTCTATGTTTAAAGGGTTCAATTTGAAGATGTCGCCCAAGTTGGAACTTTGACCGCCGGTCTCTATTATATTATGCCTCAATTTTGCCAGTAATCACAAAGGCCCTTAAAATAAGTAATATGCATATAATTTTTTCTTCATTTAAATGAATAAAACATAGAACTATCAAACCAAGAAATGAAAGTTAAGTTCAACTACTACTTTTCTCTCAAAAAAAAAAATAAACTCCTACAATTTTCTATTCAAACGTCCGTGACTGTAGCGGCCATTCATGTCATGTTTTGTAACGTCATTTGCCTCTATCTGCATCAAATTTTTATGTGTTTGTATGTGCTTCATTCAAGCAAACATTGCAATAACAATATTATAATAAAATCGCACATATATGTTTCTTTGACACATAGTATTGTACGTCACTACGGCGTTATCGAGGACGATGCGTTTTGAGTTTGCGTTCCGTTTCACCAAAAGCACGCTACATAAAATATTAAATTGTAAAATAAGTGTTGTATAAGAAAATTAAACAAGTGTACCACAATGTTTTTATGGACCAATACAAGGTATTTTTAAAAGTTTAGTATTTCTAGCATATTCCTTATTAGGGGCTATTTTTCATGAACCAAGCACAAATCCAGATTCCAACATTCTAATATTAAAACCACTTTAACCAATCACAACTATCAAAAACAGTTTCAGAAACCCAATACAAAATCAAAGACAATTTAACCGCAAAAGAGTACTAAGAACCTGTCTAATACAATCTCCCGCATTCACGACCAAAATAGTGATCGAATTCACTTTACAATACATTGAGCGTTTAAACGCGTACTTGCCAACGGAAATCACGTAGAAAACAAGTGACGGACGATTATCGTCTCGATTGTATCAAGATAGGGTTGTAGTAAACAGAGAACACAATGAAAGTTGTAATGTAGAACCACAGATATACATATACCTAGATAACGCAAGTATCACCATCCGTATGAAAACCAAGCGTGACATTTTTTGACTACCTACTATGACGTCATAAGCACTATTTAGTTACTATACAAACAAGGTACAAAATAGACCACGTTTTTGTTCTTTAAATGTCTAGAATTAAGTTCTTGAATTTTAAAGTTTTAACGTTATTTTTTAAACTAACTAGCTTGCTGTGACAGTCGTCATCTGCTTCGCCTTTTCCCAACTGTGTTGGGGTCGGCTTCCAGTCTAACCGGATGCAGCTGAATACCAATATTTTACATGGAGCGACTGCCTATCTGACCTCCCCAACCTAGTAAGTACTGGGTAATACTATACCCCTTGGTAAGACTGGTTGTCAGACTTTTTGGGACACTGACTACCTGTAACGATTGTCAAAGATCTACAAATGACAGCCGGGACCAACGTGCTTTTCGAGGCACGGAGGAAACTCGGTATGTAATGGGTGACCAACCTAGGCAAGCACGGCTTAACCTAAAGATCGACCCGAGCGGCTGTTATTATTTAGCCACGAGCTCCACGAGGTTTCTGCGACAGTAGCCACGTTAAGTATAAAATACTTAAACCGGGCACGCAAAGTAGATGCTCTTGCGTTATACTACTACTAGTACTTGCACTGTTAGAAGTGCCAGCGGCTAGGACTAACCTTCTCAAGTTTGCCCCTATGTCACGATCTGCACGTATTATTAATATTATAACGATATCGGAAGATATATTTGGGCAAAACCTACCGAGATTTGTCCAGAGGGCACAAATCATAATTGAAAGAGGGGTGCAACTGTAATGTTCAATTAATTTAGGTACTATTATTTTTACTGGGTGTAATCTAACTTATTTTATATTGTGCTTTTCTATTTGGTGTGTTTCTATTGTATGATTTTTATATTGTATGTCTTATAGCATCGTATTGGACGAGTCTGTAATGATGTTATAATTGGTGACAAATAAATAAATAAATAAATATCTTATCTAGGTATATCTACAGGGTGGGCGACGACGCAAAAACGGGTACAACGTATTCAGTACATCATTTAAGCCAAAAATTTCTATGTGGGGGGCATAGAAATGTTTCATCGGTTATTAAAAAAAAAGCTGCCGGTTCCTACACGGTCAAAATGTATGGGACAGCAGATTTTTTTCGGTGTCTCTTCCACTCTGTGTATCTGTGTGTGGGACATTTTGGGAAATCGGAGAATTGTTATAGATTTCTCTTTGTACTTCGGGGTAGACTATTTGTGTTTTGACCTTTTGATCGAAGTGATTCTTGATTCCCAATTTGATGGAGGTTGTACGTAGGTGTAGTGTCTACACGAGGCTCGACAAAGGACAGAAATAGACTTTAGCTTCCTGACTAGACAATGACAGATATACAGGGTGTAAACAGACCCTTCACGAAGCCGTGAACCAAGCATTCTGTACATTAAACTAAGTAACTTTACGCAAAAATTATTGCTGGGAAACGACTTTTTTTTTGGGGTGAAAAATCAGGTTTTACGGTAAAACTCAATATAACGCACTCAAAACGTTGTGCTGATGGATGGGTTGAATAGTACGGGGGTCGTGAAGGTGTTTAAAGTAAAAATCTTACATTAAAAACATGTATTTAAAAAAAAACTTGTGAAAAAGTTGGAACTTTGACCCCCAATATCTCCGTAACTAGAAGGTTCCCAGGTATGGTCTAGAACAAACAAATGATCGCAATGGCGGGGAGAACAAGTACCTTTCGGCTTCGTTAAGGGTCTTTTTACACCCTTTATTAAGTATGTCAGGTAAGCCTGATCAATCGTTCTATTTAAATATTACCTACTAAGAAGTAATTGTTAGCATTTCAGTGTAAAGACATTCAAGGCGTATCACAACCCAAGAAGAGATCAAAATTTAAACGCACCCACGATACAGGAGAAATTCCTAGTGTAGGTAAGTTTAAAAAAAAAAAAAAAAGATTGGTATCGGAGATCAACGCCTTGACGTTGCTTAAGAAGCACAGAAATACAAAGATAGTTTTACCACTTTTTTGTATTCTACTTTCACGAAGAATGCTTACTCATATTATAAATGCGAAAGTAAGTTTGTTTATCACCTTTTCACGCCTAAACCACTGAAACGATCATCCTGAAATGCTTATACGTTGTCAGGTGTATAGAAACGGACATAGGGTACCTTTCATCCCGAAAAAGAGAACTGTTCCCTAGGAAAACAACAATACCGTTCTTATGATAAAAGATGGCGGTACGTGCCTGTGCAGAATACAACCCGAATCGGTTGTCAAATTCTAAATAACGCGAGCGAAGCCGCGAACAAAAACTAGTTATTAATAAAACTAAATAAAAGGCTAAACTCTATTTCCTCTTTTAAAATAAAACCTAATTTTAAATTCGACAAGCCCCATATAGGTCATAGAATTACATCCAAAACACTACTTCATTGGCACCGACGTGAATGGCGCGATCTGTCCCCGTTTTAACACATTACACGATTTAAAGCGCTTTTATCTTGAATGTGGAAGATTTCTGCACAGTTTTCCTTAAGCGCTTTGAAGTGCTGCAGAATGTTATTGTGTTTTTGTAGAGGAGCCTAGAGGGTTTCTTAGCAAGCTTATTCAGTATGAAGACTTGATAGATGAGTCGGTAGAGCGTGATGGGAGAATGCCAAAGCCAATATTATATTATTATAGCTAGCCCATATTGTCCCACTGCTGGGCAAAGGCCTCCCTCCATTCCTTCCAAAGGTCACTATTCTGTGCTACTTCTTTCCAATTCTCAAGGAAGACATCCAGTTCGTCCCGCCATCTCATTCGTGGTCTGCCGCGACCCCGTGTCACTGTTTCAGGGCACCAATCCTGAACTTTTCGGGCCCACAGTTCGTTCGGCATGCGACAGTCATGTCCTGCCCAGTCCCATTTAAGTTGGGCAGCCTTTTGAGCCACATCAACGATTTGCGTTTTGAAGCGCAGTGTAGTGTTTCGTACATGATCTGTTAATTTAAAGCAAAGCAAAGCTATATTTGAAAAAACTACTTTCAGATTTCAAAACAAGGCCAAATCTGACAATGAATCTTTCGGCAACCGTGATTATCATCTCATCGTACTGTCTTGCAATAGTGAGTCACTATAACGTACGGACGGGACGTAAACATAACTGGCGAAGCTGTATCTACTATTAGGCACACGTTTGCCTAACCCTTCGGGGATTAGCGGCGTGATGTTATGGTATGTTCACAGTTCATACATCTGGTCATCACCTATCTGAAGAAGAACGATACTTTTTTTTTGATAAATGTAACGCTCTACTCATCATCTGCCTAGCCTTTTGACACACACACACACCTGAAGACACACAAATTAGAGACCTCACTGTCCTGCCTAGCCTTTCTCAACTATGTTATGGTCGGCTTTCAGTCTAACCGGATGCAGCTGAATACCAGTATTTTACATGGAGCGACTGCCTATCTAACCTCCACAATACAGTTAGTATTGGGTTAAAAATCTACCCGAGTGGCTGTTATTATTTAGCCACGAGCTCCTGCAACCCAAATTAGTACTGGGTAATACAATACTCCTTGGTAAAACTGGTTGTCAGACTTTTTGGGCCACTGACTACCTAACGACTGTCAACAATCTACAAATGACACCCGGGACCAACGGCTGAACGTGCTTTCCGGGGCTCGGAGAAAACTCGGTATGTAATGGGTGGTCAGCCATCTACAGACCAACCTAGGCAAGCACGGCTTAACCTAAAGATCGACCCGAGCGGCTGTTATAATTAAGCCACGAGCTCCTCAAAAATGTAACACGGTAGTAAAGGATAACAAAATCAGATAATAAACTAAAAATAACAAATCACTGTGTCTACAGAAATAGCCGGAGGTCAGGCAAAAGTGTATTAGTACACCCACGTTACAAGAGTTAAGTTATAAATCCCGAATGTTAGGGGTGAGGAATGAGGGTACTGCCCTTAATCGAGAAAAAATCCAGACCCCGGGCGAATTTCTAGGCCAAATATCTAAAAACACTTTACCCGATCTTAGAAACAAAATCCGAACCCCACGCGCAATATTCACGCTTGCAAACAAACATGAGACCAAAGACCCAGTATTTTCTTTGTATCGATGTTAACGGAAAAGTATGTAACCCATGATTATTGAATACAATTCCTAAAATAGACAGGAAATGTAGCATATTTTTTATAATATGCACTTTTACTTGTATATTTCATGTATGTACATTTCCGATCGCTATTTAGGAAATGTATACTCACATTGTTACATTCTTGATGTTCTTAAGTACAGCGGGGATAACGGTACGCGAACTAAGCGACTACGCACAGTCGAGAGCGTCTGTCGTACTCCTTTTTTATTTTATCCTAATACACTATACACCTCATCAACATAAACAGGGCATTGTGGCAAGGAAAACTTAGGATGCAAGAGCGAGCGAAGCGAGCTCGGGACTTGGGGCACCCCGGCTCCGGACAGGTTACGCGCGGTGGCAAATGGCCACGTGCGCTCCTCTAATTTGTATGTCTCTAAGTAAGTGTCTTTGTAAGTATGAGCTGCTACATCGCCAAGTATAATAGGGGTGAATATCACAGCAGCAAATTTTACGTGTCCACGTTGAGAATCGAGGTGTAAAATGATAGGATGTTTCTTATTTTTTTTTATAGTGAACTACGTAACTTGGTCCAATTAGGGCCACATTTTTTGTTTTTATAAGTATATACAATGTCGCCCATGCGCATGTGACCGCCCGTAATTTTCTGAATATTCATGAAGAAATGTCGAAAATAAACTTTAAAAGGGGGGGTCTATCTACAACATTTTTCATGATATTCAATTTTTAATTTTTTAAGTATAGTTTGTAGATTTGCTTTCTATTTTTTGACACATCTCCGAAGTTTATGGGTCGATTTGGATTCTGTTCATTATTTCTAAAAGCTTATGAGTTATTTTAACAGGTTAATTAACATTTTTACTAAAAATGATCGACGACGAAAAAAAAAACGGAATCGAAGTAATTTTTTCGGTGAAAAATTGTGTATTTATTTTTTAAAAACTAGTGTAAGTCCATAAATTATCCCGATAGGACGACTTTTTTAATCATTATTTGTAATTTACTACATAACAGCTACAAATTCACAGAACATTATTGATACCTAACTGTAACTAAATCCAAGGTAAAACTCTTAAAACTCTGATGAGTCAAATTTAGGAAAAGATAATGTGAAAGTCAATTGAATGTTGCTCTTAGCAGTGAGTACTAAAAGGTTAAACTAATAATGAGGATGATAATGGAATTAAAAACAAACAAGCAATAGCCAGATTTTAACTAAAAAAATAAAAAATACAAGAATTTTAATTAATTAGATTTTCGAAATGGCCCCCACCCTCCTGTAAACAAACCAAAGCCCTCATGGCAACACTTTTGATTGTACGACGTAATTCTTCACGGTTTTCTTTTATTTCCGCAGCAGCAGCAAAAATCCTAGCCGTTAATTGCTCGCGGCTTTCGCAGGGCACGGCATACACTTTTTGTTTCATGTAGCCCCAAAGATAAAAATCTAAGGGTGTAAGGTCGGGAGATCGCGGCGGCCAAGCAATGGCACCTCTTCTGCCAATCCACCACGGATAATTTTGATTTAAATAATCACGAACTAGTCGTGCGAAGTGTGCTGGAGCTCCATCTAATTGCAGATAGCCTTCTTGTTTCCAGCGGTACTTCCTCCATAAGCAACGGCAACGTATTGACTATAAAATCTAAAAACGCGTGTTGATCTAGTCTGTTTGGTAACACGAAAGGGCCAATAAGTTCCCCGTCAATCATTCCAGCCCATACATTTATGGAAAACTGAGTCTGGAAAGTTGTTTCCCTAATGACGTGTGGATTTTCAGTGGCCCACACATGAAGATTGCGATGATTTGTTATACCCGCCCTTGTTTTTTCTTTAGAGATAGGTATCAACAATGTTCTGTGAATTTGTAGCTGTTATGTAGTAGATTACAAATAATGATTAAAAAAGTCATCCTATCGGGATAATTTATGGAGTTACACTAGTTTTTTAAAAAGAAATACACAATTTTTCACCGAAAAAATGACTTCGATTCCGTTTTTTTTTTTCGTCGTCGATCATTTTTAGTAAAAATGTTAATTAAACTGTTAAAATAACTCATAAGCTTTATTAAATAATAAACAGAATCCAAATCGACCCATAAACTTCGGAGATGTGTCAAAAAATAGACAGCAAATCTACAAACTATATTTAAAAAATTAAAAATTGAATAACATGAAAAATGTTTTAGATAGACCCCCCCTTTTAAAGTTTATTTTCGTCATTTCTTCATGAATATTCAGAAAATTACGGGCGGTCACATGCGCATGGGCGACATTGTATAAATAATCAGGAAAAAAAAAATCACCTTTAAATTCAAGTTTGGTGGCTTGTCCCAGTTCCATTTTTTGATATAATTGCATTCACCAAAGTAACAATTTGGGGTAAAATAGCAAATAAACGATTTCCTTAGTATATGCATAAGACACACTATCTAAAAACAATTAAACCATATTAGAAAATCTAATTTAAAAGCACAGGACACTCGATCAAAGTTTGTCCAAGCAAAAATCAAAATTTTGCTCGCACTTTTTCAATTTACTATAACACGAAGCTTCGGGCGTGTGTGATCAATAGTGTTTTATTATTTCGCAACTCTAAGTCTTTGGCCAGCACTTGCGCGTAACAGATATGTGATTAGTGCTTTGATTACCCCCCAAAAACGTAAGTACTCACCTTGAGTGGGACGGGGGACAAGAATTGTTCAATTTTTGGTGGATCGATTTGCTGTCGATTTTAAAGTGTTTTAATAGTAAGCTACACGTTATAGCTAGTGATTAGGGTTTCGTATAAATCAGTAACATCACTTTAATTGGAACTTAAAACCCCTATTTTTAAAGATTTTTTTTATGCCTGGTCCCAATTTTGGTGGCTCAATTTTGGTGGCTTTGGTGGCGTTTTCCCACCACCAAAATTGAAAACGAGCCACCAAATTTTAAGTATGTACTGTATATGTATGGTTTGTACCTATATAGCCAGTTTTTACGTTGCAGGACAGTTTGATTAGCAAACAAATAAATGTTATGTACTTGGCAGTAAGTAAGACCAATTATTATAAGGGTGGTATACTGATGATCAAGTTTCTTATTAATATATTTTTATTTTGTTGCTTTTAAAAATGCCAAAACAGACCAGCGAAGAGAGGCTGGTTAAAAAGAGAATGGCCGAAAGAAGAAGAAAGGCAAAAATAAAGAGCTACCCCAAACAGGCTGAAACACTGCGAAAAAGAGTTATGAGGAAAAAAGAAAACGAGTGTTTTCTTGTTTTTAAGTTTTTTTTAGTAAAGATGAGAGAAGATTAATTATATTTGAAAACTAAAAATTCCTTTCTTAGATTTAAAGACTGATTGTAGAAACCATTGATCTAGTCTGGTGATTAGCATCCAAATATTGAGTTAAGGTTTTTTAGTTTAACTGAAATCTGCAGAGCGTTGGTGAAATGGTAATGATCTGTTTGCTGTTTCACTGTGTCTCTCCTTGGATTTAATATTTTTTATTTTGTTTGGAACAACAAAACATTACATAATAAAACATTGAGTCCAAGAATAGCCCTTTCCGTAGCTCGCTGATCAACCTCGAATTTATTGACCAGCCATACCGAGAGTGTCCACGTTTCAGCCCTGTAAGTCATAACAGGCAGGACGTACTGGTTGAAGACCGTAGTCTTTAGACTCTGTGCAATACGCGACGAGAATACCGTACAAAGTTTCCTAAAAGTTGCCCAGCCCAGCTGAATTCTTCTGTCAGTCTCCCTCTTAAAGTTGTTCTTACCAAACTGCAGAGTTTGCCCTAGATAAACATATTCTCGAACAACCTCGAGAGGACCGCCATTGACAACAATAGGTCCTGGTTCCGGGTGACGTGATCTTTGAACATCACCTGGGTTTTGTCCAAGTTCACCCTGAGATCAATGCGTATTGATGAATCAACTAGGCCATCCAGCATCTACTGCATGACGATTTCATCTGCAATGGAAATCTCAAGTGTGACATGTACTCGCCGTTGATGTTAATGCCAGGTGCGTTGGTGAGGGGCTGCGGGACTGTTCGAAAGAGATACCGCGGCCCTGGAACACAAAGGGCTAAGAAGGAAAACGGACACAAGTCTGACACTCCCTTTCAATCCGCCCAGAGCGGGGGAAATCATCAAATGACCCCCCCGGTCATTTGATGATTTCCCATCCAAAAAAAAAAAGGTGCGTTGGTGAACCATTTCGGCTAAATTACGTCCCCTTGGCTCACCCCCGACGCAATGGGATATGCTCTGTTTGCTGGTTCTGAGTTTGGATGGTGATTGTGATGTTTTCATAAAGAGTTCTCAGCACTTGGATGTATCGCCAGTCAACTTGGCATCGCTGCAGAGACTCCAGAACTGACCAGGTCTCGACAGAGTCAAAAGTCTTCTCGTAGTCCACGAATGTAAGACACAGCGGCCGATTATACTCTTCGAACTTCTGTATGATCTGCCGCACTGTGTGGATGTGGTCTATGGTGCTGAATCCTCTTCGAAACCCGTCCTGCTCCGGTGGCTGGAAATCGTCGAGTCTTCGCGCTAGACGATTCGTGATGACTTTTGAAAACAGCTAATACACGGGGCTAAGGAGCAAAATGGGTCAGTAATTCTTGAATAGGATCTTGTACCCCTTTTTAAACCAAAGAACGACCACGCTCCTTCACCACGCTCCTTGAGTTCTCCCAGAGAACAGGACCGAGTTGAAAAGCTCCCGTAGCTCTCTTATTACAGGACTTCCTCCCGCTTTCAGGAGCGCAGTTGTTACCCCATCCTCACCAGGCGCTTTTCCATTTTTAAGCTGTCTAAGTGACGCCCCGATTTTGTTTTGGCTGAATTCTGGTAGGTCTTCTGTGAAATGGCGGGTTAAGGTGGCTCTGGAATCCTTATTTTCGGGATCAGGTCGAGATGCATGCGATGCGTACAACTTGCCGTAGAAGTTTTCTACTTCCGACAGAATCTCCGGCTTCGAAACGACCTTATCTCCACTAGATTTGGACTTTATTACCACTTGGTCTTTATTATTAATTTTGTTTACAATAAAAATATTAATGTTTTTTTGTTTTCGTTTTTTTTGTGTCATAAACTCATAATGATAGATTAGATAAATAATAATAAATATTTTTTAACAACCGATGAAGTTATTGATGAGAATGAAAATTTGTGAGATTAGTTACATTGAGCTTTTTTAGTGAGATTGAGATTTGTGACGGAGAAATTAAATTTTGGTGCCACTGATTTTCAATTTTGGTGGGCACTGTCGATTTTGGTGGGCGACTTTCAATTTTGGTGGCCACACTAGACTTTGAACTAAAATATCTCAAAAAGTTATCGAGATTTTCTCAGCCCTCTTGAAGATCCTTCCAGCTTGGAGTTTCTATTCTTATACCAGCCCCTTATTTTTCACGAATAATGAAGAAAAAATTTCGCCACCAAAATTGAATAAAAATGCACGTTGTTGATATTCACCCATAGGCAATAATTAAAAGATTCTATTGGGATATTTTCCTACTATATCGCAAGCGAAGCCGCGGGCAAGGGCTTATCAATAATATTTTCAACATATTCATTTTATTCACTACGGCTCAGTAGCCTGTCGGATCAACCCATCGATACGTTAAACAAAGCTGTCACTCTATCCTGATTAACATAATTTTGCAGCTAAAAAACATTATTTTATACTGTCAATCCGCTTTTCTGCAACAAAAGGGAAACAAGATGTTTTCTTATCGGGACGTTTTTAGAAATGTCACAACTAAGAAAAGGGTCAGAACACGGATGGACTGATTTATAAATAATATGTACCTAGAAATGAGGAACTCAGCTAAAATAGTTTTTTAAAGTGAGAAGCATCGATTCATAGCATAGTAGTATTATAAAGAGTGTCCATGGAGTTTTTTGCCCATTCTTCTTCATACAGATCTACGCTTTGGAATGGGCAACTACAGTATTTTTACAAGTTATTTTGCCTTGTGACTGGGACTGTAGCTTCATCCTTTTGTTTTTGACATTCAAAAATGCCTGTTGTGGTATAATTGAAATAAATGCTTTGAGTATAGAGTTTTTTTTATTTGACGTTTATCCTGTCAGAATAATTCGGCACAGCTAGGCGGTAAAATCGAATAACATAATAAGTAGAATAGTAGATAAACGTCGTTTAGCTAAAAACAGGGTCGAATTTAGCCGAGCCAATCCAAACACGATTCACCGATGGTAAAAACCGAACGGAGGTCGCCGCTCGTCAGGAGCCGAATGAAAGACGGATATGTGGCTTTTTCTGTAAAGTTCACTTCGAATTTCACTCATGTGACGACAATTGGAAAGAAAGAAATAAAAGGTATGTATTAGACTCGCACAACTCGCACAACAAGACAAAACAAAAAAACAAAATAAAAAAAGAATAAAAGGAAAACCACAAAAAAAATATAAAATAAAACTTATTTAAGACAAACCTAAATTGGTCCTGTACGAAGGCCAAATTGTCTCAGCATGGTGCTGTAAAATGCTGCATTTAAAATGTCACAGTGCTGATATCTGATTAGTGACCCAAGTGATGCCACGGTGAGATACGAGTTTTTTTTTTTTAATGTAGAATGAATAACAGAAAAATAAATAAAACAAATATGAAGAGGAATAAATTGGACTGCAGTAACAAATCCCCATATGTATCAAACGAAGTTTTTCAATACACTTTCGAAGAAATAAATTTATTAGAACGGAAAGTGATTTTGTGTGTGATTAAATTTAATTTTTTTCCGCGCTTTCCTTTCGCCAGGTTGAAGAAAAAGCAAAGCAGCACGCGTGCGGAAAAATCCACGTGTGTGAAATACATTTCATGTTGAAAGTGTTTTGAATTTTTTTTTTTTATATCTACACCCAACGTAACCTCAATGTTTGTCTATGCCCTAAGTGTCAATGGCAACACTAACAAACAACAAGGAAACTAATTTGTTTTAAAAGTTTCATCACATATTCACAACTCTATACCACCGTTTGAATTTTCTTTGTGGCACCCCTATTTTTTTTCATCCTCTTCATTCGGATTATCAGTTGTTTTAAGTAATAATTTCACAGGTATCTCTTCCCATTCCTTCAGGGACCTTTACATCGCATAATATACGCAAATTTGCTTAAAATACACCCATATTATAAAGTTCAAATTCCCTTGACCAATTACGCCAAACCACATTGCTACCCCGCCCAAAATCTAAAATCGTGCATGCAATTTTAACCCAAATTCCACCCTCCATGCTCCTTAGTTGATAAGGGAACGATCGAGAGTCATTTGCATAGATGAAGTCCTTAATTAGCAGAATAAGGGGCTCAAGACGACATCCAACGTCGGTTTCAGATTAAAGCCTGTAAAATCTACAATTCAAATCCAGCAGTGGAATTCAAATGAGAGACTTAAGGGCATGGTCTCATTGAGAGCGATGTACTAGTACCTGGATGCTTTTGTTTTGGTACAAGTAAATTTGGACAGAGGAACTGTACTGTACTGAAGGGGTCGTGGCTAAATAATGACAGCCACACTGATCGATCTTCAAGGAGTAGTGTAGAAGTAGTGAGGAAAATGTTGAGTATGAATGTAGATGGCTATAAGAGTAGAGGAAGGCCAAAGAAACGATGGATGGACTGTGTGAAGGATGATATGGCTAGAAAGGATGTGACTGCTGAGATGACGAGTAATAGAGAAGTATGGAAGAAGAAAACATGTTGCCCCTACCCCAAAAAAAATGGGATAAGGACTGGAGTATGATGACTGATCGATCTTCAAGGTTAAGAAATGCTTTCCTAGGTCTGTCCGTGGATGGGTGACCATCCATTACATACCGAGTTCCATCTGTGCCTCGGAAAGCACGTTAACTTAAATAATAGTAACGAGAAGCTTTTTTGTGGTACAAGAAAAGCTAAACTGAACTACAAAGAAACTAAATAATAACAGTCGCATGGGTTGATCTTTAAAGTTATGCCTTGTGGCATTAAGTCCGCCTATGTACCACTTTTGTACATGAAGTTTAAATAAATAAATAAATAAATAAGCAACGCTTGCCGAGGTTGGTCCTTGGATGGGTGACCATCCATAACTTACTGAGTATCACCACGGCTCAGAAAGCAAGTTAACCCGCTGGTCACAGCTACATAGTTGCGGATAGTGGTTATACATGACAACCAGTCTTATCAAGGAGTATCGTATTACCCGGTAACTGGGTTTTGCAGCAGTCGATCCATATAAAATACTGGTATTCAGCTGCATCCTGTCTGGCGGAAATAGCTCTCAATACAACCGCGTCCTTAAAATAACTTCGCTTTAGTATAAGTAGTAGTCAAAAGTCTGAGGAATGTTGAACGTATTGCTGCAAAGCAAGTTGTCCGGGCGAAACTAATTTCATGTAGTATAGAAATTGGAGTTTGAAATGGCTTTGAGTTTGAGTCAAACCCTTGGGTTTACTCTACAAGTTCTAATTGCATGCATAGAACAAATTGGTCACTAATATTGTCAACAAGTTATTAATCAACTACTAGATTTTAACTGCTTTACACACTACTGCTCTTCCGAAGATTAACAATAACCACAAACCGTAGCGGTACCTATATGACTAAACTTATACTGTCACTTACGGGATTTTTTCCGTGATCGTTCATTATTTTGAGCTCTCGATATCACGGAACACGGAAGATATCCCGTAAGTGACAGTATAAGTTTAGTTGTAAACAGTGAAAGTTTAAAACAGTACCTAAAGGGTGTAAAAACCTTAACGAAGCCGAAAGGCACTTGTTCTCCCCGTCATTGTGATTATTTTTTTGTTCTAGACCATACCTGGGAACCTTCTAGTTACGGAGATATTGGGGGTCAAAGTTCCAATTTTTAAAAGTTTTTTTTTAAATACATGTTCTTAGAGTAAGATTTTTACTTTTAGCACCTCCACGACCCCCGTACTATTGAATGCATCCACCAGCACAATGTTTTGAGTGCGTTACTTTGAGTTTTACCGTAAAACGGGATTTTTCACCCAAAAAAAAAGTCGTTTCCCAGCAATAAATTTTGCGTAGGGTTACTTAGTTTGATGTACAGAATGCTTGGTTGACGGCTTCGGGAAGGGTCCGTTTACACCTAGTATGACTACACGTTCGTACAGTGGTCGCAATCGAGACTGCTGAGCTTAAGGTTATTGTTGCGGGAAAATTGTTATTGGGTTTTTCCGTCAGGAATTTATTAGTGGCAGCCACGGGTGCACTATAAGGTACACCTCTGTCTAGCCCATCGGGGGTTACAGGCGTGATGTTATGTAACGTTATGTTACTTGTAATATGAAGATCCTATGCAGTCTTACCAAGGGGTATCGTATTATACCCAGTACTAACTGGGTTCTGGAGCTCAGATAGGGGGTCGCTCCATGTAAATTACTGGTATTCAGCTGAATCGGGTAAAACTGGAAGCCGACCCCAACATAGTTGGGAAAACGCTAGGCAGATGATGAATAGATCCTGTGTCTCGGATTTTCGTTAGAAATAGATTAGACTAGCCTCTCGCTTTCCATTTCAAAGACGAAGTCCCCTTTCTATACAAAGAGGAACAGAACCTCGGTGATTAACCACGCCTGTTTACAGCGTGTTTACGATAGCAAGATTCCTCTTTTTTTCGAATGGGAAATCATCAAATAATCCTCGCTCTGGGCGGAGTGTAAGGGAGTGTCAGACTTTTACTGACTTAAACCCATCCATGTTTCTTCTTTGCTCTTTGTGTTCCAGGGCCGCGGTATCTCTTTCGAACAGTCCCGCAGCTCGAACAGTCCCGTCATCATGTCTATCCCGAAAATGCTCTCGCTTAAATTTCATTGAGAAGATCCTGTGTTGTCTTACCAAGGAGTATCGTATTATACCCACTACTAACTGGATTCTGGAGGCAGTTGCTCCTGTTCCTCCTCCTGTTGATCCTGTTAGACTGGAAGCCGACCCCTACATAGTTCAGAAAAGACTAGGTAGACGATGAATAGATCCTGTAGCTAGTTACAAATAGATTAGACTAGCCCCTCGCTTTCCATTTCAAAGACGAAGGCCCCTTTCTATGCAAAGAGGAACAGTAGCTCGGTGATTAACCACGCCTGTTTACAGCGTGTTTACGATAGGAAGATTCCTCTAAAGTTCTCTTTCACCATCTTTTCGTACTCTCTTAGGTTAAATAATAAAAACCAAATTATTGTAATCCTCCTTTTCTCCAGTTTTTTTGGAATCCGTGTAGTACGATTTTATAGTCCATGCTTCTTCATTCTATTTGCTGTTATTTAAAAGCTGACCAATTTTATTGAACCAACATTTTTAAAAGGCATCAGTTTTATGTTACTCAGGATCTTGAAAGTAGACTTCAGATAAGCGGTCGCTCCATAGTAGTTGGAAAAAATCTTGGTAGATGATGATGATCTTTCTTTATCGTGTGGTTAGTGCCAAACTTGGTGTCAGAGTTTTTATGCCGCCCCTGGGCCTCTGACTTGGCTTTACATATAGTCGAGAAATATCTCTCAGACATGTTAGTTTCCTCACTATGTTTTTCTTCGCCCTAACAAATATAATACGTACGTCTTGGGTTCGAACTTGAGACTATGACAGTCCGACGGTCAGACCACCAGGATATCACTGCTAGGTGATGATGACTTGGAAACCTCAATCTCAACTTGGTACCGGGATCACTAGGCCAGATGAAGTTCAAACTTTTACTGCTGACGTGTGGCGAACCGTAGTTTCCGAGGCATGACGGACACACACAGCCACCAGATTTTCTAACCGATTTTTTTTTTGAGTGTTTGTACAGTGTTTCAAATAACTTTCATGCTTTTATCAATCCGAATAGTTGCTTGTATCATCGCCAAGCCTGTCTCAATTCCTTTGAAAGAATTCGATACTCACTACACGTAAACCAAAATGTTGTGAGGAAAGTTTTGAACTTTTGAGTATGAATGTGGATGGTTATAAGAGTAGAGAAAGCCCAAAAAAACGATGAATGGACTGTGTGAAGAATGATATGGCTAGAAAAGAGATGACTGCTGAGACGAGGAGTAAGACTGCCTATCCATTGAAGCGGAGCGAGGCTGCAGAGCGGAGAAACGGAGAAATGGATAGGCAGCCTAATAGAGAAGTATGGTAAAAGAAGACATACTGCGCCGAAATATATTGGGCTAAGGGCAGGAGAATGATATCTACGTAAACCAACACCATCACCCAGATCGGGTTAAAACCTCATTTGTCAAAGGCAACTTCTACCTAGATGAAGCCCTTAATTAGTACGATAACGGATACCGTTCGGGGCATCCAGCGTCGGTTTTAGATTAAGGCCTGTAAAATCTCCAATTCAAATGCTGCCATGGAATTCAAATGAACGGGGCCCTTACTAAGTGTCGTATTTGGGGCGAGAATGTCGGTTCACGTCGTTTTGTTTTATGGGAAGATTGTTTCCTTGAAACTTTGCAAAGGAATATTTTAAAGCTTCAGTCTTGAAAATTTAGTTGAAAAAGAGCTGTTATTTATTATCATGTATATGCACCATAAGTAAACAAGTCTCAAATTGGCAAAAATAAACGGTCCAACACATTTACTACAAAAACCACTCTTACTGCTACTAAATAAGAGTCAAAGCCGAATTGAAATCATGAACATAAAAAGATCTCGTTGGTACATGGCCTTTTTTTTGCCAGCAGGGTCAAAAAAGTAAATGCGGGAACTTCTAACATGTCATTAAATTCAAATTCGGAATTCCAAACTTAAATTCAGAAATCGATTTCGAAATCAATTTTAAATAATGTCAAGGCCACTTAATACTCCCAAATCGAATTGGATTTCATAAAAGCTTAGAAACTCAACAATTTGGAACTGATATGGGAGTATTGGTCCAAGATTAGCATATTTGGGTGTTCTGTTGGCACGTCGCCAAGGACCGGTCGGCTTAGTTCTATCTTCGGTTCTAGGCTATTTCGTTTGCTTACCATGGTTATTGGTGAAGGTTTTAACGCTACAAAAGGCAGACAAACACAGAAAATATAAGAAAGGAAATCACAGAACATTTTTTTATACTCATTCACTTTTATAACAATAAAACTTATGGAGCTGGTTTGCGAGCCGCGCTGGTGCTCTGCCTACCCACTTTTGCACGGTACGATAGTAATGAGACAGAACGAGCGCGCGGCATCACGCGGCTAACAGCTGATAGGTCAAAGACGCGCGCGCGCGAGTTTCTCTCCTGAAAGTGACGGTTTAACTTTTAAATAGATGAACTTACAAGAATTAGTAGCCCAAAATAATACTGTGTGAGAAACAGGGCGTGACTTACCTACTTAGGTGTAATGAGTGATCTCCGTTATTTTGAATTCTCGATATTTCGACGCTGTTGCAAAGCCTTGAACAAATACAATAATAATTAACAAAATGGAAGATATCCCGTGACATTAAGTGTTCATTTATCCAGTTACTAGTTACGCAGTCTTCAAAGCCTTGTTTAACAGACCTTAGATTTTTCGTTTCCCCTTTTCCAAAACAGTTCGAAAATAAGGGAAATAAAACTTGATTGTTGAATAGGAACCTCGTAATCCTTTTTTATGTTGCCATTCTGACTCGAATCACGTTTCCTATAAGATCCTTTAACGACTATTCGTAAAAGCGTTTATTGAAAAGGTCATTGATTTAAAAATCACAAAGAAGCTTTTTAGATTACATGGCATAAACATGTGATCGAAAAGCAACTGATGGTAAAGGTTCACAAGTAACTGCTAATATGCCTATATTTTTACCACGACAACCCTGGGAAAAAAATATAAAACCAACTTAGCCTTAGTTGGTTTCATCATTGTCTGGGCGATAGAAGTGACCTTGACCACTTAGTTACTAAGGGGTCAAGGTCAGTTCTACCGTCCAGACATTAATCCTACTACTATTATAAATCCGAAAGTTTGTGATGATGGATAGATAGATGGATGTTTGTTACTCTTTCACGCAAAAACTGCTGACCGGATTTGGATGAAATTTGGCATACAGATTGTTTATAACGGTGAATTCCCGTTGACCCCACCGCCCTTGGCCCCACTGGTGGGGTCAGCGGGAATTGATTAAAATAATTAAAAATTGTTCCTGTTGACCCCACCAGTGGGGCTACGTGCGGTGGGGTCAACGGGAATTGATAAAATAATTCGAAATTGTTCCCGTTGACCCCACCAGTGGGGTGGGGCAATGAAGCCAACGGGAATTGATTAAAATAATTAAAAATTGTTCCCGTTGGCCCCACCGTATTTTTGAGTACTATATAATAAATAAACCTGGATAAATACATAGGATACCTTTAATCCCGGTAGTATGATCCCGTGGGACAATTACCAAACTCCACGCGGGTGAAGCCGCGGGCTTCACCTAGGTATAATATTAAAATTAATCGTTTTACAAATGGAGGCTCGTATACGGATTGGCCTTTTGGGGAAATCTGACAACCAGTCGTATAAGAAGGGGGTATCCTATTGCCCAGTATTTGGCACGTGGAGATCAGATAGGAAGTCGCTCCACGTAAAATATTGATATTCAACTGTATATGGTTAGATTGGGACTAGAACAAAGCAGAGAAAAGGCTAGACAGATGATGATTTCATGGCATTGACAGCCTCTTAGGTGAAGCCACGGCCAAAAGCAAGTTACATTACAAATAAAAAAAGACTGTTTATGTGTAACTTTCGCTTTTGCCCGCGGCTTCGGTCACGTCAACTTAGAATTTGACAATCAATTCGGGTTGTACCTGCTTGTAATAATATAATTCGATCATAATTCGAAAGACACGTGGCGCCATCTATTATCATAAGAACGTTATTGTTGTTTTCCTCGGGAACAGTACTTTTTTTCGGGACGAAAGGTATCCTATGTCCGTTTCTGCATACCTGACAATGTATTTGCAATATTTCAGAGTGATCCGTTCAGTGGTTTAGGCGTGAAAAGGTAACAAACAAACAAACTTACTTTCACAATTATAATATTAGTAAGGATTCAAGGTACAATATTAAGATCTTAACGAGAAAAAATCAGCATACCATTACTCTAATCAAAAGCCGTTTAGTCCCTTAAATTATATTAATGTGAGCAATAAAATCGTTTCAACAAGAAACCCAATCGAGAACAGTTAGTAGGGGTACAAATTCTACCAGAGTAACGTTGGAGGTTGAATTTTAAGCGAGCCCCCTGGAATCGGTTCACCGTCTTGCTGAGAGAATTTATTTCTGGTTTTTGCATCAACCTCTCGTTTGTAATAGGGTAGGAGTTAGCTTTGTTGGGTTTTCGTACTTTGGTTTGAAAATTAGGTTATGGTTGTTCAGTACTAGTTGAATTAAGGTTTCTGTTATAAATAAGTATGAGTGTTTGTTTTTAAATTGCCCCACACTAGGAATTTATGTATCGTGGGTGCGTTTACAAACATTTAAACTCACATACACAAACAGCTAGACCCGGAACAACTTACTACCTGTACGCCAAATAAATATTTGTTCCGTGCTAGAATCGAACCCGCGACACGCAGCGCAGCAGGCAATCGCTAAGCCACAGCGCCAACTGTGCCGTCGAATTCACTCTTTGGTCATTGGTTAATTTCGTTTTTGTTGTTATGTTTCTGTTTTTGGTCTATGACTTAGTTTTTCTCTATGAGCTTGTCAACAGTTAAATTGAATAATGCGAATAATTCCTAGAATGTGTCATGTTGTCAGTCCTATAAAGGGTGTAAATAGGCCCTTAACGAAGCCTAAAGGCACCTGTTCTCCCCGTCATTGCGATCATTTTTTTTCTTCTGGACCATACCTGGGAACCTTCTAGTTACGGAGATATTGTGAAAGTTCCAACTTTTTTATTATATTTTACTAGTTTTTAAGGTTATAACTTTACTTTAAATACCTCCATGACCTCCGTACTATTCAATGCATCCATCATGACAATTTTTTGAGTGTTTTATATTGAGTTTTACCGTAAAACGGGATTTCTCACCCCAAAAAAAAGTCGTTTCTCAGCAATAATTTTTGCGTAGGGTTACTTAGTTTGATGTACATAATGCTTGGTTGACGGCTCCGTGAAGGATCCGTTTAAAACCTGTATAATCGTCCTAAACAGCCAATTTCTAGACTTTTTCAACCGCCAGCCATACTTCACTATTAATCGTCATCTCTGTTATCACCCCATCTGGCCATATCATCATTCGCTCAATCCATACACATAATTTCCAGATTCTAAAATTACTCTCATCCCTATCTCAATAATAAAACATCCTACAGTACAATCCCAGAGCGGCGATTAGACCAATAAAAACGCGATTTAAATGTTCTACTAAGATTTAAAGTTAATGTTCCGCCGATAATTTTATTATTCCCTCCTGGCAACTTTATTACTTTTTGAGAACAAAGCTTTTTGATTTTATCGTACTCCTTTACTTGAACAAGGGATTTAGATACCTACTGATATAAATTACGATACAAAAGCGAAGATTTAAATCGTTCGATGAGAAAGAAGGAAAGCAAAATAGTTATTGTACTAACAACTACTAAATTGCTGGGACGACGGCGCGATTGGCGCAGTGGCTGAGCGATTGACTGCTGCGCTGAGTGTCGCGGGTTCGATTCCCGCACGGAACAAATATTTGTATGGCCTACAGGTAGCTGTTCCGGGTCTGGCTGTTTATTTATGTGAGTTTAATTGTTTGTAAACGCACCCACGCTACAGGAGAAATTCCTAGTGTGGGGCAATGTTTCATCGCATCATCATCTACTTAGCCTTTTCCCAAATATGTTTGGGTCGGGTACCAGTCTAAGCGGATGCAGCTGAATGCCAGTATTTTATATGGAGGAACTGCCTATCAGGCTTTCACAGCGATACCCCTCGGTAAGACTGGTTGTCAGACTTTCAGGCCACTGAAAGATGGATACTTGGATAGATGGATGTTTGTTATTAAATCTCGCCAGAACGGCAGAACGAATCTGGACGAAATTTGGCACAGAAATAGACTATAGTCTGGAATAGCAAATAGGCTACTTATTACTTATTGTTTTTTTTACTCACACATACACATCAAAGTTTTCACGCGGAAGAAGTCGCGGAAAACAGCTAGTTACCAATAAAACAGAACTGTAATCATTTTTGATCGCGGTAGAGCGGTATCTAACGATTTAAATCATTGTGCAAAAGACGATTTTCCTATAATTATCAGATTTCAAGGACATAAGGAAGTGGGTAGGATAATTGGAAAAGTGATCCTTATCTATTTGGGGTCAAGTTATGGAGTGTCATGTATTGTTCTGTTGCTAATGAGAGAGAGCACTATTCTTGGCTAGCTCTGTCTCTTTCTTGCACTGGAACAAAGATTTTTTAGTACAAAAAAGAATTATCTCTACAAATCATCAGCACCAGCATCTGCCTAGCCTTTTCCCAACTTTGTTGGGGTCGGCTTCCAGTCCACATGCAGCTGAATACCAGTATTTTACGTGAAGTGACTACCTAAGTCCAGCGGTGGTCATCTTTAGGCTGAAGTTATGATGATGATGACTGCCTATCTGACCTCCACAACCCAGTTAGGACTAGGTAATACGATACCCTTTTTTTTGTAAGTCTTGCATCAGACTTTCGGGCCTGCACATTGTAACAACTGTCAATGATCTACAATTAAATAGGCAAGCACGGCTCAACCTAAAGATTGACTCCTTATAACATCAGCTATCTGCCAGTAAAAGTCCCGTCAACACCGGTCCAGCCGTCTCGGAGATTACCCGGAACAAACAGACAGACAGACAAAAATAATGAAAAATGTTTTTTTTTTTGTTATAACTACCGGTATATACTTTCATATGCATACAGTAAAAAGCTGTTATTTTGAAATTACAAACATACACTCAATTTTATTTATTTGTATAAATCCTCAGGCAGGTTCGAACCTACAATCTACGATACGTTAGTCAGCGTTGCTTCCACTGGGCCACCGGTCTCCTTTCAGTGAAATTGAGAACTTTACAAAACAGTTTTTATGTTCCTTTATCAAACGCGACAAGACAAGACCCTAGATTTATTACTTCCAAAAACATTCCGAAGGAAATCATTAAATTCCGTAATAAGAGAAACAAGGAACACTTCGAATTTATAGGACGTTAGAAAGACATTTATTTCAGTCAATTGTTCGGTTTGTTTTATTTGAACACTTTTGGGAATAAACAATACTTCGGCAGTCAATAAAGGAACTTCGCTTTACACTTTTTCTTTATCCTTATTCATCCACCTTTTATTTTTGTTCGAAATATGCTTTGACTAAGGCTTCGTTCACAAGATTAAAAAAAAAAGTCCAAACTCAAGGTTTGCCTACGTGCTATGGAGCGCAGTATCTTAGGTGTAAAATTAACCGCTCATGTACGAAACACTACACTGCGCTCCAAAACGCAAATCGTTGACGTGGCTCAAAAGGCTGCCCAAAATAAAATAAAATAAAATGGGACTGGGCAGGACATGTCTGTCGCATGCCGAACGAACTGTTGGCCCGAAAAACTCAGGATTGGTGCCCTGAAACAGTGACACGGGGTCGCGGCAGACCACGAAGGAGATGGCGGGACGAACTGGATGTCTTCCTTGAGAATTGGAGAAAAGTAGCACAGAATCGTGACCGATGGAAGGAATGGAGGGAGGCCTTTGCCCAGCAGTGGGACAATATCGGCTAGCTAATATTATAATAATAATAATTTAATTTTAATTATTCTGTAATTTATTTATTAAAACTTCATGCACAAGTAAAAACTGTACAAAGGCGGACTTAATGCCTTGGGCATTTTCTACCAGTCTAACTTAGGGTGATGCAGAGATACTCGTAATACACATTAGATGCAATAACAGAAAAAAAGACTAGAAAATATTTACAACTAAAACATTAGAATAAATACATATTTACATTATTATCATCTGCCTAGCCTTTTCCAACAATACTAGGGTCCGGTCTAACCGGAAGCAGCTGAATACCAGTATTTTACATAGAGCCACTGCCTATATAACCTCCACAACCCAGTTAGTACTGGGTACGATACCCCGTGGTAAGACTGGTTGTCAGACTTTTTGGGCCACTGACTACCTAACGACTGTCAAAGATCTACAAATGACACCTGGGACCACCAGCATAACGTGCTTTCCAAGGCATAGAGGAAGCTCGGTATGTAATGGGTGGTCACTCATTCACAGACCAACCTAGACAAGCACGGGTTAACCTAAAGATCGACCCGAGCGGCTGTTATTATTTAGCCACGAGCTCAAATAAAATATATAAAGTTAATAAACAAGAAAAACTACAACAACTTAATTCTGAGACAAATCTGCCAACTTCTTTTGTATATGCTCTCGAACTTTCACTTTGAAAGTGAATTTTTTTGAAGTCTTTTAAAAATAGGTGCAAGCAAGGTAGCAGTATGTCGTGATGGCCCAGAGGTTAAGGCCTCGCCTCTCATGCATGAGGTTGTGGTTTCAAATCCGGGCAAGTACCAATGTGACTTTTTCAATTCATATGTACTTTCTAAGTTTATCTTGGACATCACAGACATCGGTGAAGGAAAACATCGTGAGGAAACCTGGAATTATAATTAATATAAGTCTGAAATCGCCAACCCGTCTTGAGCAAGCGTGGTGATCAATGTTCGTGCCTTCTCTGTATGAGAAGAGGCCTTTGCCCAGCAGTGGGACAGTAACAGGCTGGTATTATAAGGTAGCAGTAATAAACCTCTAACCCACCTTTTTATTTCCGTTCAGAAATTAATATCTTCAGAACAAACTGGCCGCTTGTTTTTTCTTATAAATTTTTCTTTTGTTTCGAATAAATGTCTGTTTTGATTTAAAGGTTATTCATTAAACTTCGGTGTCTTTGTTTGAGTGTTTGGAAGATTATTGCTTGCTTTGTTTTTAAGTGCGTTCCGTTTTCGGAGTATATTTTTGTTAAATCCAGTGTCAGATTCGTTTTATTTTTGGCTTCATCTTGCCTCGCACGAGACGTTTGGTAACTTTATCTTATTTTAAACTTGTCATTATTTTATACAAAATCAATAGTTTTTTTTTTCTTTTCTATTTTCGTCAAAACCCGACAAACAATTACTCTATTTGAAATTTTGTTTTGTCGTTTGCATTTTTCATCAGTTTCCACCAAGATACGAAAAAAAAACTTATTTAAACAAAAAAAATCTTTTGTTAAAAATGAAAAGAAAAAAATATGTTTGTCTATCAACATTAAACGTTTAAAGAAAGTTTCGTGTCCGTGCTATTAATCGTTGTGGAGTTCTGTCGTATGGAGGCGATCTTGACCACAGAATTAAGTTATGTCTATCATAAAAATGTATTGTCACCAGAACCAAAGTTGTTTGCAACATTTCAGCTCAATCGGTTGAGGGGAACTGGTTTGAAAGTTAGTAGTAAAATTTGACCAATACATACCAACCAACTACTTATCAAGGCAAGTTAAATAAAAGCTCATAAAAAGGAACACAAAAAAATTTATGGTCGAACTTACAGTTACAGTATTGAAACACTGTACATAGGGATTCCTATGTATTGCACATTTCAATGATTTCTATGAAAAAAAAGTGCTTTATAAAACTAACAGGCGTTAACAATAACAACCCTATATGACTACTAAATGATTCTACGAAATAAAACTCCAGTTTTTCTCTTACATATTGAAAGCGAGTTCCTCGAATTTTGAGCTCAAAATTAGGTTCATTTCTGTTTCTAGGAAATGGTGCATACAGTGTCGAATTCAAAATGGCCTAGATTACGTGTAGCTGTGAATAGGAAAGCGTACAAGCATATGAAGCTTTAGCTAATATCTCAGTCAGTGCCTCAAACTAAGTAACATTGCGTAACACCGGGTACATATGGGTACAGAAGTTTTCGTTGACGGCTTGGAAAGGGTCTGTTTACACCCTGTATAGACAGCAGTGACGCATAAGCGTTAGACGGACTTAGGTAGTGTCGAACTACTGTCGCACAAGCATCTGTCGCACTAGCGTTATGTCGACCTTCAGTTTGTTGCACTAGCGTGATGTCGAGCTTCGGTTTGTTTCACTAGCGTAATGTCAAGCTTCAGTTTGTCGCACTGGCGGATGTCGAGCTTCGGTTTGTCGCATTAGTGTGATTTCAAGCTGTATTTTATCGAACTAGCATGATGCCGAGCTTCAGTTTGTCGGACTAGCGTGATGTTGAGCCTTAGTATGTCGCAATAGGGTGATGTCAAGTTTCAGTTTGTCGGACTAGCATGATGTTGAGCTTTAGTATGGCGCACTAGCTTGATGTCAAGCTTCAGTTTGTCACACTAGCGTAATTTCAAGCTGCAGTTTATCGCACTAGTTTGATGTTGAGCTTCAGTTTGTCGTAATAGCGTGATGTTGAGCTTCGGTTTGTTGCATTAGCGTGATTTCAAGCTGCAGTTTATTGAACTAGCGTGATGCTGAGCTTCAGTTTGTCGCACTAGCGTGTTATCGAGTTTCAGTTTGTTGCACTAGTGTGATATCGAGCTTCAGTTTGTCGCATTTGCGTGCATTCGAACTATGGTGAGTCTCAGTACAGTTTTATTGCACATACGTTTGTCGACCTCACGTAGTGTATTCTTACTATACTTGGCCACAAACAAACTTCATTCTGTACCTTTTTTCTCTTTAACATCCTCAACTATTGTCATTCAAACCACCCAGTATTTACCAAATCCCACCCATTTTTTCATCCAATTCAGATTAATTCCCTATATTCAATTATTGCTCTAAAGTAAGATACATTTGACATTTCCAAGTTCCTTCTGGCATTTAAAACTTTCTGCAATTTATTTATGTTAGACCTGTTTCTTATGATTTTGGTACTTCATCGAAAGGTCAATGAGCACTTGGGTTCTGTAGTAAACATTATTGTTTCAATACTAAGAACTACAATAAGTTTTTGCTAAAACTTCCTAGATGTTTCGATTAGTTTCTCAGGAATATTTTATACAGGCAAACTGGTTTAGAAATGAATATATAAATTTTATTGTATACAAAGGAATAACATTATTAGAAAACCGAAAATTTATGCAATAAATTTGAAAGAAAGAAGAATACAATCAAATTCCAATTTTATTAAGAAACAGATGCTCACAAAATAGTCATATAAAAAGAATTAGATTGAGACTGGCTGTTTTGTATGTGAGTTTAAATGGTTTTAAACGCCGTAGAAATTACAATTGCGTGGCAATGTTTTGAAAAAGAAAAAAAAGGTATATGTAGTTTTACAGAAACATAAATATTTACAAACAATGGTTAAGTTTAAAAAATATCTTCCTTAGGTCATGATAAAAATAAATAGCTAAAGCATAAAAGATTTTTCTTACAACAACATACATTTTTAAAATCAGCCATTCCGCGCCAGACAAATAACTTTGAACTCATAACGACACTCACATGTTATACGGTTCTTTTATTTTACTACCGGACCCTAAAAAGGTCAAAAGGTTCAGGTGTTTATAAAAAAGTTTCGTTTCACTTAAGAGTTCACTTAGGGCCTTCGCCCATGGCTTTTTATAGCGATGCTGTCGCGCATTTCGTTTGAGGAGCTTGTGGCTAAATAATAACAGCCACTTGGGTCGATCTTCAAGTTAAGCCGTGCTAACCTAGGTTGGTTCGTGGACGGATGACCATTACATACCGAGTTTCCTCCGTGCCTCGGAAAGCACGTTAAGCCGTTAGTCGCAGCTGTAATTTGTAGATCTTTGACAGTCGTTACAGGTAGTCGGTGGCCTGAAAGTCTAACAACCAGTCTTACCAAGGGTATCGTAACCCAGTACTAACTGGGTTGTGGAGGTCAGATAGGCAGTCGCTCCATGAAAAATATTGGTATTCAGCTGCATCTAGTTAGACTGGCATCAATCATGACATCAAGCCCAACACAGTTGGCAAAGGGCTAGGAAGATGATGATGCGGTCGTGTGTTTCGTAAACGCGTTCCTGTCGTAACAAAGTCGCATTTATAACGCACGACAGAACCAATGTAAACAAAAAATGTTCACAAACATCTGAGTGTTTCTGACGGCATCGAGGAAACGAACAGTGATTTCTGAATCGATGATACATCGCAAGTAGCAATAAGGAATCGTGGTTACATGTGAGAAGGTACACATCCAGCAAGAACATCATCATCTGCCTAGCCTTTCCCTCACTATGCGCTATGTTGGGGTCATCTTCCAGTCAAACCGGATTCAGCTGAATTTCGGGCTTCCGACTACTCGTAAAGACTGTCAAAGATCTACAAATGACAGCCGGGACCAACGTGAATCCAAGGCATGGAGGAAACTCAGTATGTAATGATGGTCACCCATCCACGGACTGACCTAGTAAGCGCGGCTTAACATGAAGATTGATCTGAGCGGCTGTTATTATTTAACCACGAGGTCCTCCGACTGTATTTGAAGAGCATCGCGACTATATCGCGGCCAATTATCGTTTGAATCTTTGCAAAAACTCACGGTGGGCGAGGGTCCTTAGACGCGAGGGTGTATCGATCAGGCTTTATTTGGGCCACTCAGGTCTTACGACGTGTGATGTGTTCCTTAAGATAGCAGACTTCGGACTTAGTACGAATTCCAACTTTAGTATTAAGTTAGGTTCGGGAGTTTAGTATCGAAAACTTATTCTCTATCGGTGCACTATGTAAAGAACACGTTTAAACTTGTGATAGGAACATATTTAGAAGGGGAAAATATACAAGCCCGTGATTAGACCTGTCGTACTGTATGGATCGGAATGCTAGGCTGTGAAGAAGATGGATGAAAAAAGATTGCATGTAGCTGAGATAGGAATGTTGAGGTGGCTGTGTGGTGTGACAAGAATGGACAAGGTAAGGAACGAGTATATTAGAGGAATTTTAAAAGTTGCGCCAGTTACAGAAAAATTGAAAGGGAATTGACTGTCTTGGTATGGACATAAAATGATAAGGTGGGACGAATCGAATTCAATATGAAATTATATTCTCTGTACGTAACACTCCATTTATCCTTCATATTATGTAAATTTTATGGCTAAAATAAAAAATCCAACAATGGAGGTAGAAATACCCTTACAAACGACCCGTGAAATCAGCTGTTCACTTCCTGTCTATCTACAGAGTTCATCGAACTCGTCGACGCGCTTGCCATTCTCTACTTGCGTTTTGCCACGGTAACGATACATTGAGTATGAGGAAATAAAGCAAATCTAATTTATTGGTTTCCCATAACGTTCTTGAAATAATTTCTTGTACCGTTCATCTTAGTATGACAAACTGAATTCACCCCATCAGTCTGCGGAAGGCTGTCCCTTATACCGTATTGACGCAGTATTACGTCGCTGCCACGGCGTTGTCAGCACCAGTGCTGTTTGACTGAAATTATGTCTTAGGGCAGAAAATAAAAGCAAGCAGCCAGATTTTTTTGAATAATATCATCATTTAAAATAAATCCTGAACCTACTACCTTTCAGATCATCAGCATAAAACTGTCAAATAAAATAACAAGGCAGGAAATTAGGTTTAGGTAGAGATTTTACTATCCTACTGAATAGCTTTGTAGACGTCGTACTAACTTTATGTTAATCTAGTCTTATTCTTAGACATTTGTAGCTCTGTCCCGAAAATGTAAATGATAGAGAATGTAAAATAATTAACAGGATAGTACTACGCCTTTCACTTGTTTAGGCTTTGTCTTAATTTAGTGGTATTGTATTTCGCTAATCTATTGTTTGAAGAACTAGACGTTTAGGATTCAGCTGTAAATATTATGGCAGACTGGAGGCCGTTTGAACGGTACTGTTTTGGAGACCAAGTCAGTTACTTAAATCGTCATCATCTGCCTAGCCTTTTCCCAACTATATTGGGGTCGGTTTCCAGTCTAACCGGATGCAGCTGAATACCGGTATTTTACATGGAGCGACTGCCTATCTGACCTCCACAACCCAGTTAGTACTGGGTAATACGATATCCCTTGGTAAGACTGGTTGTCTGACTTTTTGGGCCACTGACTACCTATAACGACTGTCAAAGATATACAAATGACAGCCGGGACCAACTTCCACGCACCAATTTTGGCAAACCCTGCTTAACCTTGAATATCGACCCGTGTGACTGTTATCATTGAGCCATCTAGCAAAATTGGCAGCAAGTAAATTAGACGTGGACGCGGAATAAAAACTCCTGGAAGGATTTAAGGGTGGTCTTTGTCCAGCAGTAGAACAGAATAGGGCAATTAAAAAAAATGCAGTAATGGGTGGTCACCCATCCACAGATCAACTTACAGTGTTTTTTTTTCAAATCAATTAATAGAGGTACATAAACATATTTTTTATAGACTGGCTATTCTTCCATAACATGGGCTAATCTCGTATAGTTTGGGCTGCATAACCGATGATACATGACTGTATATTCAAGGACACCATAGCTACTTGTAGCTCTCCCTTACTTTTGACTCAACATTCAAATTCATCCTTCATTTGTCATCAGATCACGCCCCAGTAATCAGAAGTTTGTTCATCATTATTACGAGTTGAAACCTTTGAAAATCTTTCTTTGAATGTAAAAAAATGCCATAGGAAGCAAGAAATTCCGTACTCGGTAATTTGACGGGCAAAAGAAACATTTTGTTGGAATTTTTATTTTGCATGCTGATTTTTTTCAAAGTTTTTTTTCTTTTTTTTGGGGTGCGAAAGTTAAAAAAGTTGCTTTGGGCAAAAAGAAAAGAAAGTTGAAAGTGGGTAAGTAGATGAATAGGTATGTTGTATAGGCCAGAAAACTTTTTGAATTACCATTTTATCTACCCTCGATGCAGATGCTCAATTTGTTGAGTGAAAACACGAACTTCTTGAAAACAAATTGTTGTATGTTTTTCCTTTGTTAATAAAATCTGATAATTTACAAGACCGTTTTGTTTATTTATGAGCCATTTATTACATACTTACAAGTGATATTTTATACTTAGGTCGAAAAAAAATACAAAAAAAAAATACAATTACTAAATACGTAAATTGACTGAGCGCCTGACTGAGTGAATGCGTGACTGACTGACTGCATTGTTGGTCTAGTGGTCGCAAGCCCGACTGCTGAGCATGAGGTCCTGGTTTCCATTCCCGAGTCGGGCAAAGTATTATTGGGTTTTTCCATCAGGAATTTCTCAATAGCAACCACGGAGTCTGGATCTGTGCCCGGTTGATGGCAATAGTCTCGCTCCCTATTACATAGGACTTTAACATAACTGGCGAAATGTGGGTGTTCTATTAGGTACACCTCTGTCAAACCCTTCGGGGGTTAAAGGCATGATGTTATGTTATGTAAACACGCAAAAAAGACCTTCTAATGTGTGACTGTAAAGTTGCCTACAATATTAGTTTATCCGCCAACTTGGGCAGCTGCATCAGTGTGCCTCGTCCTCGTACGCGTGTCGCCACGGCTAAGAACTATAGCTTCAACTTTTTGGATTTTGATAATTCGAAAGTGCCTGTAATGGTCTAACTGAATTTTTTTTTTGAGTTCGACTACTGTTCTGTACATATAGGGTGACTGGTAATTAGTGACCGATACTTAAACACGTGATTATACTTATAATTACAAACAACTTTCCTAAAGAAACATTTTGTTTATACTCATTCACTTTTATCACAATAACACAACAGCCGTATGAAATTCGCGCTTACGGATCGGGCTTGCGAGCCGCGCTGGTGCTCTGCTTACCCACTGTTGCACGGTATGCTAGTAATGAGACAGAACGGCGTCACGCGGCTAACTGCTGATAGGTCAAAGGCGCGCGCGCGCGAATTTCATACGGCTGTATATATCGTCACAAGAATAGAGTAGAATGACAATCAAGAATCTTCTTTACATTATCCCTTACTTTCGTTCTTACGACAAAAGTCAGCAGAAGCAAAAATTAACTGATTAAAAAAAACTTTCAAAACCTACTCAAGAAAACTCAAGCACTAACTTCCAAAGCCCGTTTATAACTTAGCTACTATAAAAACTGTAGCAATAAACACTGGGTTTGCAACTTATGCAATTAATACCTACTTGTGTACTTAAGTTCTACCACAGAACAGATAGGTACCAACAGAAGGTTCTTCTGTCGCACTTCCCGATTCCGAGCGTTCTTTTTTCAAACGAGTTTGACGGTTACGCTAACTCAACGAGCTTTTGGACGGCCATATTTTTAGGGCCAACCTTAAGCTATGCTTCATCACACATTTGCCGGTGCTGCCGGACTTTTCGAAAGAGAGACCACGGCCCTGGAACACAAAGGGCAAAGAAGGAACATGGATGGGTTTTAGTCAGTACGAGTCTGACACTCCCTTCCACTCCGCCCAGAGCGGGAGGGGACATTTGCTGATTTCCCATTTGAAAAAAAAAACACACATCTCTGCGTTAACTAGGTGTCCTGTCCAATTTCACTTGATGCGTATCGATTTTACTACAACGAAAACACACGCACATGAAGTCATTTTTCATGGGGCAGGTCGGTATAAACCAGTACCTGTGCCTGAATTCGTTTGTTGTAAGAAGTTGGTTTTCTGTACCTATCCATCTTGTATACTTAGGTTCTATTGAAGCTTACCACGAACGCCGCCGGCGAAAAAATATAACTTGGACGAGGTTTGAACGCTGTGGGAAAGATGTTATTTTTTCTTATTTCAAAGTAGATACTTTAAAGGTTAATCCTTCAGAAATGAGTTTGAGGTGCTTGTGGCTAAGTAGCCGCACGATTCTATCAATAAACGAGCTGCGATGGCCGAGATCAGTCTGCGGATGGGTTACCATTTATGTCATACCAAGTCTCTGCTGTCTTTTTTAGAGGTTTGGTTGTCATTAGTACGTCTGTGTATACTAACCAAATTAACGTTGGCTGAAATAAAATAAATTTATTAAACATCACATAAGGGTTAGGCAGAGGTGTACCATTAGGACATCCACATTTCGCCATTTATTTTTAAATCCCATGTAATAAGGAGCGAGCCTATTGCCATTAACTGAGCACAAATCTAAACTCCGGGGCTGCTATTGAGAAATTCCTAATGGAAAAACCCAATAGCACTTTTCCCAACCCGGGAAATGAACCCAAGACCCGCTCAGCAGTCACGGTTGTGACCACTCGACTAACGAGGCAGTCGAGCAGTTAATTTTATTTATTAGTAAAAAACCAGAAAGTATGACAACCCGTCTTACCAAGGGGTATCATATCATCCAGTAACTGGGTTATGGAGATAAGAGAGGCAGTTTTTCCACGTAACTGGTATTTAGTTAGGTTGGAAACCGATACCAATTTAAAAAAAAACTTTCCTGAGCTCTACACCTAAGCCTAGTCACGTCAAATGATTATATTCCTCACTATTTTAACAAGGTTTTACGAAACAGCAATCAATCAAGTAGAAAAATCCTATTTATTTCAGCACACGCACGAAATATTCTGAAAATTCCATTTTACCTTATAATAACGTTCATGTACTGATGTCGTAGACCCCTCGTAGCGGCGTAGGCTGCTACGAGCTACGAGGTGCTACGCGGCTACGAATATGTTATTACAAGATTATTTTGATTAACATTTTAACCTTGTACAAAGAGTGTTTAATAAAGTTGAGAAGTTTAGAATATTCATGAATTAATTTACTTCACTAGGTAGGGATAAAATATATGTGAATGTTATGCGAGACAAAGGACTCCTATTGTAGTAAAAGAGAAAAACAGTGATCACCACGATAATGCACTGATTCATCAAAATTTCATCACATCACCTGCTAGACATAGGTCTATCACAAACGTCTCGATATCTCCTGGTCCTGTGCGTTTCATAATGTGTGTAAAACGACTCTTAACGAAGCCGACAGGCAGCTGTTTTTCCATCATTGCGATCATTTTTTATCAAGTTCAGGAAGAATCAACAAAAGAAATCTGTCATTTTGTCGATTCTTCCGTCGACAAAACCCGTTTCTATCGTGGTAATGCTACGCGTGCTGGTTAGCCAGTAACCACACAATAAATATGAGTGACGTCAAAAATATCAGTCTAAACCCTAAAGCTCCGGTGAAACAAAAGCGAATCCAGCGAGACAAAAACAAAATCCTGAACTCAAAACGTTGAAAAAAACTCATATTAAACAAACAACAACTTATAATCATAAGACCAACTTTCCAGCTTACCCCACAAATCTCATAGTAGCTTAATTAGTTGGTTAACTGACGTCACAAGGTAAGCCAAACTAGGCTAATGAGTTTGTGGGAACTTTTAGATGCATCTGCTAGTCTTTTACGGGATTAGTCTTCTGTGAAATTTATACCTAACTTTCGTTGTGGGAGAGGTGTGAACGCGGACAGGTGCTCACTGGAGACACCTGCACGGAACTGAAGCTTGCTGTGATGCCGTATATTTTTATTGTATTGTAATTATTATTTTATTTTCTTGTAATCCGACTTCCTACTAATATAATAAATGCGAAAGTTTGTGAGGATGGATGGATGTTTATTACTCTTTCACGCAAAAACTACTGACCGGATTTGGATGAAATTTGGCACACGGATAGTTTATAACCTGGACTAATGCATAGGATACTGTTTATCCCGGTAGTACGATCCCGTGGGACATTACCTAACTCCACGCGGGCGAAGCCGCAGGCATAATCTAGTATATTATATTTTGCACACCTGACATGGTAGGATGAGGTCCTGGTTTCGATTTCCGGATCGGGCAAAGTGCTATTGGGTTTTTCCATCAGGAATTTCTCAGTAGCAGCCACGGACTCTGGATTTGTGCCCGGTTGATGGCAATAGGCTCACCTCCGATTACATGGGACTTAAACATAACTAGCAAAATGTGGGTAAACTATTAGGTACACCTCTGCTTAGCCTTCGGGGATTACAGGCATGATGTTATGTCATGGTAGGATATGTGGTAAAGAACTTTTTATAAACATGTCACCTATGTCCTGGACCACTGATATTCTCGCAAATAAATAATTTGATTAGACTTGTCATCCAGCCCATACATACCTGTAAGCAGAATGCACAGGGTCGGCATCAACTCATCTAATTTCTCATTTGATTGGTACTAGTATAGTGCTGATTTACAAATTCAACACTTCTTGTAGGCCGGATCATGGCTTCACATCAGTCGAGTTGCGGCCCAACGCAAGCCAATAAAGTATTTAAAAAAAATTGTCGCTGAGTCGAGACTTAAAATTCCATCAGCGAATTGTATTAAAACTTTAATTTTGTTGCCATCTAGAAAACAGGCATTTATGTTTAACTACCCACCTCCCAAAATTGCTTGAAGGAAAATTCGACGAAATTGCGTCTCGTAATTTTCGGCAGATGTGTCGCTATAAACTTAAAATCCTGGAAACTTAAAGATTCACCTGCGCTAAACATACAAGAACTACGAACATCTTATGTCTTCCTAGTACTTTGCATGTTACTCTTCTTACGATAAAGTTTCAAGATGGCTAATTAAGCAAGTAACACCGTTGCTTGCGTCATCAGTAAAGTTTAACTAGGGCAGTTAGGGTGTGACTACACCAGACACCTACACGATTCATGCCTTCATCAGCGTCGATCAGTTGGTATAAGGTCAGAGTAATCAATGATTCTGAATTGCTGAAAAAGCAATATTGACATTAGATCGCTTTTAACGATTTTTTCCCAAATAATTGATCAATGGGGGAAAAACTTTCATTACTCGCCTCTTAGATGGTGATCGATACATTGAACGAAAAGCGCCAAATACGGAAAGAGAGACCTAAGCCCTCCTACACCTACACCTACTCGTATAACTCTACCGGTCAACTCTACTGCTTTAGTTGGGACCGGGTATTTAAGAGCAAATTCGGTCTGGCCAGTCATATAAGGGCACACGCAAGGAAATAGCATTAAAGGGTCGCCGTTACCGAAATCGGTAAGAAGATAAAGAATATATAGATAGATGTTGATAAATATTTGTTATTCTAATTAAGGACCATGGAGCTACTTACCAAAATCGTCATGAGGAAAGTTTTGAGTCTGAATGTGGATGGATGGAAAGAAACGATGGATGGGTTGTGTGAAGGAAGGTACGGCTAAAAAGGAGATGGCTGCTGAGATGAGAAAGAAACCATGCAGTGCCGACCCCAAATAAATTGGGATGAGGGCAGGAGAATGATGTTCGCGCAAAAGTTCATTCGCGCAACTGTCCATGCGCGCAAATGTCCGTTCGCGCAAAAGTCCATGCGCGCATTTGCATTTCGCGCAAGTGTCCTTCGCGCAAATGTCCCAGATCCAGGTTGTAAATGATGATGATGAAATGAAGAAAATTTGAGTTTCGCTGGTTACCCCATCGCTTCCTGCTAAAATTCAAAAGTCTTTGAACCTAAACCGATCGATTGATGAAATGATGAATGTTCAATCAATGCGCGAGCAACGAGGCATATTGGCTTCCCCTTTTCTTTCTGGATTTCAATTAACGTCGATTGTAGGGGTGTAATCAAACCCTTACAGTTCAATGGTATTCTAAAGTTCTTAAAACTTTGTCAGATATCTATACAAATAAATAAAATTTAAATGTCTGTTTGTAATTTCAAAATCTTTCTATTTGTGTGTGTGTGTGGCTGTGTGTCTGTATTTGTATTTTTATTGAATCTTTACATAGTATAAAACAAAGTTGCTCCCGCTGTTTGTACGATTAGATCTTTTGACCTACGCAACGGATTTTAATGCAGTTTTCAGCAATAGATAGAGTGATTCAAGAGGAAGGTTTATATCTATCTTGAACCCATGCGAAGCCGGGGCGGGTCGCTAGTGCATAATAATATGAAAGTCAATACCGTACTTATAACAAGTTAGTTTGAGTTTGTTGTACTTGCTGACGTTATACGTGATTTATAGTGACGTAATGAGTTTAGATAATTACGTAAAGTGTCAAAGTAGTAAGTCTAAAATGTGAAATAACTGTGCCTAGTAGATAATTACGGCTAAACTTTTAAACTTAGTCTAGAAGGTCTTAAAATCTTTAGTTACCTAATTAGTCGACGAACAGTGTTGATGTTGGACTAACTGAAATAATGAGTTTAAACAGTTGTAGTGATCAGTTATTTTGTTAGTAGACGTGTGTTTTATTTGTTGTTTTTAAAGAAAGAGTTATGTTTGACGGATCCGGTCGTTAGTATGGATATATATATATAGTCCTCCTTACCGATTTCGGTAACGGCGACCCTTTAATGCTTTAATGCTATTTCCTTTCTATCAGCGACTCGATACATTGAACGAAAAGCGCCAAATACGGAAAGAGAGACCTAAGCCCTCCTACACCTACACCTATAACTCTACCGGTCAACTCTACTGCTGTAGTTGTGACCGGGTATTTAAGAACAAATTCGGTCTGGCCAGTCATATAAGAGCACACGCAAGTATGGATATACAATGAATCGCAAGTACGCCGGTGGTGACATCACGCGATCTACTTACAAGTCCACCCACACCACAGCCAATCGAACCCAGGACCTCTTGTTCAGCAGTCGCGCTTGCGACCACTAGACCAACGAGGCAGTTTTAATGCATTACATGCATTTTCTTTTTTTTAAGTCTAGCCCACGCTGTTGAACTCCTGTTCAAAGATATAGAACATATACTTTTGAAGTTGCAACAATCAAAATCATAATAAACCTATTTGACTGTAAGATTAAAAAGATAAGTGTGGAACCCACCTTTTGTTAGCATAAGTCTGTCTGTTTGCTCCGCCAACTTCGCTATAGACCGACCGCTTTAATGAGTCCTCCGCCTTACCCCATTATTATTTTTTTCGCATGCGAAATCATCAAAAATAACCCCTCCCGCTTTGGGTGGAGTAGACGGGAGTGTCAGACTCGTACTGACTAAAACCCATCCATGATCCTTCTTTGCCCTTTGTGTTCCAGGGCCGCGGTATCTCTTTCCAACAGTCCCGCAGCCCGCCTTGCCCAATCAAAGGCTTCCAAATTAAGCGTCCACAAAGTCCTAACAATATCCCACAGATTATTTGCTTTAAAATAACCATAATCCACATAGGTATTACGATACTAAATTGAACCAATACGTGATCAACCATATTGATACCTTCGCGAGGACTCACTAAAGCGGTCGGTCTATAGTATAGTCTAGGTTGTTTTATTTATGAAGCCTTTGCAAGGCGACCACAATGTTGTACAAAACTTACTCGGTTAGTATCTTCATTAAGACTACTTAAGTCAATTTAAGTCATGTTTTTTTTTAACCATACGCCCTCGCTCTTGTTACCTTTCCCAGGTCGTATTACATGAACTCGAATATAACTGGCGACATAATTATGGTTATATTAATGGGTGTAAAGGAAAATTAAAGGTACTTGTTCTCCCCGTCATTGCGATATTTTTTTATTCAGTACCACACACCTAGGAACTTTCTAGTTACGGTGATATTGTTGGTGAAAGTTTCAACTTTTTCACATTTTTTTTTCAATTCAAGTTTTAAAGTTATAACTTACATTAACCCCAAAAAACCTTTGTTGTATGTGGTTGTATTTATAGAACCTCCATGGGGTTTTTTGGGGTGAAAAATCACGTTTTACGGTAGGAGTAAATGTACCGCACTCAAGACATTGTGCTGATAGATGGATGACGGAGGTCGATGGAGGTGTTTAAAGTAAAGTTTTTACATTAATAACATTTATATAAAAAAAAAACTTGTGATAAAGTTGGAACTTTGACCCCCAATATCTCCGTAACTAGAAGGTTCCCAGGTATAGCTTAGAACGAAAAAAATATCGTAATGACGGGGAGAACAAATGCCTTTCCTTTTCGTTAAGGATTTTGTTACACCTGTATTTCTTTTTAGTTCCCAACGCCACAAGCCATTAAAACTCTTCCCTAATTAAAACACACGTGGCTTTTACCTATCAGCTTTCATAGCAGTTTGCTGATGCAACTGAGAACTTTCAAACTCATTAGCCTAGTTTAGTTCAAGAGGAAAAGATTGTTAGCCACTAATTAAGTAAGTTGAAACTAATATTGTGTTCGCTATGTACAATGAAGTTGAAGTGTTATGTCTTTATAACATAATATCACGTCTGTTTTACCTGAAGGGTTGGGCAGAAGTGTACTTATACAAGGTGTTAACGGACCCTTCACGAAGCCGTCAACCAACTCTACGCAAAAATTATTGCTGAGAAACGACATTTTTTATTTTGGAGTGAAAAATCATGTTTTACGGTAGGGCTCAATGTAAAGCAAGGCATAATAACTAATATGTGTTTGGGACTGTAGCTTCGACTTCTTTGTTGTTTTTGACATTCAAAAGTGCTTATTATGGTCTAATTGAAATAAATCCTTTGAGTTTGAGTTTGCGTTTGAACGCACTGAGAACATTTTGCTGATGAATGCATTGAACAGTAGGTACAAGGAGGTATTTATAGTAGAAAAATCTTCTCCTCGATATGCCGAAACTATAACGCAAAAAAGTGTGTAGTTTACAAATAAGTATTTAGCAAACTTTAAAATCTGGATTTATTACTTAAAATTTCAACGTTTTAGAAGTATTTAAATTACACTTAAAATTAAAAACACGACTTATTTATTTTGTTTAACAACAAAACAAATCTAAACATGAAACAAACCACAAAATACCTCTTTGAAAACGTTTTAAAAAAAACTTTTCACCGAAGTCTGACAACAGAAAGGTGGTTGGAGGTGAAATTTCGTGTAACTTACAAGTTTTTATACACAGGGCGACTTAGTGGCTAGATGTTATTTTTTAGAAAATAGAAATTTTATTGAGGATTCAAGTTTTATTATACGGGGTGTAAACAGACCCTTCACGAAGCCGTCAACCAAGCATTCTGTACATCAAACTAAGTAACTTTACGCAAAAATTATTGCTGGGAAACGACTTTTTTTTTTGGGGTGAAAGTTACGTTTTACGGTAAAACTCATTTTAACGGACTCAAAACATTATGCTGATGGATGGATTGAATAATACGGGGGTCGTGAAAGTGTTTAAAGTAAAAAAAAATACATTAGAAACATGTATTTAAAAAAAAACTTGTGAGAAAGTTGGAACTTTGACCCACAATATCTCCGTAACTAGAAGGTTCCCAGGTATGATCTAGAACAAAAAAATGATCGCATTGACGGGGAGAGCAAATGCCTTTGGCTTCGTTAAGGGTCTTTTTACACCCTTTACGTATATACATGTGATGCGGAGGAATGAGGAAAATGTAGTGAAGAAAATGTTGAGTATGAATGTAGATTGCTATAAAAGCTACAAGTACCGTTAAATACTTTCATATGCATCCAGTAAAAAGCTGTTATTTTGATATTACAAACAGACACTTCAATAAAAAAATATTTATTTGTTAGAAGATGAAGCTGGTAGTCCAAAATAGTTATGGCTTGGTGAAAAGACTTAGTAATACTGCTACACATGATTGTAATGTATAGGTCGTGAGGAAGGTGAACGTGAATTGGTATAAGAGTAGAAGAAGACCAAAGAAACGATGGATGGACTGTGTGAATGATGATATGGCTACAAATGACGAGTAATAGAGAAGTATGGAAGAAGAAGACATACTGCACCGACCTCAAGTAAGCTGGGATAATGGCAGGAGACTGATGATGATTGACGAACTTGAAGTTATCCTCTTTGGCTGAGTGTTGTTAATTTCAAATTGATAGAAAGCTATTTTGGAACCAATATCCAGTTTTTTTTCTCTTCTTAGAATTATTGGATTTTAATAGCCAGTATTGAATTCGGCTTGTAATATAAAATTTCATTTTTTGCCTCGTTGGTCTAGTGGTTGCAAGCGCGACTGCTGAGCACGAGGTCCTGGGTTCGATTCCCAGGTTGGACAAAATATTATTGGATTTTTCCTTTAAGAATGTCTCAGTAGTAGCCACAAAGCATGGTTTCCATGTCGTCGGCTTTACATGGAGCGACTGCCTATCTGACCTCCACAACTCATTCAGTACTGGGTAATACGATACCCCTAGGTAAGAATCGTTGTCAAACTTTTGGGCCACTGACCACCTGTAACGACTGTCAAAGATCTACAGTTGACAGCCGGAACCAACGTCTTGACGTGCTTTTCAAGGCACGGAGGAAAGTCAGTAAGTAATAGGTGGTCACTTATCCACTGATCAACCTAGGCAAACGCCGCTTAACCTGAAGATGAGCTTCTCTCAACTTTTCACTCTAAATATATATTTTTCAAAAACACTGAATTTGAGGAAAAAATAAAAAATACTACCAACCTCTTGCTACAAACCAATTTATCTTTCAGAATCATAAATCGTAACTAAATGTTTCGGAAAAACATCACAAGTTAAAACCTATTTAAAGAAAAGTTTGAAAGGTAAAGATAAATATTGGCTTGGGCTTAATGGAGGTCCATCAGAAGGTTTCACAGAAATAGGATATGAATTAATTAAATGTAAATATTAAGACCAGATGGCCGATGGGGCCGAAAAGTTCTGGAGTGGTGACCGCGAACCGGAAGACGTTGCGTTGGAAGGCCTTGCACTAAGTGGACCGATGACCTGGTGACGGTCCTATAACGACGGGCCGTGTCGACGGCGTGTTCGTGTTGTACGCGCGCCTCAAAGAGATGTCAGCAACCAGGAAGGGGTCCGCAAGGGCCGATGTCTGCCGGGGCTGCGGGACTGTTTGAAAGAGATACCGCGGCCCTGGAATACAAAGGGCAAAGAAGGAACATTTAGAGCGTCTTACGTTTTATCTATTCTATTCATATAATAAAATTGTAACAGACCGATGTCTGTACATTGAAGATGTTGAAAAAAAAATACATGGGGGCTCTTTATTAGAGCAACAGAAGCCAAATCACAAGTTTTTAGAATTTTTGTCTGTCTGTCTGTGTGTTTGTACGCGCATCACGCAAAATCTACCGCATGGATTTGAACGCAGTTTTCACGGCTCTACTGCTAGATGCTTTACTTAAACTAGGCTACATTAGATATCGTTTTGGGCCCAATAGGTGGCGCTATACGAAGCAAGGGTGGGTCGCTAGTATCAAATATTTTAATGCGAATGTGTGCAGTGTCCCCATTTGAGTACGGCATGTTTTTTTCTTGTTTTATTTCCAAACTCTCTACCTTCACCAAATAATACAAGTTATTTCATTTTCCTGAGGCTACTTGACTCTTGGGTGTAAATGGGTAACATAATCTTCATTCTTCATTGATTGTCCGCGGTTACTTAGTCAAATAAATATAAATGTGCCTTACAAACTCGCTCGTAAGTCTAGATATCAGTTGCTTCGCGCTAAGGGCTTTAAAACCAATCTTGGTCATTTCACCATTCCACAATTGACAGAATGCAAGCTCAATTTAGTCGCCTGTCACGCTCAACTAATGTAGATATTGATATGTCTTACTCTTTACATAAAGTGAAATCTGTCTTGCGCACTGCATCTAATGAAATATTCATCACTTATATTATTTATACTAGCTGACCCGCGCAACTTCGTCTGCGTCACATAAGAGAGGGTTAGAGAGGGTGGGTCGTAGGCACGTCCTATTATACAATTCTAAAGGAGCACATCACACACATAATGAAAATGAATAAGATATTCATTAGAATCAAAATTCAATGTTAGAGCAGATTCGTTCAAAATTAAATACTTCTGATGAATAACGTATTTATTTGGATAAGGATAAATACCATGTTTACAAAAACACCTTTGCAAAAATAATGCATAATTTTTGAAGAAAATTGAGAACCATAAAAAAGATGAGTGTGTAAGTTAAAAGATATACATATGCTATCACGGACTTTTTTTAGAACTTTTAAAAGGAACAATTCCGTCATACATGATTGCTGCGTAACTTTAACCGTTAACGCAGCGGACGCAACGGAAGCTCTCAAAAGGAATAAATTTTCGGCGTTTTTTATTTTGTGTGCAATACAGAATAAGAATCACTAAACTATTCTCGACAGCCTCTACGTCTTCATCCTCAGACACTTGATGACAGCTAGAGCCCAGCTAGATCTACAGTTATCATCAAGGTGCATGAAATGAGCCCGAACACGATATAGATGCTGTAAACTTTTGAGGTCCTATTGCAGCTGCCCTCCGCTCCATCGTCAGACCCTCGATGAAAGTCATACTCCAGCTAATTCTAAAGTTCTCATCAAGGTGTATGAAATGAGCCCAAACACGATTTTTAGGGTTCCGTAGCCGAATGGCAAAAAACGGAACCCTTATAGATTCGTGTTGTCTGTCTGTCCGTCTGAAAGTCACAGCCACTTTATTCCGAAACTATTCGGAATAAACCGTTGAAACTTGGTAGGTAGATGTATTCTGTGAACCGCTTTACGATTTCTATACAATAATTAAAAAATAACAGATTAAGGGGGGCTCCCCACAGTTCCGATAGTTGTTGAGAGGATCCGGCAATTGGGTCTCGAGGTGGCTTTGCACAAATCCGAGGCCATGTGCTTTCATGGGCCTCGGAATGCGCCACCGTCGGGATCCATGCTGACGGTAGGAGGGGTTCCCTTCGGCGTCGAGTCGACTTTGAAGTACCTAGGACTCGTCCTCGACAGCCGGTGGAACTTCGTTGTGCATTTCCGACGTTTGGCTCCCAAACTGAAACGGGCTGGGGCTGCCTTCAAGCGGCTCTTGCCCAACCTGAGGGGTCCAAACGCCTCCTGCCGTAGGCTCTACGCGGGAGTCGTGCGGTCCATGGCCCTTTACGGGGCCCCGGTGTGGGCGCGTTCAATTAAGCGGCGTGCCACCCACTACCTGAACGCGCCCCAAAAGGTGGTAGCCGTAAGGCTAATCCGGGGGTACCGCACGATCTCCCGCGAGGCGGCGAGCCTCCTAGCCGGATCTGGAGGCGATAGTCCTCGCGCGCCTGCATGAATGGCGCGCGGAGGCACTACGTCGGGGGGAAACTCCGCTGCCGCGGAAAATCACCGCTCAGCGGACAAACCTCCGACGCGATCTCATGGCGACATGGAGACAGCGACTGTCGCAACCCAGTGCAGGGCACGCCACAATAGTGGCGATAAGTCCCCTCTTTGAGGAATGGCTAGAGAGGCGCCACGTCGTCCTCACCTTCCGCCTGACGCAGGTCCTCACCGGACACGGTTATTTCGCGAGGTTCCTGCACCGAATCGGGCGGGAGGAAACGCCCGGGTGCTATCATTGTGAGGAGCGTTCGGAGGAGACGGTGGCGCTCACCTTGGAGGTCTGCCCCGCTTGGGCGGAGCTCCGCCGTGTCCACGTAGCGGCGATCGGCGGCGGCGACCTCTCGCGCCCGGCCCTGGTTCAGGCCATGGTCCGGAGCGAGAGGGAATGGGAAGCCGTCACCTCCTTCTGCGAAGCAGTCATGCTAGCGAAGGAGGAGGCGGGACGCGAGAGGGAGAGAATCTCTCGCCCCAGCAGCTGCGGGGGACGCACCGGGCGTCGGGGGCCACGTGGTGGCTACCGGCCACCGCAGGTGCGGGCCTTTGGATTGTGAGTAATGGGTTAGCGTCTGAGCCGCGCGGGTACCTTACTCATAGATCTAAACTCCCCTCCCGCACGCGCACCCCGCCTTGGTGACGCCCACTTCGCAACGGGCCGTGCAGCAGAAATCGTAATATTTTTATTTCGCCATAACTTCAAAACCAAACGTCCAATTTGAATCATTTAAAGAACAAATATTATCTACATAAACTGTACTTAGTGATGAAATAATTTATTTTGATAAGGATTATAGCATGAGTAAAATAAATGCGTTTAAATGTAGTCCAAAAAAAATTCAAGATAAAAAAATGGTTGTTGTGCCTCTCTCTCACTCGACATAGATAGGTATAGTGTGTCACGGACTTTTTTGTAGATATTTATAAGATCTACAATTAATTACAACATTTTGTGGTTCTATCTTTTATAGTTTAGGCAGCGTACGCAAAATAAGCAACTTTTCTGGTTGATTTTTTACACCTTGTGTCCGAAAAACCCAAATATCTTACGGAACCCTATTTTTTTCCAAAATAAAATTTAGCCTATGTTACTCGTGGATAATGTAGCTTTCGAATGGTGAAAGAATTTTTAAAATCGGTCCAGTAGTTTTTGAGCCTATTCATTACAACCAAACAAACAAACAAACAAAGTTTTCCTCTTTATAATATTAGTGTAGATTATTAGATTATTATTTCTATGCTGGCATGCAGATACACTGCATGCTAATTTTCTAATGTTAAATGCATGCCGTGGCAGCCTTTAATTAAGGCTACACTATAATATGTTAAATGTAAAAGGAGTTCTTAAACAATTGTATTTTTTGGTGTATGCTTTGTTGGTTGTCCTTAAAAAAATAAAATAAAAAATAAATTCATTTTTATAGCTTGAGAAAAGCTAGTACAATCATCAACTCGTTTGCTTATCAAAACCACATTCAGCTAGCCCTCACAGAGTGCTGTCAGCAACATTTCCAGGAAGCCGCATGCAACTGAGGCTGCGGTCGTTGATCTAACTTAGCTAATTAACGAACTTACTAAGAATAGTTTGTGGGGCTCTAACTGCCGGGCGAAACAGAGTCCTTGCGTTTATTTTGAGGGTATTTATTTGTGTTATAATACAAGGTGTAAATGGACCCTTCACGAAGTCGTCAACAAAACATTCTGTACATCAAACTAAGTCACTATACGCAAAAATTATCGCTTGAAAACGACTTTTTTTTTGGGGTGAAAAATCACCTTTTACGGTAGGACTCAATGTAATGCACTAACAACATTGTGCTTATGGATGGATTGAATAGTGCAGGGGTCGTGGAGGTGTTTTAAAAATCTTACATTAAAAACATCATCATCTGCCTTGCCTTCTCCCAACTATATTGGGGTCTGCTTCCAGACTAACCGAATGCAGCTGAATAGCAGTATTTTACAGTGACTGCCTATCTGACCTCCACAACCCAGTTAGTACTGGGTAATAGGATACGCCTTGGTAAGACTGGTTGTCAGACTTTTTGGCCACTGACTACCTAACGACTGTCAAAGATCTACAAAAATTACACCCGGGACCAACGGCATAACGTGCTTTCCGAGACACGGAGGAAACTCGGTATGTAATGGGCGGTCACCCATCCACAGACTAACCTAGGCAAGCACGGCTTAGCATAAATATCGACCCGAGCGGCTGTTATTATTTAGCCACGAGCTCCTTAATTTCAGCTGTCCAAATAGCCCTAATGTGAATACCTTTTTTTCTAAACTCTGCCCACACTAGGAATGTCTCCTGTATCGTGGGTGCTTTTACAAACATTTAAACACACACACAAACAGCCAGACCCGGAACAACTACCTGTAGGTCATACAAATATTTGTTCCGTACGGGGATCGAACCCGCGACACGCAAAACTCAGTCACTCCGCCAACCGTGACGTCACCACAACACCAATTTAATATGGAGCCTACGTAACCATCCACTAGGCAACAAAATAGCCTTAAAATTATTATTACAAACAAAAAGAAGACATAAATGAATTTGATAAAAGCTAAAATCTCTTGTCAATGTATCGAAAAGCTTAGGCCAATTCACTTGTAACTTGTTGTAGAAAAATAAAATGATGGCCACTTGTCGAGACGCTGAGTACGCTCAATAGACTCCACTTCACGTTCTATGAAAAATAAATCCACAATATTATAAGAACCTAGAACGTAAATCAAGTTACTATTATACAATACATTGTGAACTTAAAAGCGATGTAATAAGAGGCAGTTTTCTAGTGTGTTTTAAAATATCTACTTTTTTTAATATTTGACTTCAGCTTCACCTAGTGAAAAATAAATGTACAATACTTTGTAAAACCCAGAAAATAAATCAAAAATAATCCCACAACTCGCGAAAGCCGTAAAGGTGACTGTACACTCTCGTCAAGACACTACGTGGTAAAGCGAATGAGATAGTGTACAAAGGGTGTAAAAAGACCCATAATGAAGCCGAAAGGTACTTGTTCTCCCCATCATTGCAATCGTTTTTTTGTAATGGACTATACTTGGGAACCTTCTAGTTACGGAGATATTGGAGGTCAAAGTTCCAACTTTTTTACAAGTTTTTTTTTTAAATACTATTTTAAAGGTTAAAACTTTACTTTAAATATCTCTTTGACTCGTTTTCTATTCAATACATTCAACAGCACAATGTTTTGTGTGCGTTACATTGAGTTTTACCCAAGAAGAAAGTCGTTTCCCAGCAATAATTTTTGCGTAGGGATGACTTAGTTTGATGTGCAAAATGCTTGGTAGGCGACTTCGTGAAAAGTCCGTTTACACCTTGTATAGGAGTGCTTGTTTAGCTTCGGTGTTCCTAGCTTGGCTGTACACTCTCGTACTCCTGCCTCAGAGTATCTCGTCGAGAGTGTACAGGCACCATAACACCCAACTATTAGTCACAGATGCTCCACGGATATCACACGGAGTTCCCTAATTAAGGAAGTTTTGATCCAAATATCGGGCGTGCCCCAACTTGTTACCATGCAAACGAATGCTATTTAGTTCAAGTATTAGTTTGCTTTAGGATTTATTATAAAGTTTTGGATTTGTGATAGTTTTGGGTGAGTTTGTGCATATAAATTAATACCGGCCTAGCCTTTTCCCAATTATGTTGGGGTCGGCTTCAACTGGATGCAGCTGAATACTAGTATTATACATGGAGCGACTGCCTATCTGACCTCCACAAACCTGGTTGATGTTTATTAGATATGGATGTTTAATTTGTTACTTAAAGATCTGTTTATGATTAAGTTCTAGTTTATTTTAAAAAAGTATGCCTAGCGCCGACGTCTATATCCGCAATCCATATCAATCCTACTTAACATTTCATATGTGAAAGTTTGTGAGGATGGATGGATGTTTGTTACTCTTTCACGCAAAAACTACTGAACGGATTTGGATAAAATTTGGCACACAAATAGCTTATGATCTCGATTACCACATAGGATACTTTTATCCCGGTAGTACGATCCCGTGGGACGATTATGGAACTACAGGCGAAGCCGCGGGCATAAGCTAGTTCCCAATAAATTCAAGCTTCACTTAAAGATGAAGTCTAACCGACCTTTACCACGTGTCCTTTACGATCAATTTTTTTTTGCTAGCCTACATGGTGTCCCACTGCTGGGCAAAGGCCTCCCCTTTCTCCTTCCATACCTCTCTGTCTTGTGCGATCTCCGGCCATGTTATCCCTGCAAACCTGATCAGATCGTCACGCCACCTTCGCCGCGGTCGACCTCGACGACGCTGTCCTTCCTCAGGCGTCCAGTGTGTGACTATCTTTGCCCATCTCTCCGGGTGCATTCGTGCCACGTCGCCTGCCCACTCCCACTTCAGCCTGGCTGTTTTTTCTCCGACATCAGCTACTTGAGTTATGGAGCGCAGGGTGGTGTTTCTAACATGATCTGTTCGCTTAACACCTATTATGCTGCGCTCCATTGCTCGCTGGCAAATCTTGAGTTTGGACTTCTGTTGTTCAGTAAGTGACCAACTTTGTGCACCGTAGGTTAGGACGGGCAAGATGCACATGTCGACGAGTTTTCTTTTTAATGTATGATCAAATATCGATCGTAATTTTGCATGTTCTTCGTTTTTGTGTTTATGATCCAGATATCACCCACCACACGCTACGGTTTACGTAACTTTTGAGGCTCGACCAGTTAAGGGTTGAGATAGTAAAGTAATTACGAGGTTACGCTCATCATCATCATCATCTTCCTGCCCTTGTCCCATATTACTTGGGGTCGGCGCAGCGCCAGTTTTTTTCTTCCACTCTCCCCTGTCAATCGTCACGCTCTCATTTACTCATTTTTCCTTCATATCATTGCTCACACAATCCATCCATCTTTTCTTAAGTCTTCCTCTCCCTCTCAATCCATCCACATTTATATTCATTACTCTTTTACCCACATGCGATTCGTCCCAAAATACATAACCAATTCAATTTTGGGTCTAGACCAAATTCGAGTCTAGATTCAGGACACATTTCGGGTCTAGACAACTTCTAACTTGTCTTCAAGGTCTCGACACTTCCACATAATATTCTCTGTATATCGAACTATAGGACAGCATATCAAGCCTTTGATTCCAGTATAATCTGACCTCTCATTCAACCGCAAGCGTCTGCGATGTGAGTTCAGCTGACATTGGGGTTGTACAGTTCAGAAACATGATCAAGAACTTTCAGATATCAGTCTAACTCTAATTAGCAAAGTTTCATTGCGTGATTGGAATGTTATAGTATATTTAGGTACTTATGATTAGGTAAACAAGCATTATATTGGACACTGATTACCTTCTCTTGTAAGAGACAGAGTCTGAATTTGGGCCCGGTTGATGACATTAGGCTCGCTCCATAATACATGCACCGAAAATGTGCTCGTGCTTCGCGCATGAAACGATAGATTTTCAGTATGAATGAGCGAGACAAAATACTATTCATATCAACAATTAATTAATTATTTTTATATTTTTAAATGTTTTTTTTATATGTTTTTAAAAAAAATATGTAAAAGTATAAAGAATGTGTGTATAAATGAATAAACGAAAATAATATCAACAAAAACATAGAAGTGATCATTAGATGACTCGCCCAGAACCGCGTCAAAAAATTATTACGTTTATTGAACGTAACGAACGAACAATAAGATCGACTTCAAGAAGTATGAACTTTGAACTCATTATAACAAAACAATTCGATACAAGCTCTGTTATACCTCGGCGAAGCATTATAGAATTTGAAGTGGCTACAACAGACTCTTAGAAATGCATCGGGTATTGTTTTCTGCCGTCTCAAGTAATGTTCTTATTGTATTTTCTAGTGAGGATTTTAATTAGGTGAACTCCTTCACCAATAAAACACAAAACATGAAATAAAATACAATATTTAATAACTTACAATGTTTACTTATTTGATGAGAAAATAATGTTGAATTCTTATGATTAAATTAGATTATTGCCAGCAGGTAATGAATGATGACTGTATATCTTTTGGCAATAGCTGATTATAGCTTAGTCCTTCTGTGTGTAAAAGCACAGACATGTCGTCGGCGTCAGTGCAGCACCAAAATTTTTTGGAGAAATATTTTTTTTCAACAAAGTGGAAAAATTAACCTGTCATTGGCGGAAATACCTGTGTGCCAAGTTCACGTAGTAGTTCAATGTATTCTTACATTTTTACTAGTATTAAGATACGTGACTGCTAGGCATGAGGTCCTGGGTTCGATTCCCAGGTCAGCCAAAGTGTTATTGGGTTTTTCCATCAGGAATATCTCAGTATCAGCTACGAAGATTACATTCGTGCCCGGTTAGAGGCAATTGGCTCGCCCATTATTACTTGGGACTTAAACATAACTGGCGAAATGTGGGTGTACTAATAGATACACCTGTGCCTCACCTTTCGGGGATTTCAGATGTGATGTTATGTACACGTCCTGGGCCTAACCCTTCGGTGATCACAGGACCCATGTTGGTCGCAGCAAGGAAAACCTGCTCAGGTGGAGATTCATTAATGACTCTGCCCTGGAGTGTAAATGTGGTGCTGTTTCACAAACGATGGGACACTTAATATGGTGTCCTGCGTGTCCTGTTGTTTGTTCACTACAAGAACTGAAGGTCGCTACCGAAAGCGCCAAACTAGTTGCTCAGTTCTGGGCTGACACTATTTAGATTGCCATCGACACGCTAAAGCGCAAGCCACACAGAAAAGACGTAAGACGCGGACGGGGCGCAGACATATGTCTCTTCCACGTCCCTTTCATACAAAATGTATGGAAGCGTCGTGACGCAAAACATATAGAAAAGACAGGGCGCGGACAGGACGCCGCGACGCTTTTATACATTTGACATATGTCTGCGCCCTGTCCGCATCTTACGTCTTTTCTGTGTGGCCTGCGCTTAAGTAGAGAAGACAGGCGTATGTTTTCTAGAATAATCTAAAACCCAAAAATCAGCTTCCCAGCATATCACTCAAAAAAGTCTTTCCCGAAAATAAATCGCAAAAAGCAAACAGACGCTAAGTGAAACCGAACCCCTTTGGACAAGTGATCATGATTAATTGCTCTCTCATCAATAACCTTGTCAACGGCTACGATTAGCGATAGATGGCGCCACATCTATACGGGGGCTTGTTTCTAGGTTAATCTAGGAAAATCGGAGGGTTTTGGTACTGTATTGGTTCGTAAGAGTTGAATTTAGAGAAATATCAATTTTAAATGACAGATCGCTCTAAATGTACACTTATTGAATCTATTTCTGTTATTTTGAATCGCATGACTATTTACCTAATTTTTTTAAATTTAATATTAATGTTAATTGTTGATTATTGATGATTATTCTTTGTATTTTTATTTTTTTGTAATCTTATGGTCTTTTGACCTAATTTGTACACCAGCCATGGTCAAACATGTTGAGCCAAAGAGTACCTTGTAACACCTATAATAAGCATCATAATATCATGTATATTATCTACACATGTTTTTGCAAAATAAATGAATTGAATTGAATTGAATCAATGGGATGTGGTCTGTGCGAAGGTTATCTTAAAAATAATGAAAAAGTTTTGGGAAAGAAAAATTAAATTATAAGAAATGTAAAAAAAAAAAAAACATATTATACTATTAAGACTCTCAGTTTAGTGAGGAGCTCTTGGCTAAATAATAACAGCCACTTGGGTCGATATTCAGGTTGAACCGCACTTGCCTAGGTTGGTTCGTGGATGGGTGACCACCCATTTCATACCGAGTTTCGTTCGTGCCTCGGAAAGCACGTTAAGTCTGTTGTCCCGGCTGGCATTTGTAGATATTTGAAAGTCGTTACAAGTAGTTAGTGGCCGGAAAGTCTGACAACCAGTCTTACACAGGGGTTTTACCAATAATAATTATTATAAGAGATTTCCGTAGAATAAGTCTAACACCCGTATCTATAAGCAAGAGATAATATAATTACTTGAGTCAAAGTAATTATTTATAATTGGTACGTTTTTATTCTGTAGTTTAGTAATTAGTAGTAGTTAGTTAGTAGTCTATTGCAAAATCATGTTTACATAAGCAATGCAAACTACCCATACAAATATTTGTTCCGTGCGGGAATCGAACCCGCGACACGCAGCGCAGCAGTCAATCGCTCAGCCACTGCGCCAACCACGCCGTCAATTACTTTTACTTGACTTGACTTGCTATGGGTACAAGAGTAGCTACCTAGTCTTAGAGATTTTCTACAGAAAAATCTTCTGTACAGTAAAACATCCAACACCCCCGAGTATAAATGACATAGAAAACCAATGACTACGAAACATATTCACACTACTCAGCAAAATTAATACGAACACAATTCTCATAGGAACCTGCATGTGACACAACATCCGTTATTAATCTGAAAATGAACGCGACCAGAGAGGATTTTTTTTCTCTTTACACCGTGACGAATTTTTGTCACAGTATTTTTTTTTAAAACCACAAATGTGTGGTTGAATTTAATAGAAGCCAGCGAGCGCGCTTTTTTATTGAAAATTGTTTTTGGACTTGTTCATTCTACTGCATAGTTGACTAAAATCGATGATATAATATTTTTTGTACCTACAGATGTTTTTTGTACTACGGCTCTATACCCTTCACGAAGCCGTCAACCAAGCATTCTCTACATCAAACTAAGTACCTTTACGCAAAAATTATTGCTGGGAAATGACTTTTTTTTTGGGGTGAAAAATCACGTTTTAAGGTAGGACTCAATGTAACGCACTCAAAACATTGTGCTGATGGATAGATTGAATAGTACGGGGGTCGTGGAGGCGTTTAATATAAAATAAAAATCTTACATTAAAAACAAGTATTTTTAAAAAAACTTGTGAAAAAGTAGTAAAAAAGTAAAAGGAACTATGAAAACCAAAACCTCCGTAACTTGAAGGTTCCCAGGTATGGTCAAGAACAAAAAAATGATCGCATTGACGGGGAGAATAAGCGCCTTTTGTCTTCGTTAGGGATCTTAAGATTTTCTTGGACTGAGTATAGATCACAGAAATAATATCACTCCCGTAATCCCTTAAGGGTAAGGCAGAGTTGTACCTAATAGTACACCCAAGTTTCGTTAGGTCAGTTAAGAAGTCGCTTCATGTAAAATACTGGTACTCGGCATCCGGTTAGACTAGAAGCCGACTCCAACATAGTTGGGAAAAAGGCTAGGCTGGAAAAGGCTGGTCCAAAATAGGTGTGATTCATAATTCACTACTACTCTCATATTAGTAAAAGAAAATATCGTGAGGAAACTAGCATGTCTTAGAACATAAGATGCTTTGTGAGAACATTATGTATCAAAGGAATTTTAACTCAAAGGCCTTAGTAGTTCAGACAATGTAATCTTTTTTGTTAAATACCTTTTAATAATTTATTGTAATACTAGCTATTTTTCTAGCGACTTCGTTCGCGTGGTAATTTTGATGAGTATGAGTGAGGCAAAAAAAGATAGCCTATGTCCTTCCCCAGGATATAATCTATCTCGTCGCCAAATTTCATTACGATCCAATCAGCTGTTTAGTCGTGAAAAGGTAGCAAACAAACTAACAGAGTTACTTTCGCATTTATAGTATTAGTATGGATTGTAGAAAATGAACTTTTGAGTTGAAAAGTGAGAAGTCAGATTAATTATTTCTTTTGTAATATTTATAACAAAGGATCTAAATAAAAGGACTTTGATAAAAAAGTTGAAATATTAAATTCGGAATACTTTTTAAGTATTGTGCTTAGTAACAATGGAATCAAAACTAATAAAATTCGTAATCTAGATAAAATGATGTTTCCAACTGTTTTGTAGTCGGGTTTCTTTCTGGAAGCAGCAGACTAGTCTGTATTTAACATGGAGCGATTACTAACTGGGTTGTAAAGATCAGATAGGCAGTCGCTTTAAGTAAAATACTGGTATTCAGCTGCATCCGGTTAGACTGGAAGTCGACAACATATTTGGGAAAAGGCTAGGCAGATGATGATTGGTGACTCGTTGGGTAACTTGGGTAACACGATACCCAAGGGGACTTCTGAGCTTTTGACTACCCATACCGACTGTCAACGATCTACGCATGACAGCCAATTTTTTAACCAACAAATTACCGGGCACGGAAGCGGCTCAGTATGTAATGGATGGTTATCATGGTTACTCATCTGCACTACAGACCGACCATAACGTGCTTTCCGAGCCACGGAAGGGGCTTAGCATGTAATGGATGGTTACTGTTGGTTACTTGTCTACAGACCGACCTCGACTAGCAAAGCGGAGCCTTGAAGATCGGTCGATCCCTACTTCTTCTTTTCCAACCTTTGGCCGACTAATGCTGAGTGTAGGTCTCTTCCAATTCTCTCCTATTTTGGAGGTTTTGTGTCTTGGCTATCCACTTCGTCCGGCCACTTTAATAAGATCGCCTGTCCACCTAGTCGGTTATCTTCCCACATTCCTGATCGACCCTGACGACTGTCATAACTGAACTATGACCCGCTCTTGTTTCACCGAAGTATATGGCTTGCCAGAGTTAAAATAATAATAATCTGTGCTGCCATCGACGACGCAGTGGAAGTGGCGAAGTTCTGGGCTAACAAAATATAAAAATTGTCGTACCAGCGACACGACGAAGAAGAAGAGTAAAAATAGACGGCGGTCTATTTTCCTTTGGCAAGCCCTACATTTTGGTAAAAGACGCAAGTCTAGATAAAGCAATAAAATTAACCATATTCACAAAAATATGACCCACATATTATTATCTCATGTTAATACGACCCGCACATCAAACTTGCGAGCTATATAAAGACAAAAATTCATAGCCGCCATGAAAGTCTAATATAAGTATGACATCGTAAAATCAACCCAACTTGACCCGTCTTATATCGTCTAGTTTTATATGCTTTATGATATCTCATAGTTTTATGTTTTGGGGTTGGTTTAAAGGAGAGGCTGTGTCGGGATTGTTACTTAGTTACGATTTTTTCTTGGCAGCAAGAACTGCGTTGCCTAGAAAATTGAGATTTATAAGCATACTGACTTGCGCCCGCGGCTTCGCGGAATCAATTCGGGTTATACTCTACTTGTAATAATTCAATCATGATTCGAAAGACATGTGGCGCTATCTATTATCATAAGGACGTTATTGTTGTTTTTCTCGTCAACAGTAGTTTTTTTCGGGATAAAAGGTACCTTAGGTCCGTTTCTGTACACATGTCAACGTATATGCAAAATTTCAGGATGATCGGTTCAGTGGTTTAGGCGTGACGAGGTAACAAACAAACTTAATTTCGCATTAATAATATTAGTAGTGATTCCCTTAATTGACAAAACTACAATGAAGTTAATTCATTGATAAATAACGTTTATTTTGCAAATAGTTAGTAATAGTTTTTTTTTTTTTAACTAAATGGATACAGCCGAACCAAACTCAGAAGTCATAGACTCTTTTAAGATCCCGACATAATCTTGGTCAATTTACTTGAGGATGTGACTGTCTGTCACGTACTCCTAATTATTAAGCAAATAACTTAGCCTTGATTCTTATTTCAAATTCATCACACGATATACGGCCATGTGCAAAACATTAAAACCTCTACTTTATTGCTTGACAAGTTCCCGTAACTAACGATGGAGCGTCCTTTATTCCTTTTGAATTGTAAAAACCATATTGCATCACTTGAAAACCCATAAATTCTTTACTGAATGGGAGACGCACTAGAGATAAAAGCTAGTTGACAGGCCATTCAACAAATTCTAAAGAAAATATAAAAGTAACTGACTTCTAAACGCATTTCTGAATACTGCAACATGTGTTTGCAATTTACTCAAATCTTGCGCGTTCGAAGGGCCCTTAAAACAATTGAGACATTTGGACAAAAAAGGGCCATAACACGAATTGAAGGATGACCCATGCGGGATGTGTTGAAAAAGACGGTTGGCAGGAGAAAGCTTGGAGGGAACTCGGGGCAGTTGGTTGGAAAGCGCGGAGGAGGCTGGTCGTCCCAAGTCGAGGAGTCGGTCTAAAGCGGTAAAAAGTGCTAGGACGTCCTAGGTTCGGTTCGTGAGGTTAGCGTAATCTTGGTACCAAGATCGACATGTCTTAGAGGACTGTCGCAAGATAGCGATTAGTATTTTATAAGTTAAATATAAGTAGTAGTAATAAGTCTAGTTAAAGTGAGTGACGAGATCCGGAAGGCGAGGCTGTGGCGAGACGAAACTGGTAATGTGTGTACTCTGTAAGTTAGTTGGAGACTAATCCTCTTCAATGAACAACGAACACGTGGTAAGTGTATATACCTGTAATTAACTCCTAGCTTAAGTAGCAGTTGGGCGGGCAACGCAGAGGAGCTAATAATAATTTATTTCAGCAAGACGGAACAGCCGCTTCATCATCACAATGTACTATCTATTATCTCATGTGTTATGTGTCCACCTCCTAATCCGACCCTTGGCGCATATTTGTCATCTGCGTTTGGTTATAGGGAGACGGCGAACGCCTTCGCACACTGTACACACATTTCATGCATACGACATGTACACTGTACACCAACACACCCGACTATTGACGAATATTGACTTGAATCTGACTCATCACAAAAGGAAGGCAGAACCGTGATATTCGCACTTCAATTAGAATGAACTATATTGATAGTCAGGCTATAATGCCGATTTGTACTCGTACTATAATTCAACCAAACGTTGCTGATGAATATTGCTTCCTATAAAGGTCTAGCTCAGAAACATTGCGTGGGGATTGTTGGCGCACATTTCGGGAGTGGGGTAGGCACCACGAAATATCTCAAACCACATTGATAACTCCGTTCCAAGGAACGCTAGGGACTGAAAGTCAAACACCCGGCTGTGTGTCTCGATAAAACCTAACTACAAACCCGGCCGCTGGTAGGCCTATTACTGAATCGACACTATTTAGCGAGACACGCATCCACGACATGGGGAAGATTAAGGAAATGTGAAGTGACGTTATATTACCACTTCGGCGTCCACCAATAACAAACGCAATATGTTCTGCTACAGACTGAGTCTACGGTGCGCTTGTGCAAGTTGTGTGTTATCATAGTCTAGGTGTAGATTGCCGTAAGGGCTACTAACATGAACGCGCGTGTAGGAAGAACAACTAAAACGTGCCTTCCTCAATGACAGCAGGACTTCTCAGTACTCTGTCTTAGGATTGAGAAAGACATGTGAAAAGATGCTTAGGGAGCGTGATCTGTTAGAATTCGTAGCAGTGTTCTTAGTGGACCTATGCGCTTAGGTCTAACAGTCACGTACTGAGGCAGTTATTGTAACCGGTTACATGCCATAGATATGGGTTCGTAGTACATTTGAATCATGAAATTAACGTTACTGTAAATTATGAATCTCTTAAGCGCAAGCGTAACGTTTCCTTTACCAAACATTTCAACATATCTTTGCGACGCCTTGTCTTATTAGCTTTTTACTTTCTTATCGATTTAGTTTTATAAGATTTTATATTATTTGTGTATGTGTCCTAACTGTGAATTCCCTATACTAACATCACCTAGCATCCAATCCCCTTAGTCGGTGGGGAGGTACATGTAATGGACGGTCCTCACAGTGACGTGCGGTAGGCAGGAGCACGCATCTCCTTCTCCGGAAGGAACCGACATTAACACTAATAAATTAATATGATTTAGGAAAAACGAAAATTTTATGAGCCTAGGGTAATTTAGGAACAGTCACATGTGGTGCTGCGTGACCAGGATTCTCGTCATTAAATGTACTGATTCACTTCAGTGCAACGAGAAAGAATAATGTTTGGGTTACTACAATAAAACACAACGTATTTTTATGGTTCTAGAAAATGTAAGAGACGGCTAGAGTTACAACGGTTAAAATAACATAATTTTAATTGATTGAGGTGTTTGAATTCTTCAACCACTGGTAGTGGGTTCAATTCCCGCATGATTATCAGTTGATATACTTGCACTCCATTGTCATGGATTTTGGGTTCGATTCCCAACTGAAGCAATAGTTGATAAGTAATTAGATTCCTGTGTCACGGGTTGTGGGTTCAATTCCCGCGTTTTTGTTGGTTTAGAAATGGTGTTGGTTCCGATGTTAGCAAAAGTGGGTTCGATTCCCGTATACTATATTTATATACCTTTTTTTAAGTGGGTAACAGCCCAAGAGGTTGTTGCTTTTATTCTAGTGCGACTTTAATTATGGGTTCGATTCCCTGTTGATGAAGGTTTAGTGTCCATTAGTACTCTTACAGATTTTGATACATGTTTGCAATTGAATGATTTGTATTGGTACGAGTATGACTGTGGGATGAGTGAAAGTAGTTTTAAGACACGCCCCAACTGTGGGTAAACTTTATATTATTACTGCTTACATGCCAAGAAGCATGAATTTTACAAAAAGGCAATCAATGCATTTAGAGTTTAATTAAACTATTATCATAGAAAGTTAACCTAAAACTTTCCGACTCTGTAACGTGTGTCATATAATTGGACAAATACTCGTGTGGACTTATTTCGAATTCCAGGATATTTCAAATCTTCGTTTGGCTGTCACTACGCTTTGTCTAAACCTTTCGGTTGTGAGTTGCGGTCGGGTCAAAGCTTCACCAAACTCAGCTGACATCGGCTGACTTCAACGGCAGCCGTAGCGTGGCTCCAGTTACGAAGCTAAGTTCTACTTTTATTAGACGCTATAGTTACCCGTTGTCACGCGGTATGACTTCGTTCTCTTAACAATATATTTATATTGTTTTGAGCTACCTAATTAGTTCCAATATTGGAATCTACCAGATAATATTCTTGCCAATATTTCAATATCCAAGTCAGGAGATTACAACACTGTGACCTAAGAAGTCAATAATTGTTTAAATAATCTATGGTGTCCACATTTCAAAGTTTATGTCAAAGGCAAGATTTTTTATTAGCTCAATGAAGGTGTACAAAATGTATTGTGATTTTAATTTTGGATAGGCGCCTATTCTTGCAAATGATCGTTATTTAAAATTACATAACATTCATTTTCTTATACAACTTTCCAACTCTAGTTGGATTTCAGAACTGCTCTTTCCTCTTATAATCTGAGGGGGGCGACTAATCGGAATAAAGTCTAATATGTCTATGTGCGGACTATTTCAGCTACTCCTGGATACGACTACGAGCAGCTGACTAAGCTGACTCAGCGTTGAGGTGCTTTGGGGAAGGCCTCTGTCCAGCAGCAGCCGCGGTAGGCTGAGTTTAGAACGAGTGAGCACCGAAGGTAGTGTCGCTCGATAGCACAAATACTCTTATAAAGAGACTCTGGTATGTAAAACTAAATTATAAGCATGCACAGGTCTTCTGCAATTACCTGAAACGAAGTAAATGCCAAAAGTATTTTGAGGGAGAATAATTTCAAATAAAAGGATGATGTATCGATTAAACGATACTTCTGCGAAACTAAGCAAAATTATAGCAGACGATGCATCTTAATAGATTGCTGTTCCAGTTGGAACAATTATATTAATCTGTTTAGGCGAACATAGCAGACGGGTGTACTTAATGTACTCTTTAGTACTGTCATGGAACGGCGCAGGTTATCCTATTGTGAAAGCTCATCCGCTATACTGCGTCACGCGTCTGATTTTCAGAGGGGGGAATGTGACTGTCTGTCACGTACTCCTAATTATTAAGCAAATAACTTAGCCTTGATTCTTATTTCAAATTCATCACACGATATACGGCCATGTGCAAAACATTAAAACCTCTACTTTATTGCTTGACAAGTTCCCGTAACTAACGATGGAGCGTCCTTTATTCCTTTTGAATTGTAAAAACCATATTGCATCACTTGAAAACCCATAAATTCTTTACTGAATGGGAGACGCACTAGAGATAAAAGCTAGTTGACAGGCCATTCAACAAATTCTAAAGAAAATATAAAAGTAACTGACTTCTAAACGCATTTCTGAATACTGCAACATGTGTTTGCAATTTACTCAAATCTTGCGCGTTCGAAGGGCCCTTAAAACAATTGAGACATTTGGACAAAAAAAGGCCATAACACGAATTGAAGGATGACCCATGCGGGATGTGTTGAAAAAGACGGTTGGCAGGAGAAAGCTTGGAGGGAACTCGGGGCAGTTGGTTGGAAAGCGCGGAGGAGGCTGGTCGTCCCAAGTCGAGGAGTCGGTCTAAAGCGGTAAAAAGTGCTAGGACGTCCTAGGTTCGGTTCGTGAGGTTAGCGTAATCTTGGTACCAAGATCGACATGTCTTAGAGGACTGTCGCAAGATAGCGATTAGTATTTTATAAGTTAAATATAAGTAGTAGTAATAAGTCTAGTTAAAGTGAGTGACGAGATCCGGAAGGCGAGGCTGTGGCGAGACGAAACTGGTAATGTGTGTACTCTGTAAGTTAGTTGGAGACTAATCCTCTTCAATGAACAACGAACACGTGGTAAGTGTATATACCTGTAATTAACTCCTAGCTTAAGTAGCAGTTGGGCGGGCAACGCAGAGGAGCTAATAATAATTTATTTCAGCAAGACGGAACAGCCGCTTCATCATCACAATGTACTATCTATTATCTCATGTGTTATGTGTCCACCTCCTAATCCGACCCTTGGCGCATATTTGTCATCTGCGTTTGGTTATAGGGAGACGGCGAACGCCTTCGCACACTGTACACACATTTCATGCATACGACATGTACACTGTACACCAACACACCCGACTATTGACGAATATTGACTTGAATCTGACTCATCACAAAAGGAAGGCAGAACCGTGATATTCGCACTTCAATTAGAATGAACTATATTGATAGTCAGGCTATAATGCCGATTTGTACTCGTACTATAATTCAACCAAACGTTGCTGATGAATATTGCTTCCTATAAAGGTCTAGCTCAGAAACATTGCGTGGGGATTGTTGGCGCACATTTCGGGAGTGGGGTAGGCACCACGAAATATCTCAAACCACATTGATAACTCCGTTCCAAGGAACGCTAGGGACTGAAAGTCAAACACCCGGCTGTGTGTCTCGATAAAACCTAACTACAAACCCGGCCGCTGGTAGGCCTATTACTGAATCGACACTATTTAGCGAGACACGCATCCACGACATGGGGAAGATTAAGGAAATGTGAAGTGACGTTATATTACCACTTCGGCGTCCACCAATAACAAACGCAATATGTTCTGCTACAGACTGAGTCTACGGTGCGCTTGTGCAAGTTGTGTGTTATCATAGTCTAGGTGTAGATTGCCGTAAGGGCTACTAACATGAACGCGCGTGTAGGAAGAACAACTAAAACGTGCCTTCCTCAATGACAGCAGGACTTCTCAGTACTCTGTCTTAGGATTGAGAAAGACATGTGAAAAGATGCTTAGGGAGCGTGATCTGTTAGAATTCGTAGCAGTGTTCTTAGTGGACCTATGCGCTTAGGTCTAACAGTCACGTACTGAGGCAGTTATTGTAACCGGTTACATGCCATAGATATGGGTTCGTAGTACATTTGAATCATGAAATTAACGTTACTGTAAATTATGAATCTCTTAAGCGCAAGCGTAACGTTTCCTTTACCAAACATTTCAACATATCTTTGCGACGCCTTGTCTTATTAGCTTTTTACTTTCTTATCGATTTAGTTTTATAAGATTTTATATTATTTGTGTATGTGTCCTAACTGTGAATTCCCTATACTAACATCACCTAGCATCCAATCCCCTTAGTCGGTGGGGAGGTACATGTAATGGACGGTCCTCACAGTGACGTGCGGTAGGCAGGAGCACGCATCTCCTTCTCCGGAAGGAACCGACATTAACACTAATAAATTAATATGATTTAGGAAAAACGAAAATTTTATGAGCCTAGGGTAATTTAGGAACAGTCACAAGGACTATGTAGATTAGCGTCTGCGATGGTCTTTTGAAGAAAGAACCACACAGATTTGAGTGGACTTGTCCAGTCAGTGCAAGTATTGGTCAATCAGTACCAAGCCATAAAAAGCCTGTTCTGTTCTCACTGCTGAGACTTAGGCCTCTTTACTATGCTCGGGACTGGGCCATCATCCACCACATAGATGATTACAAAAGGCCGATATGCCGATTTGATATGCATTACAAAAGGCCTGTTTTTTTACAAACAATTCGATTTTAATATTAGTTCTGTTCTTGCGTTTTTTAATAGGCTCTTAGTTGTAACTGCTATAAATGAATGTCCATTATTTTAATCCTATCAATTTTCATCGCTTTTGAGATTGATAAAACACATTATAAAATTTGTACCTTTCAAAATCGAGCGGCCACCTCGGATTCTAATATTTTTAGAATGAAAAAAAAAACAATTTGTAACGTGTTTTTGTATCTTTCAAAATCCAGCAGCTACCTCGGATTACAACATCGGTTTTGGGAAAAACTATGTACAATAACAGGGAACCGGATAAAACGTTGCAACTCAAACCTGTAATACCGAAACTGAATATCGTAACAATGTTGCTGTGTAGGTTGGAATACCAAAACATTCCGATATTTTATCAGGTTTTATGTATGCACGTGGACGAAGCAAAAAGAGTAAGTAAATATCGACGGGAATGTTTCAGGAGTTTCACATAACAACAAGCCATCACACCTGTTTTACCCGAAGGGTTAGGCAGAACTGTACCTAATAATACACCCTCATTTTATTTATTTAAACTTCATGTACAAAAGTGGTACATAGGCGGACTTAATGCCACAAGGCATTCTCTACCAGTCAACCTTGGGGTCAAATAGGACAGCATAGTGATAGAGTACAAAAAAATAAATAAGAAAAATATAATTTTGTTAACATAAATTGAAATGCATAAATAGGCACATACTAATACATATATTATTTTACCAGTTATGTTGAAGGTGGAAGTGCCTGAATTTCAAATTATCTTTCAGTTTTTGCAAATTGCAGGCCAGTGTCAGGTTGTGTTGAGTAAAATATGATTGGCATCCGTAAAAAATATGGCTTTTTAGATTTATAATAATTTAAATCATCAATACAACGCTTTAAGTTCATTTAATCCCATTGAATGACTTTTTCATGAAATAGTTATTCAACGCAAATGCAAGTTACAAAAAACGTAAGAAAATTTGAATTTCGCGGGCTACCCAGGCGCTTCCCCCTTAATTCCCATGTAACAGGTGTTCAATCCTCTGTCATAAGCAGGTCACAAAAATAGTCTCCGTGACTGCTACGGAGAAATTCCCAATGTAAAAACCCAATAAGGAAACGAACACAGAACCGCATGCACAACAGTAGCGATTGCAATAAAAAAATAAAATGGTTTTTTTGTAGTCTTCTGTGATTTAGACCAACCCTTATCTACTTTTAAATAAGCACACTGAATAATATATGAGCTATAATAAACAAGATAGCAGATAAACATTTTGTTTATTTACATAATAAAGCTTATAGCGTGCTGTTTTGATTACTTCAATAATATCACATTGTGTAGTAATAAAGCGTTGAAAATATATATTTTTGAACCGAGTACACCATATCGTAGAAACAAACCAACATTGAAAACTCTGTACTTCGTAAATATTCTACACGCTCTTCCATAAAATAACGAACGAACAAAAGAATAACAATAAAACTTTGAAATAAGACCGGTCCAAAACATGAACCTTGCGATACCCCTCATAAAATTTCCAAAAACTATTCATATTTTTGTAACTCACAAAAGTTATTCAACTTTGTAATAGATATTCGGATGGAACCCTAAAAACTTAGACGGGCCACCACTAAAATGCTATAGCAACCCATCCATCATAAGTTGGTCTATCAAACGCGTTAGATGAAACAGCAAATATTAAGACAGAAATGAATTTAAGGGGTCAAGGTAACTGGTCACATCTGCTCTTGAAACTTATATCTAGACGTAATGTTTTATTTGACGCAACAGCGGGGAGACACATAAAGTAAGGAATTGGGTTGCCTGCTACGAACGTAAAAGTACCGAAGTTAGGACCATGTATGACGTAATCTTTGTGAAAAATCGTTCGGTAAAAAGATTTGTTCTACCAAATTTTGTAGCTGAAATTGTGTAGTTGCTTATAATATTTTTACTGATGTTATTGTGCCTAATTTGATACCATTAGTACGGAAATGAAGGAGCTTGTAATTACATATTGTGATGTATCATTAAATTCTCTAATTAATTATGGCCTGTCACTCAATGTGAAGATGTGAAGGCTTCGGAACATGTCTAGTTAACTAATTCAGCTCGGAATATCTTCAATATTGATTTATAGGTAAAATTTAGGTATATTATCAAATTCATTGATCACTCTTAATCAAATAATTCTCGTTCTGCGAATTATTTAAATACAAAATATGTAGATAATTCCTCTCTAAAAGTAAATTCGCTATATTTTTTTAACTCGTAAAAGTTGGATACAAACATGAAAATATCTGACAATATAGAAAAAGTTAAACATTAATATTTGTATGGACGTAATACTTTTAATTAAATACAAATACCTTTCTAAAATGTTTGATATACAGGGTGGCGCCGACAATACGACAATAAATATAAATAAATATAATATATAAATTAAACTGCGTATAGCTCATGACGTACCACTGAAAACCAGCGCTGTGCTGTGGGCTCCCCATAGTACAGCATCATGCTGAGTGGTAACCTACTTGTCGCAGTCACGACGTGCAAGATGTTAACGTATTTCTTTTTTCTTTTTTTTGTCCTGTCCTGTTGAAATTATAAATATTTGTTATGCGTTGTACCTACCTATGTTTATTGTATTTTTTTTTTGTTATTTTGTACGATGCACGTCATGTCCCTGCGACAAATAAATATTTTTTCTTTCTTTTTCTTTCTTACCCATTCTGCATTCAAAAATTCATTCGAATATATCCAGTAGTTTAGTCACAGGATATTTATTTTTCTTTTTCAACATTTGCTACATGATGAAGATTAATAGTCTAGCACCGACAGGTTAACACTAAACACATGTTGCCAACTTGCTACTTCAAAAACCTTTGCCAAATTCGTTCCTTAAACTTTATTTCCAGACGCGAATTAGTGCAAATTATACTTAGGTTGGTAAACCAATATTTATAAATGGTCTTCTATTTATTCCGTTTACAGCTTAATGCTATTTAGTTTGTTTGTTTTTTTTTAATGTCAATGTAAGGATTTATTTGACAGTTTAATAATAATCCTATAAACTAGTATTACCAGTGTTTTCATGTATCGTCGAATTGTCGACGCTACCCTGTATTAGTATTAATATGTCAACGAAGACGACCAAAAAAGAAACATAAACTTTTAGAAACATCTAACGACAACGTTATTCACACTGATATCAAAAACTTTTTCAAGATTACATGTTTTTCCCTTCATATAAGAATTACCAGAACTGACTCGAATATATTTTCCTTTGTGTCAAAGAACTTTGCAGATTCCTCATTTCTAAGCCGAGGAAATATTCCTAGAATTTTTTGCCATCAGAGTAAAATGTCCTGTTGCCATTAACTCAAGTAACATCAAGTGTTGAACCAACTTACCGTGATGTCTTGCGAAAGCGACCCTTAAGTGCGTGTTAAGCATTACTTTAGGAGCTTAAGACGTGCTCAAACTTTTTAAGAACAAGATTTTTTACTGTTACATTTGTTTACTTTGATATCCAACGTTATATTGGAAAAGTTAAGCTTTCGGATTTTCATATGAATGTAACAAAGGTTTTTAGAATTTTTGGGTACCGAAGGCAATAGAATATGCAAGGTATCGTCTTGGAATCTTCGAATTTTGAGAGTCATTTTGGGGTATTAAATACTTGTTGATGGTTCATTGTACATATAAGAGTCTTACCATTCTATATAGCTTCGTAAAGCAGATCTTGGAGTGGTATTAGCAGAATCATTACGTTTATGAAAGTTTGAAGATTTTTCGGTTCAAGTTTAGGTGAGACTTTGTTGATCACTCAAGCAGAGAAATAAAATGGATTCTAAGCTCTATACAGTTAAAGTTCCGGTGATAAGGACTTCACACACACAGACACAGTTACAGTCTTTTCAATATGTTTTTCATATTCGCGATGTTTGCGTACAACTACTCGCTACTTACCTTATCCATACTTCCATACTAATATTATAAATGCGAAAGTTACTCTGTTTGTTTGATTGCTACCTTTTCACGGCTAAATACCTGATCGGATCGTAATGAAATTTGGCTAGGAGATAGATTATATCCTGGGGAGGAACACAGGCTATCATTTTTTTTCCTCACTCATACTCATCAAAATTACCACGCGAATGAAGTCGCGGGAAACAGCTAGTATTTTATAACTTCAAGTTTTGATGAAACCTACATCTGGTAACAAGATCATTGTAAATATTATGTGGGTCCATACTAAGACTTGCACTTATTGACTTGAAGAATTTTAATTGTTAAGTTAAGTCATCGTAGAAGATAAGATATGAAAATATAAGATATAAAAATAAATCCCAATTTGTAAACAGATAGAATAAGATTTTGTAAACAGAATTGTATCAATATAAGTAGGTATTAATAAAGACCTTGAAAAATTAATTATATTTTCCATAAAATCATTCAATGTTTGATCGAAATATGTAGCTTTTGTTTTATCAATTTCAAGAATTATTGGTTTGATCTTAGTCCAATCAATGTACGATTGACATATCCAACGAAACCTCAAATTCAACTCATCACCTTTCTGCCCTTGTCCAATTCTATTTGAGGTCGCTGCAAAACGTTTTCTTCTTCCATTCTCCCCTATCAGTCGTCACGGCATCATTTACTTCTTTCTCTTTCATATCATTCCTCACACAATCCATCCATCTTTTTTTTGGACTTCCTCTCCCTCTCCATCCATCAACATTCATGTCCATCACTCTTTTAGTCACATGCGTTTCATCTGTCCTCATTACATGTCGAAAAAGTTACTTAAAATTTCTCTTGCACAGTGTTTGTACTTTAAAAACCGACAAGAACCTCGGAAATTATTTTCAATGCAAATACATCATGAAAAGTTCCCTTGAGCTATGTATAAAGCCATCTGAGAACGAAGAAAAACGTTGAAGAAAGTTTCCATCTTTATTATTATGAGTCAGTTAATTACATCCCTTTGCATGTTGTTCGGTCTAAATAACAAAAATTAAAAACTTATGGCATTACTTTGGGGAGCCTTTGTGACTACTAGTGGATGTTTTTTTTAAATAAAGTCTCTTTTTTAAGGATTCTACGACACACTTCATAAATGATTTAACTTGAGCCAAAAAAAATCACAGTTATACTTAGGTAGAGATTTATACTGATAACGACACAATTATGTTGACTTAGACAAATGCTCGCCTTAATCTTGTAATTTGTTGGTTAGATAAGGTAAGAAATAACACTATCTCTAACGACATGCATCTTCTTTTCCATGTCGAGCTTCGGTCAGGTCCCTTAAAATGCAGGTGGAATTTTATGAACAGCAGGTCGGAAGGTGGGCCTTAGTTTGGGATGGGACTCCACAGTCGAACATGCTTAGTAATGTTAATAAAATAATGTTTATTTCGGAAAATTATCATTCAAGATTCGTAAAAGAAAGAGAAACTCAAACCACAACCACAGATCTCCCCTGAATATCGTTACAAAAACCAGTTCTACGCTGCTCACGTGCAGCAGAAATCTGCCACCTTGGTCCACCTTGTAGGGCTCCCACACCACCACCGCATTTTTACTACAAACAAGACAATTCTATTTCGTACCTTATATTGGAATTTTGGACCGAACTATAATGAAAATAACAAATGCCATGGTAAAAAGAGTGGAACTCCATAAAAGTATCATAATTATATTTTTTTTTAGTAGCCTTGTACGTCCCCCATATCCTGCCAGGAACTCTTGTCCTGCACCACTTCAAACCAGCCTTCGTAATGCGCATCCAGATCATCTCACCACCTCTTTCTACGCCGGCCTCCGCGGCACTGTTCGTCCTCAGTCACCCATCACGTTGAGACCTTTGCCCAGCGGTCGTAATGCATGCGGTTCACGTGAGCTGTCCAATCCCATTTGAGCCTGGCAGCCTTTTTGTCTTCTACGTCTGTAATTTTTGTTTTTGAGCGCAGCGTGTAAACTATTTTAATACCACACAATTATCCATATTACATCACTATTTCCACCTCTATCCAGAGCATTAATACACAATAACGGTTCGCGTTCCAAACTCTCATTGTTTCGCTTCCAACTACCTGAATATTAACATGTTAGTAGCCATTTTCCATTTAACGATACCTGTATTGTATCCATTGGTATGATATGTGCTCTGGACCGAAATTCGGTTGTGGTTTAGTTCGAAGACAAACGATCGAATGCCATATTTGATTGTCAATTGTCTATAAATAGGTCTTTTGAATTGTAGGGTGAATGGATAAGCTCCTGTTCTACTGCTAGCGATAGAGAAAGGTCAGTTGAGCTAGCAACTAGAAGCAAGTTGTTTTGAATTGTAGCGTGAATGGGTAGGCTCCTGTTCTAGTGCCAGCGAAAAGAGAAAAGTGAGTTGAGCTAGCAACTAGAAGCAAGTTGTTTTGAATTGTAGCGTGAATGGGTAGGCTCCTGTTCTAGTGCCAGCGAATAGAGAAAAGTGAGTTGAGCTAGCAACTAGAATCGGGTTGTTTTGAATTGTAGGGTGAATGGATAGGCTCTTGTTCTACTGTCAGCGAATAGAGAAAAGTGAGTTGAGCTAGCAACTAGAATCGAGTTGTTTTGAATTGTAGGGTGAATGGGAAGGGTCCTGTTCTACTGCCAGCATTAATAAAGAAAAGTGAGTAGAGCTAGCAACTAGAATCGGGTTGTTTTGAATTGTAGGGTGAATGGATAGGCTCTTGTTCTACTGTCAGCGAATAGAGAAAAGTGAGTTGAGCTAGCAACTAGAATCGAGTTGTTTTGAATTGTAGGGTGAATGGGAAGGGTCCTGTTCTACTGCCAGCATTAATAAAGAAAAGTGAGTAGAGCTAGCAACTAGAATCGGGTTGTTTTGAATTGTAGGGTGAATGGATAGGCTCTTGTTCTACTGTCAGCGAATAGGGAAAAGTGAGTTGAGCTAGCAACTAGAATCGAGTTGTTTTGAATTGTAGGGTGAATGGGAAGGGTCCTGTTCTACTGCCAGCATTAATAAAGAAAAGTGAGTAGAGCTAGCAACTAGAATCGGGTTGTTTTGAATTGTAGGGTGAATGGATAGGCTCTTGTTCTACTGTCAGCGAATAGAGAAAAGTGAGTTGAGCTAGCAACTAGAATCGAGTTGTTTTGAATTGTAGGGTGAATGGGAAGGGTCCTGTTCTACTGCCAGCATTAATAAAGAAAAGTGAGTAGAGCTAGCAACTAGAATCGGGTTGTTTTGAATTGTAGGGTGAATGGATAGGCTCTTGTTCTACTGTCAGCGAATAGGGAAAAGTGAGTTGAGCTAGCAACTAGAATCGAGTTGTTTTGAATTGTAGGGTGAATGGGTAAGCTCCTGTTCTACTGCCAGCATTAATAAAGAAAAGTGAGTAGAGCTAGCAACTAGAATCGGGTTGTTTTGAATTGTAGGGTGAATGGATAGGCTCTTGTTCTACTGTCAGCGAATAGAGAAAAGTGAGTTGAGCTAGCAACTAGAATCGAGTTGTTTTGAATTGTAGGGTGAATGGGAAGGGTCCTGTTCTACTGCCAGCATTAATAAAGAAAAGTGAGTAGAGCTAGCAACTAGAATCGGGTTGTTTTGAATTGTAGGGTGAATGGATAGGCTCTTGTTCTACTGTCAGCGAATAGAGAAAAGTGAGTTGAGCTAGCAACTAGAATCGAGTTGTTTTGAATTGTAGGGTGAATGGGAAGGGTCCTGTTCTACTGCCAGCATTAATAAAGAAAAGTGAGTAGAGCTAGCAACTAGAATCGGGTTGTTTTGAATTGTAGGGTGAATGGATAGGCTCTTGTTCTACTGTCAGCGAATAGGGAAAAGTGAGTTGAGCTAGCAACTAGAATCGAGTTGTTTTGAATTGTAGGGTGAATGGGAAGGGTCCTGTTCTACTGCCAGCATTAATAAAGAAAAGTGAGTAGAGCTAGCAACTAGAATCGGGTTGTTTTGAATTGTAGGGTGAATGGATAGGCTCTTGTTCTACTGTCAGCGAATAGAGAAAAGTGAGTTGAGCTAGCAACTAGAATCGAGTTGTTTTGAATTGTAGGGTGAATGGGAAGGGTCCTGTTCTACTGCCAGCATTAATAAAGAAAAGTGAGTAGAGCTAGCAACTAGAATCGGGTTGTTTTGAATTGTAGGGTGAATGGATAGGCTCTTGTTCTACTGTCAGCGAATAGGGAAAAGTGAGTTGAGCTAGCAACTAGAATCGAGTTGTTTTGAATTGTAGGGTGAATGGGTAAGCTCCTGTTCTACTGCCAGCATTAATAAAGAAAAGTGAGTAGAGCTAGCAACTAGAATCGGGTTGTTTTGAATTGTAGGGTGAATGGATAGGCTCTTGTTCTACTGTCAGCGAATAGAGAAAAGTGAGTTGAGCTAGCAACTAGAATCGAGTTGTTTTGAATTGTAGGGTGAATGGGAAGGGTCCTGTTCTACTGCCAGCGAATAGGGAAAAGTGAGTTGAGCTAGCAACTAGAATCGAGTTGTTTTGAATTGTAGGGTGAATGGGAAGGGTCCTGTTCTACTGCCAGCGAATAGGGAAAAGTGAGTTGAGCTAGCAACTAGAATCGAGTTGTTTTGAATTGTAGGGTGAATGGGAAGGATCCTGTTCTACTGCCAGCGAATAGGGAAAAGTGAGTTGAGCTAGCAACTAGAATCGAGTTGTTTTGAATTGTAGGGTGAATGGGTAGGCTCCTGTTCTAGTGCCGGCGAATAGAGAAGAGTTGAGCTAGCAACTAGGATCAAGTTGTTTATTAGCGTGCAGCACTAAGTAGTAGAGACATTAAATTCAGTTTCAGTTAAATTCTTTCTCCAGGAGTACCTTAATATGCTTGTATGGCCACCTTTAGAAGCTATTTTACCTACCCTTGTTAACAAACCCTGTCAGGTTTTGTCCTATCATTGTGATATCTCGAGACGGTTAAAAAAATATGATGAAGTGCCTTTTCAAGCTGGAATACCGAATATCGATCTCAAAATAGCTAAGTCTAATAGTATTGTTGCGTCTTCTCTTGTCACATAATTATCTCAATTATAGTTACAATTACTGCCCTAAGATTGAATATAACTTCGTCATCTACCTAGGCTTTTACTTGGGATCAACGGTTTGCCGTGCATTCCGAGGCACGGAGGGAACTATAATATAATGGTTGGTCACCCATCCACGAAGCAACCTTGGTAAACGTTGCTTAACCTTTAAGATGGATCCGTATGGCTGTGATTATTTTGTTTAAATGTAGAAGCAGAACCCAATTCTGGGTTAAGCTCGCCATTGTACATAAGCTATATTAATGCAATTTGTATGTATATTTTTTGTTGTTTTGTGTGCAATAAAGAATAAAGAGTAGAAGCATTTCAAACTTCAACATCATCTTCCTACCCTTGTCCCATTCTATTTGCGGTCGGTGCAACACGTTTTCTTCTTCCATTCTGCCCTGTCAGACGTCGCGGCATCATTTACTCCTTTCTCTTTGATATCATTTCAAACTTAAAGTAGTTATATTTTACTGGTAGTTTTTGGTCAAAAATGGCACTGTAATTGTATGCCCCTTTTCAATTGCTTTAGCTGTCGAATAGCCGGTGCTTGGTACCGGTAGTGAACTCATGAATGGGCGGGGTTAAATGTACTGCCTCTTGTAAGACCTCTACATTCGCCCAAGGCTAAACTCCACAGGTGTATTTTTAATTTTTTTATATTCACACAAAGTAAACAACAACTTACAAACTAAGCTCCTCAAAACCGTAGTAATGGACAAAACCGTACTTAACTTCGTTTTGTATGATAATAATAGCGTCGTTTAAGTTCTAACACCACGAAAGTCATTTTATGGCAGTTTTGACATTTTGATGCCGTTTTAGCCAATCAAAAACAAACAAGTTCCCTATCTAATTTGTGTTCACTTCAAACAAGCTAATGGTACCTAGGTATAATTATGCAGTTTTTTCACTCTCCTGTAAAATTCCTATTTTTGACTTACGTGGTGTTACTTGTGTGAACTTTAGTGACGATAGGCGGGCTTGTCTACTGCGACGAGTCATGACCCACGCTCCGCACGGATACGTTACGGCTATCAAAAAAATGAAAAGCGCAGGATTCTAAAGTCAATCGACTTCAAAAGTGCCCTAAGTGCGAACTTATAAATGTTTTGGATAATTATTTTCGTATGCACCCTGGCCTGTCTTTACTGTTGGCGCCATCAGTGAATACATTATAACTTTGACCGCTTTTAATTATAACTTAAAAATATGTTGTATCGTAACGGGCGTAAAGGGAACTTTCCTCAACGAAGCCGAAGCGCAGTTGCCCTTTCCATCATTGCGATATTTTTTGTTGTTCTAGATCTAGACCATACCTGGGAATTTTCTAGTAACGGAGATTTTGGTGGCATAAGTTCTAACTTTCACACAAGTTTTTTTTTTTTGCAAGTTTTTAATGTTATAACTATACTTTAAATACCTCCACGACACCCGTACGTAAAACATAATTATTCACCCGAAAAAAGTCGTGTGTTGAGTTACTTAGTTGGATGTACAGAATGCTTGGTTGGCTTTGTACAGGGACCCTGTTTACACCTTGTATAATACTTGTTTGTATTAATACCAGCTATTGATTAATGGGTTTTATGCGTAGCGCTCTGCTATTTTGATAATAAAATGACGAAAGTAAGGCTGGCCAAAACATTTAAATGCCTATTTAATGCATATTTCAAACAAAATTATTAAAAAATTTAATAGAATAGCTTTATTTGCAAACATTCTAAAGACAATTAAAATATTCGTGAATATAACGACCATTTTCGTTTTGTTTCAGAATCATCCACCATGGTTGGAAAGGTGTTCATTTTCCTCGCATCACTATCAGCCTTGAATATTGGTAAGTAGCGCAGTCATGTCTAAATTATATAATAGAAGGAATATGGATAAAACTCCGTTATATTCTTTAAGCGACGATAAATTATAGTTTTGATGGTATGTGTGCTAGGCAAAAGTGTTTGCGGTGTGTTGTTCTAGAGTAAAGGAGATAACCCATTCTGGGAAAAAATTGTAAAAAAATATTTTTCGCCATCAATAATAATTACACATTTTGAAAGCACACGTGTAACGCATTATTTTGCCACCATTTAAATAAAATATAATTCATTCCTGGTCGTTGACTTTTTTATCCCAAATCATCAAACAAAATGGGTGATCTCCTTTTTTATTAGCAGTTGGAGTTTTTGGTTCCGAAATCATCAGATGATGATTTCTAATTATAAGAGAGAAGAAAGAGGCTAGGCAAATGCCTAGTCCTTTTCAAACTTTTTATGACGTCCAGTCAGGTTGAGGGCGTCCAGTCAAGTCCAGATATTACTGTTTTTAAATGCACAAACGATACAAGAAATACGTAATAGACCCATATTCTAAATATAAATAATAAGCCATCATTTCCTATGTTAAAACTAATTACCAAGAGAAAATCGTTCAAATTGGAGCTATCGTTCATTGCATTTTGATCAAGAGTAATTTTTCATTACTCTACTCAACAAGGAAAGAAATTTTAAAAAGCAATCCGCACCGTAATTTTTTGTACCCGCAGAACAATATACAGGTAAACAAAACCTATATTTATTCACAAAATAATTTCCACACAACAGCCAGTACTGGAATGACAGCGTTTCAATTTTGGAAGCCAGTCCAAAGTTTTAATTATACCACGAAATTAATTCGGGATCAAGTTTGCCGCTCCAATTTGTGTTTGGTGCCTTTCATAAAGCTTCATTTTAAATGATTTTTCGTATATGACGCCATGTGCAAATACTCGCACAATTGGTTTAATTTATTTTTTAATTGCGTTTTTTTAAAAGGTTTTTACTTTAGCTCTTTTATCTGATTTTGTGCAGTGGTATTTTAATTCAGGCAGGCGTTTTACTTTATGTAATTTTTAGAGTTCCGTATCTCAGAAGATAGATAGATAGATAAATAGTTTATTTAGTGCACACAAAAGACACAGCACAACACACAGAAGTACAATTAAATTACACGACTATATAACTATATAAAAACAAGACACCAATATACAAAAAGAAAAACATATTTACGAAAGAAGTATAGTAACACCATGATATACTTCAAACCAAATAACGAGTATACAAGGTGCGGTGTGTGTTTCAAGGTTGCACCAAATGGGAGTCCAGCTCAGCATGTGTCAGGCATGCACCTGACGCTGATATTCTGCTGGATCCCTGTAGTGACATACGGACGTCGAGCAGACGAGATCAGTCGGCAAAAACGGAACCCTTATAGGATCACTTTGCTGTCCGCCTGTCTGTCTGTCCGTCTGTCAAGACCCTTTTTCTCAAGAACGTGAGGAGGTATCAAGCTGAAATTAATATCAAATACTCAGGTCTGCTACCCCTTGGAGCAGTGAACTTGTAAGTCAACGCGATCAAAAGATATGACCGTTTATGTGGCATACTTTGCGATTTCACAAGGGGATCAAAACCTATAGGGCACTTCCCGTTGGCCTAGAATCATGTAATTTGGCAAGAATCAATGTCTTACAGCAAATGTAAAGGAAAAAATCTGAAAACTGTAAATATGTAGTATAACAAAAAACCAACAAGTTTATACGGAACCCTCGGTGCGCGACTCCAACTCTCACTTGGCCGGTTTTTTTCATCGCGACTGCTCTCAAAACTTTGTGAGGAAACTGGCATGCCCTAGAACTAAATTTTCGAAGACAATTGTGATTTCCGCCAAAATTCGCATCGGGTTCGCGTAGATACATCAAAATCTACCCATCTCCACACAATAGAGGCTTGTGCCCTAACAGTGAGAACTTAATATAAGCTGATTACACTTAGCTACCTTCTCCAGTGAAGGTATTAATAACAAAGGCAATGGTTTCTAGAATTGGTCCCAAGAAAGACCATTCTTTCTAGCCTTAATTTGAGAGATTTATTCGGTGTAGCTTGAAACGAATCTTTTAACACTGAATTTTATTATTCTAAGTGGTTCACGGAAAGCATTTGGATCATCCCTTCAGCATCTACTAGAATTCAAACTAGGAGATTCAGAAGTGACATCTTCGTTTGTGTTATACGAATCCTGACTAATATTATAAATGCGAAAGTAAGTTTGTTTGTTATCTTTTCACACCTAAAGGTGAGTATACACTACAACATTTTCTGGAGCATTTCTGTGTAATGTAACGTTCTTACGAATGGTACAATACAGGCAAAAGCTCAGGTTCCAAAGCATTTCCATGTAATGTAACGTTCCTGCGAATGCTCGGCGTTATGTTACGGGTAAATGCTTACAGCGAGTGTGCATTTACCAACATTTCGTTGTACCTTGCGTTCATTCTTCGTTCGTTCGTGACTCGAAGAAATGTTACACCAATACGCTCGACGAAATGTTACACCAATACGCTCGTTGATTTGTAACAAAGAGGCGAGCGTGCTCGACGTTTAGTTCGTAAAAGGATGATACACTAGAACATATCATAGAGCGGCTCGTTGTTCTGTTACAAGTAAATGTTGTAGTCTATACTCACCTTTAACCACTGAACCAATCATCCTGAAATTTTGCATATACGTTGTCAGATGTACAAAAAAGGGCAAAGGGTACGTATCATCCCGAAAAAAAAACTGTTGCCAAGGAAAATAACAAAAACGTTCTTATGATAATAGATGGCGCCACGTGTCTTTCGAATCATGATTGCACTAAAAATGTATTATAGAAACTGTTTTTTTTTATTCTAATTTAACGCGAGCGAAACCGCAGGCAAAAACAAGTCATTAAATAAAAATCCGTCTGCCAATCATGGTAATTTGATAGCAAAGTAGCTGAGGTTAGTTGGTCAGTTGTGAATGTGATAAATAGGTAAAGCATGAACGCAGATTTCCGTAATATTGACAAACGCGACTGTGACTAAAATCATCACCTGCTTAGTTTTATTCCAACTATGCTAGGGTCGGCTTCCAGGCTAGATATATGCAGCTGCAAAACAGTATGTTACTTGGAGCGTATGCCTAAATGACCTCCCCAACTGGATACCACAGCTGGATACTGGATAACACAAAACTCCTTCCAATCTTAATCAAAATATTTTTTTGTCTTACAACATATTACTAGCTTTTGCTGGCAGCTTCGCCCCCTTTATGTATGTAACTTTTTAAATGTAGCCTATGACACTCAGAGATAATGTAGCTTACCGTTACTGAAAGAATTTTCGGAATCTGATCAGGAATTCCGAAGGTTACCCCCTTCATTCAAACTTACAAACAAATTTTACTGATACTGATAATGTTAGCCTGCGTCATCCCACTGCTGGGCAAAGGCCTCTCCCCATGACTGCCAGTTGGTTGGATCCAGGGCTAATGTGGGCCACTGGTCGTTGATTTTGTCCAGGTCGTCCCGCCATCTTCTACGAGGTCAAACAAATTTTACCTTTGTACAATATTAGTACAGATTTAAAGTCAACTCAGTACAGATAAATAACAAAACTCCACAGAAGCTGCATTTAAAAACAGAAACACCACCACGAAACCGACAAACTTTCTCGCAATCGTAACGAACTCAATTAGCCGAAGTAAGAAAGACAAACCGTTCTCACTTCCCATTGCAAAGCGAGAGACAAAAAGGAAAATATGGCGGCTTTGGCTGAAGAAAACAAAGGCTTAACCGGTTGTCAAGTCGGGCAAATTGTAAGAGTTACAGGCAAGCTTTATGCTTTCTGAGTGATGAGTTAGGTGACGGAGTTAGGGAAGATTGTTATGGAATCAAAGCTTTTGTGAAAGCGTTTAGAGTTGAATCTTAACCCATATACGCCTAGAACTATTTTAGGATTCAGATTTTGGTTATTTTCAGGTAGTTTATGTCGATTTACGACAGTGTTGCTGATGCTTTTCTGACAGTAGTAGTAGTTCTTGTTTCGTTTTCGAATCAATTGTCATATAAAGGGTGTAAAAAGATTCTAACGAAGCCGAAAGGCACTGGTTCTCCCCACCATTGCGGTATTTTTTTTGTTCTGGACCATACCTTACGGAAATATTGGAGGTCAAAGTTCCAATTTTTTCACAAGTTTTTTTTTTAAATCCCTTTTACTATTCAAAGCATCTATCAGCACTAAGTTTTGAGTGATTAACATTGAGTTTTACCGCAAAAAGTGATTTTTCACCCCAAAAAAAAAGTCGTTTCCTGCAATAATTTTTGCGTAGAGTTACTTAGTTTGATGTACAGAATGCTTGGTTGACGGTTTCGTGAAGAGTCCGTTTACACACTGTATATGTTAATAATAATATGTCACTTTATTTTCAAGTCTTCTTTGATTTTTATTACGTACTAGCTTCTGCCCGCGACTTCGTACGCGGATCCTGTTGCTTATGCCAGCGACAACGGGGTCGTCAAAATCGAAGATCTGAAACGTCTGATGTCGAATTCTAAGAGCCCGGGGACGGGAAAACAACGGGATGCGCGAGACGATTCGAGACGTTCCATATCTTTCATTTTTGTAAGTCAGAAGTCGATGCGTAGATACGCTTGGAACTCGAGCGTAATTATCTATCCGTGAACGTCTCCGATTCGCGAGACAATGCATGACGTTCACGATCAGCGGTCAGTCACGCATCATATTCTTCACAGTTCTCTAGAGACCTGGATGTAGATGCGTAAATACGCTGAGAACGCAGGCGTGCTTCGTTATCCAAGAGGAAGAGAAGAGAAGCGAGGAAGAGGTTTCCACGAAGCGAGTTGCAGCCTGATGTTCTCGAACAGCATCAAGTCTCTCCTGACGTTCTTCGGTAGATTCTTGGGATCTTATGATCCTCAATCTTTCAGCTCCTTTGGAACATTGGGGAAGATTTGACCTCTTTCTAGGCATGGTTATAGTTTTATTGTGAAGATACCTGATCAATTAAAATCAAGTGACTGTTCCCCTGCGTTACCGGGTAGGCTACCGTGTCACGAAGATAAGTGGAAAAGGAAATTAAACACTCAAATAACATAAGCCCGAAGGCATATTTATTCGATAAAATAAAAAAAGAAATGGGAGTTTTGTCCAGTAGAGTCAAATTTTCAATGATATACCGTCGTCATCGAAAATCAGTCCTAAACTGTTACCGCCTTCATCGCGTGGAGGTACTCCAAGCTTATGTTATTTTATAATTATACAGTGAAATTAGTGTTAGCTTTGATTTCCACATCAGATGTTTCTGATCTTCGATTTTTATAAGTCAAGAGGAAATGCCCATCAGACCGAACAACTTTTGCTAAGATGTCATTCCTAAATGTGTTATGGTGTAGCTGGGCTCTTGGAGTTCCACAACAGGTGTTCCAGATCTTCGATTTTTATAAGTCAACAGAGAGTGCTCATCAGATTGAACAATTTATGCTAAGACTTCATTCCTATATGTGTTATGGTGTAGCTGGGCTCTTGGAGTTCCACAATAGGTGTTCTAGAACTTCGATTTTTATAAATCAATAGAGAGTGCTCATCAGATTGAACAATGTTTGCTAAGACGTCATTCCTATATGTGTTATGGTGTAGCTGGACTCTTGGAGTTCCACAACAGGTGTTCCAGATCTTCGATTTTTATAAATCAACAGAGAGTGGTCATCAGATTGAACAATTTTTGCTAAGACGTCATTCCTATACGTGTTATGGTGTAGCTGGGCTCTTGAAGTTCCACAACAGGTGTTCCAGATCTTCGATTTTATAAGTCAACAGAGAGTGCTCATCAGATTGAACAATGTTTGCTAAGACGTCATTCCTATATGTGCTATGGTGTAGCTGGGCTCTTGGAGTTCCACAACAGGTGTTCCAGATCTTCGATTTTTATAAATCAACAGAGAGTGGTCATCAGATTGAACAATTTTTGCTAAGACGTCATTCCTGTATATGTTATAGTGTAGCTGGACTCTTGGAGTTCCACATCAGGTGTTCCAGATCTTCAAATTTATTCTCTCAGCAGAAAATGCTCATCACGTGGAACAATTTTTGCTAAAGTACCATTTTTGTATCTCTTATAGTTTAGCTATTCTATTGCGGTTCTGCATCAGGTGTTCAAGTTTCCAAGATAAATTATAGCCTATATGTTGCCCAGACTTAATACCTATACAACAAAAAAAAAATCTTTCAAATCCGTCTAGTAGTTCCGAAGATTAGCGTGTACAAACAAACAGACAAACAGACAAACAGACAAACAGATAAACAGACAAACAGACAGAATTTTTTTTTTGGATTTGTGGTCTATTACTGTTTCTAAACCCCCCTCAATTTTTTTTTTTTAAATATATTCAATGTACAGACACAGTTTTTTTACTGTCTTATTATATGTATATAGATATAGATGGAAGAAATTCTTTTGTAGGTGTTTTCATTTGTTGCTTCTAAAGTGAGTTTTTATAAACAAAACTGGAGAGTTGGTGGACTATTAGCTTCACCTTTGTCTTACGCTTCGAGTATTACAGGCGTGATGTTTCCGTTCAAGAATTTCCGTATTTTTTCAACGATTTAACGGTACCTTTAGAAAAAACGAACAAACCACTAATACTATAAAATGATCTTCTTCTTTATCGTGTGGTTAGTTCGTAACCTGGTGTCAGAGTTTGAAAAAAAAAAAAAAAAAAAAAAAGCAAAAATGACAATAAGCTAATAAGCTAATGATAATAAGCTTCCAATTCACTCCGATGCAATTGAATCAAAAACTAATTAAAATTAAATCGCATTGAAATTGAGAAAGGTATTGATGATAGTATGAATGCCCATTTCAGGATTCAATATCGAATTATGGGTAGTGGTTGTAATTGCTATTTAAAATCTCCGTGTGGTCATTTTCATGAATGGCGGAATACATCACATTGGGTGTAGGTTCATGATTTTACTCAACTGTTTAGTATTTTTGATATCCTATTTTTGTCGTAGGTATACAAGGCAAAAAGGGCAAAAATAATGGTGTTAAAGTAAGTTTAACGAAGAAATAAAGAAAGAAAACATTTTTATTTGGCACATGCCACAGATGCATACAACGAATAAAAAAAAAATAAAAAAACTGAAATCTACACAAAAAAAAAAACTTAAAACTAAGCTGAAAGGCACTTGTTTTCCCCGTCATAACGATAATTTATTATTCAAGTAGACCATATCTGAGAATCTTCTAGTTACGGAGATATTAGGGATAATAAGTTCCAATATTTTTTTTTTTTAAGTACAAATTTTTATGTTATAACTTTACTTTAAATACCTCCACACTCCAATGCATCCATCAGCACAATGTTTTGAGTGCTTTACATTGAGTCCTACCGTAAAACCTGATTTTTACCCCAAAAAAAAGTTACTGAGTTTGATGTACAGAATGCTTGGTTGACGGCTTCGTGATGGGTCCGTTTACACCTATTCCATTCAATTTACACCGTGTTCCTTGTTCGTATTGAGCTTTTGAACCAAAAACTTGCTGTTTGTAACTTCTACACCTGTGGTATATGATAAATTATGATGTTGACCAACTATTATAATGTTTTTTTTTTTGTATATGTTTAAATTTTTTTTTTTTTATGTAGATGATTTTTTATCGAGTTATGTTTTTTTTCTTTATTTAACTATTTTCTATACAGTAACACATTCAGACACAATGTAATTTTTTTATTGAATAGATGAAATAAAAAATGAATGAATCAGGAAGGAACATGTCGTGAGTCATTCAGCTTATCCTAGAAACCAAAAATGTAACGTGATATGTGAGAACCCGCACTGGCCTCGTGTAGTGGATAACAGGCTTCTTCCTCAAACAAACTACCTCGTTGGTTGAGTGGTCGCAAGCGCGACTGCTGAGCATAACGTCCTGGCCCTGCAGTCTCGGCATTAGATAACGACAAAAATCGGTCGTTAAGTATAATCGACGTCAAATTTCTTTAATAGATTTTCAACCTTATGCTTTCGAAATAAAGTAGAAAATCTATTAAAGGAATTTGACAACGATACGACTTAGCGACCGATTTTTGTCGCTATCTAATGTCGAGACTGCAGGGCCTGGGTTCAATTATTACGTTTTTGGGTTTTTCTGTCAGGAATTTTCTCAGTAGCAGTCACAGAGTCTGAATTTCATTTTTGAATGGGACTTCAACATAACTCGCGATTCGTGGGTACACCTCTGCCTGACCCTTCGGGGATTACAGGCGTGATGTTATGTTATGTCCTCTAACAAAGAGGAGGTCTGGGTGGGTACCGACTGAACTGACTGGCTGATTATGCTTGTACTAAGTTGAAAGCCATTTTTTCATCGAAAACGTGAAAATGATCTGCGAAGCGAAAGAGACGCGCGCCTCAAAGAGATGTCAGCAAACAGGAAGGGGTCCGCAAGGGTCGATCACCCATGGGCCTGCCAGGGCTTTATTTTTTTTTTACGGATGGGAAACCATCAAATGACTTCTCCCGCTCTGGGTGGAGTGGGAGGGAGTGTCAGACTCTTACTGACTAAAACCCATCCATGTTCCTTCTTTGCCCTTTGTGTTCCAGGGCCGCGGTATCTCTTTCGAACAGTCCCGCAGCCCCGGTAGGCATCGGCCGTTGCGGATCCCTTCCTGGTACTGGAAACTTTCCTCAGGACATTTTCCTCCCTGCCAGGGCTGCGGGACTGTTCGAAAGAGATACCGCGGCCTGGTTGTCAGACTTTCGGGCCACTGACGACCTGTAACGACTTCCAAAGATCTTCAAATGACAGCCGGGACCAACAGTTTAACGTGCTTTCCGAAGCACGGAGGAAACTCGGTATGTAATGTGTAGTCACCCATCCACAGACCAACCTAGGCAAGCGCGGCTAATCCTGAAGGTTGATCTGAGCGGCTGTTATTATTTAGCCACGAGTTTCTCTTAAATAAACGATACAATGAGTGAATTTTTAACGCGTTGTAGGTAAATACGGGTATGCAAATATTCCACGTTTCCAATAAGCACGTTTCGCGTGACGATTTTAAAATAAAAACTAAAGATAAACATTGTTCTTTATGAACATACATATATTTTATGTAGGTATTTTATTTCTGCGAATGCGGGTATTTATGTTTTAATCTAATTTCCTTTGGAACATTTCGATGACTGCCGGAAAATCACTGAATTCAGGGATTTTCAGGAAGGTAGATTCAATTATAATAATTATAGATGGTAATCCTACTTCCTACTAATATTATGAATGCGAAAGTTTGTGAGAATGTATAGAAATATTGTACAGGACGTTTGTTACTCTTTCAAGCAAAAAAGCAGACTAATATTATCAATGCGATAGTTTGTGAGGATGTCTAGATATTTGTTACTCTTTCACACAAAAACTACTGAACGGATTTAGATGAATTTTGGCACAGAGATAGTATTTAACCTGGATTAAAACATAGGATATTTATCCCCGTAGCATGATCCCGTGGGACAATTACCGAACTCTACGCGGGCAGCGAAACCGCGGGCATAAGCTAGTATTGTATTAAAAAAACAAATAACCCTTTGTTTTTTTTAAATCAGAATAAATTCAAATAATTTATTGTGGGTTGTAGGTTCATAGGATGATGTGTTAAATAAAGGTAAGTCAGCTATGTCCCGCCTTTGAGGCATGGAAATTTTATGTCACAAGTTCGGTAAATATGTAGTTAAAATACAATACATCCATTGTCATGCAGTTCATTATGATTAAATTAATAGTATAGTAAAATATTTACGTCAAATTACAAATTATTCATTAAAAATAATAAATTTTCAAAATAATCGCGAAAACAACGTCTGATTCCGTTAGATAATTCCTAAAGAAAAATAAAGCAGACAAAAGATTTGTTTTATACTATTTACTAGCTGTTGCCGGCGGCATCGCTCGCGTTAATTTAGAATTTTGACAATCTAGCGGTGTGGTACCAAAAAATAAAAATCGGTCGAGCCGTTTCGGAGGAGTGCAACCACAAACACCGTGACAAGAGATTTTTATATATAAGAATAAGATAGATATAGCTAAAGAAGCCACAGACTATCAAATTATTTTATCAACTTTCAGCGAACTACACAAACAACATTATTTATCTCAAAACAACATTCTTCATCACAAATTGAATTTGGATTTCAATTTGGGGACGGCCAGACAACAATTGGAGCTGATTTGTTGCGAGCAAGACAAATTGTTGACAAAGTAATAGAAAATGTGAAAAAAATATGTTAGTTATGTTGGGTACTTATTACCTCTTTGGTTACTCGTAGAAAAGAAAAATAAGCGAAAAAGATGAGAACTTTGAATAGAACAGAATATCATTTATTTGCTAAAAACATGGTATAAAAGATGGTAGTGTTAATAATGTGAACAAAAATGTTTTGCTTAATAGATATAAGTGGGCAAATTTTATATGCATAACGAAACAATCAGTGATCATGCAATTTTATGTTCCAGGAACTCCTTAACACTGTAAAAACTATTAGCAGACAGCCATTTGTATAATTGAGTTTTGAACAATCTTGTATTTAATGTTTTCAATTCATTTGGTATTCTATTGTATACCTGGACACGCATAAACATGCAGCTTTTATTGTATTTCTAAGTTCTAAGGTTTCTTCTGGTACTTTTTAAATAAAGCTTATATATAAAATCTCGTGTCACGGTGTTTGTGGTCGCATTCCTCCGAAATGGCTCGACCGATGTTTATGAAATTTTTTATGTTTATTTGGTAGGTATGGGAATAGGTCCTAAAGCATATTTCACTCCGCTAATTTCAAGCGGACGAAGGTCGCGAGCAACAGCTAGTAATTCATAAGCGACAAAATAAGGGGAGGCTTTTGTACAGCAGTGGGACGTACAAGGCTATTAAAAAAGTATCAAAATAGTTTTTTTCTAATACAGATATATCTATATCTATATCCAAAAATCTAGTCTATCTTCTATCAGAATCTGAATTCTATCTTTAGGGTAAAAAATGCGTTGTGATAAAGCTCGCCTGTTACCTAATAGTGTACATCATCTGCATCTGCATAGCCTTTTCCCAACTATGTTAGGAGGAAACTCGGTATGTATTGGGTGGTCATCCATCCACAGACCAACCTAGGCAAGCGCGGCTTAACCTGAAGATTGATCTGAGCGGCTGTTATTATTTAGCCACGAGCTCCACTCCTTATAGTGTACATGAACTCTAAATAAATAAATAAATTTTAGCAAAATGATCTACTTTATCTAGATTTTTTTTTTTACAAATTCTGCTCTATTTTTCAATTTATCTGGTGGGGTGATAACTGAAGATTTTATTTCTTTATTTTTAAAGATAACGTTCTTGTTGGTCGACTGATCGCAAGCGCGACTACTATGAATGAGATTCTGGGTTCGATTCCCGGGTCGGACAAAGTGTTATTGGGTTTTACATCAGGAATCTCTCAGTAGCAGCCACGAAGTCTGGATTTGTGCCCGGTTGATGGCAATAGACTCGCCCTCTTATTACATAGGACTAAAAAATAACTGGCAAAATGTGGGTATGCTTGTTAAGTACACCTATGCCTATCCCTTTAGGGATTACAAGGCGGGATGTTATGTTATAATGTAAAATAATATATTTTTTAATTATATAGGGTCAGTGTCCTATCTGAGTACACTAAGAAAGAACTCTGCAACACGCTCAGACATCAACATTATCTTCTAAAGTCAAACATTTTAAAAACTGATTCTCCCCTGTCTATTTAATAATAAAAATCAAAACAAAGATAAAAATCAAACAAAAAACAAAACAGAAATCGACATCCAATTACAACACGATAATTTTCCTTCAAAACAAAATAAATTGTAACCTTCCATAATGAATGACGGATAGAAACGTCAAAATGAGATGAAAAAAAAAAACATTACAATTTTTTTTTCTACTAAACAGAAATCCCGGCTTTGTTTCCGACGATACTCATAAACGCATCGGTCTGTACAAATTTTAATGAGTCCTACCACTACATTTTGCTGTATTTTTCTGTACAATATTATCTTTGCAGTGCAGTGTGAAGTGCAGAATATTGCAATATTTTGGTTTTATCCTTTGATACGCGCGTTTGTGAGATGCGAGGGATTAATTAATCTTTTGAAGTTCTTTGGGTTAAGGGAATTATGTTTTACTAGCTTTTGTCCGCGGCTACGCTCTCGTTTATTTAGAATTTGACAATTAATTTGGTTCCTACTCTGCTTGTAATAATATAATTCAATCATCATTGGTAAGACACGTGGCGCCATCTATTATCATAAGAACGTTATTGTTGTTTTCCTCGGAAACAATACTTTTTTTCGGAATGAAAGGTACCCTATGTCCGTTTCTGTACACCTGACAACGTTTATGCAAAATTTCAGGATGATTTGTTCAGTGGTTTAGGCGTGAAAATGTAACAAATAAATAAACAAACAAACTTACTTTCGCATTTATAATATTAGTTAGGATCAACATTACAACATAGCAAGTCTTTGTACTTAAACATAACGACGACATAATCTTTACGCAAATCCTTTTGACGTCCCAAATTGGTTCTTGATAATTTTCGACTTTGTTATATTATATTATTATCGTAGGAGAGGAATTTTCGCTCGTAATGATATTATAATATTATTATGGCATTATGTCGAGAAAATGATGGTGCTTTTAAATTGTGTGTTCAAGATTTATTTTGATAGCGTTGATTGGAAGACTCACGAGTACCTTAGAGGGTGACTGGTGATTAGTGACCGATACTTAACCACGTGTTTTTTTTTAAGCAAACTTTGCCCCACTCTAGGAATTTCTCCTGTATCGTGGGTGCGTTTACAAACATTTAAACTCACATACACAAACAACCAGACCCGGAACAACTACCTGTAGGCCATACAAATATTTGTTCCGTGCGGGAATCGAACCCGCGACACCAAGCGCAGCAGTCAATCGCTCAGCCACTGCGACAACCGTGCCGTCAGAAACATTTTTATTAAACGGCTAACAGCTGATAGGTCACAGGCGCGCGCGTTCGAATTTCACACGGCTGTTGTGTTATTGTGATAAAAGTCTGTGTATAAAAAGATGTTTCTTTGGGAAAGTTGTTTGTTATCATGAGTACAATCACGTGTTTAAGGATCGGTCACTAATTACCAGTCACCCTTTTTATAATTTTTTTTGGAGTTCTTAGTTAGACTTAAAATTTGATTTAAATTGTATCATTATTGTTTTTTGGATTTCATTTATTATCATTAATGCAAAGTTTTGAACTCACAAGTTTTTAAGGATCGGACGGATGGATTTTCTTTAAGAAAAACCTAAAACCATTCTACCATCGGACGAGCAGAGATACGGCGAAGAGTCACCGTTTTATGGTTGAAGTTCCACGAACCCGGACAAAGCGCTATGCTTCCACATTTATTGTGTGTGGAATTCACTGCTGGCTTCTCTTTTCTGTGCCGTCCATGTTCCATGCAGACTGACAAAGATAGGTGCAATATACTGATCGGGTATTATTTCGCAAAGAAGAAGAAGAATTCAACAAAATTATTGCTTTAATCATACAATTGCATCGTCATCTGCCTAGCCTTTTTCCAACCATCTTGGAGTTGCCTCCCAGTCTAACTGGATGCAGCTGAATACCAGTATTTCAGATGGAGTGACTGCCTATCTAACCTCCACAACCCAGTAAATACTGGACAAAAAACAAAAGCAAAACAAAAAACAGCGTGTGTTCACAAATGACAGCTAGGACCAACGGCTTTACGTGTTTTTTGAAGTATGGAGGGAAGTCAGTGAACGGTGGTCACCCATCCACTGACCGACCTTGGCAAGCGCTGCTTTACCTTGAAGATAGACCCCGTGCGGCTGTTATAATTTAGCCACGAGCTTCTGGTATCCTCTTAGTCTTCCCTTTGTATGGCAATCCAATTAGCCTAATTTGACGCATAAATCCGATAATTATAATCTATGTGTTTATGTGGGTACATAATCGCCTTGAGCACTACAGGTATGTAGATTATATTAAATCTGATTGACGCTCAAACACATTCCATTGATTGACTATGCCTACTTACCTTCTATAATAGCACGGAATTATTGAACTAAGGAAGTCATTTGACCAAACGAACGTTCTTATAACATAAAATAATTACAAACAATGGGGCACTTAATATCGTGTCCTGCGTGTCCTGTTGTTTGTTCACTACAGGAACTGATGGACACTACCGAAAGCGCCAAACTAGTTGCTCAGTTCTGGGCTGACACTATTTAGATTGCCATCGACACGCTAAGAGAAATACGATCATAATTTTTACCCGACTACGGCAAATCCAAAAGGAAGGATTATGATTTAGCAGTCTATGTATATATAGTAAATAAACTGACGAAGTGTGAATTGGAATCGCGCACCAAGGGTTCCGTATAAACTTGTAGGTATTTTGTTAATAAGCTACATGTCATAATATTTACAGTTTACAAAATTACTTCCGAAAATTTGATCCTTAATAGCGAAGCTATCGAATGGTGTAATGATACAGCGTGTATTTTTTTTTCAAAATCAACGGGTTCGATTCCTGGCTAGGAATATTGATTTTCCAAAAATCTAATGATGCAGTTTAATTTATTTATTTATTTTACTATAATATGCATATACAGTAGACAACACATAATTTAACGTACAATATTTAAGTACATAGGTACTGCTTTTAGTTTCCATCAAAATTTAGCTCGAGACATTGAGTATTTTATACTATATTTTATTTTATTTTAGTTTTATTTTATTATTTTTTTATATTTTATTTCATATTATATATATATTTTTTTAATATTATTTTATATTTTATATTTTTTATACGCTTTTCCTCATAGTTTTTTTTTACGTATGGTAAATCATCAAATAACTCCTCCCGCTCTGGGTGGAGTGGGAGGGAGTGTCAGACTTTTACTGACTAAAACCCATCCATGTTCCTTCTTTGCCCTTTGTGTTCCAGGGCCGCGGTATCTCTTTCGAACCTCTTCCTCTTTCCTCATAGTTTTGGATTTGAACTTCCACGCCCACTTGAAAAATGTCCACCTTAGAGTTTCATATGCATTCAATAAAAAGCTCCTCTTTTGAAATTTCAAACGTACACTTACATATTTGACGGATCCGGTCATTAGTACGGACTTGGACTGAATCTTACTTGGGCTTGGTGACATCACACGACCTACTTACTAGTCTCTCCACACCACAGCGTGCTTCTACAGAGCCGAGATGTTTTAAGCTTATTGCGAGGACGACATTCAATGTCTGATCGCAGCGGAGTTGAGACGTCCCGGAAATTTACCAGATTCATTGTGCCCAGTGTTATTGTATTAAATTGTAATTTCAATTAATTTGTTAGTTTAAATTCCATATTGTCAAGTACTTTCTAAGTTTATCTTGGACATCACAGACATCGGTGAAGGAAAACATCGTGAGGAAACCTGGACTTATAATTAATATAAGTCTGAAATCGCCAACCCGTCTTTAGCAAGCGTGGTGATCAATGCTCGTGCCTTCTCTGTATGAGAAGAGGCCTTTGCCCAGCAGTGGGACAGTAACTATTACAGGCTGGTATTATTATAAGAGGTATTATTATTATTATTGTCAAGAGCGCAGTCTAGTTCTAACGGCATCCTACGGATGGTTGTAAAGAAGTACGACGCACCTTGGTTGTCGCACGCTGTGGAGGTGCTGGTCAGAAGACCCCACTCCTAACACCTGCAATTTTGTTTTTGTTTTTGTTTCTGAGTTTGTTACTAACAATCGTTTTTAAGAACAATGTTACTAACAATTGGGGCTAGTTGCCATAAATAAACAAATATTTAATTTATTTTTATTTTTAATAGAAACAGTGTATTGCAACTAGTGTATTTTCATAGCACGAAACCCATCGTCTGCCCACATGATGCACGAGCCTAACGGAATAAATCCTGACAAACCAATATATTGATTTCTTTAGATGTCATGTGACTCCGGTGGATAAGAACATCATTATTATCGTCGTGAAAACACAACTCTTTTAATAACAACCAGAAATATATAGCAACCCGTTACTCACCACCCAAAACATCATACACAGGTGGTCCTAAAACGCGTTATTATATTTTCGCTCTATGATAAAATACTAGTCATTTCTCACGTCAATTCCTTCATACGTTTCTTACGGCAAGTGACGCTGATGTATAGACACGATATATTTCAGTAACACCCTGTATACGAAGCCTTAATCGAATACAAATATAGGAAATTGGTTCCGGAATTTCCAATTGGGTGTGTGATTAAAGATGTAATGCTTATTCGGGTTTTATTTATATATTCGATTTTAAATTAAGGTATTGGGATATTATTTCTGAGTAAAAGGTTTTACAAGTAATTATTGTAATATTCGGTCAATCACATACAACCTCTGTCTTTATTTTATACTAGCGGCCCGTCCCGGCTTTGCACGGGTGGACATTTATTTTTTAAACCGTTTTGGATAAAATATAGCCTGTGTTACTCAGGAATAATGTGACTTTCTAATGGTGAAAAATTGTTTGAAATCGGCATAATAGTTTTTGAGTTTATTCATTACGAACATACACACACAGAAAAATACAAATCTTTCCTCTTTATAATATTAGTAAGACTAGCACTTTGCCTGCGACTTCGTCCGCAAAAGTTGTGATAGCTCGGCTGATATGCATGATATAATAGTAGATTATACAACAAGTGAAAAAAAAGGGAATTTAATTCGAGGGACTAAGTTGGATCCCGAGAGCAGCGAAGGATTCTAGAGTAGAATCCCGAGCGTAGCAAGGGATTCTAGAGTAGAATCCTGAGCGGAGCGAGGGATACAAGAACCGAGATGAATTTTTTTTTCATGAGTTGTGTACTCTACTTTTTACCATTGACTGCGAGAAAATAAATTGAAGTATAGTATTTATATTTCTCGTGGGGTAATAATAACAACCACTCGGGTCAATCTTCAAGATTAAGCCTGGCTTACCAAGGTCGGTCTGTGGATGAGTGACAACTAATTAATTACATACCGAGTTTCCTCCGTGCCTCGGAAAGTATGTTAAGCCGTTGGGCCGGCTGTCATTTGTAGTTCTTTGACAGTCGTTACAGGAAGTCAGTGGCCCGAAAGTCCGACAACCAGTCTAACCAAGGGGTACCGTATTATACACCCAGTGCTAACTGGGTTGTGTTCTGGGTCAGATAAGCAGTCGCTTCATGTAAAATACTAATATTCAGCTGCATCCGATTAGACTGGAAGCCGACCCCAATAAAATTGGGATAAGACTAGGGAGATGAGTATTTATCACATTTTATTATATAATCGGTAATTTAATAAGAGAACAAAGGATTAAATGCAAACATTAAAAAAGTATAGTGAAATTAGAACAATTTTCGAAATTCAGTCTTGTCGGCACGTTTTATTTAATTTTTGTTCATAATTCGTGCTTGTTCCAAATTCAAAAAGTCTTTATTCACTCAGTGAGTAAAAGAGCGTTTTATTCACTGTTATTGATGAATAAAATGCCCTTTTTCGAGTGGCAATGGTAAAAATATAATTTATAGCCTACAGCACCCACGAATCATGTGGCTTTCTGCCAGTGAAAGATTATTTTAAATTAAATAATTAGTTCCGGAGATTCCCCCTATATACAAACTTACAAACAATTTTTACATGATGATTTTTTATTGATATAATTTATTTTTTACCATTGCCACTCGAAAAGGGGCATTTTATTCATCGATAACAGTGAATAAAACGCTCTTTTACTCACTGAGTGAATAAAGACTTTTTGAATTTGGAACAACGAATTATGAACAAAAAATAAGTGAAACGTGCCAACAAGAATATAGGTAGGTAGGTAACACAAAATTTCGAAAATTGTTCTTATTTCACTAAAAAATTAATGTTTATATTCCTTTGTATGTTTATATTTCTTTGTTCTCTTATTACCGATAATATAATAAAATGTGGTAAATACTCAGCCTAGACTTATCCCAACTTTATTGGGGTCGGCTTCCAGTCTAATCAGATGCAGCTGAATATCAGTATTTTACTTGGAGCGACTTCCTATCTGACCTTCACAACCCAGTTAGTACTGAGTGGGCTATACGGTATCCCTTGGTAAGACTGGTAGTCAGACTTTCGGGTCACTGACTTCCTGTAACGACTGTCAAGGAAATGTAAATGACAGCCGGGACCAACGGCTTTAAGTACTTTCCGAGGCACGGAGGAAACTCGGTATGCAATGAATTAGTGGTCACCCATCCACAGACCGACCTTAGTAAGCGCGGCTTAACCTTAAAGATCGACCCGAGTGGCTGTTACTATTATTAACCCACGATAAATATAAATACTATACTTCTATTTATTTTCTCGCAGTCAATGGTAAAAAGCAGAGTACACAACTCGTGAAAAAAAAATTCATCTCGGTTCTTGTATCCCTCGCTTCGCTCAGGATTCTACTCTAGAATCCCTTGCTACGCTCGGGATTCTACTCTAGAATCCTTCGCTGCTCTCGGGATCCAATTTAGTCCCTCGAATTAAATTCCCTTTTTTTTCACTTGTTGTATAATCTACTATTTTACCATTGCCACTCGAAAAAGGGCATTTTATTCAGCGATAACAGTGAATAAAACGCTCTTTTACTCACTGAGTGAATAAAGACTTTTTGAATTTGGAATATGCACGAATTATGAACAAAAAATATATAAAACTGAATGAATAGAACAAGACTGAATTTCGAAAATTGTTCTAATTAGTGAAATTAAAACGATTTAATACATTCTACATTTTTAATGTTTATATTTAATCCTTTGTTCTCTTATTAAATTACCGATTATATAATAAAATGTGATAAATACTCATCTGCCTAGACTTATCCCAACTTTGTTGGGGTCGGCTTCCAGTCTAATCGGATGCAGCTGAACATCAGTATTTTACATGGAGCGACTGCCTATCTGACCCAGAACACAACCCAGTTAGCACTGGGTGTGTAATACGGTATCCCTTGGTAAGATTGGTTGTCGGACTTTCGGGGCACTGACTTCCCGTAACGACTGTCAAAGAACTACAAATGACAGCAGGCCCAACAGCTTTACAACTTTCCGAGACACCGAGGAAACTCGGTATGTAATGAATTAGTGGTCACCCATCCACAGACCGACCTTGGTAAGCCCGGCTTAATCTTGAAGTTTGACCCGAGTGGTTGTTATTATTAACCCACGAGAAATATAAATACTATACTTCTATGTATTTTCTCGCAGTCAATGGTAAAAAGTAGAGTACACAACACGTGAAAAAAAAATTCATCTCGGTTCTTGTATCCCTCGCTCCGCTCAGGATTCTACTCTAGAATCCCTTGCTACGCTCGGGATTCTACTCTAGAATCCTTCGCTGCTCTCGGGATCCAACTTAGTCCCTCGAATTAAATTCTCTTTTTTTTTCACTTGTTGTATAATCTACTATTTTATTTACGTGATAATTTTTAGTGACATAATTAATTTACATGATTTAACTGTAATTGACATGATTTATTTTTATATTGAAATGATATTTTTTTTATTAACATTTTGTTTTCTTTGCTAATGTACCGAATTTTAATTGTATAATTGAAATTAATTTTATTTTTGAACTATCATTTTTTTATGAATTTTCGATACAATATAAGAATTGTTTATGAAATAAATTAAATTAAATTTAGCTCTTTATAATATTAGTACAGAAGTATAGATTAGTCACCATTCAAAGGTGTCCAAGCATTCAACTGAATTACCTCACAACCAGTTCTGAAGACCAATTAGACACGTTGAAGCGGCATACTATTATGCATTATTTAGACTAATTGGTAGCATACATGCCTCTGATAATCAAGTGTTATGTATTGCGCTGATTACATAAACTGATAAGCTACTTGTTATGTTGTCGATTATGTTTTTGGTAGGTAAAGTCGGCCTCGAAAAAAAAGTCGTTTCTCAGCATTCACTTTTGCGTAGAGTTACTTAGTTTGAGGTATAGAATGCTTGCGTATGCGTTTCCATCTTGTATGACGTCAGCAAAAGTTACCGAAAAATTTATGTCAATCTTTTGTTTATAGGTGACCTTAGTGAAGTTTTAATGTAATTGTTTTCAAAAGTCTTAAACCAATAAGGTTTAATACTTTTGAAAACAATTAAAAAACAAACACAAAGATTGATTTGTAACTTTTGCTGACGTTATACAAGGTGGAAACGGACCCTTCACGAAGCCGTCAACCAAGCATTCTATACCTCAAAAAGAATGCTTGGTTGACGGCTTCATAAAGGGTCCGTCCTCTATGAAGCCGTCAACCAAGTATTCTATACCTCAAACTAAGTAACTCTACGCAAAAATGAATGCTGAGAAACGACTTTTTTTAACAACAATTATGTTTTACTGTATGACTCAATGTAACGCACTCAAAACATTGCTGAGATCCGCGTGCCAAAAAGTCGTGTTTGCCTCAACCTAGGCAAACAGGAATCATCTGCCTAGCCTTTTCCCAACTATATTGGGGTCGGCTTCCAGTTTAACCGGATGCGGCTGAATACCAGTATTTTACATGGAACAACTGCCTATCTGACCTCCCCAACCCAGTTAGTACTGGGTAATACGATACCCCTTGGTAAGACAGGTTGTCAGACTTTTTGGGCCACTGACTACCTGTAACCACTGTCAAAGATCTACAAATGACAGCCGGGACCAACGGCTTAACGTACTTTCCGAGGCAAGGAATGGGCGGTCACCCATCCAAAAACACAAACATAACATCCAATAATCCCCAAATAGTACTTAAAGAAAAAACAGAGAGCGTTAACAACGAATTTCACCCGAAGCTGTCGAATAACATTGCACCCGAAAAAACACATTGACACACTCATTCGTAATTCATTAAAACATTCACATACAGTCCGCTTTATGTAAGATAGCATACGGAACCCATTCGAACTAAAAAGTGCTGTTTTTTGTTCAGCAACTTGTTTTTATTACACATCGTAAAAGAATCTCTCTTAGCTGGTGATAAAAGCGCAGTGGCCAAAGATTGGAAGAAGAAGAGGTGATGGTGTTTTGTTGCTGCGGGACTGTTCGATAGAGATACCGTGGCCCTGGAACACAAAGGGCAAAGAAGGAACATGGATGGGTTTTAGTCAGTAAGAGTCTGACACTCCCTCCCACTCCACCCAGAGCGGGAGAAGTCATTTGATGATTTCCCATCCGGAAAAAAAAAATGGTTTTTTGTTTTTGAGTAGGTGTTAGCTGCTTGACCCCTGTGTCGTGGTTGCAAGCAAGGTTGCTGATTTCCTGGGTTCGTGTCGTTCGGGCAAAGTGTGGGGAGCTTGTTCTGCCACTTCTCTTTCCTAGCTAAAAAATCTAACTTCACCTTGTATCCCCTCCCTGTCTCTTAGCTTTCAAAATCGGGACAGGGCTGGAAACCAGTCCTCTTAGTCGGTGGGAAGGCACATAGTCTGGGACGGTCCATACAATGCCGTGCGGATGCCGAAGCAGGTGATGGTGTTTTGTTTTTGAGTAGGTGTTGGCTGTTTGATCCCTGTGTCGTGGTTGCAAGCAAGGTTGCTGAGTTCCTGGGTTCGTGTCGTTCGGGCAAAGTGAGAGGAGCTTGTTCTGCCACTTCTTCCCCGCTAAAACACTTGGAACTGGCGAAGGGTGAGGCGGTTTTGGGCGACTGTCTCTTGTAAATTTTGATGTTCAAAAACTGCTGATTAAGTATCCGTATAATTTGATTTATTTTTGATTTAGTTATTGGATTTTTCTGTTAGGAATTTTTCAGTAGCCACTCTGAGTTTTAAAAGCACGTTAAGACGTTGGTCTTACGCCTGTTCTCTCCCCTTTCGTTTCGGACTGCCGTCCCATTGAATTATGACAATAATAGAATGTATCTATATTTCACACACCTTGTGCTGTATAGTATCTCTTGCGTACCTGGCTAATCTCCGCGGAGATTGACCTTTGTCAAAAATTTAAACATCAAAATTGGTATTGAAAACAAAATAGACCCCGTCATTTTATGACGTACAAAAATGTTATTCTGAATGCACAATATTAAGATTTAAAAGAGAACTGTGCAGTGTGGGTTTTTCTTTTATATCTCTTGTATCTTCATATACTTTCAGATACCTTCATCATCATCTTCCTGCCCGTACCCATTCTATTTGGGGTCGCCACTACACGTTTTCTTCTACCAATCTCCCCTGTCATACGTCAGGGCATCATTTACTATTTTCGTTTACACGCAATCACCATGCTGAAATAATTAAAAAGTCATCAAGATATGTATGAGGGATTCTTTTTTAATCCCTACTACAAAAACTGGGAGACCAAACTCCCAGCTTATCACCTACAGCACCAATCTTCCTACCTCCCAAATTCACACGTCTCACTGAGCCACGTCCCATTTAGGCACAATACACCGCAACCACTAGTCTGTGCCCGGATGACGTCACTTCATGCATTTTAATGAACACAGAGCATCGTCCGTATGCAAACAGACTGAATACGTTGCCCTACTGTTTTGTGAGTGGGGAACTTTTTTACTCTGTGTGTATGGGTATGTGTTTTTTTTTCGGTGGCTAGTAGTATTTGTGTAGGGGATTCACGCCCTTATTAACGTGTCAATAAAGGTGCGTATAACGTACTAGTTTTATTGAAAGGAAGCTTCAAGTTGTCCTAGTTTGCTTTCGTCTCGGTGTCGTAAATAATTACGATGTAGGTAAGTAAGTTTGTAAAGATTTTTTTCTATTCAGGTGTTGAGATTTTCTTGATTCTGCAGGTTTGCTGACAGTTAAGAGACTCTAAAGGTGTAAGAAATATAATTATGTACAGTAAAATATGGTCTTATTAATTATAATGTATATGTTACCGGCCAAACCCAGGCCAAACTAATTTGTACTACGGCAAACTAGGAATCATCCCAAAAGGACAATCATAGGGCACCCTGACTAAATGGGTAAGGTAAGGTTAGAATTGGTGACAGAAGACGCGCGAGCCGAGCGAGCGTAGCGAGCGGTGCTCGGGCAGCGGCCGGCGAGCACTACATCCTAGTAATTGCTCTGTTTGGGTTAGTGTATCCTGACACGATAAACCAGTATGCGGTTTGGACTAGGACCAACCAGTTTAGCCTGAAATCGGGTTTGACCGGTAACATATATTTACTGACTGCCTCGTTAGTCTAGTGTTCACAAGTTTTATTGAGTTTCTCCATCAATAACTTCTTAGTAGCAGCCCGAAGTCTGGATTTGTGCCCGTTTGTTGCCAATAGGCTACCCCCCCCTCCCCATTACATGGGGCTAAAACAACAACCGAAATGTGGGTTTAATATTAGGTACACTTCTGTCAAAGCGTTAGAAGTGTACAGGCGTGATAGCAAGTTCTGTCACTAAAATTTATATTAACAAGGCGTGTTTTGACACGTATGAAAACTAAATGCATCAAAAACTCTACAACCTTCGCCTTTCTTGACGTTCTCGTAACAAATTCTAAGAACCACTTCACTTGTCATGTTATATTTGTATCGCTACAAGGTAAAATAACGTACTTCTGACGTTTGCAGAAAAATGTGTCTGACTTCTATTTCAACCAAAATTCGAAGTAAAATATCATAGAAATTATTTGCCCATTTGCGTTATGCTTTGATTTAAAATATTCATTTATTTTACTATTTATTTGCACATAGTAAACAACACGGAAATATAACATAATACAGGGTGTAAAGGTGCTCCCACACAGCAGTTATATAACGTTATACAACATTGTGTAACAACAAAAAACAAAAAAACTGCATTGCATTTGTTTAAAAACAAATGTTATATGTCACTCTCTAACGTTATATAACTGCTGTGTGGGAGCACCTTAAGGGACAGCCCTCCGCAGACTGATGGGGTGAATTGTATAATCGTACTAAGATGACCTAGTACTAGAAATTATTTCAGGAATGTAATGAAAATTCAATTAATTTGATTTGTTTTATTTCCTCTTACGCAACATATCGTTATCGTGGCAAAACGCACGTAGCGAACAGCAAGCACGATGACGATTTCGAAGAACTTTATAGCTAGGCAGGAAGTAAAGAGCTGATTTCACGCGTCGTTCGTTAGACAACAACCGTTCGTTTCAACATCCATTGTTATTTTTTTTTATTTTAGCAGTATTATTTACATAAATCGAATACTACGTACAGGGAATGTAATTTTATATTAAAATAAAGGAATAGTAACTGAAAAAACGATAAAAAATAATTCCTGACAAAAAATTCGGTAGAATATGATTCAATTTAAAGAGCTGAATGCTCCCTGACACTTTGCAGAGGGCTGTCCCTTACACCCTGTATAATATTTGGGTGCCATATAAAGGGTGTAAAAAGACCCTTAACGAAGCCGAAAGGCACTTGTTCTCCCCGTCATTGCGATCATTTTTTTGTTCTAGACCATACCTGGGAACCTTCTAGTTTCGGAGATATTGGGGGTCAAAGTTCCAACTTTTTCACAAGTTTTTTTTAAAATACATGTTTCTAATGTGAGATTTTTACTTTAATCACCTTCACGACCCCCGTACTATTCAATCCATCCACGAGCACAATGTTTTGAGTGCGTTACATTGAGTTTTACCGTAAAACGTGATTTTTCACCCCAAAAAAAAAAGTCGATTCCCAGCAATAATTTTTACCTAAAGTTACTTAGGTTGATGTACTGAATGCTTGGTTGACGGCTTCGTGAAGGGTCTGTTTACACCCTGTATACCAGGCGTAATTTTATGTTATGATATTTGAGTACATAGGTTTGCATATTTACTGGACATAGTATGGGAGAAAAGGAGAAAACAATGAGCTTTTATGCCTTAACCTATAATAATTATTATTATTTAGATATAAATACAAAAACACTTCACTACCTATATAGCGGAAAGACCTGCAGACGACAGAAGAATCGACAAAATGACAAATCAACAAAAGAATCTGTCATTTTGTCGATTCTTCCGTCGACAAAACCCGTTTCTACGGTGGTCATGTTACGCGTGCTGATGGTATGACATTTCATATAATTACATACTTTTTTCCCCCAAAACGAACTTAAACGAACGTCACAAAAATAGCTCCCGAAACTTTCACCAAACAACAATGAGTTAAGTTACTTAGTGAAGAGCCCTTTAATTCGGATTATAACAACTTTGCTTGTTAAGACTTGTCGGTTTTGAGGTAATGAAATACCCAAGACCCTCAAATGAGATTTCAGAAACTCTGTATTTGGAAGTTTTTAAGAAAACCAGTAAGTCTATTTTTAGGGTTCTGTACCCGGAGGATAACCAACGAGACCCTATTATTACTAAGCCTCCGTTGTCCGTCTGTATGTCAGCGGGCTGTATCTCATGATCCGTAATAGGTAGACAGTTGAAATTTTCACAGTATGTGTATTTCTGTTGCTGCTATAACAACAAAATAAATAATAAATTAAAAATTAAAGGGCCTCCCCTACTACGATGGTAAGGAACCCTTCATGCGCGCGGCTGACTCGCACTTGGCCGTTTTTTTTTGACTCGTTTATTTCATTTATTAAAATAATCTAATGTATTCTAATTTTTTGTTATAGACTATAGCTGGGAACCTTCTAGTTATGAATGCTTGGTTGACGGATTTGTGAAGGGTCCGTTTACACTTTGTATTATGTGTATCACCCCTAAAGAAGAAAAGTTTGGCGACATCAGCTTCTTAATAGAAAATGTTTTTATTCTATATTATAACTTTGTTGAGTCCTAACGAGGTTTCTTAGTTGTTAGAGACTTTCGTGGATTTATTTTGGGTTCACCCTAAGGCGGTTTTGACACCTACAATAAGTTGCTGTGTCAAATAAATATTTTTCTTTCTTTAACTTCAAAAAGTCTTCACATTAAGAACCTTTGTGCCAGTAACTTTTACCAAGGATTCGGGACATTACCGGAATCGCAGGTTATCTATTCAAAGAAGGTTGAGAATTTCATCACTTTTGAACGTCAAAAATTACTTTTGACAGTTCCGCAGAACGCCCACTCTTCGTTTTTACATAATTCTAGACCGCCTAGCGTTATAATTTTTTGTCTAATATTAAAATAAAAACAGCTGTTTTAAAAACGGGAGATTTTTTGTGCTGAATCCATTTAAAAGTTTATCACTCTTACACCACGGTGTATACTGACATATACACCGTGTTTGTGCAATACACGGTGTATATGTCAATCTCTACTTGTACTCAAACGATCATAGACAGTGATCGGATAATCGGGCGCTTTTCTCAACTATGTTAGGGTCGGCTTCCAGTCTAACCGCATAAAACACACAATATGATAAATGAAAAAGTCCCAGTATAAAATGTTCAATGTGTCCATTATAATATCATCAGCCTAGCGTTTTCCCAACTATTTTGGTGTCAGCTTCTAGTATAACTGGATGTTGCTGAGTACTATAATTTTTACGGCGGTGAAAGTTCTACAAATGACATCCGGGACCAAAAGCTTAACAGAAACTCTGTATGTAACGGTCACCCATCCACGGACCGACCTCGGCAAGCACTGCTTAACCTTTCAGATCGATCCGTGCGACTGTTTTTTATTTAGCCACGCGATCCTCTAACAATAGAAAACACACATAATAAAAAATCTTCTATAAAATTCTCCACGTAGCTAGTATAACAAATATGAGATAATACCTTTGTACTCGACTGTTTTTTTTTGTTCATCCAAGCTCAGGATGCAAGTCTAACGTAAATCCTATTCTATATCTATACACATATAATAGTATTTTGTTTGTTTGCAGATGCGTTGCTCGTCCACAACACACATGACTTGGCCAATGTTGACGCAGCGGCTACGAAATATCGTCTGAACACGTAAGTTTGATTTTGAACCTTACTCTTTAACATAGAGGATGTATTATAGAGTAGCAACCAGCAAGAATCAGCCCTCGGCTTCCCATTTTATTTGCAACAAACTCTCAGTCGACTTTCAACTTTACCCATCAAAGTTAAAGCTGCAATTTCATGTGAGTGACAATGTTGTGCTCTGTTTGTTTCCGTTGGGTCATTGAAAAGCAAAATTGAAAGTTACCGCCATTGTTTTAAAGTCCTGTATTGTGTGACAAATAAAGCAGTAGTTTTAATATTATAATGAGACTGTGAAGTGAAATAAAAAGTAATGGAGTTTCATGTGAACGGTTTTGTATGAATTTTAAAACGCATCCGATATTTTTTCCGGACGGAGGTGAATTATTTCGTCACAGAGAATTTCATTGTAAGGTATCGGAGAATAAATGCATAATGCATTTTAAGTCAGGTATATTGAGGTTGCAGAAACTCGTGGCTAAATAATAACAGCCACTCGGGTCGATCTTTAATCCAGTACTAACTGGGTTGTGGAGGTCAGATAGGCCGTCGCTCCATGTAAAATACTGGTATTCAGCTGCATCCGGTTAGATTGGAAGCCGACCCCAATATAGTTGGGAAAAGGCTAGGCAGATGATGACTCGGGTCGATCTTTAATGAATAAGCCGTGCTTACCTAAGTTGGTTCGTGAATGGGTGACGACTCATTACATACTGATACTGATTTTCCTCTATGAATTGGAATGCACGTTAAGCCGCTGGTCCCGGTTGTCATTTGTAAATCTTTGACAGTCGTTACAGGTAGTCAGTGGTTTGACAACCAGTCTAACCAAGGGGTATCACATAAACAGTACTAACTGGGTTTTGGAGGTCAGATAGGCAGTTGTTCCATGTAAAATACTGGTATTCAGCTGCTCCTGGTTAGACTGGAAGCCATGGATGGTTGTCATCGGAGAATGTAAAGCTAGAACTGAGACATCCATACATTAAAAATGCACAAAAAAACACTTAATGTAAAAGAATAAACAATTAAACATCTGTGTTCTTGCCTAGACCTCATTTATAGCATACCCCAGCGGTAGCCACTACGTACAGTCACGAGCACCAATATGTAAACACTTAACAACTTTTAATAGAGTTTTTCTCCGACAGTTCTGATTAAAATTTCATGTTGTTACGAACATAGTATTGTGGAATTCATATTTTTATGAAAAAGATCTTAACTTCAATTTACAATCGTTTTTTCTCACAAAAAAAAATTGCTTTTTTTGGGAAAGTGTATACATATTTGTGCTCTTGAGAGCGAGTCTTATGTACAACGCAACCTGCCAGGAAGCTGAGGTCGACATTTTCAATACTACTATAGCTAAATTGAAGAAAACTTTATCTAATAGCTTCTTTGAGCGTAAATAGTCAATTTTCTGTTTGGTGTTATATTATAATTATAGTCTATTATAAATTTTCTGTTTCATATATGATTTACTTATAAAGGGTGTAAAAAGACCCTTAACGAAGCCGAAAGGTACTTGTTCTCTCCGTCATTGCGATCATTTTTTTTTGTTCTAGACCATACCTGGGAACCTTCTAGTTACGGAGATATTGGGGGTCAATGTAATATGACTTTAATGTAAGATTTTTACTTTAAACACTTCCATCACCCCATACTATTCAATCCATCCATCAGCACAATGTTTTGAGTACGTTATATTGAGTCCGTAAAACGTGACATTTTACCCCAAAAAAAAGTTACTTAGTTTGATGTACAGAATGCTTGGTTAACGGCTTCGTGAAGGGTCCATTTACACCTTGTATACTACATGTGGAAACTAGTAATTGGCCATATCTTTTCTAAACTATTACTTACTGTTCGTTTAGCTGTAAGTTTTCCTAAAAATGAAATAAATAAGTTAAGTCTATTATTCTTTGAAAGCAACAAAATACATTGCTTTTCTTATAACCCCAAAACTTCCACTTCTATTCTAGTCAAAGACAAATAAAAAAACTTATTACAAAGAAAACCCTCTGTAAGTAGAACTTTTTGAAGATCTCCAACACTAGAAATATAAAAGGGAATTATTCCCTTGAAGTAGACTTTGTTGTTTGTTGGTGAAAATCGAATTTACTTGTTTAGACACTTGTTTATTTACATACTTGTTCTACCTGCGACTCCGCCCGCGGAATCAGTTCCTATATGAATCAAATCTTCTTCTTTATCAAGTGTCAGAGTTTTATGACACCCATGGGCCTCTGTCTTGGTTGTGTGTGTGTGTTTTTTTTGTTTTGTCTTGCATTTTTCTCGTTTTTTATATTAATAAGTACCTACGTATTTTTATTTGTTAAAACTTTACACAAGTTTGTTCCATTTAAGTACCTATTCATACATACCTACACATACCTAATTAGAAACAAAACTGTTTTATGTCCGTCACATCACCATCTCGGGTTCAGTTGAAAACCAGCGTCGGGCACTAGCTGCTCGGCAGTTTGCTGAACTGGGCCTATTTGGCGCAGCCGTGAGGCACACAATATTGTCTCTTTTTTTTCTGTTTAATTTACGTTTTATATTGTGTAGATTTAAGTTTCTTATTTTTTTTTTTTGTTTGTTTTGTGTACTTGTGGCATGTGCCAAATAAATACCTATGTTTTTTTTCTTTCTTTCTTTCTGTACATGTCAGAGTCAAGAAATATCTCTAGGGCATGGTGGTTTCCTCACGATGTTTTCCTTCACCGAAACAAGCGATAATTATACAATACGCACATGAATCCGAAAAATCAGAGGTGCGTGCGTTGGGTTCGAACTCGAGACCTATGACTTGGTAGCCCGACGGTCACACCGCTAAGCTATCTCACTGCTGCGATGCATGAATCAAATGACATATCACCAGACACAAATAATTACAGATACTTTTGTTATGTCGTGAGGAAAGTTTTGAGTATGAATTTGGAGGGGTATAAGAGTAGAGGAAGACCAAAGAAACAAAGGATAGACTGTGTAAAAGATGATATGGCAAGGAGGTATCTGATGAGATGACGAGTAATAGAGAAGTATGGAAGAAGAGGACATGCTGCGCCGACCCCAAATAAATTGGGATAAGGGCAGGAGAATGATGATGATGACTTTTGGTTGAGGAGTAGATCCTTGAAAATTGTTACGGGTAATCAGAAGTCAGACCAGTAACTGTATTGTGAAGGTCAGATAGGCAGTCGCTCCATGTAAAGTACTGGTACTAAGCTTCTTTTTTTTTTGGATCGGGAATACTCAAATAACTCCTCCGGCTCTGGGTGGAATGGGAGGGAGTGTCAGACTTTTACTGACTAAAACCCATCCATGTTCCTTCTTTGCCCTTTGTGTTCCAGGGCCGCGGTATCTCTTTGGAACAGTCCCGCAGCCCACTGGTATTAAGCTTGCTGTTCGCTATCGATATAGGGCTAAATACTTTAATGTAGGTGCAACAAATATGAATAATTTTCATGAAAGGCTATTATCAGCATTCTCTTAATCCTGATTCATCCTTTTTCTCGCCATATTACCTTTCATTACTTCATTGGTTGATTATTTTCTTTCTTTGGTCGAGTGGTCGCAAGCGCGACTGCCGAGCATGAGGTTTTGAGTTCGAAACCGAGTCGGGCAAAGTGTTATTGGGATTGTCCAACAAGAATTTCTCAGTAGCAACCACGGAGTCTGGATTTCTGGTCGGTTGATGGTAATAGGCTCGCCCCCTATTACATGGGACTTTAACATAATTGGCGATATGTGGGTGTACTATTAGTTTCACCTTTTTGTTCTTACCTTACTTTTATAGCCACCTACATTCACACTCAAAACTTTCCATACGACATTTTCCTAACGCCTCCGTCACACGCACATATCACTCAACTCTTCAGTCACCGTTGCTATGTTTAGACTTGTGTACCCGATAAAATAAAGGGTGTAAAAAGACCCTTAACTAAGCCGAAAGGCACTTGTTCTCCCCGTCATTGCGATCATTTTTTTGTTCTAGACCATACCTGGGAACCTTCTAGTTACGGAGATATTGGAGGTCAAAGTTCCGATTTTTTCACAAGTTTTTTTTTAAATACCACTTTTAAAGGTTTTAATTTTACTTTAATTAACTCGATGACCCGTTTACTATTCAAAGCATGCATCAGCACTAAGTTTTAAGTGCGTTACTTTGAGTTTTACCGTAAAACGTAATTTTTCACCCCAAAAAAAAAAATCGTTTCCCAGCAAAAATTTTTGCGTAAAGTTACTTAGTCTGATGTACTGAATGCTTGGTTGACGGCTTCGTGAAGGGTCTATTTACACCCTGTATACCCTTGGCTAATAGAGATTCAATTTAAAAAGCAATAAGTTAGACAAAGAAACAGTAACAAAGGCAGTTCGACACTCGTCTATGTAAAGATTTAAGCTGGACGAGCTAGCGAGCGCGCGGTGTGGAGAAACGTACTGTTGAGGAAGAAAGTGGTATAAAAATGGTATTTTACTTACCTTGTCTGTGTGGCAGGGTGCTAGAAGGAGGGGAGAGGTTCAGACAGCCATTTTTCTTATTAATAAAGGGTGTAAAAAGACCCTTAACGAAGCCGAAAGGCACTTGTTCTCCCCGTCATTGCGCTATTTTTACCTGGGAACCGGGAAGGAAATTATATAAGTACTTTCAGTTAGAGGACATTTGAATTATCATTCCAATAATTAATTAATTAAATAATACATTATCATCACAATTTTAATTTAATTTAATTTAATTTGTATTTTAATTTAATTTGTATTTTAATTTGATTTGAATTTAATTTGTATTTTAATTTAATTTGTATTTTATTTGTATTTTAATTTAATTTGTATTCATCATGACATTACTATGTAATTAGATTTGATTTGATTTAACTGTATTCTGATATTAATAATAGCATGATTGTTTAATTGTATGTATTCTTAATTTTAATTTCTAATAAATTAAGTATTTAGAGCATGTTAACTCGATGATGTGTAAGCTGTGGTCACCTGAAATATAGTGTGCATTACAAGACGTTTTGTAACTTGTAATAGTTTTCATATTATATAAGATCAATTGTAATGTGACTTGTTGGTGATCCTAAATAAATAAATAAAAAAATAATAATAAAAAAAAAAACCGTCTAGTTACGGAGATATTGGGGGTCAAAGTTCCAACTTTTTCACCAGTGTTTTTTTAAATACATGATTTAATGTAATATTTTTACTTTAAACACCTCCACGACTTCCGCACTATTCAATTCATCCATCAGCACAATGTTTTGAGTACGTTACATTGAGTCCTACAGTAAAACGTGATTTTTTACCCCAAAAAAAAAAGTCGTTTCCCAGCAATAATTTTTGCATAAAGTTACTTAGTTTGATGTACAGAATGCTTTTTTTTTTTTTTTTTTTTACCGATGGGAAATCATCAAATGACTTCTCCCGCTCTGGGTGGAGTGGGAGGGAGTGTCAGACTTTTACTGACTAAAACCCATCCATGTTCCTTCATTGCCCTTTGTGTTCCAGGGCCACGGTATCTCTTTCGAACAGTCCCGCAGCCCCGGCAGGCATCGGCCCTTGCGGGCCCCTTCCTGGTTGCTGACATCTCTTTGAGGCGCGCGTGGAACACGAACGCGCCGTCGACACGGCCTGTCGTCATAAGACGGACGGACGGTGAGCTAACCCATTACTCACCGTCCACAGGCCCGCGCCTACGGTGGCCGGGAGCCACCACGTGGCCCCCGACGCCCGGTGCGTCGCCCGCGGCGGCTGGGACGAGAGATTCTCTCCCTCTCACGTCCCGCCACCTCCTTCGCTAGCATGACTGCTTCGCAGAAGGAGGTGACGGCTTCCCATTCCCTCTCGCTCCGGACCATGGCCTGGACCAGGGCCGGGCGCGAGAGGTCGCCGCCGCCTATCGCCGTTACGAGGACACGGCGGAGCTCCGCCCAAGCGGGGCAGACCTCCACGGTGTGCGCCACCGTGTCCTCCGGACGATCCTCGCAATGATGGCACCCGGGCGTTTCCTCCCGCCCGATTACGTGCAGGAACCTCCCGAAACAACCGTGTCCGGTGAGGACCTGCGTCAGGCGGAAGGTGAGGGCGCCGTGGCGCCTCTCTAGCCACTCCTCAAAGAGGGGACTTATCGCCACTATTGTGGCGTGCCCTGCACTGGGTTGCGACAGTCGCTGTCTCCATGTCGCCATGAGATCGCGTCGGAAGTCTGTCCGCTGAGCGGTGATTTGCCGCGGCAGCGGAGTTTCCCCCCGACTTAGTGCCCCCGCGCGCCATTCATGCAGGCGCGCGAGGACTATCGCCTCCAGATCCCATGGCGGCAATCCGGCTAGGAGGCTCGCCGCCTCGCGGGAGATCGTGCGGTACCCCCGGATCAGCCTTACGGCTACGACCTTTTGGGGCGCGTTCAGGTAGTGCGCGGCACGCCGCTTAATTGAACGCGCCCACACCGGGGCCCCGTAAAGGGCCATGGACCGCACGACCCCCGCGTAGAGCCTACGGCAGGAGGCGTTTGGACCCCTCAGGTTGGGCAAGAGCCGCTTGAAGGCAGCCCCGGCCCGTTCCAGTTTGGGAGCCAAACGTCGGAAATGCTCAACGAAGTTCCACCGGCTGTCGAGGACGAGTCCTAGGTACTTCAAAGTCGACTCGACGCCGATGGGAACCCCTCCTACCGTCAGCGTGGATCCCGACGGTGGCGCATTCCGAGGCCCATGAAAGCTCATGGCCTCGGACTTGTGCAAGGCCACCTCGAGACCCAATTGCCGGATCCTCTCTACGACTATCGCAACCCCGCGTGTCATCAGTTCGGCCGCCGCCTCGTGCGACCTCCCTTGTGCCAGTACCAGCGTGTCGTCAGCGTAACAGACTACGCTGACGCCGCTAGGGAGGTCGGCGCGCAGCACCCAGTCGTAACCGATGTTCCACAAGGGCGGCCCTAGAACCGACCCCTGTGGAACACCGCACGACATCTCTCGCCGGTTCCATTCTCCGTTGGGACCAGGGTAGATGACATACCTGTCAGACAGGTAGTCCCCGACTACACGACGGAGGTAGGTGGGCACCCGGTGATACCGGAGTGCCTCCCTAATGCAGCTCCAGGGCATGGAGTTGAAGGCGTTGGCGATGTCGAGCGACACCGCCAAGACGACCCCACCCCGGGACACCGCGTCCCCCGTCATGAGGGCTCGCACGCGCATGATGGCGTCCACCGTCGAGCGCCCCTTGCGGAAACCAAACTGGTGTTCCGCAAGATCCGGCCCCATTCCCGCAAGGTGCCCGGCGAGGCGGTTTGCAATGACTCTTTCAAAGAGCTTGCCCACCTCGTCGAGCAACACAATGGGCCGGTATGCGGACGGAGAGTCCGCAGGGCGCCCTGGCTTCCGTATGAGGACCAGCTTGCCCGTCTTCCAACGAAGCGGGAACTGGCCTCTCTCCAAGCATGCGCTTAGGAGCCCTTCCAGTCGGGGCCCGAGAGCCTCAGAGGCCAGGACCCAGGCTTTGCCAGGTAAGCCATCGGGTCCCGGGGCGGCAGTTTTGGCCTTAAGCCTGCCTACCGCCACTCTCAGGTCTACCCCAGTCACCTCCGGAACGTCGTCATCGTCGTCGCTGTGGTCCGCTTCCGGCACCGCAAGCGGCGGAGCCATGGGCGGGGGAGTATGCTCCCCTCGCGAAGGGAACAGAGCGCTCACCACGTCCTCCACGAGCTCAGGCCGGAGACTCTGCGTCAGCGGGGGGGCCCAGGTGCGGAGTTTGTCCCGCACCATCTTATAAGGGCGCCCCCACGGATCTCCGTCGAGAGTCCCCAGCATCTCCTCGCGGGCCAGATCCTTGGCCCGCTGGACAGCCTCTTGGAGGGCGGTCTTCGCTGCTCTGTAACCCTCGTACAGCTCCGCCTCGATGGCTGCCGCATCCGGAGGGCGGATGCGGAGCCTGCGATGCCTGGTGTACAGGTGGCGCGCGGCGACGCACGCCTCGCGCAGAGTCGTAAGCTCTCGCGACCACCAGTACACCTGACGCCGGGCGCTTCCTGGCCGGACTCGGGGCATTGCCACGTCGCATATGTCGGACATGGCCTCCTGGAACCAAACCGCCTCGTTGTTTACGTCGGCAGGCCTGTCCGGTGATGTCACCCAGGCCTGCACGATCGCGGCTTCCAGGAGGAGCTCCCGGTCCAGCTGCTTCAGCGCCCATCGCGGACCACTCGGGGCCTGTAGGACCGGCGCGCTTGGGGTCTGGGCGGAGACGTCAAACCGGATATACCGGTGGTCGGAATAGGTCTCCACCCCCTCCATGACGCGCCAGTCAACGACACGCGGTGACAGAGCGGGGCTGGCGAACGAGATGTCCACCACCGAGTCACCCCGCATCCGCACACACGTGGGGACAGAACCCCGGTTAACGACGACTAGGCCTGTCTCCAGAGCCCAGTTCTCCACCATCCTTCCCCGCACGTCTGTGTAACGAGAACCCCACGCCAAGTTCTTGGCATTGAAGTCCCCGAGCACAAGCACGGGGAGGGAATGGCTTCCGATGACGACGCTCAGCTCCGTGAGGGAGTTGTGGAACTCGGCGAGAGTTCGGCTCGGGGAGAAGTAGACACCCGCTACGACAATATCCCCGAACCGTGCTGCTACGCACCCCTGACCCTTCCTGACATTTTCATGGGTCGGGGTGAATGAAATGTACAGAATGCTTGGTTGACGGTTTCGTGAAGGGTCTGTTTACACCCTGTATATTATCACGGCTGTAATCCCCAAAGGGTTTGGCAGAGGTGTAATAGTACACCCACATTTCACCAGTTTTGTTTAAGTCCGATGTAATAGGAGGGGAGCCTTTTGCCTTGCATATTATGGTTAGTAGGGCTTATCCTAATCTTTATGGTTTTAACTGTGTTTTTGTTTTTTTTCTATTTCTACATTGTGCTCACATATACGGGTTGTAAACAGGCTCTTTACGAAGCTGTCAACCAAGCATTCTGTACATCAAACTAAGTAACTTTACGTAAAAATTATTGCTGGGAAACGACTTTTTTTTTGGGGTGAAAAATTACGTTTTACGGTAAAACTCAATGTAACGGACTCAAAACATTGTGCTGATGGATGGATTGAATAGTACGGGGGTGGTGAAGGTGTTTAAAGTAAAAAAAAAATATTAGAAACATTTAAAAAAAAAACTTGTGAAGTTCCAACAACTTTGACCCCCAATATCTCCGTAACTAGAAGGTTCCCAGGTATGGTCTAGAACAAAAAAAATATCGCAATAACGGGGAGAACAAGTACCCTTCGGCTTCGTTAAGGGTTAAGGGTCTGTCCATGGAGTTTCTAGCCCAATCTTCTCCATGAGATCTACTATTTTTGAATGGGCAACTACAGTTCATTCACAGTTATTATGCCTGTGGCGTGACTGTAGGTAGCTTATTTTGGCCAAAGTGTATGTCACGGGTCTATTTGAAATAAATGCTTTCGGTTTGAGTTTGAGTTTGCCATCAACCTGGCTCAGATCCAGACTCCGTGGCTTGATAAATTTCTGATGGAAAAACCCAATAACACTTTGCCCGACCCGGAAATACAACCCAAGACCTCATGCTCAGCAGTCGCGCCTGCGACAATTCGATCAGTCAAGTCAGTCTACAGAGTAAAATAAAAACATTTCCAATAATACCCTCTGTAAACTATCTAGTAAAACATTTAAATCGTGCAATGCGCTACAAAACAGAGCACAGCATAAAATCCTTTTGCAATCGGTGACAGTTTTCTGTACGACGGTACCAGCCAGTAAGCCGATTGGAAAAAGTTGCAAACTCGACTTTGCCTGGTAATAGGATTTACCTAGGTCCTAGTTCAAATATTGTGATTCCTTGCTGTTAGTTCAGACTTTGAAGTTATTGACAGGAACTGTTATACTGTTTTAGAAAAACTGGCTTGTGGGGTTATGAAGAACAGGGTGGAAAGTTCTTCATCTTCCATAGAAAATGGAGGGTCCTCCGAACCGAGGTTGTATCTGGTGGCTACTGCCCGACAGTTGCTGTCGGGTTTTTCTGTATGGTCTTCAGACGCGGATTTATTGAGGGAGTCGGTTAATTATTCGAAATAAAGGTGTTAAATAAGAAGGAGGTCTTATCCACATATATTACTTACTTCCTTAAATTTTACGTATGTCGTGAGGCAAGTTTTGAGTATGAGTGTGTATAGGTATAAGAGTAGAGGAAGACCAAAGAAACGATGTATGGACTGTGTGAGGGATGATAATATGGCTAGAAAGGAGGCATCTGATGAGATGATGAGTAATAGAGAAGTATGCAAGAAGAAGATGCTGCACCGATCCCAAATTAATTGGAGGAGAATTATGATGAAACTCTACCTTTTCCGATCTTTGCTAATCAACTATGGCATCTCTACCCAAGAGAAGACACTATGGTATTTACTGATGGTAGTATAATGGCTTCAGCAAAAGTCTCGCTAGCAAAATAGATTTTAATATACCTAAGTAATTTTATTAAACACGTGTTAATCATTTTCTAACAAAGGGTTTTCTGTTTTCAGATTAAAAAGTCGGAGATTTGAACACAATGGTAAGTTTTTTCACTCAAATTGATTTTTTGAATAGTTTTATTCCCGACATTATATATTTTATGCTTTTTTTCCGGTCAGAGATTTTTTTTTCAAAATGTATGGAATAGCAGATTTTTTTTAAAATTACTCATAAAAAATCTATGTAAGGGGGAAGGCAGAAACCACAGAGCGCCACCTGCTACTATCCTTATATACTCCTTTTGCCTCGTCCACGTTCATATGATACATCTGGTGGCCTACCATGACGTCTTAAAGCAGGAGTAATTCTAGTGTGGGAAAAAGATGGCGCTAAACGACCTGTATAGCTCTGTCTCTTTCTCACACTGGAACTACAACTGCTTTAAGACGTCATGGTAACCCCCCTGGTCATACACCCACGCCGGTTGCGAGTACTACGCACCTTACCTTTCTTAAGAACCAATAAGATTAGTGTATGTCCTAGGGCGTCCCCTCCCTGCGTTGCCGATAAAATCTGCCTTGTAAATACCTTTTGTTAGTCGCCTTTCACTCATCATATCCACATGACCAAACCATCTAACCATGGGAAAAACAATTATAAAAAAACTGCTCTCTTCAGGTTTTGGATTGCGACATAACCCACAAATGAATTAAATAAAAATTGTTAATTTAAACTGGCAATGGAGCGCAGCATACTTAACGTTAAACTTACCGATCGAATAAGGAATACCATACTGCGCTCCAGAACTCAATTGGTTCAAAAAGCTGCTAAACTGACATGGGACTGGGCAGGCCATGTCTGCCGGATGACGGAGCCGGCAAAGCTGTGGGCCCGCATATCACCAAACTGGAGCCCTGAGACAGTTAGACGGGGTCGCGGCAGACCGAGTAGAAGATGGCGGGACGCCTTAGATGGCTTTCTCGTTAATTGGCGAGAAGAGGCGCAACATCGAGAAAAGTGGAAGGAATGGGGGGAGACCTTTGCCCAGGAGTGGGACAGTTCAGGCTGATAAAAAAAACTTTACACAAATACGTTAAAAGATGGACTTAATGTCTAAGGCATTCTCAACCAGTAATCAAAGGGTAGTAAAGAACAGATAAAATCCAAAACAAACCCCGAACTAAGCTAAAAAGTAAACGAATTTCTAGTATTTGTCTCAAAAAGAAAAAAACAGACTCGTCCTAACACTAAGTCGGAGTTACAACCTAAGTAATTTTCTTCAAAGACAAAAGAAAAAACTTTGAAGTATTCATAAAACACCCCTTTGTCAAAAGTTTTAAAGATCTCTTTCACGTAAAGTACATAAAGAAGGATTGTAGAAAAAATATCCTTGAATTACTATGAAGCATTGTTTTTCTGAAAAACTTTAGTCTGTTGAAGATTGACGGCTGGAACAAAATAACTGATTAATTTTGTGGATACGAAAGTTTTTGTTAATGTTTTTCTCTCATAGTGGAAAATAGTCTAATTTTATGAGTTTATAACACACTAGCTTATATCCTCGGCTTCGCCCGCGCCGAGTTCAGTAATTATCCCACAGGATCGTATTACTGGGATAAAAAGTATCCTATTAACGTATTTCTTTTTTTTTTTTTTGCCCCGTCCTGTTCATGTTATAAATATTTGATATGCGTTGTACCTACCTATGTTTATTGTATTTTTTTTGTTATTTTGTATGATGCACGTCATGTCCCTGCGACAAATAAATATTTTTTCTTTCTTTCTTTCTTCTTTCTTTCTATATTATAAACTATCAGTGTGCCAAATTTCTTCCAAGTCCAGTCAGTAGTTTTGGCGTGAAAGAGTAACAAACATTCATCCATCCTCACAAACTTTCGCATTTATAATATTAGTAGGATTACTTGCGGTGTTATGATACATAAACATTCACCTAGGGCAACCTGGACAGCCCCAATTCCTCCATCCTCCTCCGTCCTCTTGGTGACTGGCATTTATACTTTTCCCAAGGCATAGTATATAGGGTGACTGTTAATTAGTGACCGATACTTAAACTCGTGATTGTACTCATGATAACAAACAACTTTCCCAAAGATATTTTTTTTTAATACTCATTCATTTTTATCACAATAACACAACACCGGAGTATTACGGAGCGGGCTTGCGAGCGGCGCGGGTGCTCTGCCGACCCACTGTTGTACGGTATGATAGTATTGAGACAGAACGACGTCATGCGGCTAGCAGCTGGATAGGTCACAGACGCGTGCGCGCGAATTTCGTACGGCCCGCTGTAAGTATTAAAACAAAATGTTTCTTTGGGAAAGTTGTTTAAGTTGTGTAAGACGTGTTTAAGAATCGGTCACTAATTACCAGTCACCCTATATATGCAACTGTTTCACAATTCTAGCTTAGACAAAAAAGAAAAGTCGTTTTATGACGGCTAAGAATTTTTATTACATAGCTATGACCTTATTGCCATCAGCTGGGCAAAAAACCAGGTTCTGTGGCCGCTACTGATAAATTCCTGAGGAAAAACCCAATAACACTTTGCCTGACCTGGGAATCAGACCCAGGACCTCATGCTCAGCAGTCGCGCTTGGGACCAGAAGACCACCAAGGTCTCCACCCCCTCCATGACGCGCCAGTCAACGACACGCGGTGACAGAATGGGGCTAGCGAACGAGATGTCCACCACCGACTCGCCCCGCATCCGCACACGCGTGGGGACACCCGGCAATGGAACCCCGATGTAGGAAGACCAGGCCTGTCTCCAGAGTTCAATGCCTGCCGGGACTGCAGGACTGTTCGAAAGAGATACCGCGGTCCTGGAACAGAAACGGCAAAAAAGGAACATGGATGGGTTTTAGTCAGTAAAAGACTGACACTCCCTTCCACTCCGCCCAGAGCGGAGGTGGGGGTGTGTTTGATGATTTCCCATCCGAAAAAAAAGACCACCAAGGTAGACCGACGAATTCAGTTCATAAAAATTCTATTCACTCTTGAGCTACAATACTTTTGCAATCTAGGATAGAAAATATAAGTTTTCGGTGCTAGTACAGAATTCGGTCTAGGTCGAAACTATAAAGAGAGTAATATCATATTATATATGTAATAAAGTTTTTATCGTTCTGTCGGCTCCAATAACCTTTGTTAAGTGCTGGTCTTATGAGTGTGTACGTACAAGCTCACATATTTTTATACCCTTGAGAATAGAAAGCCAAATTAACAAAAATATACAGGGTGTAACAGAAAGGGTATAGTCATTTGAAAGGATATGCTGCAGATCATCAAACTGAACAACTTTCTCCTTGGGTCCAATATCGTAAATGCGAAAAAATTATCAGTTGTAGCTGTTGGCATCCCCAAAATTTAATTTCCTTGCAACACTAATATTATACTTAACGGCAATGTTTTTATTATCTGTCAAACCAACTGTCTCTTGTCAGTTCACAAGAAATATAATTTTAGCAATTTAATTGACTCCAAGAACAAGTCACGTAACACATTTTTTTATTTCTCTCAAAATTCATAAGTCAAACCCTATGAATTACAACTATAAACAGTAGCCGAGTAGGTTCTGAAATTTTGTATGAGACAGCTGATAATTTTTTTGTTGATAATTTTTTCGCATTTAAGGTATTAGACCCAAGGAGAAACTTGTTCAGTTTGATGGTCTGCAGCATATCCTTTCATATGACTATACCCTTTCTGTTACACCCTGTATAATAAATACTGTCTCATAAACGAGAGAGCGCTCGTGGCTAAATCATAATAATTAATATTTAATCCTAACGTGTAACACAGAAATATTTATTTTTTATTAATATGTAAAGGTAATCCTTCAGAATAACTGCTTATTAACTGGTACGATAAACATTATTTACTTTACAATAATAAAATTGGAGGAGCTCGTGGCTAAATAATAACAGCCGCTCAGATCGATCTTTAGGTTAAGCCGCGCTTGCCTAGGTTGGTCTGTGGATAGGTTACCACCCATTTCATACCGAGTTTCCTCCGTGCCTCGGAAATCACGTTAAGCCGCTGGTCCCGGCTGTTATTTATAGATCTTTCACAATCGTTTCCGGTAGTCAGTGGTCAAAAGTCTGACAACCAGTCTTACCAAGGGGTATCGTATTACCTAGTACTAACTGGGTTTAGGAGGTCAGATAGGCAGTCACTCCATGTCAAATGTTGGTATTCGGATGCATCCGGTAAGACTGCAAGCCGACTCTAACATAGTTGGGAAAAGGCTAGGCAGATGATGAATAATAAAATTAGTGTTTTGACATTTATACATGAAGACGAAGATCCTATTGCAAAATCAGTCTCCTTAAACATTTTCGCGAAATCACAGTGCTACCTACGTGTTATGTTTTGAAGCTTGTGAACTTATGAATAAAATTGATTTCTAGAAACGTCTATACACCGTGACTTTTTAGTCGTCTTACAACGGCAGCCCACTTCATGTATCCAATGTCTACTAAACATTCATGAAAAAAAATAGGTATTTATGAGATTTTAATAATTTAAAAATAAACATATAATTCAGTATTATGACGCATGACGTAGTTAAAACACCCTGTTGTTAGCGATGTTCTACTGGAGTCGAGCGCTGGGTAGGTATATTCTCCCGTTTGACACGTAAATGTCATTAACAGGATGTTTCATATATTTTTCTAATGTTTATTTATTTTTCTTTGTACCTATTATGGTAGGTAAAAAAAAAACCGCGTCTAGAGCTATATTATGTCGGGCACATTGACTGGACCACCTTTGTAAGACGACTAAAAAGTCACGATGTATTTCTGTCTAGCTCCAAAAATACCTAGATAAAAACAACTGTAACCAGAAAAAAACCTTAAAAAGATGAGCATTAAGGAGATCAACATAAAACTTCAACAATTCCGCTGTTGATCTACCTTTAAATCCGCATTTGCATTTCCTCCGTCGCGAGTCTGAAGCCAGTTTGAACTGCATAAATCTGGTTAGATCCAGCGGGAGCCGGATTTTGGCGGTCGTTACCGAATCAACGTAGGAATGACGAACTTTATGGAGTCTTGAAAGGAGTTGATTTTCAATTGTTTGTGGTTTTATGAGACGTAAAACAAATGCAGGCGGTGAAGTATTTTGTTAATGCTGCGGGACTGTTCGGAAGAGATACCGATGCTATTTATTATATTATTTATTTTATTTTATTTATATTATTCCGAATCAAACTTCACCTTTAACAGAACACTACTAAGTGCATTTACCATCTACTTAGTGTTTTCCTAACTATGTTAGGGTCGGCTTCCAGTCTAACCGGATGCCGCTGAATACCAGTATTTTACATGGAGCGACTGCCTGTCTGACCTCCACAACCTAGTTAGTACTAGGTAATACGATAGCCCTTGGTAAGACTGCATCGACTGGTTGTCAGACTTTTTTGAGCCACTGACTACCTGTAACGACTGTCAAAGATCAACAAATGACAGCCGGGACCAACGGCTTAACGTGCTTTCCGAGGCACGGAGGAAACTCGGAATGTAATGGGTCACCCATCCACAGACCAACCTAGGCAAGCACGGTTTAACCTAAAAATCGATCCGTGCGGCTGTTATTAATTAGCTACGAGCTCCTAACATAAATAGGTATCGTTGAAAAAAAAAAGAATAATTTTTATAAAGTTTAAAAAGCTTGGGGTCGATAGCACATCCTTGGAACGTAAAACTTAAGTCGTCTTAAAGCGACTTCCACAAAAAAGATTGGACACTTTCTTTAAAGAGATTGAAAAGAGTTTAATACCGTTTCTCGAAACCTACTAAAAAAGGGGAACCAATTAGCTTTGAAGATAAAAACCAAAGAACATAAAAAAATCTCACTCTTTTATATTCCACAAAAAATATGAGTCTCTGAAAAAAAAAACATGAAACTTAATAAAAGTCAAAGCCATCGGAAAACTGCTTTAACAGAAAATAAAAAAAAATAACGTGAAAACGGTATTCATAAAATGCATTGAAGCGTTAAAAAACGTTCACAAAATATTCAACGTTGCACAACAATCGATACATTTATGTGTACGAAATTACAAACACAGCTAAGTCTCAAATTTATGTAGAACTGCATATATCTGGATTAAAGCGCTTCGGACCGGATTTCGGCGCTCGCTACCGGTAACGGCCAATCAGAGCACGCTAATCTCAGTTAGTTGGGATAAGCCTTATGTTATTGTCGGAAACACTTATCATTTAATCAAACAATGGTAATTGCGGGATTACAATTAATTTAGATTCATTTTTATTGCTTTTTGCGTAAATTAGGTTAAGAGTACACTTGAAATGGTACGAAATAAAAGTATTTTCCGGGTTAAGAGTAATTAAATAATTAATGATTTATTTTATTACGCTTTTGCCTGAATGCTTTATTTTCCTGTAGCCGCTTTGAGGGTAAAATATTTTTTTTAAAGCAGCTTAATGTTCAAGAAAAAGTCATAATTCTTTTTTAATTAATGATTTTAGGAACATTCTGGCTGTTAACTTATTTTTTTAAGAACCTCGATTAGCTTTTTAATAGTGCTCGTAACGCTTCAGAATAACTTTACAAAAACATTACTCGCGTTTTGGCGTAGTCGGATAAAATATGGCGCCCAAAACGTACTACGAAAAACATTTCTAGTCCGTCATTCCAAACCACAGGGCTTACATAGGACATCTAGCATAAATAAGTACCACCAATTTGTTCAGTAAACGTCACTGTGTTCTAAATTTATGCGTGGACACAATTACTACGCAAACGAAATTAGACAGCGTACTGTCGTACTGGCGTATTGTCGTAGTGGCGAGCTGGCGTAGTATGGGTTGGCGCACACTAAACATTTTAATGTGCGTTTAATAAATCACTTGAAATTGTAATTCTAGTGATGGCATTAATCAACGACTGCTCATGAAACTGTTGAAATCGGGTAAGCAGTTTAGGTTTTGTAAATGACCTTAGACTCGTTTCTGCCCACGGATTTGTCCGTGTGGAAGCCGAAACTAATTCCATGGGAACATACTGCCGGAACAAAAATACTCTAGGTCAAGTTAAGGGGCTACCTATTTGCGATTTCATCAAAATCTATTCAGCTCTCAAAGCGTGAAAGGTAACTGACAGACCGACTTACTTTCCCACTTTTAATAATATAAAGGGTAGAAGGGACACTGACGCGAAAACGGTTGCCACGTATTCGAGTCGGTGTCCGTTCCACCCCGTATAAGCATGGATAATGGTTCCGGAGGAATTATGAAAATGTCGTGAGGAAAGTTTCGGGTTTAACACAGGAAGTCGACAGAAACGATGGTTGGACTGTGTGAAGGATGATATGGCAAGAAAGGAGGTGTCAGATGAGATGACGAGTAGTTGGCAATTATGGAAGAAGAAGACATAAAATGCTGTACGGTACCCCAAATAAATTGAGATAAAGATAGAAAAATGATGATAAGTGATTGCAAGATTCGACTTTACCGCGACCATATAAATGCAAATATGAAAAAATAACGCAATGCTTGTCAAAGGAAAGTTATTATTGGTATCTCCAAAATAGAATCTACAAACTGGAATATACAGAAGTTAACAAAAGCAAACCAGCCGAATACGAACGTGATGTCGTAAATTCTTGGTCCCTATCGTCAGCGCCATTGATGCTCGTTCTAAAAGCTCTGTGTGCTGTGTGTGTGGCAAGCCTAATGGTTTCACTAGAGGTGCAATATTGCATATTTCTCGCAAGGCAAATGAAATGAGACATGTCGCACTGTATCTACTCGAATAAGACAAATTCAAACGAAATTGGAATGAATGCTGTGGAAATGCGTTCCTTGCAAAGCATATATTATGTCATGTAACTATGAATGATAAATTGAGGAATAAGGTTATACGACACCAGCTGTGCCCCGCGACCTTCATCCGCGTAAAATTATTAAAAATACAATTTTCCCCGTTTTTGCAACATTTTTCATTGCTGCTCCGCTCCTATTGGTTGTAGCGTGATGATATATAGTCTATAGTCTTCCTCGATAAATGGGCTATCCAACACTAAAAGATTTATTCAATTCGAATCAGTAGTTCCTGAGATTAGCGCGTTCAACCAAACGAACTCTTCAGCTTTATAATATTAAGTATAGATAAATTGAAAAGGGTATGTTTAGATGGTTTGGTCATGTGGAGAAGTTGAGTGAAAGGCAACTAACAAAAGGTATTTACAAGGCAGATGTGAGTGGCAACGCCGGGAGGGAACGCCTTAGAAGGACATGCACTGACTTTATTGGTGAGGTTCTTCAGAAAGGTCAGGTGCGTAGTACTCGCAACCGGCGTGCGTGTATGACCAGATGTATGAACGTGGACGAGGCAAAAGGAGTATGTAAGGATCGTGGTAGGCGCTCTGTGGTTTCTGCCTCCCCCATGGCAAAAGGCGCGAGTTTTTGTATGTATGTACATATTATTATGACAAACGAAATTCAATTTGAAGTCACTTTTAACTCTTAAATTGACCCTAAGGCCTAGGTAAAATTATATTTTGTCAGCGACAATGTATCAGAATGACATAAACCACCGAAAAGGAACCTGGGAACCATCTAGTTACACAGATATTGTAGGTCAGAGTTCTCGTTTTTTTTTATAAATCCATATTTTTAAAGTTAAAACTTTACTTAAAATACATCCAAGATCCATGTAATATTCAATACATCCATCAGTAAAATGTTTTGACTGCACTTCTTTGAGTCCTACCGTAAACTGTGATTTTACCTCTCATAAAAAAGGAGTTTCCCAACAATCTTTTTTACGGAAAGTTACTTAGTTTCATGTACAGAATGCTTCGACGACGTTGACGATGTTGACGGCTTCGTGAAGGCTCCGTTTACACCGGCGTGTGTGTAAGCTACATAAATACTAGTTATGATGTCTACGCTAAGTTACTGATAAAATAAGAATGTATAAATAGAAAATATTTAGGGCAAGTAAACAACAAAATGAAGTGTGCAAACACATCTACCCATTTAGCATAACGAACGTCGTAAAATCATGGTCCAATGATCGTCAGCACCATTGATGCAGTTGCCAGGCTCGTACTAAAACCCTTGTTAGTGCGTCCAACCTAGCGGTTTCACTAGAGGTGCAATATTGCATATTTGTGATATGAGACAAATAACGCTCTGACGCACTGTACCACGAATGAGACATGAAACTCTGGACTTGATGAGTTCCAAATTTGAAATACGAGATGATGCAGTCCTGATGATGATGGATAGCATCAACAAAAGATGAACCAAATCTATAAACCTCTGTTTGGTTAAGACTCGTTTTGGTTTAGCAGTGGTTAGATTTAGAGGAGCTCGTGGCTAAATAATAACAGCGGCTCGCGTCGATCTTTAGGTTAAACCGAGCTTGCCTAGGTTGGCCTATGGATGGGTGACCACCCATTACATACCTAGAGTTTCCTCTGTGCCTCGGAAAGCACGTTAAGCCGTTTGTCCCGGCTGTCATTTTCAGATCTTTGACAGTCGTTAGGTAGTCAATTGCCCAAAAAGTCTGATAACCAGTCTTACCAAGGGGTATCGTATTACCCAGTACTAACTAGGTTGTGGAGTTTAGATTGGCAGTCGCTCCATGTAAAATACTAGTATTCAGCTGCATCCGGTTAGACTGGAAGCCGACCCCAACATAGTTGAGAAAAGGCTAAGCAAATGATGCATACCAAAATTCGTCATTGAAGTTCTAACCGCTTTTCTTTTTTTTGAAAATGTTGAATTGAAGATATATCTGGCCATGGCATAGCCTCAGCAAAAAGATGATGCAAATCTATAAACCTTGTTTTCGGAGATTTCTTTTAGTTGAACAGTGGTAGGATTTTGACTAATTTTTAAACCTTAGTCAAACTTTCGTCTTGCAGGACTGCTGGAAGAAATTTCTTATGAAATAAGCAGTACCTTTGTGCTTCTCTATCTTAATGTAATGTCCTTTTAAGTATTTTGTGAGTACATAAATAAATAAAAAGCAGGTAAATCCATTATATGAGAACAGTTGATACCGTGCTAAAAATATAGGGTGACTGTTCATTAGTGACCGATACTTAAACACGTGATTATACTCATGATAACAATCAACTTTCCCAATGAAACTTTTTTTTAAATGGCAAACAGCTGATAGGTCACAGGCGTGCGCGTGCGAAATTTTATACGGCTGTTGTGTTATTGTGATAAAAGTCTGTGTATAAAAAAGTGTTTCTTTGGGAAAGTTGTTTGTTATCATGACTACAATCACGTGTTTAAGTATCGGTCACTAATTACCAGTCACCCTATACAACGTGTAACAGAAAGGGTATAGTCATATGAAAGGATATGCTGCAGACCATCAAACTGAACAACTTCCTCCATGAGTCCAATATCGTAAATGCGAAAAAAATAACAGCTGTCCCATACATTTGGGTCGAGTAGGTATTGAAGTTTTGTATGGGACAGCTGATAATTTTTTCGCATGGAGGAAGTTTTCAGTTTGATGGTGGATAAGCCAATCGTTCGAAGGTTATTTAAGTATCGGCACTCATGATAGGCTTAAAATGCACCTCAACCGCTTGTCCCAACAACCCTTGTCTTAAAACATCTCTCAGCCCGCCAAGACCTCAAAATCCTTACTATTCAAATTGGCAATTCGCCACCTAGCTTTAGCCAGTATCTCTACAAATTGTTCATTGTAATGGCCTGTGGAACGCCCTTATTCAGCTCTCGACGTTGGCATGCAATATTTGCATGTGTTACACAAGGTTTGTCTTCAAATTTGTGTGAGACAAGCTTTACGAATGGAAATTGTAGTACTCGTGGTCTATGCCATAACCCCTGCAACACCACTGCAATTCCTGAAAGCCAGAATCAACAGTGGCGACCACCAGAAAAGCGCCGAGACAATGAAGCTCGACGAAGTCCCAGCAAGCACTTATTTCAATTAGACCATTACAGGCACTTTTGAATGTCAGAAAAACAAAGAAAGCGAAGCTACAGACACAAGTCATAATAACTTGTGAAAGTACTGTAGTTTAAATGTCGCAACGAAATTAATCAGAAAATAATAGCGGAGGAGTTGGAAAAACATAATTTCCACTTCCCTCCATATCAGCAGGAGACAGAACAAAACAAGATCAATAAGCACAAAGGGACGTTTACAACTGGGATAAGCCCGGTTGCCTAGCATCACGGATATTGTATTCTATGTCAGAGTATTTTTTTATATTAAAATGAATTGGTTTTTAAATTGCCATTTCATTTGGTAAATCAAGGCAACATCTGCTTAGCCTTTTGTCAACAATGTTGGGATTTGCTTCCAAATTCACCGGAGTAAGCCCCAACTACATTTAAATCGCATCCATTCATCATCATCATGATCATTTCAACTTTTCAATTTTTCATTTCATTTTTTTTTCCATTTTTAGCCGTTAAAGTGTCAAAAAGAAACAGACAGACAGAGAAAGCTATGCATGTGTGTGTGTATGTGTGTATGTGATAATATTACCAAGGATCATCATCTGCACATATGATTAGGGGAAGACCAAAGAAACGATGGATGGACTGTGTAAAGAATGATATGGCAATAAAAGAGGTGTCTGATGAGATGACGAGTAATAGAGAAGTATGGAAGAAGAAGACATGCTGCGACGACTCCAAATGAATTGGGATAAGAGGCAAGATAATGATGATGATCATCATCTGCAAAGCCTTTCCACAACTATGTTGGGGTCGGCTTCCAGTCTAATCGGATGCAGCTGAATTCCAGTATTTTACATGGAGTGACAGCCTGTGTGACCTCCATACCCAGTTAGTACTAGGTAATACGATAACCTTTGGTAAGACTGGTTGTCAGACTTTCGGGCCACTGACCACCTGTAACGACTGTCAAAGATCTACAATTGACAGCCGGGACTAACGGCTTTCCGAAGCACGGAGGAAACTCAGTAATGGGTGCAGGTCACTCATCCATGGACAAACCCAGCCAAGCGCGTTTTAATATGAAGATCAACACGAGCGCCTGATTTTATCTAGCCACGAGCTTCTTATGATAATATTACCAAGGATTTTTTTTTTAATGGATGTGAAATCATCAAACACCTCCTCCCGCTCTGGGTGGGGTGGGAGGGAGTGTCAGACTTTTACTGACTAAAACCCATCCATGTTCCTTCTTTGCCCTTTGTGTTCCAGGGCCACGGTATCTCTTTCGAACAGTCCCGCAGCCCCATACTCCTTTCGCCTCATCCACGTTCATATACATGGACGTTAGTCTCAAGTACAGGCACCAGCCCTTTACAAAAAAAAAAAGAAAAGTGATACATTGTAATCCCCAGCAGATTCACAACAAAACACACAATCACTCAACACCATACATTTCACTGGTACGGCTACCGAGTCAGCGGGATACTACCATCAATCTCATAGCCAGTGAAGCGTATCGACACGGGTACCTGTCGCTACGTACGACCCATTACACCGAGTACAATATTGTAATGGCGATGACAATACATGTATGTAGTTTTTGTGAAAATAGTTTATATTTGCTTATCCGGCTCGAAGGACCAAAATGTAGAACTCGTGGAATGCTGTCAGCGAAGGGGTGGACTCGGTGATATTAACGGGCCTTTTTCAATGAGACTCCAAGTATAATAAAGCTTATGCATAAAGAGATTATGGGGCCGTTAACAAAAATTTGCACGCAAAAATGCTCGACCACGTTAAATAATATTTACTAAATTGGTTAAGTTCTTCCTTTCTTTTTTTATCGTGCGGTTAGTGCCTAACCTGGTGTCAAAGTTTTTATGCTGCCCATAGGTTCTGACTTGGCTTTACATGCCGTCGAGAAATATCTCTCTAGCATGCTTCTTTCCTCACGATTTTTTCCTTTACCGAAGCAAGTGATAATTACACAATACGCAATATTGTTTAGATTGATAACAAACATTATGGAAAAACACCGTACATTTATTTTTGAACTGTTGATAATATCTTTATACCTGGGACGCTCTTAACTTGCACTTCTTTATACATCGTTCTCACATAAATGTATAATCTCCACATGAATGATGCAACCAAGATTTTGTAACAATATTTTGATTGAAAAGAGTGTCCATGGGCTTGCCCATTCTTCTCCATAGAGATCTACGCCCTGGAATGGGCAACTACAGTACTTTCACAAGTTATGATGCTTTGTGTCTGTGACTGTAGCTTCTCCTTTTTTTGTTTTTCTGACATTCAAAAGTGCTTGTAATGGTCTAATTGAAATAAAAGCTTTGAGTTTGAATTTGAGTTATGAATTTCAGATTGGGATAAAAAGTGACAAACCTAGAATGCATTTACTCGAAGATAGATTAAGCGAAGCTCTACTATAAAGCATTAAAGCACACGATATTTGGTATCTATCACCAATATTGATTGATGCTATAATACGTACCTATGTAGTTCTTGATGTTTTTTCCGCAACAATCGATCTTAATTTCCGTTCAAACATCTTTGCTTTCTAACACCATATATTATAGTATATATTTCTCGACAACTTTTTGCCTTTGCCTCGTTACTTAGGTAGGTAGTCAATACAGGGTGTAAGGGACAGCCCTCAACATACTGATGGGGTGAATTCAGTATGATAATATTATCTTATTAAGATGACCGGTACAATAAATTATTTAAGGAATCCAATAAATTTGATTTGTTTTATTTCCTCTTATCCAATGTATCGTAACCGTGGCAAAACGCACGTAGCGAACGGCAAGCGCAACGACGAGATCGGTGAACTCTGTAGCTAGGCAGGAAGTGAACAGCTGATTTCTCGCGTCGTTCGTTAGAGTATTTCAACATCCATTGTTGGTTTTTTTTTTATTTTAGCCGTATAATAATTTACATAAATGGAGTGCTGCGTACAGGGAATGTAATTTTACATTGAAATAAAGAATTAACAAAAAAAAAAAACAAGGAGAAAAATTCCGGTGGAATATGATTCAAAATAAGAGCTGAATCCACCCTGTCAATTTGTGGAGGGCTGTCCCTTACACCCTGTATATATTTTGCACTCACGACCAGGCTGATTGCATTGTGGTCTAGTCGTCACAAGTGCTACTGTTAAGCATGGGGTTCTGGATTCGATAACCAGATCGAGCAAAGTGTTATTGGATTTTTCCATCAGGAATTTCTCAGTAGCAGCCATCTCCCCTAGAGTTGTGCCCGGTCGGTGGCAATAGGCTCGCCTCCTTTTACATGGGACTACAACAGAACTAGCGAAATGTGGATGTACTATTAAGTACACCTCTGCATAAGCCTTCGAGGGTTAAAAGTACGATATTATGTGTTATGTTGTTAAATATAACTCGCCAAATGTAGGTATACTATTAGGTATAATTCTGTCTAATCGTTCAGAGATTACAGGCGTGATATCTGGCTTCCACAACCCAGTTAGTACTAGGTAATACGATACCCCTTGGTAAGAGTGGTTGGCAGATTTTTTGGGCCACTGACTAACTGTAACGACTTTCAAAGATCTACAAATGACAGCCAGGACCAACGGCTTAACGTGTTTTCCGAGGCACGGAGGAAACTCGAAATGTAATGGGTGATCACCCATCCACAGACCACCCTAGGCAAGCACGGCTTAACCTAAAGATCGATCCGAGCGGCTGTTAATATTTAGCCACGAGATCCCTAGTGACTGACCACAATAAGTAAGTACATCATAATACAAACCAATAACACAACATAACACTATTGTACAAATTAAGGCTCGTCAGTGCATCGCTGACGCCGCTCCGGTCCGTGGAGCATTACGTACCGTGACGGCTTGAGTGCTGACGAATTATATTAACATAATATACGGAGCTAATGGGGTGGGTTACATGACTCTGTCAATTTATTAATGAGCAATGTGCATGCTATGTCTGAGAGTATAAGGGTGGAAATTGCAGTTTTGTTGTTGGCTTTGTAGCCGTGCTTTAAAAAAATAACAAGTGTAAAGTAATGTAAGGGCAGTGGTAGCATCGAAATATGAGTTATAGGATGTAGGTTTGAACCCAACCAGTAATGTAATATAATTATTCGATGCCTGGGTCGGGCACAGTGTTATTTGTTTTTGCATCAGGAATTTCTACGGAGCAGCCACGGAGTCTGAATCTGTGCCCGGTTGATGACAATAGGCTCGCCACGTATTACATGGCACTTAAACATTACTGTCGAAATGTGGGTGTACTATTAGGTAGATTTCTGCCTAACCCTTCGGGGATTACAGGCGTGAACCTCCATGTGGGCGAAGCCGCTGACATAAGCTTGTTTCTTTATAATTTTACCCCATCATTATCTTCCGCAGTTAGTTCTGGGTAACAAGAGACCCCTTGGTAAGACTGGTTGTCAGACATTTTGGGCCACTGACTACCTAACGACTGTCAAACATCTACAAATGACACCCGGGACGTGCTTAACGTACTTTCCGAGGCACGGAGGAAACTCGGCATGTAATGGGTCACACTTCCACAGACCTACCTAGGCAAGCACCGACCCGAGCAGCTGTTATTATTTAGCCACGACCTCCTCAATAATAATAATTTTACCCAAAAACATTCCCGAATCAATTCAAAACACAACCGCACTCGACTCCACCGAATACTATGCATTTAGCTGCAGCATTTGTACAATGCAAGGCCATTACGTGGGACTGAGGGATTATTCTAAATCTGGCTTGCAAGGCACTAAGCCCTGAATTTATCGTTGGGGACGCGAGCGCCGCAAAACCTTTCTTACGTGTTCTGCTTTTTGCAGTTCTGTTTTTGCTGGTTTTTGATTTTTTTGGGCTTCTGTTTCTTCATGATTTTTATTTTTATGAGTCTTTTATTGGAACATTGTTTTAAGGGGGATGTGTGGTGTTATGATAGTGGATAAAATAAGAAATCCTTAAATATATCCATAAATGCAAAAGTAAGTTTGTTTGTTTGTTACCTTTTCACACCTAAACCACTGAACCGATCATCCGGATTTTTTTTATATACGTTATCAGGTGTACAGAAATGGACATAAGATACCTTTCATCCCGAAAAAAAGTACTGTTCTCGAGGAAAACAACAATATCGTTCTTATGATAAAAGATAGCGCCACGTGTCTTTGGAATCATGCTTGAATAATATTGTTACAAGCAGAATACAACCAGTAATGATTGTCAAATTCTAAATTAATGCGAGCGAAGCCGCGGGCAAGAGCTAGTGAGCTCATAAGAGGAAGTCTGAAAGTGGCGCCGGTGACTGAAAAGTTGTGTGGTAATCGGTTGTCGTGGTATAGGCATGTGATGCGGAGGAATGCAAAAAGGTCGTGAGAAAAGTTTTGAGTGTGAATGTGGATGGGTACTCGTATAAGAGTAGAAGAAGACCAAAGAAACGACGTATAGACTGTGTAAAGGATGATATGGCAAGGAAGCAGGTGGCTGATGAGATGACTAGTAATAGAGAAGTATAGAAGAAGAAGATATGCTGCGCTGACCCCAAATGAATTGGGATAAGGGCAAGAGAATGATGAATGATGGTGCTGCTGAGCAGTCCCACCTTGCAACGGACAATAAGAAAGATTGGCCGTAGGACCGATGACCCGTGGGTTAGACGTGTTCTGAGTGGAGACCGCGAATCGGCAAGCGTGAGGTGGGACGCCCTCAGGCTCGGTGGAGAGACGGTCTCCGCAGGGCAGCTGGTAGCAACTGGATGAGAATTGCCGAGAATTGAGTTAAATGGAATGCGATTGAAGAGGCCTATGTCCAGCAGTGGACTGCTGTAGGCTAATGATGATGATAAACTATCGGTGTGCAAAATTTCATTCAAATCCGTTCAGCAGCTGTTGCGTGACAGAGTTACAAACATCCGTCCATCCATTCATACATCCATCCTAACAAACCTTCGCATTTATATTAGTAGTAAGATTATGTTTTAAGTTGACCTTAAACACGACTAAAGCCTTCTCACAATAAAGGAAAACATTGCAGCATAACATAAAGACAATCTGGTGACAAACACCAACACTAGTTTCTCACAAGCATTACGTATGCGAGAGCAAGCCTTACTTTTCCTAGAACATTATGACGACGCATGAAGTTAATAAATATTCTAAGAGAGCTACGTGCCACTGGGTAGGAAGATAACAGAAGATTAGGCGGCCTAAAATGGTCACTTTAGCAGAACCATAATAAGGTAATAATATAATGGTCACAAAGTGATAATTCACAATATTAACTGCGGCGAATTTTGACGTGATTCATATTATTATTCTATTATGACTCTGTTAAACGGCCATTCCAGGATCCATCTGCCGTTTCTAAAGAAGTCTTGGGTTTAAGGGAATTGGTACGAGTATGTTGGCCAAAAGCGACACGGTTTGGATATTGTGTGGAGGTTCCTCATCGCTTTGTGCTAAGTGGATTCAAATATCTGGCCCATCTGTTTGAGTAAAATTTTATTCATCATCAGAATTTTGATGTCTCTTTGCCCAAGTAATGATGAGGTATCAATGCAAAATAATCAACACATAAATCACTTGTCATTTGCTCAGCCTTTTCCCAACTACGTTGGGGTCGGTTTCCAGTTTCACCGGATGCAGTTGAATCTGGTACTATGAATTATGTTCACACAAAATAGTCTTTAAACCTTTTACTATATTGTTTTACTGTGGGGGGGTCCTGGTGACCTGTAACAAAGGCTTCTTCAAAAACCTACTTCAGGCACCAGTCTCTTTCAATAGTGGAATATAACATTAGCCAAAAATATTGTTATTTTTTAAGGAAACCAATATTGTGAAGAGAGAATAAATAAATCCCATTATTTTACCACACCACTAGACTATCACTGTTTAAGATATATTTAAGATATAAGCTGCAGCATTTGAATGGTTCACGTAATTAATCTATTGTTCTTCAGTACATTTTGACTCTATGCTTTGTAGAAAATGAACCTTCTGAATCATATCTGTCTCATATTCAGTACGGAAGTTCATATGACCTACAAACGGACGTCATAAACTTGTTTTCTGCCGCTTTTTGTTGACGGATGAGAGAAAAAAACGGATCTTATTTTAGTAGAAATGAGGACAAAAACTCTTTACTCTTTTTTTACTGCAAAAAAGTAGTCGAAAAAGGTTTTGATTGTTGCTGATGGTACACTTGAATGGTAACGCCTTGCGTCAAGACCCACTCGCGTGTGTCAATTGTTTTGTTTGTGAGTGCCGTCGCGTCACAAGACACATCACGATAACTCGTACACTTCAACCAACTTATGTGTGCAGGCGGGAAAACACCGGCCTTAAATAATTATACCAAGTTTGACCAAGTTTGAGTCCTCGCGAAGGTATCAATTTAAATGGAATATTCTGAAGATTGATCACGTATTGGTTCAACTGTCGGCAAAATTTCAGGATCATCGGTTCAGTGGTTTAGGCGTGAAAAGGTAACAAACATACTTACTTTCGCATTTATAGTTTAGTTATATAATATTTGTTATTGATTAGAATCGCTACTTGCTAGTACCATGCTTGGCAGGAAATATAGTGATGACAGCTTATGGACGCTAGCGTAGTCTTGACGCCATTTTCTTTTATTATTTTTAACACAAGAAAAACTTACCTTTTAGTCTTAAAACCTTTACGTTGTCAGGTCTTTGTTGCGAAGAGTGCCAAGCAAATCGCACACCATTTAATGATACTACTAAATTGTCTTAATCCGGTGTTTTCTCCGAGTTATTACCCTTAAAACTGGGTTGTTTCGTAGAAAAGGCTGTGGGTGTTAAGCGCAATGTGTGGGATGAAAGAAATAAACATATTTTACAGTGAGGTTTTTTGTTGTTGCAGCATTTAGCTAAGATTTTTACATTTTATTAAATTACTAGCTTTTGCAAGCGGCTTTGCTCGCGTTAATTTAGAATTTGACAATCAATTCGGATTGTACTCTGTTTGTAATAATATCATTCAATTATGATTCCAAAGACACGTGGCGCCATCTATTATCATAAGAACGTTGTTGTTGCTTTCCTCGGGAACAGTACTTTAGGCACCCTATGTCCATCTCTGTACACCTGACAATGTATATTCTAAATTTCAGGATGATCGGTTCAGTGGTTTAGACGTGAAAATGTAACAAACAAACTTATTTTTGTATTTATAATATTAGTAAGGATTATTACAATTATGTTATGTTCGGAAAATGTAGTTTTCATTTAAACTAAATATTGACAGAAAAAAGACTAGAGATAGAGCGATGACAATAAGACACTTAGGCGCCAAAGTACTGCTCCTCATCTCTGTCATCCGGGAACATGCCCAGAAGACTGGCAGCATTGCCACGTTTAATGGCAAATGCTGGTTCTTTGGCCAAAGAAAGAGCCAGCCCTCTGTTCACGCGAAGTGTCGACCAGTTGGCAATCGATTACATTTTTACCTACATAATAATACGGATTTATTATAATTATTTCTTACTACCGACCAACCCCTGTTTCTCATACATTTTTAACACTTGCCTTTATATATATTTCTGTGTTAAAATGTATGTTTGTTACTATTGTATGTTAACCATAATTAAACCATTCGGACAAAATGATGTTGAAACTGTCCTAAAATTTACTGACACAGAGAGACATGAAAACCGTATTTTATAGAATCTCTTCATCATCATTCTCCTGCCCTTGTCCCAATTTACGAGTATTAGGGTCTGCGCAGCATGTCTTCTTCTTCCATACTTCTCTATTACTCGTCATCTCATCAGACACCTCCTTTCATACCATATCATCCTTCACACAGTCTATCCATCGTTTCTTTGGTCTTTTTGTATTTAACCCTTTAGTTCGCAGAAAAAGTTATGATCAAAAATTTTTTTTTTTTTTAGTAATTCTGACTAATAATAAAACTATATACCTAAAAAAAATAGAAAGAAAAATCTGTAATAAACAGATTTTTAGGAATGGTATGTTAAAAATACGTAACATTGCGAAATAGGCAATGTTCAAGTTTAAAAGATACATGTTATGTATTTTTAACATTGCGAAATGTGCAGTTAATTAAAAATAAAACTTAATAGTGTTTAATAATAATATAAATTTATTAAAATGCAAGCAAATGTTTAAAGAAATTACAGATAAAATATTAAAACGTTTACTGTTCATGGAATTGTTTAAAACAATTACGATTAACATTAGCATAATCTTAAATTACATTTTACACAAATTACATTGGTCATCCCTTTCTTACAAGACTTACACCTACCCGGAGCAGTTGTGTAGTCATATGTATAACCAATATTGTCACGGCGGATAGCGTCAGTAGGCCTTGGCCCAGCGGGCTTTTGAATTTTTTCAAATTTAGCCTTTTGAACATTTTCGAAGGATGTACTCGTACGACTAGGCGCTCGCTGTTTCGAGAGCAGTTCGGAGTAAATCATAATTCTGAATATCAATATAATATTTAATAGGTAATATAATATTATATATATATTATTAAATATATTTAATAATATATATATAATATTTTTACACTCTCAACTCACCGTCATATTCGCAATGTTAACTATAGCTAACATTCAACTTCAACAAGTTATAGAGCACACTCACTTGCATTATTTGTAACAAAGCTATTGACAAGTCATAGAATGCAATCATAAAAACATAAATAATATGTTATTTTTACATGAAATAGGAACCTTGATTAAAAAAGTAAATATTTCTTAGCTTTTGCGCGGGCGCAGTTCGTGGTCGGAACGCCATTTTGCACAATACTATCAAAATTGACATTATAATGATATGTTATATTTTGCTATGGATGCATAGGGATATCCTTCACTTACTAAAAGTATAAAATCGTTAAATAAACCGATAATATTCTCCGTGGATTTTTTGAATTGTGAATGTTAAGTATAGCTGACGTTGTGAAATAAAGGGTTAATAAAATCTTTCAAAACAAAAATAATTAAAAGCAGCGAAGCCGTAAAGCAGTGTGCAGTTAATATTAATACTCAGTAGTAGTCTAGTGGTGTGACCGTCCGACTGCCAAGTCAGAGGTCTCGAATTCCTCTGATTTCCGGATTCATGTGCGTATTGTATAATTATCACTTACTTCGGTGAAGGAAAATATCGTGAGGAAACCAGCATGCCTGAGAGATATATGTCGACGGCATGTAAAAGCCAAGTCAAGTCAGAGGCCTATAGGCGTCATAAAAACTCTGACACCAGGTTAAGCACTAACCAGAAGAAGAAAACAATAATTGAAATTAAATTTAAAATTTATAAAACCCCCATCTAAAAAATAAAAGATGAAAGATAAATACCCACTTTCAACCCCATATCTAGTAAATGGCCGCACCGATTTTGATAAAAACGTATTTAAGAACCATTGCCAAAAAACTAGCTTTCAAATAAAAAAACTACATCCAAATCAGTTCACTCGTTTAAGAGCTACGGTGCCAGACACAAACACACAAACACATTGCGGTCAAACTTATAACACCTCTCTTTTTTCGTCGGGGGTTAAAAATAACGTGATTTGATGTGTTTCAAATACAGCTGAGCCTATTTTCAAACGTTTAAGCTTCCAATTGTAACCCACTACCCTGTAATTATAATCATTAAAACCATATGTTATCCATAATCCTCACTATTTTCCTAGCACCAGCTTTACTCGTCAATTTAATATTATAATACCTCCCTGTATACATACATATATACATATATGTATATACCTGCATATGGAAAGGGAATTAGGCAAATACAATCGGATTTAGCCGGCCAAATCTGTTCACTGCAGCTGCGCACCTGGGTACATAGACATACATATTCAGTTTTATGTATAGGTAGAGGGTGTTGGCTTAACGTCTGTGGCTGTGTAGTGTATACAGGGTGGTTCGTTATGTCATCTGCCTTGCCTTTCCCAACTATTTATGTTGGGGTTGGTTTCAGTCTAAACGGATGGAGCTGAATACTAGTTTATTTTTTAATATATACAAGGTGTAAACAGACCCTTCACGAAGCCGTCAACCAAGCATTCAGTACATCAAACTAAGTAACTTTACGTATTTTTTTTAGGGTGAAAAATCACGTTTAACGGTAAAACTCAATATAACGCACCCAAAACTTAGTGCTGATGGATGCTTTGAATAGTAAACGGGTCATCGAGGTAATTAAAGTAAAATTAAAACCTTTAAAAGTGGTATGTAAAAAATAACTTCGACCTCCAATATCTCCGTAACTAGAAGGTTCCCAGGTATGGTCTAGAACAAAAAAAATATCGCAATGATGGGGAGAACAAGTGCCTTTCGGCTTCGTTAAGGGTCTTTTTACACCTTTTATTACATGGGTCTACTCTTAACCTCAATCTAGTCCTAAGGACAGAGATCAGGTCGACGATGGAACGAGCAAACCCAAAAGAAGCCTATTAAGTCGCGACTTAAATAGATCGGGGTCATATGGACTTGGGAACACCGACGCAGGCAGGGATTTCCAATCCTTCCACTACTATTTTACATGGAGAGACTGCCTATCTGTCCTCCACAACCCAGTAACAGGGTAATACGATACTCCTTGGGAAGACTGGTGGTCAGACTTTCGGGCATCTGGCCACTCGTAACGACCTGTCAAAGATTTGCAAATAACAGTCGGGACCAACGGATTAACGTGCTTTCGAGGCACCGACGAGCATTCATATGAAATGAATGGTCACCCATCCACGGACTAACCTCATGAAACACTGCTTAACCTTGAAGATCGACCCGTGTTGCTGTTATTATTTAGCCACGAGCTCCTCCAATAGCTTAATAATATTAATGAAATTACTATCATCGTCCGCTGATAGCATGTAACTTTTTCTAGTTCTTTTCGTCTATCCCATCATAAAAAGGAGGTTCTCCTGTAATGTTTCGTGTAATAGGAGGGAGCCTATTGCTATCAACCTATGCACTAATCAAGATTCAGGGCTGCTACTGAGAAATTACTACTGGAAAACCAATAATAGGTATTTTATTTACGCCTATGATCAATTTCTTCATGACTAGGTTATGCCTGCGGCCTCGTATCGGGATATATAGTATCTTATGTATTAATCCAGGTTATAAACTATCTATGTGCCAAATTTCATCTAAATCCGGTCAGTAGTTTTTACGTGAAAGAGTAACAAAGGGCTAAGCTAAACATTTTGCAATTATTTCATCAAAACATTCAAGGTTTCTCTGCAAAGCAACTAGAAATTGAATTGTTTTTAGAAAAAACAAAGTTTGAAGTAGTTTGTTTCACTGAACACTGGTTAAAAGACTATGAAATGTTAATAAATTACGCAAATTACAGTGTGGGCAGTTGCTTAAACCGGAAATCTAAGATTCGTGGGGGTTCATTAATCTTAGTTAAAAATTGTATTAAATTTAAGTCTCGTAATGATATTGTTGATCTATCGGTTGAACGTAATATTGAGCTGTCTTGTGTTGAGCTGGATAAGCATGTAATAGTGTGCGTTTACAGACCCCCAAAGTATGAAAACTACTCTATATTTGAGTCAGTAATGGAGGATGCTTTAGCAAAACTTGCAACTTGTAATAAATCACTTGTTATCTGTGGTGACTTTAATGTAAATATTTTAGACAAAAATTCAAATAGCAGTAGATTATTACATCTTTTTAAATCATTTAATTTGTTAAACGTGTTTTCGGAACCAACCCGTATTACTACAAATACTGCTACATGTATCGATAATGTTTTTTGTTGCGACTACTTAGATAAATCCATTGTAAATTACCTTCCCTCTGACCACAGCGGTCAAACCGTTGTTTTTGAGTCCTACACACAATTACAAAAAATTCAGATAAAATCTAGACAAATAACACCCAGCAATTTGAATAAATTTAATAATAACTTAATTAGCAATTTAGGCATTCCGGGCCATATTATTGAAAATGTAAATCAATTTTATGAGGAATTCTTTTCAGTAGTTTACATAGAGTTCAATAATACATTAAAAATGAAAACTAAATCTATTTGCCCAAAGTTTATATTCAGTGACTGGGCAACTAAAGGTATTAGGAAAAGTAGGGAACGATTGTTTGAGCTGTACGGTCTTAAGCCTTACATCAACTCAGAAACTTTTAATAAATATGTTGCAACTTACTCAAAAATTTTTAAAAACACTTGTAAGGAAGCTAAAGCCTTATTTATTAGCAACAAGATTAAATCCGCCGATAATAAAATAAAGACGGTCTGGAAAATTATCAATAGTGAAACTAATAGAAATAAAAAATGTAATAATGATATCACACTAGAGACTTCACATGGTCTTCTGAGTTCCAAAAACGAAGTTGCTCAAGAATTTGTAGATTTCTTCTCTAATATCCCTCTTAAAACTACTGAAACCTTAAATTCCTCACCCTTGCTTTCTATTGATTTATTAAAAGCGAACGTTTCAGCCTGTTCGGTTGAGTTTAAATTTAAGCATATAAACCCCATAGCAGTCATTAAAGCTTTTAAGGAAATCAAAATCAAATTAACCGAAGATCTATGGGGAATGTCGATTAAAGTTTGTCAAGCTATTATTGAGACTATAGCACCATACTTAGCCTTAATATTTAATTTGTGTGTGGACCAAGGAATCTTCCCGGACCTTATGAAATACAGCAAGGTAATACCACTTTTCAAATCCGGGGACAGTAAAGACACCAATAACTATAGACCCGTATCCGTGTTGCCGGTTTTCAGCAAGGTGTTTGAAAAGGTAATGCTTAATCAAATGCTCATCCACTTTAACACCAATAAAATCTTACATGAGAAACAGTATGGTTTCACCAAAGGACGTTGTACGACTGACGCCGGTGTCACCTTATTAAAACACATATTTACTGCGTGGGAAGAGGCACAAGATGCCATTGGAATCTTCTGTGACCTCTCGAAAGCATTTGATTGCGTTAACCACGAAACCCTGCTCTTAAAACTTGAACATTACGGTTTAGGGAAACTTGCGCTCAGGTTAGTGAAATCGTATTTAAACGATAGACATCAGCAAGTACAAATAAATGGTGTCAATTCAATGGGTCTAAAAGTAATTATGGGTGTGCCACAAGGGTCGATATTAGGTCCTTTCCTCTTTTTGGTCTATATTAATGACCTACCCCATTTATTTAAAAACCAACCACAAATGGTGTTGTTTGCTGACGATACTTCGTTAATATTTAAGGTAAACAGACGTGCCACAAATCTCGACGACGTAAATAACGCCCTATTTCAGGTTCATAATTGGTTCACCGCTAATAATTTAGTATTAAATGGGAAAAAAACAAAGTGCATAAGATTTTCTCTACCGAATGTCAAAAGTAGTGATAGTGACATAGTATTGAACCAAGAGAAACTAGAATTCGTCGAAAATACTGTTTTCCTGGGGATCACGCTCGACTCAAGGCTACAATGGGGTCCACATATAACATCTCTTGCAGGACGGCTGAGTTCAGCAGCATATGCTGTTAGAAAAATCCGTCAATTTACTGATGTAGATACCGCGAGGCTTGTCTATTTTAGTTATTTTCATAGTATTATGTCATATGGTATCTTACTATGGGGACGGGCTGCAGACATCGAGTCTATATTTATTCTGCAGAAAAGAGCCATCAGAGCCATATATGATCTTCGTGGGCGCGATTCTCTTAGGGAACTTTTTAAGGAAATTAACATCATGACAGTACCTTGTCAATACATATATGAAAACATCATGTACGTTAGAAAAAATCTGCATTTATTTAGTAAAAGAGGTGACAGACACCACTATAGTACTAGAAACAGGGACCAACTTGTACAGCCAGGTTTCAGGCTAGCTAAAGTAGACTCATCTTTCATGGGGTACTGTTTAAAATGTTACAATAAAATACCTCCCCACATTTTACAACTGAATGAGACGAAATTTAAATCTTGTATTAAACGCACACTATGTAGGCAAGCATACTATAAGTTGGGGGATTACATTGATGATAGAAATGCTTGGCTCAATGCTGGTCCTGCTCCACAACCACAGGGGGCAAACTAATTGATTACCATGTGAAGTTATTGTGGAAGCTGCAGAAGATTGTAAAAATATCCTTGCATTGTATAGATTCAATCACTTAGTATTATATAATTGCATAGCGCATGTGTGAGTACTATGTACTGTAAAGCTACCATTTGCATTTAGTTATCATTCATTGACTCGAATTTGCCCTGGCGGTTGAGAGAATGTCATGCTCACTCAAATGTCTCGCTGATGGTGGCGGGTGTGTCGGATCATTTAGTTCCCTTCAAAATGGTTGAGTTGAATGGTGCTGATCCATGCGTCATGTTCGTGAACGGGCGCTGTCAGTTGGGACTGGTCATCTCTTAGCTGCCACGGTTTATTTTAACTACTTTGTTTTTAAATTGTTATCTAATCTTTTACTCTGGACGCTCTTAATGTGCACGTCTGTCTACATCGTTCTCACATATATGTATTATCTCAACATGAATGATGTAACCAAGATATTGTAAAAATGTTTGATTGAAAAGAGTGTCCATGGAGTTTCTTGCCCATTCTTCTCCATAGAGATCTACGCCTTGGAATGGGCAACTACAGTACTTTCATAAGTTATTATGTCTTATGTCTGGGACTGTAGTTTCGCCTTCTTTGTTTTTCTGACATTCAAAAGTGCCTGTAATGGTCTAATTGAAATAAATGCTTTGAGTTGAGTTGAGTTGAACATCCATCCATCCTCACAAACTTTCGCATTAATAATATCAGTAGGATCATGATTTTTCAAAACTATTCATGTACAGTTTTGAAACGCTACAACTTTATTGTATGCTTTTTTTTTTTTTTTTTTTTTTTTTTTTTTTTTTTTTTTTTTAGACTCTTTTGATATCATATTCTCAGTTTTCAATTTTATTTTATTGCATACTTTTGACTGCGCGCAAAAATAATGGATTCCAAAAAGTCGTTCAAATAAAATTATCCAGAATATTGAGTTGTCATTATTTTCCATACATCATTTAATTTATATGATGCATATTTATTTTGTTACCTTTCCCTCTCGTTCCATGGATATTAATATTGATGGTTCGAGCTGGAGAGGCGGACCAAAGAAAAGATGGATGAATTGGTGTGAGGAGTGATGTGAAGAAAAAAGGAGTAAATGATAGCGTGACTATTGACAGGGGAGAATGGAAGAAAAAAACGTGTTGCGCCGACCCCAAGTAACATGGGACAAGGGCAGGAAGATGAATACCAATAAGTTTTATACTTATTGGTATTTCATTCGTTTAATAAATTAATATTTATTCGACGAATTCAAATTATTTCGAAAATTGACGGACCATTTAATCAGAATACATGTATTTAATTTGTTTATCAGGTGTTATTGAATTGTTTTTCATTTGTTTTATTAAATAATAATATGAATTTATTGAATTCGCGTGAAGTGAGTTTTATTTAAGTGGCACTGGACCGGCCATATTAGTCGTAGGACCGATGACCGTTGGGGTAGACGTGTTCTTGAGTGGAGACTGCGAATCAGCAAGCGAAAGGTGGGATGCTCCCTGGCTGGCTGGCTGGTTCCCTGGCTGGAATCTCCACAGGGTGGCTGGTAGCAACTGGATGAGGGATGCCGAGAATCGAGTTGAGTGGCGTGCGATTGGAGAGGCCTATGTCCAGCAGTGGACTGCTGTAGGCTGATAAAGATGAGTTTTAACTTAAAATAAATAATTATAAATATATTAAAATGAAACTTTGGTTATTGTGAAAGCATACCATCAAAACAAACGTCGTTTGTTTCAAATTAATCATGGTATTTCAATTTCAATAAATTGATAATTTTCATCACAGCGACGAAGCTCGATTTTGCAAAAATGAGCTCCTGGCTACACCAGCAATCCGGTAGCAATACTTACCCTTTTAAACGTAACAGAAAACCTTACGCGGCGATTAAAACAGGGACCTAAGTCTGCTAATGCAATCATTGACACCTTAATTATAGATTTTGACAGTATTATAACTGTCAAATAAAGCCCCTAATTGATAGATGTCATTATGACTTACCACAGAAATTCCATTCAAAAAATTATTCGTATTATTTTGGTAATCTTGTGCAAGTCGTAATCTATACCATAAGTTTGACATTTCTTTTGACAACTGACACGCCATGGAGTTTGTGAGATTATGAACTTTTGGCAAGGATAGGCTGTGTGAAAGATAAGATAATAGAAACGGGGTGACTTATCAGATGAGGACTAATAGACAACAAAATTGGTGTGGTTATACTACAACTAAAAAATCCGAATATGAAAATGAAAAATTTTTTTTAGTAGTCGGGTTTTTTGTTAGTTTACAAGGTAAAATCGACTTCTCCTATTATTGAAGTCGGTTAAAATGTAGCCTATATTACACGGGCCATAATAACAAATCGATTGACACCTTATTCATTAAAATCGGATGAATAGTTTAGGCGCTACGGAGGAACATAGGTAAATACATACATATATAGACTGCTAAAATCATAACCCTTCCTTTTGGCTTGCCGTAGTCGGGTAAAAAGGAGAAAACAAACAGAAAGATGACGTTTCCTAAAACATTGCAACAAACAATGAATTAGACTAAAATATTAAACGCTACAATTAGCTCATTCTCTCAAAATACTAATTTAACTAAGTGAACTTAGCTCGGAATGGAAACATATACTTAAACAACGAAATGTATGCCGTCACTCAGGAGTGGTATCTTAATACTACCTACACGAAATACCAAAAGGTATGTCGGTATGAATTAGAAATTAAGTTGTAAGTTGTAGAGCTCTTTATAAGGGAACTTGTTCTGGGAAGCACTATATTACATCATATTATACTATACTAAAGGGTGTAAAAAGACCCTTAACGAAAATGAAAACCACATATTTTGCCCATCATTGGGATCATTTTTTTCTTCTAGACGATACCTGGGAAACCACAGGTTTTGGAGATATTGAAGGTCAAAGTTCCAATTTTTTCACAAGTTTTTTTTTTAACCACTTTTTAAGGTTTTAACTTTACTTTAATTAACTCCATGACCCGTTTCCTTTTCAAAGCATCCATCAGCACAATGTTTTGAGAGCGTTACATTGAGTTTTACAGTAAAACGTGATTTTTCACCCCAAAAAAAAAGTCGTTTCCCAGCAATAATTTTTGCGTAAAGTTACTTAGTTTGATGTACAGAATGCTTGGTTGACGGCTTCGTGAAGGGTCTGTTTACACCCTGTATACTATTTCATATTTGGGGTCCGAGTCTCCTATTTTCAATGATGGCTCATTTGACAACCCAGCAGCAGCATAGCCAAAGCCTCGTTCGTCTAGTGGTCGCAAGCGCGACTGTTCACCATGAGATCCTGAGTTCGATTCTTGGATCTGGAAAAGTGATAGTGGGTTTTTCATTAGGAATTTCTCTAGCAACGGAGTCTGGATTTGTACCCGATTGATGGCAATAGGCTCGCATCAAATAACATAGAACTTAAAATATAACTGGCGAAATATAACATAACATCACACCTGTAATCCCCGAAGGGTTAGGCAGAGGTGTACCTAATATTACACCCACATTATGCCAGTTATCTTTGTCACATTTAATAGGGGGCGAGCACATTGCCATCAACCGTTCACAAATTCAAACTCCGTGGCTGCTACTGAGAAATTTCTGATAGAAAAACCCAAAAACGCTTTGCCCGACCTGGGAATCGAACCTAGGACCTCATGCTCAGCAGTCGCACTTGCGACCACTAGACCAAAGAGGCAGTCAAGCAAAACTCAACAGTGGTTAACGAAGTAACTGGCAAAATATAGGTATACTTTGGGGGTCACCAGCTTGGGGACACGGAAAACAGGGTGTAAAGTTCTTCATCCCCCATAGAAAAGGGAGGATCCTCCGACCAGTCAGGTGTTATGTCTGGTGGGCTACTGCCTGACCGTTCTTGTCGGGTTCTGCTATATACTCTTAAGTCGCGGATATCTTTACTTGCACGATGTAGATATAGATGTATTTCGATGTTTAACTCATGATCTATGTCATAGATGGCGCTGTAGTACTTTTTGTTCTAAGTTGTTGTAGTACTCTTTATAGAGTCGCTACAATACTATTAGGTACACCTTAACACAGGCGTGATGCTATGTTATACCTGCAATACTGTTTTGCGACATATTTTCCATATTCGCAAGTATAGTAACTGTTGAGGGAAAAGCTCAAATTCAAATTCAAATATGTTTATTTGTGACACATAGGTAAAATACATGGTGCTATGAAAAAGTTATGTCGCACCATGTGCTGCCTTGCAAGGCGTACAAATAATGTTTATACATTAATTAGTGCAGGTTGTAGTTTTAATGACTAAAAATACTGTTATTACAGCTAATTATATAATAATCTTTGATAAAGTATATATTATGCTTTGCTTTATATTATTATGCTTTGTTTCAACAATCAACAATCTTATGAACTAAAGCTCATAAGATTGTTGTGTGTTGTTATTGATCAGAGAATAAAAGTGTTAAAAATATAAAATAAAAACAGTTTTCATTTTTCTTCTAGGTATTCATTGATGGAGTAATATGCTTTTTGTATTAAAAAAATATTTAGTGTAGTTTTGAACGTATTGAGATCTAGCTGATTTAATATTTTAATAATAAATCAGCTTTTCCCTCAAACTGACACTCCAAGTAGCAGTATAAAATCATAAAGCGTCTGTCTCCCACTTCGCACTGAAGTTCACCGAAACTTATCTTTTGTTGAACAAGACATTGTCTTATCACGATGTTTACACCAAGTTTTGTATTATCAGAACTTGGTAACTTGACATTCTTAGGTCTGTGTTGTTTGTTGCGTCCTATTGTTTGTGTGGTGTAAATGTTAGACTTGTACAGGCACGTGCTAGAGGACGTATACTACAATACAAATACAAGGTATAAACGGACCCCTTTTTTTACGGATGGAAAATCATCGAATAACTCCTCCCGCTCTGGGTGGAGTGGGAGGGAGTGACCCTTCACGAAGCCGTCAACAAAGCATTCTGTACATCAAATTAAGTAATTCTACGTAAAAACGAATGCTACTGGGAAAAAGATTTTTTTTGAGGTGCAAAATTCTTTTACGGTAGAACTCAATGTAACAAATGTCAAATCATTGTGCTGATGGATGCATTAAACAGAACGTGATCGTGGATGTATTTAAAGTAAAGTTGTGATATTAAAAATTTGTATTGAAAAAAATAAAACTTGTGAAAAAGTTGGAACAATGATCGCAATGACGAGGAGAATAAGTGCCTTGTAGCTTCGTTAAGGATATTTTTACATACGATACGAGGTGGTCGACATGTACGGTTTAAGATATTTTTTTCTCAAAAAGATTACAATTCATTTAATATGAGAAATACAAAGTAACTAAAAATAAGAATAACTTATGAAGAAGGTAGGAAATCGTAAATAAATAAGCTAATTAGTAGACACACTATTTTTACAGTGTTGTGACTAAAAGGAAAAAGTGATTGTACTATTACATATCGATTCTTGAAGGCATGTGGAATGTGAACTCGGCTATCATTGTGCCAATTAATTTAATTTTTTTTTTTTTTTTTAAACATTGCCCCACACTAGGAATTTCTCCTGTATCGTGGGGGCGTTTACAAACATTTAAACTCACATACACAAACAGCCAGACCCGGAACAACTACCTGTAGGCCAAATATATATAATAATAAATTGTCGTAACGGCCAATGGCCTGATGGCCAAGAGCCTCGACGAACATCTGTCGAGGCTCTCGCTAGGCATTTGGATTAAAGTCCTGTATCAGAAGGTAACTCCTCTATACCATACGGCTCGCATTGTTAGAAGGTTCCTGTCTCTGGAGTCCTAACCACCGGTAGCTTGAACTTTGCTCCCGAAACTGACGGAAACCTGTTTTTTTATATTTTAAAATAAATATGAAAATATATAAATAAATGAGTAAACGAAATAAAATAATAAAACGTATTTTTTATTTATATCTAAAACAAAGGATTACTATAAGGCCACTTATCCAAATGGATGCAACGTGTAAAAAAACGAGGCTTCCGCTGAAACAACCCAATTAAAACCTTCATTTTTAAAACATTTTTTAAGCGAAACTTTATTTATTTACGGACCAAATAATTAAGTTCATTTGCAAGTTGTAATTGATTGCATACTGATAAAGGAACTATTCAAATGAGTATCTCTACTTTGAGACGACTTTTACATATTTTTACAAATAACACTTATTATACCTTCCTTAAGGAGAAGCTTTTGGCTAAATAATAACAGCCGCTCGGGTCGATCTTTAGGTTAAGCCGTGCTTGCCTAGGTTTGTCTGTGGATGGGTGACCACCCAGTACATACCGAGTTTCCTCCGTGCCTCGGAAAGCACGTTAAGCCGTTGGTCCCGGCTGTCATTTGTAGATCTTTGACAGTCGTTAGGAATTCAATGGCTCAAAAAGTCTGACAACCAGTCTTACCAAGGGGTATCGTTTTACCCAGTACTAACTGGGCTGTGGAGGTCAGATAGGCAGTCGCTCCATGTAAAATACTGGTTTTCAGCTGCATCCGGTTAGACTGGAAGCCAACCCCAATATAGTTGGGAAAAGGCTAGGCAGATGATCATGATACCTTCACAAGGTCTAGTTGTCGCAAGAGTGACTGCTGAGCATAAGGTTCTAGGTTCGATTCCCAGGTCGGGTTAAGTGTTATAGGGATTCTTCTATCGGGAATTTCTTAGTAGCAACCACGGAACCACAGAGTTTATATTGAACTAAAAAAGCGATCCGAAATAATCGGTTCGCTACATTTCAAGCTATGCGGAGCTGTCTTATTCGTAATTATCGTTTACAATATTCTATGTTGCCGCATGGTTCTGCCAATACATGCCGACATGCATTGAATTCATAATTTGTGTAATGGGTGTAAAAGTACCTTTAACGAAGCCAACAAATGCCTTATTTGTTCTTCGCGCCATTGCGATCATTTTTATATTCTAGGGGACCTTCTAGTTACTGAGATATTGGGAGTCAAAGTTCCCACAAGTTTTCTTTTAATAAACGTTTTGTATGATATAACTCTACTTTAATTACCTCCACGACCCCCGTACTATTCAATGCATCCATCAGCACAATGTTTTGAGTGCGTTACATCGAGTCCTACCGTAAAACGTGATTTTTCGCCCCAAAAAAAATCGAGCAATAATTTTTGCGTAGAGTACTTAGTTTGATGTACAGAATGCTTGGTTGACAGCTTCGTGAAGGTTCGTTTACACCCTGTAGAACATGGAACATCAAAACACCTAGCATAGCATAATCATAGCAGAAACAGGCCTCCTCTCTAAGAGAGGGAATGGGCTATAATTCACCACGCGGGCCCAGTGCGGGTTGGTAGATGTCACATGTCTTCGAATTTTTTGGTTCTAAGACATGCCCGTTTCCTCACAAAGTAATGCGCCTGCCCGGGGATGCGGGGCTGTTCGAAAGAGATACCGCGGCCCTGGAACACAAAGGGCAAAGAAGGAACATGGATGGGTTTTAGTCAGTAAAAGTCTGACACTCCCTCTCACTTCACCCAGAGCGGGAGAAGTCATTTGATGATTTCTGATACGTAAAAAAAAAGAGGCTTATGGGCGGAATAAAAACTCTGCCACCAGGTTAAGCACTAACCACACGATAAAGAAAGAAGAAAACAATAGCGGCGGGGTTATTTGATGATTTCCCATCAAAAAAAAAAAAAAAAGACATGCCAGTTTCCTCACGATGTTTTCCTTCACCGTTTTGAGAGCAGTGGTGATGAAATAAATTACACAAAGTAATGCGGCTGCCTGGCAGGCAATCCAATAATAATTATCTTTAGAAGCACTAAAACTAAACAAACCCCTCACACACACACCTACACAAAATAATTCCAACAAATTGCTCTGAATAAATCATGAACACAACTTTGATATCCACAATTATTCGAGTGCACTAAAATTCATTAGCAGATTGGTGGATCACATATAAATATTTAGCAATGGATCTAATACATTAGGCGGTAGACGGTCTGCTGAATTATGTAGCAGAAGGTGTGTGTGAGGAGCGGCCTGCTGCCGGAGCAATTGTTTTAGAGGGGGTTGAAGTTACGAGAGACATCGTTGTTTAATGTATTGAGTAACAGAGAAAGACACCTTTAAAAACTTTTGCACGCGTAGCATGACCACCGTAGAAACGGGTTCCTTTGACAGAAGAATCCACAAAATGACAGATTGTGTCGACAAAATGACAGATTGTGTCGACAAAATGACAGATTCTGTCGACAAAATGACAGATTGTGTCGACAAAATGACAGATTTCTTTTCACAATCTAGCATCCGCTTTTACGGTGGTCATGCTACGCGTGATGCACGAATAATCAAACACAATCATCATCTGCCTAGCCTTTTCCCAGTTTGTTGGGGTTGGCTTCCAGTGTTAAGGGATTCTGATGGATACCAGTACTTTACATGAAGCGACTGAATATCTGACCTCCACAACCCAGTTAGTGGTGAATAATAATTGCGATACCCCTTGGTAAAAATGGTTGTAAGACTTTTGGGCCACTGACTACCTGTAACGACTGTCAAGATCTATAAATGACAGCCGTGATCAACGGCTTAACGTGCTTTCCGAGGCTCGGAGAAAACTCGGTATCTAATGATGGTCACCCATCCACTGACCGACCTTGGCAAGCGCGGCTTAACCTTGAAAATCGACCTCTGCGGTTGTTATTATAACACAATGTGCACTGTCAATTGCTTTTGAGCACTACCATAAACGAAATGGCCGATTTTACCCACGGTTTTGATTAAAGCACATGTGACAGGGGAAAAAGAAGAAAAAGCTATGAAACCAAAGAGTATTAAAAGAAGGTTCCTTGCATTGTCAACACACAATTTAGCTGATCATGCTGTCTCTGCCACTTAAATGTGCATGAAAGCGACAACAATACTTTTAAAAGTGTCTAAAAGTTGAGCGGTTTTTGAAATCTTATTTATTTTCTGTCAGTCGTTTGAATGCTCTCTATAAAGTAAGAAGTGTAGAATTTAATATTTTATAGAATAGAAGTTACTTTATTGTACATCGAAGTTGAAACTGAAATGTTTTGTGTTATTTTTATTGTGAATTTTCTTTTTGACTTTTAATTGTGAATTTGATTTTGTTTTGTATTATTTTGATTGTGTATTTAATTTTGTTTTATTTTTATATTTAATTTCGAATTTGTTTTTATTTTTAATATTTAATTTTGATTTTGTTTTTAATTGTTGGATTTAATTTTGATTTTGTTTTTAATTTTTGTATTTAATTTTGATTTTGTTTAGAATTTTTGTATTTAAGTTTAATTTTAATTCTGTTTTTAATCTTTGTTTAAAATTTACTTTACACTTTATTATAACTGGTTACATTTATTATTTTATGGGGCATGCGGTTCTAACCTATAAGAAATTATTACACTAACCTTTGATAAAAGAATCTTTATTTTAACATGTAACAGTATTAATAATTGTTGGTTAGCCAGAAATCCTTACTAATATTATAAATGCGAAAGTAACTCTGTTTGTTTGTTTGTTTGCTACCTTTTCACGATTAAACAGCTGATCGGATCGTAATGAAATTAGGCGAGGAGATGGATTATATCCTGGGGAAGGACATAGGCTATCTTTTTTTCCTCACTCATCAAAATTACCACGCAAACAAAGTCGCGAGCTACAGCTAGTAATAAATAAAAAAAAACAACTATTTGTAATATTGCGAATTCTATGGTTACAATGTCGGTCTTATCGCTGATAGCGATATCTACCAGACAAACTTTGAACAGACTGTGCAAACATAAAATAAATATATACCAAGGGTAATGATAGCCTAGTGGTGTGACCGTCGGTCTACCAAGTCATAGGTCTCGAGTTCAAACCCAAGGCCTCTAATTTTTCAGATTCATGTACGTATTATATAATTATCACTTGCTTCGGTGAAGGAAAACATCATGAGGAAACCAGTACGCCATAGAGATATTTCTTGACGGTATGTAAAGCCAAGTCAGAGGCCCATGGGCGGACTAAAAACTTTGACATCAGGTTAGGCACTAACCATACGATAATGAAAGAAAGAGAAAATGGTGATAATTATAGTAATCAAATCGAGTATATAATACTAAAAACTGCGTTTCGGCAATTAGTATTGAAATTGAATATTCGGATCGGATATTATGACTTTTAATTGGAGTCAGACTAAAATTATTACAATATTTTGATATGTACCTTTTTTTTTTTTTTACGGATGGGAAATCATCAAATGACTTCTCCCGCTCTGGGTGGAGTGATATGTACCTTGACGTTGATTTTATTCCTGTGTGTATTTATTTTATTCACAGGGAGAATTTTTTGTTTTTATATATTTCCTAGTATCATCTCGGAATTCCATACAATTCCTAGGAAATACAAACATTTCACAGGCAATGTGTGTAATAAAAAAAATGTGAAACATTATTTTACACATTTTTTAAGTAGGCTTGGAATTGTTTATATTTCCTATGAATCAATTTATAGGTTCCGTACATTTCCGGTAACATATAAATTATTATTAAAAACAATCAAATACACTAAACTAAATAAACTAACAACAAATTATAAGAGGGCATCAAAAAACTCCTCCTCAACGCTGTCAGCTGGTAATGTGCCCAAGAGACCGGAGCGTTGCCACGTTGTATAGCAACACTTAGCCTCTGGTCAAGGTAAAATCCAGCCCTTGGGTCACGTTTTGATTAATAAATTTAATTCTTCTTACTTTTGATTACAATAGGTATAAACAAAAAAGATTCCCCGCTTGTTACTTACACCACACTTCAACTCACTGACTTTTACATATGGTGAATAACATATACGTTTATTTCCTAGTAAATAAAACAAGCTGCCTGATTGTGATTGAGAGGGATTTACAAGGGTTCCCGGGGGGATAACATATAGTTACAAATACATTCAAATAATGTACATGTGAGACCATCTTAATATTCGTAAGTAGTTCTTTGTTTGATATCCTTTTGTGTGTGATAGGGAATTCAGGATGGGTTCAGTAAGTGGGCCTTTTTTATTTTAGTTTAAGTGATTGTTTTTGTTTGAATATGGAGTGGAATGTGAAGAGGTGCTTTTGTGATTGTATTTTGTTTATTTTTATTATACGCTGGAAGGGACAACGTGATTCTTACTTACTAATAATTCAGTTCAACCATGACTTTTTAGTTGGGTCCAAAAAAAAAACTAGCAAATAAAAAAAACCGACTTCGAAAACAAACACTAAAACAGTCTTAAATAACTTTACTTTCGGAATTCGGTGATTTTATTTGTAACTTATAGATTGGCCTAGTAATCACGGAGTAATCGGTGTACGTACATGAAAAAAAAAGATGCTGGTGGAATACATAACCTCCTTCTTTTTTAGAAGTCGGTTAATAAATTAGCCATAAGATATATTTTGATCGTGCAGTTCTGTACGAAAAGGCTCATTTTTTTGTAATAGTCGCCAAAAAAAGTATAGGAAAATAAGTAAGGAATTGGTTAATTTTTAGATATTTCGAAATGAGTTAAATAATAACCAGATTGTATAAGTCATTTTTTATTCAATATTTTACCAATTTTAACCAAATACAAAGTCCGAGTCTGTAAAAGACATAGGCAGTATCACTTAACTATCATTCAGTAGAAAAGATGAGCTTAAATTAATAAATCTCTTGATTTTCATCAAATAAAATGAAAAAGGATTTTCTAAATTAAATATGTAGGTTATTCACTTAACAAAATTATGTTTAAACAGCAAGCTGTAAACTAAAAATTTAATACCAGCATTTTTATTAAATACTTTCTCCATTTTACTAAAGAATAAAATTAAGAATTTTCTTTAAAACAGTCTTTCATACAACACCCGCTTGCATCTTCAAATTTTCATAAAGCATTTTCTTAAAATAAATAGCGTCTACGAAGCGTCTACGAAAGTGCTACGCTGCTACGAACGTCTACGATGCTACGAAGGGCTAAGATTTTTTAAATAAAAATAGTGTTATTACATTTTTATGAATATTTTACATAACATAACATCACGCCTCTCACTGCCATGAAGGGTGAGACAGATGTGTACCTAATAGTACACTCCGTGGCGGTTGACCCGGGAATCGAACAAAGGACCACGGTAAACAAACATTTAACATTGTCTTAAAGTAAACAGCGTCTAGCGTCCGTACTGCCTCGTTGCTGCCGCGTTTCTAGTGGTAGCAATCGCGGCTGCTGAGCGTGAGGAATTTCTCAGTAGCAGCCACGGAGTCTAGACGTGTGCCCGGTTGATGAAAATAGGGTTGCCTCCTATTGCATGGTACTTAAACATAACTGCCGAAATGTAGGTGTAAAGAAAGAAAACATATTTATTTGGCATATACCAAGTGCACATAAAAAAACAAATAAAAATAAAATAAAAAAACTTAAATTTACACAATAAATTAAACAGAAAAAAAGAGACAATATTGTGCCAAATAGGCCCAGTTCAGCAAACTGCCGAGCAGCTAGTGCCCGACGCTGGTTTTCAACTGGTGTACTATCATGTACTCCTCTGGTGAACCCTTCGTGGATTACAGGCTTGATGTTATGTTATGTAAACTACGAAGGTCTTCAAAAGTCCTCGATTTTATGAGCGACAATAGTGTTAAAACATTTTTGTGAATATTTTATGATACATTTAAATACAAAATTAATTGAATGTCTAAATGATTGATCGCTGTTTGTGAAAGAGTGTGAGGAATGGGTTCTATCAATCATTTGCAGGGTTAGACTTAGTGTTAGGTATTTTTTGAGTTATATGTAACTGTATGTCGACTTTGGAAGCCGACCCCAACATAACTCTAACTCAAACTCAAATCATTTATTTCAATTAGATAATTTCAGGTACTTTTAAATGACACAAATCAAAGAAAGTGAAGCTTGCCGGGGCTGCGGGACTGTTCGAAAGAGATACCGTGGCCCTGGAACACAAAGGGCAATGAAGGAACATGGATGGGTTTTAGTCAGTAAGAGTCTGACACTCCCTCCCACTCCACCCAGAGCGGGAGAAGTCATTTGATGATTTCCCATCCGTAAAAAAAAAAAAAAAAAAAAGCTACAGTCACAGACACAAGGACAATAATAACTTGTGAAAGTACTGTAGTTGTAGAAGTACATAGTTGGAAAGAGGCTAGGCAGATGGTGAATCAGATTCATAACTTTTTACCCAAAGTGTTGCTGTTAAGGCGTATACCCACCGCGGCGCACGGATAGGCCACGCACGTGTGTTAAGCTTCGCTTTGCAAGAAAATGTAGGTATATCTGTCCACTGCTAACCAAGGACACGCTGTGCATCAATTGACGTCATTAGTACATGCGTGGCTTGCTCGAATAAAGCGCTCACATAGTTCAACACTGTCAACGCCACGCACGCAGTGCATGCGGTACACACTATACACGAACATTAACCCACGACTATGCCGCGGTGGGCCACGTACGCTACAGTTGTGCATAGTTGTGGGTGTGTAGTGTGTACTGCAGTGGAACCGTAGACCCACGCTGTCAAACAAATGAATTCACGCAGCTAAAATGCGCCGCGTGCCCGTGCACAGCATGTGCGGCGGTGGGTTTGCGCCTTTACACTTTAGCCGAGTAATCTTTAGTTTAATTTCACACACGTTTTCAGTCGTAACGTATACATAATTAGTGCTCGTAGATAACAGTGATAATATTTATTAGCACTTTTATTATAATCAACAGCATTAAGTCATAGGGTCTCGAGTTCGAACCCAAGACACGCACCGCTGATTTTTCGGATTCATGTGCGTATTGTATAATTATTATTTACTTCTGTGAAGGAAAACATCGTGAGGAAACCAGCATGCCTGAGAAAAATGTCTCGACGGCGTGTAAAGCCAAGTCAGAGGTCCATGGGCGGCATAAAAACTCTGACACCAAGTTAGGCACTAACCACACGATAAAGAAATGCTCGCGACTACACATTCCATCAGACAACTGTTACACCGCTTGTAAACAAACAAAACCATTTACCAATAATAAGCCATAATTATTTTCGTCACATCTCACCCAAATTGACACATGTCATAATACCTACATTCCAAAACTGACGCGGGGTAAACCGGCTGTCAAACTAAACTGATATATCGGACTGCTACGGAATTACCAGGATTATACTGTCAATACTGTACGCCGATATATTTTATTGCTTTCCCGGGATTCAGACTAAGTACGCCTGATTAATGCCTGAGGGAATTTTGGCCGGGGAAAATTCTTTTTCGTATACGCAACTAGGATTGGTGGCAATTCTTTTTCGTGTGTTGTGATTGGTTGGTTGTGAGGAATTGAGTTAGTTTTCTATGATTCTGTCGGTTGTGTGGTTATGTTTTATTTTTCTGTTGATTTGTTCGCGAAAATGTTGATTTGAAGTTATGTTTTTTTGTTTTGTGTTGTTGTTTGAGCTTGGTTATCAAAATATGATATTTAAAAACCAAAATGTTCAAACTTACTTTACTCGTTGAAAATTATGTCAATGATAGGAGTAGTACACAAATGCGCGTCAAAAACATTTTTTTATTCAAAATCAAAAATATAACCATTCTATAGCTTTTGATTTAAAATAATCGACAAGCACAATTCGTATCAGCAATTTGTATATAAATGAAATCTTAAAACGAAATAATTAAATTAATATCGTAATGAGTATTTTCAATTTTAAACTCATTCGAACGTACGATACGTTCACTTCTCGTGATCGCGTAGCCACAGATCAAAATTTTCTTGGGTTCCTAAAAAAAAAAATTATTTTGACACATTAAAAACAAGTATTACAAATCTATTTTTTCTGGGTTCCTAAGATTCATGACGTAAAATGTAAAAGTTTTTTTGTTAATTCGATTCCATTTCCGTCTTTAGCGCTCTGCCAAACAAACTCTTGGTCAGTGGGTTGTTTAAGGGGCGGATTTGTAGGAGTTGGAGTATACGCTTAGGGGTACTATGAGCAGCATAGAAAACAAAACAAAACGTTTTGATAGAAAAAAAATTGTTCGGACTTCGGACTGAGAAAATTTGGTCAGTGGTTATGAAAAAGACGACGTAGTCCCGCTATGCGAGGCTCCTATTTCTGTAGGCAGGGTTTAAAGTAACCTAACCTAACCTAATGTCGGGGTTCCCCAATGCCCCGTTACATACACTCCAACCAAAATTTTTCTATGTCCTCGCTCCATAGCGCCCCTAAGCGTATACTCCAACCAAACTCTTCATCTTTGTTATATGTATAAGTATAGATAGATTTTATTTTGATCTAAATATAACAATCAAGCTACCTACCCCTTTCTATATTCCCCGTGTAACTGCTAAGCCGGGATCACGTCTTGACCGACATACCGATGTCTGCCCACCCTGACGAGGGTGCGTGATGATATTCTGACAGGAGAGCTGTCCAAATATCTGTGTTAATGAATTGGAGAGATTTTTTGGGTTTCCATTCGGATTTCCGTTTCATTTTTACAAAGTTAAAGAATAAAAAAAAGCAAACCAAGTGCGAATATGATATTTTTAACGCTCATTCATAGGTCAATTTACACTCAACAGCAAAACTAAAATGAAATATCATTGTATTCACAGGGTGTAAACGGACCCTTCACAAAGCCGTCAACCAAGCATTCTGTACATCAAACTAAATAACTCTAAGCAAAAATTATTGCTAGGAAACTTTTTTTTGGGGTGAAAAATCACGTTTTACGGTAAAACTCAATATTACGCACTCAAAACTTAGTGCTGACAGATGCTTTCAATAATAAACGGGTCATGGAGTTAATTAAAGTAAAAAGTGTTTTTTTTTAAACTTGTAAAAAATTGGAATTTTGACCTCTAATATTTCCGTAACTAGAAGGTTCCCAGGTATGGTCCAGAACAAAAAAAATATCGCAATGATAAGGTGAACAAGTGCCTTTCGGCTTCGTTAAGGGTCTTTTTACACCCTTTATACACCGACGTACAAACGGTTAACACGTATACAGTACATTATTATGATTCCACAAAGAATTTTTCGTCGGTTATACAAATAAAAAATAGCTACTACACAATACCTAATAAAGACTTAAAATAATCGCAATGAAAAAGCTTTAATTTAAATTATCTTTTGACTTTAGCACTATCTCTTAATAGTTTGACATTGAATTGGACATTATACCTGCTATTAATTTGACATTGTATTTATTTGTTGACATATTTTAAATGAATTGACTCTTGAACTAGACATTTCACTTCAATTTTAATAGGCTTTTAAATGTATTTGTTTCTGCATGTGATACTTTTATTTAATACTAGCTTATGCCCGCGGCTTCACCCGTATGGAGTTCCGTAATTTTCCCACGGGATCGTACTACCGGGATAAAAGTATCCTATGTGTTAATCCAGATTATAAGCTATCTTGATACCAAATTTCATTCAAATCCGTTAAGCCATTTGAGCGTGAAGGAGGAACAAACATACACACATACAAACTTTCGCCTTTATAATATAAGTGTGAAGTGTGATGTAATTTTCAACACAATGTAAATTGTTAGTGAATAAATAAATGAATGAACCTACAAGGTCAAAATGGTATGGAACAGCTGATTTTTTATTGAATTACCGATGAAAAATGACCGTTTTAGCGTTGGTATCCCTCCCAATTTGTATATGAAAAAAATGGGACAGCGGAATTTAGTTTCTCTTATAAATACAAATTATATGGTCCCATTTAAAATAATGTAATTATAAAAAGTCTGTCTGTCTGATATCTTTTGAAGCCTTCGGTTAAATGGGTTTTGATGTCATTAGTGGCATAGGTAGACTATGAGAAAAGGATTATTTTTATAATACTTTGCCGTAGGATTATTTCCAACCACAACGTGTACGAAGCCAAGGTCAAAAGTTTTACTAAAAAAACTTTTATGGTAAAAAAATAGTTTTGAATTTCAATAATGGAGAAAACTTTCAATTCGGTATAAGTGACTACAATGTGCAGCATACGCAAAAAAATATACCCGATCATTTGCATTGCAACGAAAAATATTTTTGACCATAAATAATGATCGAGCATGAAATTCAAAGATCATCTCCGTATCTGTTCCCTATTAAATTGGAGTCGTCTCCTATTCTATCCAGTCCGGCTGAATATTTTACACAGAACGACTGCCATCTAACCTCCAGTCCAATTACTAACCCACCACATGAGAACAAAACAGTAGTACTATTCCGTACTAGCTTATGCCCGAGTCTTCGCCCGCGTGAAATTCGTCTTTTTTTTAAAGTCGGTTAAAAGTTTACGCCTTTAAAATTGCTGAAATACTTCTGAATCAATCAATTGACATATATTATTTAGTAGTACGACGAATTACAAGGTGCCTGGTTACGTCGAATACATATATGTGACGATAAACCTGCGTAAAACAGCTTAACTTGACAGGCTCTAGCTCTTCAAATGTTCATCATGTGTTGCATCATGATGTAACCTGCATGTCGCAGTCACGACGTGCAAGCTATTAACTTTTTTTTTTGTTACTGTCCTGTTGTATTTATAATATTTCTTGGGCTTTGTATGATTATTGTTAATTTATTTTGTTTGTATGCTCGTCATGTCCCTGCGACAAATAAATATTTTTTCTTTCTTTCTTTTTTTTCTTAGATTTTCCGATTTTGAGTACCGATACCTTTGCAATAACATTCTAACAGCAGTAACTACAATGAAAAAATTTATTTACTATAATGGACTGATAATTATTGAATTATTATAACTAGTGTCTTATTAAAAACAAATATATATTATGATCAATTTTTTTATGTTTTTTTATATTTTTTTTTTTTACATTGAAGTAGAAAATATAAAAAAAAAGAAATAATATTAATAAAGAATTATCCTCCAAGTCATAACCGTTAAAGAGTTATACCTTCCATCATCAGCTCATCAACATGAGGTGATGACTCCCAGATGAGTATACATGAATAGTTTAAAAAAAAACATGAAACACGTAATACGTGCCTATAAAATTTGAGGGTTGCTCTCGATTTCCCTGGGATTCCATCACCAGATCCTGACATGGCGATAATGGGACTATCTCAGGAGTATATGTTTCGAATAAAAAAATAATTTTGAAAATCGGTTTACTATTGACTGAGATATCGGTGAACATACATAAAAAAAAAACATACAGTCGAACATAGAACCTCTTTTTTGGAAGTCGTTTAAAAAATGATCGACGAATGGTTAGGTATAAAGGGGTCCATGTGAACGTCAGGTGTCTAAGGTTAATGCTCAATATTTGTATGACAGTTGAGACCGACGGCTGTCTCAGAGGCTGAATATTACCACTTTACCCATTGAATAGTTTATCAAATGGGCACAGTCGTAAGTGCGTCTTTGTAGATAATTGTGGTGAATACATCTGTAGATACATAACCATCTACATTATAGTCACACTGGAAGGTTAAGCGGATTTGGTTTGATGCTTCTAACTTAATCCTCTCTGTTTTGAATATTAGTTGTAAAGATACTATAGCTTTTGCCCGCAGCCGCCCTCGCGTTATGGTTGAAAATTATCGCACGGGCACATTGTACTAACCTTTGACTCGTGGGTAGTTAGTTTCTCATTGGTGAAATAATTTTTGAAATCGGATCTGTGGTTCCGAATATCACTTGCTTCGGTGAAGGAAAACATCGTGAGGAAACCAGCTTGCCTGAGAGATATTTCTCGACGACATTTAAAAGCCAAGTCAGAGGACCATGGGCGGCATAAAAACTCTGACATCAGGTTAGGCACTAACCACACGATAAAGAAAGAAGATCAGTTTGTACCTTTTTATTCAAATATTGTAATTTAAATTTTTTTCTTTTTGTGTTTACACAATTATGAAAAGTTTCGGAATAAATTCTCAAAATAATGACATAAAATTTCAGAAATTTGCTGTTTCCTAGAAATGTATTGAAAAATATTTATAAGGTAAAAAAGTAACACTGACTTGTGGATTTAAAATTGCTTGTAAAAATATTAAAAACAGCAAAACTCACAGTAGTATTCCTTGAAATAAAAACATTTCCAGCTACCGTATAAACAGAATATTTATTTAAAAATATATTGTAACATACATATTTGCGTACCACGAACGCAGCCTCAAAAAGATGTACTTGTACATGTTACAGTCAAAACTACTTTTGATCGGTTAAAACTGTCTTAACAATAATTTAAAAAATATATATTTTCATATTTACATTTTTTTTAAGTATATTTTAAAATGTTTTTTATATAATTTTTGTTGATAAAAATAATTAAAAATGTAATTTATAAGTAAGAAAAAAACATATTTTTAATAGAGAAAACGCATTTTGAAGGGTCCGTTTTAACCCAGTATCTTAGTACTATTTTAGATGAGAAAGTTTGTGAGGATGTATGGTTGCTCTTGCACTAAAAAACTACTGAACAGATTTGGATGAAATTTGGCACACAGATAAATTGTAACCTGGATTAATACATAGGATACTTTTTATCCCGGTAGTATTATCCCGTGGGACGATTACCGAACACCACGCGGGCGAAGCCGCGTGTATAAGCTAGTATTTATATAAACTAAAAATAAATTCAATGGCTAACAATTCACAAAGGTTATAAAATATCAACAGTTTATAATATATTTACGAGATTCCACGAGAAAATTACCTTTGAAGCATAATAAAAGATCGTTTGTTTACAAAATAAATATGATTTTCTCAAACACTTTTCTTTATAAAGAATGCTCGGGAGTTCGTTTGATGTTGTCAGCGATAATAAAAGTACCTTTTTGTCGTGTGTAAACCAATTATTATGTTTATTTTTTCTCTGTTGTAAGGGGAGGAGATGTACCTGTCTACTACCGATAGAAATAAAATGAACTCCGATATGTTTCGAAAGATATTCCGGTCGCGACGTCCCTGTTTACGCCCCCCCGACCCTTGCTCGAGCCAGCCCACGATGTTGAACCGGTAGTTTTAAATCAGCCCCTAAATCATGATCTCACTCAGATTCAGCCTGTTTCTTTGCTGCCGTCCTCCAGTGACGCCCTAAGCCGAGGCTCATACCCCACAGGGGGTGCCTCTAGCGCGCTGTCGCTTAGTTTATAAGTTATTTGCTCCTGGCTGGAAGCCTTACTCGAGGCACCCACATGATAGTCCGATTAAGATGTCATTAAAAAAATTAAACTACCGATAGATATTTCAAGCCCCCCAGCGACACACCGAGTCGTTCGTCGGTCCGCAAGTTGTATCGTTGGTTGTAGTGAGTCGTAGCGTGTTCGAAACAACTTCTTTCATATTTTGTTTTTTCTGTAGCCAACGTCACAAGAAGCGTGTCGTTTGTGCGCATAGCTTGTGACCAAGGCATTTTTAGGGTTCCGTAGGCAAATTGTAAAAAACGGAACCCTTTAGATTCGTCCTCTGTCTGTCTGTTGGCATAATACAGTTGAAATTTGGAAAAAAATATAGGTATGGCCCTCCGTACATGTAACTGAGGGGTGCAAAAAAATGTTGGGGTGAAAAATGCTCTGGAAATATTATGTCGAGGTCCCCAAAATACTTTTACCCTCTATTTTTAAAAGTAAGAGGAAGAAAGTTGTGAAAAAATATTGTTAGTATATTGTTTGGTGCTACGAAACCTTTTGTGTGCGACTCAGACTCGTAGTTGGCTGGTTTTTTATGAGATTGACAAAAACAATAAACATAGTAATAACATACTTCGATTGCCCGGGTAGGTACCAAACATTCTGTTTTACAGTACTAGAACAAAACAATGGGAGCAGCTGTTAACAAAAGGGCTCTACTGAACTTCATGTTCTTATTTTAGTCAAAAATTCAAATCAAACAAACGATACGATAAACTAAAAAAAAAAAATTCATAATAACAAGACTGCGGGACAGTGACAACTGTATTCTGAGGACAGTGGCGGAGAACATGTACTCTCCTGTTCTGAAACGCTTTGTGGGGGTGATGAATGAGTGAAGTATCGCTTGTGCGTCGTCCACATTTTTTTTAATCAGCTTAAGCTGTCCCACTGCTGGGCAAAGGCCTTCCCCATTCCTTTCCAACTGTCCCGGTGTTTTGCCTACTCTGGCCAATCAGTCAGGAACGAGTCCAAATCGTCACGCCAGCCTTTCTTGGGCCTGCCTCAGTGACGACGACCGTCTTCAGGCACCTATGTGTGACGATTCTGGCCCATCTCTCCTGACCCATCCTGGAAATGTGACCCGCCCAGTCCCATTGTAACCTCGCATACTTATCGCCAACATCGGCGATGCCTGTCTTGGAGCGTATTGTGGTGTTGTGTATTCGATCGGTGATTTTGATGTTCAAAATGCTACGCTCCATCGCTCTTTGGCAAACCTTGAGTTTGGACTTCTGAGCCTCCGTCAAAGACCAAGTCTGGGCGCCATATGTTAGGATAGGCAGGATACACCTATAGTCGAATTAGTTTTAAATTTCTTTCTTTTATCGTGTGGTTAGTTCGTAACCTGGTGTCAGAGTTATTATGCCGCCCATGGGCCTCTGACTTGGCTTTACATGCCGTCAAGAAAAACAGTCAGTTTTAAATAATACTTTGAGATAATATTCACTAACATTAAGACATTTACTAACACAGTGGATCTTATGTTGTCCGAAATAAAGAATTTATTTATTTTACAATAAGTGATTGGATCCGATCAGAATAACTTTTCTTTATATAATCAGAACAAGCTTCCTTTTGTAGACATCCTTTGCAATACACCCACTTAATGCCTGTCATGCACACACAAGCCTGTACCGTAAACTCTCACTTTTAACCATTGCAGTAAAGTCCTTTATTCATTAGTTCATTATATTTTTAAATATTTAGTAAAAAAAACATTTAAAAATACAAAAAATAGATGGCCCACCGGCATCAGGAACAAGGTCCAGGCTGCCGGTGGTCAGGGCTCTAGAGAGAGGAACCGCCTCACTATGTGTGCCGGGTCCAGGAGTACTGCTTTGTGAATCAAGCCCTTGACCCAGCCATGCAATGAGACCTTCCTAAGGTGTTAGTTGAGGCTCTTTGCTATTAGTCCATTAACCGTATCGACTATCGGTACAATGATTGCAGTAAAGTTATTATTATGTTTAAATACTCGTGATATCGTGCCTTGTTGGTCCAGTGATCGCAAACGCGACTGCTGAGCGTGAGGTCCCGGGCTCGATTCCCAGGTCGGGCAAAGTGTTAGTGGGTTCTTCCATCCGGAATTTCACTGTAGCAGCCATGGAGTCTGGATTTGTGCTCTGTTGATGGCAACAGGCTCGCCCATTATTATGCGGGTGTACTAATGGGCACACATCTGCCCAACCTTTCCGGGTTTACAGGCGTGATGTTATGTTATGTATTCGTAATAAAGTACTTTATAATATTGTTTCAGGTACAACATTATCACGCAGTGAAGATGCAGCGAGATTTGCAACGCAACATATAGAAAAGTGAGTTGAAAAATCTTTCAAATTTGAACCTTATTATATAAGTTTTTTCTCATGAGTTTCATTACTAACTTAACTCTATGTTTGCATAATTTACTACCTTATGATTTGCTACCGATATATAACACTGGTATTCTAAGACCCGTCTTACAACCAGTCTTAATAAGGGGTAGCGTATTACCCAGTACTAACTGGGTTGTGGAGGTCGGATAGGCAGTTGCTCCATGTAAAATACTGGTATTTAGCTGCATCCGGTTAAACTGGAAGCCGACCCCAACATAGTTAGGAAGAGGCTGGGCAAATGATGATGGAGGGCAAAAGTGTCTTGTGGCTCAGTAATAACAGTCACACGGGTCAAAATTCAAGGTTAAGCAACCCTTGCCGAGGTCGGTCCGTGATCATGACCACATACCGAGACAACTCTGTGTCCCGGCAAGCACGTTAAGCCGTTGGCAGATGATGATAGTAAGACTCATCTTAAGTCAATTGCTCAGTTCAGTTGGAGTGAGTTGTTATGACAACGGTTCAAAACGCCCGTCAAATCGCTTTCTTAGACGCAATTGGCGGATCCTCAAAGACAGATGATTCCTTATGTAACCTCTCTAATCGTGGGCATTTATTTTAATTTATAAATAAACTGTAGCGCTCTAGTCAATGGTGTAAAAATTCAAACACTTGAAATAGTTAACAAAATCCGATTAAAATATGGAAGTACCTAATCTTATATATAAAATTCTCGTGTCACAATGTTCGTTCCCGTACTCCTCCGAAACGGCTTGACCGATTCTCATGAAATTTTGTGAGCATATTGAGTAGGTCTGAGAATCAGCCAACATCTATTTATCATACCCCTAAGTGACGCAGACGAAGTTGCGTGGGACAGCTAGTATTTTTATAATAATTTCACTCGGACGAAGGTCGCGGGCACAACTAGTTTTACATAATATAAAGGGTGTAAAAGAACCCTTATCGAAGCCGAAAGGCACTTGTTCTACTCGTCATTGCTATCATTTTTTTTGTTCTGGACCATACCTGGGAACCTTCTAGTTACAGAGATAATGGGGGTCAAAGTTCCGACTTTTTGACAAGTTTTTTATATCATAACTTTCCTTTAAATACCTCCACGATCCCCGTACTATCCAATTCATCCATCAGCACAATGATTTGAGTGCGTTACATTGAGTCCTACCGTAAAACGTGATTTTTACCCCAAAAAAAGAAGTCGTTTCCCAGCAATAATTTTTGCGTAGAGTTACTTAATTTGATGTACAGAATGCTTGATTGACGGCTTCGTGAAGGGTCCATTTACACCCTATATACTTATCATGTATTCACACTTCTAAAACATTCACCCAACACACACTAAAATTGCATTCTCTTCCCCAAAATATATCACTATCCATCAGTACAAAGTGCCTCAAAGATTCGCCTCCCGACTTACGACAGAGCTGTCAATATGCATTTACGGGATACCTGAGGGGACCTAAGTGCTACGTCCCTAGGTGATAGACGAGATCTAGACTGTATTTTATGCCTAGGTATTTGTAAAAGATTTGGGCTATCTGTTTTAGCTCAGGAGTAGATGATTTTTAACCGACTTCTGCGAAAGGAAGAGGTTACTTATGTATTCTATAATTTATGATACCACTTCTTAAAAAAAAAATATTAAATAAGTCTAAAATAACTTTACTTTCGGAAGTCGGTGCCAAAAAAGTCAATGAAACAAACAAAGTCAACCATAGTAATCAACTAAAGTAAAGTTAAGACTTTTATAGTGTTTAATTTGGAAGTCCCCAGGGAGGAGCTCGTGGCTAAATAATAACAGCCGCTCGGGTCGATCTTTAGGTTAAACCGTGTTTGCCTAGGTTGGTCTGTGGATGGGTGACCACACATTAAAGACCAACTTTCCTCCGTGCCTTGGAAAGCACGTTAAATCGTCGGTCCCGGGTGTCATTTGTAGATCTTTGACAGTCGTTAGGTAGTCAGTTGCCCAAAAAGTCTGACAACCAGTCTTAGCAAGGGGTATCGCCGATTCGTGGTCTCCACTCAAGAACACGTCTACCCCAACGGTCATCGGTTCGTCTAATATTTCGGCTAATATGGCCGGCCTAGTGTCACCTCTGGTTCTCTGTCGGATCACCTCGTTCCGGATGCGATCCCTCAGAGAGACTCCAAGCATAGCCCGCTCCATAGCTCGGTGAGCGACCTTGAATTTATGGACCAACCGTACCATGAGTGTACTTCTTCCACTTTCTCTTCAAATGACTCCCTATCTACACCTATTCGAAACATCTCCCAAACATCCTATTAACACCAAACTATTACAGTGTACACTGAACCCCTAATCAACACCTTATACGTGTTATCTAGATTAACTAAGTAAATGTTCCGAACGGCTATTGAAACTGTTTTGAAAGACACCCTTTCAATAAAGGCGAAGGGCGAGTAAATTGATGAAGGGACAACTTGGATAGTGATCGCTTTTCTTACACAGGGTGGCTGGGTAAACGAGGGGTATAAGAAGGGACATGTTATATTATGTTCACACTAGCTGGTGCACGCGACCTCCGTTCGCGTGAAATTGTTATAAGAAATATTACTTTACTTTTTTAATCGGATTTGGTTAACAATTTTTTAATTTTTTTGCACTAAACCCATATTATTTTTCTAAAATAAAAGTAGCCTAAGTTACTCCTTACAACATCAGCTATCTGCCAGTAAAAGTTCCGTCAAAATTGGTCAAGTCGAATGGATGGATTTTAGTTAGTACAAGTCTGACAATCCCTTCCGCTCCGCCCAGAGCGGGAGGGGTCATTTGATGATTTCCCATCCAGAAAAAAAAGGATACCGTCTGCATTGCACGAGCTCATGTGTGACGGGTGATCGGAGATCAATAAGGAGGAGAAAGAGGTCACTGCTGAGGGGTACTCTGGATCCCTGCGCGAAAAAATTTGGATGTTGGCAAAGATGGTGGAGTTTTTAATGGGTCCACAATACATAATACCGCCCTGCGGACTACTAACGCATTAATACGTATTTACGTTACGTTTAAACCGCGCGGTCGTGCTCTTTCCTTTTTAACCGACTTCCAAAAGGAGGAGGTTATCAATTCGTCTGAATTTTTATTTATTTTTTGTTTTTTTTTTTATACTTTCAAAGTAGGGCTACGACATAGACTTAGAGCAGTGTCCAGTTTTGTCCATAAAAGATTCTGTTTTTTAAAGCGAATATAGGTAAGTATTGAGTTTTTTCACTTTGTCCCTCGTTTAACAAGTCACACTGTATAGTATGTGTAGTCGGGTCATTATTAATTGTATAAGACACCTTTTGTAGAGGAAAGTGGATACTGGGATGAAGGAACGTTTTTTGCTGCGTCAGTGTGTATGGTATGCCAAGTGCGTGGGAGGAATGCGTTTTAAGAAGAATCTGGTTGTTGTATAGTTTTTATGTTGTGGCAAAATTATTAGCCAGTGAACATGTTAGGAGAGACGCACTGCACAGAATCCGTCCGGATAAACTTTAATAGTAGTTAGTTTAGTTTCCCGTAGTAGCGGTAGTAATAGTCTAGTAGTAGTAGTAATAGTCTAGTAGTAGTATTAATAGTGTAGTAGTAGTAGTAATAGTCTAGTAGTAGTAGTAATAATCCCGTAGTAGCGGCAGTAATAGTTAGTAGAAATAATCCCGTAGTGGCGGTAGTAATATTTAGTAGTAATAATCCCGTAGTAGCGGTAGTAATAGTTAGTAGTAATAATCCCGTAGTAGCGGTAGTAATAGTCTAATAGTAGTAGTAATAGTCCAGTAGTAGTGATAGTAATAGTCTAGTAGTAGTAGGAATAGTCCAGTAGTAGTGATAGTAATAGTCTAGTAGTAGTAGTAATAGTCCAGTAGTAGTGATAGTAATAGTCTAGTAGTAGTAGGAATAGTCTAGTAGTGGTATTAATAGTCTAGTAGTAGTAGTAGACATAGTCTAGTAGTAGTAATAGTCGTCTAGTGCTTAAATCCAGGCATTAAAACACTAGGCGATACATAAAAAATTGCGCGATAAAAGCGCGCTGATGAATTTAAACTTTCTGTGCCAAGTTTTAAAATTTACAGCACCAGCTCAATAGCGCTATATTATTTAGGTATTCTTTTAGATTAGGTATTCACTTAGAGTCAGTAAAAACGTTGTGGAGCCCTGACACAGCCAGAAGGCGATGCGGTAGACCTCGCAGAAGATGGCGGGACGAGCTGGATAGATCCAACGACCAGTCCACAGTGACCCTGGATCGCATTGGAGGTCATGGTGAGAGGCCTTTTCCCAGAAGTGGGATAACACAGGGTAACAGTAACGGTAAATGAAAACGGGTAATCTAGTTTATTTTGGGTGGACAATATAACATTTTCATTTGCTTCACAAATAATACAAATTTTGCACCAAAACCCGATAAAACACACCCGACATAACCTAGATATTCCTAAAACGATTACAGGGATCGATTTAAAACGAATATTCGATGGAATCGGGCTATCCGACACGGTAGGACGTGTTTACTGTCTCGATATGTTTACGTTTCGCTTCGACTCGAGCCAAGTTGTAAGATCGGTACAAGTTCTGTTTATACCGTGGTGTATCGGATGCAACGATGTTTTAGAATGTTAGCGACTAAAGAAGAAGGATCAAAATTAACCCACGTCCTACAACAAAGAGAAGTATCTCAAAAAAATGACAAAAATGGGTATAAAAAGATGGCATACTTCCAAACTCCATTCTTACAGTCTTACATATAAAAAATGCCATGAAAATTCGTTCAGGGGCAGTCATATCAGCAATGAATTCAGGGTGTAAGCGGACCCTTCACGATGCCGTCAACCAAACATTCTTCACATCAAACTAAGTAACTTCACCGCAAAATTATTGCAGGGAAACAACATATTTTTTGGGGGAAAAAAATGAAAAAAAAAGTTCAATGATGGAACTCAATAATTGAAGTCAAATCAAGGGAGCCAAGTATTCCTTAATATTGTAATATATCCATCGTAGATATTACTGCCCCTTAACGAATTTTCATAGCAATTTTTTATATGCTAGACTGTAAGGATGGAGTTTGGAAGTATGCCATCTTTATAAACCCATTTTTATCATTTTTTTGAGATACTTCTCGTTGCTGTAGGACGTGGGTTAATTTTGTATGGACCGTGCTCCTTCTTCTTTGGGGGCATACAAGGTGTAAGGGACAGCCCTCCACAAACTAACAGGGTGCACTCAGCTCCTTTTTTTGAATCATATTACACCGGAATTTTTCTCCGGTTTTTTAAAAATATTTTTTCATTTATTATTCCTTTATTTCAATGTAAAATTAAATTCCCTGTACGCAGTACTCCATTTATGTAAATAATACGGCTATAATCAGAAATCCAACAATGGATGTTGAAATACTGAGGGTGCGGTGGCGAATGCTATAGACATATTCACCTGTACACTGGGTGAGTTCACGGATGGGCCATGTACTGTGTAGTATGTAAGGTATAGTTAAGTATATTTTAAGTTACTTTGTCGCATAAGATATGTGAATAAATAAATAAATAAAATAGAATAAATGAATATAATGAAATCAGCTGCTTACTTCCTGCCTAGCTACAGCGTTCATCGAACTCGTCGTTGCGCTTGCCGTTCGCTACGTGCGTTTTGCCACGGTAACGATACATTGCGTATGAGGAAATAAAACAAATCAAATTAATTGAATTACCATTTCATTCCTGAAATATATCCTAGTACCGGTCATCTTAGTACGATATATAATTCACCCCCTGCGGAGGGCTGTCCCTTACACCCTGTATTATGTTATATTTCTGTGTTGTTTACTATGTGTAAATAGATAGTAAAATAAATTAGTATTTTAAATCAAAGCGTAAAACAAATGGACGTGATCAGGTTTTGCAATCAGGTTTATCTCCGTAGCAACAAGGAATTTGGATTTTTTGTGACCGGTTTATGATAGTAACCTCGCCCGCTACTACTTACATAAGTCTGGAATACTGTGTGTAAACGGACCCTTCACAAAGCCGTCAACCAAGCATTGTGTACATCAAACTAAGTAACTTTACAGAAAAATTATTGCTGGGAAACGACTTTCTTTTTTGGTGAAAAATCACGTTTTACGGTAGGACTCAATGTAACGCATTCAAAATATTGTGCTGATGGATGGATTCAATAGTACGGGGGTCTTGGAGGTGTTTGAAGTAAAAAAAAAAACATTAAAAACATGTATTTAAAAAAAACTCGTGAAAAAGTTGGAACTTTGACCCCCAATATCTGCGTAACTAGAAGGTTCCCACGTATGACCTAGAACAAAAAAAATACCGCATTGACGGGGAGAGCAAGTGCCTTTCGGCTTCGTTTAGGGTCTAGTTTGTACCCTTTATAACTGGCGCAATGAAGGTGTACTTTAGCTACACCCTTCGGGGATTATAGGCGTGATTTTATGTTAATTTAAAATCAAAAGTGTCACAGAATTGGTTATAAAATCTGAGGATTATAAATTACCAGCTTTTGCCCGCGGCTTTGCTCGCGTTAATTTAGAATTTGACAATTAAACTCTTAACACACAACTAAAGTTTCTATAATAATATAGTTCAATCATGATTTGAAAGACACGTGGCGCCATCTATTATCATAAGGATGTTATTGTTGGTTTCTTCGGGAACAGTACTTTTTTCGGGCCCTATGTCCGTTTCTTACACCTGGAAACAAAATCAGGATTCAGGATGATTCAAATCAGGAGATTTCAGGATGATCGGTTCAGTGGTTCAGGCGTGAAAAGGTAACAAACAAACTTACTTCCGCATTTATAATATTATTTAGGATATGTTTTTAAACCAAAGGGATTTAAAACACATATAGAGAGGACATTGGGAATATTGTCATACAATAATTTTCATCCTGAATATTTTCGATTTTGACACACGAATGCTACCTGACAAGCGGGCGTATGACACAGATGACACTAGACAGAACGAATTGTTACTAAGTAGTAACAAGTTTTGGATTACGATTTTCTTCGTCATGACCCGTCTATAGCTCGGAAATATTTGAGTGTCTTTGTGTCATATAAATGCGACCTGACAAGGCGACGTATCGCACTGGACTGATCGACTTGTTACTAATTTGTAACAGGTTTTGGAATTGTCAGTTTCTTGGTCTTGTCCCGACTATAGCTAGTTATATTTGAATGTCTTTGTTTTAAACTGACATTGTCACTAACAATGTCATTAACTCTAAAAACGGTATATTTACCATGTTTACTATTTGTCATTAGTTCCCGATATTTCAGCACTGTTGCAAGCGCCACAGAAACGCGCGCTGAGAATTTGTTACGCCACGGTGTAACACACGGTCACAAAGGTTCATACTTTTAAAGAAGGCACATAAATTGTGTTCAGAGCGAACGTAAGAGTCAGTGTTTGTTTCCAATTTTAATATCTATATTTTACATCGCTTTCAAGTGTTTGTATCGTATCTCGACTTCACTGTAAAAGTAGAATATTTACTGTTGAAATGGAAGTCGTGTCTAAAGACAAAAGAATATAGAATTTAATGTACCTTTGTCAACAATGTGAGTAAAACTGTACAAGTGTACATACAACAATTATAGTATAGTTTTTTTTTTCTTTTATTCATTTCTCTAACATATTATTTACATTTTTAAATATTCAAGTACAAAGTATTATAAAAAAATAAATTTAAAATATAAAAAATAGTAGCCCACTGGCATCGGGAACAGGATCTGATGAGCGTGAGGTCCTGGGTTCGATTCCCAGGCCGGGCAAAGTGTTATTGGGTTTTTCTATCAGGAATTTCTCGGTAACAGCCACGGAGTCTGGATTTGCACCCGTTGGATGGCAGTCGGCTCGCCCCGTATTACATGGGACTTAAACATAACTGGCGAAATGTGAGTGAACTATAAGGTACACCTCTGCCTAACCCTTCAGAGTTTACAGGCGTGATGTTATGTGTTAAAAATAGAATACAGGTGTGTTTTCACGCAATAACTTTTTTCCCCGAAATTCCATTGCACTAATAGGTTTCCAATCTATCGTAACACAATTATGGTTGGATACGGGTTTGGAACCGTCACATAAATCGTCACACGTAGGCTATGCTGTCGCTAACCGATATTTCGGCCATTTTTAATCAATTAAATTGACAGTTTTTACGGTTTTCTGGCTAATCCTTGTTATATTACATTAAATTTTAATTAAGGTAAAGAAGAGTATTGTTTTAGGTGGCTTTCTGTAGCTTCTGCCTTGCCCTTTGGGAAAAGGCGTTAGTTTTTTCCCAATCAACCTTGAGCCTAATGCTTTGCCGTGTCGACGGCGTGTTCGTGTTCCACGCGCGCCTCAAAGATATGTCAGCAAAAAGGAAGGGGCCCGCAAGGGCCGATACCTGCCGGGGCTGCGGGACTGTTCGAAAGAGATACCGCGGCCCTGGAACACAAAGGGCAAAGAAGGAACATGGATGGGTTTTAGTCAGTAAAAGTCTGACACTCCCTTCCACTCCGCCCAAAGCGGGGGGGGGGGGGCATTTGATGAAATCCCTTCCGAAAAAAAAAAAAAGGCTAATGCTTTAGCGATAAAGTTGAAAATCTATTAAAGAAATTTGACAGATTATAGTAGCGTGTTGTGCTGGCGACTGAAAGTATGTGTGCAACAATTGCAAAAGACCCAATTCGACTGAATCTTTACGTAAAAGAGTAAACTGGGAGCCACAAATTCTTGTGATAATTACGATGTTAAAATTCCAAAAAAAAACACGTTTTTGTAGTTTAACTTAAAACGCCCTCTGATCCCTGTAGCGTTACACAGACGCAGCAAATTTTCACACCAAAAAGGAAAATTATTTCCGAGCACTAATGTTTACTCAATGTCAAAACATTGTGATTTAAGTAATTGTTAAGAGAACAAATGTGATAGGTCATTTTAGCAAACTTCGAAAAAAGGAGGACGTTGTGTATTCCACCAGCATTTTTGTGTATTTTTCATGTATGTAAACCGATTACTCCGTGATTACTGGTTGATTCTCTTCATCTTTCATTTTGTCGCTTGCAACAGCGTCAAAATATCGGGAGCTCAAAATGATAAACAATCACGGAAGATATCCCGTAAGTGACAGTATAAGTTTAGTTGTAAACCGTTAAAGCTTGCATTGTTTGAAGAGAAGAATTTCTGTGGGATACTACTATAAAGGGTAAAATAAAAAAACTATTTTCAAAACAAAAACCGACTTCCAAAAAAAGTACTAAAAGAGGCTTAAATAGCATAATAAGTCATTTTTTTTGCAAAATCGTTTTATACCGTGTATTTTTCCATACGGTCATCCAAACACCCGCCATTATTAATCTTCAAACCAAGAGAAATCTTCAAGCCTAATTTATCGGACTCCGCAGACTAAACTCGAAGCTCACTGGTCATAATCTAGATTTATTTGACTACCTGCACAAATAGCGTTTCGCTGAGTAAATGTTGTTTTACGGAGCGCATTCACACTACACGAATATCTACTTAGCACTATTACTGAAGAAATATACTGGTATGTGCGGGCGAGGGAGTTTTGTGTTGATATGTTTTTGTTTTTATTTTATTTTTCTAGTGTTTTTTTTATTCGGCTTTTAAAAAGGAGGCCGTGACTTTTTGTTTTTTTTTGTGATAGGTTTGATACTCTTTGACATATTTTGAGAGTTTTGCTTTATTTACGTATTTATTTATTTATCGTTTATTTTCAGGCATATAAAAGTACCTCACAAAAGATTAAATAAATTAAATTAAAATGAAGAGTGCAAAATTATAACATTTCAGCATATTAACATCTTAGCAGGTACACACAGCAAAATATTACAGACACTATATTCTATTAATTTAAATGCTTTGCCTTAAAATTTAAATTAATACATTTTTATAAAATATGGACTAAATTTTAGCTCTGTATCTGGACTATAAATATATTTCTAACCCCTTCCATTGAATTTAGTAGTTTCGATTTAATGCATTAACAAACTCACAGGAACACAGACACCAAAATTATAAAAACGGAAATAAAAAAATAAAAAAAAAATCTATTTTACAATTTAATTTTTTTATTTCTCTTTTGTAAATAGAAATTATTGGTACACGAACTCTTATTATTTGTATCCTTATCCTTACTTAATATTATAAATGAGAATGTAAGTTTGTTTGTTTGTTTGTTACCTTTTCATACCTATACCACTGAACCGATCATCCTGAAATTTTGCATGTACGTTGTCAGGTGTACAGAAACGGACATGGGATACCTTTCATCCCAAAAAAAGTACTGTCCCGAGGAAAACAACAATAACGTTCTTATAAGATTAGATGGCACCACGTATCTTTCGAATCATGATTGAATTATATTATTACAAGCAGGGTACAATCCGAATTGTTTGTCAAATTCTAGATTAACGCGAGCAAAGCCGCGAGCAAAACCTAGTAGAATATATAATAATTACTAACTCGGCACATGAAATTTTAGAAGAATTGAACTTGACTTGAAGATCTACCCGTGCGACTGTTATTACCTAACCACGAGCTAAACCAAGGGACGTCAACACTAATTCTGTTTATGAATAAGTAACTAAATAGTTCCCAAAATAGCCAGCAGAGGGCACGGTTGACTGTCGTGTAAATGATTAAAATATGATTACGTTTGCGCGATTAAATTGTTAATACTGTAGATATTTTTGTGTGAAAAATGTATGAATAGTAATTTGTGATATTGGAAAGCAAACATTGATTTGAAACTGTCTGAATGACCGTTAGACCTTTTAACTTGATAGTAATATTTCGTTAAATCTCTTATATATAAAAATCTCGTGTCATGGTGTCTGTGGTGGCACTCCTCCGAAACGGCTCGACCGATTTTTATGATTTTTTATGTATATTTGGTAGGTATGAGAATAGGTCGTAAAGTATAGTTTACACCACTAATTTCACACGGACGAAGGTCACAGGCAACAGCTAGTAATTTATAGATATTATGGACAGTCAATAACAAAATTTGATTAAAACTGTAAGTTGAGTTTTATCATTAAAGTAAAATGATACTTTTAACGATTCGATTCCTTTCTTTTTGCGTATTTCATTTAAAATAACTTTTTATTAATGAGTTAATTCTTACAATGTATGGCAGAAAAAATCCTGAATATTTTGTTAATTAATTAAGATTTCAAAAACTAATGCATCAATTGTTTTTTTACGTTCTTCAAATACATTTTTTTTCTGTATGTGTATTTGGTATTATATTATTTATCCTACTAGAACGGAGCCAAGTGCATAACTAGTTTTCAATAGAAAGACCAGTCAAGACCCATTTGACCGGCAAACAGGTCAAATCGGTCTTGAACGTTTACAGGACAGTAAGTTTTTATCTTACCCTTTTGTAAAAGAAAATAAAAAATAAAACCTCTTTTGTTCTTTACAGATTTGAGTCGAGAGACCTAAAGGAGAAAGATCTAGGTAAGTGCGTAGATTAAGAAAAATATAATAGAAGCGACAATCCTGTAAGCACACAGGGCGCATACCATCGTAGTTTGCATTGACAGTAATAGTTGGCAACTCAAAGTAGCACAAATGACGCCCGGGCGTCGGGGGCCACTGTAGGCGCGGGCCTGTGGATGGTGAGTAATGGGCTAGCTCGCCGTCCGGCCGTCTTATGACGACATGCCGTGTCGACGGCGTGTTCGTGTTCCACGCGCGCCTCGAAGAGATGTCAGCAATAAGGAAGGGCCGATGCCTGCCGGGGCTGAAGAAATGTTCGAAAGAGATACCGCGGCCCTAGAACACAAAGGGCAAAGAAGGAACATGGACCTCTCTGCCCAGAGTAGGAGGGGTGATTTGATGATTATCCATGTTAAAAAAAAAGGTGACACAAATAGCGCTGCATAAATCGACCGTGGAGACGTGATAAAATAATGAAACCATCGATGAGTCAACGACAAATACGGCCTTCTAAGAATTCGTACTGTTACTGGAACTAAATCGGACATACATATTAAATGCAAAAAGTGGGTACAGTATGCGACTGTACCCACTTTTATTTGTGAGAAAACCAATGCTGCCAAAATAATCACCTACTAAGTACCGCCATATTATGACGTGCATTCCTTATTTACTAAAACAGGGTGTTCAATTTTGTTGAAGCATAACACTGGACAACAGTGATTTTGTTGTTCTTGATATGAGAGTGGTTTTAGGTTGGCCTTATATCTAGGAATAATGAAAATTTAACAGTTTTTGGAGATCAGCTCTAATTTTTTTCACTCGATCCTACACATTTCGTTACTCAGAAAATAGGGTACGTTGGGATCTAAGACAATTGCGAATGTGGAACGTTTCCCACGCTCCGAAAATACGCCTTTAAAACGATATAGAGTAGAATTTTCGCTTCTGCAGCTTCTTAGTCTATGGTTGGTGCTAGACAATTCTTTAAAATATTCATATGCACACTGTGAGTTTAGCTTCCTTTCAGAGTATAATGGATACGGATATGACACGGAATGGAAAAGCGAGATGTGCTTTAAAATTGTTTTCTCAACGTTGTTTTTTTTCAGTATGCATAAAGGAATAATGCATTGAATTTTTGGGAAGGGTCTGTACATTGATTGTGTCAGATAGCTTTTATTTTCTAATTCATCAGTATCGAATAGGTATAAAAGTACTCTTAAATAAACTGACAGGCACTTGTTCTCCCCGTAATTGCGATATTTTTTTTGTTCTAGAATCTAGACCATACCTGGGAACCTTCTAGTTACGGAGATATTTCCAACTTTTGCCCAAGTTTTTTTTTTAATACAACTTTTTAATGTTATAACTTTACTTTAAACACCTCCACGTACTATTCAATACATCCATCAGCACTATGTTTTGAGTGTGTCACACTGAGTCCTACCGTAAAACGTGATTTTTCCCAAAAGAAAAATCGTTTCCCAGCAATATTTTTTGCGTAAAGTTACTTAGTTTGATGCACAGAATGCTTGGTTGACGGATTCGTGAAGGGTCCGTTTACACCTTGTAGTCCAAATTCACCCGCTGCTGGGTGTAGGCATCACTTTGCCTAGTCCAATTTCCATGTTCCTGTGCCAAAGTCATGCAGGATTTACCAACAACATCACGCCTGTAATCCCAGAAGGGTAAAGCAGAGGTGTAACTAATAGTACACCCCCATTTCGACAGTTATGTTTAAGTCCCATGTAATAGGGGGCGAGCCTATTACCATCAACCGGGCACAAGTCCAGACTCCGTGGCTACTTCTGAGAAATTCCAGATGAAAAACCCAATAACAATTTTCCCGACCCGGGAATCGAACCCAGGACCTCATGCTCAGCAGTCGCGATTGCAACCACTAGACCAACAAGGCAGTTCTGTTTCTAGTCATATGTATTTAATTACAATGTTCCAATGATAAATACTGAATCGGTTTCTCAGAACAGGGGACCCTCTTACATCTAACCGAATTTTGTCTCAAGATCTTTGTAACCAAACCGTGTTGTTCTTCAATTCCGAACTAACTCTTAACGGACATCTTGACAAGATCCAAAGACGATAGCAAAAAGTAATTGTTTCCGAGATAAAACAAACATCTTAGAATGGTCTAGAGCTGAAGGAGTTTCGGAAACACTTCGGGGTAGTATCGTCCGTTTAAGGCCTCGTTTACGACATCGGGCAACGCGACTTGCGTTACGACTTGCTACACAACTTGCTACACGACTTAGCACACAACTTGGCATACGACTTGCTACACGACATGCTACACGACTTGCGAAACGACTTGGTACACGTCTTGCTACACGACGTGCTACCCGACTAGCGACACGACTTGCGACTTGACTTGTGACACGAGTTGCGACATAGCTTGCTACAAAACTTGTGATACGACTTGCTACACGACTTGTAACGCGATGACTCGTGGCATGCTCTTAACAATTTCTTTAATTAATTATACTGTTTGTAAGGGACAGCCCTCCGCCCTCCGCGTGATGGGGTGAATTCAGTACATCATACTAAGATGACCGGTACAAGAAATTATTTCAGGAACGTTACGGGAATCCAATGAATTTGATTTGTTTTATTTCTTCATACGCAATGTATCTTTACCGTGGCAAAATACACGTACCGAACGGCAAGCTCGACGACGTATTCGATGAACTCTGTAGCTAGGCAGGAATTGGACAGCTGATTTCTTGCGGCGTTCGTTAGAGTATTTCATCTTCCATTAATTATGTTTTATTTTTATTTTAGCCGTATTATGTACATACATAGAGTGTTGCGTACAGAGAATGTAATTTTACATTGAAATAAAGGAAAAGTAACTGACAAAACGATAAAAAAATAAAAAAATCCAGAACAAAATTTCGGTGGAATATGATTCAAAATAAGAAGCTGAATTCACCTTGTCAGTTTATGGAGGGCTGTCCCTTACACCCTTTATCTGCAGTCGCTGTCGCAAGACGCGTCGTTTGAACGTGTAACCCATGGCGAAGAGATAAACACTTCGGGACGTTACCGAAGTCCGTTCAAACACTTCGGGACGCTAGTCCGCTTAGTTTTGTTAAATGCACTTTAGGTCCCGAAGTTTTACTTCGTATTGTGTTCGGGCTTCGTCGATTTTTGTTTGAAGAAAGATGTTTCTGTTTGTGTTGGATTTGTACGACATATTTTTCTTAGAAAACTTTTGTTGGTGAAAGTACTGGTTGTAGAGTATTTGCGGTTTTCTGTTTTCTTGTAACATAACATCGCGCCTGTAATCCCCGAAGGGTGTGGCAGAGGTGTACCTAATAGTACATCCACATTACGCCAGTTATGTTTTAAGTTCCATGTAATAGGGAGCGAGCCTATCACCATCAACCGGACACAAATCCATACTCCGTGGCTGCTACTGAGAAATTTCTGATGGAAAAACCCAATAATACCTTGTCCGACACGGGAATCGAACCCAGGACCTCATGCTCAGCAGTCGCGCTTACGACCACCGAAGCGGTTTTAGGGTAATTATGGAAGATAATAAATGAACGATTAAATTTTATTCGAAATCCAGTAGGTGCTTTCATATTCGTCGACAACCGCACTAGGGCACAATTTTGAACTTCACTCACAATCTCAATCTCTTTGAATTTGACATTAAACCAAAAGCTACTGCTTCCAATGATTTCGATATGAAAACCGGCTAAGTGCGAGTTGGACTCGCGCACCGAACGTTCCGTATAAACTTGTAGGTATTTTGTTATTAAACTGCATATTAATGGTTTTCAGATTTCTGCTTTACATGTTCTGTAAGACATTGGTTCTTGCCAAATTTAATGATTCTAGGTCAACGGGAAGTACCCGAGGTTTTAATTCCCTTGTTTAGTAGAAAAATATGCGACACAAACGGTAATATCCTTTGATCGTGTTGATTTTTTCACTGCTTCAAGGGGTCGCTGATTTGAGTATTTGATAATAATTTCATTACTATTCCTGAGAAAAACGGTTTTGACAGATTGACAAAAAAGTGATCCTATAAGGGTTCCGTTTTTTTCCGACTGAGTTACGGAATCTAATAAGAACACAATTAATATTTTTGAGTCGTCAGTGTTACGCAATACTCAGTGATAGTACCAGCAGTGGTGTCAGTGATACGAGTTATGAGTGTGTTACGCAATTAAGCAGCAGTTCATGAACTAAACTCTCTGTAGAGGGATGAGAACTTAGTAACCCAATACCCTCCAAAGACCTCCCTCCAGAGGGGGATGAGAACTAAGAAATCAATTCAAATGGAATTGAGGAAGAAGAATCTCATTTCAGTCTTGAAGATTATCCGAATCTAGCTAGCTATCCATAGGTCGCTGATTGAAATCCGGCTCGAAGGACCAAATTTTGGGCATCATATCCCAACAGTAAGCATGACAATTGGAACACAAGAGTCTAAACAACAAGAAAAATACCCTAAGATTTTGTAGATTGTGAGAGTCAAACTCTCTTCTCTTTTGAAAGCTGGTTCGTTTTTCGTTCGCTGAAATATTCAAATTTTGGGGAAAAAAAATCACATGAAACCGTGCTAATCGGTTTCTCAGACACTGTAAAGTACTTAGCCCATTGTGTAACACAATAGGATCCTTCTAGTCTGTTGAAGCTTAAAGCCTGTCACGAAGCAAGGTCGCGTACTGATTTGTGTTTAACAGACTATGAATACTGCTTTAAAATTTACTTTCCAATCAAATACGTAAATATATAAATTCACGCCTTTTTGACTGCTGAGCTTGAGGTCCTGGGTTCGATTCCCAGGTCAGCCAAAGTCTTATTGGGCTTTTCAATCAGGAATTTCAGCCACGGAGTCCGGATTTGTGTCCGATTGATGGTAATACGCTCGCTCCCTATTACATGGGACTTAGACATAACTGGCGAAATGTGGGTACTATTAGGTACACCTCCGCCTATCCCTTCAGGGATTACAGGCGTCCTGATATGTTATGTTATTTCATCATATACTTAGTCAATTCCCAACCACGTTGAAGTTGGCTTCCAGTCTAACTAGATGGAGCTGAATACTAGTATTTTTAACCGACAAACGATTTCCAAAAGAAGGAGGTTATAGATTCGTCTGTTTTTTTTTTAAATTTAGCGTAGTACTATCTGACCCTATCTGATCCCCACAATCCAGTTAGTACTGGCAGCCAGGACCAACGGCATATCTTACTTTCCGAGCCACTGAGGAAACTCGGTATGTGGTGATGGTCACCTATCTAAGTACCGACCTACGCAAGGGTAGCTTAACATTGAAGTACGCGCGGCTGTAAATATTTAGCCATGAGCTCCTCTCCTTTTTACTTTACTTAACGAAACCAACATAAAGTATACAAGGAGTCCCACGGCTATGCCACACGGAAGAAAAGTAAAAATAAATAAATAAAACTAAACTTAATACTTAAATATTGTATACAATATGTTAAAAAAAAACCTATCCGATCCGAAAGAGGCATATAGGTATTCCAATGACATTTCTAAATAGAATAAGAAACATAAAATATCTATGAAGCTAAAAATATTAACGAATTTTAAAAAGCATGATTTTTGTCCCTGTGTGTTTCCCTAAATTCAAATAAACTTTTAAAAACTTTTAAGTATGACTATGGAGAAGTATGACGCACCTTGGTTGTCGCACGCTGTGGAGGTGCTGGTCAGAAGACCTAACATCTAAATTTTCTTTTTGTTTTTGTTTTTCTGTGTTTGTACTAACAGTAGTTTTTCAAATTCAAATTCAAATAATTTATTGTGGATCATAGGTTCATAAGATGTTGTGTTAAATACAGGTGTCAGCTATGTCCCGCCATTGAGGCATACAAAGTTTATGTTACAAGTTCGGCAAAAACAATACAATACAAGAAATTAATTAATAAAATAAAATTGAGATCAAACAACAATAAAATTAAGATACAAATTACAATACATCAGATCTGTCATGCAATACATTTTGATTAAATTGGCAAAATAGTCAAATATTTATGTCAGATTAACAAATCATATGGACTTCAAATTTAAATAATTCATTTTGGATCATAGGTCACAAGTTTGGTAAATATATATTAAAATTAAATTACAATACATCCAATCTAATTGTCATTCAATACATTATGATTAAACTAGTACAATATTTAAGTCAAATTAACAAATTAGTCATTCAACGGATTTGCTTCAATGTATTGTCATCTAGAAATTCTCTTACGGAGTAATAACATTTATCTATCAATAATTCAAGTAGTTTTTTTTTGAAGGTATATATATCGCTCATAGTTCTGAGAAAAGGTGGCAGATTATTAAAGATACGTGGACCCATACAAAAGATGCTTTGGTGTAAAAGCTTTGTTTTACTGGCTACGATGCGCAGCTTGTCTTTGTGTCTGGCCCTAGTGCAAAAATCAAACAAGTTTGGGTTTGATTTTATAAACATTACAGCTTCATATATATATACACAAGGGAGAGTTAATATTTTTAAATTTATGAAGTGTGGCCTGCATGAATCTACTTGGTGTATATTGCACATCAATCTGATACACCGTTTTTGAGCTCTAAAAGCATGCTCTTTCTCTACAGAGTTGCCCCAGAATATGATGCCGTAGCGTATGATTGAAGCAACATATCCATGGTAGGCAGTTAGTAGTGCAGACTGACTGACAGTGTTCCTTAGTCTGTAAAGAGCATAAGAGCTCTGACTAAGCCTTTTGCAGACTTGCTCAATATGTGACTTCCAATTTACTTTGCTGTCAATATAGAGACCCAGAAATTTGGTTACATCTATTTCTTCTATGCTGGTTTCAGAGCAAGATATATTTAGGTTGGCCTCCGGTTGTACTCGCTGTTTAAAATTCATGATTTTTGATTTTTCTAGGTTTATTTTTAAGTCATTTTTATCAAGCCATTTTATAATTGTTGTTAGGGTGTTATTTATGTCAAGTTTTAGATCTTTAATGTTAGTACCGGTAAACAATATAGTACTATCATCAGCAAATAAGGTCATATGATGCATTGTAAGTGTAGACATGTCATTTATATAAATTAGAAAGAGCGGTGGGCCTAGAATACTGCCCTGAGGGACACCGGAAAGGATAACTCTAACCTCAGAAACAACGGTTTCTTCAGTTCTGGTAGTTAGGGAGACTCTTTTTAATTCTACCATCTGTTTTCTGTCACTTAGATATGATTCAATGAGTTTGTATACGATTTTAAGATCAATGTTACTAACAATTGGGCCTAGTTGCCATAAATAAACAAATATTTAATTTAATTTAATTTTAATTTAAAACGTGACAACACCATCTTCGGCATAAGTATGTTCGATGGTCAATTGTTTTTATATGACGTCACTACCCGAGCAACAACGGCTCGGGCCCGTGTGTTGCCATATAAGTTTCCTCATTTTAGTACATTTTATTTAATTTTCATCGGGGTATTTTTTTTACTTGTTCTCCAAAAAGCATTACATAAATAGAATCTTATGTCGATACCAAATAATACCCTTAAGGATCAGACAGGGTTTTTTAACATAATATCTATTACTAATATATAAAGGTGAAGAGTATGTTTGTTTGGTTGAACGCGCTAAACTCGAGAACTACTGGTTCGAATTAAATAAATCTTTTAGTATTGGATTGCCCATTTATCGAGGACGGCTATAGGCTATACAACATCACGGTACGACTAATAGGAGCGGAGCAGCAATGAAAAATGTTGCAAAAACGGGACGGGATTTTACACGGACGAAGGTCGCGGGGAACAGCTAGTTGTATATATTTCTATTAACCGAAGATACAATGTTGTTTAGGAAAAAAAATATCCTTAAGATTAACCCTTTCGACCGTTATCATAAAATACAAGACATGTGTTTTTTTCACATTTGGCGGGTTCAATTCCCGATTCAGTCAGGCGATTATTTAAAAATCTTTGAACGCAGTATTTTTATTTTTCCAGCCAAAATGAAGTCTTCTTTCTGTAAAAATCTTTCATCATCTGCCTAGTCTTTTCCCAACTATGTTGGGGTCGGCTTCCAGTCTAACCGGATGCAGCTGAATACCGGATGGAGCGGCCGCCTATCTGACCTCTCCAAACCCAGTTAGTACTGGATAATATGATACCCCTTGGTAAGACTGGTTGTCAGACTTTTTGGGCCACTGACTACCTGTGTCGACTATCAAAGATCTACAAATGACAGCCGGGACCAATGGCGTAACGTGCTTTACCTATCCACAGACCAACCTAGGCAAGCACGGCTTAACCGAGCGGCTGTTATAATTTAGCGACGAGCTTCTGTAGAAGACTTTATCTTACTAATATTATAAAGAGGAAAGATTTGTATTTTTGTGTGTGTGTATGTTTGTAATGAATAAACTCAAAAACAACTGTGCCGATTTCAAAAATTTTTTCAACATTAGAAAGCTACATTATCCCTGAGTAACATAGGCTATATTTTATCCCAAAATGTTTAAAAAATAAATGTCCACCCGTGCAAAGCCGGGACGGACCGCTAGTATACAATATTTAAGGTACTTTCAGTCCGTGTGGCAGAACCATAAGACGCCCTGTATACTGTAAGTTGATATAACATCAACGTGGCAACAAAGATTTGAATATGGAACACGAAGGTCGCACGTGTAGAAATGAGTCGGTTTTTGGTTCAAAAGACTATTGGGTTACGATTAGGGTCGTCTTTTTGCCTATTCTTTGTACATAATTTTAGTAGTTTTCCTAGGTTAATTCAAGACATACTACCACCACCATACTACTTCCATTATAACCGGATAGAGGGGATTACTAGTATTTTACATAAAACTTATTCTTATCTGACCTCCTCAGCCCAGTTACTGGGTAACACGTTACTCCTTGGTAAGACTGCTTTTTAGTTTTAAGCTCTTTGACTACCCGCAACGACTGTCAAAAATCAACGAATGACGGTTGAGACCAACAGCTTTAGTAACCTTTTTTTGTAGTATAGGGAAATTTTTTGGACCCTGCATCTGGGATCCTTGGATATCCATCTGGGGAGAACAGGGGACCATAATTATGTCGAACCATTACTAATTAAAAACCCACTATTCCTACTACTACATGTAGTACATTTGGGCGCACTGCCGGCTGGATCATTAGTAACCTACTCAGATATTTGAAAAAAAAAACACGAAGGTTGGTTTGTTAATAATTATTTTCTTAAATAAGTCAGCAAAGCAGTATAGATCGACGTATTGTTTCATTTTATTATGCTTTTATGTGATTTTTTCGATGATTCAAATAAGTCTCATTGTCCATCGTGAAAGTGAGTTTTTTTTTATGTGTGTCACTGTCCACCGATGTTGGACAAGCAGGTTCAATCATCAGCAATCAATGTATTTTTTGCCCCATAAAAATGCACTGTTGCTGTTAGGAGTTTCGTAAATATATTTGTGTACAAAATTTAATTTTATTCAATAGATAAGTGAATTGTTATAAAGAAAAACTTACCTACTTAGTTTGTATGTCAACATTTATGTAATACTATATTTAAGTTTCAAAATGTTCTCAAGTAAGTGAAATCCTTGTTATTTCTTATTGAGAAAAAAAATTCTGTAAGCATAGTTTTGGTGAAGAAGTATTCGTAGATGTATATAATATGTTACGGCTAAAAGCCGAAGTTAGGTTAAACCTAGTTCTAGCCGGCTATATCTATGTGCGGCCGGTAACAGTTTGAAATAATGCAACCAATTTGGATATACCGCTCACCGGCCGCTGCCGCGGCACCGCTCGCTACGCTCGCTCGGCTCGTGCGCGTTTGGTCGCAATCCTAACCTAATCCCTTTGGTCGGTGTGTACTACCAATAAAAAAGATAGTTACCGGCCGCACCTAGATATAGCCGGCTAGAACTAGGTGTAACCTTACTTCGGCTTTTAGCTGTAACATATATACGTGATGGAACACCTAGACAAAAGTGCAATACCTAAACGTTCAAAATGTATGGTACAGCTAATGGAACGGTACACAATGATGTACTGAATACGTGGAAACCGTTTTCGCGACGGTGTCCCTTACACCCCGTAGACAAAGTTTCATATAACGAAGTAACACGAGCATAACTTTTTATAACTACTAATTAGTGGTTAATGTGTAACTGAAGCCGCTTGTGTACTCGAGTTATGTGGTCGAGAATATGAAGCCCGATATGACCATAAAGGGATGGCGGCAAACTTTGAACGACCTTGAATGTTTAACACTTCAAGGGGAAATATTCCTTTATCAAAAACTGTAAGAATAGAATATTAGAGAATAGAATGGTTATTATACACCAAAATTGAAACACAACTGTTTTACAAATTGCTAATCCGTTTTTCTTTTTAAAAAAAACGTTGCGCCGCCCTGGTAATTTCTCCTGTATCGTGGGTGAGTTTACAAATATTTTAACAGTAACTAACACATACATAAACAGCCAGACCAGGAACAACTACATGTATGCCATACAAATAATTGTTCCGTGCAGGGATCGAACCCGCAACACGCAACGCAGTAGCCAATCGCTCATCCACTGCGCCAACCGTGCCGTCAAAATTTGACAATTATTTAGTATCAGCGCCCCTCTGTCAACGTTAATCGAACACCAATAGATCATTACAGCTCTTTACGACAAAAATAGAAGCATCTTCATCATTCTCCTGACCTTATCCCAATTTATTTGCGTTCAGCGCAGCATGTCTTCTTCTCCCATACTGCTCTATTACTCGTCATCTCGGCAGTCATCTCCTTTCTAGCCATATCATCCTTCACACAATCCATCCATCGTTTCTTTGGTCTTCCTCTACTCTTAAAAGCATCCAGATTCATACTCAACATTTTCCTCATTCCTCATATCAAATTGAATTGTACAGTCACGAGCACCAATATGTAAACACTTAACAACTTTTAAAAGTGTTTTTCTCCTACTATTCTGATTCAAATTTCATGTTGTTACGAACATAGTATTCTGGAACTCATATTTAAATGAAAAAAATCCTATCTCCAAGTAACAATCGTTATTTCTCGCGAAAATTGCTCATAAAAGGAAAGTGTATACATATTGGTGACTGTACACTGTCACTTTCTATAAAATAACATTACCAGCGAACCTACAAAGAACTCCCAACTTGTTACGATCACGTTTTGTCGTAAAAACACAACAACAGTGAACGCTCAAATTCCCCGAAATTAAGGGAATTTGAGCCCCCGAACTTTTCACACAGTATCCAAGCAAATGAAAATTCGAGAAGGCCCCAAAAACTTTTCGGGAGCCATTGTCACCTTTGATACTCCTATCTTGATCGCAGAATGAAATTTGAAGGCAGGATCAAAAGGTTTTTAAGGATAAATTCTCGAAATACTTGCTCCCGAAATGTCTTTGACGTAAATCAGAAACACCTGTAAAAATTGTCCTTTTATAAGAATTGATGGCGGCAAAAAATCTTGGGAATGTTAGAGGGAGAAAAGTTCAGGATATTTTCTGTACGACCAAACTGTTTTGTAGATACAAAACGGGATGCTTTGAATTTTTCAACGCAGCATTTGTTTTTCCTAAACAATTTGAATCGTTGAGTAATTCTGTAATTTTCGGGTTTGAAAATTGTTTTCCTCGTTTGCGAGCCTATAATTTTACCAGCAACAGTTTTGGGTTATAAAAATACAAGCAACAGTTTTCTTACTAAGCAAACATTATAACTGGTTTTGTTGAAAAAGGGTTATTTATTTAAGCGAACTAAAATTCACTATCTACGCGGTCTGAATCCATTGAAAAGAAACGTCCTTGTTTGTAAAGTCAACCATCCACTTCTGGTGAGACTGGAAGTCAACTCCCAACATAGTCGGGAAAAGACTTGGCAGATGATGAGTAGCGTCCATCATTATCCACTGTTACGAAGGATATGCACGGAGAGGTGTACCATGCACGCTGCGCGGTTCATCTGGCGATCTGGCTGACATTGGTATACAAATCGAAGCTTAGTTCTATCGCGCTTACTGACAGTCGACCAATTTTCACTCTTATTCATTCATTTATTAAGACAACCAGAATCCACTGGGTTAGTAACAATATTCTTAACCTATGTTAGTAATTAACTAAAAACACAGACAGTGTACAGGTGACTAGTGACCTCACCAACGGGCTGTCATGCCTTCCGTCTATGGCGCTCAGAATGCCATAGTATATAGTCGTGTAATTTTTATTATTTAATTGTGTGTATCTATCTATCTTTTGGGTGTCTGCACTGAGTAATAAGGTTGAAAATTGGCTGACACGTGTGTAGCTTAGCCGTGAGCTGAGCCTCCGTGGAGCGTCGCCTTTATATAAATCTTCACCGCTTCCTTTCTTTTAGATACGTTCAAGGACTAACAATATATTCAAAGAGTAACCTTGAAGGCGTAAAAACCTCTGTACTAGATAAAAATATTATTTTTGTAGCATTTTTGCTGAACAAAAAACAACCCGAAAAAGAATGAAACGTCAGCTGATTATAATAATTCTAAATTATTCCTAGATCAGCAAAAATCTAGCCAAAGATCGTGTGTACTGCTACGTTTTCATAAATAAGAAAGTATAATAAATTATAAGTTATATGCTCTGAATTCTGAACCTTAACTAGGCTTCATCATCATCATCATCATTTCAGCCAAAAGACTTCCACTGCTGGACATAGACCACCCCCAAGTATCGCCACATTGACCGGTCCCGTGCGTCTCACATCCAGCGGATCCTCACAACCTTCACCAGGTCATCGCTCTACCTAGTGGGAGGCTTTCCAACGCAACTTCTTCCCGTTTGCGGTCGCCACTCCAGAACTTTTCGACCCCATTTGCCATCCGTTCTGCGAGCAATGTCACCTGCCTATTACTAGGCTGACTAGGCCAACTAGGCTTACACAAAGCGGTATAAAAATCTACTTATCAAGAAGCATTGGCAATTGTATTTTTATGTCTAAAATTTTTTGCTTCTTTGTATGAAAAGCATAACCATCATCTGCCTAGCCTTTTCCCAACTATGTTAGGGTCGGCTTCCAGTCTAACCGGATGCAACTCAATATGAGTATGTTGCATGCAGCGACTGCCTCCACAACCCAGTTAGTACTGGGTAATACGATACCCTTTGGTAAAATTGGTTATCAGACTTTCGGACCACCTGTAACGTTTGAAAACGACCTACAAATTACAACCGAGACCAACAGCTTAACGTGTTTTCCGAGGCACGGTGGAAACTCACCCATCCACGGACCAACCTAGGCAAGCGCAGCTTAACCTAAACATCGACCCGAGCGGCTATTATTATTTAGCCACGAGCTCCTCAATTTTTGTCACTACATCTTCTTTTAATTTGCAAGTTTAGATACTTTTTTCAGACCCTGTGAGAAACGAAACGCAATTTAGGACCCTAAAACAATAATGCAAACGACTCAATATCCATTTTGCGCAACACGTCCCAATGAAGCGAAGAACAACAAAGAAAGTAGTCTAACTTTTGGAGGTCTTACCCTAAACTTGTAATGTATCAGAAGAGGACTATATTTGGCACACACGGCGACACATCAAGCTATCCATTTCCAGTATAATATTACGGCCTCACTTTGTATACACCGTGACTTTTTAGTCGTCTTACAACGGCAGCCCACTTCATGTATCCAATGTCTACTAAACATTCATAAAAAAGGTATTTATGAGATTTTAATAATTTAAAAATAAACATATTATTCAGTATTATGACGCATGACGTAGTTAAAACACCCTGTTGTTAGCGATGATCTACTGGACTCGAGCGCTGGGTAGGTATATTCTCCCGTTTGATACGTAAACATCTTTAACAGGATGTTTCATAATTTTTTCTAATGTGTTATTTATTTTTCTTTGTACCTATTATGGTAGGTAAAAATATTTTATCTCGAGCGCATTGAGCGGACCATCTTTGTAAGACGACTAAAAAGTCACGGTGTATATTTCCCGTACAATGAGAGATCTTCATAAACTAGATTTGTATGGCTTAATTGGTCGCCGTGTGTACTAGCTGTTGCCCGCGACCTTCGTCTGAGTGAAATTATTATAAAAATATTACTTCCCTATTTGATTCATGGGTATTTTTTTTTTGCACGGGTCCCTTATCCATTTTTCAAAGTAAAAGCAATTAAGTTACTCCTTATAACATCAGCTATCTGCTAGTAATAGTACCGAGATTAGCCGGAAAAAACAGACAGAGAGAAAAAATAAAAAATATATAGAAATATTTTTTTTAAGTACCGTATACTTTAATAATTATGCATTCAGTAAAAAGCTATTATTTTGAAATCACAAACAGATACTTAAATTTTATTTATTTGTATAGATAGGAATTCACTTATTGTCCTAACTGAGGAAAGTAGAGCTATACTATGCTATGCCAGTTGGTAGGATAGGTACATTTTTTCCAGTGAAAAGTGATTTTCTACAGAGAGCTTTTCTTTTCCCGGTTATTGATAAGTCTATTATTAACTTAACGTTTTTAAAGATAAAGAGTAAAGTTAATATTACCTGATCCTTATTAAAATTCTTACTGGATATAAAAGAATTAGGCTAGAGCCGTATTTTTATTCTATTTGCCAAGTTCTTCTTCTTAGCGTGTCGATGACAATTCAAATTGAGTCAGCCCAAAACTTGGCGACGTGTTTGGTAGTTTCAGTAGAGTCCATCAGTTCCTGTGATGTGCAAACAACAGGACTGGCCGGACACGATATCCAGGTGTCGCATAGTTTGTGGGGCAACACCATATTTACAATCCAGGGCAGAGTCATTTATGAATCTCCACCTGCACAGGTTTTCCTTGCTTCGGTCAACCTGTGTCCGCTCTATTTGCCAACTTATTAAGCATTTACAATAGGTAAAATTTAAACCTTTACTGCCGAGACTCAACAACACTGAGGAGGCTCTATTTAGGCAGTTGGACCAAGGGAACGATTCAGAAAGCATATTACTCCTGGCAGTAGCGAAGGGTCAATTTTTTTAAGAGGTAAGCCGGAGTACATATCTTTAATGTGATTTTATTATTAATTTGTCTATGGAATACTGATTGTGCCCATTTCAAAGGGAAGCAGGTAGGAATCGAGTTGAATGGTACCTTCGCCACTGACTCCTGGGCAAGTGGATATTATGAAACTTTTCTGACCGTATTATAATGCTCCCGTCTAACACTAAGCAATACCGAATAAAACCGGCCAAGTGCGAATCGGACTCGCGCATGAAAGGGTTCTGTATCATCGTAGTAGGGGAGCCCTCTTTTATTTTTAATTTATTATTTGTTGTTATAACGGCAACAGAAATACACATTCTGTGAAAATCTCAGCTGAGGCAGACGGACGGGCGGACAGCGGAGGCTTAATAATAGAAAGAAAGAAAGAAAAAATATTTATTTGTCGCAGGGACATGACGTGCATCATACAAAATGACAAAAAAATACAATAAACATACAACGCATAACAAATATTTATAAATTCAACAGGACGGGATAAAAAAAGAAAAAAATACGTTAACATCTTGCACGTCGTGACTGCGACAAGCAGGTTACCACTCAGCATGATGCTGTGCTGTGGGGAGCCCACAGCACAGCGCTGGTTCCCGTATAGGGTCTCGTTGGTTACCCATCAGGTACGAAACCGTAAAAACGCACTAAGATTTAAAACTCCTACAGTTCAAAATCCAATGTGCTATATCTCCTGGTAACAGTTCGCATTATGTCACCTCGCATATCCTCACTCACCCAGGACTCCGCACCAAACGATCGTCCCACACCTTTTGTAACTCGCACGCCACTTCCAAGTCAATTCCGTAGTTCAAACTTACCTTATTTCCTGTGGGAAATTCTCAGTAAACGCGAAGATACAGGTAAATTGATTCGCAGGAAGACGAGACGGCGTCTACGTAAAATTTGTTGTTGATTTTCTTTTTTTTTGTATTTCCGAGATGGGTCGTTGCTTAAGGCGTTTTTGTATATTTTTGCGGTTCTAACTGACTGCGGTTATAAAGGGTGTAAATAGACCCTTAACGAAGCCGAAAGGCACTTGTGCTCCCCGCTAATGCGATATTTTTTTGTTCTAGACCATACCTGGGAACCTTCTAGTTACGGAGTTGTTGGGGGTCAAAGTTCCAACTTTTTCACAAGTTTTTTTTTTAATACAATTTTTAAGGTTATAACTTTACTTTAAATACCTCCATGGCCCGTTTACTGTTCAATGCATCTATAAGCACAATGTTTTGAATGCGTTACATTGAGTTTTACCCTAAAAGGTTATTTTTCACCCCAAAAAAAAAAGTTTCCCAGCAATAATTTTTGTGTAGGGTTACTTAGATTGATGTACAGAATGCTTGGTTAAAGGCTTCGTGAAAGGCCTTTTTACACCCTGTATAAATACATGGATACCTCTCAAGTAAAACCATAACCAGAATTAATTTCCTTCCTCTCTGCTCCCATATTTGCCATTACTCCGAACTCAAGGCAATTACTTTATCGAAAACTCTAAACTCATGTACACCGAGCCACACAAGTTTCACAACATATTGTACGTATGTTACGTTAATTAACAGACACTGAGTGGTGCTGGGTACTCTTAATTAGTAAAGTTTTGGGCAGCGGTCACCTAATCTCGCGAAGGGTCAGACGAGTGGGTACGTTAGTAGGTAGGTACAGAAGGTCGCTTCCATACAAACAAAGAAAACATATTGTTATTGAAATACAGTACTTCAGAATGATATGAAAATAGAAAGGCGTAAATGATGCCGTGACGTCTGACAGGGGAGAATGGAAGAAGAAAACGTGTTGCGCCGACCCGAAGTAGAATGGGACAAGGGCAGGAAGATGATGCTGATTTCAACAACATTAAATGATATCACGCCTGTAATGTTAGGCAGAGGTTTACCTAATAGTACACCCACATTTCACCAGTTATGTATAAGTCCCATGTGGTGGCAAGCCTACTGTCATCAACCGCGCATAAAACTAAACTCCGCGGCTGCTACTGAGAAATTCCTGATAGAAAAGCCGAATAACGCTTTGCGCGACTTGGGATTCTAAGCCAGGACCTTATGCTCAGCAGTCGCGCTGTGACCACTAGACCAAAGACCACAAACAAAGTAGACCATGTTATTAGTTAAAAAAAAAAACAGTATTTCAAAAATAGACAATAAGAGGTTTGAAACGGGCGACTGTTACAGAAAAGCCGGAAAGGAAAAAAAAAGGTCAATCTGTTTATTTTCAAATGCATTCATACAATTTTTGCATAAAAACAAAATAACGCTCAATCTTTTTGAGGCAAGAAGTTGTCCGTCTTGATCTGGACATGTAAGGAAACCTAATTTAGTAAAAGATGGATGGATAGTATGACGGTGACGGTTGACAGGAGAGAATGGAAGAAAAAAACCTGTTGCGCCGACCCCAAGTAACATGGGTCAAGGGCAAGAAGATGCTTTCGACTAGAAACTATAAGATGAAGTTTGAAAGTTGAAAAACAGTCGTCTAGCCAAGACAGACAACAGACTTGAAATGAGCAGGGATAAAACTCATGTGACTAAAAGCGTGATTTAAGCGTGCGTGTTTTTTTTTTAACGAAAACGTGTTTTTTTTTGTTAGACCGATTTGTCTGCTCATAAACACCCACCCGCAATAACTTCAGTTTATCCGTGATCATGGTGCTTGCAAGAGGAACTCAAACTCGAACAGACGCGCACGTACATACGGCGATCTCAAAGAAATGCCGGTCGGAGTGCGCTTGCACTGGCTGTACGTGAAGCGTGTCTATGTGTGCGTGCGTTTTGCTCGTTGTATGAAGTTAACCTTCTGTACATATTTATTTTGTGAAGTAAGTACATATGTGGGTAGATACTTGTATTGTAAGCATTCATAAGTAAGATCTTTGCTGAAACCGAGTCGTGTGGGTCTGAGGTTTTCAGTTTGATCCTAGTAAGTATAGGGTTTTACAAAACAAGGTTTTTTTTTATAGAATGTACCTACAATAGTAAGGGTCTATGTAAAAGCTGGAGTTTTACTGTTTTTTGTTATCAGTATAATGAGGAGCTCGCGGCTAAATAATGACAGCCGCTCGGGTCGATCTTTAGGTTTATTTCGTAGTAGTTAAGTTTTTTGGTCAATCAAATTTGATTAAATTAAATTAAATTGAATAGAATTAAATAAAAAAATGTCTCATTGTCCACAAACGGTGTTTTTTCACGTATATTTATTTTTAACTAGCTTATGCCCACAGCTTCGCCCGCATGGAGTTCCGTAATTGCCCCACGGGATACGTACTACCGAGATAAAAACTATCCTATGTGTTCATCCAGGTTATACACTATCTGTGTGCCAAATTTCATCCAAATCCGGTGAGTAGTTTTTGCGTGAAAGAGTAACAAATATCCAGACATCCATATATCCTCACAAACTTTTTCATTTATAATATTAGTAGGATTAGTAACATATTATTCACTTAGAACAACATTTCTCATAAAACCGCATACTGCGCTGTATATTTCCAAGTAAAATTCAGCAATACCAGGAGAATTAAAGCCGTGGTTCCACTGAGCTATTATAGCATAGCAACATATAAGAAATTCGCTCCTATTACGGTTTCGCAATAATTAGTTTATAAATAGTTTTTAAGCCCCTGGCTGGAGGCCTTACACTCAAGGCATCAACAGGATTAGTCCAGTTAAGCAGAAACCAGCCTCCTAGGTTGAACTGCGAGATGCCATATCAAAAAAAAAAGATTGCACTGGCTGTACGTGAAGCGTGGCTGTGTGTGTCGCAAACGAGCGAATAAGAAGTGCGCTCCTATTACGGTTTCGCAATAAAGTCAATAACTTCCGTTAGTGGAAGCCGTCATTAAAAATGGTTAAATCGTGGCAAAATGTGTCTAGATTTTTTAATGTTGTATTTGGGAAATAAACATAACATCAGCCTTGTAATTCCCGACGGGTTAGGCAGAGGTGTACTTAACAAGTACACCCACATTTCGCCAGTTATGCTTAAGTCTCATGTATAGTTGCTGCTAGTTAAGATCGCAATGGCGGTCATTGACCCACCTACATTTATTAAAGTTCTTAACTTTGAAATCCACAAATAAGCTAGTTCATGTCTTGAATCGTCATCTATCGTAATCTTCAACATCTTTTCTAATGAAAAACGATACATGGTTCATTTGTTTTGGTTTGTTCGAAGAGATATTATGGAAAGAGCAATGACCGCTATTGCGATCTTAACTGGCAGCAACTATAATAGGAGGCGAGTTAATTGCCATCAACCGGGCACAAATGCTGTCTGCTACTGAGAAATTCCTGATTACCAGTTTTAGTCAATCATCAAATATTACTCCAAAATTCTATTAAACCTTTCAAAAAATAGTTGAAATTTGAGCAATTACTAAGAATGAGGAATGATTAGGTTTTATAAAAGTTTTGTTATAAAAGTATTCTTTGAAAGAGAATTTATAATATTCCTGGAAAATTACTTTATATCTGTTTTGAAACCTGAACTATGCTTTGTGTCTACACATTTAAAGCATATTTTACCAAATTCATGTTCGTTTTATGAATTTATTTTTCATAAAGATAGCACACCTCTTTTGCTTTTTCAGGACACCTTTTTTTGTTAAAAAAACTGCATTTTTAAATTGCCCTAATCTGTCCTACTGCTGGACAAAAGGCCTCCCTCAAATCCTTCCAGGAGTTTTTATTCCGCGCCACCTGTCCACGTCTAATTTACTTGCTGCTAGTTTTGCTAGATGGCTCAATGATAACAGTAGCACGAGTCGATATTCAAGGTTAAGCCGCGATTGCCAATGTTGGTCCGTGGATAGGTGACCATCCATTACATAACCAGTTGCTTCTGTACCTCGGAAAGTACGTTAAGTCGCTGGTAACGGCTGTCATTTGTAGATCTTTGACAGTCGTTACAGGTAGTTAGTGGCCAGTAAGTCTGACAACAGACTTGCCAAGGGGTATCGTATAACTCCGTACTAACTAGGTTATGGAGGTCAGATAGACAGTCGCTCCATGTAAAGTACTGGTATTCAGCTGCAGTTAGTTAGACTGGAAGACGACCCCAGCTTAAAAGGTATAAGGCTAGGCATATGATGATCACCAATTTTGTTAATGAATATTTTTTGCACTGTGTATATTATTATTCTTTGGCACAAAATTTCAATAGCATCACAACATACAAGACATTCAATGAAATTAAACTTATTCATTCATTCAATAATTAATACATTATTGTTAATAAACATACCCGACAGTCAATTTATTATAGAAAATTAAATGCCACTTGTTGAACTATAGTAATATCACAATCCATCAATTAATTTGTTTTATTAATTAAATATTTCTGGATGTGTATGAAAATGTATTATGATCAACACAATATAATTTGAACATTCTCAAAACTCAGAACAAATAAAGGTCCCGCGAAATATAAGTAATTATTTTTATGTTTGCCCGTGAAAGTTGAGCTCTGAGTAAAATTTCCAGGAAAGCACTCTTAATTGGGTTTTTCCATCAGGTGTTTCTCAGTAGTAGTAATTACTGAAGAACTGACTGACCTGACTGTGTGCTCGATTGAAAATAAATTGGCTCACGTTTTTAACATGGGAGTTGACTGGTAAATTATGAATGTACTAGCCCGCGGCTTCGCCAGCATGAAGTTGGGTAACTGTCCCACAGGGTCATACTACTGAAATAAAAAGTATCCTATATGTTATTACAGGTTATAAACTATCTATGTGCCAAATTTCATCTAAATCCGTTCAGCAGTTTTTGCATGAAAGAGTAACAAACATGCATCCATCCATCCTCACAAACTTTCGCATTTTTATTAGTAAGAAATAAGAAACAAGATTAAACACCTGTCTACCACTACCGAAAAAAACAGGCATGATTTTTTCGTAAGTAAAATGTGTCTGACAAAAGCCATCTGCATAAAAAAAAAACTTAATAAAAGTAAGTAAGTAATTTTATGTGCCCAATTAAAAGAAATTAGCTTAGGTAGTCATCAGTGTCGGGCCTGTGGACGGTGAGTAATGGGCTAGCTCGCCGTTCGTCCGTCTTATGACGACAGGCCGTGTCTACAGCGCGTTTGTGTTCCATGCGCGCCTCAATGAGATGTCAGCAAAATGGAAGGGGTTCGAAATACTTCCCAAGGACCGATGCCTGCCGGAGCTGCGGGACTGTTGGGATACCGCGGTCCTGGAACACAAAGGGCAATGATGGAACATGGATGGGTTTTAGTCTTGCTGATGAGTATGACACTCCGTAAAATTAGGAAAACAGTACTTCGAAAGACAGGATCATCAACTTCTGGTTAGCCCTTTCCAATATTTTAACCGGGTGCAGCTGAATACCAGTATTTTACATAGATCCACTGTCTATCTGATCTCCACAACCAAGTTATGTACTGGGTAAAACAATACCCCTTGGTAAGACTAGTTGACAGACTTCCGGTCCACTGACTACCTCAAGGATCAATCTGTCAAGAATCTATAAATGACAGCCGGGACCAATGGCTTAACATGCTTTCCGAGGCACGGAAGAAACTCGGTATGTAATGGATAGTCAATTATCCACGAACCGAACTTGGCAAGCGTGGCGCAACGTGAAGATCGATCCATGCGACTGTTATTATTTAGCCACGAGCTCCTCAAAGATTTCTATAGCTTTACATTATTGATTTTGCATGACATTAGCGTTGGCTTTGTGTCATTTTCATTTACGGCTTACTCATTACCGTCTACAGCTGGAGGTTATTCTGATACCATTAAATAAAGGGTGTGCCTAGACCCTTACCGAAGCCGAAAGGCACTTGTTCTCCCCGACATTGCGATCATCTTTTTTTGTCTAGACCATACCTGGGAACCTTCTAGTTACGCAGATATTAGTGGTCAAAGTCCTTACCAAGAGGTATCCAAACTAGGCACCCTGTGTCTTGAAGAACAGATACCACTTAATATCTTTCCACAAATAAACTTAATCCCTAGCTACTTTGAAACCTAAAGTGGTTTACTTTGATTAATTCTGATCTTGCAGGATCCAAGTTTATAAGTACTGTTGACTCTGAAGTTTTAGTTTCTGAACGATACTGTTGAAAATCAAATACGTAGACCCAAGGGATCGGCCGTAAATCCGGGAAGGTTGTATTAGGGTTAGGCTTTGCTTAAGATTATAATGTGTGAAGTAACTTGTGTATTAGGCCAGTAATAGATGAGTTTACTTAGAAGACCGCATGGTTGGCGCAGTGGCTGAGCGACTGAGCTGCTGCGCTGCGTGTCACCGGTTCGATCCCCGCACGGAAGAAATATTTTTTATGGTCTACAGGTAGTTGTTCCGGGTCTGGCTGTTTATGTATCATCATCTGCCTAGCCTTTTCCCAACTATATTGGGGTCGGCTTCCAGTCTAACCGGATGCAGCTGAATACCAGTATTCTACATGGAGCAACTGCCTATCTGACCTCCACAACCCAGTTACTACTGGGTAATACGATACCCCTTGGTAAGACTGGTTTTCAAACTTTTCGGGCCACTGACTACGTGTAACGACTGTCAAAGATCTACAAATGACTGGTGGGTTCAAAGGCTTAACGTGCTTTCCGAGTCACGGAGGAAACTCGGTATGTAATGAGTGGTCACCCATCCACAGACCAACTTAGGCAAGCACGGCTTAAGCTAGAGATCGATCCGGGCGGCTGTTATTATTTAGCCACGAGCTCCTCATGTTTGTGTATGTGAGTTTATATGTTGGTAACGCACCCACGATACGGGTGAAATTCCTAGTGTGGGGCAACAAAAAAAATACTTTCCGAGGTGGGAGGAGCATTGCTATGTAATGATCATAAAGTCAACATAACATGACGCCTGTTATACCCGAAGAGTCAGGCAGAGGTATTAGGTACACCCTCATTTCTCCAGTTAAGTTTAGGTCCCATATAATAGGGGGCGAGCCTATTACCATCAACCGGGCACAAATCCAGACTCCATAGCTGCTACTTTTCCTAACGGAAAAGCCCAATAACACTTTGCCCGACCCGGGAATCGAACGCAGGACCTAAATCATTAGGTCAAGTAGGTACATAAAACAAATGACGCAAAAGCATACATTCCAGTTTTAAAAAACACCTAACTGGAATGCTGTTAACTTTCATATGAACACACACACACACACACACATACACAGTAATTGTAGGCATAGAGTTTGTAGACAAAACTTTTTAAATATGAGCCGAGAACAATGGTGTTTCGAGCGAAAAACAAGTCGAAACAGGCTTTACCTGGGAATACAATATGCTGTGAAAAATTCACGGATGAATAGGACTTTTCAGTGTAGGGATTGACTGAATATCGTATTTTCAATGAGTTTTAGAACTATACACGGTGTAAACAGACCCTTCACGAAGCCGTCAACCAAGCATTCAGTACATCAAACTTAGTAACTCTACGCAAATATTATTGCTGGGAAACGACTTTTTTTTTGGGGTGAAAAATCACGTTTTACGATAAAACTCAATGTCACGCACTCAAAACTTAGTGCTGATGGATGCTTTGAATAGTAAATGGGTCATGGAGTTAATTAAAGTAAAATTAAAATCTTTAAAAGTGATATTTAAAAAAAAAACTTGTGAAAAAGTTGGAACTTTGACCCCCAATATCTCCGTAACTAGAAGGTTCCCAGGTATGGTCTAGAACAAAAAAATGATCGCATTGACGGGGAGAACAAGAGCCTTTCGGCTTCGTTAAGGGTCTATTTACACCCTTTAGATATATAGCTTATGCCCCCGGCTTCGCCCGCGCCGCGTTCTGTAATTAGCCCACGGAATAGTACTACTCATCATCTGCCTAGCCTTTTCCCAACTATGTTGGGGTCGGCTTCCAGTCTAACCGGATGCAGCTGAATACCAGTATTTTACATGGAGCGACTGCCTATCGGACCCCCACAACCCAGTTAGTACTGGGGAATTATAGTACTACTGTAGTATCCTATAAAGGGTGTAAATAGATCCTTAACGAAGCCGAAAGACCCTTGTTTTCCCCGCTATTGCGAACATTTTTTTGTTCTAGACCATATCTGGGAACCTTCTAGTTACGGAGTAATTGGGGGTCAAAGTTCCAACTTTTTCAGGTTTTTAAGGTTATAACTTTACTGTAATTACCTCCATGACCCGTTTACTATTCAATGCATCCATAAGCACAATGTTTTGAATGCGTTGAGTTTTACCGTAAAAGGTTATTTTTCACCCCAAAAAAAAAAACTCGTTTCCCAGCAATATTTTTTGCGTAAGGTTACTTAGTTTGATGTACTGAATGCTTAATTAACGGCTTGAATGGTTTGTTTAAAGCCTGTGTGTCAATCCAGGTTATAAAGTATCTGTTTACCAAATTTCGACCAAATCCATTCATCCGTTTTGGCGTCAAAGAGGAACAAACATCCATACATCCCCACAAACTTTCGTATTTATAACATTAAATATTAGTAGGAAGTAGGATTCTCCCCTCGTGACTGACTGCCTCGTTGCTCTCGTGGTTGCAAGCGTAACTGCTGAACATGAGGTCTTAGGTTTGATTCCCGTGTCGGGCGATTTTATTAGGTTTTACCATTTCTCAGTAGCAGCCACGGTAGTCTAGATTTGTGCCCGGTTGATGGCAGTTGCCTCCTATTACATGGGACTTAAGCAAAACTGGCGGCTTATGTGGGTTTTCTATTAAGTACACCTCTGCCTAACCCTTCGGGGATTACAGGCGTGATGTTTATGTTTTATCACATATTTGTGTCGAAAAGCGCACAGGGCACGCGCTTGCTTGTCACGTATATGTGACTGAGGCGGTCAAAAGGTTAAGGGCGCACAGGATGACAGCAAAAATTCAAATTTGCCCCCGCTTTCTCAGTGCAGATCGTTCTATCCCGCTGGCACTATCAAGAAGATTATGTTAGGATGAACTACACTGTTAATGGAAAGATGACAAGTACTCATCATCTGCCTAGCCTTTTTCCAACTATGTTGGGGTCGGCTTCAAGTCTAGCCGGATGTAGCTTAATATCAGTATTTTACAAGGAGTGACTGTCTATCTGGCCTCCACAACCCATTTAATACTGAGTAATAGATACCCCTTGGTAAGATTGGTTGTCAAATTGGTTGCCATTGGTTTCAAATTGTGCTTGCGTAGATATTTTTCCCAACTACGGGGTCCGTCATTGTGCATGGTTCGATACGCACGTAGGCGTGTTTTTTATGTTACTGAATACAAAACTTTCTGCCTGATACAAAGTTAGTCAGCGCTGCCTATGAATATCTGCAATAAAAATAGACAGAACCTCACTGTAAGCCTTACGGGGGTTTTTTAAGCAATCCATTTTGTAAGCGTTTAATTTTTATACGCAGGACATTTTTTTGCTACACTATGAGATATTTTTAAACAAACATGAACTATACTATATCATGCCTTTAATCACCAAAGGGTTAAGCAGAGGTGTACCTAATAGTACACCCACATTTCGCCAGTTATGTTTAAGTCCGATGTAATAGGGGGCGAGCCTGTTCCCATCAACCGGGCACAGACCACGCTCTTTGGCTGCTACAAAGGAATTCTTGATGGAAAAACCCTACAACAGTTTGCCCAACCCGGGAATCGAACCGAGGACCTCATGCTTAGCAGTCGCGATTGCGACCACAAAACCAACAAGGCAGTATAAACTATGCAGTAAGTTAATATGAAGTTAATGAATATATAATTATAGCGTTGTTTTCGTGAAAAGCTAAAATTCAGGAGTTTTCAAGCAATTCATATTTTGAAAATGCTATTGTTTGCACGTTATATCTGCATTTACAGAATAATAATTAACTGTTTAACAAAATTCTCGGAAGCTTGTTAGTAAACAATTTTAGACAAATACATGTTTTGAATTATTTGTAGTCAAATACAGTAACAAATTCTCAGTAACTGAACCGACTTCTCGACTGACTTATTCCATTTTCAATAGTATTCTGCGCAGTTGGTTGTAGAACCTAGAATTTGGTCCTCAGGTCAGGCATTGTTTGGTTAGGTAGATTCTGAGGTGTACCAAATAATACACCCATATTTCGCTAGTTATGTTTAAGAGTAGGGGCGAGCCCATTGCCATCAACCGGCCACAAATCCAGACTTTGTGAGTGCTATTGAAAAATTCCTGGTGAAAAATCCAAGGACACTTATCACGACCCGGGAATCGAACTCAGGACCTCATGCTCAGCAATCGCGTTTGCGAGCACTCGACCAACGAGGCCATCAGAGTAGTCAATCTATAATTATTGTCTAACTATTTTTATACTAACTAGGTAAATACGTGGTTGATTACAGTTTTCTAATAGATCGTGATAATCATGTATCACTTGCTTCGGTGAAGGAAAACATCGTGAGGAAACCAGCATGCCTGACTGATCATTCTCGACGGCATGTAAAGCCAAGTCAGAGGGTCATGGGCGGCATAAAAACTCTGACACCAGGTTAGGCTCTAACCACACGAAAAAGAAAGAAAGAAGTCAACGCTTAACTAAACTTGTATTTAGTTAGTTAAATTATATTATTTTACCACTAACACAAACCTTATCACAATGGTAATAAAGGTCTCTGTACTGCACAATCAAAGAACAGTGGTACAAATGTCCCAGGAAAAGTATGCGCTTCGGTAATCTTCATATAACTTCGTAAATACGAACGAGCGATGATTAGTTAAAGAACGACAAATAGTTCGCATGATCTATGAGAAAGCTGTAACCACGAAAGGTTGAAGATATCGTGAAAGTCGTGGGAAACCCTTGGATACGGGACGTACAGAACCAGCAAGTGTGGCAGAAAAAAGGGGAGACCTATACCCAGCAGTGGGTGATTCCGGGCTGATATGATGATGATGAACCACGAAAGTATTTACCTAGCTCGAGAGGACCCGAAGCTGAGTCGGGGGGGATCGAGGAAACTTCGACTTAAAAAGTTAACACTAATAACCGAATCCAAGAAACACGTGCAGCCAAATCCTCCATTACACCAATTAAAAAGTAATCAGAACAAATTATACTCCGTAATCAACATCAACCAATAAATCTGGAGGGATCTCAGTTATACAACTTGAAAGTACTCCGGCGACTTAATAATTGCTTAAGTTTAGTGCCTAAGCTTACGGTCGGGGCGTTTACTGGCATAGTTTAAGTTTACACGAGTTTAGGTTAAGTACGAGTGGAAGGGTTTCGGAAAATAGATGTTGTGTTGTGTGTGAGTAGGTTCAATTTCAGGGTCCGAAGATGAAGTACTATTCTGTATATGCACAGATGTTCGGGTTACCGAATGATTCGGGACGGTGGGGCGGAAAAATAGAGTATTTATGTTGATATGCAGAGAACCAGAGTTTTCCATATAGTTCATCGGTCGGCTTTCATCATTATCATTATTATGTCAGCTGAAAGACGTCCACTGCTGGACATAGGCCTCGCCCAAGTGTCGCCACATTGACCGGTCCCGTGCGTCTCGCAACCAGCGGATCCCCGCAACCTTCACCAGGTCATCGGTCCACCTAGTGGGAGGATTTCCAACGCAACGTCTTCCGGTTCGTAGCCGCTACTCAAGAAATTTTCGGCCCCATCGGCCATCCGTTCGGGTCGGTTTTATTGTTTAAAAATACTGCAAACCTAATGCAGGGAACCGAATACCCTTATTATAACCTCTAAATTTCAATTAGTACCCCAAGTAACCACACATAATTCGAATGCTAACCCAATTCATTCGTTTTTAAACCGTTTCATATCTAAAGGGTGTAAAAACACTCGAAAACCCGTTAACGAAGCAAAGACGTACTTGTTCTTCCCGTCATTTCAATTTTTTTCTTTGTTCTGGACCATACCTGTGAACCTTCTAGTTACGGAGATATTGAAGGTCAAAGTTCCAACTGTACAGACGCTAGCATATCAAGCTACTACAATAGATCTGTCAAATTTCTTTAACAGATTTTAAACTTTATCGCTAAAGCAGTAGGTTCGAGGTTGATTGGGAAAATTTAACAGTTTCAGGTAGCTTGATATGCTGGCGTCTGTATATTCGCATATGCTCGATACGATTTGAATTTCGAATCACAGCACAGGGGCACTGAACCCACAGTTCTACAGAAGTGAAATTGAGCGAGCCGAAATCTATTCGAGCCCATGTGGATATCACATATCCTCCCAGCTGTTCTCAATCAAATTTAAAACACGCAAGAATCTAACCCGCATTAACAACATCGACCCTTTAATCTTCTCCCCCTTTCATCCTCCCAACGAAAAGAGAGAAAAAAGATCGCTGATTCAACACATAAGATGTCCCTTTAAACGATAAAAGTCTAAAATGCGGTCCTCGTTAAGGTAGGAACAATGAGGATGAGGATATCGTCATTAGTGAACAAAAAATGTCTATGTATTGTCGGTTATAATGAGCATGCGTGTCGAGTGCAGACTCAATTGAAATTGGAACGGGTTTTTGTGATTTCTATGTGGGTATAGAAGGCGTGATTGTGAATAGAGGATGGGACTATTTTTTTTTAGTTCAAAGTTGCCATCACCTTTGTGTTTTTGTGCTTAAATATTTAAGGTGATATATTGAAAAAAAAATGTTTTTTCTATTTCGTGTAACTTGTTAAGTATGTGGAATAGGGGTTTAACATTTTGGTTTATAATTGTTGACTCTTTGGTCTAGTATCGTGTAAAAGAAATACACGATTCAATGAATTTTTCTTTGGCCCGTAACGACTGTTATGTCAAGAAGGTGATTTCCGAGGCAAGTGGTGGTGCTTGGCCACCCATCTTTAGATTAACCTTGGATCGACTCGTGAAGTAAAGTAAAATAAAGTTAAATATAAGTAGTTAAGTATTTACTAATATTTACTTATATGTGTATTTATATATAATATTTTAGGTTAAGTTAGGTAAGGCACATAAACACATTATTCTCTTCCTTTTCTCACACACTATTGTCTACATTTCTTTTTCATTTCTCCTTTTACAGGTCTGCTGGCAGAAATTTCTTAAGAAATAAGCAGTACCTATGTACTCATATATTATAATGTTATTTTCCTGTGTTGTCTACTGTGTGTACATAAATGGTAAAATAAACAAATTTTATTTTGTTTAAGCATGGTGTACATGATACATTGCATGCAAGATAATAATGTGCGCTGGAGTCTCCCATAAAGTGATATCAAATAGTGATATTTGACAGCGAAACGAAAATGTTGGAAATATTCCTGTCTCCAATTATTTAGTTTCCGCGCAGCGCTACAATTGCGACAGAAAAAGTGCCGCGGGCGACTCGATAACGATGGTAACACTATTTTGATAAAAGTTCTATCTGTAGGTACTACAGCTGTTTTCTGTGAAGTGTTTTCTGTTTTATGATATTTGAGAAAAGTACATCCAATGACGTAACATAAATAGACGCGTCATACATGAACATCACGTATCGGTAGCTAGATAGCTACTAAAAAATTAAATGTCATCTAAGGAATTCCTGTTGTTAGAGAGAGATAAATATATTTATTTAATTACGTTGTCATTCTGTGGTGCATGCTCATTGGCCGAGCGGGTATAGCACATGACTTACCTCATCAGCATCATCTGCCTAACCTTGCATATTGGGGTCGGCTTCCAGTCTAACCGGATGTAGCTGAAAACCAGTACTTTACATGGCGCGACTGCCTGTCTAACCTCCAGAACCCAGTTAGTACTGTGTAATACGATATCCCTTGAACTCCTCTAATCAAGACCATCAAAGAAGACGTGATTGTAAACGCTGTAATTTATAACTTATAACTGTTGTTTTAAGAAATAATTCAGGTTGTACCAACCGATGTCACGTTTTTTATGAATCAAAAGGAGTATGTTAGGATCATAGAAGGGGGCTTCTTCACTTTCTGCCAATCCTTAAGGATAAAAGGGTGCGTTTATGTTTATGAGCTTATTGTTTTTGTTTTGAAAGACAGACAATTTTCACAATTGATTTTGTCTTTCGAAGTCGGTAGTTTTTTTTTTTGCAAAAAAAGAGTTTTTATTGAATCATTGTTAGTTGAAGCATTCCGCACAAATTATGGTCATGTGTTAGTTTTATAATGTAACTAGAATATATTAGGAGATCATCAACATAGACGAAGAAAAAGAAATAATCACGTAAATCGATCCATTTTTTTTTTTTTTTTTTTAATTTATTTGGTAGACCAACAGCAATACATACTAACTACATATTTAACGGAAATATCAAAAAAAAACTAAGATAAAAAAATAAAACTCCTTTTTTGAAGTCGGTTAAAAATCTTCAGAGCCACGAGCCCTTCAATTGCATGCACCCACTTAAGCAAATATCAAATCAAATTTTCCATTTTAAAAAACACAACCGCAGTTCCCTGACATTATTTACATCAAAAGCAAAAATCATATTTCCATGCAAATATCTTTTATAAGAAGGAACTTAACATTTCATTACAAGCCTGTCATAGTCGCATTGAGCGTTTTTCAATTTCCTGTTCCATTTCCTTCTAGTTGTTCCAGTTATCGGAGGCTTATAGTTATAGAAAATGAGCCTTATGTTGTTATAGTCAATGTATATTTTAGTGTCTGGCTGGTTTTTGAAAATCTAGCCAATTTTCTTGTCGGTAAAATCTCCTGTCAAACTTAGGAGCTCAGTTTTGTATCTTTACAAAAACTTTCAAAAGAAAGAAAACGTATTTAGACTCGCACAGGACAAAACGAAATTATAAGATCATATATGATCTTCGTAAGCACGATTCTCTTAGGGAACTGTTTAAGGAAATTAACATCATGACAGTACCTTGTCAATACATATATGAAAACATCATGTACGTTAGAAAAAATCTGCATTTATTTAGTAAAAGAGGTGACAGACACCACTATAGTACTAGAAACAGGGACCAACTAGTACAGCCAGGTTTCAGGCTAGCTAAAGTAGACTCATCTTTCATGGGGTAATGTTTAAAATGTTACAATAAAATACCTCCCCACATTCTACAACTGAATGAGACGAAATTTAAATCTTGTATTAAACGCACACTATGTGGGCAAGCATATTATAAGTTGGGGGATTACATTGATGATAGAAATGCTTGGCTCAATGCTGGTCCTGCTCCACAACCACAGGGGCAAACTAATTGATTAACATGTGAAGTTAATGTGGAAGCTGCAGAAGATTGTAAAAATATCCTTGCATTGTATAGATTCAATCTCTTAGTATTATTATATTATATATTATTAACGGACATAGGGTACCTTTCATCCTGAAAAAAGTATTGTTCACGAGGAAAACGACAATAACGTTCTTATGATAATAGATGGCGCCACGTGTCTTTCGAATCATGATTGAATTATATTATTACAAGCCGAGTACAACCCGAATTGATTGTCAAATTCTAAATTAACGCGTGCGAAGCTGCGGCGCAAAAGCTAGTCAAAACTAAAAATATACTTATTCAGGGTAAAAAGGACACCGACGATAAAATGGTTACCACGTATTCAGTACATCATTCTGAATAGAATATCGTCGGTTATTAAGAACTAGCTTTTGCCCGCGGCTTCGCTCGCGTTAATTTAGAATTTGACAATCAATTCGAGGTGTACTCTGCTTATATATAATGCAATCATGATTCGAAAGATACGTGATGCCATCTATTATCGTAAGAACGTTATTATTGTTTCCCTCGGGTACAGTACTTTTTCCGGGATAAAAATTAGCCTATGTCCATATCTGTATACCTGCCAACGTATGAGTATATGCAAAATTTCAGTATGATCAGTGTAGTGGTTTAGGCATGAAAAGGTAACAAACAAACTTACTTTCGCATTTATAATATTAGTAAAGATAAAAGCAGCTGTTTTCTACAAAACTGCAATACATACACGGTAAATTTTGACTGTGTTGGTGTCAGCCTGTATAAGACATAATATTAAAATAAATTGGCCGTGCACGGAACAAAAGGCCCAATCTCAGCATAGTGCTGTAACATCTAAAAATATCACAGCGCTGATATTCTGACCCCAAGTGAAGCCACGCAAAAGGATTGACATAAACGGTTTGCTTATTAAATGTCAGTCCAACACTTTTTTGACTTTTCCGTATTCGTTCTCGTTAAAAGGTTTGTAAAGGCAAGATCTTGTGGTACACGGAAAAGATGTGCAAAAGACGGATGAAAAAATTTGCATAACACGGAGATGCGAATGTTGAGGTGAATGTGTGCCTTAAGCAGGAAATGAGTACATAAGGCGATGTTTGAAAGAAGGCTGGCGAGCCTGCATGTATTTATTAAAAAATAAATTGAATAATAAAAATAATTAATTAATATTTATTAATAAATTATATAAATTAAATTGTAGTTATAATTATTTTATATTTACACTTGAACGGAGCTTAGTTAATTTTTAAATTCTTTGGGTCCAATTTCGCGCCTTCGTTGTATGTAGATAGAAAAACTTTGTGCATGTGATGAGATTGCAAGCAAAATATGTGAAAGAGTGGTGTGGAGAGCTTCGTTGGTCTAGTGGTAACCGCGACTGCTGAGCATGAGGTCCTGGGTTTGATTCCCGGGTCGGGAAGTGTTATGAGAATTTTCAATCAGTAATTACTCAGTAGCAGCTATGACTCTGGATTTGTGCCCCGTTGATGGCAATAGGCTCGCCCTCTATTACATGGGACTTAAACATAACTGGCGAAATATGGGTGTACTTGTTAGGTATACCTCTGTCCTAAACCTTCGAGTATTACAAAGCGTGATGTTATTTTTATGTTATGTTTAAGAGTAGTCTTTTAGGAGAACAGACCAGCTGCTCATGTATACTTTTGTACATCGGACAAATGACAAAAATATCAAAACTTTAATTAGCAAACGGGTCCATAGAAAAGCCCACCCTTTTTCTCAACCGTATCAAAACATCTTTGTCCTCCTACCTCTTTACTCTATTGCACTCCTCTTAGGCCGTCCCCTAATCAGTAAAGTCTCCTAATAATAGCGTATAGGGTTGGCACAAAGGCAACTTAAATTGAGATCTCTAAGAAAAACGGGGGCCCTTGTGTTTGCAGGGCTCTCGTGATGTAACGAGCCCATTACACTTTGTGCCCAATTTAAGGGGAGCAGTATGTGTGCGTTTTTTTTTTGCAAAAGAAGTTTTGGAATAAAATAAAATAGGAAAAAATAAATAAAAATAATTGTTGTCTCTTAGAGATTTTATGAAACAAGATGGAAAATTAATGAAATTATCTATCAACCAGGTTGTCAGATTTTTGAATAAATGTAATAATTTTACATTTCGTTTTTAAATTCTAGTAATTTGTTCAATTCTCATACTTTTTTTTAGTTGTTAAAATTTTGCTATACAAGCGATCGATGTAAATGTTTTATGGTGCATGCACAAACGCCAGCATATCAAACTACCCGAAACTGTCAAATTTTCCCAATCAACCTTGAACCTAATGCCTTGGCGATAAAGTCTAAAATCTATTCAAGAATGACAGATTGTAGTAGCTTGATGTGCTGGCGTCTGTACCTTACTTACTTTTACAAATGTGAAAGTTTGTGAGGATGGATGTATGGATGTTTGTTACTCTTTCACGCAAAACTACTTAACGGATTTGGATGAATTTTGGCACACAGATACTTTATAACCTGAACTAGCATATAGAATACTTTTTATACTGAAAGTATGACCTCGTACGACAGTTACAGAATACCTCCACGCGGGTGAAGCCGCAGCATAAGCTAGTTTAAAATAAAATGACTATCACAAAATTCATTGGGCGTCAAGTGTAGTTCTCGAGAGGCGATATGGATGTCGCCTCATCCACTTTTCTATATCTATACTTCTATTTTTAATATTACAATTTGTTTGCAAGTTTTTATGTAGGTGGTAATCTCCGGGACTAATGCTCCAATCCAAAATTCTTCACTGGCTTAAAGCTACATTATTTATAGGTGATATAGGCTATAAATTATATTTATATCTTACATGTTAGCCGAACTATCACAATTTTACCGCGGACGAAATCACGGGCGGGTTATTTATAATCTGACGAATAATTATGAAATACAATATAAATACGACGGCGCGGTTGGCGCAGTGGCTGAGCGATTGACTGCTGCGCTGCGTGTCGCGGGTTCAATTCCCGCACGGAACAAATATTTATATGGCCTACAGATAGTTGTTCCGGGTCTGGCTGTTTGTGTATGTGAGTTTAAATGTTTGTAAACCCAGCCACGATACAGGAGAAATTCCTAGTGTGGGGAAACCTTTTAATTTTTTTTTCTTCAAGGTACTTATGAATTAAACCTAAGGGGTAGAAAGAAATAGTAAAAAGTAACCGCAATCACGATCATAATTCCTGGGTACAGATTAAGAGTAAATTCCCTCGAGATCGTTGATTGTCACGATCGGTTTGAAGGGTTTTGCAGAATAGTTAAGATTATGCTTGCCTTGTCTTCTCTGGCAGTCACCACTGTTGATTCCGGCTTTCAGGAGTTGCAATGCAGCAATTAAAAAAATACTGTCTTGAGTAATACTACTATGAAGAGAGAGAAATTGGTGACGACATTTTTGTCAATGATTTGGCAAATTTTTTAAAGTGGTTTTAATAATAAAACATTATTTTTCCATGTTAAGCTTTCTATAAACTGCACTACAAAAACAAAAGCAGTGATAGCCTAGTAATGTAACCGTTGGTCTGCCAAGTCATAGTCAGACCGAGTACCTCTGTTTTTTCGGATTAATGTGCGTATTGTATTTATCACTTGTTTTCTATCATGCATGACTGAGAGTTATTTCGCGGCGGCATGGAAAGCCAAGTCAGAGGCCCACGGGCGACATTAAATCTCTGACACCAGGTTACGCATGAACCAAACGAAAAAAAGAAAAACTACACTTTACTCGCGGCTTTGCCTACGTGGATGTACATATACATACTAATATTATAAATGCGAAAGTTCGTTTGTTTGTTTGTTACCTTTTCACTAATAAAGCACTGTACCTATTATCCTGAATCCTTTACAGTACTGTACTGTACACCTGACAACGTTATCTTTTTGCATAACGTTGTCAGGTGTACAGAAATGGACATAGGGTACTTTTCATCCCAAAAAAATGTACTGTTCCCGAGGAAAACAACAATAACGTTCTTATGATAATAACATGGCGCCACGGGCCTTTCGAATCATCATTGAATTATAATTATTATAGAAAGAGTTTAACTGTCAAATTCTAAATGAACGCGAGCGAAACCGCGGGCAAAAGCTATTATGAAATAAAGCATTTATGCATCAAGTCATGATCTCACACGATAGAGGCCTTCGTCCAGGTATGTAATATGGTGCAGGCTGGCAGTAAACATCATCAAAATCTGTTTCTGAGATATTTACATAAAAACACCAACAAAATCCACCTTTCCTATTACTACACACCCTAATTGCCAACTCACATCACAATAGAGCATACAAAATTGATCCACGTCCTTAACAAACTCCGTATTCCTCTACCTTTTCACTAACGTTGCAAAACAAATAAACGACCCACATTCTATGCACGCCATTGTACGAGCTTGTTAAGGTACAGTTGTAAAGTGACAATTTGCGAGAAGTGGCGAATGGGAGGCCGTTTGGGACAAAGAGATGTAGTAACAACGCCTTAAGTAATATTGCTTTTTATTTTAGGAGTTTAGGAATGAAGCTGCTTAATGATGTTTTTGTTTAAGCGGTTTGGTTTGAGTTTTATTGTAGTTTTTTCACTAAATACCATTTTAATTGACACTTAAAAATATTAAAGGTTTTGGAGCTCAGATAGGCAGTCGTTGCATGCAAAATACATAGCCATGACACACATAAACATTACAGTAATAACAGCCGCACGGCTCGATTATGAAACTTGCCCTCAACCGGGTACAAATTCAGACTCTGTGGCTGTTACTGAGAAATTCCTGGTGGTAAGACCCAATAACATTGCCCGACCCGGGAATCGAACCCAGGATCTCATCCTAAGCAGTCGCGCTTGCGCCCACTATACCAACGAGGCGGCACTTTATTTCATGTTTTGCTTTTATTTGTTAATGTGTAAGGTAATACTTGGGCGGAGCTCCGCCGTGTCCTCGTAGCGGCGATCGGCGGCGGCGACCTCTCGCGCCCGGCCCTGGTTCAGGCCATGGTCCGGAGCGAGAGGGAATGGGAAGCCGTCACCTCCTTCTGCGAAGCAGTCATGCTAGCAAAGGAGGTGGCGGGACGTGAGAGGGAGAGAATCTCTCGTCCCAGCCGCCGCGGGCGACGCACCGGGCGTCGGGGGCCACGTGGTGGCTCCCGGCCACCGTAGGCGCGGGCCTGTGGACGTTGAGTAATGGGTTAGCTCACCGTCCGTCCGTCTTATGACGACAGGCCGTGTCGACGGCGCGTTCGTGTTCCACGCGCGCCTCAAAGAGATGTCAGCAACTAAGAAGGGGCCCGCAAGGGCCGATGCCTGCCGGGGCTGCGGGACTGTTCGAAAGAGATACCGTGGCCCTGGAACACAAAGGGCAATGAAGGAACATGGATGGGTTTTAGTCAGTAAGAGTCTGACACTCCCTCCCACTCCACCCAGAGCGGGAGAAGTCATTTGATGATTTCCCATCCGAAAAAAAAAAAAAAAAAAAGTAATACTTATGTTACTCATATTTTAATAAAATCCATAGTAAATAAACTTCAGTTAAATGAACCATATTTAATCAACTGTATATTTTGATGTTTCTGGTTCGGGCAATTCAATGTTTGCGATAGAAGATCAGGGACGTTTCATTTTCAACAATTCTGAGAAACCTCACTTTGAAATAGAATTGCGAAATACTAATAAAGCTATTAGTATTTGTAGATGGTCTCTTTGTGAATTTTATTGCTATTTATTTGAACTCATTTTCATTTTCTCAATAAACGTGAAAAATAAAATATAGCTCATAAAAGTTCAAATCCCGTTTGATAGAATATTAATTGTATGGTCTAAGTTATAGAACACTAATCTTTTAGATAGATAAATCAATTTCCACTAGTTGACCACATTGTGCACATTACAATTTTTTATTGATATTCCATTTATTTTGAATAATAAAGATACTAAATCAAAATAACCACTGCTATAATTTCATTAAGTTTGTTATAGTTGCTTTTACAAAATTGTTCAATCCCGAAAACCCAGGATTACTTATTGATTCAGAAACGAATGTCCATATTATTCTTTCGTGGGAAGAAGTTTACGTATAAAGGGTGAAAAAAGACCCTTAATGAAGCCGAAAGGCATTCGTTTTCCCCGTCATTGCGATCATTTTTTTGTTCTGGACCATACCTGGGAACCTTCTAGTTACGGAGTTATTGGAGGTCAAAGTTCAAATTTTTTCACAAGCTTTTTTTAAAATACTACTTTTTAAGGATTTAACTTTACTTTAATTACCTCCATGACCCGTTTACTATTCAAAGCATCCTTCAGCACCAATTTTTGAGTGCGTTTCACTGAGTTTTACCGTAAACAGTGATTTTTCACCCCAAAAACAAATCGTTTCCCAGCAATAATTTTTGCATTTTGATGTACATAATGCTCGGCTTCGTGAAGGGTCCGTTTACACGCCCCGCACCCTGTATAAGCGCCCGATTATCCGATCACTGGTTATCACATATACACGGACCAAACTATGCAAGTGCTGCTTAACCCGAGCGGCTGACAACAACCTGAATCTAGTAACACACTCCTGAATCTGTCCCACTTCAAATTCCTTTTCAGAAAATTCCAGGCCATTAAAATGTTGCAAAATATGTTTAACTTTGCTATTAAAAGTTTGACTTGACTCAAATATAGGTTAGTGATGCAATAGTTGAAGTTGATCGTATACTCGAGTTATTATTATAAAAGAGGATCTATGAGTGACGGTATTTTAGAAATAATAACAGCCGCTCGGCTCGATCTTCAGGTTAAGCCGCGCTTGCCTAGGTTGATCCGTGGATGGGTGACCACCAATTACAAACCGAGTTTCATCCGTGCCTCGGAAAGTACGTTAAGCCGTTGGTCCCGATTGTCAGTTGTAGATCTTTGGGGCCCGAAAGTCTAACAACCAGTCTTACCAAGGTATACCGTATTACCCAGTACTACCTGGGTTGTGGAGGTCAAAATAGATAGGTATGCTGTGACGAGGACTAGTTCATAAAAACTCTTAGAATAGAATATTCTTTATTATGTACATCATACAAGTAACATTCATAAAAGAAAACATTTCACATAGGGTGACACAATGGGCGATTTTATCGCTAAAAGCGATCTTTTCAAGACAACCTTTAGACGGAATAGAGTACATACACAATACTGCAGGTAGTCGGTGGTGTACCAACTACATATTAATATACATCCATAAAGCATATACAAATCTATGAAAATAATTATATACATAGGTATACTGCTTGTCGCAATCACGACGTGCAAGCTGTTAACAATTTTTTTTTGTTTCTATCTTGTTGTAATACTTTTTTTTTTTTTCTTTCTTCTGTATAATAATCATGTAACAAGAACTGAGAACCATGTTTAAGGACAGAGGTAGTGGTTTTTGACCATATTTTTGAAAGTGGACAAGGACTCTTATTATGACATCTAACCTAATATGCAATATTCATGTTGCTACCACTATGTGGAGTGTCAGTAACTTTCAGTCACGAATTCAATTTACTTCCAATAGTTCATTTTAATAAGGAAAAGGAGGAGGAGGAGGAGCTCGTGGCTAAATAATAACAGCCGCTCGGGTCGATCTTCAGGTTAAGCCGTGCTTGCCTAGGTTGTTCCGTGGATGGGTGACCACCCTATACATACCAAGTTTCCTCCGTGCCTCGGAAAGCACGTTAAGCCGTTGGTCCCGGCTGTCATTTGTAGATGTTTGACAGTCGTTAGGTAGTCAGTGGCCCAAAAAGTTTGACAACCAGTCTTACCAAGGTGTATCGTATTACCGAGTAATACCTGGGTTGTGGAGGTCAGATAGGCAGTCGCTCCATGTAAAATACTGGTATTCAGCCGCATCCGGTTAGACTGGAAGCCGACCCCAATATAGTTGGGAAAATGCTAGGCAGATGATGAGTTCATTTTAATAAAGAGAAGTTTCAATACCGTGTCACTATTTGAAGCCTCACGCAAGATCAAACAAACTACAGAACAGCGCCAGCTTTCATTTAGCTACAACACCCATATCAAAGACATAACCCACATACGTTGCCAAATTTTAATTATATACTCTAGCAACATAATTAACACAATAAAACCTGCTGGTTCAATCGAAGCGACCCTTCCTTTACAAATATACGATATTAAATTTTACCTCAAACGGTTTCCGACTATTACACCGTAGTCTACATAGTGTACTTTCTTGTATTACTTTCATGCTTCCTTTAAAAACTGTAATATTTCAGTTGCGTTAAAATACCTCCTACCATCACTTTTCTTCAACCCTTTTTCAAGCGGCAGTATACCTACGTACCACCAAAAAAAATACTTTTATACAGATATATCACCACTTTAGTTTGGATAGTGGCACATAATTTTACTGTTATCAAATTTTCCACATGTTTACCGGCTTTAAAAAAAAATGAAGTAGGTACTTTTTTTAATATATTTAGAAATTTAAAAAAAATCATGTAAATATATCCTTATATTTAATTTGTGTATGTTATACATGTTACATAATTTATATATGTTTTGTACATAAATGTCGTTTTCCTACCACTACCGGTTTTCTCTGCCACACTAGCCGTCGTTTATCAATTTAATAAATTCTATTGTGATATCGTCATCATCAATCTCCTACAGTTATCCCAATTTACTTATCTTCTTTTTCCATGCTTCTCTATTATTTATCATCTTAGTAGTTAACCTCTTTCTAGCCACAACACCTTTCATACAGTCTATTTATCGCATCTTTGCTCTTCTTAGGAGAAGAGCAAAGATGCGATCTTATAGATCTACATTCATATCTAAAACTTTCCCCACGACATTTTCTTCATTTGTCTACTTCACAGATCTAATATCATGACAACCAGTATTCACACATTATTCAGTACAACTTTTAGGCTAAACTTATACTGTCACTTACGGGATATCTTCCGTGATTGTTCATTATTTTGGGCTCCCGATATTTCAACGCTGTTGCAAGCGCCATGATCGCGGGTTGACTGGAGAAACACAAAACCTGATGATGACTCACTTATCGCTGAAGATATCCCGTAAGTGACAGTATAAGTTTAGTTGTAAACCGTGAAAGCTTAAAACAGAAGTTTCAGGCTTTCTCTTATGTACTCGTTTCTTATTTAATCCTTTTGCGTAACACCACACACCCCCTTTAGCATTCAAATGTCCTCTTACACACTCTCAAAACAAGAGCAGTTCTACTAAAAACTGTACGGTGTAACAGTCAGACTCATTCAAAGCAATTTGTTTATCTCAACCTGTTAAAATTCCTCCATAGCCCATGACAAGGGTCTTAAAATTTTATCGACGCGACAAGGCGTTACATTTACCAACAATAAACGTTGGAACTTGGGACTCAGTAAGACTGTTATTATTTGAAGATGATGGCTGCAAACGATTGAATATAGTAATAAAATAAGATTTGTGTCAGACGGAGCGCATTGGGGCGGACGAAAGCGCATTTGGAAAAGGGTATTGACAACTTTACCTGGCTGTTAAAATGGCGACAGCTCTTTGGCTTTGTAGACTGTCGTCTCTTTCATTAATAGCTTTGTGGTAGTGTCTCTCTAAAGATTGTTGTTTATGAAAATCTAAGGCTACGTTCACAACCTTGACCGTCATGGCTTGCTTAGCAATTTGCGTCAAAAGGCACGTATAGTAAACCGCCCTATTTCCATTTTCTAGTACGCTTCTAAATTCAAATTCATTTATTTGTCAGAATGTGCTACATTATATGGTCTTATATTTAATCCATGGTCTCATCACTTTCTGCCACGCGTCGCGTACAAATATTAGGTACAATGTAAATTAGGAACAGTAGAGGATCCAATACGTTGCCCTGTGGTACACCGAAATATACTGTGCGCTCTTTAAACAGGTATGTTTCTTCTAGTGCGTGCTATACCGTGCCTCCGCAAGTCACTGAACGCGTGACGCTTTAGCGTGTAGGTTATGACCAAGGGCTAACTGTTATTGACTTGGAACTCTTCAATTTGTTCAACAAAATATTTAAAGCATAGCAGACGTTAATCCAAGCTATTACACAGTTAAAAGAAACATATATTTAAAATAAGGAACAATAGAAAAAAATAACTTAAAATGCCAGCATAATACTAAGAGTATTATGCTGGCATTTTAAGTTATTTTTTTTAGTAGAGCGAGTTAGTAGAGCTGTGATATTAAATTGCAGACGGCGATGTGAAAAGTCAGATCTAGAAATACTACCTGCATAGTACGTATATCTGCCGTTAAGCATCTGCGATACTGTGTTTTGATTTGCAGAGTATAAGTAACATTTCAACTTCATTTTTTAAGTTCGACAAATCATGGTTTTATGAAGTGTATCGTCGTGTTTGTGACTCTCTATTATAGTCAAGTAATCTGGAAATCCCAGCCACTGATTGAACAACCGAAAAACATAATAACAAAAAACCCAACTTCAATTTAAAATATAAAACGACATCAAAAAAAGTCAACCGTGACACTGTCTCCGAAAAAGCCAATATTGTTGGATCGGAACTCCAAAAATGTCGGGCCCAAAAATCACTTTTAATTACGGACCGCAACTGTCAAACGTCAAGCGAAGCCGAACCCGCGGAAGTTGGCGGGAAATTTCAATATTCACTGTAATGTCAACGTAAGAATTTCGCTGGATGAGGTTGGCAGTAAATACTTTTTGAATTTAATTTAATTATGGAATGTCTCGTTTTCGTTTGATTTTGTTTTTTTTGACGGCCAATATGTTTTTTTTTAGTTAAACTTATTGGTGAGTTTCTTCAGAAAGGTCAGCTGCGTAGTACTCGTAACGTGCATGCGTGCGTGCGTGTATGACCAGACGTATGAACGTGGACGAGACGAAAGGAGTATGTAAGGATCGTAGCAGGTGGCGTTCTGTGGTTTTCGTCTTCCTCTATGGGAAAAAGGCGTTATTTTCTATACAAGGTGTAAACGGACCCTTCACGAAACTGTCAACCAAGCATTATGTACACTAAACTAAGTAACCCTACGCAAAATTATTGCTGGGAAACGATTTTTTTTTGGGTGAAAAATCACGTTTTACGGTAAAACTCAATGACACACTCAGAACATTGTGCTTATGGATGCATTGAATAGTACGGGGGTCATTAACGTATTTAAAGTAAAGTTATAACCTTAAAAACTAGTATTTAAACAAAAATTTGTGAAAAAGTTGGAACCTAGACCACCAATATCTCCGTAACTAGAAGGTTCCCAGGTATGGTCCAGAAGAAAAAAATGAACTGCCAGTATATTTTGCGTTTTATTAGGTTAACATGTAGTTTCGTTCGGTACAGTAGGTGCAGTGGCCCAGCGATTGGCTGCTGCGCTGTATGTCACGGATTCGCTTTCCGCACGGAACAAATATTTGTATGACCTACAGGTAGCTGTTCCGGGTCTGGCTATTTGTGTATATGAGTTTAAATGTTTGTAAACGCGCCCACGATACAGGAAACAATCATAGTGACAATAAATTTTGATGAAATACATGATTTGATCCTGCAGCCAGGATCGCCTCCTCGCGACAGAACTCCTCGCGTTTCATACGCGTTCAACGTTGATAGAATAATCTATTCTTCTTGTCATATTAATAAAAGATTATGGTGTTTGGAAAAAAAATTAGCTGTCTAAAGACGTACTGATTTGAAACAATCACAAAGGACAGAACATTAGAACAGTTAATTACCCTATTCTGAAGATTCTAATTTATGCTACTTAGCAAAGAATTAAATGAGTTCAGGACTGGATAAGACATAATATCGAGGAACGTAAAACACCTACTTGAAAACTATTACGGGTGACTTCATGTCTTAAACATAACAGCGGGTGAAGCTTCTGAGCACACCTTTGGTGATTAGAGGCGGTTTGTAATTTCCTTCATTTGTTTTTAAGTGCATATAGCAATTCTGTTTATGAGAAGCTCGTGGCTAAATAATAACAGCCGCTCGGGTCGATCTTTAGGTTAAGTTGTGCTTGCCTAGATTGGTCTGTGGATGGGTGACCACCCATTACATACCGAGTTTCCTCCTTGCCTCGGAAAGCACGTTAAATCGTTGTACATCTTTGTCAGTCGTTAGGTAGTTAGTAACTCAAAAAGTTAGACAACCAGTCTTACCAAGGGGGGCATCGTATTACCCAGTACTAACTGGGTTGTGGAGGTCATATAGGCCGTCGCTCCATGTAAAATACTGGTATTCAGCTGCATCCGATTAGACTGGAAACCGACCCCAATATAGTTGGGAAAAGGCTAGGCAGATGATGATAGCAATCCGCGTGTCCCTTGGAGCTCGCCAAGCATTATAAACGTTCAAGAAGTAACTTGCCAAACATTTACACTCAAACTTCCGCAGTAAATGCAAAAGAAACAAAAAAACGTACATAAAAATCTTTACGATCATTTACCCCTTCTAGGGTAACTCTATTTCTTTGGCGTACTTCAAAAGTGACTTCTACTGAAAAGCCTTTAAAGCTTCACGACATTAATTTTATGAATTAAACATTTTTCTAATTTATTTCCATCTTTTTCGCTGAAGACCGCCGGTAGTCGGCTTACAAAGGGGGACTGTATAAGTTTTGGGCGAGATTTCTTAAGTTTTCCTTCAATTTTAGTAGAAGTTTTGCCATTTGCGGGTCGTACAATTAAAGGGTAGAAGGTTGGGGATTGGAAACTTGGAATCTATTCAAGTGTAATGGATGATCTATCTGTGATTTTAACCGTAATAAACGTGTCGATTGATTTTTGCGGATATTATAACTATAGGGTGGTATCCACTCCCAAATTCCACCTTGATAAGATGACCATTATAAGCAGCTAATCTGCTATTCAAACTGTTAAAATATCTGTCGTACGCAAAAAATACATAAATACCTTTTTTATCAAACCTCAAATCTCAAATTGTTTATTGCTATATCCATAATGTACACTTACAGGTGGGTAATAAAAAAAATAGAAACAATTATGGCCCCTGTCGGGCACAGCACATTTTTTAAAATAAGTAGAGAGAGGAAGAGCGCTTTATTACTTTTCTTTTTTGTTTAGATTATCTGCAAATACAGTGTTAAAAGCAGTCTTAAAATCTTCCTCAGTCATCGAAAGCAAATCAAGTTGGACTCCAATCTTATGGTGTACTTTTTCAACATTGTACCATTCATCTGACAACATTGGTATACCAACCAGAGGCACTCCTGCTGTGATAGCGGAAAAAAATAATGACGGAAACAATATACGAATACATTTTAATTAAAATGCCAACATTTATCTCATATCATATGTCCCCATTCCAATAAAAAATAGGTAGCTAAGAATACAAAAATAACAGATATCCGACACGAGGGCGAAATCGCAATTATTTTCTCGATAACAGGAATTTTTTGCTGAGATCAAGTTTTAATGATATCGGTAAATTATAATTACTGTTTTGTAGTATGACCTTTTGGGGAATGCCAGTAATTACGATAATTTGAGTTGGTTTGGATTTTATTACAAGACTAGCTGTTGTACGCGACTTTCGTCCTTACGAAAATCTTATAAAAATATGTCTTTACTATTTGAATCGGATATTGTTAACAATTCATGGGATTTATGTTTTTTCACAGGACCCTAATTCTTCTTCTAAAATAAAAGTAGCCTAAGTTACTCCTTATAACATCAGCTAACTGCCAGTAAAAGTACTGTCAGAATCGATCCAGCCGTTTCGGAGATTAGCTGGAACAAACAGACAGTCAGACCGACAAAAATTTCAAGCATTCAGTAAAAAGCTGTTATTTTGATTTTAGAAACAGACATTTCAATTTTATTTATTTGTATAGAAGGTTATTTTTAGAAAGTCTGTTTGAAGTTTTTGCTAAAATATTTAAATATATAATACAAGGTGTAACATAATAAACGCAAGACCTCTCGTGTGGTCTTTCAGACCATGAAAATGAACAACTTTTGTTCTATGGCTTTTGGAAATTCGTAACTTAATTTTTTGTTTTACCATACATGTTGATCAGCTGATCGCGTCAATTCCTATAGAAAGTACTTTTTTTTTCGAATTTCGAAGAACTCGTAGAACAAAAGTTGTTCAGTTTCATGGTCCGAGAGACCACACGGGAGGTCTTGCGTTTATTATGTTACACCTTGTATATATGTTACAGCTAAAAGCCGAAGTCACACCTAGTTCTAGCCGGCTATTCCTAGGTGCTTCTTCTTCCATACTTCTCTATTACTAGTCATCTCAGCAGTCACCTCCTTTCTAGCCATATCATCCTTAAGGTTCAGTATTAACCAAACATAATTATTAATTATGTTCGCTATCAGTATTTTTGTTGTGTTAAACTTATCGCTAGACACTGTTCGTGTTTACACCTGCCAATTCTTGAAGTCTAAAGGGTGTAAAAAGACACTTAACAAAGCCGAAAACGACCTCCGTACTATTAATCCATCCAGCGGCACAATGTTCTGAGTGCGTTACATTGAGTCCTACCGTAATACGTGATTTTTCATCCCAAAAAAAGTAGTATCCCAGCAATTTTTTTTGCGTAAAGTTACTTAGTTTGATGTACAGAATGCTTGGTTGACGGCTTCGTAAAGGGTCCGTTTAGACCCTGTATTTTCATACCAACATGATGTTACCTAATATGGTAATAAAGAGAAATTAATCATCACTTAGACTCACTGCGCTTTTACACAAGAAAGGGGCATTTGCCAAGCCGTAAAACAAACACAAGCTAATATTATTAATACAACAAGCTAAGTAATTGCACCTCCACGCTCGCACGTATAATTTTACGCACGGGAACAAGAGCCTTGCGATATAACACAACTTGTGTGAGATTCGTAACAGCGCCATCTAGCGAGTGTTACAGGTGTACGGCGATATTCGCTGTGTCGCGGTGTGTCATACATTTATCATTCACGCCGATGCTGGTAGGGTGACTAGGTTTTCAGTAGGACAATTTTTATTAGGGATAAAAACGATTAGACGTTCTTTCGTCTTATAATTCAGATTAATGTCGGTTTAAAAGTAATTTCAAACAAAAGTCAATGTGATCGGATTTTAATTTGATTCCGAACTTGAAGATAACGAGGGTAAGCCAGATGCTGAAATTAAATTAACTTCATAAGTGTCAAACTCCATTCACTATAGCGTGATCAGCCTATAACGTCCACACTGTCAAAGAGTGAGAGAAAGTGGGCCATAATCTACCACGCGGGCCCGTGCGAGTTTTTAAGAATGTACTGAATTAGGCATTCATAGATACTTAGGACAAGACGCCAGCACATCAAGCAACCCGAACCTGACAAATGACAAATGTTTTTCAAATCAAACTTGAACCTAATACTTTAGCCATAAAGTTGAAAATCTATTAAAGAAATATGACAGATGTGATTCTGCAGTAATAAGCCAGCGAAAAGTTGCTTAAATATTTATGTTGGTTTTGAAAATATTACTGTGTCAGCTAAAAGCTCCAACAACGTCGTCATTGGTACTTAAACTGCTTTTTAGGTCTAGTGATCGCAAGCGCAGCTGCTGAGCATGAAATCCTGGGTTCGATTCTCGGGTTGGGCAAAGTGTTATTGGGTCTCTCAACGAGGGATTTTCTCAGTAGCAGCCGCGGAGTCTGGCGATAGCAATAGGCTCGCCCCCTATTACATGGGACTTAAATATAACTGGCGGAATGTGTGTGCGTTATAATCGGATTAAGGACAAGACCCAAATCATTATTCTTCCGACCTTATCCAAATTTATTTGGGGTCGGCACATCATGACTTCTCTATTACTCATTATCTCATCAGACACCTCCTTTCATGCCAATTATCATCCTTCACACAGTCCATCCATCGACCAGGACACGTCCCAAATAACTGACGCTATTCACAAACGTAGACACTCTACAGCGACGCACAAAAAGCACTTTGTCAGATTGCAACTTTGACATCTTCGATATGCTACTGAAAGTATGCTGTACGTCCTATAGTTTACAATGTATCCTGCAGGGGGGATCATATGTGATGCCAGACACCAGGCATTGTTCATAGGCGGAGTGTAATGTACTCAATGGTTTTAGGTATCAATCTTTTTACATTCAAGTCTCGAGTGTAGTGTATCATCTACCGAGGTTTAGTATTTGTTTCTGTTTCCTATTATTACTAAATCCTATACTATTAAATGAGCAATATTTGTATATATATTTGTTTAGGTATTTGTGAGAGCAGTGGTGGCCCAGAGGTGGCGGCCCCGACTTACGAACAGTAAGTCGTGGGTTTAACCCAGCCAGGCGCATTACTTTGTGTAATTTATTTCATGACCACTGCTCTCAAAAACGGTGAAGGAATATATCGTGAGGAAACCAGAATGTCCTAGAACCAAAAATTTGAAGACATTGTGACATCTACCAACCTGCACTGGGCCCGCGTGGTGGATAACAGCCCCTTCCCTCTCATAGAGAGGAGGCCGTGTGTCCCAACAGTGGGAACTTTATATACTGATTATGTATGTTTTCAGTGTGTGTGTGTGTGTGGGTGTGTGTGTGTGTGTGTGTGTGTTTCAGCGATAGCCTAGTGGTGTGATTGTCGGACTGCCAAGTCATAGATCTCGAGTTTGCCCATTGGCAAACTAACGGCATAAAAACTCTGACACCAGATTAGGCACTAACCACACGAAAAATAAAGAAGAATGCAGTCAAATATGCAAGTACTTTTTTAGTTAATCTAAATCAAAATTGATAAAAACAACATATTCGCATCGAACCCTTTGTCCTTCCACACGATAGTTACAAACACAAATGATCAAATTACAACCTAACCAACATACATCGTCCGCCATATTGAATTTAACGTCATGTCATCTACTCAGTATAATGTCCGGAGTAATTACAAAACGTAATGCCACCTCATTTGCCTAAATCGGTTGGAGCGTTTAAGCTGTGGGTGACCTACATTGGGGCTAACTTTGCCGCTTTTTGGCTTTGGTGCGGTAAGAATTTAAATTAGTATTAATTATCAAGGTTTTTGTCTAATGAAGGTTAGGTAGACGTGTATGCGGGAGGTACGAAAAAGTTTGACCGGTAGTAATGAACATCATCGAGATAAATAATAATAAAATCACTCATTACTCTTACCCTGCACAAATTTTAATGTTGGTGCCATACATTAAAGAAAAGCATCATTTTGAAATGGTACATACCACAATTTGATACAGCTCTGGGGACGGACCCCATACAAAAGCGCCCATTCTCTTTTACGTTAAAAAGACGCAAATTATAAAGCTTCATGGATAACCAGCCTATATTGTTCCCAGTGCTGGTCACAGGCCTCCTCTCTGAGAGATCAGTGGGCCAAAATCCACCACGCGGACCCAGTGTGGATTGGTGGATGTCACATGGTCTTCGAATTTTTTGGTTCTAGGACATGTCATGTTCTTCACGATGTTGCCCTTCGCCTTTTTGAGATCAGCGGTGATGAAAAACACACAAATTATAAACAAAGACATTTCTAGAGAAATCTTTCCTCCTTCATTTTCAGGTTATTTTCAAGTTTTCTTTGTTAACACAAAAAAGATCGGTTTTGTCATTAGGGACTTCTTCTTCTTCTTAGTGTGTCAATGACAATTTAAATTGACTCAGCCCAAAATTTGGCGAGTTTAGCACCTTCAGTAGCGTCCATCAAGCAGCGCAAGGCATGCAAGGGCGCAAGGACACGATATCAAGTGTCCCATCGTTTGTGGGGCAACACCACATTTACACTCTAGGGCCAAGTCATCTATGAATCTCCACCTGAACAGGTTTTCCTTGCTTCGGCCAAACTATGCCCGGAGTCTATTCAAAGACTTCCAGGTCAGCCATTTCCACTCGTGTCTAGGGCGACTTCTAATCCCTTGGAAAAAAGACAAAACACTTTTACAAAACAACATGTGGATATAGTTCCACCACAATGCAAAAGTTATTGTTAAAAAACAGAAAATATACAATCAGCTAATTACTACCAACCGCAACATAAACACATTGAAATTAATAGCACGAGTTCCCAAGTTTTCCCGCCACGGTATGGTCGCACTATAACAAAGTAGAAAGCACTTTGCCTGATTGTGACTGTGACCTTATATCTTTGAAGCTGGAAGTTCCAGGTTTTATAATACACACCTTATTACCTTTGGGATTTTTGCTGACTGACTGAATTATATTTTTAGACGGATTTCTAGGCTCCTGATGGTTGAAACTCAAATTGTGTTAGACCAGTATGTAGCCACCTGCACAGCTCTAACATTGGCTTCGATTATTATTATTTTTTTAGGTCTCCCTTACACTATTATTACAGGTAAATCCCCAAAGCAATAGCGCGGTCTTAAAATTAACTTATTTACAATATAAAACTATGAAAAACGTAAAAAACTAGAAGTACTTATAATAATATAACAATCATAGCTTCTATCTTATATATAAATCTTCTTCTTCATTAAATCCTAAAAGGTGCAAGTGGTTGTTCAGGATGGGCAGGACAGGAGGTGGAGCATATCCTGCAAAGGGACTCCTTACCTTATTCCTTCCTTTTCATTTCCTTATTCTTTTTGGGATGGATCAAGGATACCCCATTTAGCCAGATTAAATCTACAGCGGTCAACCCGGGCCCGCAATTGGTTTAAAGATTTCCAGATTAGCCATTGCAGTACGAACTGCAGTGGCTAATCTCCGGGGGGCAGGTGTAATTTAGGCAATGCAAGCTCCAATTCATAGCATGTTGGAGGGGGATCTCTGTTTTTTTCACATCTAACTGCAAAGAATATTATTGAATGTGAATATGTTATTTTATTCTTGGAAATTTTCTGTATTATTGCAACTACTGTTGTTTCTCTGCATAACCCTAAGGTAGACTGCTAGAAAATGCCCAATTCATTATGTTTTAATAAATAAATATGTCCGTTGCTAGATGCATAATATGTTAGTTACACTTTAATATAACCCAGATTTATACATCTTGTTAATTCTGCCTACTTCAACTATTTCCGTGATAATCGTTACCAAACTGTTATTCATCCTTCTCGACTGCCTTCTTGGAACAAAACATAGAAAGAAAGAAGTATTTATTAGACTCGCATAGGAAAAACCAATAAAACATTATCAAAATAAAAAGAGAACAACAAAAATAAGACTTACATTAAACTTAATTGGACTTATTAACTCATAAAGGTCTCTGATAATGATAATGTTAAAATACAGCATTATCATCATTATCATTTTTAACACGCTTCCATTAACATCACCTGTAATTAACTAACTTATAAGTAAAAGTTCATCCACTTACCTTAAGTTGAAATTTTGCATTCTTACATGTATAGTTTAGGTAACAATGCATGGTTATCTACGTGACGTCATGCTTAAACTTATATAACGGACTCCCAAAGATGGCTGAGTAGTTATTTTTTTACGCGTTCCCATGATAAAGGTATATCATAAATGAAAGGGTTTGCTGAGAAATATAGAGCACGCTTTAGAGTTTAGGGTGTTGTCATTTTTGACAACACCCTAAACTCTAAAGCGTGTTTTTTTTCCCGCGTCTGCATTCACGTCTAAGATACTTGTACATAATAATTTTATCTTAAGTAATCATCACTAAGAAAAAAACGAAATCTGAATAGTTTTGGCGATTATATCGAAACTTACAACAAGCAAACTTTACCTCTTTATAAATAATTATTAGTTCATCACACATAACCTCACAAATGCCCGCTCTTTGAAAAACAATATTTTTTTGCGATCAACTCTTCAAGCGGTTACAAAAACACGAAGCAGCTGCAAGCAGAAAAAAATCAAAACCATCTACGTTGACTTCCACCAAAAAAAGCTCGCAGAAAATTCGCGGATCCTTCAGCGCTTCCAGCGCTTTTCTTTCCAAGATCCCGGTTTACGACAGCTGTTTCTCCGTTCTGAGTAGTCACTGAAATATTCAAGACGCTAAGTAGTCTCTGAAAATTTAAACCGCTACCCGAATTTTTCTTTGGTAATATTAGGTGGGCCATAATTTAGGGGTAAGAAAAGGTGTTGCGTAAAGTCTTGCGTTTTTGTGAATTTTTTTCTTCTTGTTAATCTGTTAAAAGGTTGTGAAATATGGTGATGGGGTCGTTATGGATGGTTTTGTGAGTTTCGTAAAAGAATATGCCGTAGTTGCACCTGTGAGTTTCTTATAAGTCGTCTTGTAGGTAAGTGATTGTGTCAAGCGCCGTCATACATACATAAGTACTCAAGTTTTTTTCTCATGAAGGTAGCCAGAAAGGAGGAGCTCGTCGCTAAATAATAACAGCCGCTTGGGTCGATCTTCAGGTTAGGCCCTGCTTGCTTAGGTTGCTCCGTAGATGGGAAAGTATGTTAAACCGTTGCTCCCGGTGTCATTTGTCCAAATAGTCCAGTGTTAACAGTCGTTACAGTTAGTCAGTGGCCTGAAAGCCAGACAACCAAACTTACCAAGGGGTATCGTATTGCCCAGTACTAACTGGGTTGTGGAGGTCAGATAGGCAGACGTCATAAAGTCATCATAATGCACAAAAGAAAGAGAGCCTATTGCCATTAACCGGACCCAAGTCCTTCTCGCAAAGATGAGGCCTGTGTTTCAGCAGTGGGAACACTATACAGGGTGAATTTTTCAAGTGGGCGTGAATGGCCAAATCCGAAACTATGAGGAATAGAGAAAAATACTCAAAGGAGTCTCGAGCCCGATTTTGACGAAAAGTAAAACTGCATCATTGGATTTTTGGAAAATCTATATTCCACATACTGTATTATGACACCATTCGATAATGTCGCTAATAGGGATCAAATTCTGGGAAGTAATGACATGAAAAATTCATTCTGTATCATGCTTTAATCACCAATTATCAGCCAGATAATATGGTGATATTAATTGCGCTTATTTAAGTGGTTTATTAATAACCACTTTTCTGTTCTTTTCAATTTGTGGTTAAATAAAGCTGGTGAAATATTACACAGCGGCCAAAAATATCAGCTGGAATAAAAATCTAATCAATCTCTTGTGTAACTGGGCGTTATGAAAATGAATTTTCTGTGAAATTGGTTAAAAATAAAAAACAACCTCCAATATTTCACAGCATGGAACGTAAATTACTATCAAACATTTTAATATCATTATGACATTTATATATTTATTATTTACAAAATCCACAGCTCTTTGGAATTTTATCTTAAAATATATAAACTTATCTTACAGCCAATTACGGATTTACAATACACACACACATACAGACCTACTTCGGTACGTCATATTATAACATAATGGATACGGTCAACGGGGCAGTAAGAGGAACTAACTACATTAACCGTTGCAGCTACATGAAAATGTTCTTAGGAGACTATCCATAATTTTTCGTGAAATTTTTATCACCATTCACAGCTTTTCCAAAAAATGTACAGTTAGTAAGAAAATGGCCATTTTACACAAAACATAGATTTATTAGGTTAGGAGCGTCCTTGAAAAAAAATCGTTACTAGGTTTAAGAGAAGGTACCTAAGGAACCTACGACTTACATACTACTTACCTAAGTACTACTTAGGATAGCCCTTTTTTACCCTTTTTTGTCCCACTGCAGGGCAAAAGCCTCCCCCATAGCCTTCCATTCTTCTCGCTGTGCGGTTTTCTCCGGCCAATCTGTCACAAACGCTTCTAAGTCGTCACGCCAGCGTTTTCTAGGCCTCCCTTCGGCGACCTATAACCCATAATTATCTTTAATTCACCATGATACGGGTTAACCCTTATAATATGGGTTAATTATTTAAATATTGCTGTTTAACCAGAATAACAGACTCAAACCACCGAGCGCGGGCTAACTCCGTCACTTTCTTGCATATTTTTTTGTACAAAAATTAACTCTGTGTGAACTAGCTATTATAGCTGCGGGACTGTTCGAAAGAGATACCGCGGCCCTGTAACACAAAGGGCAAAGAAGGAACATGGATGGGTTTTAGTCAGTAAAAGTCTGACACTCTCTCCCACTCCACCTAGAGCCGGAGGAGTTATTTGATGATTTCCCATCCGTAAAAAAAAAACAAGCTATTATAGGCTGATTAACCCTACACTACGGGTTAACCCTTACTCTAGGGTTTTCACTTAACCTAAAAATTAACCCGATTAAAACCTGAAAAGGTTACCCGTTTAGTAACCTTTTTAGTCCCTGATTATTATTAATATCACACATACCAATGCTTGAGTGAAAGCAGTCGAATGGCTAAGCATTATAAAAAACACATGCAAAAAAATATTTTCCAAGAGCCTCTTTTTATCACTTATCTCTGAAGATATGTTATTTACCAATAAATTACTTTTATTGGACATTACCCAAATGCGAACACGTCTGCTGGGAAATTAAGATGTTATCTCTTAATGTTTCGAGATAGCTGCATCATAGTATAGGTATCTACATCATCTGCCTAGCCTTTCCCCAACTATATTGGGGTCGGTGGTGAGAAAAATGCTAAATTGAAGAAATAAATTCTGATTGCTGCCGACTTAGTTTTAATTTTTTGACCTTTAGTGAAAATCGGTTGGTGCTTATCTATGTTGAATTTTTGTTTTTCTTGAAATGTTACTGGTAAAAATATCAGCTCATGATTAAGGCACTTATTGTCCATGTCATTGCGATCATTTTATTGTTCTGGACCACACCCAGGAACCCTCTAGATACGGAAATATTATAGGTCAAAGTGGCAATCTCTTTTACAAGTTTTCTTTTAAATAACTTATATTTAAAAGAAAACTTGTGAAAAAGATTATCATTGTTGTTACTTATTTTAAAGTTATGACCCCGTACAATGCAGTGGATCCATTGATTGTACAATACAATGTTTTGAGTGCGTTACATTGAGTCCTAACATAAATCATAGTTTTTCCCCCAAAAAAAAGTCGTTTCTCAGCAATAATTGTTGCGGTCGGTAGTATTCCGTAAAAAAATGCTTCGTTGATATCTTCGTTAAGGATCCATTTACACCTTGTATGCTTAGTTAGACCATAGAAGATCTAAGCCCAAGACGACGGATAATTTCATAACCCTTATAACCCAGTCTTCTGACTGGGTCAATAAAGCAAGCTAACTTGACAAGAAATTCAACACTGACATTCCTCCAAACTACACGCCAATTCAAAATGGCGGCCATCGTTCCAAAAAGCATTTCAATATGAACTGACAGCAACCCTTTCGCATTTTCCCGCTTGATAGCACAGTCTCAAGATCCCTGCCTACCCATCAAAATGAAACGGGATGATTTCTCATTGAATTAAATTTACGCCAACCTTACACTCCTGATGGTATACTTGGAAGTTTATATTCAAGGTAATGTTGTTCTTTGGAATAGGGCTGCCGAAAATCCGTCTTTTGTTCCTGAATTTTAGGTTTTGGGAAATCTTGGATATGAAGAGTTTCTGTTGGGCTCCCGCCAAGACATAGACTATTCTGGTTCCCCAGTATCTGGGTTGTGGTCAAATAATAAGTCTTACCAAGGGGTATCGTATTATCCAGTACTAACTGGCTTCTGACCTCAGATAGGCAATCGCTCAAGTAAAATACTGGTATGCAGCTGCATCTGGTTAGACTGGAAGCCGACCCCAAAATAGTAGGGAAAGTAGACTAGGCAGATGATGTAAGGAAAGCGGCCAGAATTTTTAACAGGGAAACAGGCAATTTCGTGTGGAAGGCAATAACGTCCTCTATTACCTTCTGACGGTGTAACGTGTGATGTCAATTTCGTCGTTTGAAATTGTTGGAAACGTTTTTTTTTTGGGTGAAAAAATGGCTGACGGCGTTGCCTTTGGTATAGAGTATGTGTCTGCCTTTGGGTTCTTGTAATATGCAGGTTTTTGATGCACTGTCGATAGTTATAGAAAAACTTGAAAAGATTCATGTATCTGAAATTCAAACGCTCTTCATAATACTGTAATTTCAAAAAGCATCACTGTTCACTCTGCTCCATGGTGTTTTGTAGGAGTATGCTTGTTTTTGAAAATTTTCTAACGCGGCGATTCAGAAAGTCTCCGCTGCTGTGTTCATCATTATAAGAAAAGGGATGGAACATACAATATGTTCCATAATGATTCCTATCCTTCCTTTACTTGAAAGATCATTTTTAACATACAATTGATTAAGTTATTAAAACTAGCAATACATAAACCTTCCGTAAATAATCTAAAATTGGAAGTAAATATTGGGAATATAAACGTTTTTTCCGGATTTTATATGGTAACCATTAGATGAAAAACACATTAAAATTCGACGCGTGGCTTAAAAAACAACGTGGATGACGTTGTTTCAAAGACATACAAAAATTTAAAACAAACGTAATCATACGTAATAGAATAGAATAATTTTTATTTGTGTAAAAACATGATACATAAAGGTCTTATAAATAGGGTTGTGAACTTACATGTTTCGCCTCAAATGTAAACATCAATTAGTGTAAATATTAACATTATTATATGTCTAGGTAATAAGAATAACACTTACAATTCTGGATTCGTATCTATTCGAAATCTTTACAATAATAGACTCTTTTAATGATAGAAATATTAAAACGATGTCCATTGATAGATGTCCATTAGCAACGATTTATATCACAAAATTAAATAGTCTTTGTCTTGGCGGGAGCCAAACAGATACTCTTCATATCCAAGATGATACGAGTACCCCTTGGTAAGACTAGTGGTTATCAGACTTTCGGGTTACTGATTACTCGTAACGACTGTCAAAGAATTATATAAGACAGCCGGGACCAACAGCATTTTTCGTTTTGGGGACAAGCCCGCTACACTATTCCCAAACCACTGCAACTCCTGAAAGCCAGAATCAACCGTGGCGACCACTAGAAAAGCGCCGAGACAATGAAGCTCGACGAAGTCCCACAGAAACAATTTAACTGTCTCGGATCCCGCAACGAAATTAATCAGAAAAGAATAGCGGAGGAGGACCAGCGGCTTAACGTGCTTGCCAAGGCACGGAGAGGTCTCGACATATTGTCATGGATACCCATCCACGGACCGACCTCGGCAAGAGTTGTTTAACCTTGAATATCGACCCGTGTGACTGTTATTATTTAGCCACACGCCCCTAATGCCGTCCACCGTCGTCTGCCTAGCCTTTTCCCAATTATGTTGGGGTCGGCTTCCAGTCTAACCAGATGCAGCTGAATACCAGTATTTTACATGGAGCGACTACCTATCCGACCTCCACAACCCAGTTAGTACTAGGTAATACGATACACTATGGTAAGATTGGTTGTCAAACTCGGGCCACTGACCAGTAACGAATGTCAAATATCTACAAGTGACAGCCAGAACCAACGGCTTAACGTGCTTTCCGAGGCACGGAGGAAACTCGGTATGTAATAATGGGTGGTCACCCATCCACAAACCGACCTCAGCAAGCGTTGCTTAACCTTGAATATTGACCCTTATGACTGATATTATTTAGCCAGAATTTCCTATTGCTCTCCACAACCCTATAATTTCCAGTTTTCCTCTTTTCTGCCAAAAATAAACCGAAAAATTCTCCACCAACCCTGAACACGCTACCGTATATTTGGGCAACAAACAACAGCGCTGTCTTCTCATATTTAGCTAGCAATATTTCTCCTACCCTTTGTGTACGGAACGAAATCTGAAAACAAAATCCCCGTCAGATGTAGTGAAACGTCTTCTTGTGAATTACACGGTAATTTAATCTTTGTTTCTCACGTTGTAGAGACCATTTTTGTTTGTATTTGTTTGGGAAAAAATGTGTAGATGAGATTGGACTTTATGTGAGGGTGTTAAGTATGGTTTTGGGTTTAAAGGGTATTGCATGTTTACGGCAAATTGCACCGGCTACTTGTAAGATATAGGAAATCTGTCTAGAATTTGTCAGAGTTAATGCTCTTTACTTTATTTCTATTGAGACTTGTATAAAAGAAAATTCTGACTGCCTCGTCCTGGGTTTGATTTCTGGGTCGGGCTAAGTGTTATCGAGTTTTTCCATAAGGAATTTCTCAGTAGCCGCCACGAAGTCTGGATTTGTGCCTAGTTAGGCTCGCCCCCTATTACATGGGACTTAAAACATAACTGGCAAAATGTTGGTGTACTATTAGGTACACCTCTGCCTAACCCTTCGGGGATTACAGGCATGATGTTATGTTATGATAAAATTCTGAAATAAAAGTAAAACGGTTGCCCCACCTACTTACTGATTTCTCCAAATAAGGTTACTATATGAAATACAGTGACAACATAGTTGGGAAAAGGCTGGGCAGATGACGATGAAATACGGTAAAATTATACCTACAAACATTTGGCGAAAGAAAGCGTCGACAGACATATAAATCTCTGTTTGTTTTGACATTTATCCATTCACTAACTTGAGGAGCTCGTGGCTTAATAATAACAGCCGCTCGGGTTGATCTGCAGGTTAAGCCGCGCTTGCCTAGGTTGGTCTGTGATGGGTGATCGTGTCTACATACCGAGGCCTCTCCGTGCCTCGGCAAACACGTTAAGCCGTTGGTTCTCCTCAGCTATTATTTTCGTTGCGGGATCTGAGACAGTTCATTGATTCTCTGGGACTTCGTCGAGGGTTATTGTCTCGGCGCTTTTCTGGTGGTCGCCACTGTTGATTCTGGCTTTCAGGAGTTGCAGTGGTTTGGGAATAGTTTGGCGATATGTCCCAAAAGAAACTAAAAAGCTGTTGGTCCTGGCTGTCATATGTAATACTTTGACAGTCGTTACGAGTCTTAAATCTGATAACCACTTGACATATCAATGGGCACTAACTGGTAACTGGGTTGTGGTCAAATAGACAACGGCTCCATGTAAAATACCGGGAAATTCGGTATTTAAATTAAACATAACCAATTTTGAAACACACCAGCACGCATGCATGACCATCGTAGAAACAAAATGACAAAATGTCGACACAAACTGTCATTTTGTCGATTCTTCCGTCGACAAAACCCGTTTCTACGGTAGTCATGCTACGCGTGTAGCAGAGTGAAACTATCAAAAAGCTTTAGCAAAAAGATCTAAACATAGAAAAGTAAGAGGAAAACACAACAGTGCCCTATTAAAAGAGGATTAGAACCTAACAAACGATACTGTATAAAATTCTTCTTAGTTTCTATACGATTTTCCGAATTGGCTCACAACTGCGTAGGATGAAGTAAGATTACGAAGAATTTTACAGAAATAGAATTCATTTTGGTTTTCAAATGTATCTTTATCAAAACATTAATGATGTGTTTCTCGGATTACAGTAATTTTAGCAACTTATTATATGATGTTTTGAAGGATTACAGAATTTTTTAACTAAAGATTTTATGTTTATTTAAAAATATAAAAAAATAGTCATCACGTAAAACAATTTTTCCGCTGCAGCGGGGAAATAGATTGGACCCTAGTGTGTAGTTTATTTAAATAGTTGTTAAATAAGTAGGTACCTAGAACATCCATGTGTCCATGACGGGAAACATTGTATACAGGGTGTAAACAGATCCTTCACGAAGCCGTCAATTAAGCATTATGTACACCAAACGACTTTTTTTTTGGGGTGCAAAATCACGTTTTACGGTAGGACTCAATGTAACGCACTCAAAACATTGTGCTGATGAATGGATTGAATAGTACGGGGGTCGTGGAGGCTTTTAAAAATCTTATATTAAAAACAAGTATTTAAAAAAAATACTTGTGAAAAAATTGAAATTTTAACCCCAAATATCTCCGTAATATAGAAGGTTACCAGGTATGGTCTAGAACAAAAAAAAATATCGCAATGATGGGGGAACAAGTGCCTTTGGGCTTCGTTAAGAATCTTGTTACACCCTTTATACTTCCCTTTACAGGAAATGTTTTAAAAATCAGCATCAGCAAAATCCAATCCGAAAACCCATATCAATCGAATCCCAAAATTAAACTCCGCGAAACAAATTACAGAAACACACAAACATAAAGATATCTTACCAAAAACATCCATCAGAGAATCTAAATATTTATCAAACCCATACTTTACGGTATGATACACAAATAATGTTGCTTATTTATATCGGATGCTGTCATTTGAGTAGATAAATAAATAACATTACGCGACTCAGTGGAGCTGAAAATTGCTGTGTATACAACGTCCCCAGCGGTTTCATTTGCAAAATAATCTTTTGGTTGGTGGTACTTTGTATACCGTACCTATGGACGCTTGTGTTGTATCTAAGAACAGTAAAATGTTTTGATAAAGAAGGGTTTTTGCCATTTTCTGAGAAGTTTTTGGGTGTCTGTTATCTATTGTGGGTTTTTCGGGGAATTTTTCTAGGAAATTGGGAAGAAAGATGGCATAAAACATCATTTCCAAAGCAACATTTTGAACTGTAATATACATAATAATAGAAATACGAGAACTAAAGAAGTTATACTTGTCGGATCCTATCGTTAGTACGGACATAAAATGAATCGGCAAACACGCCAGTGGGCACCGGTGACATGACGCGACCTACTTACCAGTCTACCCACACCACAGCGTGTTTCTACAGAGCCCTGATGTTCAGCTTGGAGCGAGGGCGACATTCAATTTCTGATCGCGGCGGAGTTGACACGTCTTGGAACTGTACCCGATTCATTGTGCCCCGTGTTATTGTGTTAAGGTGTAATCTCAAGTTATTCGTTAGTTTTGCTAGAATCAGTGTATCGTACCCAGTGTGTTTTCATACCACGAAACCCATCATCTGCCCACATGATGCACAAGCCTAACAGAGTAAATCCTGACATATCCGACATACTCAAGTTTTGTGTAAAGACTTGAAAATAATTTTACTGAGCTGTCACTTACGGGATATCTTCCGTGATTATTCATTGTTGCAAGCACCATGATCGTGGACCCATGATGATGAAGATGATCATGGCGCTTACAACAGCGTTGAAATATCGGAAGCTCAAGATAAGGGAGTTTAGTTTTAAACCGTGAAAACTTAAAACAGGGATCTATGATACTTTATTACAGACACTGTTAGCCTATCGTCATCCCACTGCTGGGCAAAGGCCTCTCCATGACTTCCAAATTCTTCGATCCAGAGCCAATGTGGACCTCTGGTCGTTAGTTTTGTCCAGCTCGTCCCGCCATCTCTTGCCAGGTCTACCGCGTCGCCTTCTGGCTGTGTCAGGGCTCCACTTTGTGGTTATTTTGGCTCACAGCTCGTCGGGCATGCGGCATACTTTATTAACATAACATAATCACACCTGTATCGTATCGTAACAACACCGACAGCAACTGTATATATCAATGGCACATAAAATAGCAAATAAGACAATACACAACACTCGCAAAGATCTCTCACAAACATAAAACACAAGAAAGCAAATAAAAAATGTAGACTAAAGAGAAAAAATAAAAATTGAAACCCCACGTGAACAGAATTGGATGCAGGAAACGAACTCAGTAATAATGGGATATCAACAAACGGATCAACGGATTGAGTACATCACAATTAATTGAATGAATTTGCGAGGAAATGGCGTCATAAAATGGAGGTAGCGCAAAAGAGTTAGGAGTAAGGTACGCCAGTATATATTCCTATATTAGAAGTCTTACACCCGAGGAGCTCGTGGCTTAATAATAACAGCCACACGGGTCGATCTTCAGGTAAAGCCGCGCTTGCCTAGGTTGGTCCGGGGATGGGTGACCATGCCAAGTTTACTCTGTGCCTTGGAAAGTCGTGCCGCTGGTCACGGCTGTCATTTCTAGATCAGGTCATTGGGATCAGGTTACAGGTAGTCAGTGTCCCAAAAGAAATCTTTCGTATTTCCCAGTACAAACTGGTTTGTGGAGGTCAGATAGGTAGTCGTTCCATGTAAAATACTGGTATTCAGCTGTATCCGGTTAGATTGGAAGCCGACCCCAACATAGTTGGGAAAAGGCTAGGCAGATGATGATCTGAGGTCTAACACCAGACTACTAACTTGGTCTTTTAAACATGAGGTTCTGGTTTTGAGCTTCAAGTTGGGTAAGGTGTTTCACTTTTAGTTTTCCAGTACCAGGTCGGATTAATGCCCAGTTAGACAACGTATTTTATACTTCTTCTTAGTGTGTCGATGGCAAATATTCATAATTATATTTGACCCAACATTCGCTGACTATATGAACTCCGCTCGCTGATGCAGTCAGCGAGAGGAGTTTTGTGGAGATACGTCGCATACACACTTCATATCTGAGCCATCCATGAACCCCCATCTGTAGAGATTGTTTTTGCTACGGCCGACTTGGGTTGGCAGTCTAATTAGATATTTCCAAGTCAGCCACGGCAATGCATGCACAGGTGAAAAATATTTATTACATACTTAAAGCTCTTCGGAAACACACATCGGTTTTAACCAGATCAAAATCATCCCCCCAAAACATAAACTTCGTCAGATACAACAGCGATTTGCTTTTAAGCCCACCTTCGTGTTTTTGTTTAGCCCGTAAAACAATGAAGCCTAACCCTGGGTCGCTAACGAACCTTAACAAAATACTGCTGCAACGAAAGCTGAAACGATAATTTACATCGATGATACAGCAGTACCAACCACTAAGAAATAAAGTACGGTAGCTCCACAACACAATGGTATTTCAAATACTTTTAACAAATTGTTTGTTCGTTTCGATGGCAAATGCACATTATATAATTCTATAAGAGAAAACGGCTCTAATGATTTTGATGAAAGATTACGGGGTTAAAAATCGGTCTAGCTAGTTCTCATAATATCTGGGACAATTCGTTTTTTCTACTTTCACCCGAGCAGAGCTCGGTCGCCCAGGTTATGTAAAATTATTGAGACGGAGCCGCGGTAGACCAAGGAGAAGATGGCGAGGCGTCTTGGATAGCTTCTTCGTGTATTGGCGAGAAGAAGCACACAATCGAGAGAATTGGAAGGAATGGGGGAGGCCTTTGCCCAGAAGTAGAACAATACGGTTCAATAAAAAATTATGAGTTAAGATCTGGTGGATTTGGTGGTGGTTGAGAACTACCCGACCCGAGAACCCAGGATGGATTGTCCTGGTGCCAGAAAATTAAGAGAGCCGACTCCACATAAAGTGGAATAGAGCTAGGAAGAAGAAGAAGAAGTGGTAAACATGAGGTTAACGAAACTGTGGATAAACGAGGTACTACTACTAAGCAGGTGCTCAGGGGTTTATTCAGTGACTGCTAAAAGAATGGAAGTTCCTACATCCAACAATTATGGAAGCCAATCGGTTCATTGAAAAATGATGATTATGAAATTGTATCATTTTTCCTAGTTTGATCTAGAAGATGAAACTAGGAAAAAATGATTTATTTTTTATTTTTTCTTGTTTGATTGACGAATTTTTTGACGCGCTGTAACCGTTTTGATACTTGTACATATTTATTTTTTCCTACTATTATAGATTTGTAGTTTGTATATAATATAAATATTCACTTGTTGTCGTTAAATAAGTATTGAAATCAGGTTGATCTGGTTTTGTATAACGATGTCTAGCGCAGATAGATCATAATTTCACTAAATTGTAAACTTTCGCAGAATTCTAATTTCAAATGATAAACAATAGACTTCATTTGCTTGAATAGTGAATGTGTGTGTGAAATCTATGTTTTGTGTCCTTTTTTTTTCTGTATCAATGGGTCCAGCAAAAAGTGATCTACCCTGTCATGTATTAGTTTCTAATCTTTTAGTTCAAAGCACAGATAATACACGTAGTTCAAAGTGAACCTTTTGTTCCAACATTATCTTGTGTCGATAACAACAACCGATGATTTATGAAGCATCTTTGTTTCAACCTAGCGCTGGCTTGTCAATCAGTATTATTAACGAATTTAGTGAAGGAAAAATTGATGGATGGCGATGAAACTAAATATTTTGTTATTGGACTTTTTACGTCGTTTTCTTTCTTACTAATCATCATCTGCCTAGCCTTTTTCCAACTTTATTGGAGTCAGCTTCTAGGCCTACCGATTGCAGCCGATCAGTATTTTTTATTTATTTATTTATTTATTTATTTACTCCAAACATACAAATATCCTTACAGGCTAGACCCAATGCGATATTGTATCACACTTAAAATTTAAACAGTTATTTACTAACATAGCAAATTATAAGGTAGCTGTTCTTGTGAATTCACCCAAAGTGCAACAGAATATGTCTACATCCTCAGCAATGAGGTTGAGAGTGCGGAGCGCGCTCGTGAGCGGCGCCTCGCGCAGCAAGTTAGTTCGCGCGCGCGGTTCCACCAGCAACCGCGGCTGACGACGACATTTTACATGGAGCGACTGCCTATCTGACCTCCACAACCCAGTTAATACTGGGTAATACGATACCCCTTGGTAAGAATGGTCAAGCCACCGATTAGCGGTTACAAAGACAGATACGATAAGGGACTTTTTTTGTTAAATAAAGATACAAAACTCTCAGATATTCTGAAAGTGTCTGTAGGTACACTTTAAATACTAGGTAATTCTGTCTAAGACACTAGTCTTAAACCAAATTCAGGACTGTTATTTAAAACAGGCTAGAAAATGGAGTTCCGAGCGTTCTCTAGTCACAAAAACAGTCTAATCTGACAGTTACATTCGCCACTGTGCCTCCAAATGACCTCATTTACAGAAGTAACATTTAAGTCAAGAGTCTAGTTAAGAAATCTGGAAACGTGCAGGCGAGTAGAAAATGTAAACAGTCTAAAATATTATCAGTCTATTTTACTGTGTGATAAGGTTCAAATTTTATCTTTCGAAATGTAATTGAGTGATTCGTGCTCGTACCCGAGAGCCTTCACGAAGCCGTCAATCAAGCATTTTACATCAAACTAAGTAACTCTACGCAAAAAATATTGTTAGGAAACGACTTTATTTTTTGAGTGGTATTCAGCTGAATCCAACATCCAGCATTGTTGGGAAAGGCTTTGGAAAGATTATGATGAGGAGAATCTTTTAGTGCGTGGCTATATTTCGAACTAAAACCGCCATTTTTTTTTTCAATACCTGTATCAAAATCACGAATTTACACCATCAGTGTCCCTCTATCAAAGTCCTTCAAACGACAAAAGTTCCTTGTATCACTGCACTGTTTTAGATGCAATATCAAAAACAAACAAATCTCATCCCTATTGCATCGACATAAGCCGATAAAACATCAATCCTATTCAATACTAAATCTGCAATCACTTACACCCCAGCCCACCTACATAAATACATGCAAAAGCTACATAAATACGGCTCCAGTTACAGCTAGTACACTGCATATTTTATAAGTCCATCCATATCGGCTCAAACGGAATACTAAATGTAGGTAATGAAACTGGCAAAGTGATATTTGAAAGCCATCCCGGATTTCACCTGTTTGCATTTGAAAATTTTAATGTAAATGCGCTAGAGGATTTAAATGGAATAGGTTAATTTGTTAGTGTTGATTTACAAACGGGAGTGGAGCTCTTGGCTAAATAATAACAGCTACTCGGGTCGATCTTCAAGTTTAAGTAAAACTTGCCAAGGTCGGTTCATTTACGGAGACGCGGCGTGTGCGGCGTGGTGTCTCGCAGTGCGTTGCGCGTTTTTTTTCCGTTTACGGAGAGGTCGGGCTTGCAGTAGGCCGCGTTATGAAACAGGCAAACGCAAACACAATTATTAAACGGAGACGCGTGGCATGAAGTATGTTCCGTGTTCCGTATCACAAGCGGGTTCACAAGCCGCTTCTCCGTGAACAAAGTACTAAGCGAACTGGCTGGCCGCAACGCTGCGAGCTCCGCGGAAAGCAACGCTTCATTTCAAGCAAACGCGCGTAACATCGCTTCTCCGTATATGCTCATTTATATCGCCATATGTTTGAACTAGCTTATGCCTGCGTCTTCGCCCGCATGGATTTCAGTAATTCTCCCATGGGGTCGTATACCGGGATAAAAAGTATACTGAATTAACCCAGATTACAACCTATCTAGGTGCCAAATTTCATCCAAATCTCCTTTGTAGTTTTTGCGTGAAAGAGCAACAAACATCCAACTATCCTCACAAACTTCCACATTTATAATATTAATAGGATTAAAAGCGGGCGACCCTCAGGTAACCATGGTAACATGCTAAAGTCTTTCCGTGGCATGGAAGACATGTAAAGGTGTTGATCCTGGTTTTAATTCGTAGATTGAGAGTCGTTACGGGGTGTGAGAAGCCTGAAAGTCTGACACCCAATGTTTGCCAAGGGCTATCGCTTTACCTTGTAACTGTTTTGTGGAGGTCAGATAGAATCCCCGTAAAGTACTGGCTCTTATTTGGTACTGGGGGTGTACCGATAAAGTTGGGTGCGATAGTGGAGTCTCATCCCAAACCCACCTCCTGACCTTCCCTTTAAACAACTCCACCTGTACTATAAGGGACCTATCCGAAACCACTACCAACGCCATCGATGTGGCTAAGTTCTGGTCCATACAAATTTTATTACATATTTTTTTTTTTTTTTTTTTTTTTTTTTTTTCAGCCCACGTGCTTATGCACTGCCCAGTGGTTGCAACATACAGGGCAAAGTACTTCGGTAACCCAGGTACTCTCCGCGAGATCGTCAGCAACACCAAGGCGCTGCTGGGCTTTCTCGGGGAGTTGGGGTGGATCGAATAGATCTCCCACCCGCACGCAAAATACGCGCTTTGACGTAGAGTTGCGGAAACCAGCCCGCTATACTATACTATAAGGGAATCATCGATAGGAAGAAAAATAAGCCTGATATTCAGCTGAGTCCTATAAGACTAGAAGCTGACCCTACAATAGTTCAGTAACAGATGGTAATAAGATGATAGGCAGCAGCGTTCTCGTGTTTGCTCTCTGCAGAGTTAAAAGTAACCTAACACGAAGTGGATGCCGGGGTCTTAGTTCGCTCGCTCTCAAGACCCCGCCATCCCCTTCGAACCTAACCTAGCCGGAGTCGGAGTACCCCAAGTCCCTAGTCAGTTTGATAAATACTTGACAAAGATCTGCAAATGTGGCTAACGGCTTAGCGGGCTTTTCAAGGCACGCAGGGGTATCAAATTTAATAGAAGGTAACCCATCTACAAAACGATCTCAGCAGTCGTAAATTTACCTTCAATGTATACAGCTGTTTATAGTCAGCCACGAGCCACCTCCCGTAAACGCATAATAAACTCAGACATGAAAGTAAAATACGGAACTACCGTGTTTTCTCTTCCATGGTTCGCTTCAATATTAAACGAATAAACTACGCTACTAGCTGTAGTTGAAGTTTGACTTGCAAAACCTCTTAGATTATGTAACTTTCAGTTGGAACTTGCGGTATCCTGTTTCTGTTGCTTAACAAATTTTATGTGATTACAAAGATCAATTAGGACCTGGGCTTGTTGCTAAATAATAACGAAAGAAAAAAAGAAAATTGTGTTTATTGGTATTATTACAAACAGAAACTCCTTAAAATTAAGCAAAATAAATAAACAAAGTTGTTAACGCCAAAAAGGTCTCAGCTCTGCATAATGCCAGATGGCAACACAAACTTCCTGACGCTGATTTTCAGATGTGACCATTAAGACGCACAACGTCACTTATCCAAGAATCTATAGCGGAATTACAAAAAGTACTACAGCAACATAGTACAAAAAGTACTACAGCGCCATCTATGACGCAAATGAAAAACTAACATCGAAATTGAATCGTGCTATTCTGCCGTCCGCAAGCTATAATGCCGTTATCCAACAAAATCATATTTCGAGTAAATGACAAAAGAGCGCGCAAAAATAAAAAATTGATGCTGTTTCTTAACTATAACTTGTATGCGAGACTTATCGGTATCAAAAAATAGATCTTGTATTGCACTTTCAGATAGCCATACTTTCATTTCTTAACAATGATTAAATCTTAACAAAAATAGGGTATTTGTGTTTTAGTTTAGTGTTTTTATTATTTACAGCTTATACAACCACGTCTATAATGCCGCTAAGCCTACCTTAACGGCTTTTTAGTGTTTGATTTTAATGTAATTTAATTGACATTTAAAAGAATCTCGTCATTACCAAACTATAATGCCGCTAAATACTTTAACGTTGTTGTAGCTAAACATTATAGCTACGAGAATAAACACTATGCTAAACTATAATGCAGCTAAAATCACTTAGCCGCACTTAAGACTAGTAAGTTACAAGGATATTTTTTCTGCATTTATTTTTTAGGTTGATTACATCGCTTAAATGCCGCTAATTACAAAACATTAAAAATGTAACGGCATTCTAGCTTTGAAACTTAAACAAGATAGTTGAGGAAATCAAATAAAAAGGTTAAGTCATCTACAGAAATAAAAGAGCTTATTCAAAAATAAAAATCAACATTAAGTGACAGTCTTCTTTAAATTTAACAAAATCACTTTGCAAGGACTAAAACTAGTTATAATAATTAAAAATGAGATCTTGGCAAATAACTAAAAACATAATTACCCTATAACTAATGAGATCATAAAAACTTACTAAAACATTTCAAAAAGGCCTGTTTTAATCTAAACCTAATCTAGTTTCGGTATGTAGGTAACACAATATTCTGGCAAATAGAACCTGCCTGCTCTTTGTTAATTAAAATATAAAATGACAAACTAAATCACTTTGTGATGACTTACTTCTTATTATTCTTATTATCTACGGGTACAAATCAATTAAAATCCAAAAAACCTACATCATATTATAGGTAGGTACTTTACCAATCGTCATTTATAGTCTAATTCACATTGCAGAATCTTTCTCACGAGTCTATTATATTATTATTTAATACTAGCTTCTGCCCGCGACTTCGTACGCGGATCCTGTTGCTTATGCCAGCGATAACGGGGTCGTCAAAATCGAAGATCTGAAACGTCTGATGTCGAATTCTAAGAGCCCGGGGACGGGAAAACAACGGGATGCGCGAGACGATTCGAGACGTTCCATATCTTTCATTTTTGTAAGTCAGAAGTCGATGCGTAGATACGCTTGGAACTCAAGAGCAATTCTCTATCCGTGAACGTCTCCGACTCGCGAGACAATGCGTGACGCTCACGATCAGCGGTCAGTCGCGCATCACGTTTCCCACTTGTTTCTAGAGACCTAGAAGTCGACGCGTAGATACGCTTGGAACTCAAGCGTAATTTTCTATCCTTGAACGTCTCCGATTCGCGAGACAATGCATGGACTTGCACGATCAGCGGTCAGTCGTGCATCACGTTCCGCACTTGTCTCTAGATACCTCGAAGTCGATGTGTATACACGCTGAGAACTCAAGCGTAATTTTCTTTCCGTGAACGTCTCCGACTCGTGAGACAATGCATGACGTTCACGATCAGCGGTCAGTCGTGCATCATATTCTTCACAGTAGATGCGTAAATACCCTGAGAACGCAGGCGTGCTTCGCGATCCGAAGAGGTTTCCACGGAGCGAGTTGCAGCTCTCTCTCCTGACGTTCTTCGGTAGATTCTTGGGATCTTATGATCCTCAATCTTTTAGCTCCTTTGAAGCATTGGGAAAGATTTGACCTCTTTCTAGGCATGGTTATAGTTTTATTGTGAAGATACCTGATCAATTAAAATCTAAGTGACTGTTCCCCTGCGTCACCGGGTAGGCTACCGTGTCACGAAGATAAGTGGAAAAGGAAATTAAACACTCAAATAACATAAGCCCGAAGGCATATTTATTCGATAAAATAAAAAAATAAATGGGAGTTTTGTCCAGTAGAGTCAAATTTTCAATGACCGCCTTCACCGCGTGGAGGTACTCCCAGCTTATGTTATTTTATAATTATACAGTTAAATTAGTGTTAGCTTTGATTTCCACATCAGATGTTTCTGATCTTCGATTTTTATAAGTCAACAGGAAATGCCCAGCAGACCGAACAACTTTTGCTAAGACGTCATTCCTATATGTGTTATGGTGTAGCTGGGCTCTTGGAGTTCCACAACAGGTGTTCCAGATCTTTGATTTTTATATATCAACAGAGAGTGCTCATCAGATTGAACAATTTTTGCTAAGACGTCATTCCTATATGTGTTATGGTGTAGCAGCTGGGCTCTTGGAGTTCCACAACAGGTATTCCAGATCTTTGATTTTTATAAATCAACAGAGAGTGCTCATCAGATTGAACAATTTTTGCTAAGACGTCATTCCTATATGTGTTATGGTGTAGCTGGGCTCTTGGAGTTCCACAACAGGTGTTCCAGATCTTCGATTTTTATAAATCAACAGAGAGTACTCATCAGATTGAAAAATTTTTGCTAAGATGTTATTCCTATATGTGTTATGGTGTAGCTGGGCTCTTGGAGTTCCACAACAGGTGTTCCAGATCTTCGATTTTTATAAATCAACAGAGAGTGCTCATCAGATTGAAAAGTTTTTGCTAAGACGTCATTCCTATATATGTTATAGTGTAGCTGGGCTCTTGGAGTTCCACATTAGGTGTTCCAGATCTTCAAATTTATTCTCTCAACAGAAAATGCTCATCACGTGGAACAATTTTTGCTATGGTACTATTTTTGTATCTCTTATAGTTTAGCTGGTCTATTGCGGTTCTGTATCAGGTGTTCAAGTTTCCAAGATAAATTATAGCCTATATGTTGCCCAGACTCAATACCTATACAACAAAAAAAAGATCTTTCAAATCCGTCCAGTAGTTCCGAAGATTAGCGTGTACAAACAAACAGACAAACAGACAAACAGACAAACAGACAAACAGACAGATTTTTTTTTTTGGATTCGTGCTCTATTACTGTTTCTAAACCACACCCAATTTTTTTTTTTTTAATATCTTCAATGTACAGACACAGTTTTTTTACTGTTTTATTATATGTATAGATATAGATCACTGCCTTTTGTATCCGATGGTAGGTATTTTGAGGTAAGCTAAGAGAATTAAGGGACTGGTGAAGGTGTTTCGGTATTACTCCTGTTGATGACAAAACTATTGGTACTATTGTAACTTTTTGCAGATGCCAAATTCGGGTAATTTCATCTTTTAGCTCGATGTATTTGGTTAGCTTTTCTGCTATTGTGTCCTAAATTATGTGTATTTGGTACAGCAATTTCGATTAAATATGCAGTTTTATTTATCTTGTTTATAAGTGCAATGTCTGGTCTGTTGAAGTGAATTGTTCTGTCGGTAAAAATGCCTCGATCAAAATACAGTTTTGTTGAGGGATTTTCTTATTTAGTCTCTGGATTGTACTAGTAATATGGTACAACGGAGTCTATGAGTTTTTACTGGTGAGCTTAATTTCTGGTGTATGACGTTGGCTATTTGATCGTGTCTGTGTTTGTAATCTGTTTGGGCTATTGACTTGCACGCGCCTGTGATATGATGAATTGTCTCAAGAGCACTACTGCATCTTCTACATGTGTCATTATTTAAATTCTTTATAATATATTTTTTGTAGTTTTTGGTTTTAATTACCTGGTCCTGTATAGCTAGCATGAACCCTTCAGTCTATGGGAAAAGTTCGTCTCAATTTAACCACGCGTTCGACGCTTCTTTGTCGACATTTTATGTGGCATAAGTCTTGACGATGTCTTCCGTGTAGAGACTTCTGGGTCCATTCTAGGAGCTTAGTTCTTTCGTCGGTAATTTTTTCATTTTTCTGTTCTGACCTATCTTTCAAATTCAGGGGGGTCAATTGCTGGTCGTTTTGAGTAACAACTTTATGGAGAATAGAGTTTTCACTTTTTGAAAAAAAGAATTGTCTGAGGGCTTTTATCTGTTTGTCGTCTGTCTGTCTGTTGTGTAGGCTAAAAATGACTGTTAAACCTCTACCTCCCTCTTTCCGCGGCAGTGGTAATCTCTGCACACAAGATCGTGGAAATTTTTCGTTGATGGTTTTTGAAGTCGGTTTTGGACCAATTGATTATCCCAAAAGAATATGTAAGAACCGGTATAGCAAGGTGTTAATCGCTTTAATTGTATTTCGGGAATATAATTGTGTTTAGTCTGTGTTGAAATTGTTGTGTTAATTTTTGTTTAGTTTCTTTATAGTTAATCTGTCGTGATTGTGTGTACCCTAGGTATTTATAACTATCTTGTTCATCTAATGATTGTATCTGTTCTCCTGTTCCTAAAGTGGTGTTGGTAATTCTGCCATGCTCTAATTGAATTTATTTTACATTTATCTATGCCGAATTCCATTTTAATATCATTTGAAAATTGTTCTGTCAAATTTGCTAATTTTATGAAGTTCACCCTCACTTTTTGCGTAAAGCTTAATGTCATCCATACACAATTGATGATTTAAATCAATTTTTTGTGCATGTCCTTCGGTTGGTGTATTTTTTAATGGAAATCCTAATGTTGAAGCGTTTAATATATTCTAAGCGCATCTCCCTGGAAGATCCCTCTCCGAATTTTTATTGGGCTAGTATCTACTGTTTCTTATTATTGTACAATCTATAGTGTACACTAAACGGGCAATAATAACTGCCATAATAAAATAATGTTATTACCTGGAGTTGTCAGCCATCGTAACAATCGGCGAGTGCGCAAAGCGTGACTCGTCCTTACCCTTTAAACTTTTGTGCGACACGGCTTCATCGATCAAGGGCCGCGGGGGGGGGGCGGATCAATAGCGAGCGTTTGAGAGTAGATAACCGCATTTTAGTGTAATAATAAGGGGTAACTGCATTTTTGTGATTGACGCCGAAGCAAAATATTTATATTTCATATTAAAAACGCCGTTATTGGCGTGTTCACTACATAATCTCTTAATAAAAACCCGACGAAATACAACGCATAAATGCAGTTAAGTGACATTAAAGACATTTTTGTGTAGTACTTTTGTTTAACGGCTTTTTAGCGTTGGATTTAGAATACTGTATTTTGAAACAAAGCAGGACTATATAACCGTTAAAGTACTTTAGCCTCTTATTAGAGTAGAAAATTCTGTTAACGGCAATTTAGTTATGAAACTGATGGTAAATATTCTAGTTAAATTGTAAATTATAAGCCTTTAGTCACTTTTTAGTTTAGTTATGTTGCTTAGCTGCGTTATAGTGTGGTAAACTTAACAAAAAAGGCATTTTAACGGCGTTTTTGTTTTTTTTATCTCGGGATCCATAAATAGTAGAAAAATACTGCTTAGACAGAAAGATAGAGTTTTTTTTTTTGATTATTGTGGTATCAAAAAACGAAAATCGACCAGATGCGAGATAACGGCATTATTGCTTGAGGACGGCAGTATTAAAGTCAGGGAAATAATAAAGCTTCCGAAAAAAAACTTCCAACAATGTAATACTAAACTTGGTTAAAATGAACTGCCGGCAAATTAATACAAAATTAACCGGCAAAAAACATTGTATTTAACAAACAAACGTGAGCTTATTAAAACGCAATTTAAGCTGGTGGAAAAATATTACGTCAGCAAATACTGTATTCATTTTCGGAATTTTAAGTATTTTATTCGGTCATTTCTGTGTCGCAAGAAATATTATTAGTATTTAAAGCAATAAACTTCCTTATTTTGAGTATACCCATTTTGTTTTTTTTTGGAGATGTTACTACCCTTAAAGTTATCCGGGACTTAAGATATAGAAAAACCCGCCAGCAACTGTCGGTTCGTAGCCCGCAGACAACACCCGTCTTATTGAAGGATCTTTTACCCAGCACGCGTAGCAAGACCACCGTAGAAACGGGTTTTGTCGACGGAAGAAATTACAAAATGAAAGACTGTCATTTTGTCGATTCTTCCGTCGATAAAAACTGTTTTTACGGTGGTCTTGCTACGCGTGCTGGAGGACTTTACACCCTGTTCTTCATATCCCTATACATCCAAAAGCACAATAAGCTCTTACAAACCTTAATCTCCACTTATACCAAAATTACATTCACCATGATTAACCTTCATAACAAAACAAAGAAAAACCTACCTACAACAACCCCCATAAAACACAAAACACATTGTACTCCCAAAAAACACGAGTAAAACTCCATTCTCAGCTAAATAAAACAACTTTTTATATTCAGAAAACACTTAAACTTCTAAAGTACCGTTACCGAACTTGGTTGTCAAAATAGGTGTTTCACATAATGAGCCTCGGACTACGGTAGGTACGTCTATTAAAACTTTTCTTGTTATACCTGCATTGTGTAAACAGGCCTGGTACGTGGAAGTTTGAGCACCTGGATGGTTGAGAGGTCAAAGGTCTGAGTGTGTATTGTACGTGAGTACTAGGGTCCAAGTAGATTTTTGTGTGGGTAAATAATAATTAGGCGATTAACACACTGCCACGCAATACGCGCAATAGCGCATAAATGCGTGTTTTTACGTTGCTTGTAAGTATCTCTGCTTGTATAGAAAACACGCTTTTTTTTTTTTTTTTTACCGATGGGAAATCATCAAATGACTTCTCCCGCTCTGGGTGGAGTGGGAGGGAGTGTCAGACTCTTACTGACTAAAACCCATCCATGTTCCTTCATTGCCCTTTGTGTTCCAGGGCCACGGTATCTCTTTCGAACAGTCCCGCAGCCCCGGCAGGCTTCGGCCCTTGCGGGCCCCTTCCTGGTTGCTGACATCTCTTTGAGGCGCGCGTGGAACACGAACGCGCCGTCGACACGGCCTGTCGTCGTAAGACGGACGGACGGTGAGCTAACCCATTACTCACCGTCCACAGGCCCGCGCCTACGGTGGCCGGGAGCCACCACGTGGCCCCCGACGCCCGGTGCGTCGCCCGCGGCGGCTGGGACGTGAGATTCTCTCCCTCTCACGTCCCGCCACCTCCTTCGCTAGCATGACTGCTTCGCAGAAGGAGGTGACGGCTTCCCATTCCCTCCCGCTCCGGACCATGGCCTGAACCAGGGCCGGGCGCGAGAGGTCGCCGCCGCCTATCGCCGTTACGAGGACACGGCGGAGCTCCGCCCAAGCGGGGCAGACCTCCACGGTGTGCGCCACCGTGTCCTCCGGACGATCCTCGCAATGATAACACCCGGGCGTTTCCTCCCGCCCGATTCGGTTCAGGAACCTCCCGAAACAACCGTGTCCGGTGAGGACCTGCGTCAGGCGGAAGGTGAGGGCGCCGTGGCGCCTCTCTAGCCACTCCTCAAAGAGGGGACTTATCACCCCTATTGTGGCGTGCCCTGCACTGGGTTGCGACAGTCGCTGTCTCCATGTCGCCATGAGATCGCGTCGGAGGTCTGTACGCTGAGCGGTGATTTGCCGCGGCAGCGGATTTTCCCCCCGACGTAGTGCCCCCGCGCGCCATTCATGCAGGCGCGCGAGGACTATCGCCTCCAGATCCCATGGCGGCAATCCGGCTAGGAGGCTCGCCGCCTCGCGGGAGATCGTGCGGTACCCCCGGATCAGCCTTACGGCTACGACCTTTTGGGGCGCGTTCAGGTAGTGCGCGGCACGCCGCTTAATTGAACGCGCCCACACCGGGGCCCCGTAAAGGGCCATGGACCGCACGACCCCCGCGTAGAGCCTACGGCAGGAGGCGTTTGGACCCCTCAGGTTGGGCAAGAGCCGCTTGAAGGCAGCCCCGGCCCGTTCCAGTTTGGGAGCCAAACGTCGGAAATGCTCAACGAAGTTCCACCGGCTGTCGAGGACGAGTCCTAGGTACTTCAAAGTCGACTCGACGCCGATGGGAACCCCTCCTACCGTCAGCGTGGATCCCGACGGTGGCGCATTCCGAGGCCCATGAAAGCTCATGGCCTCGGACTTATGCAAAGCCACCTCGAGACCCAATTGCCGGATCCTCTCAACGACTATCGCAACCCCGCGTGTCATCAGTTCGGCCGCCGCCTCGTGCGACCTCCCTTGTGCCAGTACCAGCGTGTCGTCAGCGTAACAGACTACGCTGACGCCGCTAGGGAGGTCGGCGCGCAGCACCCAGTCGTAACCGATGTTCCACAAGGGCGGCCCTAGAACCGACCCCTGCGGAACACCGCACGACATCTCTCGCCGGTTCCATTCTCCATTAGGACCAGGGTAGATGACATACCTGTCAGACAGGTAGTCCCCGACTACACGACGGAGGTAGGTGGGCACCCGGTGATACCGGAGTGCCTCCCTAATGCAGCTCCAGGGCATGGAGTTGAAGGCGTTGGCGATGTCGAGCGACACCGCCAAGACGACCCCACCCCGGGACACCGCGTCCCCCGTCGTGAGGGCTCGCACGCGCATGATGGCGTCCACCGTCGAGCGCCCCTTGCGGAAACCAAACTGGTGTTCCGCAAGATCCGGCCCCATTCCCGCAAGGTGCCCGGCGAGGCGGTTTGCAATGACTCTTTCAAAGAGCTTGCCCACCTCGTCGAGCAACACAATGGGCCGGTATGCGGACGGAGAGTCCGCAGGGCGCCCTGGCTTCCGTATGAGGACCAGCTTGCCCGTCTTCCAACGAAGCGGGAACTAGCCTCTCTCCAAGCATGCGCTTAGGAGCCCTTCCAGTCGAGACCCGAGAGCCTCAGAGGCCAGGACCCAGGCTTTGCCAGGTAAGCCATCGGGTCCCGGGGCGGCAGTTTTGGCCTTAAGCCTGCCTACCGCCACTCTCAGGTCTACCCCAGTCACCTCCGGAACGTCGTCATCGTCGTCGCTGTGGTCCGCTACGGGACTGCAAGCGGCGGAGCCATAGGCGGGGGAGTATGCTCCCCTCGCGAAGGGAACAGAGCGCTGACCACGTCCTCCACGAGCTCAGGCCGGAGACTCTGCGTCAGCGGGGGGGCCCAGGTGCGGAGTTTGTCCTGCACCATCTTATAAGGGCGCCCCCACGGATCTTTGTCGAGAGTCCCCAGCATCTCCTCGCGGGCCAGATCCTTGGCCCGCTGGACAGCCTCTTGGAGGGCGGTCTTCGCTGCTCTGTAACCCTCGTACAGCTCCGCCTCGATGGCTGCCGCATCCGGAGGGCGGATGCGGAGCCTGCGATGCCTGGTGTACAGGTGGCGCGCGGCGACGCACGCCTCGCGCAGGGTCGTAAGCTCTCGCGACCACCAGTACACCTGACGCCGGGCGCTTCCTGGCCGGACTCGGGGCATTGCCACGTCGCATATGTCGGACATGGCCTCCTGGAACCAACCCGCCTCGTTGTTTACGTCGGCAGGCCTGTCCGGTGATGTCACCCAGGCCTGCACGATCGCGGCTTCCAGGAGGAGCTCCCGGTCCAGCTGCTTCAGCGCCCATCGCGGACCACTCGGGGCCTGTAGGACCGGCGCGCTTGGGGTCTGGGCGGAGACGTCGAACCGGATATACCGGTGGTCGGAATAGGTCTCCACCCCCTCCATGACGCGCCAGTCAACGACACGCGGTGACAGAGCGGGGCTGGCGAACGAGATGTCCACCACCGAGTCGCCCCGCATCCGCACACACGTGGGGACAGAACCCCGATTTACGACGACTAGGCCTGTCTCCAGAGCCCAGTTCTCCACCATCCTTCCCCGCACGTCTGTGTAACGAGAACCCCAAGCCAAGTTCTTGGCATTGAAGTCCCCGAGCACAAGCACGGGGAGGGAATGGCTTCCGATGACGACGCTCAACTCCGTGAGGGAGTTGTGGAACTCGGCGAGAGTTCGGCTCAGGGAGAAGTAGACACCCGCTACGACAATCTCCCCGAACCGTGCTGCTACGCACCCCTGACCCTTCCTGACACATTCATGGTTCGGGGTACCGGCGGCGGCCGACGAAATTATGGCCACTGAGCCGATAAGGTCCTCCACCCAGTTATCCCTGGGCGGGACGAAGTACGGCTCAGCGACCACGGTGACGTTGATCGACCACTGCGCCATGCTCTGGAGCAACAGATCCTGAGCGCAGGCGCAGTGGTTGATGTTCGCCTGGAGGAAGCTTAATGGAGCCGTTATTGGCAGTCCATTTGAGCCCCCTCCCGGGCCCCCTGCGAGGGCCCCGCTGCGGATGTTGCAGCAACTGCTGTGGCGGCGGCAGCGGCAGCGACAGTGGCGGCGGCAGCGGCGGTGGCGACGGTGGGGGTGGTGGTGGAGGGCCTTCCCTTGCCCCTGGCTTTGGCGGGAGCCCCGCAGGCTTTCATCCCTGCCCGGTGATCGGCCGGCCTGCCAGCTGCAGCACATGCGGTGCAGTGCGGTGCAGCGAGGCAAGCCGCGGCCTTATGACCGGGCTCACCGCAGCGGAAGCAGAGGTTGCTGCGGTCCACCTCCGAGGTGCACTGAACTGACACGTGGTGACCCACGTGACAGCGATAGCACCTCAGAGGTCTGGGCTCCAGCAGCTTCACCTGCGCTGAGACCCAGCCCACCAGGAGCCTTCCGCCCTCCACGATTTTACTAGCCGCCGTCACAGGGCAGCTCACCATAATGGTTCGCATGCCCGTTCGGTCCGGACGTAGGGTGCCTGCTTTGACCTGCTCGGCAGGGCACCCTCCGGACCTGGTGACGGCGGCCACCACCTCCTCCTCGGTTACCGAGTCGTCCAGCCCCAGGGCTGACGGGCCTGGACACTCGGGCCTCGTCCGCATTTAGGGACGCTCTGGGCTTTTCAGCCAGAGCGTCAGCGGACGAGCCACTGGATCCTCCGGGGATTTCCAGCACGCGGGCGCCCGTCTTAGTGACCTTAAGCCGGACGCCCCCGGTGATCCCCAGCTCCCCGAGGTCCACCGTCGCCTTCGCCTTGGCGAGCACGTCGCGGTAGGACACGCCCCGTTTTTCCGCGTCCGGCTGCAGTGTGATGACTACAGCCGCGGTCTTCGGGGCGCGGAGTCGAGCCGCGACGCTTTGCGCCTTCTTCTGGCGCCTCCGCTCCTCGTAGCGGGCCTTCTTGGCCGCCTTCCGCCCCTTCTTCTTAGCCCCGGCCACTTGCCACACAGCTTCGGCCGCGGGAGGCTGAGGGGCCGGAGGGGGCGGCGGCAACGGCCGGCTAGCTGCTGGCGCTGGCACTATCGCCACTGGCGCCGCCGCCTTGCCCTTCTTTTGGGCCGCCGCCTTGCCCACCTTCTGGGCCGCCGCCTTCTTAGGCGGCTCCGGTTTCGCCGGAGCTGGCTTTGGGGGGGCTGACGCAGCCCTGCCGGAAGGCCGGCTGGACGGCCCTGGTCCGGACGCGGCTGCCGCAGCAGCCGCATATGAGACCCTCGGCGTCGGGGGCGCCTTGTTTGCCGCCAGGGGGGGGGGCGCAGGACTATGCCCTCCAGGACGGAGAACCGTGCCTGGAAGGCGGCCAGCTCCTGACGAACCAGGTTCAGGACCTGGTTCTCCACCGGCGCGGCCTGGCTAGCTCGCTGCTGCTGGCCCCCATTTACCACCTCGGGGGGGGCAGACTTACGCAGACCGGCCAGGTCCGCTCGGAGCTTCTCGTTCTCCTTTTGGAGAAGCTCCGTGGTGGCCGTCAGGCGAGCGACCTCCGCCCGCAGTTTTGCCACTTCGCCTGTCGGAGGCCCCGCATATGTGGCCTCCGCTGCCGCCAGGATGGAGGCAGAAAATGTGGGTATGGCCTTTTGCTTTGAAGATGGCAACTTCTTATAGGCCAACCCCTTCAAAGCGGCCTCCACCGCCTTCGCGAAACTGGCCTTACGCTCCGTTTCGGAGCCGCCAGCTGCGCCCACCTCGTCGCCTGTGGAGGAGCCCGAACGGGCCGCCCCAGGACCGGCCACCTCCGGGTGGCGCCCCTCCTTGGCAAGCCGCAGGCCCCTGCCCTTGCCCCTGATCCCGCCACGCTTGCTGGTGGGGATCTTGCGGGCCGAGGCCTGCTCGCCTTCGGAAGACGACCCCCGGTCGCCTTCCGGTCTGGACCGCTTGCGGAAGAACTTCCCGTTCTCCGCAGCGGTCTCTTTCCTCCCGCGACGGGAGCTTGCAGAGCTTCCCGCGCTCACACCACTGGATGCGGCGTCGGACTCCGACCCCACATCCCTCTCCTCCTCTCTCCTCTCCTTGCCGATATCGGCGGTGTTGGTTTTTTGATTCTTTTCCATTTTTTTCCCACGAGTGTGGGGGATATATAATGTCCATCCGGGCGTGCCCCCTGTACCGCGGATAAGCCATTTGTCATTTATAGCCCACCAGAGGGTCGGCTGGTACCCTGGCGGGGAACGCACTAACGACTGATTTTCCATTGGAACCCGTCAGCCATACATCTCCTCGCGGTGCGTCGCCACTTGAGATTCGGGGTGACTTTTTATAGAGGTTTTCTACCTCGCGGTCCGGGCGGTTAAGCCAAGACCCTCGGTCCCAATCGAAGCCGCGAGACGTGATCCACGACACTTCGACGGTGGGATTACGAGATCGACGGGGACAGTGAAGGACGGAGTCCTTCACCATCTGCTTGGAGGCAGGGTAAGTGCGCACCGAGCCCGCCCTTGCTCTTCCGCTGTGCCCTCTGCTTATCAGAGGGTCACGCGGAAAAACGCCGAGTTGGTCCAAGTTGGACCCCTCCCATGTCAGAATATTAGCCACGGACAGTAACATTCCCCGATAGAAAACACGCTCAATCCAACACACAGAAAATCATCATTTCATGGTCTTTTCGTCTATCGAAGACCATGAAATTTAACATTTTATATAAAATTTTGTTTCCTGTAAACAAAATTGAAGGTACTTTCCCTTCGTGTAGCGTAGTCGTGGGATGCACTATAAAATAAAAAAGTTAAATCGTCTGCGAATTCTGTCACGTTTCTAAACTAAAAAGTTGGAAATAAAAAAAATAGTTTAAAAAACTACAAAACCCGACTGAAAAAACTGAAAAGAATACTACATTTTAAATTAAACAAAAGTTGGAAGCTGGCGGACATTCTTGTCAGCCTGCTTCCAACTTTTGTTTAATTCTAAACTCGGTATGTAATGGGTGGTCACCCATCCACAGACCAACCTAGGCAAGCACGGCTTAACCTAGAGATCGAAAATTAAAATCCCACAACATTTATCATCAAATAAAACAATTTTCCTAGCTCTCTAAATTCCAATTTTCAGTTTCCTTCATGCAAAAAATGCTTTTACGATTTATATCCCAAATAAGGTCACAAAAAGATAAAGATATATATATTTTTGGTAAAACATTTTGTTCAGTGACTGAAAACGTCGGAGCGATTCTTCCGCACGTCTTATTCCGAACCACGGAGTATTACTGACAGAAGGTCAGCTACACACAGGGTGTAAACAGACCGTTCACGAAACCGTTAACCAAGCATTCTGTACATCAAACTAAGTAACCCTACACAAAAATTATTGCTGGGAAACGACTTTTTTTTGGGGTGAAAAATAACCTTTTACGGTAAAACTCAATGTAACGCATTCAAAACATTGTGCTTATGGATGCATTGAATAGTAAACGGATCATGGAGTTATTTAAAGTAAAGTTATAACCTTAAAACCAGTATTAAAAATTAAAAACTTGTGAAAAGTTGAAACTTTGACACCTAATAACTTCGTAAATAGAAGGTATATTGCAGTAGCGGGGAGAACAAATGCCTTTCGGCTTCGTTAAGGGTCTATTTACACGAGAGATTTAGCGAGAGAAAACCAGCATACACACCACACATAGGCAGAGAGACACCCAGAGACGCGTTCGAAAGGCGATCCCAGTTTAGTTAATAACATAATATCACGCCTGTAATCCCCGAAGGGTTTGGCTGAGGTGTATCTAATACACAGTACATCAACATTTCGCCAGTTATGTTTAAGTCCCATGTAATAGGGGGCGAGCCTATTGTCATTAACCGGGCACAAAGTAAGTAATTCCTGATGAAAAGACTCAATAACGCTTTGCTCGACCTGGGAATCGAACCCAGGACCTCATGCTTAGCAGTCGTGATCGCGTCGAGGCATAGACGAGGTAGCATAACATACTTTAATTATAGACTTACTTTACATCATCAACTGATTGTTAACTCATTACCACCGTTGGGTCACACGTCTCTTCTCTGTGAGAGACTGTAATCTACCATGCTGGCCCTGTCTGGATTCAAGTATGTCACTAGTCTTCGAATTATTGGTTCTAGGACATGCTTGTTTCCTTACGATTTTCTAAGTTTTCCTTCACCATTTTGAGAGGTGGTGGTGGTGGACTTTCGAAACTGTTTATCAATGTCATCACTGGTCCTCAGCTTATTCCATCCCAGCCCAATGCTAGCCACGACCAACTTGTGAGGCTGACTGTTCTGGGGTTAGCAATGGGCTATCACTGCTCCACAACCTATTTTATTTAAGCGAACTTAATTACAGTCTCAAGCACCCCTTACACTCGCGGTACGTGAAGCATGTCTACGTGTGCGTGCGTTTTCGCTCGTGAAGTGTACCCAATCTGGGCTGCGGAACTGTTCGAAAGAGATACCGCGGCCCTGGAACACGAAGAGCTAGGAAGGAACATGTATGGGTTTTAGTCAGTACGAGTCTGACACTCCCTTCCAGAGCGGGAGGGGTCATTTGATGATTTACAAACCGAAAAAAAAAAGTGTACCCAACCTTCTGTACTACTCTTTGCCTAAACGCATTTGGTAGGAAAAACACGACAGAGATAATGTGGAAATAATTTTCAACAACACCTACAGGTTTTTACCTGGTTGCACTGATGAAGATGGTTTTAAAAGTATTTCTGTATGTGAGAGAGTTAAATAATAATTATGTGTGTGGAAGGAAAGCTCTTAAAGAAAATGGACGGATGAATGTGGAGGATGGGAAAAAAATAATCTGGCATTTAAAAAATCCAAGTGTTTCCAAAAGGATATTTGAAAAGCGATTATGTTACGTTTGTTAGTTGCGGGTTTGTCTATACTAATATTATAAAGAGGTAAAATTTGTTTGTAAGTTTGTGTGTAGGGGGTAATCTTCGGAGCTACTGATCCAATTCCGAAAATTCTTTCACTAACGGATAGCTACATTACCCTCGAGTGCTATAGGCTACATTTAAAACGCTTCTGTGGGTTAATTTCCGTTTGTTCATAACGGGAGCGAAGCCGCGAGCAAAAGCTAATGAGGAAAGACATAAAAAATATATTAGTAGTATCTTACCACTCCTGATAAACCCGTCAAACAACAAAAGCTTTTGTTTTTGTAAAAAGACTGCCTCGTTGGTTTAGTGATCGCTACTGCTGAGGTGAGGTTCGATTCCCAGGTCGGGTTAGGTGTTATTGGGTTTTTCTATTAAGACTTTCTTAGTAGCGGTTACGAAGTCTGGATTCTTGCACCTCTGCTTTCAAGGATTATAGGCTTGATATTATGTTTACACGACCAGTTTTACGTTAGTAGTGCAAGAATATCGGCCTATAATGTTGGAACTGCTGATCATAGCTTCCTCTCTGTGAGAGTGTGCTAGCTAAGTCCACCAAGCTGGTCCAATGCGTGTTACTGAACAAACACAGCTGAGAATTTATGTGTTCTACCCCAACCCATGGATTGGGATTTCGGGATCGAAATCATGAATTTTCTTAAGCCACGCCTACTCTTTTGCCTTTAGGCTATTGCCATTTTCATTGGCAATAAAATAGCTTAGCTGAATCTTGCTTACACACTCGCAATCTCGATGCCTTTCAGTTCAACATTAGCATTCATTGCGATTTTAACATCGTCGAGTAGTTTTAGACATAAGAAGCAGTTCAAAATATTTTATTGCTCACTAGCTTTTGCCCGCGGCTTCGCTCGCGTTAATTTAGGATTTGACAATCTACTATGCTTGTAATTCAATCATGAATCGAACGTGGCGCCATCTATTATCATAAGCCCGTATTGTTGTTTTCCTCGGGAACAGTACTTTTTTTCGGGATGAAAAGTACTCTATGTCCGTTTCGGTACACCAGGCAACGTATACAGGGTGTAAACAGACCCTTCACGAAGCCGTCAACTACGCATTCTGTACATCAAACTAAGTAACTCTACGCAAAAATTATTGCTGGGAAACGACTTTTTTTTTTGGTGTGAAAAATCACGTTTCACGGTAAAACTCAATGTTACGCACTCAAAACTTACTCCTGATGGATGCTTTGAATAGTTAATGGGTCATGGAGTTAATTAAAGTAAAGTTAAAATTTTAAAAAGTGGTTTTAAAAAAAAAACTTGTGAAAAAATTGGAACTTTGACCTTCAATATCTCCAGAACCTGTGGTTTCCCAGGTATTGTCTAGAAGAAAAAAATGATCCCAATGATGGGCAGAACATGTGGTTTTCGTTTTCGTTAAGGGTCTTTTTACACCCTTTATGCAAAATTTTAGGATGATTGCTTCAGTGGTTTAGGCGCCAAAAGGTAACAAACAAACTTACTTTCGCAATTATAATATTAATTAAGTACGGATTATAGATTAAACAATGCAGGATATTGTAAAATAATACATTTATGTGACGGCGAGAGCGTGGGCAAAATGATAACAGAGTCGTTATCGTTATCGTTCCTTGGTACGGGTTCCGTGAGGAAGGTGGGTACTCGGGCAAACCAGTGAAACTTAGATTCAACACCAATCACAGTTACTTTTATTACACGGTAATCTATACTTTAACTTCAGATTAATTTTTATTTCATATTATAAAACTAAAGAGTTTGTTTGGTTGAACGCGCTAATCTCAAGAACCACTGGTCCGGATTGAAAAATCTTTTAGTGTTGGATAGTTCATTTATCAAGGAAGGCTATAGGCTTAAAACGCTACACCCAATAGGAGCGGAGCATCAATGAAAAATGTTGCGAAAATGGGAAAATTTGTATTTCTTCACACGGACAAAGGTCGCAAGCAACTGCTAGTTTACAATAATTAGCAACAACAAAATAATCTAGGGCTTGTACGGTGGGCGTGAGAGGTTCGATCGTATGATCTGATCAGTGTGGTGTCAGCTACAAAAATGCCTGCCTTGATTCGGAAATAGCGGGCCTGTCCCTAAAAAAACTACCTTAGATGTTACGGCGAATGGCTTTTATAATTACAACTGCGGTCAGGAAAATTAGTCCACTGTTACTCAAGGTTTGTTAATTATAAAATACGAGGGTAGTTTTGAAACTCGTAATTTCTCTGTTGTTTATAGTGCAGAGGTTGATAAGGAAAGTGTATGTGGCTTTGTTCACTGAAAACTGTGTGACTTGCATGCGTAGCATGACCACCGTAAAAACGGGATTTTGTCGACGGAAGAATCGACAAAATGACAACTGACTGAAAAAGTGACTGTCGCTTTCATAGCGTGTTTTATTTCTACAAAAAGTTTTTGTTTCGTTTTTATTTTTTGACTTTCCAAATTCAAAACGTATCTTGGACAGTCGCCATCAGATATATCGTAGCGGTCGAGGTACTCAAATATTTCGGAGCAGCATTACTTTTCAATAAATTCGGAACACATAACGAGCTAAAAATATCAGAAAGCACAGAACTACAAAGGTATCGACGCAGTCAGGATGATCATAAAGATCGGATCATTTATGGAAAATATACCTTAAGTCTGTATTACACAGTTTAAATTCGTTGCTATATTGACTTTGAAGTTGTCAAAAATAGTAAGTATTGAAAAGTCGCTGCTCTTATATTTATGACATATTGCATGTTCTGATGTTATTGGCCATATCTAGTGTAACGAATTTATTGAAAAGTAATGCTGCTCCGAAATATTTGAGTAGCTCGACCGCTACGATATATCTGATGGCGACTGGACATTTTCATCACCGTGTAAATAAATAAAACAATAGTTTAATTCAAGTAACAAGAGCTGTACAGTCGCCATCAGATATATCGTAGCCGGCGAGGTACTCAAATATTTCGGAGCAGCATTACTTTTCAATAAATTCGGAACACATAACGAGCTAAAAATATCAGAAAGCACAGAACTACAAAGATATCGACGCAGTCAGGATGATCATAAAGATCGGAACATTTATGGAAAATACACCTTAAGTCTGTATTACACAGTTTAAATTCGTTGCTATATTGACTTTGAAGTTGTCAAAAATAGTAAGTATTGAAAAGTCGCTGCTCTTATATTTATGACATATTGCATGTTCTGATGTTATTGGCCATATCTAGTGTAACGAATTTATTGAAAAGTAATGCTGCTCCGAAATATTTGAGTACCTCGCCCGCTACGATATATCTGATGGCGACTGTACTCCATATATCATGCATTTTGTTTGGAGGCTGAATAGTTAAAAAACTCATTTTCCTGCCTGGTCGTTCTTTGATTATTTAAACTATTAAAACATCAATGCTATTAACACTAGGATCATCTTCATTATCCTGCCGTTATCCCAATTTATTTGGAATCAGCGCAGCATGTCGCCTTCTTGGTTCTCTATTGTATTACTTTTAGGAGAAGAAAGGGAGTACCCTACTTTTTCCATACTTCTCTATTACTCGTCATCTCATCAAACACCTCCATATTATCACTAGAATGATTATACTCCTAAAAAAAATATACATAGATCACTGTTATTGTCCAAAAATTTTTTTTTATCTGACCTAATCCTAAAAAAGACTATGTCTATCTCATGTTACCTTTTCATGCCTGAAGGGATTTCGATGAAACTTGACATACAAATAGCCTACGACTTGAGTTAAAACATACTGGTAGCTTTTATCCCGGCCGTCAAACCCCACGTGATCGAAACCGTCAGCAAAAGTTAGTATTCAATAAATAACTGTGCTTCATGAACAAAAACCTATTCAAAAACTATAGAAAACTTACCTTCGGGTCAGTAAAAATGAAACCTAAATATCAAAACCTAGTTAAAACCATGTTAAAACGACGACAACTCGTCCCCGACACGCGTCAACAAACTTGCAACCGAAAATGTTTGGTCAAACCATAATTTGCCAAACGCGGTACGCTTCCCCGTTTAAAATTAGCATCTAAATTCGTACAGGCATCAGATTCGCTTGCATAAACTCCCAACAACTTGTTATGTTGCAAAAATACGTTGCTCCCAATTATTTTGAACTACATCCCACGAATACGCTTGCTTGAGTTTTAAATTGCGTCCATCAGTTTTTGGGAGTACTGTACAATTGTTCGGGCCAAAAATCTGTCAATTTTTCTGTAGCAAGAGGGATTATGGTACACAGTCATTGGGTTGTGAAGGTGGAATAGGCAGTTAGTTGATAAAAACTGGTCCTAAAGGAAGCATAGTTCATAGTTTTAATCTAATGTGATGGCTAGACTAAAAACCTACAAAGTTGAAGGAAAGAAAGAAAAAATATTTGTTTGTCGCAGAGACATGATGTGCATAACAAATATTTATAAATACAACAAGACGGAACAAGAAAGTTGAGTTGGGAAAAAGCTAGGCAGTAACAATGAAGCTAACTCCAAGCAAGGTCTCATGCCTGCCGGGACTGCGGGACTGTTCGAAAGAGATACCGTGGCCCTGGAACACAAAGGGCAATGAAGGAACATGGATGGGTTTTAGTCAGTAAGAGTCTGACACTCCCTCCCACTCCACCCAGAGCGGGAGAAGTCATTTGATGATTTCCCACCCGTAAAAAAAAAAAAAAAAAAGGCTCGAACCAGTGCGGCATTACAAAAAGTCCCACAATAACAGTATAGTACAAAACACATACACACTAACAACAAAATTCCGACACGGCTGACTCTGCGCGACTTAACACCATATAGAAAAACCCGACAGAAACTGTCGCACAGCAGCTCACCAGACACAACACCCATCTGGTCGGAGGAGCCTCCCTTTTCTATGGAGTATTCAGGAACTATACAGACACCGTGATCCTCATACTCCTATAACCGATTAGAAAACTCCGTTCAGCATCTAGCATCTTTGAATCATGTTCAGTTTAAGCTAAGCCGACCGGTTTTAGCCCGAACTTCTATATATATTTTATATTCTTCTTCGTATCGATAGACTCAAATAATACCTGACCAGTAAATAGCCACCTACCTGCACAGCTCTTTCGTTGGCTTCGTTTAAATCCTGGAAGGTGCAGGTGGCTTTGTAGGATGGGCAAGAAAGAAGGTGGGGCAAATACTGCACAGGGGTTTGGGACGGGTCGATGATACCCCATTTGACAAGATTATTTGTACAGCGGCCAACCAATTTTATATTTATTTTGGCAGTACCGAATCTTGCCGCGGAACATGTGATGTGTAGCACCCATTAGCTTCAGCTGGTTTTTGGAAGCAGAATTACGTATTATGCTTTTCTGCTGGTTTTTAGATAGTTTATTTTTGAGTTTGGTCTTTGCTTTCCTGGGATTTAAACTAACTGCCGGACGCTGAATAAAATATGGGTCAATGCTTTTTGTTTATTTTTTTGTAGACCTCAATGGATATGCGCTGGTGGTTTTAGCCAGCTTGCACCAAAGATTACTAATTGCATTTAAAATAACAATAATAAGAAGATCATTTGCCTTCATGATCTTTAAACAATTGCCTCAAACGGGTGACCTTATACGACGTCTTAAAGCAGTATTGTTTTAGAAGAAAGAAAAAATATTTATTTGTCGCAGGGACATGACATGCATCATACAAAATGACGAAAAAATACAATAAACATACAACGCATAACAAATATTTATAAATTCCAAAAAGAAAAAAATACGTTAACATCTTGCACGTCGTGACTGCGACAAGCAGGTTACCACTCAGCATGATTCTGTGCTATGGGGAGCCCAGAGCACATTTTGATCTTGTTCAGAGTGGGAATGTGTAGGAACTATAATGGACAGTAACAGGAGGAGCTAAATAATAACAGCCGCTCGGATAAATCTTCAGGTTAAGCTGCACTAGCCTGGGTTGGTCTATGGATGGGTGACCACGCATAACATAATAACTAACTTTTAAGACATTAGCTGAATTAAACTGTCTCGTTGGTCTAGTGGTCGCAAGCGCGACTGCGGAGCATGTGGTCGGGGTTCGCTTCCCACGTCGGGCAAAGTGTTATTGGGTGTTTCCTTAGGAATTTCTCAGTAGCCGCCAAGGAATTTGGATTTGTGCCCGGTTAATGTCAATAGGTTCACCCCCACCCACAAGACTATAAGAGTACAGCTCTACTTACGACAGATGACCTGGATGTAGATGCGTAAATACGCTGAGAACGCAGGCGTGCTTCGCGATCCGAAGAGGTTTCCACGGAGCGAGTTGCAGCCTGATGTTCTCGAACAGCATCAAGTCTCTCCTGACGTTCTTCGGTAGATTCTTGGGATCTTATGATCCTCAATCTTTTAGCTCCTTTGGAACATTGGGAAAGATTTGACCTCTTTCTAGGCATGGTTATAGTTTTACTGTGAAGATACCTGATCAATTAAAATCTAAGTGTCTGCTCCCCTGCGTTACCGTGTCACGAAGATAAGTGGAAAAGGAAATTAAACACTCAAATAACATAAGCCCGAAGGCATATTTATTCGATAAAATAAAAAAAACAATGGGAGTTTTGTCCAGTAGACTCAAATTTTCAATGATATATCGTCGTCATCGAAAATCAGTCCTAAACTGTTACGGCCTTCACCGCGTAGAGGTACTCCCAGCTCATGTTATTTTATAATTATACAGTGAAATTAGTGAGCTTTGATTTCCACATCAGATGTTTCTGATCTTCGATTTTTATAAGTCAACAGAGAGTGCTCATCAGATTGAACAATTTTTGCTAAGACGTCCTTCCTATATAAGTTATGGTGTAGCTGGGCTCTTGGAGTTCCACAATAGGTGTTCCAGATCTTCGATTTTTATAAATCAACAGAGAGTGCTCATCAGATTGAACAATTTTTGCTAAGACGTCATTCCTATATGTGTTATGGTGTAGCTGGGCTCTTGGAGTTCCACAACAGGTGTTCCAGATCTTCGATTTTTGTAAATCAACAGAGAGTGCTCATCACATTGAACAATTTTTGCTAAGACGTCATTCCTATATGTGTTATGGTGTAGCTGGGCTCTTGGAGTTCCACAACAGGTGTTCCAGATCTTCAATTTTTGTAAATCAACAGAGAGTGCTCATCAGATTGAACAATTTTTGCTAAGACGTCATTCCTATATGTTACGGTGTAGCTGGGCTCTTGGAGTTCTACAATAGGTGTTCCAGAACTTCGATTTTTATAAGTCAACAGAGAGTGCTCATCAGATTGAAAATTTTTTGCAAAGACGTCATTCCTATATGTGTTATGGTGTAGCTGGGCTCTTGGAGTTCCACAACAGGTGTTCCAGATCTTCGATTTTTATAAGTCAGCAGAGAGTGATCATCAGATTGAACAACTTTTGCAAAGACGTCATTCCTATATGTGTTATAGTGTAGCTGGGCTCTTGGACTTCCACATCAGGTGTTCCAGATCTTCAAATTTATTCTCTCAGCAGAAAATACTCATCACGTGGAACAATTTTTGCTATGGTACCATTTTTTTATCTCGTATAGTTTAGCTGGTCTATTGCGATTCTGCATCAGGTGTTCAAGTTTCCAAGATAAATTATAGCCTATATGTTGCCCAGACTTAATACCTATACAACAACAAAAAAATCTTTCAAATCTGTCCAGTAGTTCCGAAGATTAGCGTGTACAAACAAACAGACAAACAGACAAACAGACAAACAGACAAACAGACAAACAGACAAACAGATAAACAGACAAACAGACAGAATTTTTTTTTTGGATTCGTGCTCTATTACTGTTTCTAAACCCCCCTCAATTTTTTTTTTTTTAATATTTTTAATGTACAGACACAGCTTTTTTACTGTCTTATTATATGTATAGATATATAGATAAAACAATATAAAAAAAAAACATTTAAAAATATAAATAATAGTAGGCCACCAGCACTGGGAACAGGGTCAGAGCTGCCGGTGGTCAGGGCTCTTGAGAGAGGAACCTCCTAGCAATACGCGCCGTGTCCAGAAGTACCGCTTTCTGAATCAAGCCCTTGATCCAGCTGCCAAGCGCGAGCCTCCTCAGGTGTTGGTCGAGGCTCTTGGCAATTAAGCTATTGGCGGACACGACTATCGGCACAATTACTGCTGTACTCACATATTTTTATTATTATTTTAGATCTACTTGTAATTTATAAATAATATACAGTATAGTAATGAATTTCAAAAACAATGTGTTCTAAATTCATTCACACATCGAATTCCACCCTTTCTCAAAAGATTCTTCCAAAATAAAACCCTCAAAAGGAAATATGAAATAGTTATTACTGTCCCTCCTATGTCATTTTCCGCATCACAGCCTCCGTATATCTGCTTTGTCCGTCTGTCCGTTCAACGCGAGCCAACAGGCTTGTAAATTGGATATCACTTTCTGGCCACCGCATCGCTTGGTAATATGAGCATCGATATATTGGATGTGCGAACTCTGGTATTGTTGAAGTCGGAATGTGGAAAACGGATAATATTTATTATTTGGGGATATTACGAAAGGGTAAGGATTTATTATTATAGCTAGCCCATATTGTCCCACTGCTGGGCAAAGGTCCCTCCATTCCTTCCAAAGGTCACGCTTCTGTGCTACTTCTTTCCAATTCTCAAGGAAGACATCCAGTTCGTCCTGCCATCTCCTTCGTGGTCTACCGCGACCCCGTGTCAAGGATTTGAGATGGCAATTATAAATTCTGGTCAGTCGGACAGGTCGCAGGTAATCGCGACTGCTGAGCATGAGGTCCTGGGTTCGATTCCGGGGTCGGGTAAATTGTGTACGGGTTTTTCTATCAGGAATTTATCAGTAGCAGCCACGGAGTCTGGATTCGTGACCGGTTGATGGCAATTGGCTCGCCCCCTATTACATGGGATTTAAACATAACTGGCAAAATGTAGGAGAACTATAATTATGTACATACATTCTATTAGAAATACATCTGCCAAACCTTAGAATCTTTCTTAGTGGATACTTACTCTTCACAAAGAATACACCCTTCAAATTTCATGCCTTCAAGACCAGCGGTTTAGGCTGTGCGTTGATATACCAGTCAGTCTGTCAGTCAGGACTTTGAATTTTATACACCCACGAATAATGTTGCTTTCTGCAATTGAATTTTTAGAATTGGATCATTAGTTCTGGAGGTTACCCCCATACAAACTTACAAACAAATTTTAACTTTTTATAATATTAGTATAGAAGTATTGATAAGACGGAGATAAATTAGACCCACTTACAGCAAAAGACCTAACCCTTACCCACCTACGAATAGAGAAACGTGTTTATTCTCCGTGAACCGCACGCCATCTTAACCGCAGAAGCCACGTTACTGTGCGTCAACAACACGGTGGTACAGCGTGCTACGGATAAAAGCCACTGGAGCGATATGACGTAAGTTGTGACGTCAGAGCTTAGTACAGATGTCGTCGGGTTATTCTACTGATTATAATCTTAACACTAAACACCACAGATGCATTTTGTTTTATGATTTTTTCGTTCATTGTTCATGCGGAAGAATGAGGAAAATGTAGTGAAGAAAATGTTAAGTATGAATGTAGATGGCTATAAGAGTAGAGGAAGACCAAAGAAACGATGGATGGACTGTGTGATGGAAGGATGATATGGCTAGAAAGGAGGTGACTGTTGATGTGACGAGTAATAGAGAAAGTATGGAAGAAGAAGACATGCTGCGCCGACCCCAAATGGATTGGGATAAGGGCAGGAGAATGATGATATTTTATCGTTCATTTTCGCTGTTTTTCTATTAAAATATATGATTAAATCCAGTCAAGTAATAATCGTCCTCCCCGTCTTAACCTATGGTGCACAGACTTGGTCTTTGACTAACATCCAGAAGTCCAAACTCAAGGTTTGCCAACGAGCAATGGAGCGCAGTATACTAAATGACGTGACGTGTGACAGTGTGTTAAATGACGATCGATTTCGAAACACAATACTGCTCTCCAAAACAATTATAGCTGACGTGGCTCGAAAGGCTGGCCAACTCAAATGGGACTGGGCAGGACATGTCTGCCGCATGCCGGACAAACTATGGGCCAAAATAGCAAGAAGGAAATAGGGCTGGTGATATGAGTGAGGCGACACAGTGAGGCAATGTCGCGGCAGCCCACAAAGGAGATGGCGGGACGAACTGGACAAGTTTTGACAGAACTGTAAGAAGGACGCGCGGGTTCATGAGAAAGGGAAAGAGTGGAGGGAAGCCTTCACCCAGGAGTTAGACAGAGAAGGCAAGAAAAAAAAATTAGAATCGATTAGTCGAGTCAATGATACAACCAGATCGTGTTACTATGCAAATAAACGTTAAATACCAACGTCCAATGAGCGCCCGTCAGAATGACAGTTCTTATGCACCTATGGTGTTCACTTGACAAGCACATAATAAAAAAACTCCGATAAATAAATGCCTAGTTTGAATGAAAACTCTTTCCCAATTACACACAACAAACTCAACTTTATGTTAGAAAAATAAAACGTACTTCTTCAAAACATCATTATCAGATTTCCCATCAAAGAGTAGAATACTTGTACCAAAAAAAAGAGAAAAAAATAACAGTCGACTTGATAACCTCCTCCTTTTTGAAGTCGGTTAAAAAGGGGTGCGGCAGCGGTGGCGTCGAGAAAAAATCACGGAAATAAAAAATGTTTGAATAAATATAAATATGGAAAAAAACAGGCCGATACGCCCTGCAGTTTCCGCTCTATTGAACCAGATGCCCTCAGTTCATATCCGTCGACACTAACCGGGAAATGCATAACCCAGAATTTAATAAAAACCTATTGGATTCAGTTTTTTGCAAAAAAAAAGATGGCGTTTTTTTTTTATAATTTGTCGGGTAGAGTGGGAATAGCGATTCGTTTGATAGTGATTAGTGAGGCTGAGTAATGTTTTCACTATCTTCATCATTGAGAGCCTTGTTCCTCTCACTTTGTTTTACCCGATTGAAAGGGAGGGCAAAGGGTACGTTATTCGCACCCATCTATTTTTCTTTTTTTTTTTAAACGTTGCCCCACACTAGCATTTTCTCCTGTATTGTGAGCGCGTTTACAAACATTGATACTCACATACACAAATATTCAGACCCGGAACAACTATCTGTAGGCGATACAAATATTTGTTCCGTGCGGGGATCGAACCCGCGATACGCACCGCAGCAGTCAATCGCTCAGCCACTGCGCCAATCGTGCCGTCGAATCTTCGTCGTCTTTGTATGTTGGTATATCTATTCTTTATATAATCAGCATTGGCCTATAATTTCACAGTTCAGGTTTTAAACACGTAGTGTCATTACGTCCAGGTCATCACGCCAACTCTTTCTGGACTGGCCTCGGCGTCCATATGTAGGCGTAGAGACTTTTGCTCAGCGGTCATCGTGCATGCGGCTGACGTGACCTGCTCAACCACATGTCAGCCTCATAATAGGAGACCACCCTATTACCATCAACCGGGCACATAACCAGACTCCAATGCTGCTACTAAGAAATTCCTGATGGAAAAACCCGATAAAACATTTCCCGACCTTGGAATCGAACCCAGGGTCAATTATGCAGTCAAGTAAAATAACATAAGATAACCCTTCCCCTAAAAACCTATTTCCGAGTCCAACAACTTCAAGTTTCCTTGAAAATACAAATTCAAAAAGCCAAATAAATAAATCCTTAAAATATTCTTAAGTATAACATAAAATACTAATATTCCGACTTACTCCTCCATATTTAAGGCTGTGTTGCACTTATAGCTTGCATAAAGGCGAAGATGCAGTGAATTATGAATTATTCAGGCGACTGGCTCTGTGGCGCCCTCCCGCGGCGTCCGGCGGTATCTGCCATAATTTCGTCCTTTCAAGGCTTTCGTATATGAAATGGGTGCTTATTTCGAAATTATGTGATGGTATTTTGTGGGGGGAATGTTGTTTTATTTGTGGGGGATAGTACTTGATAGGTTTGTAGTTGAATGGTTCATTATTATTATCTAATATATAAAATTCTCGTGTCACAGTTTTCGTTGCCATACTCCTCCGAAACGGGTTGACCGATTTTGATGAAATTTTTTGTGCTTATCCGGTATCTATGAGAATCGGCCAACATCTATTTTTCATACCCCTAAGTGACGCAGACGAAGTTGCGCGGGTCAGCTAGTATTACTATACTATTCATAACAACTTGATTAGCATGTAAAAATGTAAAGAGCAAACAAGAAAAAGAAAACAAGCATTAATCACTTCAATAATATTAATAAGGAGTAACTTGTATTTTAGAAAAAGGATTAGGGTTCCGTGTAAAAAAATTAAAACCCTTGAAATTATGAACCCAATCCGATTAAAATAGTTAGGGAGAGTGGTAAGTAATATTTTTATAATAATTTCACGCGGATGAAAGTCGCGGGCAACAGCTGGTTAATAATACATAATTATATTAAATATAAAAAACTAGATGTACCTACGTGCCTTGCAAATGTCACATCAGAAAGTGACTTTGTCAAATCAAACTAAAGAATAAAACCAAAAAAACACAAGTTCTAAATTGACCAAACACAAATTCGAACTTACACCAATGACACAAAAAGCAGATGACCAATTGTTTTTGAAACGCGAGCAACGCACGTTATAACACTCTTGTAAAGGGATTATAATAATAATAATAGGTGGTTGGATCAAGGGCCTGATTCAGAAGGCAGTACTCCTCGATACGGCTCGCATTGTGAGGAGGTTTCTGTGTCTGGAGTCCTAACCACCGGTATCTTGGACCGTACTCCCGACACCGGTGGACTACTTTTTTATATTTTTAAATGTTATTGTATGTTTTTTTTAAGAAATATTAAAAAATATGTATGAAAAATTAATAAAGGAGATACAATAATAAAGAAAAATATTACATTCATATTTTCCAGATTCAACTGGAAACCGACCCCAACATAGTTGGAAAAACCTAGGCAGATGATGATTTCGACGGTGCCATTCGGAATAACTCGTCAGTATTCGGGAAACGTTCGCTGTTCAAATACAATGTACGCAAAGATTTTATGTTCACAGTCCGTACATGACCGATTATGTGTGAATTTACTTTTACGCCCCGTTCACGACATGAGGCAATTCAACTTGCGCCAAGCGACACTCACGCGTACTCACTTTTTTTTCTATACGTAAAGCCGGCCATAGACGATAGGTTGTGCATGACAGTTGTAAATGTGCATGCAAAAACTTCAGGCAAAATAGAGTTCCATAGAGGACACATACCTTGGTAGGACTGGTTGTCCGATTTTAGGACTAACGTGCTTTTCGAGGCACGGAAGAAACTCGGTATACAGGGTGTAAGTGACAGCCCTCCACAAACTGACAAGGTGCATTCAGCTCCTTATTTTGAATCATATTCCAATCGAAATTTCCTCTTTTATTTCAATGTAAAATTAGATTCTACGTAAATAATACGGCTGAAATAAAGATCGATGTAAAATCGATCGATGTTGAAATTCTCTAACGAGCGACGCGTAAAATCAGCTGTTCACTTCCTGCCTAGCTACAGAGTTCATCGAACTCGTGGTCGCGCTTACCGTTCGCTAAGTGCGTTTTCCACGGTAACGATACATTGCGTATGAGGAAATAAAACAAATTAAATTTATTGGATTACCATAACATTCCTGAAATAATGTCTTGTACCAGTCATCTTAGTACTGTAGAAATACTGAATTCACCCCATCAGTTTGTGGAGGGCTGTCTCTTATATCCTGTATAGTTGAAATAAACCCAGAAAAATGTACATGTCTCTAGAAATCAGTGTCAACGAAATAACTTTGTTATAAAAATAAACAAATTACAAAATACGGGCATCCTGTTATAACTAACAGACTTTTGTCAATTTATCCTGAACCCCCGGCACACACAGATTGAATTTTAAGAGAGATCTACTGAAATTGGTCTTTCACAGTTCACGTTTTCAATATTTTGACAATTCAATGATTTGAAATAATGGATACCGGGTTCCCTGATACGAAATGAAAAATAATAAAAATAGGTTGTACCTCTGTGATTCCATTTTAATTAATTATTCCATAAAGAGATTTGGATATTAATTTGGGAGATGTAATTACTCGGTTGGTTTTAATTTAATGAACTTTGGGATATTTTTAATGTAGGTAATATTTTCGTGGTGTAAATATTTTCTTTCTTCGTGTCTGTGCTTGATTTTTAGGTTCGATCGATCCGAATCCGGTGACCGCCCATTACATACCGAGTTTCCTCCGTGCCTCGAAAAGCACGTTAAACCGTTGGTCCCGGCTGTCATTTGTAAATCTTTGACAGTCGTAAGGTAGTCAGCGGCCCAAAAAGTCTGACAACCAGTCTTACCAAGGGGTATTGTATTATCCAGTACTAACTAGTTTCTGGAGGTCAGACAGGCAGTCGCTCCATGTAAAATACTGGTATTCAGCTGCATCCGGTTAGACTGGAAGCCGAGCCTAACATAGTTGGGAAAAGGCTAGGCCGATGATGTTTGTGCTTGATTTTATTATTGCATGGGTCTTCTAAACGAACGTTAGATTTATTCTACCAATAAGTTGATTAAAACTTAGATCAGGACAAAAGTATTGTTTTAAGAAGGAAAGAAAAAACGAAAGACTGAAAAAAATTATGTTTGTTTAGCACATGCTACAAGTGCACACAACATAAATCTTAAATCTAAATAAATATATACAGAGGGTGTAAACCGACCCTTCAAGAAGCCGTCAACCAAGCATTGTGTACATCAAACTAAGTAACTTTACGCAAACATTATTGACGGGAAACGACTTTTTTTTTGGGGTGAAAAATCACGTTTTACGGTGGGACTCCATATAACGCACTCAAAACATTGTGCTGATTGATGTTTAAAGTGAAAATCTTACATTAAAAACATGTAAGTAGGTATTAAAAAAAAACTAAAACTAAAAAAGTTGGAACTTTGACCTCCAACATCTCTATAACTAGAAGGTTCCCTGGTATGGTCTAGAACAAAAAAAGATCGCAATGACGGGGAAAACAAGTGCCTTTCGGCTACGGGTCTTCTTATACCCTTTATATGGGGTGGAACACCGACGCAAAAAGTTTACCACGTATTCAGAGTTAAAGTCCCCCACATTTCAATTTTTCGTCGATAATTTTATTTTTTTATCAGCTATTCCATATTTTATGACCGTGTATTGCACTTTTGTAGTAAACAGCTGTTTTTTTTTAAACCGATGAAAAATTTCACTACTGGAACTAACAGATCATGGTAACGATTCCAGAGACTAACCTCATCAAGCGCAGCTTAACCTCTCAAGCTAACTAAACGATCTGCCATATTACTCCCAAGCATAAAGTTTCAACTCTCAAAACATATCAATCATCATCATCCTTTTCCAACTACTACTTTTACTTTTCCTTTTCCTTTGACTCTCTCTGAAAATGCATCATCCTGTTTAAATTTCATTCTATTAGTAATTGGGATCGACGCGATGTCGTTGTTTTTGTAATCTTTCTTAGTGTTTATTATTTACGAACTACCTCACATTTTGTTATAAACTATGTGTTAACTATAAATTAACAATGATTATTTGCTACGTTAGCTTAAAAGTGTTTCAACATCCGGACAAACCTATTGAGGTTTTTGTGATGTTTCTGTTTATATTTTGTTTTGATCTTTAATTAATAAATAAAAAAATAAAAAATAAAAATAAAAACTATATTGGGGTCGGCTTCCAATCTAACCGGATGCAGCTGAATACCAGTATTTTACATGGAGCGACTGCCTATCTGACCTCCACAACCCAGTAGTACTGGGTAATACGATACCCCTTGGTAAGACTGGTTGTCAGACTTTTTTTTGGGCCTCTGACTACCGACTGTCAAAGATCTCTCTAACAAAATCTCTCAAAACATATCAATATAATTTCATACTTCGCAGTATAATCTCACGCATGATATCACTAAAGAGGTGGGCAGAGGAGAAGAACAAGAATCTTCAGATGGAAAAGCCCAATAACACTTGTCTCAATAGCTCAAACTTGGTGATACTTGAATATGGTTGGTTGGACTGGAAAGCCGACCCCAACATAGTTGGTCAAAGGCCAGGCAGATGTTGACATGGCCGTCACTCTTCTCAATATAACATGGTCACCAATCTACAGACTGACCTCACCTATCCTAACCTAACCTATCTGACCAATCTCCCACTCCTCCACATTACTTCAGAGCAAATTGTGGGATGGTGGGGTAAACCACCGAACCGAACTTCACGCGGGTGAAGCGGGGGGCATAAGCTAGTATCAATATAATTTCATATCGCACTATAATTTCACTATGTGTAACTTGCAAACACAATATCCTCGTATTTATGCGTCCAACTGTACGACCGTGTGCAATCGGTTGCGAAGTTATGAGCTTTGACATTTGAATCTAGCCACTGAGAAAGTGATAGCAGAAATCCCACTCAAAAAAAAAGTTTATTTATACACTCTGATTAAAATAAACAGATGTTTAAATATCGAAAATTTAAATGACGTAGGCAGTCGATAATCATTACTCTAATTGGAACAGCGTTCGTGACTGAAACTCATAAAGTAAATAAAGCTCGTGTCACACGATGCATTCCGCACCGCAATGATTTCGCCATATGGGCGATTCAACAGACAATGGCACCTTCCTACCAATAGCTGAATTTTGGACCAAATGTATGAAATGAAAATTTGCCATCGACACGCTTAGAAAAAGTAGGAAATTCCACATACTATTTGCTGTTTACAATAGAGGGAATCAAATGAATGGATAACACCATAGATCTCTAGATACAAGCTAGGTGCAGCTTAGTCAAAATCAAAATCAGAAATGTTTTATTTCATTATTACACGTTGTACATTATACAGTTGGTGGTGTCTCCTTTTATGATCTTTTATATTATCTTACAATTGTGTAACAAATATTGTAACATGTTATTTAACAAAATTTTTAAATTAATCATTTCTATTTATTTTCATTAGTCTGTTGGTGTGTGTGTGTATATATGTGTGCGTGCGTTCATGTGTATGTGTTTGTGTGGTTGTTTTATACGAAAGCGGTTCTACCTTATATTTAATAGAAGATTCTCTACTTCATCGTAGCATAACTTGCTTATCCACTTAATCAGCAGCGATTTGCATTCTTTAAACGGTTTATTATTTATATATATTTATTTATTTATTTTATTATATAAGAGTGCCTTAACAATTGCATCAAATGCTAACTTATAATATTAAACCTTCTTGCACCCACCTGTTTACTGGCCCAGCAGTTCCTTTGTCAAGCGTAACAAGAAAAACACGTTCTGTTTTGATCCTAATATTACATTTCTGACATATTTCTGTATCTACATGATGGGCTGTAGGGAATCAATGGATATGAAAGGAAAATTGGATATCCATCAATACGGATCACGGATGTCTTTTTATTTATTCATATGAGTGAGCTGGATAGTTATTGAAGTGGGAAATAGATCTGAAATGTGTTGTATTTCCTGTGCGATATGATGCAGAAAGGGTACGGTTGATGGGAATAGGCAAGGCTAAGTCTTTATTACAAGAAACTTAAATAAATCGTAGCTCGACTGATTTACTAAGCGAGCGAAAGTGATGCAATTACTTTTGAAACGCAAAAGAAGAGATGGCTATAATGTGCGTGCGCTCGGAATAAAACGACGTGTGTGCCAAAACAAATTTACTCGTTTTTAAACAAAATAAATGAATTAAATTTAAAACTACTTTGAGTAAACTTTAATATAATAATTCTCTATGTTTTAAAATAAATTCCGTTGAATACTTCTTAAGCGTTACGCCGTGATGTCGAAAAAAGTAAAAAAATAGATAAAACTTTGAAATTTTTTTTGAATCGAAAAAAAACATTGAATCGTGTATTCCTTTTACGTGATACTAGACCAAAGAATCAAAAAACATATACCAAAATGTTAAATCCCTATATCACATTCTTAACAAGTTACACGGAATAGAAAAACCACATTTTTTTCAATAAATCAGCTTAAAATGCGAAATAAGTGTGTCAAAAAAAACCTCAGCTTCCTTTTCTGAAGAGTACTGCTGATGATGTGTTTGAAACGATGACGATGAGATTAAAGCACATGTTTTTGTTCTTTAAATGTCTAGAATTAAGTTCTTGATTTGTAACCTTGATGTTTCAAACAAACTTGCTGCGATAGTAGTCAAGCATAAAATGATTAATCCGGGCAAGCGAAGTGGTGCTATTGCGTTATCGAGGTATATCTATACAGGGTGTAAACGGACCCTTCACGAAGCCGTCAACCAAGCATTATGTACCTACATCAAACAAAGTAACTTTACGTAAAAATTGTTGCTGGAAACGACTTTTTTTTTGGGATGAAAAATCACGTTTTACGGTTAAACTCAATGTAACGAACTCACAACATTGTAGTAATGGATGCATTGAATATGCGCGTCAACTAGCACTTATTAAAAAAATACTTGTGTAAAAATTTGAACTTTGACCATCAATATCTCCATAACTAGAAGGTTCCCAGGTATGGTCTAGAACAAAAAAAGATCGCAATGACGGGGAAAACAAGTGCCTTTCGGCTTCGTTAAGGGCCGATTTATACCCTTTATCTATATTTGTGCCTTTACTCTTCATCTGACTCTCAAAATACTGGCCGTATAAAACACCGACGAGTACCTTAAAGGTTTAGATTAATTCAAAACGATGAGATCAAAGCACATCAGGGGATGAACAATGGCACCCAAAAACAGAGTGAATTACAACAACTCAGAGAGCGTCGGAGCGTATGCCGTGAATCATTACCGTTCGTACGTAAAACAAAACAAACGACCATCTACAGACCAACAACAAAAGGCGTTCCAATAAATAGGACGTGCTGTTACACCGAAGTGAGCTAGCGAACACTTAAATGTTTGAAAATAGCATTACGTTAATTAATGTTTTATTGGCGGTATCCCCTAACAAGCCCATAAACTTGGCTTGCACTAAAACTTCTTAATTTAAAGGATTTTGGACAGTCTGCTTGCCTTAGTTTGCCGTAATGTTGACCCCTACACACGACACTGTAAATCAGTATATAATATCCCCTGCTGGGACAAAAGCCTCTCTTGAAAGGAGGCGGGGAAGCCAAGTCAGATGTCCATGGGTGGCATAAAAACTCTGACACCAGGTCGGGCACTAACCACACGATAAAAAAGAGAGGGAGTTGATAGTAATCCACAACCACACCCCAATGTGGTTGAAGCAAGTCACACAACTCGCAAGTCTTCTTTCTAGGGCATGCCGACTTCCCCACACAAAATACATTTCTTCACCGTTTGAGAGTATCATACGCAAAACATTTATTTCAAGTAGACCAATACAGGCACTTTTGAATGTCAAAATGAAACGGTGAAGCTGCAGTACCCAGTCACAGTGTATAATAACTTGTGAAAGTACTGTAGTACTTTCTAAAGCGTAGACCTGTATCGAGAAGAATGGGCAAGAAACTCCATGGACACTCAATACGAAGTAAGACTTTGTTTAATACGCTGGGACCTCTGGATACAACCTCACGACCTAAACAGTGTTCCCCATTAGCGATCATATCAATATCTTCTACAAAATTAATTACAACTCTCCAACAACTGTGTGTCTGCAACAAACTAGCAAAACCATAAAGGGTTCACTAGACGATACAATTTTTAAACCAACGCTTAGCGAAAAGAATACCCTTAACACTATGGAAAATACGACACTCACACATCTTTTTGGGAAAATAAATGTTCTCCGAAAATAAAAACAGAATAGTTTCGCCCACCGTGTAATAAGCATCCACTCACAATCGGTGACGCGAAGTAAAGCCCACTCCACACGGCCGGTGTCACGACCAGATTATTTATTGCCATTATTTATCTCTCGGGAGCCGACTCAAATGTTTGAATTGAGTGTGAACGTGTGAAGCCTAACTCTCGTATAGTTTGTATGTAGAATGAGTTTTGTTCAGAACAAGTTTTTTTTTCTGTTTGTTTAAGGCTTTTTTATTGGAAAATGTTGCACGGTTTGTTTGAATAAGGACTTTTTTCCTTAACAGAATTAGAATAGTGATTGAATAATTATTTTATGTTATGTGACTTGCTGATCACAATTGGGGAAAGTTCTCGATGACGAGTCGAGACGGTCTTGTCAGCCGGAGCAACGTAATATTGGATTACAGATGGTAAAATCCACAGTTTCATACATTTTGTAAGTTTTGCACTTTTGTATGACACAGCTGATTATTTTTTCATCATCATCATCCACAGCCTGAATTCACCCACCTGATACTTTTTTTTTTATGCAGCCTCATCCAGATTTTCTCCCCGATGGCCACCATGTAGTCTGCCCATCTCGTCATTATTTTTTCCACACATTTAAAAGACTGTGTGGCTACTGAATTGGCATCGCTGTTTCTTGTCAAAAATAGAAAGATAGAAAACACATTAAAATTACATAAAACAGTCCCCTAATACTCCCACCAGTTTCGGGACACTGTTTTACGTAATTTTAACGTTCAAAAGTATTGATTCCCTACCTAATTTGAGCGATTTAACTGAAAGAATTTGCCAACAATTCTAGAAACCTTCCCCGACTTCGTTAAACATAGGAACTGCAACCAACTTCATCAAAATACAGACGTTAGCAATATTCGCCACAGCACGAACGCTATTTTCCGCCTGCATATACGCCAGACATATTAGCATTTAGCTGGAGGAGTCACACCGTCAACCGACAGGTAGGCAATCGTTTACGATAATTGAAGTTTGCGGTCCAGCGACTAAACGGACGGCGTTGGCGCAAATGTGGCTAGGTATGTCGGAAATGTCGTGTTCTGTCGGATGGAAATGGAACTGTTGAGGTGCAATGTGGATGGGGGAGCCCCCCCATCCATCCGTTTATGGTATGAAGTTAGTTTAGGTTGGTGACCAAAAAAATGCCTCAATGAGAGACGGATGGAAAGGAGGAGTTCGTGGCTAAATAATAAGCTTTAGATTAAGCCGTGATTGCCTAGGTTGGTCTGTGGATGGGTGACCACCCATTACATACCGAGTTTCCTCCGTGCCTCGGAAAGCACGTTAAGCCGTTGGTCCCGGCTGTCATTTGTAAATCTTTGAAAGTCGTTACAGGTAGTCAGTGGCCCAAAAAGTCTGACAACCAGTACTTACCAAGGGGTATCGTATTGCCTAGTACTAACTGAGTTGTGGAGGTCAGATAGGCAGTCGCTCCATGTAAAATACTGGTATTCAGCTGCATCCGGTTAGACCTAGCTGACCCTAACATAGTTGGGAAAAGGCTAGGCAGTTTTTTTTTTTCGGTTAGACCCCCAAACAAAGTGTTTGGCAACCTGAAAGTGTTTGGTCCGACAATTGGTTCGTCTGTTTTGAAACGTTGCAACTAGATGGCGTTGCTAGTTTAGTTAAATAAAAATGGGTAAATGTCATTAATACCTGGTGTCAGAGCGTTTATAGTGCTTATTGTATCTTATTTTAATAACTTTTATTTTATTTCTATCGTGCTTGTTATCTAGTGATCCTAAGATTCCTACTATCTTTTCTGTGTTTACTTGTGAGAACTTTTTATTGGCTCTGTTGCCTATATAATTGTTATTCATTTGTCATAGTTGTTGGTTCTCTTATCCATAAAAAAATAATTTTGTTGGGGGTAAAAGTCTGGTTTGGAGACTGGCGGTGACGTAGATACGTGTATGAAGATGTGATGTTTTAGAACACTGATGACAGACAAGAGGACTAAGGCCCGGCGCCCACTATCGGTGGGCATCGGTGCGGCTCGGTACAGCTCGAGCGCTTTACGCCGGCTTCGAGCGGCTTAGGGCGCCTTAGAGCTCCGTCGGGCGACTTCGGGCGGCCTCGGCAGCCGTAAGTATGGCTAAGGATGCCGAGGCGGTCTTCGGGTAGCTCGGGTGGCATTTTCGGATCAGACACGTCGCAGAACAGTCATTTCGATCACCGCACGCGCCTTCATTATCGTATCGTACAAGTAGACGCAAAATAACTTGGCAGTCCTGAACATAGGCTCTGCGAACTTCTGCGCATGTACATTCGTAAAGAAAACTGTTATTGGCATTTTTTTTAACCAAACTACTAATAAAAATGTCCTAATACCAAGTAAAAATAAAATAAATATCAAAACAATTTGAGACTAAAACAAACTTAAAAAAAACTAAACAAAAACAAAACAATATAATAATAACAACAATCCACGAAAACTTTTGTAACCGCCTGTGCTCAAGATAGAGATGGCAACACGAACACGACACCTATGCTAACGTGCGAGTGAAACACATATATCGCGAACCGAACATTTCCGAATAAACACGACACCTTACGAAGTAAATAAAAAGGGATGTCCAATACCCGTGTCGGCGGGTCTTGTTTAATCGATATTTATCTAAATCGATTGAAATTAAGTTGTAAAAATATGTTTGTATTTAATTTTATAAGAAGGTATCAAATATTTTCAAACAGTTGTTATTCAAGTAGTAGTAGTAGTACATCTTTCCTTCCAAAGCTTATTCACCCAAAATCTTCTTCTTTGTCTTAAGGCTCCAAGTTTCTCTTCTTCTTCAGCAAGATGAACAATGAGAACTAAGTCCCAATCCACCATTATAAATACACACACATAACTGTTTTCACGGAACGTTACGAGTGACTGCTCTGCGATGTTTCTGCAGCCAGAACTATTCTTAGGCTACCCAAAATCAGCTACGGCGTCCTTAGGCGTGTTTACGACTGCCGAGGCAGCTTTCAGGCGCCCAAAGCCGCCCGAAGTCGCCCGACGCAGCTCTAAGGCGCCCAAAGCCGCCCGAAGCCGGCGTAAAGCGCTCGAGCTCTACCGAGCCGCACCGATGCCCACCGATAGTGGGCGCCGGGCCTTAGAATCGCTTTCAAGACGTTTCATATTATTACAACGAATTTCAACGCGATTGATTTCGTGATAAATATTAGATCTCTTTAGATTTCAGATCTAATACAGAAATAGATCAATAACAGATAGATAGTTCAAGAGGGCGTTGTTTATCAAGAAAATTTGCAGCGATATGTCAAACTTAATACTTTTATTTTAGTTCTGTGGTTTCCCGCCTGCAGATAAGTTGGTTGAAGTGAAATTACTATTTGAGCACTACCAATAAAAAGTTGACCGATTATCTCATAGTATTTTTTAATAAAGCACACTGACAGTCAAAAAAAGAAACGTAAAAACCAAAGAGTCTCAAAAACAGGTTTTATGCGTCGTCAACAATTGGATACCAAGATAGCTATAAAGGGTGACTGGTAATTAATGACCGATACTTATACGCGTGATTGTACTCATGATAACAAACAACTTTCCCAAAAAAACATTATTTTTTATACTTATTCATTTTTATCACAATAACATAACAGCCGTATGAGATTCGCGCGCGCGCGCCTATGACGTATCAGCTGTTAGCCGTGTAACGCCGTTCTGTCTTATTACTATCGTAATGTTCAGTAGTGGGTAGGCAGAGCACCGCACCGCACAGTAGGATAAAGTTGGAACTTTGACCCCCAATATCTCCGTAACTAGAAGGTTCCCAGGTATGGTGTAGAACAAAAAAATGATCGCAATGACGAGGAGAACAAGTACCTTTCGGCTTCGTTAAGGGTCTTTAACACCCTTTATAGTCGTTATGTATTGCAATGGTAATCAGGCTCACTCGTTTACCAGCCTTTAACTTTTAAAGGAAGCCAACCGTGAACCCTGCTCACGCTTTTATAAAACATTCGATGGCGTTGAGCTTCAGAGCGTGTTTCCTATTTCATGATATATGACAGCACACAAATTCAAGTCGATGGTCCACGAACGCCGCGAATGACAGATTCATCCAACATGCCACCATTATTATTGATTGATGGAACTTCGCTTCCAGTACCCAAAAGTGCAGATACGATGGAAAATTCAGTTAGAAATTTAAGTCTAGTGCATATCTTCATCATATGTCTGGGTATGAGAGTAGAGGAAGAGGAAAGAGATCGGTGTCTGATGAGATGACAAGTTATAGAGAAGTATGGGGGAAGAAGACTTGCTGCACCGACCACAGATAAATTGGGATAAGGGTAAGAGAATGACGATGAATAGCGTTTTCCCACCTGGTTGGCGTCAGCATTCAGTCTTACCAAATGGATGCAGCCGAATATTAGTATTTTACACGGAGCAATTGTTTATCTAACCGTCACAACCCATTTACTTTGACAACAGAATACTCTTTGGTAAGACTGGTTGTCAGATTTTAAAGCTGACTACCCGTAAAGTCTGTCTTAGATCTCCGAATGACAGCCAGGACTAAAAAGACGTGCTTTCCAAGGCACGGAATGGACTCGGTATGTAATCGATGGTCACCCATCCACAGACTGACCTTGGCAAGCGTTGCTTACCCTAGGTTCGTAAGGCGGTTGTAAGTTAATAAGATAATTTGTTTACACTTCAGCATTAAGCAGCCTAATACGTTACCACTAGGGTTCATGTTCGTTTTCTATTGCACCCGATACGAGACATGATCAACAAGCAAAGCCTTCTCAGAAATAATTATCAACCTTTCAACTCGGCAATAGGCTTATTAATTAAAATCCTATCAGTTTCCACTCCGAGTGCCCACATCAAAGGCTCTTAGCTTCCGAAATTGCAATACGCATAGTACAGGCATAATATAGGTAACTACAGAAGGTCAGTTGCATATAAGGTGACTGGTTATTAGTGACCGATACTTAAACACGTGATTGTACTCCATTATAACTAACAACTTTCCCAAATTTTTTTTTTTTGATACTCATTATCTATAGATAAAGGGTGTAAATAGACCCTTAACGAAGCCGAAAGGCACGTGTTCTCCCCGTCATTGCGATATTTTTTTTGTTCTAGACCATGTATGGGAACCTTCTAGTTACGGAGATATTGGGGGTCAAAGGTTTTAATTTTGTTACTTTACTTTAAATACCTTCACGACCCCCGTACTATTCAATGCATCCACCAGCACAATGTTTTGAGTGCGATACTTGTGAGTTTTACCGTCAAACGTGATTTTTCACCCCATAAAAAAAGACGTTTCCCAGCAATATTTTTTTTCGTAGGGTTACTTAGTTTCATGTACAGAATGCTTGGTTGACGACTTCGTGAAGGGTCTGTTTACACCTTGTATAACGAGCAAAATATTTAAAAAATACAGCCGAATTGAGAACCTCCTTCTTTTTAGAAGTTGGTTAAAAACGCACGCACTCATAGATCATATGGTTCACGACCAGAGCGAATGCAGTGGCATTCGCGACTGTTTGTTTAAGATCGCCTATCTCTGAGGCGGGCCATGTTCGATCAATTATATTGCACAATAAAAATAATAATAATAATTTCAATGATATTATCATGAAATGCTAAAAGTTTTTGGCCGTTTCGGATGATTGCGCAAAGATTGAAAAAAATCTTAAGCGAGTTTAAATTTTATTGCACCATATTTCTAACCGGTAAGATTTGACAATATTGCACAATATTTTACTAAAGTCTTGATAGGTGAATACATTGAATCTTCTGAGTCGTCAATGCTATTGCCTGTTAAAATATTTTATCGTTTAAGTGCATAGGGTGACTCAATCATATTGCGCAATAAATTTACAATGCAAACTTATTGAAGGTGTAAGGATACGTAATATGCGCTTCGGCACTCGTCATCTATCTTCAGAAATACAAAATGTTAAAAGTTAAAAAAAAATCACTTAGTCTTCCCTGGACCATACCTCGGAACGTTAGTTAAGGAGAAAATGAAGGTAAAATTTCTAACTATTTCACACTTTTTTTTTTTTAATACACGTTATTATTATAACTTTACTTAAAATACCCGCATGACAATGATTGTGCATTCAGCACATGTCTTGAGTGCGGTACATTGAACGCTACCGTAAACAGTGATTTTCTAAACCAAAAAAAAAAATGTTGACTAGAGTTAGGTTGTGGGCTGAGTTATATAAGCGTAACACTAGCGATATTTTTTTTACTTTATTTAATGCCAGAATGCTTGGTTAACGGCGCTTTGTGAAAGGTATGTCTACACTCTGTTTAAACATGCTTGATTTGATGACTAATACAGAGCTGTAACAAACATTGAGTTAATTGGCGTCATTTTTTTATTTGTTTTAGCACTAATAATTTTTATACATTTTTTTATTTTAGTCGTAAATAGTTAGTAAAATAGTAGCGCTGTCGTTTTTCTTTATAATTATATTTCGTAAGCTAAGTAAATCTTAAATGTAAGAAGGTTACTGTTAAATTTGATATCTAGAGCCACTCGTTTAATTTTTGTTTTCTTATGTTATCGCTTATTTTTGTCAATGCTGGTTAACCTGTAATTGGCGACTGTGTAAGTCCAAGACAAAAACTTATGTATACTTAAAATATGTTGTACACAGAAGCTGTTGGTGAACTTATATTAATAAATTAATAATAGCCTATTTTTAATGGAAATCTTACAATGATACGTGCACTACTGCAAAACGTTGCAATACTAATCTTAGCTTTGCCTCTGAGGAGGTCACTCGATAGCAAGAAGTGCGTGTTAATTCGGAAACGAAGCGCATACATTTTTTCGTTTAACTGTACGAACGCGTCTATAGGTGCGTGTGCCTATTTTCGCTCGTTTCGTATGGAACTGACCTTCTGTCCTTATCCACTTTGTGTTCTATGCACTCCAGCCTCCAATACTTAGATAGATGGCTTGAGAATTGTACTGTTGGACAGTTATGTATGTGCTAATTGATTGAACTACTAAAGGTTATTGCCTTGTCTTCATTGTGAGAAGACCATAATTAGGTATCTGAGATTCGGGGTATAAAAATAGAATAGCGCAATTTTTTGTCTCCAAGAGCAGTGGTGGCACTCTGGTAAGGGTCCTTATCGGTTTAAAAAAAACGTGAGGAAACCCACATATCCTATAATGAACCTGCAGCATTGCCATCCAACGTGACAATGCTGCCTTCTGGACACTCTTCCTTTTGACAGCGATTAGGACGAATTTTTTGACGCCCTGTTAATCTTTTCTCATTTTGATAATCGTACTTACATTTTTTTTTTTTTACTATTTCAGATATATTTTTTTTTTACTATTTTAGACCTATTTGTAGTTTGTAAATAATGTGTACGTATAGTAATGAATGAAACTTGAAACTCTTGGCACAGCCAAGATGTGGAACTCTCTCCCACATTTAACCCTTCTGCCTTCAAAGCAAGAGTGAACAGGCATCTTCTGGGCACCTCGTTCCATCATAGACCTCATCCACCGCTTTCCATCAGGCGTGATCGAGGTCAAGAGCAGGCCCATTTTGTGATAAAAAAAGAAAAAAAAAAGAAAGGCGTTTTAGAAATACTTAACACTTCGGAGTCTTCGACTGCTTCTTTTCTAGGCCCACCGGACAGTATTACAATTTTAAGAACATTCACCATCATCATCTTCGTTCTCCTGCCCTTATCCCAATTTATGGTGTATTCCCATTAGCCCCACCGCGCGTGGCCTCACTGGTGGGGCTAGCGGGAATTGTTAAAAATAATTAAAAATTGTTCCCGTTGACCACACCGTATTTTTAATAATAAAATATTACTCAAAAACAGTTGTGTTAGTTATGGGCAGTAACCTTACGAACAGTGCTAGGCTGGCGTGAATCCAAAAAGGTATTTATTACTAGAAAACCAGCCAACCTATACCCAGAATTATTAAAATGCACACCACCTTGAGCTCATGCCACCCTGGTACTTTTTGGGGAACATTTTATGTGTCATGTTATATGCCTCACTGGCAACAAACGGGAACTTTTTCCCGTTTGATGTCAGCGAAAATATACAAGATCGTGATCAGAACTGTCGTACTGTATGGATCGGAATGTCTATTAATTCCCACTGACATCATTAAGGTTTGTTTCATTCCTTCATTTTTCTGACCTCAAGGTAGTGGGCAGGGTAGTGGGGCCAACGAAACGACGGTTTTGATTTTTCCCGTTGACCCCACTGGTGGGGCCAACGGGAAAAATCAAAACCGTCGTTAATACACCCAATTTATTTGAGGTTCGGCGCAGCATGACATTATCTTATTTAACTCAGAGATAGATTTCCTTTAAAGTTTCTTAACTAATACAGTCATTCAGTTCACTTAATATAATTTGATCCCCGTCCCAGACAGAAGCAGGTCCTTTGAATGTTCTAGTTTACAAATAGCCGGCTTTAACGGGTCACTGACAGGATGTCCGGTGTTGCGACTAGTTTTACGACAGACTGAACAGTGTTGCCACTAAGCCATTTATATTCCTTTTAATATTGTGATCGTTTCATTTAAATTTTTTGTAATAGCAGCGCATTGAAGATTTTTACTTTGCTTGGCGCTAGTCTCCGAAATTCATATGTAACACAACACCATAATTATGAAATCATGCCTGTGAAACCCAGAAGAGTTAGGTAGATAGGACTAAGGGATGAGCCTATTGCCATTAACCGAGCACAAATTCGGACTCCGTGGTTCATCATCTGCCTAGCCTTTTCCCAACTATATTGGGGTCGGCTTCCAGTCTAACCGGATGCAGCTGAATACCAGTATTTTACATTGAGCGACTGCCTGTCTGACCTCCACAACCCAGTTAGTAATGGGTAATACGACACCCCTTGGTAACACTGGTTGTCAGACTTTTTGGGCCACTGACTACCTAACGACTGTCAAAGATCTACAAATGACACCCGGGACCAACGGCTTAACGTGCTTTCCGCGTTTTTCCGGAGAAATTCTTTGAATAATAACACAATAACACTGCCTGACAATTGAACCCAGGATTCTGCGATTCTGGCATTCAGCTACATCCGCTTAGACTGGAAGCCCAACATACATAGTTGGGGAAAAGCTAAGCAGAGGATGATATTTCCATCAGTTTGACAGCTACTCGTACGTCACTTAAATTGAGCCTTCGGCACTTTGCATTGATTCCTTTCCAAATCTCACCAGACTTTCAATCGACGATCATAAATTGTATCTTACCTAAATTCCTATAACACGGATACGGTGCTCAACTGATTTGATACTGGAGCGTTCACTTCTACGTTTCATTAGACTTGGCTACGAGTTGCACGTTCAACGAACACGCGTGTTGCGACAGTGGCAGCAAATGACAAAAAAAATGTTGTGAGAATGCCACAAGTCACCGACGTAAGTCGCACCGTAAGAGGTCGTGAATAGAGCCTAACGTTTTGGTAATGAAGAAGTTTCCATGATTGTTTTTGGATCAAGTTTAATAATTTGTACAAGAAGAAACAAAAATGTGAAAAAAAACACAAAAGATCTTTAAAAATGACAAAACTACTTTAAAGTTTTTTTGCGCTTGCAATGAAGTAAAGTGACGTCACTTTACCTCGTGTAACAAGCCGTGTCGCAAGTCGCATCGGAAATCGTGTCGCAAGTCGCATCGCATATCGCAAATTACGGCGGAAGTCGCAAATCACGTCGCAAGTCAAAAATCACGTCGCAAATCGCGTATCAAGACACATCGGTAGTCGCATCACCAGTCGCGTCGCCGACTTAACGGTTAGGTATACTACACCCAACTGATTTGATACTTGCCTATCGCTGTCGGAAACGTTCACATCCGCGTTTGATTAGTTCCTAACACGTTTGATGCCAATTAATGTTCGGGGAACTATATTTAGATACAGTTTAGGTTCGAGTTAGTTGGGAGCTGTGATTAGTGATATGCAGGGATGTTATAATGAAAACGGATTTGCTAGGATATTTATATATATTATATCTAGCCCATATTGTCCCACGGCTGGCCAAGGGCCTCCCTCTATTCCTTTCAAAGGTCACGCTTCTGTGCTACTTCTTTCCAATTCTCAAGAAAGACATCCAGTTCGTCCCGCCATCTCCTTCGTGGTCTGCCACGACCCCGCGTCATTGTTTCAGGGCACCAATCCTGAGCGTTGCGGGCCCACAGTTCGTTCGGGATGCACCAGACATGTCCTGCCCAGTCCCATTTAAGCTAGGCTAAGAATATTTTATCATTAACATGACGCTTAATTTTCTGGATTGCTTAACACTATGTATTGATGTTTTGCCGGCAGTTTAAGGTTTTCTGATAAATTAAATCGACAGTTAAGTTTTCTGACGGAATCGGAAAAAAGTAGTGCTATGATTTTAACAGGTTCCAACAATCTCCTTTACGCTTATAAAAATATTTAACAAACTGCCAAGTAAATAAAAGCATCAAGAGATTTCAACACGTTCAAAAATCTCTACATGAATTTTTAATACAAAAAGCATATTATTCCATCAATGAATACCTAGAAGAAAAATGTAAAGTGTTTCTTAGCTTCAGTTCATAAGATTGTTATTAGCCTTGTATTATTTAAAATTTGTTTCGTCTAATGTATATTTTATTAAAATTTAATACTAGGTAATGAACTGTGCGGCTGCGGGACTGTTCGAAAGAGATACCGCGGCCCTGGAACACAAAGGGCAATGAAGGAACATGGATGGGTTTTAGTCAGTAAGAGTCTGACACTCCCTCCCACTTCACCCAGAACGGGAGAAGTCATTTTATGATTTCCCATGCGTTAAAAAAAAAAAAAAAAAAAAAGGTAATGAACTGTAATAAGGTAATAACAGTATTTTTAGTATTTATTTAAGTTTCAGTTTACATTTTTATACTCATTAAAACTACAACCTGTATTAATAATTTGTATGCCTTGCAAGGCAGTACATAGTGAGACATAACTTTTTTTTTATAACACCGCTTACTTTTACCTATGTGCCACAAATAAACATTGAATTTGAATTTGAAATAAAACCGACTTCAAAAACACAAAAAAGTGAAAAAATAACTTTAGCTTCAGAAGTCGGTGACAAAAAAACTAAATCAAACAAACAAAAGTCACCGACTTCGGTTTTATTTTTTGCAAAAAAGTTTTTATTTTTCCATTTTTAGTTGTAATAAAAAAATCAAATACCCCTGCGTAAACAATGCATATTTATGCGATAGCAGAAATCGCGGTTGATTTGCTGTCATTTTTTAAAGAGTTCCTGTGTCTGTCTCCGAAACTCATCATCAGATCTATATGAAATTTAAATAAGACCGTTTCGGAATAAACCGCTTTCGAACAAAAAAATAATTTTGCAAATCCGTCTATATATGACGGAGTTATGCCCGAACATACATTAAAAAAAATATATATATATAAACATCCGAATTGAGAACCTCCTCCTTTTTGAATAAAGCCGGTTAAAAAACACAAATTTATCTACTAAAAGGGATAATAAACATGGGGAATTTATTTAAAGCACAGTTTGAAAACTTTTTGACATAGTTCACAAGAAAATTTAAAACTACATAAACTAAGTAGGACCAATCCAATATTCCTGTCCTGCAGTGTACATCTCATTATGCCACTTCCTACAGCAAGAGCTTCTAATCAAAGTTTTACGACCATCCTGTATCAGTGCCATATTGATGACGTAACCGTTGCCTAGCAACGCCTAAACTAGACACCAATTTATGTAAATTAGCTAGTTCGTGACGTCACTAAATGCCTATTAACGCCCATACCCTTTGGTGTTCCCAATTTACTAGGAAGATAATTGGTGTTCTCGCCCTGATGGGAATTTTGGGGAAAACTGTTTGTTTCAAGTTGGAAATACTTTTAAGACAAAACCTTATTCGTATACTAATAAAGAATGAGCTCAAAGTTTTGAAATAGGATCTAACGCCTCTTCTCTTTTAAAAAATAAATTACAAAACTCCACCAACAGCATGTTAATGCCGTTCATCATCTGCCTAGCCTTTTCCCAACTATGTTGGGGTCGGCTTCCAGTCTAACCGGATGCGGCTGAATACCAGTATTTTACATGGAGCGACTGCCTACATGACCTCCACAACCCAATTAGTACTGGATAATACGATACCCCTTGGTGAGACTGGTTGTCAGACTTTTTGGGCCACTGACTACCTGTAACGACTGTCTAAGATCTATAAATGACAGCCGCTACCAACGGCTTTACGAGGAAACTCGGTATGTACGATAAAACTCAATGTAACACATTCAAAACATTGTGCTTATGGATGCATTGAATAGTAAACGGGTCATGGAGGTATTTAAAGTAAAGTTTATACCCTTAAAATATAGTATTTAAAAATAACTTGTGAAAAAGTTGGAACTTTGACCCCCAATAACTCCGTAAATAGAAGGTTCCCAGGTCTAGAACAAAAAAAATATCGCAATAGCGGGGAGAACAAGTGCCTTTCGCCTTCGTTAAGGGTCTATTTACACCCTTTTTAATTATACCTGCTAGCGGAATGTTCTTGTTCGTCCGTCTCATATCATTTTCTCTTTGTTTCAGGACTTGACAGAAGAAAAAGACTAGCAGATATGCGGGTAGTAATCACACAGCACTTCACGGAAAGAACAGTAACACCGGGTGGTGATGTATGTAGTTTTTCTGATTTAAATTCTGTGTACTACAACATAAGGTATATTAGAGTGTCAGTGGGCGCAGTTGCGCTTGCACCACTAGATGGACAAGGCTATACCACAAGGTGTAAACGGACCCTTCACGAAGCCGTCAACCAAGCATTCTTTACACCAAACTAAGTCACTCTACGCAAAAAAAAATTGCTTAGAAACGACTTTATTTTTGGAGAAAAACAATTACCTAACGGCTTAAGGTAGTACTCAATGTAACGCACTCAAAACATTAAGCTAACGAACGACGCGAAAAGTCAGCTGACCCGACAGAGTTCATCGAACTCATCGTCGCGCTTGCCGTTCGCTACGTGAGTTTTGCCACGGTAACGATACATTGCGTATGAGGAAATAAAAAAAATCTTTATAAATTGGATTCCCATAACATTCCTGAAATAATTTCTTGTATCGGTCGTCCTAGTATGATATACCGAGTTCCCCCATCAGTTTGTAGAGGCCTGTCCCTTACACCCTGTATTTTGCATGCGTAATGTAATTCATCCCGACCACAGAACTCTTTATTGTGAGTGATACTCACTTGACTAGATTTTTTAATGCCATCGTATCTAACGCCTTTTTGATCCTGGTTAATTAGTGTTTTAATAATTTTTCAGATCAGCATGCAATGTGCAGCGAGCGGCGATAGACCTCCACAGTTCGTGTGGGAAAGAGACGGCATTATTGTGTCGAGTAATACTGATCCAAGGTAATTTTTTGTAATAGTCAATTACGATCAAGTTAAAAAAAGAACCATAATGAATGTATGGTTGCTTTGGTAAAAAGAATAATAAACGCTCTTTGCCTACTGCTTCAAACTTAAACTCAATCTCAAAGCATTTATTTCAATTAGACCATTATAGGCGCTTTTGAGTGTCACAAAAAACGAAGAGCGAAGCTACAGTCACAGACACAAGTCATAATAACTTGTGATAGTATGGAGAAGAATGGGCAAGAAACTCCATGGACACTCTTTTCAATCAAAATATTCTTCGGGAAAGATGTGGCATTACTTCAGTTCCCTTAAACTCACGTCATTCTCTGAAAGCCTTGCTTCTATTCAAGTAGATTTCAAAGTTGCTGTAACCGTTGATGTCGACAATCGCAACCCAAGAATCCAAGAGACATCTTCGTGTTAATTGTCAACCTACAGCAGTCCACTGCTGGACATAAGCTTCTTCAATCACATGCCACTCAACTCGATTATCAGTAACTCTCAGCTAGTTGCTACCAGCCACCCTGCGAAGATCGTCGCTCCACTTAGCCTGAAGGCGTTCCACCACACGCCTGCCAATTCGTGGTCTCCACTTAAGAACACGTCTACCCCAACGGTCATCGGTTCTACGGCTAATATGGCCGGCCCATTGCCACTTCAGCTTACTTATTCTGTAAGCTATGTCGACAACTCTGGTTCTCTGTCAGATCATCTCATTCTAGATGCGATCGTTCGGAGAGTAAGTCATAACAGGCAAAACGCACTGATTGAAGACCTTAGTCTTTAGGCTGTGTGGAATATGCGACGAAAAGACCCGACGAACTCTTTTGTATTTATTACGTTATAATTTTAAGCTAGTATCTTTTCTGTTAGCACAATGGGCATTTGATATCTGCCAACACTAATCTACGGGGTGTAAACAGACCCTTCACGAAGCCGTCAACCAAGCATTCAGTACATCAAACTAAGTGACTCTACGCAAAAATTAACGCACTCGAAACTTAGTGCTGATGGATGATTTGAATAGTAAACGGGTCATCGAGTTAATTAAAGTAAAATTAAAACCTTTAAAAGTCGTATTAAAAAAGAAAATGTGAGAAAATTGGAACTTTGACCTCCAATATCTCCGTAACTAGAAGGTTCCCAGGTATGGTTCACAACAAAAAAATAATCGCAATGATGGGGAGAACAAGTGCCTTTCGGCTTTGTTAAGGGTCTTTTTATACCCTTTATTTTTTTTTTCCAGATACGCACTTGGTCAACTGATGACATCAGACAACTCAGTGGCATCACAACTGAACATCACTCGAGTGAGGGTCGAAGACGGAGGACTGTACTCTTGCACAGCCAGGGAAGGTGACCATGTGGCTTCGCACGAGAACAGGCTGGATGTTTATGGTGAGTTACAAGAATAAGACAAGACACCATAGCAACTGCCTCGTTGGTCGAGTGGTCGCTGAGCATGAGATTAAGCTCAAACTCAAACTCAAAGCATTTATTTCAATTAGACCATTACAGGCACTTTTGAATGTCAGAAGATCCTGGATCCTAGATCCTCGGTTCGATTCCCAGGTAGGGGTCAGTGTTATTGGGTTTTTTAGGAATTTTCTCAGTAGCAACCACGGAGTCTAGATTGGTGCCCGGTTGATGGTTACATTGAATGGATTTAAATTAATTGTACACATTTTACTACATTGGATTTAAATTAATTGTACACATTTTACTACATTGGATTTAAATTAATTGTACACATTTTACTACATTGGATTTAAATTAATTGTACACATTTTACTACATTGGATTTAAATTAATTGTACACATTTTACTTTAAATTTTTTCTTCTTTCTAATTTCAGGACCACCATACATCAGATCTCTGCCACCAGTAAAAGTACAAAGTGGAGAATCAGTCAACTTGAGGTGTCCGTTTTATGGATATCCAATAAGGTACGAGTAATTAAGTGTGACTTAGCTTACATTTAATTACATACATACTAATAAATAAAATTGAAGTGCCTGTTTGTAATATCAAAATAACAGCTTTTTACTGAATGCATATGAAAATATCCGTGGTTGGCGTGAACACATTGACATGTCGACTTCTATGATTTTTTTTTTATGGGCTTATTACATCCTACGCATTAGGAATTTATATGAAAAAAATTGACAGTTCTAAATATACATAATTTTTGGAGCAATCGACTTTGGTAATATGTTGACATCTAGCATTTTGACATGTCTAACTTAACAAAACCTCATGTCAAATTAACGATTCACATTTTTTTGTGATTGAACATTGATATTTTGATATATCAACCTATACTCAGTACCAAAATAATATTCGTTATTTGATATCTTAAGTTATACATTTAAAAGTTTTCTTTAGGTACTCATTTTAAATTGACAAATTGAAGTGTCAAGGTATTGCCAGCTGAGGTATTTTTGATTAAATCGTGACAAATTGAGATATCAAGTTATGGCCAACCGAAGTATTTCTGTTTAAATTGCGATATATTGAGATGTCCAGTTACGGCCAACGAAGTTCTGAACCCTAAATGTAATAAGTATAGGTATCACTACATGTCCGTTACAAAAAACTTGAACGTTAAATGTATATGTTTAGTTGACAACTTATGTACCTAAAAAATAATCGAGTTATCAACAAACTTTCCTAAAAACGAATCATTTTTAAAATATCGTGGCACATCCCGCGCTCGTGTGTTGGTAAACAAACGTCAGTTTGGAGTTCAGAAAACACGCGCGCACGAGTGTTAGTGCTTCAAATTATATATTATTATTTTGTCTTATTACATTTCCTTTATTCGTTTTCAAACATATTGATTACATTTTTAAATATTCCAATATAAAAAAAAAACATTTAAAAATATGAAAAATAGTAGGCCACCAGCACTGGGAACAGGGTCCGAGCTGCCGATGGTCAGGGCTCTTGAGAAAGGAACCTCTTAACAATACGCGCCGTGTCCAGGAGTACCGCTTTCTGAATCAAGCCCTTGATCCAGGTACCAAGCGCGAGCCTCCTCAGGTGTTGGCCGAGGCTCTTGGCAATTAAACCATTGGCGGACACAACTGTCGGCACAATGACTGCCGTACTCTCGTCCCACATGTAGACAACCTCGCAAGCCAGATATATGAATTGTTTATCTTTCTCTGCTTTCACGAGGTTCTCGTCATACGGGACCGTTATATCAACAATCATTCCCCGACGCTCCAATCAATCTATCACCACAATGTCAGGTTTATTGGCAACAATAGTCCTGTCAGTGATGATAGATCGATCCCAGTACAACGTGATATTACCATCATCGAGAACTGGGTCGGGTGCATACTTATAGTATGGCACTTCTGATTCCACAAGGTTGTACTTCAAAGCAAGTTGCTGGTGGATAATCCTGGCAACGAGGTTGTGTCTATGCAAGTACTCTCCGTTAGCCAGACGAGAACACTCAGAAATAATGTGTCGGATCAATTCTCTCGGACGCTGGCATGCCCGACATATGTCAACCGTGCCATCCTTCACAAGGTTTTTCCGGTAGTTATTCGTCATCATAACTTCATCCATTATTGCACAGATAAAACCTTCGGTTTCTCCAAATAAGTCACCGAAGCGCAGCCAAGATACGGACGCTAAGAAGTCTACATCGGGACCATGTAGGGCCCGCTAAAAGCGTCCGTGAAGCTCCTTGCTCTGCCATACGATCTCCTTGCGATCATTAGTGTCTAATACTCTAGGTTTGCGCCAGTTCTCGTTAGCCAGGGAGATCGGGGTGAGGCCCTTCCCTTGTCCACTGACACCACATCTCGGTGCATCCCCACGTCGGCTTCTAGGAAGTATTCTCTGAGACTGCAAACCTCACGGTTGTGCAGGGTCTTAGCATTTAAGAAGCCACGACCCCCGCACTTCCGCGGGATATACAGTCTCATCACCGACGACCGTGGGTGATGCATTCGATTTGCGGTCAGCAGTGCATGGACCCTCCTATCCAGGACGTCAATTTCCGACTGATTCCATTTGAGTATGCCGAAAGAATACATCAAAACCGGCATGACCCAATCGTTAAAAGCGCGCACTTTGTTTCCGCCTGATAAAAGACTAACTAGTACCTTATTCAGACGGCCAAAGAAGCCCTCCCTCAACGATTGTTTCATGTGGGCAGAATTGATACCTAATGCTTCCGACATACCCAAATACTTGTAGGTTTCTGTTGAGGAGAGGGATCTAAGGTGTATAAAATCCGAGAGTTGAGTTCCCACGGATTCCAAAATCTCCCCTCGCTTCACATTCATGACTGCACATTTGTCCACACCAAATTCCATCCTGATGGCGCTACTGAAAGTTTCCGTTACCTTCAGTAGCTTCATCAGTTGCAAATGGTTGGAGGCAAAGAGTTTCAGATCATCCATGTAAAGAAGGTGAGATATGACCTGACCACCTCTCCTCAACCGATAGCCTAGACCTGAACCCTAAAGCAGTGTGCTGAGAGGATTCAAGGCTAGACAAAACCACAATTGACTCAGACTATCACCCTGGAATATACCGCGATCGATCCTTATCGGTTCGCTGTTCCCCTGGATCTGTCGACATCCTGGATAGCGAAGGACCGCTCATGACATCAGGAAGGTACGCAAAGTTGCATCAACTTTATACAACTCCAGCACCCTCATGAGCCATGTATGAGGCACAGAATCATAGGCTTTTTTATTATTTTTTTTTAGTTAAAGAGAACACAAATGAGAATCAATCATTTATATGATTGGGTGCAGCTGGTGAGGACTTGCAAAGTTCAGAAACCATTCAAGGTCGTGGTGATGACGGTAAATGATTTCTTGGATTTTGCCGAACTAAAATCCAAGAAAGGACCCTTTTCTGTCACAATACTGGACGATTCTGGGGACAAATTTCTGTGGCAACCTATTAAATGGCTGTACTCGTAATATAATAAAAACAGCGTAGGAAAAATAAATTTCAAGAAAAGCCTGGATCGCGAACCCCCTTTCAAGTCAGTAAATTTTCGGAAAAGAGGAAAAACCACCTTAGATTTCTTTAAGTTGAGCCAAATCCTTTTTTTTCTCTGCACTGATTGGCAAAGCTTGCCAATCAGTGCATGACGATTAGTTCGAAGAGTTTTACATTAATATAAAAACTCTCGGTGATGACTCTGCATCTACTGATCCAGATTTGGGCGAGGACAACCCAGATGAAGAGGATTCTGAGGTCCAATGAAATATGAATGGTAATGTGGTATACATGGGAGTGATTAATGGGTTTTCAACGAGGTTGAGGAGTCAATGTTTTAGTTATTTGTGTTAGTAACATATTTGGATCGGTTTACTATGCAATTAAAATAAGGTGTTTATCATTAAAAAACATTGTTTACCTAATAATACTCCCCACTCAGAAGGTGAATAAGTTGATAACTGTTGGTGAACAAGTTGACAACTCGGTGAATAAGTTGATAACTCTTTGGTGAACGACTTGACAAGTCTATTATTATGCAATCTATGGGGAATTTCGTTTATTTATTGTCATCATTGAAAAGATGGCATACAATAACCTTTAAAACAACTAAAACATGAACGTTAAACTAATTTACCGATTTACCAGAAGACGTCAAAACTTTAAAATGGCCGTCCTGACAAATTACAATTTTAGACATGTCAACATATTCACGCCAGCCACGGATATAGGTACGGCACTTATAACAAAAACACATTTTTTTAAATTTTTGTCTGTCTTTCTGGCACCGATTTTGACGATTTTTAGTATATACTAGCTTCTGCCCGCGACTTCGTACGCAGATCCTGTTGCTTATGCCAGCGACAACGGGGTCGTCAAAATCGAAGATCTGACACGTCTGATGTCGAATTCTAAGAGCCCGGGGATGGGAAAACAACGGGATGCGCGAGACGATTCGAGACGTTCCATATCTTTCATTTTTGTAAGTCAGAAGTCGATGCGTAGATACGCTTGGAACTCAAGCGTAATTCTCTATCCGTGAACGTATCCGACTCGCGAGACAATGCGTGACGTTCACGATCAGTGGTCAGTCGCGCATCACGTTCCCCACTTGTCTCTAGAGACCTAGAAGTCGATGCGTAGATACGCTTGGAACTCAAGCGTAATTCTCTATCCGTGAACGTCTCCGATTCGCGAGACAATGCATGACGTTCACGATCAGCGGTCAGTCGCCCATCATATTCTTCACAGTTCTCTAGAGACCTGGATGTAGATGCGAAAATGCGCTGAGAACGCAGGCGTGCTTCGTTATCCAAGAAGAAGAGAAGAGAAGAGAGGAAGAGGTTTCCACGGAGCGAGTTGCAGCCTGATGTTCTCGAACAGCATCAAGTCTCTCCTGACTTTCTTCGGTAGATTCTTGGGATCTTATGATCCTCAATCTTTTAGCTCCTTTGGAACATTGGGAAAGATTTGACCTCTTTCTAGGCATGGTTATAGTTTTATTGTGAAGATACCTGATCAATTAAAATCTAAGTGACAGCTCCCCTGCGTTACCGGGTAGGCTACCGTGTCACGAAGATAAGTGGAAAAAGTCTAAAACACTCAAATAACATAAGCCCGAAGGCATATTTATTCGATAAAATAAAAAAATAAATAGGAGTTTTGTCCAATAGAGTCAAATTTTCAATGATATACCGTCGTCATCGAATATCAGTCCTAAACTGTTACCGCCTTCACCGCGTGGAGATACTCCCAGCTTATGTTATTTTATAATTATACAATGAAATTATTGATAGCTTTGATTTCCACATCAGATGTTTCTGATCTTCGATTTTTATAAGTCAACAGGAAATGCCCATCAGACCGAACAACTTTTGCTAAGACGTCATTCCTAAATGTGTTATGGTGTAGCTGGGCTCTTGGAGTTCCACAACAGATTTTCCAGATCTTCGATTTTTATAAGTCAACAGAGAGTGCTCATCAGATTGAACAATTTTTTCTAAGACGTCATTCCTATATGTGTTATGGTGTAGCTGGGCTCTTGGAGTTCCACAATAGGTGTTCCAGAACTTCGATTTTTATAAATCAACAGAGAGTGCTCATCAGATTGAACAATGTTTGCTAAGACGTCATTCCTATATGTGTTATGGTGTAGCTGGGCTCTTGGAGTTCCACAACAGGTGTTCCAGATCTTCGATTTTATAAGTCAACAGAGAGTGCTCATCAGATTGAACAATGTTTGCTAAGACGTCATTCCTATATGTGTTATGGTGTAGCTGGGCTCTTGGAGTTCCACAACAGGTGTTCCAGATCTTCGATTTTATAAGTCAACAGAGAGTGCTCATCAGATTGAACAATGTTTGCTAAGACGTCATTCCTAATATGTGTTATGGTGTAGCTGGACTCTTGGAGTTCCACATCAGGTGTTCCAGATCTTCAAATTTATTCTCTCAGCAGAAAATGCTTATCACGTGGAACAATTTTTGCTATGGTACCATTTTTGTATCTCTTATAGTTTAGCTATTCTATTGCGGTTCTGCATCAGGTGTTCAAGTTTCCAAGATAAATTATAGCCTATATGTTGCCCAGACTTAATACCTATACAACAAAAAAAAATCTTTCAAATCCGTCTAGTAGTTCCGAAGATTAGCGTGTACAAACAAACAGACAAACAGACAAACAGACAGAATATTTTTTTTGGATTCGTGCTCTATTACTGTTTCTAAACCACCCTCAATTTTTTTTTTTTAAATATATTCCATGTACAGACACAGTTTTTTTAACTGTCTTATTATATGTATAGAAGATATATAGATATAGATATTTAACTGGCAGATAGCTGATGTTATAAGGTCTAATATAGGCTCCTTTTATTTTATAAAAATAATTAGGGTTCTGAAAAACATTAAAACCCTTGAAATTGTTAACCAAATCCGATTCGAATAGGGAACTATTATTTTATAATAACTTCAAGAGAACGAAGGTCGCGAGCATCAGCTAGTATAAATACAGAAAATATCCTGCATTACCTGACCTCGTATTTAGGACATCGACTGTACGTTATCGTATTTAACTTAGGTTTCAGAGGTTGCCAAAATACACACCACCACATTTTCTTATCGTTTCTTAAACATAAAAGAACCTCAAAAGTGTTTGATTACTACCTATCGCATCTTAGCATACCATCTAACATTAGAACCAAGAGCAAAATAATATTCAGCATCATACCCTAAAAACTTCCTGCAACAAAAAATATTCTTCTTACAGCAAAATTGACTGGGAGTTCCAAGGCAAGCTGCTAACTTCAAACGCGATCTTCCAGTCGCGGTACAAAAGATCGCACCAGAAACGGAAGACCAGACGGAATGCTCCAAGTGTCAACTTGAATGGAATCCTCTCCATACCTGAAATATCTAAAGAATCCAACGGCGCAGGTTTGATTGCAATACTTGTAATAGAATAGAATAGAAATATTTTATTTCAGACCGGAGTCCATAGGGTTGGAAACAATTTTACTTAACTTCTAGTGTTAGTAGGTTTCAGACACAGATGAAAATATACAATTAAAATTCAGCGTGGAGCCGTTTCCACCTCCGCAGCTTCGGGGAATCCCATCGATCTGCAAATACACTGAGAATACTGTTGGTGCCGCCGCGAACACGAGTCATCAGGGATGCACATCTACTCCTAATAATGGCGGCAAAACTATCAATATTATTATCTGCAAACATCCCCGACGCACTGCAACGCCACGCCAGCCGTAGCAGTACTCTCAGTGCATTATTATATTGAACGCGTAGGTCGCTGTATGTCCGCTGAGTGAAGTTGACCCACAAGCTGCATGTGTAGAAGGACTGACAGTAAGCTTTGAAAAGCGTTACTTTAACAACAAATTTTAATTACAAATGCATGCAAAAACACTAGCCCATTCCGTGTTCTCTGTTTGAGTGATGATAATATCGCAATTTTTTTAGTGTACATTTTTAATATTCTTGACAAGATCGATTCGGTTCTTCAGATATCTTCACTACAATTGTGTCAGTGAAGTAATCAAAAGCTTAATTTTTGTTTATGTCTTTTCGTGTATTGAAAGTATTGAAACATCAACTTGATTTTTTCATTCCGGAATTTAATCCGGCCTGTATATTAGTAAGTTTTCGATTTTCTCAAAAACTAATAATTCAGTTTTGTCAAGTGAATGTCAGCACCGAATGGACAACTAGAATCAATTAATTCCATGTACATTTCTACATCCAAAAGTGCTTATTCGTAACTGTATTGAAATAAATTGTTTAACTTTGACGTTTTCAGTTTACACGTGCATAGTGACGAGTCCATCAGGCGAGATGGCTAGAAGAGCCTTCGAGATGCAAGTCATAGAGGCTCCAGTACTAGATGATCTGTTGTTGGGAACGAATCTGCAGGAGGGACAGATTGTGAATATATATTGTAATGTCAGGACTGGGGATCTGCCGATACATTTTGAGTGGTTGAAGGATGGGAAGAGGATTCCTAGCGGTTTGAAGGTAAGATTGCAATTCACAATTTATTTGGTTTCACCTGGTTCTACATTCTTTGTTTTATCAATAAGATTAGATCTACCATCACATCTCGATCTGCCTAGCATTTTCCCGACTGTGTTGGAGTCGGCTACCAGTCTAACCACATGCAGCTGAATACCAGTATTTTACATGGAGCGACTGCCTACCGGACCTCCACAATCCAGTAAGTACTGGGTAAGACGAGAACCGTTGGTAAGACTTCTTGTCAGGCTAACGGGATACTGACTACCTGTATGACTGCGACTGTCAAAGATCTACAAATGACAGCCGGGACCCACAGCTTAACGTATACAGGGTGTTTGGTAGATGGGTGCAAAGCCTGAAGGGGGTGATAACTTAGACCATTTAGAACTTATTAAGCTAAACTTGTCTTAGACGAAGTCTGCTCCTTGTATTTTTTTTTTGAAACTCTAAGGTTTTTAACAATAATACCCATTTTTTTTCAATTAATTGTTAATCGTGTCCAGTAAAAGCTGTTATGTTATTATTTTTTATTTATGTAATGTTTGATTACTCAAACAAAATAATTCCCAAGCCTCTGTGTCATCAGAGAAACATTCTACGCCATATTCAAGTTTGAGAAACTTTTAAAAATCAAGACAATGTTTTGTTTACGGCACAATAAAAAAAATTAAAAAATAGCCTCAGTTGATCAAACCTTTTTAAAAACATGCTTGGTTATTGCCCTTTCTTTTGAGGTACTATTTACGCAGATGTCTCATCAACTCTTGGAATTAGGATGTACAAAGCAAATTGAGGTCGAATATTTAATTTTTAAACAGACCAAAATAATGCAACATTTTTGTTAAAATAATTTATTGTTCATGTTCAAAATGTTGACCGCGGTTTCTTACACAAGCGCGTGCCCGTCTTCTCACTTCTGTAGCCGTGATTTTTAATTTCATCTCCTGCTTCATGACTTGAAATACCGTTTGGATTCTTTCTATTAATTCTTCTCTAGTTGAAATTTCAACGTGCGTGTAGACGAGCTCCTTGGCCCGTCCCCAAACGAAAAAATCCACAGGAGTTAAATCCACCACATAACACACCACATAATACCAATATTGGCAATGAGAAGACCAATGATTTTTCAACAAGATGGTTATCCAGCACACTGGACCCTAAACGTGAGAGAACATTTAAATAATTGTTTCCCAGAGAGCTGGATTGGCAGAGACGGGCCCATCCCTTGGCCACCTCGATCACCCGATTTCACTCCTGTGGATTTTTTCGTTTGGGGACGGGCCAAGGAGCTCGTCTACACGCACGTTGAAATTCAACTAGAGAAGAATTAATAGAAAGAATCCAAACGGCTTTTCAAGTCATGAAGCAGGAGATGAAATTAAAAATCACGACTACAGAAGTGAGAAGACGGGCACGCGCTTGTGTAAGAAACCGCGGTCAACATTTTGAACATGAACAATAAATTATTTTAACAAAAATGTTGCATTATTTTGGTCTGTTTAAAAATTAAATATTCGACCTCAATTTGCTTTGTACATCCTAATTCCAAGAGTTGATGAGACATCTGCGTGAATAGTACCTCAAAAGAAAGGGCAATAACCAAGCATGTTTTTAAAAAGGTTTGAACAACTGAGGCTATTTTTAAAAAAAAATTATTGTGCCGTAAACAAAACATTGTCTTGATTTTTAAAAGTTTCTCAAACTTGAATATGGCGTAGAATGTTTCTCTGATGACACAGATGCTTGGGAATTATTTTGTTTGAGTAATCACACATTACATAAATAAAAAATAATAACATAACAGCTTTTACTGGACACGATTAACAATTAATTGAAAAAAAATGGGTATTATTGTTAAAAACCATAGAGTTTCAAAAAAAAAATACAAGGAGCAGACTTCGTCTAAGACAAGTTTAGCTTAATAAGTTCTAAATGGTCTAAGTTATCACCCCCTTCAGGCTTTGCACCCATCTACCAAACACCCTGTATAATGGGTGGTCACCCATCCACGAACCAACCTAGGCAAGCGCGACTTAACCAGAAGATCGACCTGAGCTTCTGTTATTATTAAGCCACGAGCTTCTATTTACTGTAACGACTGTCAAAGATGTAAAAATGACATCCGGGACTAACGGCTTAGCGTGCTCTCCGAGGTATGGGGGAAACTCGGTATGTAATGGTTGCATGGTCACCCATCCACGGTGCAACCTATGCCAGCGTGGCAAGATCGACCCGAGCGGCTGTTATTATTTAGCCACGAGATCCTCATCTCAGTCTATGTAGCACTGTGAATCAAAAGAGCGATAATAAGGATTTTTCTTTTTTCCTCGTGTCATTAATGCTTAACCTGGTGTCTGAGTGTTTATAGTGCTTATTGTATATTATTTTATTATCATCGTGCTTGTTATCTACTGATCCTAAGATTTCTACTATCTTTTCTGTGTTTACTCGTGAGGACCTGTAATTGGCTCTGTGTTGCCTATACAATTGTTATTCATTTGTCATAGCTGTTGGTTCTCCTATCTACAAATAAATAAATAAACTTAATACCAAAATTCTAAAAAATCCGAACAACAGAACCCGGCGACACGGTAGGCCCAGAAGGGGATGGCGTGACGAGCTTGTCAAAAGGATTGGGCCCAAATGGCCAAAGACAGACATAAAAAAAAAATAAAAAAATACTAAAATTAACTCAAGTCACGAAAAGTCGTCAACATTATCCAAATGAAACGTTTTATTTATTTACAGGTGGTGGAAAGAAACTCCGAGTTGTTCAGTGCGCTGGTGATCAAGAAAGTCTCCTTAGAACATTGTGGTACCTACACATGCGTCGCTTCCAACCACGTGGCGAAAGTCAATAGATCTACTGAGCTGTACATAAAAGGTAATTTCAACTTTAGGGCTATGTCAACTTAGTCCAAATTTCACCAATCGGTTGCTAAACGGGCCGACGACGCCTAAAAGGAAATGCTTGCAACTAATTTAGAGTTCGCCCATAAAGGTCTATTTACACCCGGGGCTGCGGGACTGTTCGAAAGAGATACCGCGGCCCTGGAACACAAAGGGCAAAGAAGGAACATGGATAGGTTTTAGTCAGTAAAAGTCTGACACTCCCTCCCAATCCACCCAGAGCGGGAGGAGTTATTTGATGATTTCCCATCCGTAAAAAATAAATAAAAACAGGTGTATTTACACCAGACTAGCGAATGCTCGTTCTGATCCCACTTGATCACATTCTAGTTACATATTCGTGTTCCAACCAGAACACAGCAACAGTGCTGAGCAGCACTGCGACTGCTGTCCATGAGGTCCTGGGTTCGATTCCCGGTTCGGGCAAAGTGTTATTGGGTTTTTCCATCAGGAATTTCATAGTAGCTGCTTCGCTCAAATAGGCTCTCATGGAACATGGGACTTAAACACAACTAGCAAAATGAGGGTGTACTATTTAGTACACCTCTGCTTAACTCTTCAGGGATTACAGGCGTGATGTTATTGAGCTGCATTTTTTTTTTCCTTTTACTACATTTTTTTTTTTTTAATACCGTACGTTAAAGGTCTCACGACCTCTTTTACTAATCAAGTTATAGTTTAACACCGCCATATCTAATACTATTTGATATCTAATATTAATTTCTATTACTATTTTTTCAGTTGCACCAAAATGGCTTGAAGAACCAAACAACTCTTCGCTCCTCCTTGGCAGAAGAGGCACTGTATCATGCAGTGCAAGTGGCTACCCACAGCCTCAAGTGCATTGGATGAAGAAAGATGGTAAGCACCCATGACATTTAAATGGAAGTCTTTAAATAGACTCCGGAGCCAGGTTAGTCCCAGCAAGGAAAACCTACGCAGGTGGAGATTCATTAATGACTCTGCCCTGGAGTGTAAATGTGGTGCTGTTCTACAAACGATGGGGCACTTAATATCGTGTCCTGCGTGTCCTGTTGTTTGTTCACTACAGGAACTGATGGACGCTACTGAAAGCGCCAAACAAGTGACTCAGTTCTGGGCCGACACAATTTAGATTGCCATCGACACGCTAAGAAGAATTTAAACGTTCTAACAAAAGACGGGACAACGCCAAGAGACTAAATTCGTTTTCAATTGGTTTCTGGCGGTATAAGTGTAGCGTGTCAATCTTGAGAAATGAGATGATTGATGATTTATGATTTACAAACATTTAAACTCACATAAACAAACAGCCAGACCCGGAACAACTATCTGTAGGCCATACAAATATTTGTTCCGTGCGAGAATCTGACCCGCGACACGCAGCACACCAGCCAATCGCACAGCCACTGCGCCAACCGAAACAAAACGTAAGAAATTTGAATTTTGCGAGCTACCTTGGCGCTTTCTCCATCACGTAGATATGCAGTAGAATTGACGAACGATGCGAAATATTTGAAGATTCTTAAATATTTTCCAGCTCTCCTCGGCACTTGGCAACCAGTCTTAGAACTGGCTGGCGGTGGGATACTCAGTCTACCAAACGGGACTCTCATTATTGAGGAGGTGTCTCTTACTGATGAAGGGTTGTACTCCTGCAATGTGGAAAATGGAGTGGGGCAGCCGCTGAGCAAGACTGTGTGGATGAGTGTTAATAGTAAGTATCTATAATAATCATACCACTTCTTCTTCTGGACTGCTGGTTAAGGCGTATGACAACATTTGAATGTGGGCGATGAACAACGGGAAGTAAGCTAGGATCACTCGTGAGGTCTGACCTCCACAACCCAGTTAGTACTGGGTAATACGATACTTCTTGGTAAGACTGGTTGTCAAACTTTGGGCCACTGACTACCTAACGACTGTCAATGATCTACAAATAACACCCGGGACTAACTGCTTAACGTGCTTTCCGAGGCACGGAAGCAACGCGGTATGTAATCGCCCATCCACAGACCAACCAGGCAAGCACGGCTTAACTTAAAGATTGACCCGAGCGGCTGTTATAGTTTAGCCACGAGCTCCATAAAAAAAATGTTTGTAAACTTCGCAATTATATCGTTCCAGAGCCTGTCCACTTCGAATCCTCCTCTACGAACGTCACATCACGGCTGGGTCACCCAGTCTCGCTGGAATGCTGGCCACTAGGTGACGAGCCTATCAGAGTCACATGGACGCATGATGGAAATGCCTTGGACTTTATAAGTCAGAGGTTAGTTTTATTTGTGCAGTAATATGGTTGTTTGTAAAAGAGTGCTTCTGGAGTAAGTTCTCCCAACAGGGTAATTTCTGAATCGAAGGAACAAGTGTTGATAAGTTCGTGTTAGTAAAAGTATGATTGTCGGGGAAATTATTAACACATGACGTGACTTCATAACTTGGACCTCGTACACTAGTGATCTCGACAATGAATGCTATACTATAGACCAGAAGGTTTGGCCGTAAATATTTAGATGGCTTGCCGGCAATTATTCGTTCAGGTAGGTCACTATATCAAAGCACTACTGTCTGTACTGCTGACTGTGGTCGTGGCCCCGTAAGTACAAGGTTCTTTGATGACAGCAATATCACGGGAATCTTCTAAAAAAAACGCTTAAAATCTGTGGTCAGTTGCCATCATGTAACTTCGCACAGTAAAATATCAATTAATCCGTAGGGTTTCACGATTGCCTTTTTTTTCTTTAAAATATCTTCTTATTACAGAGCAAAGATATCGGAATCCAAGACAGCCCTCGGAGTGGTGAGCACCATCAACCTTCAGTACTCGGAGACGGGTGACGCGGGACTGTATCAGTGCCGAGCTACCAATCCTTATGGAACTGCTAGCTTTAGTGTGTATCTTACTATATTGGGTAAGTTATTTAATATTTCATTATGGCCGTTACTTCCATAGGTACTTCCCTACTTTCTTGCTCTGATTCGTGACTGTTGACTGAACTTTTACAAGAGGAAGTGCAGTTTAGTGTTTTGTTTTTTTTTTATCATCAACGTTTCTGATTTGTAGTGTTAGTACCTAGACCTATACCCAGTTGCTAGTTATCTTAAGCATTTACTTTCAAACATGGCGTTTGAGATATCTGACCAGGTGAGTAAAATTCCTTGCGATAAGGAAGGTAAAACAAAGGTTAAGGTACAACATCATGCTTGATTGTGTGCTTGCAATGTAATAATATTTTTTTATGCTGAAACATACCTACCTGCCACACTACCTTTAACTTTAAAAAGAAGAAATAGTTACTTATCTGATGCGCAGAAGAGAAGAGATTGAGAAGAATCATTTAATTTAAACGCAGCATCTATTGATACACTAAAACTTTCAAAATCTCGTATGTAATTTTTGACGTGCAAGTACTGATTCTTTAAGATTTGGCAACTAAAGAAAACATTTGTTACCACTTCCAGAGCCCCCCACCCCTCCTTCAGACCTGCGCGTGGAGACCGTCCGCTCGCGCACGTCCACAGTGTCGTGGCGCGACACGCTGCGAGCGCACGCGCGGCACTACACGCTGCAGTACTCACACGTGCACTACAGTGACGCCGTGTGGGAACATGCGAATACCATGAATGTCACCAGGTACGTTAACATCGACACCTGCTTAGCCTTTTCCCAGTAATGTCTAGCGATTTCCAGTATAAATGGATGCAGCTGAATACTAGCATATTACATGGAGCGAGAGCCTATCTGACCTCCACAACCCAGTTAGTACTGGGTAATACGATATCCTTGGTAAGACTGGTTGTCAGACTTTTTGGGCCTCTGACTACCTGTAACGACTGCCAAAGATCTACAAAATAATGACAGCCGGGACCAAAGGCTTAACGTGCTTTCCGAGGCAAGGAGGAAACTCGGTATGTAATGGGTGGTCACCCATCCACAGATCAACCTAGGCAAGCACGGCTTAACCTAAAGATCGACCTAGACCAATCGTTATTATTTAGCCACGAGCTCCTATTATAGAATAAAAACACTGTCAAAATTAAATTATACACCTTACTCCTTGGAAAGCCAAGAAACCACCAGCCCCAATCTATGATTTATAAAATGAACATTTCGAAAAATAAAGAGCACCTTATCATATTGTCCCCCAGTATTCTCCTTCGTTCAATTTGTAAACATCACGCCTCTAATCCTTGAAAGGTTAGTCAGAGGTGTAATCTTCGTTCAATTCATCATCATCAGCCTACAGCAGTCCACTGCTGGACATAGACCTCCTCAATCGCACGCCACTCAACTCGATTCTCAGCAACTCTCATCCAGTTACTACCAGCCACCCTGTGAAGATCGTCGCTCCACCGAGCCTGAGGGCGTCCCACCTTACGTTTGCCGATTCGCGGTCTCCACTCAAGAACACGTCTACCCCAACGGCCATCGGTTCTACGGCTAACATGGCCAGCCCATTGCCACTTCAGCTTACTTATTCTGTGAGCTATGTCGACAACTCTGGTTCTCTGTCGGATCACCTCGTTCAATTAAATTTCTCTTATTCCAGAAAAGAGCAAGAGCTCCGTCAAATAGTGGAACTCCAGAACCTCCGTCCAGCCACGCCATATGCTGTCCGCGTGGCGACGGGCAACCAAGTCGGCGTATCCTTGTATACCGCGCCCGTGCATTTTACTACACATGAAGAAGGTATGTACTAAACTCTTGATTCATATCATAACATCACACCTGTAATCCCCGAAGGGTTAGACAGAGATGTAACTAATAGTACATTCACAGTTCTGTTGAGGTCCCATGAAACGGGGGGCAAGCCTATTGCTATTAACTGGGCACAATTCCAGACTTCATGGCTGCTACTGAAAATTTTCTATTGCCCAACCTCGGAAACAAAGCCAGGATCTCATGCTGAGCAGTCGCGCTTGCGACCAATAGACCAACGAGGCCGTCATTAATAGGTTTCGTCAACCATGGTACTCGTCTATGGTGCAAGCCCACCACGATGTCATCCAAGCTAAAGTACACACGGTGACACATCAAGCTATAAATATTCAGTATAACCTGACCTCGTTTAGTATGAGCTTCCCGTACAATGAGAGATTAGCTTAATTTGATTTTGTATAGCTTGATTGATCGACATGCGTACATACAAACATGGCACTTTTAATTCTGAAATCCTTTGAGTTCTGTAGCTTTTAAGATCTCAAACTAGGCTCTTATATGGTACACCCACATATTAAACCCCGCCTGCAAATCTAACTCTTCACAATTCTTCAGGATCATCTTTTTTTTTGTCTCCAGCGCCCTCATCAGCGCCAGTGAGCGTACAGGTGGAGCAGACAGAGAACCCCGGAGAGCTGCATGTGTCGTGGTCGGCGCCACTCAAGGAGACTCACAATGGAGTCATTGTGGGGTACCATGTGAAGGCGGTGGCGCAGAGTGTTGGGACTGGTAAGTTGATATTAAAAAAAGGGAATATGTCAGTTTCTTGATCTCTTCTTTCTTCATCGTTTGGTTAGTACCTAACCTGGTGTCAGAGTTTTTATGCCGCCCGTGGACCTCTGAATTGGCTTTACATGCCGTTGTGAAATATCTCTCAGGCATGCTGGTTTCCTCACGATGTTTTCCTTCGCCGAAGCAAGTGATAATTATGGAAGACGCCCATGAATCCGAAAAATCAGAGGTGCGTTTCTTGGGTTCGAATTCGAGACCTATGACTTGGCAGTCCGAGACGGTCACACCACTAGGCTGTCACTTCTATACTGCTAGTTTTTTGAGATGATGCATGATGAAATAGTTGATAGTTTAACCCTTTATAAGGCAGAGAAAACCGGAAGTGGTAGAAAAACGAAATTGATATATGATAATAAAGATGTCTTTATATGTTTTTTTTTTTTGTTTCTAAAAATATTAAACAAGTACCTTCTTCATTTTTTTTTTGTAAATTGCCGGAAAATATGTGGAACATTTGATAACAGTATATGTGCCACTGTCCGTACTAAAGTGGTGATATTTCTGTATAAAAATAATTTTGTTGGTGGCACGTATACTGCCTCTACCTTAAAAAGCGTTAACGCAAACTAGATCAGATTTTCAGATACAAATTCATAATAAAACAATCTAGTTTCAGACGAAGCTGACACGCGAACGATTAAAGTATCACAATTGTCAGGCAAGCAGGAAACTTTGCTCAGCGGATTACTGAAGAACACGAGGTATTTGAACCTTTATCAACTGGCTGACGTTGTAACGTAAAGATCTACAGGGTGTAAACGGACCCTTCACGAAGCCGTCAACCAAGCATTATGTATATGAAGCTATGTCCCCCTGCGCAAAAATGATTGCTGGGAAACTACTTTTTTTTTTGGGGTAAAAAATCACGTTTTACGGTAAAACTCAATGTAACGCACTGAAAACTTGGTGCTGATAGATGCTTTGAATAGTAAACGAGTCATGGAGGTAATTAAAGTAAAGTTAAAACCTTAAAAAGTAGTATTTAAAAAAAAACTTGTGAAAAAATTGGAACTTTGACCTCCAATATCTCCGTAACTAGAAGATTCCCAGGTATGGTCCAGAACAAAAAAATGATCGCAATGACGGGGAGAACAAGTGCCTTTCGGCTTCGTTAAGGGCCTTTTTACACCCTTTATTTGTATCTAACATGAGTTCATATTTCTAGGTACGCTGTGTCAGTATCAGCCTTCACTAATGCGGGTTCGGGCCCATTCTCGTTGCCTGTGTTTCAAGATACAAGAGAGGGAGGTAATAACAAATCATCTCATCTGCCTAGCCTTTTCCCAACTATATTGGGGTCGGCTTCCAGTCTATCCGGATGCAGCTGAATACCAGTATTTTACTTGGAACGTTTTACTTAGTACTGGGTAATACGATACCCCTTGGTAAGACTGGTTGTCAGATTTTTGGGCCACTGACTATCTAACGACTGTCAAAGATCTACAAATGACACCCGGGCCAACGGCTCAACGTGCTTTCAGAGGCATGGAGGAAACTCGGTATGTAATGGGTGGTCACCCATCCACAGACCAACCTAGGCAAGCACGGCTTAACCTGAAGATCGACCCGAGCGGCTGTTATTATTTAGCCACGAGCTCCTCGAGGTAATAATAAATAATGCCTAAAGATACTGTATCCTTTAGCAGTGATTAAAGTAGGTCAGTCAGTGGCCTGGCTTTACCAGTCCCCTCATATCTGAAGAACTGGGGAGAGGAACCCCTCCATCCCTATCTTGCTAATGGTAAGCTGAGTAAAGCAAGTAAAGACAAAACGGTACCTGCTCTCACCCTTTCATGAATCCTAATTAATATTATAAAAGCGAAAGTAAGTTTGTTTGTTTGTTACCTTTCATGCCTAAACCACTGAACCGATCATCTTGTACGTTGTCAGGTGTACAGAAACCGATATAGGGCCTCTTCATCCCGAAAAAAAATACCATTCCCGAGGAAAACAACAATAACTTTCTTATGAAAAAAGATGGCGACACGTGTCTTTCGAATCATGATTGAATTATATTATTATAGAAACTTTAACGCGAGCGAAACCGCGGGCAAAAGCTAGTGATCCATAAAACTCTGTCTAGACATAGGATACTAAACACCAAAACCAAGATTTGCATAGACATTTCAAAACTTCTTAGCCACGCTGTTTTACATTACACTATTTTTACACTTTTCACTAGCTTCTGTGTTCTTCTTTCTAGGTTGGTACTAATAAAACCTTTTCAATCCTCAGCTCCAGAACAAGCGCCATCATCAGTAGAATGTACAGCTGTATCGTCAACATCTCTCCGTATCGGCTGGCAACCTATCGGTCTGCCGGGACAGGGCAGCTCGCTTGTGGGGTACACTGTACTCTTCGCTACTGACGGCAAGTTGTATTTTTAACCTTGTAATTCTTCTAAAAAGTCACAGCAAAGAAGACTTTTGTACTATAGAAATATGCTAATGGGATAAGTAGGAAAAAAATATTAGTGGACAGAAAATCAGGAAATGAGCCAAAAATAACCACTTTCTGGAGCCCTGACACAGCCAGAAGGCGTCGCCGCAGTCCTCGTAGAAGTTGGCGGGACGAGCTGGACAAAACCAACGACCAGTGGCCCACATTAGCCCTGGATCGAAACAACTGGTCATGGGAAGAGGCCTTGGCCCAGCAGTGGGATGACGCAGGCTAGCAGTATCAGAAAATCAGGAATATATTATTGCGTTGGGATAATCTTGTCCAAAAATCTGCTTGGGTAAAGCCTAAAAATAAAAGCCGTAGCTTAAAACTGTTTTTTACTATATAGGAGTAGTATGTTACCTGTTAACTGAAGAGTGTTCAGTTAACAGGTCCCCAAAAACGAACCTATTTTCCAAGGTTTTATCAAAAACTGAAGTACGTTCTTCTCTATTTGATCAGGAATTCAAGAGCATACTTTTACAAAAAAAAAAACTTTGTCAAAATGTCAACAATGTCATAATGCTCAGGATTTCTTTCAGAAGCAGCATGGCAGAACCAGACCTCCTTGCACTCGGAGCTTTACCTGCAAGGTCTACTGAAGTACACCAACTACACAGTGAAGGTCGCTGGGTTCTCAAACTTTGGTGCTGGACCTTATTCCTATCCTATTGTTTGTGCTACGTTGCAAGACGGTGAGTGATGTTCTACCGCGCTCACTGATGGTCGACCACATATGAATCTTATCGCTGACGACATAAGGGTGAAAATTGGTCAACCGTCAGAAAGCGCGGTGGAGCAAAGTTACAAATTCTGATCTAAGTTTACCTACGGTTCTAAACACAGGAAAGACACCAGACATCCTAAATTTTGCATTGAAGTACAGCCATCAGAAATTAGAAAAAATATGCTCGACAAAACTTCTTATTCTCCGTATCGCTGGCACGACATCTGCCTAGCCTTTTCCCAATTATGTTGGGATCGGCTTTCAATCTACCCGGATGCAGCTGAATACTAGTATTTTACATGGAGCGACTGCAAATCTGACCTCCACAACCCAGTTAGTACTGTATAATACGATACCCCTGGGTAAGACTGCTTGCCAAACTTTCGGGCGAACGGTTTAGCATGCTTTCCAAGGCACGGCGGAAACACCACAATGTCACGTGATATTAATCTCCATTTCTAAATGACACTCTTCTTCTCCAGTACCAGGTCCACCAGCTGACATCAAAGTCCTGGTGCTATCATCATCATCACTGCTCATCAGTTGGAAGAAACCTCTCCATCCTAACGGAGAACTGCTGCACTACACTGTCTATGTGAAGCCTACCTCCAGGTCAGTTTTAATTGGTTTTGAAATTGGCTATTCCATATCCTCGATGATAAAAGTAATGATAGTTGAAGTATAATTATTTTTGGAGTTCATTCCTTATTTTCTGAAGTGATGGATGTTGAGAGTTTGGGGTATTCCGTTGTCATTTCTAATCTCTATAGGGAAATTGAACTTTCGATTATACACTGTGACTTTTTAGTCGTCTTACAACGGCAGCCCACTTCATGTATCCAATGACTACTATAAAAAATAGGTATTTATGAGATTTTAATAATTTAAAAATAAAAATATTATTCAGTATTATGACGCATGACGTAGTTAAAACACCCTGTTGTGAGCTCTACTGGACTCGAGCGCTGGGTAGGTATATTCTCCCGTTCGACACGTAAACATCATTAACAGGATGTTTCATATTTTTTTCTAATGTTTATTTATTTTTCTTTGTACCTATTGTGGAAGGTAAAAAAAAACACGAATAGAGCTATTTATGTCGGGCACATTGAGTGGACCACCTTTGTAAGACGACTAAAAAGTCACGGTGTATGATAGCATCTGATTTATCAGCGGTGATAAACCTTCGCATCGCCAGAGTAGAAACATCAATAAAACGAATCTCCTCAGTGTTCTAAGACTACTGAGTATGGCTTTGATAGCCGCTTAAGTATCATTCCAGGTTTGAGAACAGCTTCGATGGACCTTTATGTTTCACCTCCAAATTGTTAATCCCAAGAAATCTAGCTTAAAAAAAGCTGAAACGTGGTTCTTAATTATAGTTGGATAGAATCTATTATTGAAGGAGAATGGATTTCTTCTTGGTCAAGCCTCAAGGGTATTCTGAACCTCCACCCGATATTTATGTACGAATTTTTGCCAGCTACATTTACAGCAGTAAAACTTTACCGCAGCAATGGTCCGCCACAGACATTCCGCATTGACTCGGAAGGTCGCTCCACCGCCGAGGTTAAGGAGCTCGTCGCCGGCCGCACGTACGAGGCGTGGGTCACCGCTAGCACTGCGGCCGGGGAGGGGGGAGCCACCAGGCGGGTGTCGCATACTCCGACGCATAGAGGTAACCCGAAATGTTTTGTTCGAATGATTATTTGCTTTGAATTCTGAAAAAAAAATGATAGCAATGAACTACTTAACAATTTTTGGATGGCTTTCTCGTTAAGTAGCGAGAAGAGGCGCAACATCGAGAAAAGTGGAAGGAATGGGGAAAGGAGTGCCCAGGAGTGGGACAACTCAGGCTGACAAAAAAAAATACAATGTAGTTAATTTCAAACCCTTGGAATATCAAAAATATGGTTTAGGCAGGGCGAGAATTTTAGTTTGTTTCACCACTGGATAAGTTCAAATCAAATCTATCAGATAATTTTATACGTGTCATATTTCATTCTGAAGTGTTTGTTTTTTACTAAAAATTATACAATTTATTTTACTCTACTTGGTAGAAACAGTGCAGCAGTCTCTGTATTACGGTTTCCCAGTTAGGATGATCTGATCAAAGATGGATGGAAGGATCCCATGTTAGCAATTATTTTGTGATGGCCAATGCATGATCTTTGGAGAGCTTATTAAACTGTATGTCTTTCAGAAATTGTGACTGTAGGGCTCATAGCAATGTGTTTTATTAACGAAAACCCATAGGCCTTTGCCACACTTGACGGAAATTCCGTCACGGATCTTCCGCGTCGGAACGCCAGTACATGTTATTGCAATAAATGACTGATAAAGGGTACACGAAAGATCGGTCGTTCCGTTGTGGACCGCTTCTCGCCTCTCCCGCCCTCTGCGTCTGCTCCGGATTTACCACAATGGAAGTTCGGCGTCGGAATTTCCGTCATGTGTGGCAAAGGCCATAGAGTTGCATATTCTATGTCACTTATAATATTATCTTTTCTCATTCCAGTTGTGGCCGGAGTAGCGTCTCTCGGAGGGACTGTATCAGTAGGAGTGGGCAGCTCCCTCCTGCTAGTGTGTCAGTGTGTGGGATCCCCTCCGCCTCGCACCGTGTGGTATCATAAACATAACATCATCACTCACCATCCAAGGTTCACGAGGAACCATGATGATAGCCTCCTTATTAACAGTAAGTACCCCACAACTACATATTTTAAAATAGAAGAATAAAAGAAATGTCTTCATTGATGTGCTAGAAAGAGTTGAAGGTATGGACTGCGAATCCTGAAGATTTCCCTCGGACAGCAGTTGAGAGAGACAAGCAGAAAACAGAAGACAGTGATCGTCAGTTACAATGGCGTACCGCGGTCGCAGGTCGCCGAGATCAATATGCCGTCCATTTGCCTTCACACTGTCGACACTTCCTCGTGGTCCCGTATACAAGGCCGCTGGCAAACCCAGGGGCAGTGATGGAGAACCTCCTACGAACAAATAAAGTCTAAATAATCTTTTTGGCACAAAGGCTGTGATACCTTCCAAACAAAAGTAGTCTAAGATGTGGCGGTCGTGGGTGTACCGTCTCTACATTTTTGCCCACTATCCTTTATCTTGGCCATTTTATAGGACAACAGATTATGGAATAATAGGTAGTTCATTTATTTTTAATCGACAGTTCGGTTGTGTGCTAAACTATCCTGTTGGTTCAATGTAATCTTCACTAAACTTTTTTTTTTTTTTTTTTTTTTTCACTTGTCACGAGAATCAAAGTAAAATTTTTCATCCTCTTTCTCATTTGTGTCTGAAGACCCGATATGGCAATTTAAAAGTGATTTGTGATTTTGGCTATCGATTTTTTTCTTACAAGATACAAGACAAGTATCCTATAACAAAAATCTTCTACATCGCCAACCATACTGAAACTTCAGCTTCTAATATCAAACCTGCCCATTTCCAGATATAGACCAATCCCTAAGCGGCAACTACACCTGCCTAGCCAAGAACCTGTATGGTTCCGACCAGGTGGAATACACAGTCATCGTGCTGCCGCTACCGGAGGCGCCGATACTTCGAGCGACGCCGTACAAGGACTCGATACTAGTGGAGTGGGAGCAGCCTTATTACACTGTCAGCAATAGGAGTGCGGGACAGAAGATTAGTAAGTTGAATAATAGGGGCCAACAATACGGCATGCCCAAAGGGCAAGCAGCCTGTTCAGAAACCCTAACATCATGAAGAGTAGTAGGTCATAAAGGCAAGCCAAGCTTGTATGAAAGTACCGCGACTAGTTGAATTAATTTTCTTTCTTAGTTCAATTCGAAGATACGGCTTTCACCCGCGGCTTCTCTCGCTTGTAGGTTGAAAATCATTCCACGAGAAGTACAAGGGGGATAAAAACGTTAGTTTTCCCTATTTAGTCCTATTCCAGGACATGATTTACCCGTGTGCCAAAAGAATTCAAAGGGATCTGATACTTGGAAAATACGCCCCAACAACCATTTGCTCCGAAAACAATATACAAAGTCGTTTCAATTTATTGTAATTATTGAATAAGGATATTTTGCCTAAAATAAAACACAATTTAATTATGTAATTTATTAGTTTTTATTTTATTATCTTTGAAATAGTGCTTTTCAGCCGGACTCACTGCGCTATATTTACGCCGCTTGAGGTTCTCTGCAGCCGCAGCGGCAACGTCAGCACAGTACGATGAGCTTGGAAGATGTGATGGCGCAGGAGTGCCGACACTAATCAAGCTTTTCTTCAGGTTACAGCCTAACATGGAAGGAAGCCAACAATCCCTGGAGAGAAGCCTGGCCAGCGAACAAGTTACCTAACCTATCTGGAGTACAGAAACATGCCCTGACCGGCCTGAAGTGTGGTACCAAGTACTCTTTGCGGATCACCGCTACTAACAAAGTGGGGACCTCGCAGCCTGCCTATTTGGATGTCAGTACATTGGGTGGATGTAAGTCACTTTGTTAAGATTATTCTACACTAGGTAAACTCTACACTACACACAACTCTACACTAGGTAGTCCGTATCGCTTTGACCGAATCTTTAATAACCGAATCCATTTTTAAAGTCGGTTTATAAAGTCGCATTGTGTTGCGTCAGAATGTCGAAAAGTTAATAAACGTATCGGTCATGACCAAACTAGAACTACAAAGGACTACTTCTTTCCGTAATAATATCTACGTGCCCTGAGAACCTCAGCTTTGAGCACTTCTTTTATTCATTATAAAGAAGAAAACTTTTAGGCACTGTAAAAAAAAAAAGGTGGTGTGACGATCTGATAATGTTCGCGGGGCAAACGTGGCCAGAAATTGCACAGAACAGAGAGGTTTGGAGGGAGAAAGGGGAGGCCTTTGCCCAGCAGTGGCACACATAAATAAATCATACATTCAGAAGAAAAAATTAAATTAGACAAAATCTATCCCCAACCTCTTTTAATCTTTTTTCTTTCAATCTTTTCAGTGCCAATACCACCAGTGTCAAACGAGTGGTTGTGGAGCAACGCGTCGCACTTGTACGTACAACTAGCTGGCTGGGAGCACGGCGGGTGCGCGCTTACAGTACTCGATGTGGAGTACAAGCAGCTCGGCGCTAGGGCCTGGATTAGGGCGCATAATAATATGGTAGGTCTAGATCGGTACCTATTTATCATCATCATCATCATTTTAGCCGAAAGACGTCCACTGCTGGACATACGCCTCCTCCAAGTGTCGCCACATTGACCGGTTCCGTGCATCTCCCCTCAACCTTCACCAGGTCCTCGGTTCACCTAGTGGGATTCCTTCCAACGCAACTTCTTCCGGTTCGCGGTCGCCATTCCAGAAGTTTTCGGCCCCATCGACGATCCGTTCTGCGAGCAATGTGCCCTGCCCACTGCCACTTAAGTTTGGCAATTCTTCGGGCTACGTCGGTTCTCTTGTGGATCTTCATTTCTGATTCGATCACGCAAGGAAACTCCGAGCTGTTGGAAAACCATACATGAAGGTCTTTCCTTTACCTAGGAACGAAAAAGTGCAAAACATTCCCGTTCCTGGGTAACGGCAAGACCTCCTTCTCCTTCACTACTTCCTCGATTCAGCTCCCGTGGTATGCATCCAGAGGAACAAGTGGTAACCGCTTTCTAACCGTTTCATTTTTCTACAAAGACTTCAGGATTAACATTTTTCGGTAGTAATGTTATGCGTAATCCAACATAGTATTTTGATAATTCTAGTACTTTTGCAATTGAATTATTTAATGCCCTTAGGGAGTTTTATTCATTATAAATAACCTATGATAAAATCTTCAAAAAACATAAAATTCTGGTGTCAAGTCCACTGTCGGGACCGAAAAAATGTGTTCGATGAAATAGAATTCTCGACTTCTAAGGACCTAAGCAAAAATCATGTCATGGTCCACAGTATTCTTCTTCTTACTACCCAATGATAGTATAAATAAAAAGAGGTAGATATCGCACTAGCGAGCGCAAATTGTTGTAGACAAATCCAGACAATTGTCGTAATTTAAGTACTTCAAGCGCAATAGCTATCTCTTTCTGAATCATACGTTCCGTTTTATCTATCGCAGTGGTAACAACGCAACAACATTTGAACGCCGCTCATTATGCACGTAGCGTATTTTCTTTATAATATCATTGTTACTACCCGTAATCGCATCAAACCATCCATAATTAATTAAATTAGTCTTTCTCTCCTACAGCCATATTCCGACCTCTCATCCTGGAGCCTGTCATCGCTCTACCAGCCAAAGATCCCAACGTACGCGATATCAGACCTGTCCCCGGGCACGTGGTACCAGCTGCGAGTGACTGCTACCAATGAGGCTGGCAGTGTTAGCACGACGTATAGTTATGCTACTAAGAATGAGGATGGAAGTAAGTGCTAACTTCGTTTTTCCTACTTTTGGAATTAAGTAACTCAAATAAAATAAATTAAATATTTGTTTTTATTTATTTGTTTCAACTTACATCTACCATAACAGCTAACCATGCGGTAAATGCTTAATCTTTAACTTAACCTAATTGTTACTTAGAACTAATACCTATCACTAATTACAAACAAAGCATTCCTTGTAAATTCACCCAGAGAACAACAAAATAAATAAAGCTATTAGTTTTTCTTTTTCTATTATTTATAAAAAAAAAATTAAGAATCTTAAAACAAAGATTATTTTAGTCATCAAAGTCTCATCTTCAGATTCTCTATAATAGAGAGTTTCAGTATTACTTAAATATGCATATTTAAACAAACCTAATATTAGTAGGTAGGTATTTATCAGTAGGTGGTAGAGTTTAATGGCAAAGAGAGCATTTTGAAAAGTTGACATATTACTTTTCCACACACTTCCTCGAAAACTGGCTCTTATCGCACTAAGATTAGATTCAAAATACAATGTATTTCACACACGTGATTTTTTTTTCATTTATCACAACGTGTGCGGAAATAAAAACTTCCACAGATAACTAAACTTATACTAAGTCCAAATTGGTTCAATTTTTATAGTCGGAGGTAATTGTTTTTTTTTCTCGGCAAAGAGATTTGCGTCTTTACGGCGTAAATATTTATTTATTGAATATTTAAATGGGAGGAAACTTTGTTACTGCAGTTCTCGGGTCCATAACAAATTTGCCTGCGGCTCGGTTCTGAATTTCGCTGCGAATGCAATAACAAAGATTCCTCTTTTATATCAAACTTTACTATTTTTATCGCTAATTTGCCATGAGGAATTGAAGCTACTTGCACATGATATTTCAAAAACTTTATCACTATCATACGCGTAAAGACAATTCTTGGGCTGTACCGTGTTCGTTGCAGACGTTTGTAAGCAACAGTTACCAAAGTCTTTCAAACAGTAATAAAAAGTTGAAGTCAAAGTTTTTTAAAGGGTGTAAAAAGACCCTTAACGAAGCCGAAAGGCATTTGCTCTCCCCGTCAATGCGATCATTTTTTTGTTCTAGACCATACCTGGGAACCTTCTAGTTACGGAGATATTGGGGGTCAAAGTTCCAACTTTTTCACAAGTTTTTTTTTAAATACATGTTTTTAATGTAAGATTTTTACTTTAAACACCTCCATGACCCCCGTACTATTCAATCCATCCATTAGCATAATGTTCTGAGTGCGTTATATTGAGTCCTACTAAAGAAAAAAAGTCGTTTCCCAGCAAACATTTTTGCGTAAAGTTACTTAGTTTGATGTACAGAATGCTTGGTTGACGGCTTGGTGAAGGGTCCGTTTACACCCTGTATACTTATTAACATAATTATCTATTTAATTCTTCCAGGTGAAGTGGGACCACCATCAGAGCTGTTCGATCTAAACATGCTGGTGATAATCTGCAGCTCCATACTGCTCACTATCTGCCTGCTCAGCTGTATTTACATACTTGTCAAGAGGCAGAGGTAAGACCACCATTTTTGATGCATATTTAAATCATCTGCCTAGCCTTTTCCCAACTATGTTTAGGTCGGCTTGTCTCGGCGATGCAGCTGAATACCAGTATTTTACGTGGAGCGACTGTCTATCTGACCTGACATATAGTTTGTACTAGGTAATACGATACCCGTTGATAAGACTGGTTCTCAGACTTTTTGGGCCACTGACTACCTGTAACGACTGTCAAAGATCTACAAATGACAGCCGGGACCAACGGCTTAACGTGCTTTCCGAGGCACGGAGGTAACTCGGTATGTAATGGGTGACCACCCATCCACAGACCAACCTAGGCAAGCACGGCTAACCTAAAGATCGATCCAAACGGCTCATATTTAAATAAGACTAATAAATTAGTGATTTTTATAGGAACTTCGCTGTGTAGAATACCATAATGTTCATAATGTTCAGCTGCTTGACCTCTTCTAACTTTAAACCAAAAAATATAATCGTTTTCAATACTGTTGCTATGACCACAAAGTGTTTTCTTTGCTCAAGGAAGACAAACATATTTTGATGATTGCAAAGATATAAAACCTTTTATTTATGACTATCTTTTACCCGCGACTTAGGTTCGCGTAAAACAAACTTAATATCCTTTGGCAATCGACAAATAGTGTAGCTTTCTTTCCGTGGAAGATTATTTTATTAGATCAATATTTCCAGAAACAACTCTTGTAGATTACTGAATTTTAAATCCACATCTTCCATATTTTCAGAACCGGCAACCTAACAGAATATAGGGACTCAATAACCGTAGACAACAAATCAGAGAGTGGCAACCTGACGGCGAACACCTCGCATACCAACCTCGCCAACGTTAAAGAGAACGCCATGAACGCACAGAACAGGATATACAGCGCTCCTATACATATGAGGAATAATAGTAAACATGGTAAGTAACCTTACTCAATCAATAAACTTTTCCAGCGACTTCGTTTGCAAGCAAATTCCCTTCCCTGAGGCAATAAAAAAAAAAACCGGCCAAGTTCGAGTTGGACTCGCGCACTGATCCGTATAAACTTGTAGGTGTTTTGTTATTATACTATATATTTACGGTTTACAATTTTTTTTTCTTTACATGTGCTGTAGGACATTGCTTCTTGCCAAATTTCATGATTCCAGGTCAACGGGAAGTACCCTATTTTAGATTTGAATCCCTTGCGAAAGCGAAAAAAATCAACCTAAACGGTCATATCTTTTAATCGCGTTGATATACAAGTTTGTTTTTTTCACTGCTCTAAGGGGTAGCAGCATTGAATATTTTATATAAATTTCAGCTCGATATCTCTACGCGTTCTTGAGAGAAAGGGTCTTGATAGACGGACAGACAGATGGATAACAAAGTGATCCTATAAAGGTTCCGTTTTTGCCGACTAAGCTACGGAACGCTAAAAACGAAACAAATGAGTGGTTAACGCCGCCTACGGACACCCCACAAAAAAAAATCTCGTATCCCTGTGACTACACAAATATCCTTCAACTACGCTACTTGAAGGGCAAAATACCAGCTTGAGGTCATTACCAAACATAGTAAGAGGAAAATCTTAACTAACCATTTTAGTACAAAATATTCATTGATAAAATACTTGTGGTACAGTATCACCCACATTGAACGTCACTGTTTCAAGGAAAACGACTGAATAATTCAATTAATTTCAATTGATAAATTATGACGTATAAGGTGTGCGATAAAATGGATGCAGGTAAAGTTAAATCCTTCTGTTGCTATGTGAGGTATTGACCAGCTTATCCGCAGAGCAAAGGCAGCATCTAGAGATGGTAGTAGGATCAAGACCACACATCAATGGTAACTCTTTGATCTTGAGGTGGCCAACTGTAGTCATCATCATCTTCCTGCCCTTGTACCATGTTGCTTGGGGTCGGCGAAACACGCTTTTTTCTTTCTCCGGTGGCCAACCGTGGTCATCATCTGCCTAACCTTTTCCCAACAATATTGGGGCCGGCTTCCAGTCTAACCGGATGCCAGAATTTTACATGGAGCGACTGCCTATCTGACCTCTACAATCCAGTTAGTACTGGGTAATACGATACCCCTTGGTAAGACTGGTTGTCAGACTTTTTGGGCCACTCACTACCTAACGACTGTCAAAGATCTACTAATGACAACCGGGACCAACGGCTTAACGTGCTGGCCAACCGTGGTACGGAGTCTTAATGGAATAAGAATCCAACTTCAAAAGAAGAAGTGGGAATTGGCTCAACACGTCTTCCGTATGCTCAATGAGCTGTGGGCCAAAATAGCCACCGACACAGCCAGAAGGTTTCGCGGCAACCTCGTCGAAGATGGCTGGATGAGATGGATAAAACCAACGCCCAGGAACATTGACCCTGGATCGAAAGAACTGGAAGTCATGGGGATAAGGCTTTGTTCAGCATGCTTTAGAGATACTTTTTGACGGCATTTAAAGCCAAGTCAGAGGCCCATGGGTGGCTCTGACACCAGGTTAGGCACTAACCACACGATAAAGAAGAAAGCAGGAATGATGATGCAGTTTAAAAAAACACTTATGCCGTTTTGTTACCACTGGCACTGGCACCGACACCGGCACTAATAGTGGCGCTGAAAGCGCGTGTGTTGATCGCAGAATTTCTGTCTCTCACCGCCTCCAAAGCCATCGTTTTCTATACATGACTTGTGTCGTAGTGTGGTGACACGCTTGATTTGTAAAGTATCAATTATGCCGCTTCTACTAACGGCCGTCATGGCGCCTCCGTGTTCTGTGGTTTCATCGTAGCATATTGGGAGAATTAGGTTAAGGTAACATTTGGTTCCGACTGAATGTCATCGGAAGGTCAATAAAGAGGAAGTTTCCCTGCCCCGGATGAAACAAAAATTTAGAGATGTGTAGGACAAGAGACGAAACCTGAAATGTCTGCCAAAAGTACCAGTTAGCAACAAGAATCCATAGCAGTAGCGAAGGGTCAATTTTTATAAGAAGTAAGCCGGAGACATATCTTTAATGTGATTATATTATTTGTCTATGGAATACTGAATGTGCCATTTTTCAATGGGAATCCGGTAGGAATCGAGTTGTATGAAACCTTCGCCACTGGTCCATAGAGATAAATATTAAAACTTTTTTTTATTGAAAACTGAAATTTTATATATATACATTAATAAATTAAAATAACCTAAAGTAACTAACTTAAAAAATTCCTCCTCAAAGCTGTCAACTGGTAATGTACCCAAGAGACTGGCGGTGTTGCCACGTTGTATGGCAACTCTAAGCCTTTGGCCAAAGTAAAAGCCAGCCCTTGGGTCACGGGAAGTGTCAACTAAGCGATTTGATATTTCCTTGAAAAGGCTGTGAGCACTCGGACCCCACGGTCCTAGAGTTTCAACCCCAAACGGCTCGAAACTATAGTTACCAATAAGGTTACTATATTTACGTCGCTTGAGGTTCTCTGCAGCCGCAGCGGCAGCCCCAGCACAGCACGACGAGCTAGGAAGATGGGATGGCGCAAGTGTATCGACACATGTTGATAAATAAATAGATAAATAAATGATCTAGTCAGAACAGGATAGGTACTTCGCAGAAACGCCAAATCACAAATTTGAAGGAAAACCCGAAACAGATACAACAATCAATGAATTAACAATTACAAACCAGTACTGACGTACGAGTATTTAGGTATAAATTAGGATGATAACTTACGGAAGTTAATTTTGAGTCATTAAATTAAGTTTCATTGATTAACCGGTATTAACTACATAGAGTACGTCATTTAAGGAACGGATACAGTATTCTGCAGGCATTGTTTCTATGGCAATGATAATACGTAGGTAATTACAGAAAACGATATTGATAACTTTATTATTGTATATGTTACGGCTAAAAGCCGAAGTAAGGTTTCATCTAGTTCTAGCCGGCTATACCTAGGTCCGGCCGGTAACTATCCTTTTTATTGCTAGGACACACCGACCAAATGGATTAGGTTAGGTTAGAACTGTGAACAAACGCGCGCGAGCTGAGCGAGCGCTACATCCAACTTGGTTGCTTTATAACAAACTGTTACCGGCCTCACTTAGGTATAGCCGGCTAGAACTAGGCGTAACCTTACTTCGGCGTTAAGCAGTAATATATAAAAGGCATAAACGGACCCTTCACGAAGCCGGCAGGCAAGCATTCTGTACATCACTACGCAAAAATTATTGCTGGAGACGACTTTTTAAGTGAAAAATCACGTTTTACGGTTGGACTCATTTTAACGCACTTAAAACATTGTGCTGATGAATGCATTGAATAGTACGGGGCTCGTGGAGGTGTTTAAATTAAAATTATAAAAATAAAAACTAAAAAAAAATGGAACTTTGACCCTCAAAATTGATAATAATGGTATTTATACACCCATAGTATATAAATCGACCTAGCTTTCCCCGCTGATTGGCACAATTCAGTTGCTATATAAAGCGATAATTATTAATTAACGATTGCCAATCAATTGTGACGTAATTAGAATTCAATTAGGATGATAAGTTACGGAAGTTAGTTATTAATTGAAACAGTGAATTAAGTTTTAGTGATAAAAGGTGTAACGCGTGAACGTCATTGAGGTAAGGAATATGGATAGAGTAATCAGCAGTTACTGTTTCTATGGCAATTATTAAAAGGTAATTACAGAAAAAACGGCGAGTCGTACTCACACGCACACAGGGTCCCGTAGCACCAAAGAATATATTAAAAATATTTTGAAGGTTCATTCATAACTCATGTTGTATTGTATTACATTCAACAGCAAAACTAAATTTGTTTTTCATAGTTTTGCATAGTATACTTAAAACGATTGATTTTGGAAAAAAAAAATGGTTTTAGGAACCTTAATGTCATTTTTAAAGAGCAGCTATACACACCCAGCACGTTTAGGTTTGAAGCCCCCCTTAATCTGTTATTTTTTAAATTTTTGTATAAAAATCGTAAAGCGGTTCACGGAATACATCTACCCAGTTTCAACTGTGTCGTCCTAATGGTTTCGGAATAAAGTGGCTGTGACTGACAGACAGACATGACGAATCTCTATGGGTTCCGTTTTTTGCCATTCGGCTACGGAACCCTAAAAAGGAAATTGAGAGTTTGTAATTGTATTATGTTACCGGCCGAGCATTAATTCAGTCATTCTATAGAATACCTAGTCATTCTATACAATGCCGAGCTTGTCTAGACAAAACATAAAATATTTTATCTATCGTTATATACCCTTCCTAGTCAATTGCTTGAGGAGATCAGGTAAAATATGAAATGAAGGAACTATCGAATTTGAAATAATAATAAATTGTCGGGTGGTTAGGTTAGAATTGTGACAAAAAGCGCGAGCCGAGCGAGCGAAGAAAGCGGTGCTTGCGGGGACCGGCCGGAGAGTACTTCATCCAAGTTGGTTTCATCAAATAGCAGTTACCAAAATCACTCTCGCCATCCCGCCAACGGCATATTCAACACATTACCGACTGAACGTTCGCTATTGTATAGAATACTCATCAGTTTATGCATTCTACAGAATGCCTAGGTATTTTATAGAATACCGGATTATATAGATTGCAATAGCATAAAACAAATCTGTCTAGACTTTTGCCAGCTATGTTGAGGTCGGCTTTCAACTGGATACAGCTGAACACCAGCACCTATTTGACGTGGAGAAGGACTTAACTTTCTTTCCGAGACTCGTAGGGAACTTAGTATGTAGTCAATTACCACCCATCCACAGACTAATCTCGGCTAGTGTTGCTTAACCTGGGAGATCGGTCCTTGCGGCTGTTATCATTTAGCCACAAGCTTTACCGGATAACTAACATAATTACATTATGTAAATATTTCCTTACCTAAGTTGATCCTGCGTCAAAGGATCTGCATAGAAACAGTAGTCTAGTAAAACAGATAAGCAGACCACAACAGTGTACCTAACAACATAATATGATTGGCAATTTACATAACGACTACGAGAAAACTAGATCTATTTATTTATGTTTTCCTTTATTTATTTACCATTATAACTAGTACCAACGTTAAATAAAAATAAACAAACGCAGTGTAATAACATAAATTGACGTAGTTCTGGCATAGTTTTTATTTTCTCGATGGGGAAACCCTCAATGAATATCCTCGGCCCTGGGAGCGGAGGGGTCTGTTAGGCTGCCTTTCCATTGAAGCGGAGCGAGGCTGCGGAGAAACTGAGAAATATTAACCAATAGGACTGCATACTGGAGCGGAGCGGAGATTTTATGCAATCCTATTGGATAATATCTACCCCCGTTACGTCTAAGAGAGGCGCGCGTGGAACACCACGCGCCGCCGTCTCGGGTCCAGTGTGATGGGGGGCAGTCGCCCCTGGATCTATTTAGGGGCCGGAAGTGGGCGTTGTCCGCCCTCTGCCAACGATGCGTCTGAAAGAAAGAAAGAAAGAAAAAATATTTATTTGTCGCAGGGACATGACGTGCATCATACAAAATAACAAAAAAAAAACAATAAACATAGGTAGGTACAACGCATAACAAACGTCTGCTGCGGGATGGGCGGGAGCTCGTCATCTCCCTCTCCCTTTCCGCAGTTTCCTTCTGCGCAGTTCTGGCATAGTGAGCCAATCTGGCATCAGATAGACGTACAACTATGGTAAATTCAAATTTTGCCAGTTACGTTCAAGTCCATTGCAAAAGTCCAAACTACGGGCACGAACTACTGATGATGATTTTAATTTACTTCCAGAACTGTACGAGATAAGTCCATACGCGCAGTTCGCTGTGGGCTTCAGGACCTTCGGCCATGTGGAGAACCAGGACATGCCCAGTCGGCATGCAAAACATAGATATGACACAGGTAATACTAACATTACATCTATACAAGGTGTGACAAAATAAACGCAAGACCCTCCGTGTGGTCTCTCGGACCATTGAACGGAACCATTTTTGTTCTAAGAGACATTGAAATTTGGAAAAAAAAACCGGCCAAATGCGAGTCGGACTCGCGTATGATTCACGGACACCCGTTTAATTTTTAATTATTTTTTATTATTTGTGCTTAAAAAATTGACTTTCTATAGGAACTGATGCGATCAGCTGATCCCTCGAGTGAATAGGATCACTCAAATGAATCTTCATTTTTGTACAATTTTAATTCGTTTTGTGTTCAGACGTTTAACTGCGACTGAAAAATATCGAATCACAGACAAAAATTAACAGAAAGTGATGTTTCTGATTTCGGCATTGTGTTGCCTAGTTGTCAACGAGCTGATAAGACCAAAATGCGCTGTTGAAATGTATTGCTTATAAGTGTGTGTCATCCTTAAATATAAGTGTCCTTTTTCAGAAACAAGTTTCCAAGTGTGTTCAGAATCCGAAGATAGTGACAGCATATCAAAATCTACACTTAAAAGTGTTCCTAGAAGTAAGTATCATACGTTGATAATCAGCGGCCAGACCAAAGCTTCATATATTACTGCCATTCAATTAAACTTGTTTTTTTTTTTTGTATTATGCATGCAATTAATTGTCTACCTATACAGGGTGTAAACGGACCTTTCACGAAGCCGTCAACCAAGAATTATGTTCATCAAACTAAGTTACTTAACGCAAAAATTATTGCTGGGACGACTTTTTTTTTTGGGGTGAAAAATCACGTTTTACGCTAGGTCTCAATGTAACGCACTCAAAACATTGTGCTGATGGATGGATTGAAAAGTACGGGAGTCGTGGTGTTTAAAGTAAAAATCTTTCATTAAAAATATTTATTTAAAAACAAAACTTTGACCCCCAATATCTCCGTAACTAGAAGGTTCCCAGATATGGTCTAGAACAAAAAAAAAATGCAATGACGGGGAGAACAAGTGCCTTTCGGATTCGTTAAGGGTACTTTTACACCCATGAATGAACAGACGCAGGACATCAAGCTACTACAATCTGTCAAATTTCTTAGAATTTCAACTTTATCGCTAAAGCATTAGGTTCAAGGTTGATTGGGAAAATTCGGGTTGCATGATGAGGCGGCCCTAGGATCTTGCTCAATACATAATTTTAATGATAACAAGAATGGACGCTACTGAAATTAAGTGATCCCAACAGTGCCAATCTTCGCCTAAGAACTCCTGACATTATTGTTTTGCGTACTCCCATATTTTAATTTTAATTGAATATTCAAATTCATCTTTTTTCTGTTTCAGAAGTCTGCAGAACTCCACACCATAGATAACTAGACAAAGAAGAACTTTCGTTTTAAAACGAAAATGCATCGAAGGACCACATTTCTGCAACCGCCAAAAAAGTATTAAAATTTACTGAAATTGAAACAAAACATCTGTGACACTGCCAAAACCGAATTGAAAAAAAGTGTGATTCCACTTTTGAATTTTATTTTTCTTTTTATCCGAAAATTAAACAAAACAGTCTAATATATTATCTATGCAAAAGCTGTCAAATTTTTCAAAGAGTTATATGATTGTTGAAAAATCTATCTTACAAGATCTGTAACGGCACTAAACTTACATGATTCTCATTTTCACTAACACTAAGTGACAACTAAATGTAAGGCTCGGCTCAGCGCCTCAATTTTCAAGATTGCAAACATACAACGTGTAAACAAACCCTTCACGAAGCCGTCAAACAAGCATTCTGCACAACAAATTAAGTAACTCTACGGAAAAATTATTGCTGTGAAACAACTTGTTTTTTGGGGTGAAAAATCACGTTTTACGGTAGGACTCAAAGTAACACACTCAAAACATTGTGCTAATGAATGTATGGAGTAGTAAGAGGAACATGGAGGTATTTAAAATAAAATTATAACATTAAAAACTTGTATTAAAAAAAAACTTTTGAAAAAGTTGTATCCTTGAATCCCCGTATCTCCGTAACTGCAAGGTTCCCAGGTATGGTTTAGGAAATATGGCAATGACGGGGAAAACAAGTGCCTTTCGGCTTCGTTAAGGATATTTTTACTCCCATTATTTAGGCACTCATTTTGTTGTTAGTGAAAACGGGACTTAACAGTTATTATTTATTCATACGAAAGGCACGTGGTGTATGACGTCTTGCAATTTGTTATTACATAGGTATACATTATTTGACATTGAATCACTCATTTGACAGATACCTACATTATATTGTGCTTAGGTAAGTCTGATACAATGACAAATTCACGATTTCCTCCTATGAAAAGCCCGGAATTGGCACATTTAACAATATGGCCAAATAAGGTAAAAACACCTTGAATTCTAATTAAAATGCCAATTGGTATTAGGTAGTAATAACCTAAACTATTTGTAGAAATTGACGAAAATAACACGGTAAATTATGTTTTTATATTCGTTAATTTCTTCCTATTAAATGAATTTTATTTTTAAACCCGTGGTTTGGGCTTTCAAATTGATAATTTGTCACCAAAACCTTGTTTTTTGCGCGATTACTAATACTGAGGTATCGCTTTCATATTAGGTGAGCAAAAGGGCTTGGTTCTGATTATCGAAAGCCATTTCTATGACGCTATTTCATCGAAGAGCCATTTACCGAATGGGCATTTCATCGAATATCCATTTCATCTAAGACCCATTTCATCGAAGACCCATTTCGTCGAAGACCCATTTCGTCGAATACCCATTTCATCGAAGACCCATTTCATCGATGGGTTATTTCATCGAATAGCCAAATCATCGAAAACCCATTTCTTTTTTGAACTAGCTCTTGATAATCAGGACCAATTCTGAGCAAAATCATACCTACTCGTCTGATATTTAAGTCCATCGATCATCCATTCTTTGCGTGGGCAAAGAATAAGAAGCTCAAACTCAAAATCAAAGCATTTGTTTCAATTAGACCATTGCAGGCACTTTTGAATGTCAGAAAAACAAAGAAGGCGATGCTACGCTCCCAGACACAAGGCATAATAACTTATGAAAGTACTGTAGTTGCCCATACCAAAGCGTAGATCTCAATTTTACAAGATCTTGGTTACATCATTCATGATGAGATAATACATATATGTGAGAACGATGTAGAAAGACGTGCACATTAAGAGCGTCCAGAGTAAAAGATTAGATCAACAATTTAAAAACAAAGTAGTTAAAATAAACCGTGGCAGCTAAGCGTGAAGAAAAATCACAATCAGCCTATAATTATTCCCCCTATTTCGATTTAGTTTCAAAGGAATGCCAAGCTACCGAAAATCTTAGTCTTTCTATTAGAATTCATTATACATAGAAAAGCAAAACGCTGTTCAAGTATTTTTCAGCACTTATAAGGTACGGGGCAAAGGCCAGTCTATGATAGCGTGTTTACAGGAAAGACACTAGTTACGGAAAAACGTCATTGCGTCATACTTTCGTAACGTTAACGTCACTTTCATTACAAAACAGGAAAAGTATGTGCCAAAATAAATTTGTATTTTTGTCAATTTGTTATGAATAAAAATTAGGTACCTACCTATACGTTCCTATGGTTTATTTTATAATTTTAGTATACAAACTCATTGTTTTGACGACTAAAATCTTGCGAAAAATAAAATAAAAATGTAAATGATAGATGTGCCCTCACTGTACTTAGGTCGCGCGAAAAACTGTTAACACCGAGAATAGCTTGCTCGAAAATTCCGCATGAAACGAAAGATATAATGTGCAGCATGAGTGAGCGAGACAATGCTATTCAAATCTCATTGTCATCGAATTAGAAACGTGAACATTTTTTGGCGCGGTATGGTGAATCTATGATTTAAATATATCGAAACCTTTAGGCTCAAAGGGCGTAACCGCCATTTTGGCCAAAATGAGATTTTACTGCAGTCATACTTAGTTTTTGTCTTTCAATTGGTATATTTAAAATTTGGATATTCGCAAAAAAAAAGGTGGAAACAGCCATCATTTTTGGATCGCTAAACATTGATTTTCTTTAAATTTTAGGGTGTCTACGAAGCCTATTTTTTTAATTGTTAGATTTACTTTATATATTATTCTACGATGTTCTTTATCTCAAAATTCTAACAAGTTTTGTCATTTATAAGCACAAAAAAGTTATGTCGGAAAATTGTTGTTTTTTGTTTTTTGGCTCTCCTGAGAAATCGTGTTTCGGTGGATACTCCCTTTGAGCCTAAAGGTATCGATATGCAAAATACTGCATTCTAAGTTCGGCCTAAATGAATTCTACTGAGCGAAGCTCTGTTGACTCAGCCAATAAAAATTGTTACTAAGCGAGGCTTAGTCAACTAAGCCAAAAAGGGGCTTTTGCACAGCAAGGCACCGTCATTCATTCGAAAAAGCGATTAATGGATGTAATAATAAAGTGTTTATTAAAATTAAGTCCCTATTAAGTTTTGTTAAATATTTATCAATTGTTTATTTTATAGAATGTAGCTTTTAAGAATTTGTTGTACCTATCCCTTCAAATATTTAAAATTGTCGTTATTATTTATTTGATGAATAATAATATCCTAATTGTGCTTAGATGTAAATCAAGCCAAAAAAATGCCTAAATATGTAAAAATTGAACCAAATGAAATCAAAATAAGAAAGTCAGAATACACCGTGACTTTTTACTCGTCTTACAAAGGTGGTCCACTTAATGTGGCCGACATAAAATAGCTCTAGACGCGATTTTTTTTTTGCCTGCCATAATAGGTACAAAAAAAAAAACATTATAAAAAAATATGAAACATGCTGTTAATGATGTTTACGTGTCAAACGGGAGAACATGCCTACCCAGCGCTCGAGTCCAGTAGATCCTCGCTAATAACAGGGTGTTTTAACTGCGTCATAATACTGAATAATATGTTTATTTTTAAATTATTAAAATCTCATAAATACCTATTTTTTTTATGAATGTTTAGTAGACATTGGATACATGAAGTGTGCTGCCGTTGTAAGGCGACTAAAAAGTCACGGTGTATAAAGGTTACCTATTCTTATTTGGGACCTTAAAAAAACTACAAGAAATTTTGAAATCATGCCAAAAATGTAATATACCAAAATCGAATCGAAATAAAAAAATCTACAAGTATTGCATTCTTAAATACAAATTGAATGCCTTGGAATGTAAAAATAATTTTAAGTTTTACACTTACAGACAAAATTAACCAGACACGAAATTTTTTATCCACATTCGTCAGCTTAATCAATAATATAGCTTCATTAGTTTAGTTTAGCTTGAAACGAATACATAGTATAATTATATAACAACGAGCCACATCGCTTAGTATATAACGTTACGTAATGTACATATTAACTGCATTTGAATAGTCAAATGTCTGGTGGATTTTGTCTGTAGGTAACCTTTTGTTCACCACCGCGAATCATTGATGAAGAATTTAGAGCGAACATCACCAATGAAACTGGACGTTTAAACGGCGTTCAAGAGCTGTCAGGTTCAATATTTCAAAGCAATTATGACACAGCTTTTGAGCGCGATTTAAATGTCACGCCTTGTGATCCCCGAAGGAGGCAGAGGAGTACGTAATAGTACACCCACATTTCGCCAGTTATGTTGAGGTCCCTTGTAGTAGAGGGCAAGCCTATTGCCATCAACCGAACACAAATCCAGACTCTGGCTGCTACAGAGAAATTCCTGATGGAAAATCCCAATAACACTTTGCCCAACCCGGGAATCGAACCCAGGACCTCATGCTCAGCAGTCGCGATGGGATTACAGTTTCATTAGTGAGATTCGATCTAAAATATATTGAAATATTTTCGGTGATGTGAGAAAATCTGTAAGTTTGGGTTTTATGAAAGTGTGATGATAAGGGGGGTTAAGGAGTATTTCCAGTGTGGGAAAGAGACAGAGCTATACAGGTCGTCTAGCGCCATCTCTTTCCCACACTGGAATTACTTCTGCTTTAAGATATCATGGTAGGACCTGGTCTGTTAATAAACAAGAGCTCTGATTAAATAAATAAGGGGTTAAAAGATTCTGAGAGCTTAGACTAATGGCACTACCACAACGACTTACAACTGGAAATTGGAGATTTTGACTTTTTCACCATGTATATTAATAGAAGTATAGAATATCACTTTGTTTAAGCCATAATAAGTCTATAGTCTATTACAAGTCATCGTGCCTAAGGTACGAATTACACAGACACGGCATAAGGTGAAGGCGCGAAGGTTATAACGAAACAAAAGAACGGCGTGCCTGCGCCGCGCCGCTTGAATGTCGACACGACACGTCGCCTACGTACATTTTCTATGAAAACGTTTTGAAGCGGCATCATGCCTGCGCTGTGCCTGCGCCGCGCCTTCACCTAACACCATTTCTGTATAAATCGCACCTAACTAAGTGTGCGTATAGGCACACGGAAACTGGACAAAAGACAAAATCTTGCAATTTTTGGGATGTTACATACGAACATCATTCGTCATTTATTTTCAAGACAATCTTAATTTCGGCTTAAAATCCACCGCTCTTTCAAAAAAACCCAAGCTTAAAAAAAAACATTGTAAATAATTGTCAATATAGTCTTATTAACGCTGTATCTAGTCATGTATTAACTATTTACGATCGTTCGCGTAAGAAGTGACTACTCGACCGCTACCAATGACGTACTTACAGTAACCAGTAGGTGCTTACATTCCTAGTTCTGATAATATCAGAAATAAGACTCATTTTAATGGCTTTTCCTTCTTACATTGAACTTTATTTTGTTTGTAAACCCCTGGCCACGAACTACGCGCTCAAGCGGCACGCGACATGCGTAGAAAAAAAATTAATACGCACTAAAAGTTAACAAAAAAAACATGTTTATCTTTAAATATTAAACGTGTATACAAAGTATTGTGTCCGTGCTGTTAACCGTTCAGGAGTTTTTTTCGTGAGGAGGCGATCCTGGCTGCAGGATCAGGTCATGTTTGTCATAAAAATATATTGTCACCAGAACCAAAGGTGTGTGCAAAATTTCAGCTGAATCGGTTGGAGAGAAATGGTTTAAAATTCTGTTGCAAGATTTGACCCATACATAATAATTAACAAAGAAAGTTAAATAAAAGCTTGTAATATTTTTTTTTTTGGAGCAAGCCACGCGTCACCGCCATGTAATTTACAGAACTTTCGCAGGGAAATGAGGAAACCAAGGATTTCGTAAAATCCCTAAAGATAGGTACCACGAAATCAAGAAACATGTCGAATATTCTAATCTATTACGTCTTCTTAGGCGCGAATTACACAGAAAAGGCGTAAGGTGCGGCGCAGGCGTGGAATTTATAAGAAAACGAAAGAACGGCGTACCTGCGCCGCGCCGCTTGTGTGTAATTCACGACACGTCGCCTACGTACATTTTCTATGAAAACGTTTTGAAGCGGCATCATGCCTGCACCTTCACCGTACACCGTTTCTGTATAATTCGCGCCTTACTGAAGACGGACGATGGTAAGCGACGGTACTCACACGCGAAACAAGTGATGATTGCATGTGTCATTTGACGCTACCCGCGTCACCTGGAGCCGAAAGTAGGCCGTAGTGATTACTTAGTATTTAATGCGAACAGGTATAGTTTGAAAAACCCAGGTCATATTTTAATAAATAAGGCAATTTGAATTTTACCTTGGTTTGTTGCGTATATGGCAGAATACGATAATAGCTAAGGGGAAACGCTATACGTCCTCCATTTTGCTCCGGGACTGTTGGTACCACACAATTGAAATTTGGTTTTGGTCTGCTATGAACCGAATGAGCGTTAAACATATTGTTACTATACAAGGTGTAAACAGACACTTCACGAAGCCGTAAACCAAGCATTCTGTACGTCAAACTAAGTAACTTTACGCAAAAAATTTTGCTGGGAAACGACTTTTTTTAGGGTGGAAAATCACGTTTTACGGTAAAATTCATTGAAACGCACTCGAAACATTGTGCTGGTGAATGCATCGAGTAGTAAACGGGTCATTGAGGGATTTAAAGTAAAGTTATAACCTTAAAAACTAGTATTTATAAAACTTGTGAAAAAGTTGGAACTTTGACCTCCAATATCTCCGTAACTAGAAGGTTCCCAGGTATGGCCCAGAAGAAAAAAATGATCGCAATGACGTGGAGAACAAGTTCCTTTCGGCTTCGTTAAGGGTCTGTTTACACCCTTTATTGTAGGGTGCTACGGAACCGTTTGTGCGCGAGCCCAACTCGCACTTGGCCGGTTTTTATTACAAGCTTTTATTTAACTTACCTTGTTAGTTGGTATGAATGGGTAAAATTTTGCAACTGAATTTCAAACCAGTTCCCCCCAACCGATTAAGCCGAAATTTTGCACACATCTTTGGTTCCAGTGACAATACGTTTTCATCATAGCCGTGGCCTGATCCTGCAGCCAGGATCGCCTCCTCACGAGAGGACTCCTCAACGGTTAATAGCACGGACACGAAACTTTGTATACGCGTTCAATTTTGGAAAATAAACATGTTTTTTTTCTTTTAGTGAAGAATTGATTGTTTAGGAAGATTGTTAATTTTAATGTTTAATTTATTTTGTTTTTTTAGCAACCATATAAGGTAATCAGTTACCTAGGCATGTTTGTTAAGATTTAATGAACTATTTTCCTATGATGTCATTGTTCTTTAGTGTGTAACATAATATTGTATTAATACTGGTATTACAAAATATGATGAAAGTGTCAAAAAACACAACTTTTTACGCACATTGTTTGTGCATTCAGCCAAAATATTGGAGGTAACATCTCGCCTGTAATCCTCGAAGGGTTGGGCAGAGGTGTACTTAACTAATAGTACACGCACATTTCGCCAGTTATGTTTAAGTCCTATTTAGTATGGAGCGAGCCTATTGCCATCAACCGGGCACAAAACCAGACTCCGTGGAATTTTTCAAAATTATCTTTTTAATAGGTTCAAAGTGTTTTAAATGGCTATGCCTCGGTAGAGAGGAGCTCGTGGCTAAATAATAACAGCCGTTCGGGTCGATCTTTAGGTTAAGCCGCTTAAAATAATAATTGTAACGTAATACCATTTCTATGTATTCAGTACTTTTGCATGCTAGTTTTAGTGAATTGTTTCGGAAACTGTTAAAAAAAACGCGACCATTTGAACTAAAACTTTCGCAAATATGTAGTTTAATTTTCATTTTATAAAAATTGTGTAAAAAAACTTGGTCCCAAGGATCCCTTGGTCGCAAATCCAACCTGGTTGCATTGGTCGTCACTTCTTAAGCGAACCGCCTCTATTTTAAGTCGAATTTTATAAAATTGTAGCGATAACTGCTAAAAATATATCTACAAAAAGACTGATTATAATATTCATTTTAAACGAAATGTTGTTCCGTTTCTATACAATTTTGATCTAGATATGAAACGAATAAATGTTAGATAAATATAGTTGTTTTTTATTAACTTTTTATATCTTATTTATCTTCTTTTAGTTAACCCCTTCCACGCCTGGATTTCTAAAAATTTGTCTTATACCCATTTTCACAGAAAACTTTTTCGAAGTATATTCGAGTAGATTTAAATAAATTTTGTGTGTGACTGATAATACGACTGCCAGGGATAATTATTTTCAGTTATATATTTCTAATTATTTTGTTGGAGGAGGTCGTGGCTAAATAACAGCAGCCACTCGGGTCGATCTTTAGGTTAAGCCGTACTTGCCTAGGTTGCTCTGTGGATGGGTGACCACCCATTAGATACCGAGTTTCCTCCGTACCTCGGAAAGCATGTTAGGCCGTTGGTCCCGGATGTCATTTGTAGCTCTTTGACAGTCGTTAGGTAGTCGGTGGCCCAAAAAGTCTGACAACCAGTCTTATCAAGGGGTATCGTATTACCCAGTACTAACTGGGTTGTTGAGGTCAGATAGGCAGTCGCTCCATGTAAAATACTGGTATTCAGCTGTATCCGGTTAGACTGGAAGCCGACCCCAATATAGTTGGGAAAAGGCTAGGCAGATGATGATATTTCTAATTGTTTCAGCATAAAGTATTTAAACTGTCATGGTCACTAACATTATCATTAACACGAGAAACGGGATATTTACCATGTTTACTGTTTGTTTTGAGTTCCCGATATTTCGGCGCTGTTGCAAGCACCATGATCACGGATAAACCCGAATATCCCGTTTTTAGTGTTAATTTTAAGGTTACAGAAAATTCCTAAAGTTGTCATAAAAAACTCATTTTCCGTATTATGATGTCGTGTGCGATGCGACGGAAAAATAGTGTGATCACTTGATATTTTTAATCTTTTTTTTTCTTAATTAGGTTTTCAGTTGGGGGGAAAATGTAGAAAAAAAAATCCAAAACATCGTGTTTTAAAAGTTTTATTAAAATCAAACTTTTTTTCTTCTTCTTTTCAATAAATAACTTATTAAATTATAGGAACATCATTTTAACAACGTTTTTTGGCACATTTAGAAAGCTCACGCAGTGAGCTAAAAATAGGAACATTTTCAAGCTCTTATCATAAAATTAATTTTCAGGGTATAAACATGGACAAAATGCGAGGTTCATACATATTTTTTAAGATTTTTACCCCAAACTGACAAGAATATTTTCTGACTTATCCTCCTTATATTTAAAAAAATAAATATTAAAACAAAAAACTATGCAGGGAACATAGTTTTCTTTTATTATTTATCTTTTGTGTTTTCTTTTTCTTTTTATATTAAAATTAACCTTTTAGTTTTAGTAGCATTTTTTTATCACTTTTTTTGTTTTCATGCAGCTTTTTTCTTTTATATATTTTTTTAATTTTATTAGCATTTTTTCTTATTACTTTTTTGTTTTCTTAAAGCTTTTTTGTTTTTTTTTTCACTTAATCCTATTTTTCTTTTGTTTCAGACTTATTTTTCTTGTTTTTTGTACAAACTACAATAAAATAAACCTAATTAAATATATACTAAGACAACAACAGGACACCAGTGTCCTGGTGTCCTGTTGTTGTCTAAAGTGGCAAAGTGCTCCTGCCAACGCGTCTTGAAGACTGGCAGCATTGCCACTTTGTATAGCAATGCTAATTCTTTGGCCATACAAGGCCAAACCTCTGACTAGAGGTACATAAATAACTTAAAGCACATCAAACTCATCGTATTCAGGCTTCTCATAGTTCCCAGAAAGGATATCTTCGACCCATTGCAGATGGTCAGCCACATTGGTGTAAATTCCGGGGGAGTTTTTCGTCCCGCAACGGCTGTTCCCTGCACTGGTCACGCCCCACAACTCGGCGCTGTTCTTGACCCACACCAAGGGGCCTCCGGAATCACCCCTGCAGGTGTCCATGCCCTCTTCACCCCCGGCACAGATGGCATTATCAGGCACTTTGAAGAATTTGTATGAAGCCTCGCACTCAGCTCTTCCCCAAAGCGGTAAGGGGATGATTTTCTTAGTACTGCTGTAGTACCCCTTTAGGGGAATTTCACCCCATCCCGTGGCCGCAAAAACGGTGTTATGTTCGAGTTCTCCAGATGGCAGGCAGATTGGACGAATGAAGTCTGTGGAAAAAAAAAACAGACATAAAACAATCTGCATTTTTAACAACAGAAGTCAAATTTATTTTTTAAGATCAAAGGACCAATTTTATCTAAACGAAAGTCTTTGACAGTGATTAACATACATTTTGATGAATACCGAGGAGTGAGGAATGATATATGAAAGAAAAGGAAATGACAGTGGCGATTGGTTGTGGAGAATGGAAGAAGAAAACTTGACGCCGACCCCAAGTAACACAGGAGAAAGGCAGGTAGACGATGATGGTCCTTTGGCAAATGCTGAAGAAATCTTCAGAAACTAAAAGCTATTATTACCAGTATAAGGAACATCTTCCGCCAGCCGCAGAACAGCAATGTCATGGCTCTTTCCATCGTAATCGGGGTGAACGAAGATCTGTTCCACGTCTAGCCTGACGATTTGATCTGCACATACTTCACCGACGCAATCCTCACGGCTACTTAAATCGTATTCTCCAAGGCGTGCTACTAACCTGTAATAATAAGAAGGATTACGTTAAATGAAGATCTAAACGATAGGAAGAACGTAATTTCTAAAACTGACAGAATTCTGGCGCTGAAATCTATAAAAAGTATGCACGGAAAACCTTCATAACTGATAAAGTTCTGAGGCCATTATCTAAAAACGTTACGCATGTATTTTATCTTAAGTTTTTCCTGTCACTGCTTCTCAATTCAAATCTACGACTGCTAGTTACGGATGGGAACATGTCTTGGATAAAGAAGCGTTTGTGGATATCTACCTTAATAAGGAAGATTTGTAAAATACAAGAGAAAGGAATGAAGGAGAAAAATAAGAAAATTTGGGATATCAAAACGACAATAGCTCACAATTAAAAGACACAGTATGAAAAAAAAGAAAAAAAAAATTCGGCACAAATAAGACGCACTTTATGAAAAATACTCAAAATACACACACTCTTAAGCCGAGTATTCTACAATCTAAAAAAAGAAGATAAAAAGGAGACTGCCAATCAACCGAACCTTTAAAAAAAGGTATGTAAATAATTTTTGTAAAGGTAATACGGAATTCCCAAAACCTATGTAATGCTATAAATAAAATACATTTGTATAAGAGTTGACCACATGATTCAATAATAATGCGATATTTATAATGAGGGAATTCCTAGTGATGTAATATTACGGTATGTGATTTTATGACGTTTGTTCAGAAAATGGTTACGTAAAGTAAGAGTTTTTAATAGGTTATTACCCTTAAGGGCGTGAGTCAAGAAATTGACAACGGTAAGTAAGAAATCATGACGAAATTTAAAGAAATTTCATTACAAACAAATAAAAAGTGATCTAGTAATTTTGATTATTATTATTGTCTTTTCAATCATTTTCTTATTAAGGATAATAATTATCTTGATTGTAATAATGCTTTCTAATCTTTGTCTTAAGAACTCAATCAAATGCTTTTCTTCGCACAAAAAAAAAAACAACTTTTAATTAATAAAAGATTAAAATAATTAAAAGGACACAACTAAAATTACTTTCACATTTAATCGGAAACCGTTTTATTTCCCGGAAAGTTTCGCGCGTTAACCGCAGATATCGGCTTATCAAACAATTATTCATTCTTTTTTTAGCTTTTATTATCATAACTTTTTCCTTAGGATTTTCCCAAACCTGTTAGCACCTGTTTGGCGAGTTTTTTTTTACAGAAAGACGAGATCGGCTTAAAAGACCAGAAAATAAATAAGGACCAATTTTCTCTTTCAAATTCGGACCTTAGCAACGAATGAGGAATGGGAAGACTTTTCTTCTTTCTTTCTTTTTCTTTCTATAGTATGAAGTTTTTTCTTTTAAGGAGAAATGTAATATAATAAACCCCTTTTGAACAAAAAAATAGTTTTACAAATCTGTCTATATATAACGGAGTTATGCCGGAACAAAAAAAAAACCATCCGAATTGATAACCTCCTCCGTTTTGAAGTCGGTTAAAAAGATATTCACCTGGTAAACTTAGGAGTCCTTATGCAATGGGCTGCTGTGATGAGATGCCTGCTGTCTACCAGGGTAGCAGCGCATCTGATGTCGTTCCGGTGGTCGCCGCGCCAATATTCAATGTACACCAACCAAGGGTTATGGTGGATCAGGTTGGGACTTGCTTCTTTGCCACAGGTAGGGCCTAGAAAAACAAAAAAAAATTGTAAAAAAAATGGGGAACGCATTTCAGTACAATAGATTCACTTTCGGTAGAAAATAAAAATCGTTTCTAAGACAATTTATTACAAAAAATAAAAAAAAATTAGGCAGGACACAATAAAAAAAATATTTTAAACAAAAAAGGACTGTTTATTTTTGGCAAAAAAGACAGGAAAGTGAATAAAAAATAATTTCACATCATAAGAATGCGCTGATAAAAAACTTTTCGCAAAAAAAAAAGAAAAACTTACCTCGCATTAATTTAAAAGCCAAAACGTCTCCAAGACATGATAACAGCAACAATAAACGAATCATAGATGAATTTAAAATCGCACCACAAATTAAATTATTTTTTTAATCAATTAAAATGTTCATAACGTTATTTTCAGTCAATTTTACCTCTAGCAATGATTCGCATCGTCGTTCCGAACGGGTTTATATATCCAGTGGCATTTACAGGGAAAATACGGATCCTCCAACGCCTAAACCACATTCATACGTTTGAGGAGTATTGACGACATCGGTTGGCTATCATGCCGATGAAACACTTATTGAGGGGTTGGAGGGGGGGGGGAGAAAGGGGCACCTATGTAAAAAAAGATTAATTTAATTTTTTACTAATTTAAGATACCATTAGCGTTGTACCTTGTTTTTTTTTTCGGATGGTAAATCATCAAATGACCCTCCCCGCCCCGCTCTGGGCGGAAGGGAGTGTCAGACTGACTAAAACCCATCCATCTGTGGTATCTCTTTCGAACAGTCCCGCAGCCTCGGCAGGCATCGGCCCTTCCGGGCCCCTTCCTTTTGCTGACATCTCTTTGAGGCGCGCGTGGAACACGAACGCGCCGTCGACACGGCCTGTCGTCATAAGACGGACGGACGGTAACCTAGCCCATTACTCACCGTCCACAGGCCCAGCGTTGTACCTTCACACAAGCTTTTCGGTAAACGGACCCTTCACGAACCCGTCAACCAAGCATTAGCATTTGACGGTATGACTCAATGTAACTCTATAAAAACATTGTGCTGATGGATGGATTGAATAGTACGGGGGTCGTGAAGGAGTTTAAAGTAAAAATCTTTTATTAAAAACATTTTTTTTTAACTTGTGAAAAAGTTGGAACTTTGACCCCCAATATTTCCGTAACTAGAAGGTTCACAGTAATGGTCTAGAACAAAAATAGGATCGCAATGACGGGGCGTACAAGTGCCTTTCGGCTTCGTTAAGGGTCTTGTTACACCCGTTATACTTATGTCAATTTTTTAACACTGATAAAATGCCATTGTCTAAGCTCTTTTGGTGAAAAATATAATTTAATAAACTTACTGTAGGTATACATTATTACAATTAAAAACGATTTTAATTTATTCAAATTAAAATTACTAAAGTAACAACAAACTATAAAGGGCATCAAAAAATCGTCAGCTGTCAGCTGGTAATCAGCCCAAGAGACTGGCGGCGTTGCCACGTTGTATGGGAACACCCCCAGAATTTCAACCCCAAACGGCTCGAAAATATAGTTTCCACAAAGGTACTACATTTACGCCGTTTAAGGTTCTCGGCAGCCGCAGCGGCAGCGCGAGCACAGCACGATAGCGTCCGCTTCGAAAACTCTTCGGAACTCGGTGATTATAATTTTTTACTCAAAGAATATCTCCTACATCCAACATCTTCATCATTCTCCTGCCCTTATCCCAATCTATTTGGGGTCGGCGCAGCATGTCTTCTTCTTCCATACTTCATTCTAGAATATCGCACATCTTTCGCACAGTATATCCATTGTTTCTTTGGTCTCCCTCTAATCTTATAGCCATTTGCATTCATAGTCGACATTTACCACGATAACCATTAACCACACAACTTTTCAGTCACTGGCGCCACTTTCAGACTTCCTCTTATGTACTCATTTCTTATTTTATCCATTCGCGTTACACCACACATCCCCCTTAGCATTCTCATCTCAGCCACATGCAACTGCCTTTCGTTCATCTCTTTTGTGGCCCAACATTCTGAAATCTATCGAAATGATCAATATGTAGGCAAATAGGATTCTATAGGCATTGTTTTGTATATATATTGTATGTATTACGTGTATTATACTGTATGTATGTAGTTTAGTTTATAAAATTAATTAATTTAAGTTATGAGATGTTTTGTTAATGCACATAGGTATATCCTCTTATGCAAATTTCGCAATCGAAATTTGGTTTGCTGTAAGAAAACCCAATTCTGGGTTAAGCTCGCCATTGTACATAAGCTATGTTATCGCAATTTGTATGTATATTATTATTTTTTGTTTTTTGTGTGCAATAAAGAATAAGAATAAGAATTCTGATCCATACAAGACAGTAGGCTCAACCATGGGTTTATAAATCTTCCCCTTGAGTTTAAGGGGAATGCGGAAGTCGCAGATTGTTCCCTTACCTTATCTCAGCCTACCAAATACCTATTTATGTTATACAATATTTGATAAGGTAGGTCAGTAGCGATCATAATTTTTCCTTAAAAACTTACTCTTTAATTAATTTCAAGAACTCAATCATTTCTATTGTTCGCCTAATTTGGAGAATTTTTCTGTATTTGAAAATGGATGTTAATAATGGACGTAATAAGTTCACCAAAATTTTAATAGAGCCAATGAAGTAAGGAAAATGTTGAGTAGAGGAAGACCAAAGAAACGGATGGACTGTGTGAAGGATGATATGGCTAGAAAGGAGGTGACTGCTGAGACGACGAGTAATAGAGAAATATGGAAGAAGAAGACATGCTGCGCCGACCTCAAATAAATTGGGATATGATTAGGACAATAATGATGACATCTCAGTCACATCATTGACATGAGTATCTCTATTGGAATTCTTCTCAAGAGTCTATAATTGTACGATTGTATAAAAAAACACAAAATGGCTGCAATTCGCGGGGTGTGGTGTTAGGAGTATTTATAAAACATGTATTGTATTTGTCGATAGAAATGAGTATATAATATGCCTTTAAAGTATCGGTAATCGATAGCCAAATACACTGTATAAATCCCAGCATATGCCTACCAACCTTTAGTTAAACTTAAATTAATGGCTCAATATCATTTTACTGTTGTAATTTTAATTCTCTTTTTATTATTATATTTGGGCGTCGCGTCGCCTAGTGTTCGTGAAAACTCTCAATTATAATCTACTCTTTTCCTGACTATGACGGGACACTGTTTTAAGCTTTAATGGTTTACAATTAAACTTATACTGTCACTTGCGGGATGGCTTCAAATTGTCGAGTACGTACAATCCAGTTTTGAGTAAGCTCAAAAGTAGCAGCCGGTATCGTAATAAGGACTCCACAAAAACTGGTGATACTGTGAGTGTATTTTGCCGTGACTTAGTGTCGAGTTCCAGTACTGCGCGTAGCAAAAGACAAAGAACGAGGGAAGACAGATTTGTCTGCTCTTAACAAGTTATTTTCCATCCACCCGCATTCTCCAGTCAACCCGCGATCATGGCGCTTGCAACAGCGTCGAAATATCGGGAGCTCAAAATAAATGAACAATCACGGAAGATATCCCGTAAGTGAAAGTATAAGTTTATGTCGGGGACGACTTCCAGTCTACCCGAATGCAGCTGAATACCAGTTTTTAACATGGAGGACTGCCTATCTGACCTCCATCTCCCAGTTAATAGGTAACACGATACACCTTGAAAGTGCATCGGTGAATTACCAAAAACTTTCGTGTTGCGCAGTGAAATCTTTCCTCCATAATTCAGGCTAAGTTTTTGATTCATGCGAATATAGGAATTAGGACAGACCACGAAAGACCAGAAATGGTCAGTCTACCTGACGTCCAAATCATAGGAAGACTAATCTTTTCATATAAAAACTAAAAAAAAACTTTATGAAATAATAAAGTACTCTTTCATAAGAAATAATTTACCTAATAATTTTCCGGGTGACGTTTAAGTCAAAGTACCTAACTAAAGTCAACCGTACGTCACTGGCAACACTTGAAACACGAAACCTAATCATCTTTACTACAACGAAATAATAGTTACATAGGTATATTCATTCATAACCTCGCACCTTTTCAGGGTTCCGTACCCGAAGGGTAACCAACGGGACCCTATCACTAAGCCTCCGCTCCGTCCGTCTGTCTGTCAGCGGGCTGTATCTCACGATCCGTAATAGGTAGATAGTTGAAATTATCACAAAATGTGTATTTCTGTTGGCGTTAGGACAACAAATAATAAGGGGGTTCCCCTACTACGATGTTACGGAACTCTTCATAATAATACCAGCCTGTTACTGCGCCACTTAGGACCCATTAATGATAATACTTATCCGTGATGCTAGGCAACTGGGCTTATCCCAGTTGTAAACGACCCTTTGTGCCTATTGGCCTTATTTACAACAACAAACATAAATTATGTTTTTCCAACTCCTCCGCTATTCTTTTCTGATTAATTTCGTTGCGGGATCCAAGACAGTTAAATTATTTCTCTGGGACTTCGTCGAGCTTCATTGTCTCGGCGCTTTTCTGGTGGTCGCCACTGTTGGTTCTGGCTTTCAGGAGTTGTAGTGGTTTGGTAATAGTGTGTTGGGTTTGGCCCACTGAAAGGCAAAAGTTGCAGAACTGCTTTATACAGAGAAGGAACGCGCATTAATCACCACGGTTGCTCAAGGCTGATTGACGGTTCACCGATGTTCAACTGAAGACTGATTGCCAGCACCCTTAACGACTGTCAAAGATCTATAAAAGATAGCCGCGAATGACGCGATTTAATGAAGAAGCCGAGTGCAAAAGCAATGGTATCAAAAAACTTAGAGGGTTTTATTGATGATTCTAATGATTATAGCTTAGTAAAGCCATATTTGTTACGGTCGCGAATTAATTTAAATCAACATGCAACCTGACAGTGACCTGCAAATTACAAAGAAAAGGAGAATGAACAAAAGTGTATGGAGCTTGGTCCAAATGTCCACCATTAACAAGACTATAACTTGGACCATTTTTGTTCATTCTCCTTTGAAATTCGCGGGCTACCTTGGCATTTCTCCCTTACCGTGCATTCGTAGGACAGAAAGAACTTGGATGGTCACCCATCCACGGATCATCATCAGCAAAAGTTCCTTAACCTGGAGTATCGACCCGTGCGGCTGTTATTATTTAGCCACGACCCGTTTAGTCACCGATGTCAGTGATGTAAGTAAAGTAATAAAGGAAAAACCAAGATCCCTACTCGGAAGCTTTAGTACCTAGGCCGAACGCTAGACCAGTCTAGTAATTCGAGTCATCTTTATAAAATTAGGTCAGTTCTAGGGACTGTCCTGTCTGTACGTCATTCAACACAAGGTAGGGATTGAGTTCTTACCGGACTTGCTGAATCACTGGGCAAAGGTGAATATACACCGTGACTTTTTAGTCGTCTTACAACGGCAGCCCACTTCATGTATCCAATGACTACTAAGCATTCATAAAAAAAAATAGGTATTTACAAGATTTTAATAATTTAAAAATAAAAATATTATTCAATATTATGCCGCATGACGTAGTTAAAACACCCTGTTGTGAGCGATGATCTACTGGACTCGAGCGCTGGGTAGGTATATTCTTCCGTTGGACACGTAAACATCATTAACAGGATGTTTCATTTTTTTTTTATGTTTATGTTTTTTTTCTTTGTACCTATTACGGCAGGTAAAAATAAATCGCTCCTAGAACTATTTTATGTCGGGCACATTGAGTGGACCACCTTTATAAGACGACTAAAAAGTCACGGTGTATTGACGACGGCGTTAAGTTCGTGAATTGCTTGGCACGGGTGACTTTTTCCAAGTATGTGGGACGTATGTCTGCGGTATGATTTCAGGAGATTGGAGACGTTTTTTTTGCCAATATTTGGGTTTTGCTTCCAGTCCAACCGGAAAAAAAAGTCGGGTCGATCTTTATGTTAAGCCTCGCTTGCCTAGGTCGGTCTGTGGATGGGTGACCACCACATACCGAGTTTCCTCCGTGCCTCGGAAAGCACGTTAAGCCGTTGGTCCCGGGTGTCATTTTTAGATCTTTGACAGTCGTTAGGTAGTCAGTGGCCCAAAAGTCTGACAACCAGTCTTATCAAGGGGTATCGTATTATCCAGTATTGACTGGGTTGTGGAGGTCAGACAGTCTGTCGCGTTCCATGTAAAGTACTGGTATTCAGCTGCATCCGGTTAGACTGGAAGCCGACCCCAATATAGTTGGGAAAAGGCTAGGCAGATGATGATGGCGATTCCAGTCCAACCGGATGCAGCTGAATACTAAGGGAGCCTCTTTTCTTATAAATAAACGAAATTCCGAGCACGGAAACTCTTGTAGATATTTCACAGTCGTTACGGCCAGTCAGAAGTTCAATTGTCTGGCAATTTAATCTTTCTTACCAAGGAGTATCATATTATTCAGGAACTGGGTTTGGACGCTAGAGATGCGAATATTTTTTCTTTCTTCTTTTTTCTTTTCTCTACTATTAGGTACACCTCTGTCGAACCCTTCGGGGATAACAGGCATGATGCTATATTATTATATTACATTTAGTACATCGAACGTCATTAATACCAAATTAGGTAATAAATTATAATGTGTATATAAGTATTTTTATAACAATAGACACGACACTTTAACATGCCTTATTCGGGGTTATATTACTCTTAATCTCGGGTTCAAAAAACATCATTAGAATAACAACCATGGACGACAATGATGTTGATCTCACCGCACAAACATACCTATTCTTTTTAGTGTTATGTTATTGTGGTAAATTTCGTTTTTCCTTTACACCTTATATGTGAGTTTCCTAATAATTAAAGTGAAAGTATGTTAAGTACTATTTTATGGTTTTGTTTTTCTGTAATATTTTTAACTAAGTAACAAATAGGCGGTGCGTCACATAATTTGTTTACCTTTTAAAGACTGCGTAATGTAAAGAGTTTACCTACACTTAAGAAGAGCTCGTGGCTAAATAATAACAGCCACTCGGATCGATCTTCAGGTTAAGCCGCGCCTGCCAAGGTTGTTCCGTGAATGTGTGACCCATTACATAGCGGGTTTCCTGCGTGCCTCAGAAAGCACGCTAAGCCGTTAGTCCCGGCTGTCATTAGTAGATCTTTGACAATTGTTACAGGTACTCAGTGGCCCGAAAGTCTGACAACCAGTCTTACCAAGGATTACCATTACCCGTACCCAGTACTAATTGGGTTGTGGAGGTCAATTAGGCAGTCGCTCCATGTAAAATACTGGTATTCAGCTGCATTCGGTTAGTCTGAAAGCCGTTGGGAAAAGGCTAGGCAGATGACGAGATTCGAATATTATGACGAGTTTGAGTTAAGCCCGACTTGTCACTGTTCCGAGTCGTCACAATTTTTTTTTTCATACAAGCAGTCCCGATTCGTCATCATAAGAAATCAAATGAATTTTTATTTAATATTAATGATCCCGATTCGTCATCACTATGCGTGTCAAAAAGTACAGTTAGTAAGAAAAATATAGTATGTCTTTTAAATCAATTTATTTACAACAACTGTGAACTAAAAAATATCTAACACACATGCATGTTATGCTTAAGAGCGTTTATACATAAAGTGGGCAACGTCGCAAATAGCGGTCAAATATTTCGCTGTTTTGATTAATTTGGCAATATTACTGTATGGAAATAAGAAATATGGCTAACTAGTGAACTAAAATATTGCAATAATGAATATCGTAACACCGAATATTTAGTTTTAGACGTAAAAAAGTATTTGGAAACTTTCCAAATGCCTTTTTACACCTAAAACGGTTACAACATCAAATTCAGTGTTTTAATTGCAATTCATTATTAATATACTAATTCACTAGTTAGCCATAATATTTCTTATTTCCATACAGTAATATTGCCAAATTAATTAAAACACGTAAATATTTGACAGCTGTCAAATATTTACGTGTTTGCCGATTTGCGACGTTGCCAACTTTTTGGATGAACGCTCTGAACCCTACACCGCGCGTATTTAGACACACTCGGAGCGGGTTTTTTATCTTGTTTAAAACGATGTTGCCTGTAGGTATATGTTTTAATACTAAGCTAAGGTAAAAAACAATATGCCATAACAAATAAACGAGGTTCTATAAAAGTATACGAGTCATCTGAATACCTTTTCCTTAAAATACGGTAATACTTTAGAATCGTAATGTTGTGCAATATTACAAAAGATGTATTATAAACACCTTTGAAAAAACTTCAGAATCCGAGACGTAGAATTTATGTTGAAATATCTTTTTCTGGATAAAAGGAAAGCTCATATAAAAATTAAACATCAAAACGTTTTTTCTGAATTAAAAAAAAAACATTTATTTCGGACAACAGTGATCCATTTTTGTTAGTATTACAAACAGCTTATATTCTAATGTAAGTAACATAGATATAAGATTATATTTTGTTAGTATTACAAACAGCTTATATTCTAGTGTTAGTAACATTGATATAAAATTATATTATTAAAACAAAGGACAAAAACAAAGGAAGACCAGGCAGGAATACATGTTTCCTACCTAATCAATATCCGCACAAAGTGCCTGATTTTGGCGTATAGCTCTCCGCCACAGCTCTCAGGATATAGTTGCGACTACTCCGCACTCTGCACAGCAGCGATGCCGTTTTTTTTACGTAGTATGGCATGAAAGCTATCCGTGTGAGCCTCAGCAAACATTCCTGAAGCGCTACAGACAGAACCGGGGCATTCGCAACAACATCCTGAAAGCATTATTATATTGAACGCGCAGGACATCCAGCGATCTCTTAGTATAGCTGACCCATAGATTGCTCGTGTAAAAGCTCTGACAGTAGGCGTTAAAAAGAGTAATTGTTTTTTTTTTTTTTTTGAAAACAATAAAGTAAAATAAGGATCCATAGACAGTGTGAGCAATACCTAAACAAGTCAATAGATAAATTAAAAACTTGCTTAAGAGTGTGTGCAACATAAATATACTCGTAAGTCAAGAGATAAAGTAAAAAATTACTAGTGAAAGCAGAACACACACACTAACAGTAAACGAGACAGAAAAATAAAATATGAATAGTTTTATTATTTTATATTATAATTTATTAATTATTTTTAAATTTAATTTTATTAGTTTCGGAGATAACCTCCTCCATCCAAACTTAATCTCTCTTCATATTAGTGTAGATTAACAAACCGTTAAATTTAAGTTTGTAGATATTATTTATCGCTCGTTAGTAATACAAATATTTCCCTGTTCGAACGAACTGGTCAAGAAACGTCATTTTGACTTGTTAAACATCATTTTGACATGTTAAATGTCATTTACGATAAGACTTCCTCTTGTGCCTGCCTCACGATACAATATATTAATAATTAAGGAAAACGTGATTATTCTCGTGGTCGCGTGTGTCCCGTTCTTAGAACTTCATTAATTAATTCGATAACGGTTTTTAATGACAGTTAGTTGTTACCATGGTTACCTAAATGATAAAAAGTAAACATAATGCTGCATGGATTTTTTGTTCTTGAGGGACGTTCATAGATCCTCAGAGGTGATGTTCGAAAGAAATACCGCGGCTCTCGGAGCTTCGCGCGGAACATAAGGGGCAAAGAAGGAACATGGATGGGTTTTAGTCAGTACAAGTCTGACAGTCCCTTCCGCTCCGCCCAAAGCGGGAGGGGTCATTTGATAATTTCCCAACCCAAAAAAAAAAGGGGTGATGTTGGTAAACATTGTGTATATCATTATTTTATTATATAGTATTATATATAATTATCATAATCATATAGTATGCCTGGATTCGAATTAAAGTAAGGCGCGACCTTTTAAATACTACAGGCGACAGGGCCAACGAAATCGGAACATTTATTTTAGCATGCGTTAATGGACATATTAATGAGTCATGAGTGAGAGTGATTAATGCTCGTACCTTATCTGTAGGAGAAGAGGGCCTTTGCCCAGCAGTGGGAGAGTTGCTTTAGCCGGAAAATCCTATATGCTAGGCTTTCCTTATGCGTTTGCTCTATCAACTAATCGATTCTTTGACATACATGGCTAGCCCTATACCACTTCAGCTTGCTTACTCTGCCAATATGTATTGGTAATAAGGACGTTAAAACATTCGGGAATCGTCATTAGGTTTTTTTTTGTTGTACTAGACATTACCTCCCAGGTACCTTCCAGTTACGGAGATTTTGAAGGTCAAAGTTCCAACTTATTCACACTTTTTTTGTTAAATACATATTTTAAATATTTTATACTTATAATTTTACTTCAAATACTTCCACCCCCTGTCCTATTCATTGCATCCTCACAATGTTTTGATTGCGTTGCATAGAATAAAAATAATTATTCACACCAAAAAAAAGAGTCGTTCTCCAGCAAAAACTTTTTCGCGTAGTTACTTAGTTTGATGAGATGCTTGGTTGACGGCTACTTGAAGGATTATTTTACACCCTGTATAATTTTCACGAATGAACTGACACAGCTCTTCCTATTGACCGCCTGGGGGTACGTCACACATTGGAGGTACAGCATTGATCGCCACGATGTTACTCGATGACTACATCAGCTTAGCCTTCGACTTTTGAGGAGCTCTTTAGTTGTATCAAGCATCCTATGACTTTAACCTTTCGTGTGCCGGAACGTAGATCTACGCGAGACACAATTACTTTTTAATTGTGTCTGGATACTCGGCATACGAGTGGTTAATATACAGTTTTTAACCGACATCTAAGCAAGGAGGAGTTTATGGAAAAACTCAACGGGAACTTATCCCATCATACGCATTTCTACCGTTAATCAGCTTTATCGAGATCGGTCCCTGGATGGGTGACCATCCATGATATACTGTCCATGCCTCGGGTCCAGGCTGCAATTTTTAGATCTAAGATAGTCGTTACGGTTAAGAAACATGGAAGTCTGACAACCTGTCTTGCCAAGCCGTATCGTATTACTCAGAAATTGGGCTGTGGAGGTCAGATAGGCAGTCGATCCATATAAAATAGTGATATTCAGCCGCAGACAGGCTGGAAGCTGACCTCAACATAGTTGGGAAAAGGCAGGCAGAAGATGATGAGTTCTCATGGGATAATTTTCTAGGAAAAGCCAATTTAGAAATAAAAGATAAAACTTTGTCACATTCGCAATATATTTTCAATTGTCGGACTTTTTTGAATATAGAATGATTTTCTATTTAATTTTTCACTAATTTACATAACAATAAGGCACTTTTTTTTCAATAATTTAAAACAATTCCCATCTGACAAGAATATTTTAAATTCCCTTTTTACAACTACAAAATAAATAATTTATTAAAGGTAATCTAAATCTAGTGGATAGGAATCTTTTTTGTTTACCGTACTTCTTAAATTAAAAAATAAATAAATATATTAAATTTTTACAGATTGACAAAATGTTCGCTTAGGCAAGACATGAATTTACGAAAAGAAAATGACCTCTTTTATGTAAAACAAAAATGAATAGTTATTCACAACTGTCAATTACAAATCATGCAAATTGAAAGTACAGTCACCAAAGAGTTTGGTATGCAGGCAATGGATTTCACCAATTGCATAACACTACTCAACACACCCAGAAGGCTTTAAAAGAATCGTAGTATATCTATAGCCTGCATACATTTTTCTTATGTTAAAAGTACTTTTTACGAACAATATTTAAAATAATGTACTTAAATATTACAATGATGATTTTATGGCAGTGTTAGTACACAATTTTAAGCAATAAAATCACTAGCTGTCTAGCTTTGTAAAGTTTTAGCAACCTATTCACGCCTGTATTCTACAATTGGGTAGACAGAAGAATAGTAATCCCACATTTTGACAGTGAATTGATTGAAAAACTTTAATAAATAAATTATAGTTATTTTACAATGTGTGTATGCACTATATCTAGCTGTGAGAACATTTAGAGGCATTGAACATTGGCAATACTGAATTTCAGACTCTCCGATTAGTGGAATAAATACTATTTTTGCAAGTACCTACAGTCTTTAGTAAAAATACATAATTATTACGTGAAAGCAAAGTCAATCATAATTTACTTTTAAAAACAAAAGAAAACCGAAACAACTTTTTTTTAGTATTCATTTCTTAAATGCAATTTGCAAAACAAACTATGACATTTAAAAAACTAAACTACATTTTGGCTTGGAATGTCATTTTATAAATAAATGCAAATACTTCATTTAAATTAAAATTAATCTACATTTAAATGCATTATATAAAATATAATTTAAATAAAAAATATTAACATTTTTAAAATTAAGAGATCATTGGTCAGTTTTTAAAATCTTTGAAATTCAAAACTTTTTTTTACATTTTATCGCATTGCTGTCATTAAACTAATATTTACATACAAAAAACCATTGAATTAAAGCCTTGGTCAATTATTTTCCACTAAGATTCAAGAACGGTCTGAATCCAGTCCAGATGTTCAGCTACATTAGTATAGATGCCAGGAGAGTCTTTGGTTCCGCAGTGGACATTTCCATGGCTGGTAACTCCCCACAATTCGATGGTATCCTTCACCAGGGTCAAAGGACCACCGGAGTCACCCCTGCAGGTATCAACGCCTTCCTCGCCACCAGCACAGATGACATGTTCTGGGATGTGATTGTACGGGTATGCTTTCTGGCATTCTTCCCTGGACCAGTAGGGCAGACGAATCATTTTCTTAACATGAGCGTAGTAACCTTTGTTGGGGATCTCACCCCAACCAGCTGCGTAGAATTCGGTGTCTTGTTGCAGGTCTCCGGATGGCAGGCAGATCGGGCGGATGAAGTCTGTAAATAACAAATAATTGGTTTATTAGTACTGGAATATTCTTCCATGTTTATGATGTGAATGAAGTTGTAGGAGATTCACTACAAGATCTTTTTTACTAAGGCCTTTTTTTAAATAATACACAGAGCTAACCAGTAATTGGCATCTAAATTCCCAATTTTTATATATCCCGTAGCCGTGAAACAAGATTGTTTTAAAAGTCAAAAGAAACCCTTAAATTCTCTATGGCTTTTAGCTCTAAGAAGTTCTTAAAAGTATTTTATCACTACAATAAACATATGGGGTACAAGCCCTGGCTTAGGGCGTCGTCGGGGAGGGCCGCAAAGGAACAGGCTGGATCCGAGTGAAGTTTTTAAAGTTAAAATACATACCGGTATAAGGAGCATCTTCCTCCAGTGTCAGGATAGCGATATCGTGGGTCTTGTCACCATAACCAGGATGCACGATGATATCAGCCACATTGATCCTGACGACCGGGTCAGCGCACACGCCACGAACGCAGTCCTCTTTAGCATATAAGTCGTATTCGCCAAGACGCGCGACTAAACTGGAAAGAGAGAAGAAAAAACATTAGGATTTTTTGTCGCGAAGATTTTGATGACAGTCATGTAATTTGGGACAGTTTTGGTTGCCTAAATGCGACAATTATTTCTAAAGGAGTTCAATAGTTTGTTATTTTAACCTTCAAGCTTGTCGTTAGTTGTTTTTCATGTATAACATACGCGTTTCCATTTTACATGCGCGGTTTTTTGCTTACGTAAGAAACTACGCGGGACAAGATACTAGAGGCCAGTAGGGACGTTTGTTGCGGTCAGTATGTGCATAGTCGTGCGTAAAACACTATCAGAGCAAACCATGTATGTAAAATCCTCCACTCAATGCTTGTCAAAAATTTGTTTAAATCATCAAACATGGGTTCCCGGGGTCTAATTCCAGTTTGAAGTGAATGCAGCTAATACCAGCATTTTACATAGAGCGTTAGCATGACCCCCACAGTAATTAGATATCAAGATGCTTAAACATAAAGTCCAATTTCAAAAGATGCTTACCGGCTAAACCTCAGAGTCTTAACGCAGTGGGCAGCGGTGATGATATGCTTGCTGTCGATCAAAGTACCGGCGCATCTGATTTCGGTATCAGTATCTCCACGCCAGTACTCGATGTAGACCAGCCATGGGTTGTGGTGAACCAGGTTGGTGCTGGCTTCAACACCACATTTGGCTTCGGCTGTAACAAAGAAAATTTTCATAAGTAAAATGGAAACAAGCAAAGAACTATGGTGGATTACTGTACGGTTCGACTTTTGAAATTATTTTTGAAATTTTGAACTATTGTTAATCAATGACTCGGCAAGCTTCGCAGTTATCAAACAATAAAAAAAATCAATAATGTTTCTAAATGATGGTGCCTACAAAGGATATATTATTATAGGCATAAAATGTTGAAGAAAACTATTTACCTCATTTAAAAATAAGACACTAAGGATTGTATAAAATTGTAAAAAGGGTTTTAAATGTCGTAATATTTTCCCCAAACGTCATATTGATTTGTTTACTAAAGTGAAATAAACAAGCATCATATTTATTTTCTGAGAATAATTATTTGAAATAATATTAATAATTATTATTGTAAGATTTAAAACCATACTCTCATTCAAAACATTGTGCAATTTTTCAGAGAAATTGCGTCTTATGACATAAATTTCCGAAACAAGGCCATATTTTGCCAAAGTTAAGGATTACTTTTATAATTAGGTAAATAAATTATTTGCAATTAGGATCGGTCTGACAAAACTATTAATGTCCAGAATAATTTAGGTATTCGCATAAAATAATGAGAAATGATAGTTTTTAATTGAAATATTTTAAATAACAATAATTATGTAATTATAACTCTTATTTGGATTTGCAAGGCCTTCGATAAATGAATGAATAAATTAGTCAATGTTTTGAATAACCTAAGGGTCAATCAATATTAGAGTAACTCCGTAAATTGCCAAATGAACCAATTCAGTTTTACAACCTGAACCTAGTGATTAATTAAAATTTTAATTGTTTTAATTATATTTCCTTCCTTCCCGTTCATTTCGTCATTGACGTATGTTATATGTTACGTAGATGAATAGGTACCTAATTATCATGATGTTAATGCAAAAATATACCTAAACATAATTAATGAGATAATTATGTCATTATGATTAGCAACTGATTTGGAACTCATAATAATTTAAGTTTTTTCAAATTTCCAAACATGACTTTTCCCCACGGAAATATTTTTGTTTTAACATATAACACTCCATTGGCCCTCAACACTAGTCTAGTTTTCAATCAGTAAGTCCTTTTGAAAACGTGCGAGCAGTTTCCGAGATAACCTCCTACATTCAAACTAACAAATTATCTTTTTATAATATTAATGTAGATAGAGAAAGAGGTCACGATTTTAGGCCATTTTCATTTTAATTTTCTTTTATATGCATAATTAACGCCATTATATTCTTCAAAAACATTCTTCATTTGTCATACTCAGTGGTTTTTCTTTTCTCAGAAACAATTACTGTATTAGGAGTAAATACAGGAAAACGCGTGCCACGTATATTAATTGTTGACGGACCTGCGTCACTGTGACAGGAAATATTGAGAAAAATCGATGTGGGAATTTACATTATATTTATGTAATTTACCTATTGTATATTCTGATTTGTTTTGTGTGCTTTTTTTGTATATAGATGATATTATAGTAGTATTTATCTATAAGGCTCGTCAATATTGAAAACTATTTTTTTTTTATCAAAATCATACATTTTGGTTTATGAAAAAAAAAGTTTTACAAAAGTAGGTACCTATTCTTTTGTTTAATTTTATCTAGGGTGTGGTTTCGCACAATCGTTTGTGAAAACAAGACGCGATTGGATGTTATTGGTCCAATCAGCGTTTGAGTTGAATTGCGTCATAAAATTGGAAAGATTCATTGGTTGGTTGCTTTATAGTTTGTTTTTTTTTCAGAAGAAACAAAATTTTTGGATAAATCTTAGTAACAACAATAAAAAAAAGAAGAAGTCTGATAGATACTATTTGTCTCTTTCACACTAGTCTATACATGTTAGTGACATTATAGTGCCGTCTCTTTCTTGTCACCTAGATTGACAGTATCAATGTTGCATCATTATATTGAGCAATGTATTAAAAATGTTCGTTAATTGTTTCATCATTATTGTATCTTTGTTGATTCATATTTGGCTTTTTAGTTGACAGACCAATTATCTACTTTTAAAAGTTTTACACTAGATTTCGACGACAACGAGTTACAACCTCTCTTAACTTTACTTTTTAAATACTTTTAAATTATGAACACACAGAATTTGCAACGCAAAGCTTTAATAGATGCAAAACAATTAAATAAAAACAATGGGTGAGCAAACGAACTAAAATCTCCCTTAATTGGATGTAAACTTACTTACTCAAGTGACATTTAAGTTTAACTTTTTTTAATTAAAAGAGGTTTTTTAACATTTTTTTTTTAATAATAAAAGAAATAAACTGGTGGCCTACTATTTTTTGTATTTTTAAATGTTTTTTTATAGTATTTTGTATAGGAATATTTAAAAATGTAAAAAATATGTATAAAAATGAATAAAGAAATAATACAAACCTTTATTCCACCACGATTTAAAATTGATACTCCTCACTCCAGTACACAGAGCACACAATAGCACAGCAAACAAAACACACGACGCCATTTTTTAAAAATCTTAAAAAAAATCTACTTCTTTAAAAATGTAGGAACATTAATATCCTGGACCTTAAAAAGGCTAAAGGACAGAAGAAGATTGCCGGTTCAACTGCAAGGTGGTACCCTTGTATAGTTGACCGCACAATCTGAGGTGCGAACTGCGAATGAGCACTGTACCCTGTTACACTGGGTATTTAAATGTGCGCTCGCGCTTTAATGAATTGATTTTTCCTTATGTCAACACATATACGTTCACGAAAAAATGCGTGTGTGATTTATGCTTACGAGTAATTTTGTTATCAATAAACAATTATTACGTAATCTAATTTCATAAATTTTAAAAAGTTTTTTTTTGTAATTCAAAAGTTTTAAAATTCATTGAAAATTATTTTTTAAATCACTTATTAAAAATATCACTTTTAAAAACACTCACAAAAAAGTTCATCAAAGGATTAAAATACACTGTCACTTTTAAAAATATTTTTGAAAACCGAAAAATTATTGTACACTTAAAAAAAGACAATAAAAAATCAAAGCGCAATAATTTTCAAGATACACCCACAAAACACCGTTAGAACGTCCAAATAAATACTGAGACGTTAAACTCCTAACTAGAATATATATAAACAAGTCGTCGAAAGTAGGTATGACAAGATATTTTCTATCATGCGATGCAACTGAAGGCGGTACAACAGAACGAAGTATTATATATCAGGATTTAAAATAAATAAATGATGTAACTGGGTTCTTGTCGGATTTTATGTTATTTTGTTTTGATAAGAGTGAAATCAATATCAATTTCACCTATCCTCATTTTATCCTCGTAGATTCGTCCGAGATTTAATAACAAACAAGCTCGTTATAATTTACTGGAGCAATTTTAATCAGTTGAAACTGGGCTTGCCCAGTTGTAAACATTCTGATAGAGCCTATAAGCTGTTCTCTCTCCTGCTTGATAAGGAGGAAAGTTTTCTTCTTCTTTTCTTCAGGAGTAGGGTCATTTTGAATTGCCCAGCAAGTGGGCCATGGACATGAAACTGGGCTTATACCAATTGCAAACGACAGTTTGGGCTTATTGGCCTTACTCTGTTCTGTCTCCTGCTTGATATGGAGGGTTTTTTCTGCTTCTGATAAATTTCTTCGCGGAATCAAAGACAATTAAGTTGTTTCTGTAGGACTTCTAGCTTTAATGTGTTGGCGCTTTTCTGGTGGTCGCCACTGTTCTAGCTTTCAGGAGTTACATTGTTTTGGGAATAGTGTCGCGGGCTTGTTACAAAAAAATGGAGGGAAGTGGAATTTCTTTTTTTTTCTTACTCGATCGCTGTTGTGAATGATGATTTTTGCTGTGTGATCATCTACAGTTAAATTGTTTCTCCGGGACTTCGAGCTTCACTGTCAAGGCGCTTTTCTGTAGGTCGTCACTATCCAGATGTATGGACGCAGACAAAGCAAATTGAACATGTTAGAATCGTAGCAGGTAGTGATCTGTAGTTCCTGCCGGCCCCCATAAAAAAGGGGGGCAATTTATTCCAAGCCGGCAATAGGAAGAGACCTACACTCAGCAATTGGTGGCCAAAGCTTGAAGAAGGAGAAGAAGAAAGCATCATTATCCATGTGGTCAATTGTAAACACCATTTAAAAAAGAATTTCACATAACAATTGTAAGCTTTTTTGTGATTTTCGATCTTTTTGTAACCAGAATTATTATGTTTATCAGAACTTTCACAACTAAACGTACGCCCCATAACAGAATAAGGTCTCATCATCATCTGCCTACTAACCAATATTGGGATCAGCTTCCAGTAAAAGGAGTGATAGCCTAGTGGTATGACCGTCGGACTTCCAAGTCATAGGCACGCACCTCTGATTTTTGGGATCCATGTGCGTATTGTATAATTATCACTTCCTTCGGTGAAGATTAAAATCGTGAGGAAACCAGGATCAGTCGTCAGAGATGTGAGTTTCTATGTTAAAAACTCTGACACCAGGATAGACACTAACCACACGATAAAGAAGAAGCTTCCAGTCTAACCGTATGTAGCTGAGTACCAGTATATTAAATGGAGTGACTGCTTATCAGACTCCACAACCCAGTTAGTACTGGTAAAACTAGTCATAAGACTTGCATCAGAAAATGGTAAGGAACAGCTGAAAACCTGAGCCAAACTCGTGTAGATCAAATAACGCTTTCTTTAACGCTAAGATTCGTCACGTTTGTTTACATATATTTTCATTCTTACCTATCAATAATACATTGAGTTTGAAGTAAACAATAAACAGAAAAACGTAAAACTATGAATCAATCAAGTGTTTTTGTTTTTGTCCACTTAGCACGCTTTGAAGACGGCATAGCACGTGATAATACTGATTAAGTATGACTTTGTAATAGTCTAGTTCAGTATTTTTTTTAAATTCCAGTTCGTCCTCAAAATTATGACCAAGGTATCATTCGATTCATAATTGTATCTAGAAGATTTTTGAAATGGTTGAAGTCTCGCATAGTTTTGCAATTTTTTTATGCGTTACTTCAAGTTTTTCAACCTTTTTAGATGATAATAAAAATAGATCATAAACAATTTAAAAAAGAGGGAGTTTTGTTTTTTACAAATATCTCAGAAACTATTATAGATATCTCAAAACGACAAAAAGATTCTTCCAACTTTCTTTCGGAACTCTACCACCAATATTTATAATTTTAATTTGGAGGTAAAGGCGCTCCGACGCTTGCTTGGCAGTACGCTCAGTCAACAGAAAAAAATATGAACTATAAAATGGGAATATAAAAAAAAAATATTGTTTAAAAACGCATTTGTTAGTTATCAATATTTTTAGCCCACTCCATATTAATATTAAAGAAATATTTTTGTCTTAAAAATAATTGTTTCTCTTGCTTTTTCATTTACTGATTTTTTTATTTTTTTTTTATTGTATATTTGATTAATGACAAATTAATATTATTTGTGAATAGTAATTACCATCAACATTAATTTGTCATTGCAAATAAAAAAACTCATTAATTATCAATTTAACTTAGTAGTAGCTGCTTGCGCTTGGTCTAACGATGCGTATGACTTAAACTATGCGACATCCAAAAAAACTATGAATGCATCAGGTATATTTGTCCGTAAGAAAATGTCTATCAGCACGCAGGAATCAGAATATACAAATAGTCTTCTACGCGATCCATGGCTTCCATGACTGCGTCGTTGCAATCGCGACTATTGAGCATGAGGTCCTGGGTCTAAATCCCGGGTCGGGCAAAGTGTTATTGGGTTTATCCATCTGGAATTTCTCAGTATCTGCCACGGAGTCTGGATTTGTGCTCGATTGATGATAATAGGCTCCCTATAACATGGGACTATAAAACAACTGGTGAAATATGGGTGTACTTGTTAGAGACATCTCTGCCTAACCCTACGGGGATTACAAGGAGTGATGTTATGTTATGTGTTTTCCATGCAATAAAACGGTGGTTAATTAAATAATCTAGTCTCATTGATGTACACGTTGAGGTAGACTCTGTGATAAATTAATTGCTCAGCCACACATATGCCAATAACTTGGAGAAACCAGAATGGGGCAATTACTACGTATAGTTTCTACGTCATACATCGCGACTACTCAGTGTTGCACCATTGCAATCATCATCATCTATCTAGCCTTTTCCCAATTATGTTGGGATCGGCTTCGAGTTACACTGGATACACACCGTTGCCATCAGCCGGCAAATCCAGATTCTACTGCTGTTCCTGAGAATAGGTAGAAAACTGATCACAAGGTGCCCTGGAATACCACCTGGAAATCGAACTCAGATTGTCATGCTGTCCAGTGTCGTGTAGTCCATTCGATCATAAATCATATTAATTTCTGTAAATTGGTTTCACAAAACCACTTTTATTACATGTCATCATGTTATGTTTTAAAACTAGATGGGCCGGTCTTTCGTACCTGACTACTCTGAGAAGAAACATCCGAAACAGACATCATATGAGGATCATACAGATTAATGTCTAAGATGTTCTTTTGAAGAAATAACCACACAGATTTGAGAGGACCTGTCCAGTCAGTGCAAGCAGTTGTCAGTGATCGTGTAGCTCCACTCAAGCCGGTCAATTAATCTATCGGCTAGTCTTTGGCACACAGCTGCCAATACCTTGGGAAAACCGGAGTGGGTCAACAAGGCGTATGTGTCTACGTCATACATCATGACTACTTAAATGCAATCTTGATGCATACGTCAGGAAACTAGTTTTGCGCCGTAGACGGCAAGCCTTTAATCTATTTATAGATATCTCGCACTTAACGTGTTTTGTATTAAGATAGCTTCATAATGTCGATTGCACGTCTGACGTATTCTAGCAAGATTTGTCAGGATGTGGGACTGTGGGAGTCATGGCAGATATGTCCGCATCGCCTTCTGCTTATCCTTAATCGTTCACAAAAAAACGAGGTGCTCGTGGCTAAATAATAACAGCCGCGACCTTTAGGTTGGTCCGTGGACGGGTGACCACACATTACATACTGAGTTTCCTCCTTGCCGTCCGTTGGGTCCGGCTATCATTTGTAGATCTTTGACAATCGTTACAGGTAGACAGTGGCCCAAAAGTCTGAAACGCTAGCGTCGGCAGTTTAGATTGAGCGAGCTCCACTGCGTCACCCGCTGCTAATATTACACGCGTTGCAACTTGCACCGTCGCCGTCGTTGACTCGATGCCGGTCGAGGTAGTGACTCGTGACGTTGACCCCTCAACGTACCTACGCTGCTATCGTCGACACGCACAAACCTGTGTCGCAGACCAAGAAGCGGGATAAGAAGAGATGCTGTGAACAACAGTGCCAACAGGGGTTCGAAACAGCATGGCCCAGCTAGGGGCACGGGTGACAAGAAGGTGGAGAGGAAGAAGCCCCCTAGTGGAGGAACCAGTGTGGGACCGCGCTGGCAGGACCCAATGTGCTGCATCCGGCAATACCAACGACGCAGTTTTATGTGTCCCAGCTATATCACACCATTAAGGTTGAGGAGGTTGAGGAGATCGTGGAGTATGTTCGAGTGAACACCAGCTGGACCTTGAGGGTTGAGAAGTTGGAGTCGCGCCACAACACGAATTTCCAGTCGTTTGTGGTACGAGTTCCGACTCATCATATTGAGACCTTCCTCAAGGAAGAGTTTTGGCCGAAGGGTGTCATGTATCGGCGTTTCCGCGGAAGGCTCCGCGACACCACGCAGCGCAACGATGCCGTCACTTCGTGTACAATAGTCTATATTTTCTGTTTTTTATAAATGTATGATAGTCTATAAGGTATCTATATTATGGGTCTTTGTTACCTGAAATAAATGATATATTATTTTGGAAAACATGTTCTGTTTCTTAGCTCCTTGGCTTGTTTAGGCTACGTTAACGGCCCTTAGCCAAGTCAACGTAGCGGATGTGTGTATAAATTGTGTGATATTTCATTTTCGTCTATTTGCATGAACTTCCTTACTATTTGCAGGGGTTTAAAATCGCGGCTTTTTGAAGTGTAATATAAATTGAGTTTTTGAGGTCTATTAATTTGAAGCTATGGTGGAGGTGGTTAGGTATAACACCCGTGGTGGTGACTACTATAGGTACTACGTACACTTTTTCTTGCCTCCAGATTCTGGTCACCTCTTCATTCAATTCTGCATATTTGCTAATTTTTTCACCGATTGTTTTTTGTAAATTATGTGTATTAGGGACTATTATTATTATCAAGGGGTATCGTATTATCCAGTACAAACTGGGTTGTGGAGGTCAGATAGGCAGTCGTTCCATGTAAAATTCTGGTATTGTGATGCATCCGGTTGTCAAAAGTCTAGGTAGATGATGAATAGTAAACAAAAAAAAACTTATAAAATGTTGCTGTCTTCTTAGTTTGTCGATGGCAATCTAAATTAAGTCAAAGTAATATAAAAGACCCTTAAGGAAAGGCTAGTTTTAAAACTACCTGTAATGTTTACAATTTAATACAATGACGAGTTTCATGAGTTCTTGTAAATAATTATTTATTTGTCTGCTAATAAACATCCACCCGCAAGAACATGAAAGAGAAAGGAGTAAATGATGTCGAGACGTCTGACAGGGGAGAATGGAAGAAGAAAACGGGTTGCGCCGACCCTAAATAGAATGAGACAAGGGCAGGCAGATGATGATTAAACACCCAGACGCAAGAACATGAAAGAGAAAGGAGTAAATGATGTCGTGACGTCTGACAGGGGAGAATGGAAGAAGAAAACGTGTTGCGCCGACCCCAAATAGAATGAGACAAGGGCAGGAAGAGGATGATGAAACACCTACCCGCAAGAAAATGAAAGAGAAAGGAGTAAATGATGCCGTGACGTCTGACAGGGGAGAATGGAAGAAGAAAACGTGTTGCGCCGACCCCAAGTAGCATGGGACAAGGGCAGGAAGATGATGATATAACACCTACCCGCTATAACTTCAGTTTAGCCGTGATCAATGGTGCTTGGTGAGGAGCTCGTGGATAAATAATAACAGCCACTCGGGTCGATCTCTAGGTTAAGCCGTGCTTGACTAGGTTGGTTTGTGGACGGGTGACCACCCATTACATACCAAGTTTCCTCCGTGCCTCGGAAAGCACGTTAAGCCGTCGGTCCCGGGTGTCATTTTTAGATCTTTGCCAGTCGTTAGGAAGTCAGTGGCCCAAAAAGTCTGACAACCAGTCTTATCAGGGGGTATCATATTATCCAGTACTAACTGGGTTGTGGAGGTCAAATAGACAGTCGCTCCATGTAAAATACTGGTATTCAGCTGCATCCGTTTAGACTGGAAGCCGACCCCAATATAGTTGGGAAAAGGCTAGACAGAATGAATGAATGGTGCTTGGTAAATATCCCGTTTTCAGTGTTAATGAATGTTATTTACTTCTTTATAGGTCGGTTCAACCTCGTAATGTGTGATTTGGTGCAAAATACAAAAAGGTTTTGCCCACGTTATTCATACAAAGTGTTTTTGTTTACAAACATTTCGAATAATATTTTGAACCAAGCAACAATAACAAGAACTACCAGTTCCTGTTTGTTTATTATGGAATTGTTATTGTTAGTGTAAGAGAGTGACTTCACTGCCCACCACACCGTACCATACCATGACCGTGCCATGAACGTATCAGGTACGGAAAGAAACATGACACGGACTGCCATGCCCACAGAACGTATCAACAGCGAATCATACCCGTATAATGGGTGTAAAAATATACTTAACGAAGCCGAAAACCACTTTGGGTGTTTCTTGCCCATTCTTCTCCATAGAGATCTACGCTTTGGAATGGGCAACTACAGTACTTTCACGGGTTATTATGCCTTGTGTCTGGGACTGTAGCTTCGCCTTCTTTTTTTTCTGACATTCAAAAGTGCCTGTTATGGTCTCATTGAAAAAAATGCTTTTAGTTTGAGTTTGACTTGTTTTCCCCGTCATCGCGATATTTTTTTGTTCTGGACCATACTTGGGAACCTTCTAGTTACGAAGATATTGGAGATCGAAGTTCTAACTTTTACTCAAGCTTTTTTTTTAATTTTTTTTTTAATGTTATAACTTTATTTTAAATACCTCCCACATTTTTTGCGTAGAGTTACTTCATTTTATATCCATAATGCTTGATTGATGGCTTCGTGAAGGGTCCGTTTAAACCTTGTATATTTAAAAATGACTATATCCTCTATAGGGCACATTATGTATATTTAATTGAGTGTGACGTCAACCCATCATCAGCCTATCATCAGCGGAAATTCAAGACGCTTCTAACAATACCTCATTTCTATACATAAGATAAATAGTTTAGAAGTTATGAACATATGAACATACATACATACGAGCTGAAATCATAACCTCCGTAGTCATGACATAAAAAGACGTCATTCTCACGACAAAATTTCTTGCATAATTGCAGTTAGTAAATATACATACGCAAACCCTTTTCCCCCATGGGGGTTACCAGAAATAAACTAACGCCTGCTTCTACATTCCTTACGCCAATACCTAAACAAAACATCTAACAAACGTAGACAGAGGAACATATGGCTGCTGTGCCGAAGACCCAGGACGTGAACCCAATGTTATCAAAGCATAATCATATTAAAAAAAAAACTTATATGTTCCCACTGCTGGGACGTAGGCTGAGAGGAGCTCGTGGCTTAATAATAACAGCCGCTCGAGTCGATCTTTAGGTTAAGCCGTGCTTGCCTTGGTTGGTCTGTGGATGGGTGACCACCCGTTACATACCGAATTTCATCCGTGCCTCGGAAAGCACGTTAAGCCGTTGGTCCCGGGTGTCATTTGTAGATCTTTGGCAGTCGTTAGGTAGTCAGTGGCCCAAAAAGTCTGACAACCAGTCTTACCAAGGGGTATCGTAATACCCAGTACTAACTGGATTGTCGTGGTCAGATAGGCAGTCGCTCCATGTAAAATTCTGGTATTCAGCTGCATCCGGTTAGACTGGAAGCCGACCCTAATATAGTTGGGAAAAGGCTAGGCAGATGATGATGCTGGGACACAGGTCTCCTCTTGTGGTCCGTAATAACCCATAACCATAGTGACCCATCCACGGATTGACCTCAGCAAGCGTTGCTTAACCTTGAAGATTGAAAGCCCTATGTTTATTTGACACGCCCTTACTCCGTACAATCTTTGCTGTAGGTACAGCGTACAACAAATAATTAGGGAAACCCATCACGGTCCGACTCGTGCTTACAATTGCAACCGTACGTCATTAATCAAAAACAATTAATTTCCCATAATATGTGTAATTGTTTAATGCTAACATAACAATCACGTAACAAGTAGGTAGTTTTATATGTTGAGCATCCTCAACATCATTCGTTCATTGCTGGATATAGGCCTCTCCCAAATATCGTCATATCGACCGATCCTATCCAGCTCACATTCAAGACTCAAGATTCTTTATTTGCATGAAATATGGTATGTACATGATGGTCTTACAAATAAAAAGGTTTCACATATTTCGCTGACTTCTTTCAGCATGCAAACTTTAAATTAAAATACCTAACACAAATGTACTCGTAGGTACCTAGTTAAACATTTAACAAAACATTTAAGAAAAATTAAATTAATATTATCTTTGACAATAATATTATTTCAGAATTAAAAATACTCGTGTAGGATAATGTAATAAAATTCGAAAAAAATAACAAAGACAGAAGACTAGATAACATCAATAAAATAGAAACATAAGCTACTTAACCATTAGAAATGGGTTTATGAGTCAAAAACTCATTAATTGTATAGAACACGTTATTAAAGAGGACATTTCTTCAGTTTCTTTTCTCTATCGCAACTATTGAGCGGATTTCATTGTGAGGTCCATAGCACATTAGCCTATAAAGCTACTGCTGGGACAAAAGGGCCTTGTCTCTATGAGCATCATAACTTAACATCACACCCGTAACCCCCGAACGGTTCGACAGAGATGTACCTAATCGTACACCCACATTTCGCCAGTTATGTTTAAGTCCCATGTAATAGGGGACGAGCCTGTTGCCATCAACCGGGCACATATCCAGACTCCGTGACTGTTACTGAGAAATTCCTGATGGAAAAACCTAATAACACTATGCCCAACCTGGGAAACGAACCCAGGACCTCATGTTCAACACTCGCGCTTCCAACCACTAGACCAATCAGATTCAGTGGGTTGTAAGCTGTAATACAACAAGCTGACCCGGTGTCAGTTGGACGATGTCACATGATTTCGATTTTTTGGTTCTAGGACATACCAGTTTCCTCACAATTTTCAACAAAAAGTTAAAACAGGACCGAAAAACATCGTGAGGAAAAAGGGGGGAAGACCGAAGCAGCAAAGAGACATGCAAGTTTCAACCAATCCAGGAACAGATGATAGACGTGATATAGATTTCAACTAATGTGATTGGTCGATTCCTGCAAGTCTCTTCTTCGTTCCGCTCCGTTGAACGCCTCACATCTCAGCCGAAAGACGTTCACTGCTAGATGCAAGCCTCTCCTAGACACCGCAGTATCGACCGATCCACACCTACCAATTTCCATTATCATGATAATCTCGAAAGACACGCTGGACTGAAGCCTCAAGTATTACCACAACGCCCAGTCATGTGTTTCTCGCATCTGATCAATACTGCCGTCCTCAAGCAATAATGCCGTTATCTCGCATCTGGTCGATTTTCGTTTTTTGATACCACAATAATAAAAAAAAAAAACTCTATCTTTCTGTCTAAGCAGTATTTTTCTACTATTTATGGATCCCGAGATAAAAAAAACAAAAACGCCGTTAAAATGCCTTTTTTGTTAAGTTTACCACACTATAACGCAGCTAAGCCACATAACTAAACTAAAAAGTGACTAAGGGCTTATAATTTACATTTTAACTAGAATATTTACCATCAGTTTCATAACTAAATTGCCGTTAACAGAATGTCCTACTCTAATAAGAGGCTAAAGTACTTTAACGGTTATATAGTCCTGCTTTGTTTCAAAATACAGTATTCTAAATCCAATGCTAAAAAGCCGTTAAACAAAAGTACTACACAAAAATGTCTTTAATGTCACTTAACTGCATTTATGCGTTGTATTTCGTCGGGATTTTATTAAGAGATTATGTAGTGAACACGCCAATAACGGCGTTTTTAATATGAAATATAAATATTTTGCTTCGGCGTCAATCACAAAAATGCAGTTACCCCTTATTATTACACTAAAACGCGGTTATCTACTCTCAAACGCTCGCTATTGATCCGCCCCCCCCCCCCCGCGGCCCTTGATCGATGAAGCCGTGTCACACGAAAGTTTAAAGGGTAAGAACGAGTCACGCTTTGCGCACTCGCCGATTGTTACGATGGCTGACAACTCCAGGTAAAAACATTATTTTATTATGGTAGATATTATTGCCCGTTTAGTGTACACTATAGATTGTACAATAATAAGAAACAGTAGATACTAGCCCAATAAAAATTCGGAGAGGGATCTTCCAGGGAGATGCCCTTAGAATATATTAAACGCTTCAACATTAGGATTTCCATTAAAAAATACACCAACCGAAGGACATGCACAAAAAATTGATTTAAATCATCAATTGTATATGGATGACATTAAGCTTTACGCAAAAAGTGAGGGTGAACTTCATTAAATTAGCAAATTTGACGACAATTTTCAAATGATATTAAAATGGAATTCGGCATAGATAAATGTAAAATAAATTCAATTAGAGCATGGCAGAATTACCAACACCACTTTAGGAACAGGACAACAGATACAATCATTAGATGAACAAGATAGTTATAAATACCTAGGGTACACACAATCACGACAGATTGACTATAAAGAAACTAAACAAAAATTAACACAACAATTTCAACACAGACTAAACACAATTATATTCCCGAAATACAATTAAAGCGATTAACACCTTCGCTATACCGGTTCTTACATATTCTTTTGGGATAATCAATTGGTCCAAAACCGACTTCAAAAACCTTCAACGAAAAATTTCCACGATCTTGTGTGCAGAGATTAACACTGCCGCGGAAAGAGGGAGGTAGAGGTTTAACTGTCATTTTTAACCTACACAACAGACAGACAGACGACAGACAGATAAAAGCCCTCAGACAATTCTTTTTTTCAAAAAGTGAAAACTCTATTCTCCATAAAGTTGTTACTCAAAACGACCAGCAATTGACCCCCCTGAATTTGAAAGATAGGTCAGAACAGAAAAATGAAAAAATTACCGACGAAAGAACTAAGCTCCTAGAATGGACCCAGAAGTCTCTACACGGAGGACATCGTCAAGACTTATGCCACATAAATGTCGACAAAGAAGCGTCGAACGCGTGGTTAAATTGAGACAAACTTTTCCCATAGACTGAAGGGTTCATGCTAGCTATACAGGACCAGGTAATTAAAACCAAAAACTACAAAAAATATAAAGGGTGTAAATAGACCCTTAACGAAGCCGAAGGGCACTTATTCTCCCCATCAATGCGATCATTTTTTTTTGTTCTAGAAAATACCTGGGAACCTTCTAGTTACGGAGATATTGGGGGTCAAAGTTCCAACTTTTTCACGAGTTTTTTTTTAAATACATGTTTTTATTGTAAGATTTTTACTTTTAACACCTTCACGACCCCCGTACTATTCAATCCATCCATCAGCACAATGTTTTTAGTGCGTTACGTTGAGTTTTACCGTAAAACGTGATTTTTCACCCCAAAAAAAAAGTCGTTTCCCAGCAATAATTTTTGCGTAAAGTTACTTAGTTTGATGTACAGAATGCTTGGTTGACGGCTTCGTGAAGGGTCTGTTTACACCCCGTATTATAAAGAATTTAAATAATGACACATGTAGAAGATGCAATAGTGCTCCTGAGACAATTCATCATATCACAGGCGCGTGCAAGTCAATAGCCCAAACAGATTACAAACACAGACACGATCAAGTAGCCAACGTCATACACCAGAAATTAAGCTCACCAGTAAAAACTCATAGACTCCGTTGTACCATATTACTAGTACAATCCAGAGACTAAATAAGAAAATCCCTCAACAAAACTGTATTTTGATCGAGGCATTTTTACCGACAGAACAATTCACTTCAACAGACCAGACATTGCACTTATAAACAAGACAAATAAAATTTAGGCCACAATAGCAGAAAAGCTAACCAAATACATCGAACTAAAAGATGAAATTACCCGAATTTGGTATCTGCAAAAAGTTACAATAGTACCAATAGTTTTGTCATCAACAGGAGTAATACCGAAACACCTTCACCAGTCCCTTAATTCTCTTAGCTTACCTCAAAATACCTACCATCGGCTACAAAAGGCAGTGATATTAAATAATAATATAATAGACTCGTGAGAAAGATTCTGCAATGTGAATCAGACTATAAATGACGATTGGTAAAGTACCTACCTATAATATGATGTAGGTTTTTTGGATTTTTATTGATTTGTACCCGTAGATAATAAGAATAATAAGAAGTAAGTCATCAAAAAGTGATTTAGTTTGTCATTTTATATTTTAATTACCAAAGAGCAGGCAGGATCTATTTGCCAGAATATTGTGTTACCTACATACCGAAACTAGATAAGGTTTAGATTTAAATAGGCCTTTTTGAAATGTTTTAGTAATTTTTTATGATATCATTAGTTATAGGGTAACGATGTTTTTAGTTATTTGCCAAGATCTCATTTTTAATTATTATAACTAGTTTTAGTCCTTGCAAAGTGATTTTGTTAAATTTAAAGAAGACTGTCACTTAATGATTGATTTTTATTTCTGAATAAGCTCTTTTATTTCTGTAGATGACTTAATCTTTTTATTTGATTTCCTCAACTATCTTGTTTAAGTTTCAAAGCTAGAACGCCGTTACATTTTTAATGTTTTGTAATTAGCGGCATTTAAGCGATGTAATCAACCCAAAAAATAAATGCAGAAAAAATGTCCTTGTAACTTACTAGTCTTAAGTGCGGCTAAGTGATTTTAGCTGCATTATAGTTTAGCATAGTGTTTAATCTCGTAGCTATAATGTTTAGCTACAACAACGTTAAAGTATTTAGCGGCATTATAGTTTGGTAATGAAGAGATTCTTTTAAATGTCAATTAAATTACATTAAAATCAAACACTAAAAAGCCGTTAAGGTAGGCTTAGCGGCATTATAGACGTGGTTGTATAAGCTGTAAATTATAAAAACACTAAACTAAAACGCAAATACCCTATTTTTGTTAAGATTTAATCATTGTTAAGAAATGAAAGTATAGCTATCTGAAAGTGCAATACTAGATCTATTTTTTGATACCGATAAGTCTCGCATACGAGTTATAGTTAAGAAACGGCATCAATTTTTTATTTTTGCGCGCTCTTTTGTCATTTACTCGAAATATGATTTTGTTGGATAACGGCATTATAGCTTGCGGACGGCAGAATAGCGGTGACCGTCAGACTGCTAAGTCATAGGTCTGGAGTTCGAACCCAAGTCACGCTCCTCTGCTTTTTCGGATTCATGTGCGTATTTTTACTTTTTATTTTATTTTTATTAAGGAAACTTCGTGTTTCGTCCGACCTACATTTCCAAAATGACCAAAGTACAAAAACAATACGTACGTACATACACTATTAATAAAATCCATAGATACGCCAAATAAGGACTTACATACCCATATTTGACAACATTCCTTATGTACTTGTACTTTACACTTTATTTACCGCACCTGAGGTTTATGTAAAAACATATTATTTTCTACACTTTACCTAGTAGTTAAATAACAGTTGGAGGACTGATATATTATATTTATTGAACTTCGTGTCGCTGTAAAATTCACACACATTCCCATGGAATTAATAAGTAGGTTACTACGTCATCGTATTAGTTATGCTTTGTATGATTATTGTTAACTTATTTTGTTTGTATGCACGTCATGTCCCTGCTACATTTTTTTTTCTTTCTTTCATATTCCACTGCTGCATGACTTTTTCACCTGGCCGGGCCTCTCTTAGTCCGTCAACTAAGACACGGGCCCGTCAGAAATTAAAATAGAGGCACTGGGGGCCCTCACTAATTTTATGTCCGTAGGTGATACGGAGAAGAAACTCCTCAACATCGGCCAAAATTACGGACTTCGTGGTTAGGGAGTGGACCCCGGTGGCTGTACACTCTCAACAGAGAGCTCTCTTTTTATCTCTCTCGAGATATCTCGCAAAAACTGACACGGGACGGAGAGCAAGCGGGGCTCCGAGGCTAGACGAGCGCTACTGAGAGGAAATGTTCTCTGATAACTTTTTAGATTTATGTATCCTGCTTACGCGTTTGAAGTTTCGTTAAAATCGGTTCAGTCATTTCGAAAAAAAAGGACTTGAAACTTTGTATGAAATGCCGTAAGCCGTAAACGCTCTTAAACCGTAAAATACTAGGTATTCAGCTGAATACGGTAAGACTGAAATCCGACCCCAATAAAGTTGGGAAAAGGCTAGGCAGATGATGAGTAAGGACAACCTATGCGCATTGGCATAATGACTAACTCATATTCAAACTTTGTACCCCTTTAAAATCCTTCCGTAATGCTCTTTTTCGGTATACGAACGAAAATATTACGTTTTTCCTGACTTAAATAATTTGAGTCGACAAAATGATTACTAATACTCAACTATTTCATGTTACCGCACCTTCTATGGCCTTATATGGGTACCTGACGATTCCTTCTTTATTTAATTATTTTTCAATAACCTATACCAATGTAATTGATGTGGTCAGTACTAATTAGACAATAGGGTTATTGTATGAGCTTCTGAGGAAAATCAATTAGTGCCTATGATTTCTTTTTATCCGCCCGTCCTGGAAAGGTATTGTTTATACACGGTGTATAGAACAACGATTTACCAAGAGCTATCATGTTATACAGTAATAGAGTTGTGAAGATGTGAATTGCACTATTGAAGAATAATAGGTGTAAACACTCAACGAAGCCGAAAGGCACTGGACCTCTCTGTCATTGCAATCATTTTTATGTTCTAGACTATACCTGAGAACCTTCTAGGTACGGAGATATTGGGGGTCAAAGTTCCAACTTTATCACAAGTTTATTTTTAACACAAGTTTTTAATGTTATAACTTTAAATACCTCCACGACTCTCGTACTATTCAATGCATTCACCAGCACAATGTTCTGAGTGCGTTACATTGAGTCCTACCGTGTAATGAGATGTTTCACCCCAAAAAAAAAATCGTCTGCTACATCTTTTGCGAAGAGTGTTACTTACTTTGATGTCCAGAATGCTTGGCTTTGTGAAGGGTCCGTTTACACCTTGTATATAAAAACCCTACATTAACTGTCGGGCAGTAGCCTACCAGACACAACACCCGTCTGGTCGGAGGGTCGGAGGGTCCTCCCTTTTCTATTGAGTATGAGGACCTGTACGTGTACACCCTGATCCTCATAATAGACCAGGGTCGATAATTTTTAAAACCAAAAAAAATAATAGTAGGATGAAACCCATTATAAAAGGAGGGGAATATTATAAAAATGAAAGGAAAAATAATTTACGGGCGATCTGAGGTCGGGAAGGGGATGGGGGTGAGCTTTTAAGGGTAAAAAACGGTTTTTCTCGACTTCCGTCAAAACTAAAAGTCCTATCGAAAAAAGTCAAATGGAAAAGTTGTAGGTAATAAAAAGATCTACAACTTTTGTATTTTCACTTTTTTCACATAACCTCAAAATTTATGTGAAAAATTCAAAAAAACAAGTTTTTGGTTTTTTATTTTTATCTTTTACAATTTTTTTTTTTTTTAACGATATTTGGGGCAAACTTACCTTTTTATGTCCCAAATACGCTGTAATTTATTTGATTCAAAATATTTATTTTTTCACCTTATTTCGAATTAATATCCAAAAAGCAACCTAATTTTCAATCGAAAATTCACCCGTCAAAATATCAGCTTTTTTCAAAAAGTTGGTTTGTTTTCTGTTCGTTGAAATCTCTACTTTCTGATGGTGAAAAAAAAAAATATGTTACTATAGTAAATCTTCTCAGAAAATGCAAAAAATCTAAAAAAACTCGAATTTGTTTGCTACAATTTGTTTCAATTAAAAAGTTTATTTATTTAATGCTAAAATATTCTTCTTGTTGAGATCAATCCATTAATACATATCTTAACGCTATTGAGCGTTGGGGTAGTATTAACGATCTGTCCAAGATACTGTTACTGTAAGGATTTGCTCCTAAAATGGTATTTTAAGATGTGAATGTTTTGAAAATGACGTTTATAGGCTTATAATATGATGTTTGAAACGTACAGTATTAATGAAAATTAAAAAAATTACGAAATAACAGTATTTAATCTAACTTAATTTCTCAACATTAGACCTCTGTAGCTCCGCTCTGACTCTGAATCGAGAGAAGTCGCCGTAATAAGAAATGTTCTTCTTAAAGAGATCCATTGGTATATTATCTTTACGCTATTGGACGTCAGGGCAATTCCGCCCTTTCTCCTTTGTGCATTTTTCTTTCCTTTTCCGGCAAATCCAGATGTTGTATCGCAACCAGAAAAACAATGCAGAAATGCAACAATGTTTTTTAAGGATTCATGTTTGAAACTATTTGACGTGAAAAATAGGTCTTTTACATTCCCAGAACCTGGTTTGAGAAAATAAATGTCATAATTATATGAATTTAACTGATTGAAAAGGACCAAAAGATCAATATCTTGGCCCACAATAATGACAGTTTTATTAGTACTCATTGCAACTTTTATCGCGGTTTCAATTATGTTATTATGTTTCAGTTATGTATGTTTCAATTATGGCATTTTCTGAGAAGACTTACTATAGTAACATATTTTTTTTTTGCACCATCAGAAGGTAGAGATTTCAACGAACAGAAAACATACAATTTTTTTGAAAAAAGCTGATATTTTGACGGGTGAATTTTCGATTGAAAATTAGGGTGCTTTTTGGATATTAATTCAAAATAAGGTGAAAAAATAAATATTTTTAATCAAATAAATTACAGCGTATTTGGGACATAAAACGGTAAGTTTTCACCAAATTTCGTTAAAAAAAAAAGTTTTGTAAAAGATAAAAATAAAAAACCAAAAACTTGTTTTTTTGAATTTTTCACATAAATTTTGAGGTTATGTGAAAAAAGTGTAAATACAAAAGTTGTAGATCTTTTTATTACCTACAACTTTTCCATTTGACTTTTTTCGATAGGACTTTTGACGAAAGTCGAGAAAAACCGTTTTTTACCCTTAAAAGCTCACCCCCATCCCCTTCCCGACCTCAGATCGCCCGTAAATTATTTTTCCTTTCATTTTTATAATATTCCCCTCCTTTTCTAATGGGTTTCATCCTACTATTTTTTTTTTTCACTTTTTATTATTTTTAAAGGCTTCTACCCTGGTCTATAACCCTAAACATTAATTTGCAGGAATGTGTGATTCCGTCCTCTATTGTAGACTGTTGTGCAATCAAGACTATGTTTTCCGGCTTAATGTTTTAATTTCATATTTTCCTCTTTTACATAACCAGTTGTTGTGTATTTGATTTATCTAATGAGTAGCGGCCCGTCCCGGCTTCGCACGGGAGGACATATATTTTACCCTAATTCCCCCCCCCCCCTAATTTTTTTTTAGTTATAAATATAGCCTATGTTACTCAGGGTGAATATAGCTTTCTAATGGTGAAAAAAATTTTGAAATCGGCACAGTAGTTTTTGAGTTTATTCATTACAAACATACACACACACACACACACAAAAATACGAATCTTTCCTCTGTATAATATTAGTGTAGATAGGAAAAATGTCATAATAATGTGGGATTTTTATGTACATGTGTAGGATTAACCTACATAACTTTAGATAAATAGGTACATAATATTATGTGATCATTGTTGTGACACCATTTATTCGCTCATTTACAACCTCTCTCAAAGTGAACTGTCAATTTAATGTAATATAATACAATTTGACCACTCAAACTGTCTATTTGGCCAGTCGTGCTTTTACTCTTACCCAATACAGTCAATTTAGCTTCTTGAGTGATTAATTTGACAACACGAGCTATGAACTTGACCACGAGACTGACGAACTTTATCACTCACGGTATCAATTTGATAACTCGACTCGTTAGTTTGACTACCCAAGTTCTCAATTTGACAACTCAAGCTAAAAAGGAGAATGGGCAGAATTGCCCTGGCGTCCAATAGCGTTAAGATATATACCAATAGATAGATCTCTTTAAGAAGAACATTTCTTATTATGGCGACTTCTCTCGATTCAGAGTCAGAGAGGAGCTACAGAGGTCTAATGTTGAGAAATTAAGTTAGATTAAATACTGTTATTTCGTCAATTTTTTAACTTTCATTAATACTGTACGTTTCAAACATCATATTATAAGCCTATAAACATCATTTTCAAAATATTGACATCTTAAAATGCTATTTTAGGAGCAAATCCTTACTGTAACAGTAACTTGGATAGATCGTTAACACAACCCCAACGCCCAATAGCGTCAAGATATGTATCAATGGATTGATCTCAACAAGAAGAATATTTCTTGCTTTGACAACTTTTCTCGATTCAGAGTCAGAGAGGAGCTACACTTCGGTGCCTAATCAACTACCTAGTTAGATCAATAAAACCGAACAGACTACGAATTAGCAAAAGTTGTATAGTAGCAAACATTCTAATTGAATGCTCTTTCGAATGGTGTACGTCTTATAGCTATTGGTTACCCAGAAACTTCGGTGCTCAATTAGACTCACATTTAGGTGAATAATTCCGAATAGACTACGAATTAGCAAAAGTGGTGCTAGTAGCAAAAGTTCTCTTTGAAAAGCTCTATCCAATAGTGTATATCTTATGACTATTAGTTGCCCGTAAACTCTTAATTGGTTGTAAATAAAATCTTAACTTCGGTGTCCAACTAGTACCTATTTAGGTCAATAACTCCGAACAGACTGCGAATTAGCAAAAGTTATGTTAGTAGCAAAAGTTTTCATAGAAGAGCTCTCTCCAATGGTGTATATTTTATTGCTATTGGTTTCCCAGAAAACGTTAACTTCGCTGCTCAAATAGTCACCTATTTATGTCAATAACTCCGAACGGAATAGGAATTAGCTAAAGTGATGCTAGTAGCAAAAGTTCTCTCTAAAAGGCTCTATGCAATGCATCATATGTTATTACTATTGGTAACCCAGATAACCTTAATTGGTTGCCAAGAAAAGTTTAACTTCGGTGTCCAACTAGTCAGCTATTTTTGTCAATAACTCCAAACGGAATACGAATTGGTGAAAGTCGTTAAATGGCAAAGGTTTTTCTTGAAAAGCTCTATACAATGATGTATATCTTATTGCTATTGGTTACCCAGAAAATCTTTACTTCGGTGCTCAAATAATCACCTATTTAGGTCAATAACTCCGACTGGAATACGAATTGGGAAAAGTCGTGTAACTGACAAAGGTTCTAGTCAAAAAGCTCTATCTAATGATGTATATCTTATGGCTATTGGTTGCTAAGAGAATCTTAACTTCGGTGTCCAACTAGTCAGCTATTTAGTTCAATAACTCTGAACGGACTGCGAATTAGCAAAAGTTATTTAAGTACCAAAAGTTGTCATTGAAAAGCTCTCTGCAATGGTATATATGTTATTGCTATTGGTCACCCAGAAAATCTTAACTTCGGTGCTCAAATAGTCACCTATTTAGGTCAATAACTCCGAACGGACAACGAATTGGCGAAAGTCGTGTTTCTGGCAAAGGTTCTCCTTGAAAAGCTCTATGAAATGGATTATTTGTTTTTACTATTGGTTACCCAGACAACCTTAATTGATGCCAAGAAAATCTTAACTTCGTTGTCCAACTAGTTACATATTTAGTTCAATAACTCCGAACGTACTACGAATTGCCAAAAGTCGTGTTAGTAGCAAAGGTTCTCCGTAAAAAGCTCTTTTCAATTATGTGTATCTTATGGCTATTGGACCTTGGGGCATATGCCTATACATGGATGCCCATTGTCCTTTGACGATTTGAGCTGCCAATTTGACCACTCGAATACTCAATATTTGACCACTCTTTTGTATAAAGGAGTGGTCTTTTTATAAAAAAATTAAATAAAAGCCGGAAATGGGCGATCCATTTCCTTTTTTCACTTTTACACTTCCATTCAATTTGTCGTGACGTCAAAATAATGAACATGGTGTTTCCCAAGTAATTCACGGGTCATCGCATCACAAGTCTAGGCATAGTCGTTTCTTCGTCATGTACCTTCTACCTATGTCGTTGGCATAAGGTTTAAATTGCAGTGATTTTGAATTGTTTATGAAATGCAACCACGTGTCATGTATGTCCGAATTTATGGTATGTTGAGGAACCTGGCTATTCGAATAATTATCCTCATGAGAGCTTTAAGTCGTTAGTATTAGGTTTAAATTACGTTGATTAATGCCAAAAAATAATGCTCAAGTTAGGTCTAAAAGGAGTCTAGGTATAGTTTATGTCGTCATGTAAATTTTATGTCGTTGGCGTAAGGTTTAAATTGCAATGATTGATGTTTACTAATGACATGCACCGACGTGACGCGATGCGGAATGGGGAAAACCAATAGTAGTGCAGTCAATTGTTTATGGAATTTCGAATTAGGTACAGGTGTCCTTGACCACAGTAGGTCATGTATGTATGTATGTTCTTAACCGACTGTCAAAAAGAAGGAGGTTGTAAATGTATTCCACCAGCATGTTTTTATTTTTAAGTATGTACAGTATAACAGCTTTGAAAATATTGCTTTATTTTGAGGTCGTCAGGTTACTTCCTGGATTCGGTCTATGGGTACATGAAGTGTTCTTCTACCATCAAGATTTTTGTTTGAGTAGCAGCGCCATGCCCATATTTATTTAATGTGGTGACTTTACGGAAAAATACATTCGTGATTTCATATATGTTATTAGGCCGGGCTAGCGCGAGCCGCGGGTACTGCACAAGATGGTACATCTTAACTAGACACGCGGTGCAATTCGGAACTACGTTTAAAACGTAAGGAATTTGAGAGATGGATGACAATTTTCTTAGCAGGCAACGCCGCCCTGATGTCTCAAGTTATGTTGGTCAAGTAATACTACGTCACTACGGGTTTGTCCAACGCGTTGTTAGGTATGGCAGCTGTGGGCTGCGCCCGCGCGTGTCGCGGTCCGTGCCTCTTAATAGGTAGCTAACATTTTGTGGGCTCGTGTGGTGAGTTAGTCATGGGCAGGTCAACTTACGTAGATGTCTTTATATTTACGAGCTTTAGTCCGCGGTTTTTCTCGCGTTGTAGACGGGAATTATCCGACGGGAACGTTTTTAAATATAACCTACGAGAGTCGAGGATAATGGAGCTTCCTATTAGGGAAAGAATTATCGGATTCGGATCAGTAGTTCTGAAGATTACAACCTACATCCAAACTTACAAATATAGAAACTTTACGACTTTATAATAAAAAGTGAAGACTAGCCGAGCGTCCCTGCTTCTCATTAGTGACGGCTGCAACATTGACTACAAAATATCGAGAATTCTGTGTCCAAATAAGTGTACTATATGATTATTAATTTATGAGAACTAAGCGGGCACACGGACAGATACGAAAAGCAACTAAAGCTATAGTACACCTGCAGATAGAGTTACTTCTAAATTGACTCATACGCGGATGTTAAATAGGTAATAAAACTACGCAGGTACACGGTTCAAACTTTATGACAGCTCGGAACATCTAACGTAAAGCTGCGCAGAACACAATTTTAGGTATCAGCGGGGCGCAGATAACGCTTTTTTTACTGCGCAGATTGTCACTCCCAGCTAACTTCCGAGTCGCCATTAAAGAGGCTTTGAGACCATTTTAAATTACACTATCGAATGCAAATAAAGATATAATAACCTAAGTAGGTACTTTTCGTTATTTAAAAACCGCAACAAGCCTTCGAATCATCACAGAACTGCGCGTCAACACATGTTTTTATTTACTCAAAGACATGACGGCGACGTCACTGCACAAAATTTCATCCTCAACATTTTGCGGATGAAAACATTACGCACTCCGATGAACTATGATCTCGTAATGCGCGTTTATTTCCCGTGCAAGTGCTCTCATTTTATACTGAAAGAGTAAGGGTTGCCACACCGTTTACTGCTCAGCACATTTGATGCTACTATTATCTGACAGCAAAGCCAGCGCAAACAATATGCTGAGTGTGTGCTAAATACAAGTATTTTGTCCACTACACATTCGGCTCTCGAAACGTGCCTTTTTATCTTTCTTCGGGTGGGAAATCATCAAATCACCCCTCCCGCTCTGGGCGGAGTGGAAGGGAGCGTCAAACTCGTACTGACTAAAACCAATCCATGTTCCTTCTTTGCCCTTTGTGTTCCAGGACCGCGGTATCTCTTTCGAAGTCGAGCCGCGCATGGAACACGAACGCGCCGTCTTCGGTTCTTTCCCTCTCAAGTCCCGCCACCTCCTTCGCTAGCATGACTTCTTGCAGAAGGAGGTGACGGCTTCCCATTCCCTCTCGCTCCGGACCATGGCTTGAACCACGGCCGGACGCGAGAGGTCGCCGCCGCCAATCGCCGCTACGAAGACAATACGACTCGTGCTTACGATACCATAATCACGTTGGAGTCGCCTCAGCAAAGTTTAACATAATATTGCCGGCTTTTTCTGAATGTTCATTTACAAGTTCATTTGCTAGTAAAATACAGCAGAATTATAGTGGAGGCTTTCCACATAAAAACACGAAAAAAACATTTTGATATCTACCACGTTTGACTTTCTCGTTTGATTTTTGATTATTATTTTAATGTATCGAGGAGTCCGCCTAAGGAGAGCCTCGAAAGATGGTCATCGAGGCTCTTGGCCATAAGGCAAAATTATTATTGATGATTATTATTATAATTATGCAAGATCGGATATACAAAGTCAAAAATTCCAGTTGTGACAAATGATGCTGCCTCGAATGTAAGTAAGCACCCCTAAGGAACAATTTCCCATTGATTGGACTACCGTGTAAATTTAATAACGTCAAAGATTCTTCAGTCGCACGTGCGAGCAATACCTAGCGTTCATTGACGTAGGTGGAGTTAAAAGTTGGGCTTTGCCCCTGCGAGTAATTATTGTTGTGGTATTTTGGTGTAATTGGTTGTATGTGTGATTCTTCTCACGAATTATGTGTTTTAGAAATAATGATATTATAAAGAAAGATATGCTGCGTTTATACTGAGCGGCGTTCAAATATCATTGCGTTGTTACGACTGCGATAGATAATACGGAACGTATGATACAGAAAGAGATAGCTATTGCACTTGAAGTACTTAAATTACGACAATTGTCTGAATTTGTCTGTAACTTGCGTGCGCTAGTGCGATATCTACCTCTTTTTATTTATATCATTGATTAGAAATAGTTCGTGTCGCGGTAAAGGTACTTATAAGCTTAACAGCATGATGGTAATGCCGAAAACAGAGGCTTCACTTTTTATAATTTTTTGTCATTAATTAGGCAATCTTTCATTTTGGCGTAAATGGAGCAGAAGGGAAGCGCGGTACTTAGTGCCTGATAACTGAAGCCTGGATTACAAGCAACTTGTAATGGACGATATATGCGTGCAAATAAGAATCATAAACCCTCGAAATATGCAACAAAACTGAAAGATATGCAATTTAACATTGAAATTACTACTTCGAAAATAATTTTATTTGTTTTTATTTACTAAATTTTAGACAACATTTTTTTTGTCTGAAAACTGAATACCGTTCCGTGAATAGTAGAAAGATAGGAGCATGTTTTAACAGCTTGAAAACGGTCGTTATACATCCATATAGGGCAATCGGCATTAGGTACTTGCGGACTTTTTTGCAGGTATTGCCTCCTGCACATTTCTGCATTGTCCAGTTAGATACAGTTAAAATTAAAGGAAAAGTCGGGAAAATATTATTAGGGGCAAATGGGCCATAGAATTTAAACCCTTCTAAGTTCGTACAATTGAAAATCAAACAAATTCCTTTGAATTCTGATGCCGTTAGCAGGAAAACCGATATACCGCAACCATTTATATGTCACTGAAGGTTTCCATCAACCAGCTCCTTGTGTCTAACTAGTAATCCCTACACATACGCTTAACCACAAGTTACCTGTCTATAGTCACAATATTTCTTTGGAAAAATACTCGATGGATGTTTAATTAGAACGTAGATTAATCAGAATTGTGTCTGTTAATATACACATTCAATACAATACAATACAATATACACGTGTAAGAAACATAGTGACATGAGCTTTACCTAGGATTTAGTATGTTTCCAGCTAGACCTAACTTTGTAGTTTTCCGTTGGTTCATCATAATTCTTTTGCAGGCACGGAGGAAACTCGGTAAGTAATGGGTGGTCACCCATCCACAGACCAACCTAGGCAAGCTCGGCTTAACCTAAAGATCGACCCGAGCGGCTGTTATTATTTAGTCAGGAGCTCCTCATCATCTGCCTAGCCTTTTCCCAACTATATTGGGGTCGGCATCCAGTCTAACCGGATGCGGCTGAATAACAGTGTTTTACATAGAGCGACTGCCTATCTGACCTCCACAACCCAGTTAGTACTGGGTAATACTATACCCCTTGGTAAGACTGGTTGTCAGACTTTTTGGGCCACTGACTGCCTAACGACTGTCAAAGATCTACAAACAACACCCGGGACCAACGGCTTAACGGCACGGAGGAAACTCGGTATGTAATGGGTGGTCACCCATCCGCGGACCAACCTAGGCAAGCGCGGCTTAACCTAAAGATCGACCCGAGGGGCTGTTACTATTAAGCCACGAGCTCTATGCATAATGCAAAGCTACCTAATAACCCAGCTTGCATAACGGGACATTTTCAAAACCGAAAATGGTTGTCTAACCGTCTGTCACAACACCATATCTCGAGAAATTCCCTAGTAATAAAATAGTAGGTGAATTCCCTACTAAAGCTAAGTACAGGCTTGACACAGTTTCATTAATATCCTTATTTAAAATGACTAAATAAATATGCAGTTGCAAGGGACTATAATATTAGACGGGACTTAACCTTATGACTAATTTAGTTTACTTGCCAGTCAATTGTTTTGATTTTGGTTCATTGTGTGGGTGTGTGATGACGTTTAATACTGGTGGCGTGGCGGGATTTCGGAGCAATCATACTTAACATAACATCACGCCTGTAATCCCCGAAGGTTTAGGCAGATGTGTGCCTAATAGTACACCCACATTTTTGTGTAAGCCAGTTTTGTTTTAAGTCCCACGTAATGGGGGGCAAGCCTATTGTCATCAACCGAGTACTGATCTAGACTACGTAGCTACTACTGAAAAGTCCAATAACATTTGCCCGACCCGGGAATCGAGCCCAGGACCTCTTGTTTAGCAGTCACAATTGCGATCACTCGACCAACGACGCAATCGGAACAATCTTAAAAAAGTAAATATTGTTTCATGGTCTGATCTTTGGTCCATGAATCAGCATTGCCATCCAACGTGGCAATGCTACCAGCCTTCTGAGCACTTTTCCTATTGATGGAGATATGGATGAATTTAACGCCCTGTAAAACTACTTTTAAAAGAGTTTTTCTTCTGCGGTTCTGATTAAAATTTCATGTTGTTACGAACATAGTATTCTGGAACTCATATTTTTATGAGAAAGATTCTCAAAGATCTCCAAGTTACAATCGACATTTCTCGCGAAAATTGCTTTTAAATTTAGGAAAGTCTATACATATCGGTGCTCGTGACGGTACAGTTTGTAAATAATTTGGGTATAGAGTTACATATACTTACGTTACATTGGATTAAACTTTAATACCAGTTTTATGCTGGTGAATGTGGTGATTTTCAGATAGTATCACTCCTAGTCATCCAAATGATGATAGCATACCTACTTAGTATGAATATTGACTCATATTATATACTGCATCCCGAAGCTTTAATCGCGGGTTTTGCCTAGTCCCTGTACAATCCATATACCTTGCATAAAGGACTATTAATAGAATATTAATAAACCTTTACTGCATAATTGATAAGTATGGGTGTAGACTGTGGTTTATAAAGTCCATATTCAGTTGTACCTACTTAATTCCAGGTAATTAGAATTGCATTGCATTGCATTTTGGATACGGCAAATGAGTAACAAATAAAATACAGGTAAATCTATGGAACGATGGCGTACCTACCTGATCGAAGTACTGCCAGCAATTCACGTAATGGGAAATCCAATGTAAGGGAAAGAACCTGTAATATAAAGATCACTTTTACTTAATAGGAAAATTTCTAATTTCTCTGACTCGTGGTCACTATGACGTCGTATGTCTATGGTCCGTAGGTTTCTGAATTCGATCTCATAAGGAAATTCTCAGTCCTAAGTGACTACTATGGGCGGAGCTCGTGGCTATATAATAACAGCCGCTCAAGTCGATCTTTAGGTTAAGCCGTGCTTGCCTAGGTTGGTGTGTGGATGGGTGACCACCCATTACATACCGAGTTCCCTCCGTGACTCGGAAAGCACGTTAAGCTGTTGGTCCCGGATGTCATTTGTAGATCTTTGACAGTCGTTAGGTAGTCAGTGGCCCAAAAAGTCTGACAACCAGTCTTACCAAGGGGTATCGTGTTACCCAGTACTTACTGGGTTGTGGAGGTCAGATAGGCAGTCGCTCCATGTAAAAGACTGGTATTCAGCTGCATCCGATTAGACTGGAAGCCGACCCCAATATAGTTCGGAAAAGGCTAGGCAGATGATGAAGTGAGTACTATGGACTTGCGTATTACTCGCAATTAGACATATTCAAAGACATTCAAATATTTACGAGCGGTAGACGGGGCAAGACGAAGAAAACTGTAATCCAATACTTGTTACTACTTAGTAATAAATTGGTCTGTCTAGTTTTACACGCCCGCTTGTCAGGTAGCATTCGTGTGTCAAAATTCAAAATTTTTGGGATCAAATTTTTTGTATGAAAATATTCCCAATGTCCGCTCTATTAGTCTTTTAAATCTCTTTGGACATATCGCTTAATCTGTTTGTTTTTGACAATTCAAACGCCCCTGTAACTGGTCTATCTTTATCCTTACTTAATATTATAAATGCGAAAATAAGTTTGTTTGTTTGTTACCTTTTCACGCCTTAACCACTGAACCGATCATCCTGAAATTTAGCTTAGACGTTGTCAGGTGTACAGCAACGGACATAGGCTATCGTTCATCCCGAAAAAAGTATTGTTCCCGAGGAAAAGAACAATAACGTTCTTATGATAATAGATGGCGCCACGTGTCTTTCGAATTATGATTTAATTATATTATTACAAGCAGAGTACAACCCGAATTTATAGTCAAATTCTAAATTAATGCGAGTGAAGCCGCGGGCAAAATCTAGTTTGAAATAAATGCTTTGAGTTTGAGTTTGAAGTCTGTAACACCATGAACATGCCTTCCAAGAACATAGGACAAAAAGCATATTACGTAGTTCTAACAGTGGTAAAATATTATGTGGGAATTATTTATGGCTTTCCTTGTACATATATGTACAGTGGCCAGCACATCAAGTTACCACAAACTGTCAAATTTCTCCAAATGATTTTAAACCATAAAATGTTGACGGTTAAGTTCAAAATCGAAAATTGTACAGTTTGTAGTAACTTGCTGCGCGCCGACTGTACCATCGTTGACGTATTTCACACATGGTTAATTGATAAATTGTGTTTATGTTTATTGTTTATTTGTACGTAATAATTACGTATTACGTATCTGAAAATTATTCTGAAACGGGTGGTGTTGTTCGGAAATTCATTTACGTAAGAACTTTCAACTATAGTTGCTGCCAGTTAAGATGGCAATAGCGGTCATTGCTCTTTCCATAATATCACTTCGTACGAACCAAAACAAATGAACCATGTATCGTTTTTCATTAGAAAAGATGTTGAAGATCACGATAGATGACGATTCAAGACATGAACTGGCTTATTTGTGGATTTCAAAGTTAAGAACTTTAATAAATGTAGGTGGGTCAATGACCGCCATTGCGATCTTAACTGGCAGCAACTATACACTTTATTAATCTTTGTCATCATCTGCCTAGCCTTTTCCCAACTATATTGGGGTCGGCTTCCAGTCTTACCGGATGCAGCTGAATACCAGTATTTTACATGGAGCGACTGCCTATCTGACCTCCACAACCCAGTTAGTACTGGGTAATACGATACCCCTTAATAAGACTGGTTGTCAGACTTTTTGGGCCACTGACTACCTAACGATTGTCACAGATCTACAAATGACACCCGGGAAGGAGGCACGGAGGAAACCCGGTATGAAATGGGTGGTCACCCATCCACAGACCAATCTAGGTAAGCGCGGCTTAACCTAAACATCGACCCGAGCGGCTGTTATTATTGAGCCACGAGCTCCTCTAAGGTTATTAATCTTTGTGTAGGAGTTTAAATGTAAGTTGAATTTTAGATTAAATTGATCGGTATTTACCAGTAAACAGGGTTGAGTTCTGCTTGATATAATATAGTAAAGTGAAAAATGAACCTACGTATATACATTACTGCTAAAATCATAACCGTTCTTTTGGGCTGCCGTAGTAGGGTAATAAAGTTGAATTGAAAGTTTGAGAAAATGAAATCGATGGATCGTCGATGAAGAAATGGATGATTTTATTAAGTAAGATCTATGACGATATATTTTTTAATAACATTGCCCCACACTAGGAATTTCTCCTGTATCGTGGGTGCGTTACTTACATTTAAGCTCACAAACAACCAGACCTGGTACAATTACCTGTGGGTCATACAAATATTTTTCAGTGCGGGGATCGAACCCGCGACACGCAGCGCAGTCAATCTCTCAACCACTGTGCCAACCATGCCGTCCCGCGTCGTGCCGTTTTTGCTATTAGTTGCTCGATCTACAGATTGTAAAACCAGCAGTGCCTACTTAGGAGAACTTAATAAAAAATTAATGAATTTTATCAAATTACTGGAACGTAATACATTCCTAGAACCCGGCTGGAACCGTTATCATTTGTCACCTTTTTTTCCAAACCTACGTGATTTAATCCATGTTTATAATTATTAAATATTATTAAACAAACATTATTTAATATTATTACCTCCTGATAACAGTGATGACTTCATACAACGTCACTATTAGGGTCAGTTTAAGGATAAAATAGTAAAATAATTGTGACGAAACGCATGACGTGATATGACGACAAATTGTGTCGTGAAGGAGTACGTGACTTTAGACAGGTTTGAATGAGGGCTTTTACTCTTTCTTCGAAGGGAAAGTGGGGTGAAATGACCCAAGATTTGTCTGTTATGATTCGTCAGACAAACTTGTTCGGTTTCGATACGGAAATATTTGTTGAACAACAAAACCGATCGTTTTTTTTGGGGTGAAAAATCACGTTACGACGAGACGCGTTAGGACTCAATGTAACGCACTCAGAACATTGTGCTGATGGATGTATTGAATAGTACGGGGGTCATGGAGGTGTTTAAAAATCTTACTTTAAAAAAACATGTATTTAAAAATAAACTTGTGAAAAAGTTGGAACTTTGACCCCCAATATCTTCGTAACTAGAAGGTTCCCAGGTATGATTTAGAACAAAAAAAATTATCGCATTGACGGGGAAAACAAGTGCCTTTCGGCTTCGTAAAGGGTCTTTTTACACCCTTTATAAAGTATGTCAAAAAATCATAAATAATTAGAACTATAACCATGTGTAAGCAGTGAATGGGAGTTTTTTTCCGTTCCAGAATAATCCTGATTTTTCATAACTGCTCTATACATTTTTTTCTTACAAAAAAATATAAGTCCTCAGTTTTTCAGCCAAATTACTTCTAGGGTCATATTTGACCATAGTAATACCAAACAGAAGCCATTTCGAGCCCAAAAAATACTTAAAACTTAGATTCTCTAAGTCTTCCAAACGCGATTTTCGCGCTGCGAGGAGAGCTGGTCAGCGCTGCTCGTCCGCATGATCTCGCAGTGACGTATGTTAGGCATCAATAGGTTTCATACAAGCCAACGCGACGTGAGATCCGCTTAGGCTTTGCCTTCGGCTCGTGTCGATCAGCGGACGTCTACCTGCGGAATCTATCATCGCTGAATCATGTTCTACGCAATACAAACTGAGCCAAACGGCTTTTTCCTGTATTTGTTGGTCATATATAGATCTTTGACAGTCATTACAGGTAGTCCGAAAGTCTGACAACCAATCTTAGCTAGGGTACGTAGTACGTAGCATGGGGTCTCAACTCGAACAAATTATAATTAATCTTGAAAAAAAATCATAGATGGCAGCATAGTTAACAGTTATGAAATTAACAACCACTAAAATGCGATAAACGGCAGATTTCGGCTGACGTAAGATTCGCAAAAATTAAAACTTCCTTGTTTAATGCTGATTTATGTATTTACACTCATAAATCACGTAATTTCGACAAAAAAGATAACTGAAGACTTTTACTTCCATTCCAACCCATAGAATGATCAAGTAACTATCTGTTATCCATTTTGTTTAGAACTCTTTGCAATAGATGGCGTTCTAGTTAATTTGTCACATACAATTTACGTTTAGTTGATTCATTTTAAGGAAGTTTAAACATTTCTTAAAAATCTACTACTGTTCATAGAAATATAAGAAATCTTTTAACATATTTATGGTACATAATTATTTATTTTTTTAATTATACTGAACCCGAAACTAGAAACATTACACGAAACGTTTTATAAGTAGGTAGTTTATCTGTCAATGTCAATTCTGTTACCGTCATGGCTGACTCCCAGTGGCAGTGTTGTTTTGTTGATTAATGTTTACTAGTTTCTTTTATCTGCTTCGAATGCATTTTTGTTTTCTTCTAACCGACCTGGCTTCGAATTACGGATTTTGGAAAAGACACCTCCATATGACTAGACCCCTGGATACTGGACAACAACGAATCTTGCTCATATTAAAGTGTAATAATACATCGAAAGATTTCTCAATGTTTCGGTATCCAACTAGACACGCAAGTCGTTTGGCAGTTTGGTTGAGCAATTGTGGTAAGTGTATTTACTGCTTAAATATTATGCACTCACTTTTGATATACTAAAAATCAAATAGCAAATGACGAAATACTCAAAATTTTCTAACCACTATTGTTAAACGTCTCCTGAACTCGCACGTACACAGATTCTCAGTTTTAACTACTCATTTCACAAACTAATTACTTAGGAGTACATAGTATGATCAAACATAGTCTAACATTAATAAGTATTGTGTGATAAAGACTATAAAATAAAATATGTACTTAATATAATACTAACTATAGCCAATGAGTACTCCAAATTGTTTTTTTAATGATAATATATGTTTTATGTTGCCTTATAACTGAAAAATAATAGCTCAACAACATACATCTAAAATGTGGCCATATATCAAATGGTCAATAACATATTGTTTCTTATTTTAGGAAATGTGATGATAGCTCACGTTAATCATCAGGAACTGCAGAACAGATACCTGTGTATTACACATTTGGATGACAAGTTCATTAAGAATAAAACTAGCAAAAGGAAAAGATTAATTAAAATGGCAGTGCCTAAAAACCACAATTCTCAGTCATGGCTCCGCATTCACCATGTCCATCAATATCACAAGGTATTTTTTGAGATAATATCAACTACCCAATCACTAGTTCCTACTCTCATTTAGAGGAATTCTGTGTGTAAGGTTTTATGAATGACAAGAACTATTCTTACAGGTCATCAATAGTTCGTAACATAGAGTTTAGCTAATCTTTATACCTGTTTTTTTAGCTCAAGAAACTTCACCTTACAGAAAGTTTTAACTCCAACCAAAGTGTACAAGACACAACTATCTTGTAACAGTCCAAAAGTTGAAGAACATACTGGACCTGGTGCATCTTTTTGTTTTGACACACCAAAGAAAAGGAAATCAACTGACACTCCAAAATGCAAGAGATTAAAAATGAGCCTTCAAATGTCTTCCAAGTTGATCAAAGAGAAAAAACCAAATATATTAGACTGAAAAAAAATGTAGTAAAACTAATAACAAAATAAATTGCGAAAAACATCACTTCAAAAAAACTGATGCTTCAAAAATTTTGGTGATGGTGAGCCTTCCCCGAAGGAAACAAAATATGCTTTGTATTTGTTGCCAGAGGAATTTACGTCAATTGGAAAATACCTCTGGCATATTTTTTGTCACATAAAAATGTTAATGCCGACAAATTAGTATTAATTATAAAACAAAGTATAAGCAAATTATTTGAAAGTGGTTTGTTGGGTTACCACCCGAAATGACATTGGGAACATGCGCATTTGTGCATTACATTAGAAACTTGTTCTATTATGTATTTTTCTGGCCGGTTAGGCAAAGTGTGTGTAGAACATTTTGATTGTTTTGCATACAAAAGTGTTTTGATTAACCCTTTAACCGCCAAGATTTAATACCTTTGACTTACCTCCAGCGCCACGTCACTTTAGGTATAAGTTGGAATAGTGTTGGGAATACTTAATATCGATGCATAAATTCTTTATTTATTAACAAAACTAAAAACCCGGGAAATTAAATCAATGTTTTATTTACTTACTTAATAATCTAACATTATTCAGTTTTCAATCAATTAAAAAAATAAAATTAAACGTGCTTCTGTAGTTACAAAATCAGTACTCGGGAGATGGGCACGTTTTTCGTTCTTCTGTTTGTGAGGATTCTCCACGAGCATGTAGTATTAAATTTAATATCTTCATGTAAACTTCTGGATTTCTTGGATTTCCGACTGCACAGTTTCCAGCTCAAAAGCTATTAAAGACGCGAAGTATTCATTTCGTGGATCACTTGGTCTCTGATCAAAAAGGCCTACAACACTAGTTGCACTTAGCGATAAAGCTTCCCGTGATTTCACGGTGACGGCGCTGAGGCAACTGACAATACCGCGCGATTTAACCTTGAATCTCCTTGGCAGCACGTAATATTACGGTGACGGCGACCGGCGACTGTCTGCACTAGTGAGGTTCTGCGTTATGAGATTTCTATATTTTTGTCGTAAAAATTAAATAATTTTTAACCCTTTAAGCGCCGACGCCGTAATATTACGGGCTCTGAAAACAGTGCCCGAGTCGCCACACACGTATATTTACGTTATTTCATTGAAAAAGTTCTCATACTGCACAAACTCCATATAAAATGTGTCAATTTTAAGATGTAGGGTATAATCTTTATTGTTATGGACATTTTTCAATGTTTTGAATGATAAATACCGTGAATTTTGAGGTTCAAATACTTTGTCATCACTGTCTCCCTACCTGTATCGCCAATCACGTAATTTTACGAGTACTAGGGATGGGGCGAATTCGAAAAATACTTAATAGGTTGTCTAAGAATAAACAAGGCACTATATAAATTACTGTCACTATTTGCAATAAAAGTGGGTTCTTTCATTACAAAATATCCTTAGTATTACTCTGATACAAGTATCTGTACACAATAAAATGTATTTAAGTTTAAAAATTATTTAATTTTTACGACAAAAATATAGAAATCTCATAACGCAGAACCTCACTAGTGCAGACAGTCGCCGGTCGCCGTCACCGTAATATTACGTGCTGCCAAGGAGATTCAAGGTTAAATCGCGCGGTATTGTCAGTTGCCTCAGCGCCGTCACCGTGAAATCACGGGAATGTTTTATCGATCAGTGCAACTAGTGTTGTAGGCCTTTTTGATCAGAGACCAAGTGATCCACGAAATAAATACTTCGCGTCTTTAATAGCTTTTGAGCTGGAAACTGTGCGGTCGGAAATCCAAAAAATCCAGAAGATATTAAATTTGGAGAATCCTCACAAACAAAAGAACGAACAACGTGCCCATCTCACGAGTACTGATTTTGTAACTAGAGAAGCACGTTTAATTTTATTTTTTTAATTGATTGAAAACTGAATAATGTTAGATTATTAAGTAAGTAAATAAAACATTGATTTAATTTCCGGCTTTTAGTTTTGTTAATAAATAAAGAATTTATGCATCGATATTAAGTATTCCCAACACTATTCCAACTTATACCTAAAGTGTCGTGGCGCTGGAGGTAAGTCAAAGGTATTAAATCTTGGCGGTTAAAGGGTTAAACTTAAATACATTTTATTGTGTACAGATACTTGTATCAGAGTAATACTATGGATATTTTGCAATGAAAATACCCACTTTCATTGCAAATAGTGACAGTAATTTATATAGTGCCTTGTTTATTCTTAGACAACCTATTAAGTATTTTCCGAATTCGCCCCATCCCTAGCACTCGTAAAATTACGTGATTGGCGATACAGGTAGGAAGACAGTGATGACAAAGTATTTGAACCTCAAAATTCACGGTATTTATCATTCAAAACATTGAAAAATGTCCATAACAATAAAGATTATACCCTACATCTTAAAATTGACACATTTTATATGAAGTTTGTGCATTATGAGAACTTTTTCAATGAAATAACGTAAATATACGTGTGTGGCGATTCGGGCACTGTTTTCAGAGCCCGTAATATTACGGCGTCGGCGCTTAAAGGGTTAATAATGAAGTTGATTGATGAACTGATAAGAAACAATTATTGTTGATTAATAAAACTTATTCTAATTTGACCACACCAAGTCTTAAATCTCCAAGTGATTTTTATATAATTTAGTAAAAAAATTACTTGATTTATTTAATGATAGCATTACCGTTATTCTCAAAATTAATTTGTTGTCTGATTTTGTGAAAAAAATTCAAATAAAGCTTCCCAAGGATTACCATGATTTTAATCACATTGATTTTACGAATTTCTTTATTTCATAAAGAAGGTGTTTCGGAGACCAGGTCTTGAGCACCCGGTCATGCTGGGACAATCTCCCAGTACGTTTAGACGTGCGCTCCTTGCTTGGTCATGACTTCGCCGGTGGCGCACGTCTCCACGCACCCCTAAATGCGTAGCTGTGGGTACTGAGCACGACCCAGTAGTACTTCAGAGAGAGGGCAGGAACCTCGAAGGCGTAGAAATAAAAACACTTTTTCTTTCTTGCTGTTTTTTTGTTCCCTAGGTTTCGGCTTGTCTCTGCCTCTTCGGTGGCTGTGCTGCGACTGATGACCGATCAAAAAGTGCCCCGTCTTTTATACGGGCCTTACTTACTCCTTTGAAAACCGCGTTTTTTGGGTTTATTTTGCGCGGTACATTTCCCACAGCCGAAACCTTTGGAACCCCTTTTTTATTTATTTATACATAAAATCATTTACAAAATGTATGTTATAACATAGACATTTACTTATTCTAACTTATAAAGTAATCACATTGCACAAAACTTAAAGATACCTATAAAAATATCCTAGAACATTATGTTCAAAAATTTACACTGGATAAAATTTCACTTTACAATTTTTGCTATAACTTTAAAACTAATTAAGTTATTCACCTAATTCTTTTTGTATTATAGGTTTTAAACCTAAACCTATCATTTGAAACTAATTTCGTTAAAATAGCGACATTAATTAAAATTCTCATTTTTAAGTTACGTAATTCTATGAGATCAGAACTGATATCGAAAACATAAATGAAACAAAAACAAAACAATTTTTTTTTCGCATACTGTCACGTAAATTAAAGCAAATAAACGACTGTTGTGATACGGTTTGAAAAAATCCAAGTTAAAACGAAAACAATAAGACTACAAAAGCAGCTGATTGATACCTTCAAACGCGGGACGCTCGCTGACCGATTACGGGCATTGACCTCAACGCTCGCGGTGCGTTATATATATGGCGCGTTTAAATCAGCTGTTTTTGTACTGATCACTTTTCTATTAGTTTTGATAAGTAGGTACTTGATTGAAGTATTAAAATATTTTTATAAAATTATTCCGTTTTTTTATTTATGTAGGTAGGTAAGTACTTAGTACCTACTTCCATCTTTCATCCTCCTACTCCTAGTACAGGTACCTATTGCATATCATTTCCCTGCCGCAGTAACTACATTAAATTAAAAGCAATTTATAGATTTGATTGATTTGAGTAATACTAGGTACCTACATATTTGAGTTTAATGAGCTACAAGTGACGATCTGCAAACTTTATGGCGGCTCGGTCTCGGAACATCTAACATAGAGCTGCGCAAATAGCGCACTAGTAAATTTTCTTACGTTTTTTGCAATTTGCAGGTCGGTGTCAGGTGTATGTTGATTAAAATATGATAGGTACCGCGGCCGTAACATGTATGTAGTTACAGAATTGTAATCAATAAAATCATCAATACAACCCTCTAAGTTCATTTAATCCCATTGAATGACTTTTTCATGAAATAGTTATTCAATGGGATTGTATTGACGATTTTAATTATTATAATTATACATACACGATACGGTCGCGAATCATATTTTGTTCAACATACAGGCTGACACTGACCTGCACTTTGCAAAAGTGTAAAAGAAAAATAAATACCGCTAATGGCTACCCTGAAATACTCAAAAACACATGAAGATGCATTCGACGCACGCTCACACATATGAAACCGTTCCGCCAACTCGAGATATTTTTTGTTGTATTGTTAATAGCTACTAAGTTTGACCTTGAACGCCCGGCGCGATGTAGAGAATCTCTAACAAAAGCAGCGCCATCTAGTAGTATCGATACCACTTAGTATCGATGCTACCTAGTATCTAGGCCGTCTCCTAGATGGCGTTGTAAAACTACTGCCTCTGGAAATTAGTGAGACGCTGGTGCTGCCTCTGTTGAAAAAATGGAGGAAAAAAAGTAGCCAGAGCAATTGCCAGTTTTAGGGAGGTGTCATTTCTTTGTATGGGATTGGGTATCTGTACGTAGTATTATATTATCTGTGGCTAGGGGTACCGTATCAGCCAGTACTAACTGGGTAGTAGAGGTCACTCCACGTAAAATACTGGTAGTCAGCTGCATCCAGTTAGACTGGAAACCGACCTCAACAGAGTTGGGAAAAAGGCTAGGCAGATGATGATGTATGTACAAACGCCAGACTGCAACATCAAGCTACCTGAAACTGTCTAATGTTCCCAATCAACTTTGAACCTAATACTTTAGCGATATAGTTGACAATCGATTAAAGAAATTTGACACATTTTAGGATGTGCTGGCGTTTGTATAAAGGGTGTAAACAGACCCTTAACGAAGCCGAAAGGCACTTGTTCTCCCCGTCATTGCGAGAGCTATTGAGAGAGAGATATTGTGGGTCAAAGATCCAAGTTTTTCACATGTTTTTTTTTTTAAATACATGTTTTTAATGTAATATTTTTACTTTAAACACCTCCACCACCCCCGTACTATTCAATCAATCCATCAACACAATATTTTGAGTGCGTTATATTGAGTCCTACCGTAAAATGTGATTTTTCACCCCAAAAAAAAAAGTCGTTTCCCGGCAATAATTTTTGCGTAAAGTAACTTAGTTTGGTGTACATAATGCTTGGTTGACGGCTTCGTGAAGGGTCCGTTTACATCCTGTATAAATTCATTTTTGCTGCCCCGCCTGTGCCAAATCATGTTGACCCTAACATGTATGTTGTGTCCTTCACTTACCTACCTTTTGCAAAAAAACACATCGTGGTTAGTACTTTAATAGGTACTTACTTTTATTACACATTTAATGACGAGCCATGACGACACAGACCATCGACTCATCATGAGGAAACCGGTTGGCCAAGATAGAGCCAACTTTCAAAGTCACATGTAACAACAGTACCACACTGCCCCGCACTGGACCCGCCCCTTCTTACAGAGAGAGTCTAGCAGTGGGAGCTGTTTATACTGGTATAAATAAAATAAAATAAATAACTTTTAATTCGGACAAGCAGCATCCATAGAAGGTTAGTAAAATAAAGCTTATAAACTATGTCAGTTGGAACTTATTATTTATTTAGACACATGCTTGTTGTTCGAGATGCATCTACGAACAATAGCCCCAAATATCGGGGAGTCGAACCTCCCTGCTAGAGTCTTCAGGGTGGATTTGGAGCTGGTAAGTGACGATGATGATGAGACTTTACATAACATAACATAATATCCCGCCATCGCTAATAGTTCACCCACATTTTGCCAGTTATGTTTAAGTTCCATGTTATCAGGGCGAGCCTTTTGCCATCAACTGGGCACACCCTTGGCCTTGGCTGCCACAGCGAAATTCCTGACGGAAAAACCTAATAAAATTTTGCTCGACCCGGGAATCGAACCCAGAACCTCATGCTCGGCAGTCCCGCTTGCGTCTACTCGAGCAACGAGGCAGCTAGGTTGAGAGTTGTAGGACGCTTATGTAGCTCGTTCTGACTTAGTGTGACTATGTGCAATGCTTGTACCTATATTATACAGGGTAAAAAATCGTGGATCAAACGAAATAGGGCGAAAGTTGAGGTTATCAAGGTAATTTTTGGTAGTAATATTTTTTTTCATTGAGGTTCTGAAGTTACAAATAATTTTTCGTGAGACTGACAAGATATTGAATAAAGTGTCAATACTCATAAATCATGGCACACACTGTCATAAAAAAACACTCAAGTAGTCATAACTTTTAAGGAGATCAAGTTAGGAGTCTGCCACAGAGATATTTTTACTGCAAATAACCCCGGTTTATATTTAACTAGCGTCCCGCCCCGGCTTCGCACGGCTGCAATATACATATAAACCTTCCTCTTGAATCACTCTATCTATTAAAAAAAACCGCATCAAAATCCGTTGCGTAGTTTTAAAGATCTAAGCATACATAGGGACAGACAGACAGACAGCGGGAAGCGACTTTGCTTTATACTATGTAGTGATAGTGATTTACATTTTATAATGTTGGCACCCTTGTAAAACTACCTAGGGGATCGAGTAACTGGGATGGTGGAGATCAGATAGACAGTCGCTCCACTTACAGTACTGGTATTTAGCTGTATCAGGAGGTACTCGTGGCTAAATAATAACATCCGCTCGGGGCGATCTTCAGGTTAAGCCGCGCTTGCCTAGGTTGGTCAGTGGATAGATGACCACCGATTACATACCTAGTTTCCTCCCTGCCTGGGACAGCACGTTAAGCTGTTAGTCCCGGCTGTCCTTTGTAGATCTTTGACAGTCGTTATAAGGAGTCAGTCGGCCCGAAAGTCTGACAAGTCTTACCAAGGGGTACCTATCGTATAGCCTAGTACTAACTGGGTTGTGGAGGTCAGACAGGCAGTCGCTCCATGTAAAATACTAGTATTCAGCTGCATCCGCCTAGACTAAAAGCCAACTTCAATATAGTTGGGAATAGGCTAGGCAGATGATGATTTAGACGCATCAGGTTAGACTGGCAGTCGACCAAAACCTAATTGGGAAAAGGCTAGGCAGATGATGACCACGCGAGTACCTATCGTAAGGTTTGATTAACGGAATAAAATAATAAATAAACAAGTTATTTTTATCTTGCTTGATCTCGTACCTATTCAATAAGTAGTATGACGTCAAGAACTTTGTACCGTTATTTACTACGTCGGTAGTGGAAAATGCAGTTCTCAGAAAATGTGCACTTCAAGTTGTGCAATGTTACCATAGCGTCTAGCATGGCGGTTTCGTCATTGAGATTCTAGTTATTATATTGCGTAAACTAATAAATAGCTGTTTATTAATAAGTGTTTACCTGGGCTTATGAAATAACATAACATCACCATTCATGTCTGTGTTCCCCGTATGTCATAAGTAGGTACTTCAGACCCCACGTCAGAAATCTGAAACATAGGTACTCATTGGCGTTAGCGTAATCATCAATATGTCCTGAAACTAAACCAGAGTCATCTATGGGAAACACTGTTATATGTTGTAACTTGAAGGACTTATAGCGACAAAGTCAAAAATACCAAAAGATCAGTAGCGACACATTGACACAAAAAAATCCTGCATTGCGAATCATAGTTCTTCGCGAAGTATGCATATCTACTCGTATTTATTTTTTCGTTTATTCATTTTTAGACGCATTTTTAAAATTTTTACATATTAATAAAAATTGGTTTTCGCCGGCGTCGGAAAATCTAAGATTCCCGACCTAAGAATAGAAGTACAGAGGGAGTAGGACCTATCAGATGTGAAGAATCACGGTAACGATTTTACAACTTTACTTGGAACTCCATTTAATGAATTAGTAGACCAACTAATTAAAGCAATTCCTCTTTAAAAACTGCATGCTATAAAGTCGCTCGTACTGCAAACGGTGCCCACTTCCATATGCTGATGGTGACAACCTGGGTGGTTTTAATGAGGTAAGAATCTCACAGTACGTAAGTACACAGCAGTAGATAAGAAGGCTTACCCCCAAGGAACGGGCGCGTTGAAAGCTGTTAGAATTAAAAAAACTGGCCAAGTGCGAGTTGGACCCGCGTATAAAGGATTCCGTACCATCGTAGTAGGGAAGCCCTCTTTAATTTGTAATATTTTTTATTTTATTTTTTATAGCGGCAACAGAAAGACACATTCTGAGAAAATTTCAACTGTCTATATTATATTATTCCGGAACATGAGCTACAGCCCGCTGACAGACAGACGGACGGACGGACGGAGAGCGGAGGCTTAGTAATAGGGTCCTGTTGGTTACTCTTCGGGTACGGAACCCTAAAAAAGTACTGCGTACTGCCTGACCTAATGGAACTGATTTCGATAATACTTACGTAGGTACATGGTTCTAACTCTTGGCTAAATACATACTAACAGCTGCAAGGGTCCATCTTCAAGTTGACCATCCATTACATACCGAGTTTCCTCGGTGCCTCGGAAACCATGTTAAGCCGTAGGTCTCGGTTTTCATTTGAAGAACTTTGACAGTCGTTACAGGTACAGATTTTATTTTACCACTTTTTCGGCGTAACTAATCTGTATATTCTTGCCAAATCACAGCTTTGTAGTACTAAGTCTTTAAGCTAAGCTGTGGACAGTCAGACGGACATGGCGAAACTATAAGGGTTCCTTTCCTTATTGACTACGGAACCCTAAAAAACAGGTATTCAGTGGCCCGAAAGTGATAACTAGACTTACCAAGGGATATTGTTATCGTAATACCCAGTACGAACTGGATTGTGGAGATCAGATAGGTAGTCGCTCCATGTAAAATACTGGTGTACTCAGCTGCATCCAGAAAGACTGGAAGCCGACCCTAACATAGTTGGGAAAGTTGAGAGATTGCAGATAAGTTGAAGCCCATTTCTACCATGTCATCTAAAGTTCCTACTGCTGGGACAAAGCCCTCCTCTCCCTCTTCCTCTTCTCTTTTTATTTCTCTCGGGGGTCGTCTAAGGATTGATGACAGCGTGTTTGTTGTCATTTTTGACGTCACAAGAATTTCAATATGGCGGCGCAAACTGATAAGTAAAATTGAATTTCAGTCGGGATTCTCCGCTTTGTGGTGTTATTATAATTAATTGAGATAAATGCCTTCCCTATGTTCCATGTAATAGATTAAATTCTTATGTTGCCAACCGGTCACAATTCAAAGTGTCTATTATAAATGTGAAAGTTTTTAAGGATCTTTGTGACTCTTTCACGCAAAAACTAATGAACGGATTTTGATAAAATTTCGCACACAGATAGTTTATAGCCTGTATTAACACATAAGATACTTTTTATCCCGGTAGTACGACCACGTGAGGCAATTAGCGAACTCCACGCGGGTGAAGCCGCGGGCATAACCTAGTACTTACCACAAAAATACCTAGGTAGGTACATGTTATTCGGACCATGTTTAGGTATGTAACATTCTCATCTTATCTGCTTTATAAGTACATTGGGCTTCCCACAGCAGCTCACTAACAAAACAAATCAATTATAATATTGTTTCCTTAAATTTATATTTTCCTCTCAATAGATTGATCACAATATTTGTATCTATGTAGGTAAATAATTGTAAAATGATATAATGTGGGATACATTATACTACATTATACTACTGGGGTATTTTGTGATGTAATCTGTACCTAGTTTTGTTGTTTTTGTAGGAATACGTAATTTATCTACATTTTATTGTTTTAGATGACTTAATAAAATAATAATCAACGTTATGTTTTCCCCGTTGTTAGAACAATGGCTTCTTATAATGTGTATATTTAATTTCTTCATTTTAAGTTAGTAATATACGCACAGAAAATTATAGTGAAAATCTTATAAACACAAGTTTTTTACACCAATATCAATAGTATTCACATGTAAAACAAGGTACATTTTGGAATAACAATTATCTGAAGTAATAATTATCATTTAAACTAAACTGGGTATTGTATAATGTTTCAAATCCAAAAGCATATGGCTTGTTTGCTACAATAATGACATAACTCGAAAAATAAGAAATAAATGACAGCGTTTTTTAAAATTAGATTAAAAATATGTTCACATTATTTTACATAGATACCTTTTATCAAAAGATGAAAGGTTTATTTTACGTATATTGTTACTTATATACGCAATTTAAGTAATTTTATACTACATCTAAAAATCAAATTTTTCATGTTATGTCATTCTTGTCGCAAACGAGCAATGTATTTTTTTAAGTTGAGTACATTCTTTAGATTTTCGTCTGAACATAAAATTTCGTTCATTTGTAAAGTTTGAGGCGCAAAGGAAATATTCATTACTTAATTTATATTAAACTAAGTACATAACTGATGAATTATTAGTGATCAACTCTATGAATCAGAGGGACTTTTCCCTGGCCTGAAAAGTAGTCTGATATTGTAATGACAAATCCTCCCTTAAGTAGTAGAAAGTAAGCACTTAATCATAACTTAACATCACGCCTGTAATCCCCGAAGGGTTAGGCTGAGGTGTGCCTAAATAGTACACCCACATGTTGCCGGTTATGTTTAAATTCCCATGTAATAGGGGCGAGCCTATTGCCATCAACCGGGCACAAATCACGACTCCGTGGCTGCTACTGAGAAACTCCTGATGAAAAAAAACAATAACACACCTAAGTTATAATACACCTGCTTATTTCGTAAGTAGGTTATTTCATTTTAATCATTTTAAATTTTGAACGAATACGTAGTAGAAAAAAAGTGTCAATACGCGGTTTTTGTATTGATTTTGCAAGGCAATACCGCCTGTGACGTCACTAATTTACCAACTGAAAGACTCCTTATTGATTTTAAAGGAAATCATTTTATTTTTTTTACGTCTAGAATGATTTTTTTGTAATGGTTAATGGTGCGACTACCCAATTTAAAGACAGAACAGTTGACCAAATGCATTGATGTTATTAAAGCAATTCATTGATTTTCATTGAACTAATTTTCTACCTAGAAAATGTCGACTAAAATGTGATTACTTTTTCTTTTTTTCGCCTTAGTAATGTCATAAAAATGTCTATTTTTCGTTAAAATTATAATTTTTAAGAAAACATGGTTGCTTTTTCCGCAATAAAAATGTGGTTACATTGAAAGTTTTTTTTGTAGCCATGTATGTCTCACAGATAGGCAGCGGCCTCCTCCATTTTATCTTTCCAGGTGCTCTTTTCGTGCGCCACCTCGAACCAGCTGTCGCAGTGCGCGTCCAGGTCATCGCACCACGTCTTTCTGGCCGGCGTCGGCGGCGGCGGCGTCCATCCAAAGGCACCCATTGCGTGGAGACTTGTGACCAGCGGTCGTTAGGCATGCGGCTCGTGTGACCCACCCAATCCCATTTGAGCTTTCGTGGTTCATCATTCTCCTGCCCTTATCCCAATTTATTTGGGGTCGGCGCAGCATGTCTTTTTCTATACTTCTCTATTACTCGTCATCTCAGCAGTCACCTCCTTTCTAGCCATATCATCCTTCACACAGTCCATCCATCGTTTCTTTCACATCCACATTCATACTCAAAACTTACCTTACGACACTTTTTTATTGTTACCAACATGATTCGTCATTATTTTTTTTTACTAATCTTACTAATATTTTAAAGAGGAAAGATTTGTATTTTTGTGTGTGAGTATAAAGGGTGTAAAAAGACCCTTAACGAAGCCAAAAGGCACTTGTTCTCCCCGTCATTGCGATCATTTTTTTGTTCTAGACCATACCTGGGAACCTTCTAGTTACGGAGATATTAGGGGTCAAAGTTCCAACTTTTTCACAAGTTTTTTTTAAATACTTACATGTTTTTAATGTAAGAACTTTACTTTAAACACCTCCTCAGTCCCCGTACTATTCAATCCATCCATCAGCACAATGTTTTGAATGCGATACATTGAGTCCTAATGTAAAACGTGATTTTTCACCCCAAAAAAAAAAGTTGTTTCCCAGCAATATATTTTGCGTAAAGTTACTTAGTTCGATGTACATGCATGAATGCGTGGTTAACGGCTTCGTGAAGGGTCCGTTTACACCCTGTATTTGTAATGAATAAACTCAAAAACTACTGTGCCAATTTCAAAACACCATTAAAAAGCTACATTATCACTGAGTAACTAAGTAGGCTATATTTTATGCCAAAATGTTTAAAAAAATAAATGTCCACCCGTGCAAAGCTGGGACGGGCCGCTAGTAAAAACATATATTTTTAAACATATTCTTCCTCTACTCTTATACCCATCCACATTCATACTCAAAACATTTTCCTCATTTCTCCGCATCACAAGTACTGTGGTTAAATAAAACACACGTTTGGGGGACATAATATTGTTATAATTTTCACCATTTTATAATCAATTACATACATATTCTCTTAACTAATAGTTTAGTAAGTCGGAAGTCTCTAGTGTACCTGTTTTAGTGGAAATTACCTTTAAATCAACACAAAATATCACTGAACTTTGTTTTTAATGGCAGATTTTGATATTCTCTTGTATGTGATTGGCTGTTTTTTATCAATTTATCTGAAATCTGATTGGTTACAAGATCATAAGTTCACTGATATTTATATGGATTTTTTTTTAAACAAATAGAAATAGGTAATCATGTGCCTCAAGATCAAAACACAAAGTTTTTTATATTACCTACTTTATTGAAATTTCTTGGAGAACTTAAAGCTCTGTTTCTATTTCACACAGTACATTGTACGTTAGATACGGTCATACTTCTGTATTACTCGTCATCTCAGCAGTCACCTCCTCATTATGCCCTAAGTATAAGGTTGAAAAAATCTCGACCCTCAGTGGACTCAGTAGTACGTGAGAAATTTCTCCTGTCTGACTAGTAATACGTCATATCCGTCATATATACCGTAAAAGGACATATCAAAAGACCACATAACGAACCACAATTTAACATTTTCCTTGAATTTACGTAGTATTCGACTAAGAGTAATTAATTAACTTTTTAATTTCCAATGTATGTGAGTAATGCTGATGATGGATGATGTGAATAATCCTACTTCCTACTAATATTATAAAAGTGAAAGTGTGTGAGGATGGATGGATGTTTGTTACTCTTTCACGTAAAAACTACTGAACGGATTTGGATGGAATTTAGCACACAGATAGTTTATAGCCTGGATTAACACATACGATACTTTTTATCCCGGTAGTACGATCCCGTGGGACATTACCGAACTCCACGCGGGCAAAGCCATGGGCATATGCTAGTATTTTACTAATTTAGAAGTATTTAAATATTTGGATAGATACTCACTAAAGAATACTATCACAAATTGAATGGGTTGTTGCATAACTCGACCTTTAACTTTTCTACTAATTGTGATTTCAATTCAATTCATTTATTTGCATTAGATACAACGATCCATAATTTAGTTAATAGGTACATACCCTTCGTTCATGAGATTCATGTTAAAATGTTCAAAATAATGAGTATTAGAAAAAGTTGTGAAATGTAATACTTATAATACGCAATTGTTGCGACTGTCATAGTTTATTTCAAACGCAATTAAATGAAAGTTAGTGGTTTTGGTGGAGTTTAGTCATTTGTTTACAATATTAAGAATACAATGAGTACTAGTTACTTTCATCAGAAGATAAAGTTTTGTATAACTTGTACCAAATTCAGTCAAATTAACAAAAATAAACTTACAAGCTGCCCCGAAAATCTTCAATCATAACATTATAACCAAAGAAATAATTCAATTTCTAAATCAAAAGTATTTAAAAAGTCATTTAGGAAACCCCAAATATTGTCGCCTCATTAAAAGTCATCAATCAATAGCTGTCACATATAAGCTACAGCGATTGGTCGACTGAAACAACCAATCATAAAAATCTAATTTAATATGCGATCACTATTCCAGATTCGAAACAAATTGAATTGGATTTCAGTATCCGAGGATATCAAGCATTGCTGAGACACAAATAATGCTCTATTAGCGCGAGACTCGCGAGGGTTGCGCTTTACGAATTAAAAAAGTTAAAATTAGAAGTAATTTCCACTAAAACAAACATATACAACAGGAGGAAGTTAATTCGGTGACATTAAAAATGGACGTTCATTACAATTCAACTCAGATATGTGAACATCTACCCTACACAGCTATAAACACGCTTACACTATATTACATATAAACTAGCATTCAGTACTGCTCGTTGCAAAGTATAGAAAAGAGTTAAAAATCAAACGAGCGAATAGTTTCTAAGATATATATAAAACTATGTTTTTTTTTTATTAATGAAATGTTAGCCTCCTGCCGTTACACATTCACACTGTTAAAGTCCGATTTTAAGGTCTATTTAGGCCTTAAAGTCGGACCAAAATCGGCTTTGAGGGCTAATTGCCCTTAAAGTCGAATTTTCTGCAAAAAGGTAGCATATAAGCAACCTATGTTCCTCGCTGAAACTTACATCGTCGACAAGCTATTTTTACCTTTACATGCAGCGGGAAAACATTGTCTACCTAAAAAACTACAATATTGATCTATAAAACGCTATATTTAAATATATATGTATAAATATTATAAACATTGTGACATATATGTATAGTATATTAGTATATGCAAAGATATTAATTTTACAGACACTCAATTTTAAAGGATGTTTTCATTAATGCGATTATGCGAACTTAGCTCGATTTTCAGACTAAAAGAGTTGTTAAGGATATGTGTCTCAGAGTTCTGTTTTTATCTTAAAATACTAAGGTTTAAACTATGATTAAACTTTATAAAATATAACAGAATAATTAATTATTGTAATATAATATAAATAGTAAATAAAATTGTGCCCAACACAATTGTATCAAAATTGTTTGTAAATTATTCAAAAATACACAAAAATGTCGTAGTTTACAGTCGCACAATCGCATTAGTGGAATTCCTTACTAAGAAGAGATATTTTCAAGTCAAAAGATATGTTGTTAGTGTATATTTCTCAAAGAATTCTCACATTAGATAATAGTATACTACAAAATGTTAGAAAACACGAACATTGACAGATTTGGTAACGATCAATTGCGATTGACAGTTTAACTGAATCCAATTAAACCAATTTTCAACTGAATTAATTGAAAGCAATTTTAATTGAATAAATTCAAGTAATTTTAATTGAATTAATCAAAGCAATTTTAACTTAATTAATTGAAAGCAATTTTTCAATTGAATTAATTGGAAGCAACTTTTCATTAAATTCTTTTATCAATTGCAATTGACGTAACCATTCCATTACATTTTACGGACAACAGTAAAGTCTATCAAATCGGTAGATTACAATTATTAATTAAAAAAATATTTCAATAGCAAAACAAAAATGAATCATTTGAATACAATGTTAACAATTGATATTATTTTTCCTTAAAATCTATTAATTTATATTTTGAAAATCTTATACACTATTGTCCTGAACCTTATTCGTTTTTAGGTATATGTTTTTTACTATGAAAACAAGGAATACGAATTTCTGGGATTATTCAGAAAGAGAGGGCCAATATGAATGGCGAAAAATTACACTTTTGCCTAGCTCTTCGGGGACAACAAGATTGATGTTATAATATGTTATGAACAGCTAAAAATGGAACATCATTATATCCCGTAATATAAATTATTTTGAAATCACCACCACTAAAAAATGTTGCCATATTATACTGCATTATGTAGTGGCAACATTGATAAGTGTTGCTTACTATTTACATTTTAGCCCGTCTAGGAACTTCTTAGAAAAAACCAAGTCATTCTTAGTCGTTCACTTATTAAAAACTGCAAGAATCATAATAAATTGCATGAAACTATCATCATTATTGTGCAAAAAAAAATGCACTTTTCATCATAATGATGACGAAAAATGATGAGTAAACCAGCCTGTCCTAGAACCAGACGTTCGACCAAACGGCACTGGGGCCACGTGGTTGATTGATAACCCACTCCCTCTCATAGAGAGGAGGCCTGATCCCAGCAGTGGGAACATTACGGGCTGATTATACAGAAACAACAAATATTTAACCCCACTTTTCCGAAAATTTGTATTCCATTTTTCATAGAAAATTTTCATGTCTTATATTTTTCGATATTTCGAAAACTCGGTATATACTTACTTGTTATGTCCGGTGAAAATTATATGCCATTGAATGTTGCGGTTTTCTTCTATGTGTCATTCATCCTGTCAACAAAAATATTGTTTTATTAGTAAAAACAAAATAGTGACGAATAATGTTGGGAGCAAAAAAAAAAATGTGAGGAAAATTTTGAGTATGAATGTGTATGGGTATACGAGTAGAGGAAGACCAAGGAAACGATGGATGGACTGTGTGAAGGATGATGGATGAGGCTTTAGAAGATTTTGTTTCATAAAAACTTGATAGATGCAGGTTTTAAACGTATCAAAGTTGAACCGATGGTGTTATCAGTCTTTTTTTATCGTGTGGTTAGTTCGTAACCTGGTGTCAGAGTTTTTATGCCGCCCATGGGCCTCTGACTTGGCTTTACATGCCGTCGAGAAATATCTCTCAGGCATGCTGGTTTCCTCACGATGTTTTCCTTCACCGAAAAGCAAGTGATAATTATACTATACGCACATGAATCCGAAAAATCAGAGGTGCGTGCCTTGGGTTCGAACTCGAGACCTATGACTTGGCAGTCCGACGGTCACACAACTAGGCTATCACTGCTTATGTGTTATCAGTGAATAGATTTAATCAAAATCCAAAAAATCAAAATATTTTTTTCACATGGGCCTGGATGGGCACTTATAAGACGTCGACAAAAAGGTGCACGGTTCGGATTGGTCGTTTCCTATGGAGAAAAACCGGCAAGAAACTCCATGGTTTCTCTTTTCAAATTATTTGGTATTACAATATTACCAAATAGCTTATATCTCGTTACACATAAGTAATAATCAAATAAGTAATACAATCATCCCTCCAGACTGTGTGCACTGTATCTACTAATAATTCTTCTACATTTTGTCATGCTTTCCACGGAAGAAATAATGTTGCAATATTTACCTACCTATTAGACATTGCGCCGCTATATTTCTATTTACCTTACTAATGACTGTTGATATAAACCACAAGCACTATAATTTCTACGACTAAATATTGCGCAATAAAGTAAGAAAGTATAGATATTGTGTAATCAGTATTTTATACGAAGTGAGGGCCTCGTGGCTAAATAATAACAGCAGCACGGGTAGATCTTCAAGGTTAAGCAGCGCTTGCCAAGGTCGGTCTGTGGATGGGTGACTGTGTGATCCATAACGTACTGAGTTTCCTCCTTGCCTCGGAAAGCATGTTAGGCCATTTGTGTCGGCTGTCATTTGTAAATCTTTGACAGTCGTCAGGTAGTCAGTGGTCCGATGGTCTGACAACTTACGTCTTACCAAGGGGTATCGTATTACCAAGTACTTTTTATAAAATAGTTAATTTTATAAGGGGCAGCAATCTTTATATGACTATATTTATTTTTTTAAACTCCATTACAATAGAGGTGCATAGGCGGATTTAATGCCACAAGGCATTCTCTACCAGTCAACCTTTAGTTTAAGGGGCCATCCATAAATTACGTCATACGAATTTCATGATTTTTTTCTCCCCCCGCCCCCTCCGTAGATGTACCATTTGTGAGACTCCCTAGTGTGACGTCACATATTATGCAATTTTACATGCACGTACCGATAGTAGGTTTTCGTTACTCCCACCCCCTTTACGTATGACGTAATTTATGGTTGGCTCCTAAATAGGAGCCATCCATAAATGTTGGCATTTTTGTCGTGTATCTGACTATACCCTTTCAGATACACGCTGTAGATAGGTAGGTGTCAAACTGGCCGTCACCGCCTGTTTAAACAACACACTAGATAAATGGCTTCGCAATTGATGCTGACATCATAACATTAGTGACATCATTTATTATGACAATTACATACGTAGTGATTATGATGTGATATGCCGTATTGGACAGTTCGAGGAAATATCGGAGTTTTCGATTGTTTGACCTTTTATTGATATCGTATTTATTTAAATGATTGTTATTTCCTTTATTTATTTTTTAACAAATTACTTGCATTTTCAATTATTAATAAAAAAAAATTTAGCCCACCGGTATCGGGAACAGGGTCCAAGCTACGGTCAGGGCTCCAGAGAGAGGAACCTCCTAACAATACAAAGTTAATAAAAGTTGGTTATTGTTAGTATTCTTCAAAAGGCCATCTCAGACATTAATCTGCATGGTCCTCATATGTCTTGATCAATATCTGGACTTTAAAAGAGACAGTGACCTCTGTTTTTTTTTCGGATGTTTCTTCTCAGAGTAGTCAGGTACGAAACACCGGCCCCATCTAGTTTTAAAACAACATGATGACATGTAAAAGTGTTGTAAAACCAATTTACAGAAATAAATATTATTTATGATGATTTCTAGGGAATGTTAAATCAGTGGGTTTTTGTAAAGCGTTCAGAATTTAGAGATCGTCAGCTTTTCAGAAATTGGTGACTTTTATAATTTGTTTACTTTATCAGCCGTTTCGATTTGTTGTTGATCTACATTGTTCTTAATATTACTAGTTTGTTGTTGGAAAACTGTGCTATTTTCATCACTTATTTATTTATTTTACCAGTTGATAACACAGGAAAATAACACACAATATTTGAGAACATAGATACCCACACGGTGGAACATCAATCAAAAACAACATCATCGGTCTAGTCTTTTCCCAACTATGTTGAGGTCGTCCAGTAGGAAATATCGTATCAAAAATATTAACTGATTAGTACATTTCTGTTCTGTGATAAAAGCTAGCAAGATTTAACTTGAAAAGACGATTCTTGAAACCGTGCGCAAGAGTAGTGAAACTATTCAGAATATTAACTCATCAAGCGTCGACTTTTACACCAAAATCTTCATTTATCATCTGTGTGAAGGATGATATGACTAGAAAGAAGGTGACTGCTGAGATGACGAGTAATAGAGAAGTATGGAAGAAGAAGAAGACATGCTGCAGGAGAATAATGACGATGATATTCATCGATCATTGCCAAAGAGATTTAAACGACATATGTACATTGGGAATATTTTCATACAAAAATTTTTCCCGAAAATTTTCTATTTCGACACACGAATGCTACCTGAAATGCGGGCGTTTGACACTAGACACAACGATTTGTTACTAAGCAGTAATTAGTATTGGATTAGGATTTTCTTCGTCTCATTCCGTCTCAGGCTCGTAAATTTTTGAATGTCTTTGATAATTGCAATACTCTTAAGCGCAAGCCACACATAAAAGACGTAAGACGCGGACGGGGCGCAGAGATATTATGTCAAATGTATAGAAGCGTCGTGTCCGCGTCTTACGTCTTTTCTGTGTGGCCTGCGCTTTAGGTATCTTGCTTGGAAAGAAGAAACACTAGGTACAGAATAATGTATAGGCACCACTCCACAAATACGCAATTACATTACAATATAATTACATCTCAACTTCCTAACTCGAATATTACACCAGTCAATACAAGGAACTGTGTACAAATGTGGTCAATTGGTTGGTAATTATTAGTTTGCGGTACAGTTTTCACTGTAATACGTTACAGAGCGATAGAAATTACCTACTATTATAATGAAATACCCACAACATCGTCATACATACATCATTAATTCATTCTATGTCATAAAGGGTGTGAAAAGACCCTTAACGAAGCCGAAAGGTACTTGTTGCCCCCGTCATTACGATCATTTTTTTGTTCTAGACCATAACTGGGAACCTTCTAGTTACGGAGATAGTGGGGGTCAAAGTTCCAACTTTTTCACAAGTTTTTTTTAAATACATGTTTTTAATGTAAGATTTTTACTTTAAATACCTTCACGATCCCCGTACTATTCAATCCATCCATCAGCACAATGTTTTGAGTGCGTTACATTGAGTTTTACCGTAAAACGTGATTTTTCATCCCAAAAAAAAAAGTCCTTTCCCAGCAATAATTTTTGCGTAAAGTTACTTAGTTTGATGTACAGAATGCTTGGTTGACGGCTTCGTGAAGGGTCTGTTTACACCCCGTATAAAGATACAGAGAAGTTATTAGTTGTGTTAAAGTAAATATTTTATTTATTTATTTGGTACACTAACAGACCAAATTAGTTCTAGTACAATAAAAATAACATAAAGTGCTGGTATGTATGCCTATTATAGGTATACGGAAATAACTTAAAACTACGATATTAATTATGATGACAAATGTGTTATGAAGATGTTATCTAATAATTATTTACATTTTTGTTAACTAGTTGCAAAAATTACTTGCTTAAAGGCAAAATAGTGCACTCCTGTACTTTAGAAACGAATCTTCTGAACTTGTTGAGAGAAACACCGAATAAATCGGTAAATATTGTTTATATCCTTTTTCATTCTATATACACATTTTTGATATTTTTAAATATTTCTAAAACAACCATTTAAAAAAAAAACATTTAAAAATATAAAAAATAGTGGTCCGCCGGTGTCGGGAGCAGGGTCCAAGCTACCGGTGGTTAGGGCTCCAGAGACAGGAACCTCCTCACAATGCGAGCCGTATCGAGGAGTACTGCCTTCTGAATCAGGCTTGTTCATATTATTGTTATTTTTTAAATTAATTAGCTAAGTTAAGATCGTAAGAGCACCGAAATATCGGGAACTCAAAACAAACAGTAAACATGGTAAATATCCCGTTTCTAGTGTTAATGATAATGTTAGTGACAATGACAGTATAAAAACTTATAAGATACTACATTTTCATTTTCGAATGATTGATTTTTAGGAATTACCGATTTAGGTACCTTAACCCTTAATTGGGCGCGCCTAAAAAGTTACGTCAACGGTCACGTGGGGTATGTGACACCCCGATCATATAAATCAATTACGAAATACATGCCAAATCATGATTATGCTCGATACTTGATCATAAAGGACACGTGTTTTTATGAAGCTAGCGGGAACTTCAGCGCTCAAAATTCAAAATTTAAAAAGTTCTAAACCTTTAAGGATGCGCTGGGATGTTTAACACCCTACGCGACCAATTAAGGGTTAAAACCTACGTTATTATTAGGAACCTAAAGATGTTATTGCTCTGAGTTCATTTTCCACGTAAAAATAGGTAAACAAACGTTTGTTACGTCTCTGTTACGTATAGCTTTGATAAACCGAATGAAAACAAACACACAACATGAACATGACACAAAAACATGGTTTTCATAGAAAACAAATATAATTTGCTGGGCAAATGTCGACTTTAAACTCTTAATATTTATTAGAATACACAATTATTGTATTTGAATTTTGTTATGCAAGTATCGACCTTAGCTATTTGAAAATACAGTTAATTTTTCAATTGGACCTGGTTCTGTTTCAAGCAAGCAAAAACGATCTATGAGTGAAAACGATAAAGTTCTTATTCGTAATACTAGTTTTCTTTTCTGGTTTATTAAACTACAATAATCATTTTCAGAAAAATAATTTGTTTACTATGTATTTCTAGTTAAATATTGTTTATACCTATTGTGTCAGAACAACACATTGTAATTTAGGTAAGAATTTTATTATGTAATTTATTTCATGGGAATGTCAAATTAAATTAAATTAATATAATATAAAGAGGTACAATTTATTCTAAGTTTGTATGTAGGGGCTAATCTCCGGAACTAATGATCCAATTCTGAAAATTCTTTCACTGGCAGAAAGTTACATTATTCGTGGGTGCTATAGGCTATAACTTATATTTATATCATGCACATTAGCCGAGCTATCACAATTTTTGATATATTATAAAAAAAAAAAAAATTCATGACGCAAATGGCTACGCATACGGGCAGATTTGTATATGACTTCACTATTATTTATTATAATTTACTATACTTAAATAATAAACTTTGGAAAAACCTCATTTAATAGGTAAGTCTTTTGACAATAGGCTATATACGTATATGGAACAATAACATAAATATTATGTATCAATAACAATTAATTGTCACCGTGAGAATAAATCTTCCTTAATTTATTCCGGATCATATTAAAATTATATTTTGCTCATGGCTAAATAATAACAGCCGTACGGGTCGATCTTCAAGGTAAAGCTGTGCTTGCCAAGGTCGATTCGTGGATGGGTATACGTCTATTACATGCCGAGTTTCATCTATGCCTCTGAAAGCACGTTAAGCTGTTGGTCCCGGCCGTCTTTTATAAATCTTACAGTCGCTACAGGGAGTCAGTGGCCCGAAAGTCTAACAACCAGTGTCACCAAGGGGTATCGTATTACTCAGTCCTAACTGGGTTGTGGAGGTTAGATAGGTAGCAGTAGCGAAGGGTCAATTTTTGTGAGAGGTAAGCTGGAGTACATATCTTTAATTTAATTATGTTATTTGTCTAAAGAATACTGCCATTTCTCAAAGGGAAGCCGGTAGGAAACGAGTTCTATGGAACCTTCGCCACTGATAAGCAGTCGATCTCTGAAAAATACTGGTATTCAACTGAATCCGTTGAGACAGATAGCCGTCCCCGACATAGTTGGGAAAAGACTAGGCAGATGTATGAGTGAATGACGACACTTTAAGTTAACCTGGGCAATCAACGCTACCACTTTGTTGACTGGTTAAAGTTATTTCTACGACATGAGCTTTTCTTAAGTTTTGAGTATGAATGTGGATGGCTACAAGAGTAGAGGAAGACCAAAAAAAAAAGGAAGGGCTGTGTGAAGGATGATATGGCAAGGTCTCTGATGAGATGACGAGGTAAAGAGAAGAAGAAGACATGCTGCGCCGACCCCAATTGAATGAATTGGGATAAGGCGTTGGGATTGACACAGGTTTTCCCAAAAACCTACATAGGCACCAGTCTCTCACAAAGGTGGAAAACAGCTGAGACATTTATTGTACACATTAACTTTAAGTTAGCTTTGTGAAGAGAGAATAAATAATTTATAGATGACTAGCTGTTGCTCGCGACTTCGTCCACGATAACTAGCTCCCTGCTAAATTTCAAATTTGTTGCACAAAAAAATGAAGGCCTTTCATAAAAACTTGCTAGAGCCCTAAGACCTCCTTAATCCGGCCCTGTCGCAAAATCCGTTCTTAGCGGACGTCTACCAACTATAAACTACCTCTCTGCCAAATTTCATCTTAATACGTCAAGCGGTTTTCGACATTTCGTGATGAGTGAATGAGTGACCTTTCGCTTTTATATATTTAGATAAGGGCAGACGAATGATAATGTGTAGCTTTTCTTAAGTCTACAACAGTTTTCCGACGACACAAGTGAAGTGAACAGGTAAAACTTCGTAAATTTGATTAAAAACATGACGCTTTCGATATGTTTCTGAAATGCAACAAATTGTCATTTACCACGTCACAAATAATATCAAAAAGCATACAGAAAACCAAATGAATAATAAATAGCTCAGTTATTACCTGGAGCAAAGCGTTACACTCCTTCTTCTTTGCGTGTCGATAGACTCAAATAATACCCGATCAGTATATTGCCACCTGCACAGCTCTGTCGTTGGCCTCGTTTAAATCCTGGAAGGAGCAGGTTGTGCAAGATGGGCAAGAAAGTAGGTGGGGCATATCCTGCAGGGGGAGCTCCACACAGACATTGTGTTTGGGACGGGTCGATGATACCCTATTTGGCCAGATTATTTCTTTAGCGGTCAACCTGGGCCCGCAAACGGTTAAGTAATTTCCAGACTGGCCATTGCAGTTCCTGTCCAGGAGCGAGATGTTCTGCTGGATTGATGAAGCGAGGCGGGTGGAATGTCTGTTCCTCCACAATTCGCATCTTTCATCTGCATGAAAGGAGCCTCCCCGACCGGCGTTGAAAACATCGTACTGCGATTCCAAATGCCCGGCGCACCCTGGACAGCTAGCACTCGGTAACTCAGAGTCTAGCTGACTAGTCCCTTCAGCACGGTGACTCAAACTCAAACCCAAAGTCAATTAGCCGCGTTACACTATAATTATATCATACAGGTTTTCACTAAACACAAGTTTCTCTTATAAATAGACGTCAATTGATGCGGGCATTGTTTACTTATATATTTAGAACGTCATATGGTATATAATGTAAACAAGGATGTTTCGCGTACTCAGATCTCTACGTATATATAGGGATATACAGACATCTGAGTACGCGAAACAAATGCGCGGGTTTCGACTAATTCATAAGTTGAAGTTTTGTTGTTGTTTCCTCAATCTTATCAATACTGTAATTCTTCGTATTGCAGTTTTTTTACCATGGTCACATTACGCCTGTAATCCCCGAGAGGTAAGGCAGAGGTGTAGCTAATTGTGGTTGGTGGTTTGAGCATTTTTAAAGTCTACAACAGCATCAGTCGTAATCGAGGTCTAGAGCAGGCAAAATTTGCATTTTTTTTTTAAATAACGTTGCCTCACTCTAGGAATTTCTCCTGTATCGTAGGTACGTTTTAAAAACATTTGAACTCACATACACAAACAGCCAGACCCGGAACAACTACCTGCAGGCCATACAAATATTTGTTCCGTGCGGGAATCGAACCCGCGACACGCAGCGCAGCAGTCAATCGCTCAGCCACTGCGCCAACCGCGTCGTCAATTAAAAAACCACACACATTTCGGCAGTTATGTTTAAGTCCCATGTAATAGGGGGTGAGCCTATTGCTATCAACGGGACATAGACTCCGTAGCTGCTACTGAAAAATTCTTGATAGAAATAATCTTCTTTCTTTAATCTTGGCTTGATAATAAGCCTAAACTGTGATGATCTCATGAAATTGTTACATTAATTAAATAAGGGCATCTGTGTTTCCCGATTAGCTAATCACCGTATGTGCCACTTAATTTTAATTTACAGTAGGCATTTTATTTTTCAGCCTTTCCTGTGTCTAATCAAAATTGACGTCATTGCGTAAATAATTGGCAGGTAAAAATACTCATCAATGTATTTAGCCGTGACAATTTATAACGTTATCGATTCGGTACAGTTCAGCATCCGGTTGGATTGGAAGCTGACCCCAACATAGTTGGGAAAAGGCTCGGCTGATGATGATAAAAAAACGTTATCAATTCACTTTGTTATTTAAAAGTTCTAAGACTGTGAAGCGTCCTACACACTTGTTGATCTGCCTAGCCTTTTCCCAACTATGTTGGGGTCGGCTTCCAGTGTAACCGGATGCAGCTAAATACCCGTATTTTACATGGAGCGACTGCCTATCTGGCATCCACAACCCAGTTAGTAATAAATGGGTAATACGATATCCCTAGGTAAGACTGGCTGTCAGAATTTCAAGCCATTGATTTCCTGTAACCATTGACAGATATCTACGAATGACAGCCGGGGCCAACAGCTTAACGTGCTTTCCGAGGCACGGAGGAAACTCGGTATGTAATGATGGTCACCTATCAACGGACTAACCTAGGTAAGCGCGGCTTAACCGCGACGCCCGGGTGAAGATCGACCCGAGCGGCTGTTATTATTTAGCCACGAGCTCCTCCTACACACTTGTTCGGTCGGCAGTAAAAGCCGAGCCGGGCGACAAATGTGAATGTAGCATGGTAAGCATTATTCTTTTCGGGTCGGCTTTTTTGTTCCGAATACTACCGAGTGTGCCGACAGGAACGAGTGCCTACAACACAGTAACGTGCCGGTGGATTTCGAATCGAATCGGTAAAGTGGTGAAATGGGAAGTAGCCCTAGCCACGTACAGACAGCACATCAAGCTGACATTTTCCCAATCAACCTTGAACCTAATACTTTAGCGATAAAGTTGAAAATGTATTAAAGAAATTAGACAGATCGTAGTAGCTTGATGTACTGGCGACTGTACATTTCACCAGTTATGTTTTTTTTTACGTATTTTAATAAACAATGGACATTTTGTGCCAGCCTATCGTTATTTTACGGACGACTATTTAAAATTGACGTCATAATGCGAATGAATTACAAAATCATTGACAGGTAAAAATACTCATCAATATATTTAGCCGTGACAATATAACGTTATCAATTCGCTTTGCGCACACCTGCGGAGGCGCGGTAAGGAGACTGGTCATATAACATAACATCACGCCTGTAATCCCCGAAGTGTTAGGCAGAGGCGTACCTTATACTATAATAGTACACGCAGATATCGCCAGCTATGGTTAAGTCCTACGTTCTTCTTAGCGTGCCGATGGCAATCTAAATAGTGTCAGCCCAGAACTGAGCAACTAGTTTGGCGCTTTCGGTAGCGTCCATCAGTTCCTGTAGTGAACAAACAACAGGACACGCAGGACGCGATATTAAGTGCCCCATCGTTTGTAGAACAGCACCACATTTACACTCCAGGGCAGAGTCATTAATGGATCTCCACCTGAGCAGGTTTTCCTTATAGTCTATTTAAAGACTTCCAGGTCAGCCATGGCAACCCATGTCCAGGTGGGAGATTTTCAGCAGGTGGAACCAATGGGTTAGGTTAGGTAAATCCCATGTAACAGGGGGCGATCCTATTGCCTTCTTTGTATACCTAGCGGTTTAAGCTATGTTTTATCTATCAGGGAATTAATCAATTTAAGATTTTTATTAAGGCGATGATATTTTACCACACCGTAGATGACGATGTTTTAATAAAATCTGTACTATGGGGAGGCCCAATTAGCCGGACATTCGCGCATGCCAAACGATAAGAAGGGATGACTGATGGCAATACGTCATTAGAATCAAACATAGAAAATTTTCTGTACAGTTTAATAACTTTGGAAATACCGTAGCGTACGAAAATAGTACATGTTGAGGAAAAAGGGGAAGTTGCAAATATTATGAGAAAATAATACATTTTGATATAGGGGGGAAACTTTGTTATTGCATTCGAGGCGGAATTCACACCCGAGCTGCAGGCGAGGTTGTTATGGAGCAGAGAACTGCAGTAACAAATGCTCACGCGTATCAAACGCCGTTTTTCAATACACTTTCGAAGAAATAAAATATTAGAACGGAAAGTATTTTTGTCAAGTATTATTAGAAACTATGATTTATTCTGCTTTTTTCCTCGCTTTGCTTTCGCCAGGTTGAAGAAGCAGCAAAGGTATGATGCCGCTAAACAGCCTAATATGAAAAATCGAAAATTCAAATATTTTTTTAATTAAGAACACAAATAAATGTTAATTTGTTCATAAAAGTAATTATTTTTGAGAATTTTAAATACAAGGTGTAAACGGACCCTTTATGAAGCCCTCAACCAAGCATTCTGTAAATCAAACTAAGCTAAACTAAGCTCTACGCAAAAATTATTGCTGGGAAACGACTTCTTTTTTGGGGTGAATAATCTCGTTTTACAGTAGGACTCAATGTAACGAACTCAAAACATTGTACTGATGGATGGATTGAATAGTACGGGGGTCATGGAGGTATTTAAAGTAAAGTTATAACATTAAAAACTTTAATTTAAATAAAAAGTTGGAACTTTGACCCCCAATATCTCCGTAACCAGAAGGTTCCCAGGTACGGTCCAGAACAAAAAAAATATCATAACGACGGAGAGGACAAGTGCCTTTCGGCTTCGTTAAGGGTATTTTTACACCCATTATAAATAAATAATTTACTGTTTCATTACTCGATTGCGAAGCATCACCACTCATACTGACTATCTTACCGCTGCAGGCCGATGACTAAACTAACGAGGTTTTTTATAAATTCCGTACTTTGGGGAGGCCCAATTAGCCGGACATTCGCGCAAGCCAAACGATAAGAAGGGATGAGTTATATCATACGTCATTATAATTAAACATAGAAAATCTTCTGTACAGTTTTAATAAGTATGGAAATACCGTAGCGTACGAAAATAGTACATGTTGAGGAAAAACAGGAATTTGCTGGAATTGTTTATTTTGTATTGTTGATATTGACGTTGTTTTCGTAAGTTCCTATATTAATAGCGAATGGTTTTAAAATAGACAGTTACAATAAGTACTCTGTAAAGACAAAAAAAAACCAAGCTTTTTGTCAGTAAATCATACGCCAAAGGATCATAGCGCGTTCTTAAGTCGAAATCTATAAACGTTACTTAGCACTTCATCTAATCTCCCATGTTCCCATCTCTATCTAAGACTGCGAAAAAAAAATGTCGCAGGGACATTAGTTTTACTGTTGTGTTGCAGAGAGAGGAATTGCTAACACGAACATACTAAGTAACGTTTATACATCTTGGCCTTAGATTTTATGTTTTATTAGTCAGCATTGTTTGCTAAGGTATGTTTTTAAAGTGACGTAAGTTTATGTGAAAGATAAAAAATGGAAATCTTTTAAGTTTACTTTAATAACCAGTACCTACAAATCGAGGGCGAACATTCTAATATTTTAATGGGAAATGGTGACTGCGATTTAAAACAGGTTAAGGTAACGTTTCATTCCACATAATATTTAAAGCACCTACTTCGCGTGCCCGGCTTAAGCATTTAATGCTTAACGTGGCTACTGACGCAGCTAGCTAATTTGTTTAAAAAACAACGACGTTACAGCTCCAGAGCTTAATTCTAGACATTTAAATAACAAACACGCAGTCTATTTTGTATAGTAACTTGTTTGCAGTAACTGAATAGTGCTTATGACATAATATACAGTGTTTGGTTTACGGTTACTTATACTTTAAGGGCATATTAAATAGTCATTTCTGTCGACAAATACGCATTTATAAATACCCCAAACCCCACACCCAGCAAATGGCAACCATCTTGTTTTTTTAATCGGCTGATCTAGGGTACGTTAACCAAACACACTGTATATTATATAGTCAAAAAAATGTCACGCTTGGTTTTCATACAGATACTTACCTGTACCTATAATTATCTGTGATTAAAGATAAAGTAGTATCATAAGCTAAATCAAACAAATCATTCAATCATCATAGCAAATAACAATAAAAATATAGTTACCTAACGTATTTTAGGCGCAGATCTATCGTTGCAGTGCTTGTTGCGACGTAACGTTGCGCCGCGCTTAATTTGTTCCATCAGCGATGTGTGGCAGATTCGGGGATCGGGCTGGAAACAGAGAATACACCATTTCAATCTTTAACATAATAATAACACCATAATAATGACCGGATCTTTAAGCTCACATAACATTACGCTTGTAATCCCCAGAAGGTTATCCAGAGGTGTATCTAATAGTAACACCCACAATTCACGAGTTATATTTTTTATGTCCCATATAATAGGGGGCGAGGCTATTGCCATCAACCGGGCACAAATCCAGGCTCCATGGCTGCTACTGAGAAATTCCTGATGGAAAAACCCAATAACACTTGGCTCGAACCCAGGACCTCATTACCTACATAAAACCATAAACCATAATTTAATTGGTAGTTATGTGTTTGAGCCGTTTGTGGTTGAAACACTAGGGCCATGGGGTCCGAGTGCCCACCTGGTACTGTGGTTCGGGAAATCGTCAAGCTGTTGGTGTCAAGCATTCTTTGGCCAAAGAATCAGCATTGCCATCCAACGTGGCAATGCTGCCAGCCTTCTGGGCACTTTTCCTGTTGACAGCGATGTGGACGGTGATTGTGAAAGTTGATAGATAACAAAGAATTTTGAATGTAATATTAAAACAGTAGAGAAACTATGATTTTTTCCTAAATGTTTGGCCGAAGTACCTATACATATTATGTACTTAATACTACACATATGTTCTTATTTACTCACCTTAAAATTTTTCCAACTTGTCATGTTTACTTACTCTACATTTTTTGTTACTACTCTACGGGGTGTAAACAGACCCTTCACGAAGCCTTCAACCAAGCATTCTGTACATCAAACTAAGTAACTTTACGCAAAAATTATTGCTGGGAAACGACTTTTTTTTTTGGGGTGAAAAATTACGTTTTACGGTAAAACTCAACGTAACGGACTCAAAACATTGTGCTGATGTATGGATTGAATAATGCGGGGGTCTTGAAGGTGTTTAAAGTAAAAAAATTACATCAGAAAAATGGATTTAAAAAAAAAACTTGTGAAAAAGTTGGAACTTTGACCCCCAATATCTCCGAAACTAGAAGGTTCCCAGGTATGGTCTAGAACAAAAAAATTATCGCAATAACGGGGAGAACAAGTACCCTTCGGCTTCGTTAAGGGTCTTTTTACACCTTTTATATACGTATTATTGTTCAGTGGGGAAAACCATTAGTTGTGACTAAACCACGTGGCGCTGTATATTTGTATGAGTCAAATTACAGTGAGACTATGTGTCAATGATCTAGGTCAGTTATAGGTAGACTGAGTAGGTACATAGGTAGTATACAATACATTATGTCATGTTTTTTCTGTTAGTACTTTTGTGTATGTAATCATAGAAGACTAAGAATTACTTTGCTAGTATGCAGGCTTTTTAGGGTTCCATAGCCGAATGGCAAAAAACGGAACTCTTATAGATTCGTCATGTCTGTCCGTATGTCACAGCCACTTTATTCCGAAAATATTAGGACTACACAGTTGAAACTTGGTGGGTAGGTAGTATTCTTATAGCTTAAAAAGGGGGGGCGGGGTGTCTGTAGATACGTCTTGAAAAATTACATTGAGATTTCTAAAACCATTTTTTCTCAAAGTCAATCGTTTGAAAGATAAGACACTTCCAAAGTGGTAAAATGCGTGTGTGTCACCCTCTAATTTCTAAAGTTAGAGGATGAAAATTCTGAAAAAATGTAGGATTATAGAACGTAAAAAAACTTTCAACGAAAATTGCTGTGAATAGGATTTGATGTTTAGTTTTTGAGATGGGACTTTGCATCAAACTGCAGCAGTAACTTTGTTTTTCATTAACATACTACGAAAAACAAATTTAGTATTGCTGTTGAATATAAAACAATACAACATAATATGAATGAGTCTTCAATATATTTTTATTATATTGTTTGGTGATACGGAACCCTGTGTGAGGTTTTTAAACTGACATGGTCACTAACAGTGTTATCATCACTAAAAACGGAATATTTACCATGTTTACTATTCATTTTGAGTTCCCGATATACCCTGAGAACAAAGTGACCTAACACGAAATTTGCGTTTTGTTGGAAATAACAGAATTGTGTTCGTGTTTTAGTTCGTGTTCGCGGAAATGAATGAGACGAAATGTTATTGTTTGTCCTTTCTTAGCACGATATCGTCACTTTTTGATTCACTATAATAGACGATAGCTCATGTTATTAGGAGTAAGTAGTTTTAAGTATTCACCGTAATTTTGAGTTTGGTCACTTACGTTCTGACTTTGCGGTATTTCAGCGGTGTTGCAAGCACATGATGATGGAATACAATAGTCATCTTGTCTCTGAAGTTTAAAAAAAATAAAACTTTATAATTGCTATCTCAAGTCAATCATCAATCATCATCTGTCCAGCCTTTTCCCAACTATGTTGGGGTTGACTTCCAGTCTATTTTACATGGAGCGACTGCCTATCTGACCTCCACAACCCAGTTGGTACTGGGTAAAATAAAATTTATAAATAAATAAGTAGTACGATACCCCTTGGTAACATTGGTTGTCGGCCTTTCGATATGTCGACGCAAGGCTAACGTAAACGTTAAAAATATTAACTTTAAGTTCAAATTCAACAGTTAAATATGACTGGATAGGTTTCAATTAATTTAGAATTATTTATTGAAGTCAGTTTGCTACTTTTCAATATAAAAGGCCGTGTTATGATTTGCTGTTATTATAACAGCAAACCATAACGGAAGGTTTGTTTAAACTTAGGTTTAAAAACAAGTTATCTATTGCTAAATTCATTTCTCGATTTATAAGCGATATGCGTCAAGTTTAAAATAATTTCTGTTTAATTATTGTTTAACAAATAGTTGATTGAACTACTGTGTGTCAAACGAAAAATATGGCGCGCGTTTTAAAATATTTAGGTAAATGTTTTAAACGATAGATGATTAATGCAATGTTAAAATCGAGTATTAAAAATAGTAAAACTAATTAACAAATCATAGTTTGTTATCTCAATAAATGTTATCCGCAATTTGTAATAAAAACATGTGTAATGACTTCGCAACGACGACGCCATTTTTGGTATTGAAATGGTGAGCCGCTGCGAGGCCACATTTGAAAGGAGAATTTTGTGAAGACAAGTGGTGTTCCGACTAGAATATCTTGTGAGTACAATTTCTGTTTATTGATCTCTATTTGATGATTAATTTAGATTTTAAGGCTGCTTTTAAACTGTTTAGCTAAATATTAAGAATAAACGTGAGTAGATAACCAATTGTGTGTATTCATTTTTGCAATGAGTGAGCCTAGCGGCGGAGATGGTGACGTCAGCTCTGCTGACGTCACGGTTTCTAAAAATCCAAATGGTCCCTGTTCTCCGTTATCAGAAGTGGGATTGCCCCCCACTTCTGCCCGTCCATCTGACTTAAATAATGAAAACTTAACCGCTTCTGTTAATGGGGTACCAACGGAGTTTTTCACTCAGATGTTGCAAGTGATGAAGCACATGTCCGATCGCATCACGACACAACCAGATACGCTCAAAGTCAAATTAAATGATGTGTTTTTGCCGTCATACGATCCGGACACCAATATTGGGGTTAGAGAGTGGTGTCAACATGTGACCACAGCCATGGAAACTTATGGCCTGAGCGATTATGAAGTGAGAATGAAAGCTGGTAGTTTGCTCAAAGGCCGCGCGAGGTTATGGGTTGACAATTGGCTTGTGTCTACCACCACGTGGCAGGAATTGCGTGATGTTCTGATAACGACTTTTGAACCGGAAAATCGATACTCCCGGGACATTGTGCGCTTTAGGGAACATAATTACGATAATTCCAAGGACATCGCGCAGTTCTTGTCACAAGCTTGGGTATTATGGAGACGTATTACTAGGGATAAGTTATCAAATGATGACGCGGTTGAGGCAGTTATCGGTTGCATTGGGGATGAACGGTTGAGAATCGAACTGTTGAATGCCAGGGCCACATCAGTACCCGAACTTATTTCGGTTGCATCTTCTATACGAAGCGTTAAGCGCCCTCAGCCGGGCACGTCGGGTGCACATCCGGGTCCCGCCAAGCGATCACGTTTTGATAAACCCTCGTTGTTTTGTCAAATCTGCAAGAAGCCCGGTCATGATGCACGCGACTGTCGTTACCGTGACAAAAATGATAATTCTCAACCGCGTCAACAGGATAATAAAACCGCATCTCAAAATAATAAACCTACGTGCACGTTCTGTTCAAGGATAGGCCACACTTTTGAAACGTGTTACAAGCGAGAACGCGCAGTAGTTTCCAACGTCAACTGTGTAGGTAGTGTAGGTACATCTAAATTAAATTCAATGCCCGTGGTAGCTGGGAATTTAAACTTAATCGCGATTTTTGACAGTGGAGCCGAATGTTCTGTAATACGCGAGTCTGTAGCTGCTAAGCTACCCGGAAAACGAGTTGATCGAGTAAGCTACTTGAAGGGATTAGGTCAATTTACGGTGATATCTCTATCGACATTGACGACTATATGTGTCATCGATAGTTTACAGATAGAACTTGAATTTCACGTGGTGCCGGACTACGAAGTGTGCTCAGACATTCTGATAGGTATGAATCTTGTAGAGAAAAACAACTTAAGCGTGTTAGTGAACTCTCGGGGTGCAACTTTGGTTCATCAACCAGTTGTTTACCATGTGCGATCTTCAAGTGAAAAATTTGATAACCTAGATTGTGACTTGACTAATGACGATCAAATCAACGAATTGAAAATTTTGCTGAACAAGTTCGAACACTTATTTATTCATGGTTACCCTCGCACACGCGTCAATACCGGTGAGCTTGAAATACGCTTAAAGGATGATAACAAGTGTGTCGAACGCAGGCCTTACCGATTGAGCCCAGTTGAACGCGAAAAAGTTCGGGAAATAGTCAAAGAATTACTCGAGCATAAAATTATCCGCGAAAGTAAATCACCTTTTTCAAGTCCAATAATATTAGTCAAAAAGAAAAATGGGAAGGATCGCATGTGCGTGGACTACCGCGAACTAAACAGGAACACTCTGAGGGACCACTATCCGTTACCGATCATTTCAGATCAAATAGATCAACTGGCGGGGGGTTATTATTTCTCGACATTGGACATGGCAGCCGGTTTTCATCAAATACCGATTTCAGAGGCCTCAATTGAAAAAACAGCGTTTGTTACACCGGATGGTCTTTATGAATATTTGACCATGCCGTTCGGACTCAGTAACGCGGTGTCAGTCTATCAGCGTTGTATAAATAGGGCCCTAGCTCACCTCTTGAGCTCGGTAGACCAGGTTTGCCAGGTCTATGTTGATGACGTTTTATCAAAATGTAGGGAATTTACTGAGGGCCTAGCCCATATGGAACGCATTTTGATCGCCCTACAAGAGGCCGGTTTCTCGATCAACGTCGATAAAACTGCTTTCTTTAAACGCTCCATCGAGTATTTGGGTAATATCATTGCAGACGGACAAGTCAGTCCTAGCCCAAGAAAGGTGGAGGCTTTAACGAAGGCACCGATCCCGAAAACTGTCAAACAAGTTAGGCAGTTTAACGGATTGGCTGGATATTTTAGACGCTTCATTCCCAATTTCTCGCGTGTGATGGTTCCTCTCTATGAACTCACCAAGAAAGATGCGAAATGGGAATGGAACGAAAGGCATGATGAGGCTCGAAACCATATCATACAGCACCTGTCTACTGCGCCCACCCTTACGCTATTTCAGGAAGACGCACCAATCGAGCTCTACACGGACGCCAGCAGCATCGGCTACGGGGCGGTGCTCGTGCAGACCATCGGCGGTCGCCAGCATCCAGTCGCGTATATGAGCCAGCGCACCACAGACGCTGAGAGCCGCTACCACTCGTACGAGCTCGAGACCTTGGCAGTGGTAAGGGCAGTCAAGCATTTTCGGCATTACATATACGGCCGAAAATTTAAGGTAATAACAGACTGTAACTCCTTGAAAGCTTCCAAGAACAAAAAGGATCTCCTTCCTCGAATCCATAGGTGGTGGGCCTTCCTGCAGAATTACGAGTTCGAGGTAGAGTATAGAAAAGGTGAGCGATTACAGCACGCGGATTTTTTCAGTAGGAACCCATCCACTGAAATATCTGTCAACCTCATTACCAGAGACACTGAGTGGCTGCAGATCGAGCAGCGCCGCGACGACGTGCTGCGCCCGCTTATAGACTCCATGAGCGGTGACAGTCCGGCCGAAGGCTACGTCCTGGAAGAAGGCGTGCTTAAGAAGACTCTCACAGATTCTATACTCGGTATACATAAACCAATTGTAGTCCCTAGATCATTCCAGTGGAGCCTGATAAACTCTTTCCATGTCGCTCTGCAACACCCTGGATGGGAGAAAACCTTACAGAAGCTGAGGGAAACGTACTGGTTCCACAAAATGAGTACAACCGTCAGGAGGTTTGTGGACAATTGTGTTGTATGTAAGACCTCGAAAGGGCCGTCGGGCGCTATCCAAGCTCAGCTTCATCCGATTCAGAAGCCCACTGCAGCGTTTCAGGTTGTCCACATGGATATTACTGGCAAGCTGGGAACGAGAAATGCTGAGGGACAAGATGAGTATGTAATAGTTACGATTGACGCATTCACCAAATACATCCTACTTAGCTACTCAAATGACAAGAGCCCAAGCAGCAGCCTCGCAGCTTTGAAACGTGTCGTGCACCTGTTCGGAACCCCAGTGCAAGTCGTGGTGGATGGAGGTCGAGAGTTCCTTGGTGAGTTCAAGGTCTACTCAGACCGTTTCGGTATCGACATACATTCCATTGCGCCAGGAGTAAGCCGAGCAAACGGACAGGTTGAACGAATTATGGGCACTTTGAAAAACGCATTAACCATGATCAGAAACTATGACACTGAAGAATGGCAGACGGCGCTAGAAGCTTTACAACTCGCATTTAACTGCACTCCACATAGAGTAACGGGGGTCGCACCACTTACGCTACTGACCCGCCGCCAACACAGTGTACCCCCAGAACTACTAAGGTTGGTAAATATTAATAACGAATGCATAGACTTTGACTTGCTGGAGCAACACGTACAGGAGAAAATGAAAGCTGCAGGACAATATGACAAGCAGCGATTTGACAGGAGCAAGGCAAAAATGCATCTGTTTCAGCGTGGAGATTACGTTCTTGTCAAGAACAATCCCCGAAACCAGACTTCTCTGGACTTAAAATACAGCGAGCCATACGAGGTATATAGGATCCTGGACAACGACCGATACATAGTGAAGCGTGTGACCGGCAGAGGGCGTCCACGTAAGGTTGCTCACGACCAGCTGCGCCGAGCACCACAGCCAGGCGAGCAGGAAACCGTGTCGACGAATAATGAAGATAACCCTCAGCAAGTGGTCGCCCGGTTTGCTGATGACTCATCGACGAATTTGGTCGATGACACACTACAACAAACATCCCAGATCAACGGTACGCCGCCGTCAAAGGAGCCACAGCCGTCTACCTCCCAAGTTGCCCAGCTGCTGGACCTTTAAACAAAGTGAGTTTTTCTCTTCTTATTGTTATCTTGATACTGACTGTATGATTTACAAGACAGCAACGACAGTAAGAAGACCCGTTTTTGGCCTTTGTCTTTGTTGACTGGCTGATACCATCATAAACTATGAAATAGTAAGACTGTACAATCTGTATTCTCCGTTTCCCTCCTGCACTCTTTTCAGAACCTCTGTGGACCACGGTCAAAATAATAAGGCCCAGGCCACAGCATCGTCCTTTCCCAAATCCCTTAGAGCCCCTGTGGACCACGGCGTACGAGACCGCTCAGCACCACAGCATCAATCCTGTGAGTTTTTATCAACAAAGTTGCAATATAAGTTTTCAGAGCCCCTGTGGACCACGGTCAAAATAAGGCCTAGGCCACAGCATCGTTCTTCCCAAATCCCTTAGAGCCCCTGTGGACCACGGCGTACGAGACCGCTCAGCACCACAGCATCAAACCCTAAAAAGCTGTGTAAACAGCTACGTAAGAAATTTATTTCTATTTTCTTTTCTTTTAGAGCCTCTGAGGACCACGGTCATAAATATAAGGCCTAGGCCTCAGCACCACCCTAGTACCCTTTTCCTTTAGAGCCTCTGTGGACCACGGCGTACAAGACCGCCCAGCACCACAGCATCATCCCTGTCTACGAGAAATCAAATCATGCATGTATGCGTGGAGCATTTGCATTGATATAACTAAATAAACGTGCGAGTAAGCGTGTAGCGTTACAAGCACTTCAATATCTTCACTCACTTCCCTATGTACAGCAAATCCTATTTATTTACTACTCATATGAACTTTATTCTTTCCATATTTACTTAAATACCTAACTACCTAACCCTATGTTTAACATTACCAAGGTATACAAATAATGGCTGATAACTTGATTGTTGGAATCGGTTATCATTGAAAAGTTCAGGCTAAATTGTGCTAAGTTAGAAAATTTTCTGAACTCATTTTGAAACAACAGTCCATCACGAACAAGTTCTCAGTTAGTGTACCTACGAATGGATACCTAGCTCAGAAAAAAATAATTTTCATTTTCAGAACCGCGACTGGTGCAGGGCACGCACACCGTCTCGCAGAATGGCCGTGTCGACGCAAGGCTAACGTAAACGTTAAAAATATTAACTTTAAGTTCAAATTCAACAGTTAAATATGACTGGATAGGTTTCAATTAATTTAGAATTATTTATTGAAGTCAGTTTGCTACTTTTCAATATAAAAGGCCGTGTTATGATTTGCTGTTATTATAACAGCAAACCATAACGGAAGGTTTGTTTAAACTTAGGTTTAAAAACAAGTTATCTATTGCTAAATTCATTTCTCGATTTATAAGCGATATGCGTCAAGTTTAAAATAATTTCTGTTTAATTATTGTTTAACAAATAGTTGATTGAACTACTGTGTGTCAAACGAAAAATATGGCGCGCGTTTTAAAATATTTAGGTAAATGTTTTAAACGATAGATGATTAATGCAATGTTAAAATCGAGTATTAAAAATAGTAAAACTAATTAACAAATCATAGTTTGTTATCTCAATAAATGTTATCCGCAATTTGTAATAAAAACATGTGTAATGACTTCGCAACGACGACGCCATTTTTGGTATTGAAATGGTGAGCCGCTGCGAGGCCACATTTGAAAGGAGAATTTTGTGAAGACAAGTGGTGTTCCGACTAGAATATCTTGTGAGTACAATTTCTGTTTATTGATCTCTATTTGATGATTAATTTAGATTTTAAGGCTGCTTTTAAACTGTTTAGCTAAATATTAAGAATAAACGTGAGTAGATAACCAATTGTGTGTATTCATTTTTGCAATGAGTGAGCCTAGCGGCGGAGATGGTGACGTCAGCTCTGCTGACGTCACGGTTTCTAAAAATCCAAATGGTCCCTGTTCTCCGTTAGATATCATTATCTATATAGTATGTCATACAATATGTTAAAAAAAAAACCTGTCGATCCTTGAGAGTATTATTAGGTATCGAGATTATATTCTATTTATGTAATCCATTTTTGGATAACAAATGTGAAAACTTACATGGCAAAATTGGCAACACAGAGGCGTGGGCGGCTACACTCCGGTCACTTCTCGGGTAGTGACGTCATAAACAAACAATTGACGATCGAACATACTAATGCAGAAGATGGTGTTGTTAAAAGTTGATTAGATTTTAGGGAAATGGTGGTAATTTGGACACAAAAAACGTGCATTTTAAAATTAATTAATATGTGCTTATTTTATGCATATTTTATGTTTCTTATTTTATTTGGTAATGTCAAATATATAAGTACCCCTTTCGAATCGGACAGGTTTTTTTTTAACATAGTGTATAATAGATAATTATTTATTAGTCATCTGTGGAGTCTCACTAGCTTCATTTACTAGGAGTAGATTCATTTCGTTTTACGGAATTATTTCAATTTATTTATTATTTATTTATTTTATTTACGGGTTATTTCATGCAATTTGGCGTAGAATGATACCAATTGTCCATGGCAACCTAAGTAAGCGCGGCTTAACCTAAAGATCGACCCGAGCGGCTGTTATTACTTAGCCACGAGCTCCTCCGTGGGGTAACGTAGAATAACAGTGAGTAAATGAATTGTGTACATACCTGCGCATGTTGGTTGATCATCTCGCGCACGCTCTTAGCGCGCGTGGTCTCCAGCTGTCGTCGTTGTTGCTGTATCGTCGCGGAGAGCTTGTCTAGGAACGCGGGCTGCACTGGGATTGTACCTGACGAATAAAATATTTTCATGTAAAATTCACACTTTTATTTCTTAAGAGGGAGGGGGGTAGTGTAGTGTAGTATATTTTGTGATTATTATTTATTAGGAATTTCTCTAGTATAAACTCACATACCCAACAGCCGGACCCGGAATAACTACCTGTGGTCATACAAATATTTGTCGTGAGCGGGGATCGAACCCACAATACGCAGCGCAGCAGTTAATCGCTCAGTCACTGCGCCAACCGTGCCGTCATGCCGTAAAACTGATAGAAAATTAGCTTTTGAAAACAGTTTTTTCTGCCCGTTGAACCCAAGACCTATATCAGTATAATAAAAGCGTGTTCGTCCTGTTACTAAGGCACTGTTGTTAGTATAAAACTACAGGCCTTTTCTCATAAAAGATCCGAGTAATGATCATCAAAATTTTGCATCCTGTTTCTGATGATTTTGATATACCATCAAACGGCAGCAAGGGATAGCACCGTGAGGATACCAGGCAGTCAATGAACACCTCATTTTATTCATAATTTTGATCTACAATTACTGCGGGATCAAAAACAAATCTGCTGTGCCATGCATTTTGAAGATTTATCTGAAAACAAAATGGGACAGCTTGCAGGTTGTGTGTTACCTTTCCCCTTGGCGGGCGGGTCGGCGGGCGAGATGGTGGAGATGGCGCGGCGTGTGGTGCGCGGGGACAGCTGCGGGGCCAGCTTGGCGCTCAGGTGCGCTATCAGCCCGCCTTCTGGAACATAGCGGGAGGTTACTACCAGGGATAGAAACTCTGACACCAGGTTAGCCACTAACCACACGACAAAGGAAAGATGACTACAAATAAAATAATACTTTGGAAGTAAAACGCCTGATGCAAAAGCTAAGTTTTAAATCGCATTAATTGCCAGCGTATTTGTAACAGTAAATAATATGGCCAAATGGGGTATCATCGACCCGTTCCAAACACAATATCAACGTGGAGCCCCTCTGCAGGATATGCCCCACCTCCTTTCTTGCCCATCCTGCACAGCCACCTGCATCTTCCAGGATTTAACGAAGCCAACGACAGAGCTATGCAGGTGGCAATATACTGGTCGGGTATTATCTGAGTCTATCGACACGCAAAAAAAAAGAAGAAGTAAATAATAGGTATTTATCAAAGTAATGATAACAGCCAAATAATATGATAGATGAAAGTGCATGCTTGCCTAGAATCAAAGGTTTAACATCAGAGATCAGATGGCCTACCACTACGTCTTAAAGCAGTTGTAATTCCAGTGTGGGAAAGAGATTGCACTAGACGACCTGTATAGCTCTGTCTTTTTCCCACACTGGAATTACTCCTGTTTTCGGCGTCGTCGACGTCATAGTGACCCCCAGATATATTTTTTCTCCGCAATCACTGTTGTGCAGCACACATGTCGCTTCAGCGTGAAGCTCGTGGCCGTGCCCTGGCACACCATCTAAGGTCCGTCACACGTGCATATAGTTTCAGACCAGTGGTCGTCACACTTTTCTGTTGAAGGGCCACACAGGACAATGTGAGGTATCACTGTGAGCCGCTCATTATTGTGTCATTTAGTTGACACTGCCAATGACTGGGTCTCAGTGAGTACAAGTGGGGGTGAGTAGGCAGTAAGTAGGCAAGTATTAGGTAGGTAGGTAGAAAAAGCTGCATTGCAACGCATGCCGGATACAGCTAGTAACGTTATAAGCTAGACTCACGTTCGAGATGATGCCTGTCAGCGCTGTGCGACCTGGCCGCGATGTTCTTCCGCATGGCGAGGGGACTGAGCGTGTCGTGTCGCGACATGTTGTTGAACCCGGCTATGATCTCTGATGGTTGCGCGTAGATCGTGTTCTGGCCGTATTTCTTGTCTTGTTGCTGCTGCATTTTGAAGCCTGTTGACAATATTTATGGTTAAGATAGTAGTGGTCACAAGAAACAGGATCTCATCGGTATAACTTTAGGGTTGAAGTTCGTTTGGAAAGAGCATTAGGCATTCCGTACCAAAACATGTCTTTATCTGCTTTGATTACAGCATCAAAGTCATTTATCAACTTTATTTCAAGCTGCACAATGTTTTTATTTCTTTGGCAGTACAAACCGCGATGCGTTCCGGTTGAAAAAGTACACACTGTCGCGAAAACGTTTACCACGTATTCAGAACATCATTTTGAGCCCTCCCCCCCCCACATGTTTTTTTTTAAATCTGCTGTTACATACATTTTGACCTTACAGAAAAACAGCTGTTTTTTTTTTAAATTACCGATGAAAGATTTCTAGCTCAGAATGATGTAATGAATAGTGGTAACCGTTTTCGCGTCGGTGTATTCCACCCCGTATAGTTACGGTATGTACATTTGATTTGATTGAGATCTATTTTTGACGCCCTTAGGTACACATTCCCTTGAAAATAAAATAGATAAATGCTGCTCATTAACCTGTGGCTCAAGTATAAAGTTTTCGGTACCAGGGCAGAAGTGTTTATCACAATAATTTTCGTGAAATCCTAACTAATTATTATAAATGCGAAAGTAAGCACAAAATGTTTAAGCTTTGTCTCTCAGATGACGCATCTACGATATCTCTGTGGTCTTGTAGATGTTCATAAGCGACAGTCACTGAGCGCCATTTCGTTTGCTATCTCTCATTTAAGCATCATTATTTCTCACCAGTGTGGCCAATTCTGGCCAGTCTTGGTATCGTTGATCAGGGATAATCAAAGGTTAAAGTGCTCATTTAATCCTCATTTTAAACGTCTCTCCTTTCTTTATACATCAACGAAAGAGTGTCCATGGAGTTTCTTGCTCATTCTTCTCCATAGAGATCTACGCTTTGGAATGTGCAACTACAAGTTACTATGCCTTGTGTCTGTGACTGTAGCTTCGCTTTTTTTTTGTTTTTTGACATTCAAAAGTGCGTGTAATGGTCTAATTGAAATAAATGCTTTGAGTTTGAGTTTGATCGCAGAATCTCACCAGTCTGCCCGTAGTGCGACTCGTTGGACACCCTGGGCCCGAAGCTGGAGAAGGAGTTGTTCTCCCCGTAGCTGGGCGTGGAGGGCGACGAGCCGTGCGGGGAGCCGCGACCCTCGGCGTACATACCTGGGGAGGTTTATTTACAGAGTTACAACTTTTCTAAAATTTCTACTCCTGTTTGTCACAAGACTTAAAACGATATTTGCTTCTATTTGGTTCCCATTTTTTTTTAATATTGAGAATTTATTAATATCTAGAAGCATGAGGTCTTGGGTTCGATTCCTAATTCGGGTAGTGTTATTGGGTTTTTCCATCAAGAATTTCTCAGTTGCAGGAGTCGGATTTGTGTCCGGTTGATGGCAATAGGCTCGCCCACTATTACATGGGACTTAAAAATAACTGGCGAAATGTAGGTGTACTGTTAGATACACCTCTACCGGCGTAATGTCATTCATTATCAATATCACGATAAATTTAAGACGATTATCAATTAGAAAAAATACTCACCAGCATTAATCAAATCCGAATTGGAGCTATTTAAACTATTCTTCCTCACATACATAGAATTCTCCACATACGCCATAATTCTGTGCCCTGTCTGCCCGTATATAGGGTTCAAATTCCCCGTACTATTCAAACTCGTTGACGAGGAAAAGTTACTCTTCGCTTGTTGGAAGGTACTTAGTGACGGTGTTGTTGGAGATTGGGGTTGTTGTTGTTGATTGACGTTGTTAGGGCTGTTCGTGTTGTTGGGCAGTTGTTGTTGGTTGCGGCGCACGATGCCCGGGGAGGCCGGCATGTGTTTTAGTTCTGTGAGCTGCTTTACTGTTTCTGCTACGTTGATGTGCGCTGGAAGGGATGGGTTGGTTAGTGTAACATAATTATTTATGAATACATAAAAAAAGCCGAAGTAAGGTTACACCTAGTTCTAGCCGGCTATACCTAGGTGCGGCCGGTAACTATACTTTTATTGCTAGGCACACCGACCAAATGGACAAGGCTAGGTTAGGTTATAACAAACTGTAACCGGCCGCACCTAGGTATAGCCGGCTAGAACCAGGTGTAACCTTACTTCGGCTTTTAGCTGTATCACTTACATTAAGTCAGGGATATTAATTTTAGGGGATATGGAGTTACAACTTTAATAGTCCGTATTTTCAAATCATAACTGTATTTCTTTGAAAGATATATGAAATGGTTGTAACATAGCAAATTGACTTAGGGTGTCAATTTGCTAACAATTAATTTCTCTGTCAGTACATAATTCAAGCCTTTTTCTTAAGTTTCTAAATTGTATTTTTTTAAATAACAAAACTATAATAATCATGTTGTCTGTTTTACGGTTTAGAACAGCGAAAAAATGAAAAATTACCCAAAATTATCACAAAAATATTACACATTTCTTAAGGTTAACATTCAATCTTATTTTACAATTTATAGTTGAAGTGCGTCAAGCTAGCTCGTGAGTCGCATTGTTGCGTGTTTAAGCTTTTCCGCAGTGCACGCATAAAATCTTCTTATAAAGGGTGTAACAAGACCCTTAACGAAGCCGAAAGGCACTTGTTCTCCCCGTCATTGCGATCATTTTTGTTCTACATCATACCTGGGAACCTTCTACTTACAGAGATATTGGGGGTCAAAGTTCCAACATTTCAAGGTTTTTCTTTTTAGTAATAATTTTTAATGTTGTAGCTTTACTTTAAATACCTCCACGACCCCCGTTCTATTCAATCCATCCATCAGCACAATGTTTTGAGTGCGTTGCATTGAGTCCTACCGTAAAACGTGATTTTTCACCCTAAAAAAAAAAGTCGTTTCCCAGCAATATTTTTTGCGTTCAGTTACTTAGTTTGATGTACAGAATGCTTGGTTGACGGCTCCGTGAAGGGTCTGTTTACATCTTGTATGTGCACACATAGCTTCTATATTTTAGACTAGCTGTTCCCCGCGACCTTCGTCCGCGTCAAGTTATTAAAAATACAATTTTCCCCGTTTTTGCAACATTTTTCAATGCTGCTACGCTCCTATTGGTCGTAGCGTGATGATATATAGCCTATAGCCTTCCTCGATAAATGGACTACCCAACACTGAAAGAATTATTCAAATCGGACCAGTAGTTCCAGAGATTAGCGCGTTCAAACAAACAAACAAACAAACAAACCCTGCAGCTTTATAATATTAGTATAGATTAGACGGTCGGCAAATAAAATTGAGTAATTAAGGCTGTGCATTCTGAAAGTTGACACCATCTCGCAAAAAGCTGTCAAACATTTTGCCTTTTTTGATTAAAAAGTCAATGATACTATTTTCAATTATGTTATATCGCTCTAAACCACTGAATTAGGTGTTGTTATAGATTTAGGGCAAAGACATTTGAAAGTTAAGACGATACTGTGATTTAATTTCCGTACATAACGGTAGCGAAGCAAAGGTAGTAATGAATATTTTATTACAACACAACGGTATTTCATCATTTCGTTTAGTAACATGTAAATTAATTAAAACAGCAATTTAAGACAGTTGTATGCGACGTTGTCAGCTTTCAGAAAGCTCCCTCGTAAACTAAATAATAGTAAATAGTGCATAAAGGTGCAATACAGTCATAATCACCCGCCGCGTCTCCGTCCGGCGCCAGCAGGAACGCGGGCGGCGGCGGCAGCTCCGCGTCCGACCCGCACAGCGCAGGCGTCTGCGGGCTCTGCCGACAGATACAAAATTCTTTATTTGCATGAAAAATGGTACATTATGGTCTTATAAATAAAAAGGTTTCACTTATTTCGATGACTTTATTCAGCATGTAAACTTAAAATTAAAATATCTTACACACATGTACTCGTAATTTAGGTATAGACGCCAGCACATCAAGCTACTACAATCCGTCGAATTTCTTTAATAGATTTTCAACTTTATCGCTTAAGCATTAGGTTCAAGGTTTATTGGGAAAATTTGACAGTTTCGGGTAGTTTGATGTGCTGGTGTGTCTTCACCTTAATTACAAGTTTTACAAAATATTTAAGAAAAATAAAATAATTAAAATAACATTGGCGTATGGTGAATCAATGATGTGAAATGGTTGGCATAGGGCTACTTATGCCCGGGGATCGTGGACGGCTCACTAGTTCCCATAATCCCCGGTGCAAGTGTGGGGAGGGAACACCGGGGTGGTTTTTAGTCAGTTAGAGTTCGTCAGACCCCTTCGCCCCCTTCCGCCCCAGGGCGGAGGACATCGATGAGGATTTTCCACCCCGGAACAAAAAATAAAAGGTTACTTATGCCACACTAAAAGTAAACTTAAGTCTTCAACGCAACGCTTAGAGTCGAAAGTTAAAATTCCAACAATCCAATGATGTTTTTACTTTTTACTTAATGTTAGTGAAAACGGGTAAATGTTACTTGATTGTCGGTTGTTGATTTTAACTAATAAATAAATAAAATTCTTTAATTTCAGACCACAAGTCCATTTAGTTAGTACAACAAAGAACTTAGAAACTAGTACTTAAATCTACCAGGATAACAAAACAAATATTTATACGCCAAAGTGGCATTCAGATGTTTCTGTGCGTCAAACCCAACTGATTTGACAGCGACTTACTAATCCATTCAGTAAAAATCTGACCGTAAACAGATCAGATTTTTTTTTATAGATTAACACAACAATGGCGGTTTTCATCATATAGAACACAAAAACACGCTCTTTACACTGGATAATTTCTCAATAAACAATAAGCGTAACGTTTAACATAAATTATCGTCAACATTTGACGCTCTTTGTCTAACTCACCTGCACATAGGGCGGTCGCTGCGGCCGCGATATGGACGACGAGCGGCGCACGGGCGGCGGGGGCTTGCCCAGCGAACTGGACGAGCCGCGACGGGACCATACTGTTGCTGTGGACGAAAGGGTTGGTTAAGATGAAAAGTTGTGATATTTTACAGACGTCTTTTGGAGAATATTTGAAAAGAAACGTTAGCAACATCACGCCTGTATTGCCCGAAGGGTTAGGCAGAGATGTACCTAATAGTACACCGTGGTGAGGCTATTGCCATCAACTGGGCACAAATCCAGACTCCGTGGCTGCTACTGAGAAATTTCTGATGGAAAAACCCAATAACACTTTGCTCGACTCGGGAATCGAACCCAGGACCTCGTGCTCAACAGTCGCGCTTGCGATCACTAGACCAACGACGCCACGAGATGATATTAGTCTGAATCGTTCCATAACGAGAACATATTTTTTTTAAATGATTTATTTATTTAAACTTCATGTACAAGAGTGGTACAAAGGCGGACTTAATGCCACAAGGTATTCTCAAGCAGCCAACCTTTGGGTCAAATAGGATTTTTTTTTCAATCCATAGTTTTGCATTAATCAGTATAAAAGAGTTTCCCGACAGTGAATATGTTCAACATCTGATATTACTTCAGTCATAACATACACAGGCACAACAGACAGACATGCACCCGTATTCACAAACGTTTCGATTCGACAAGTCGTATGTCTATCTTTTTTTGGCATTACGAAAGCGAAGCAGATAGACATACCGACTTTCCGAATCGAAATCGAATCGAAGCGTTGGCGAATAGAGTCGTGGGGGGGGGGAGGTTGGGGGTCTGGTCTTAGAATTCTTACTAGATATAACAGAAAGTAAAGCGTGCCAAAAAAAACACAATATAACAAAATTCATGCACGTCCATTTTGACCTTACCTCCCTAATTATGATGCTAGACTTTCTCCTAATGATGACACCATCATTACTATTTTTCAACCACCTCCTGTTTGGAGCCCACAACCAGGAATAATGCATGATGTGGTATATCCTCACCGCTCATAGACCCAGCATAAGGCTTCTTGCCGATGGTTGCGAAGGCCGCTCTTGCTCGCCTCGTCCAGCGACCTCATGGTTTCCACAAGTGACCCGAGAGAGATTGAGAACTGAGCCCGAGCAGTTACGAAGAAGAACCGAATGATTATAGCTTTAATTACCAATTCACGGCAACAAAAGTTGCAAAACATTGTTGCAGCAACATTGATTTGTGTTGGCAACATGTTTTTAGAACACAAAAACATGTTGCAGCAACATTGACTTGTATCGGAAACATGTTTTTGCAACACAAAAACATGTTGCAGCAACATTGCTTCGTAATTTTTATTTGCTTACCTGGAAAGATTTTCTCGGAAGATTCTAGAAAGTATTTTAAAGACTGCGGCTACCTTGCTCTGTAAAATTGACCCTTATTTTTCAACCACCATCTATTAAGAACTGGTTTCTTTATCCTCACCGCTCATAGACACAGGTCTACGCTTGGGTACAGCAGGCTTCTTGCCGATGGTCGCGAAGGCTGGTGTCTCGCTCGCCTCGTCCAGAGACCTCACAGCTTCCTCCAGGGACCCGAGAGAGATGGAGAATGATTCCCGAGCGGCGGCGACGGAAGCTTCGCTGTCTCGCCGAAGAGTTACAATCTCGGATTCGACTAGTGGGGTGGCATGCGAAGCGGTATTACAACATAAAGAAATAATAAAATGATACAACAACAAAAAAATGAGAGTTGAAAGCTGAGTGTATGCTTTTGGGAACTTAATGCACTGAAATTGATGTTGGGGGACTTTTATCATTTTTACTTGCAAAAATAACGAGAATTTAAAAAAGAGGAAAAACAATTAAGGCATATATTAAACAATAATAATCTACGGAAGGCATAGATGAACTAACTAACACAATTCACACAGCACACTTTAATAAATATAATTATAAACATTGAAAGAACAAAAAAGACGTCTAAAGATGGACTGCACTATGACGACAAATTTAAGACTTCGCAAAACCTTGCTTTATAGACCTCATGTACAGTAACGATGTATTTTAGAGAAACGAGAAATGTTTTATTTTTGACCAATAACTTTAACGAGTTTTGAACAACTTGTAAAGTCTTTCACATTCCCACACCCTAACTTTACTCACGTCTTGCATAATCAGCCTATAGTGTTCCCACTGCTGATACACACGGCCTCCTCTCTATGAGAGGGAATGGGCTATAATCCACCACGAGGGCCCAGTGCGGGTTGGTAGATGTCACATGTCTTCGAATTTTTGGTTCTAGGACATGCGGGTTTCCTCTCGATGTTTTCCTTCACGGTTTTGAGAGCAGTGGTGATGAAATAAATTACACAAAGTTATGCGCCTGCCTGGGTTCGAACCCACGACTTACTGCTCGTAAGTCGGGGCCGCTACCACTGGGCCATCGCTGCTCTCTTTCACTCACGTCTTATATCGCCATAATGCAGTCCAGAAACACACAACTAACAACACATTGCTACTCTAAATACAGTCCTATACTACACACGTAAAGTCGACATTCGCTCACCATCCGCGTGCTGGACCTGATGCTGCAGCGCGTGGTCTTCCGCTGCAAAGGCGCCTTGACTGCCGTAACCGCTTGAGGATTCTAGGGACGATTCGCTGGCACTGCTTTCTGAGCAGACCTGGAATTAAAGAGAAATATAATGTAAATGTCTAGAACTATTATTACTAGATTAATGATAGACTGCCTCGTTGGTCTAGTGGTCGCAATCGCGACTGCTGTGCATGAGGTCCTGGTTTCAATTCCCGGGTAGGCCAAATTGTTATAGGGTTTTTCCATCAGTCCATCAGGAATTTCTCAGTAGCAGCAACGGAGTCTGCATTTGTGCCCGGTTAATGGTAATAGGCTCGCCCCCTATTACATGGGACTTAAAGATTACTAGCGAAATGTGGGTGTACAATCAGGTATACCAATGCCCAATTCTTCGGGGATTACAGGCGCGACGATAGTTTTTATAGGAAATCTAGGGCCCTTTAAATACACTCGGAACGTAGACCCAGGACCATTCTCGCAGAGCCTATGTCTCAGCCGAACAAACATTAGTACAGGCTGATTATGCTAATGAGGGGATAAAAACATTAGAAAAAAACCTGGGTCGCGAACGTCATGCAACGCAGTTCTCGGTAAAAAAAAGCGGGAAGTTGGCAAAAACGGCGGAGTATTTAGTGGGTCCCCACAAAAACATACCGCCCCAGGACATTTCTGGGAATTTTCTCCATCGGAAAAAAAAGAAGGGTGAGGTTAGTACAGAGAAGAGGCCTATACTGGGCAGTGGGTGAACTCAGGCTGTGGATTATGATGATGATGCTTATGTTTGTTTGTAACCTGCTTTTATTTGTAGACAAGCCGTGCATCTAATTTGATTTCCCAAAATCAAAATTTTCGAACTTCCATAATTAATATTCACAGTCATCATTATGCCTAGCCTTTTCCCAACTATATTGAGGTCGGCTTCCAGTCTAGCTGGTTGCAACTGAATACCAGTATTCTACATGGAGCGACTGCCTATCTGACCTCCAGAACCCAGTTAGTACCGGTTAGTACTGTTAGTACTGGGTAATACGATACCCCCTGGTAAGACTGGTTGTCAGACTTTTTGGGCCACTGAATACCTAATGACTGTCAAAGATCTAAGGAGGAAACTCGGTATTTAATGGGCGGTCACCCATCCACAGACCAACCTAGACAAGCACGGCTTAACCTAAAGATCGACCCGAGCGGCTGTTATTATTCAGCCTCGAGCTCCTCACCTACCCATATTCACAGAGTAAATAAGTATAATATGTTAAGTATTATTTCACACTCAAAAATATGAATTGTACTCGTAAATATTTCTAAGTTTTGTAGTTGCTATTGGTACGGCGTGTAGTCCAAGATAAATGGAGTAGGTAGTAAACTTTGCTAGTTGATCAGTTTGTTTGGGAGTCAAAAGAAAAATATTCGATTCAAAAGTACCATAAGGCTCCCAAGCCTAAAATATTAGTACACAATTGTCTTTGTGGCAAAGTTATACAAACAAGACCTATGTTTTGTGCGCCAGCGCTCCGTGTTGTATACGGAGATATTTATTAATCAAAGTTTTCATGCTTTGAACAATGATATGTACAGTAACGTGTAATAAATAGTTGGATGAAATGGTTTTGATACTATGATTAAAGTCTTCTTCAAAAGCCGTACGCAGAAAATTGTGCTATTGTAAACGCGCTATTCGTTTAACAAAGACATAATTATTTTTTAAACTAGCTTCCGCCCGCGGCATCGACCGCATAAATTCAAGTTTTTTACCTTTCGCCATGTCCGTCTATCTGTCCGCAGCTTAGCTCAAAGACTCTTAGTACTAGAAAGCTGTAATTTGGCATGAATATACAGATTAGTTACGCCGACAAAGTGGTAAAATAACATCTCGAAGTATTTTTTTAGGGTATCTCCTGTACCTACACGTAAAATGAGGATTTTTTTTTCTTGGTATATCTTGGCTGTCCAAGGACATTCTTTAACACACACACACAGTCTTTAAAAAATATTATGAGTTATAGCAAATAATTTTTCGATTAAGGGATCCGTTTGTGAAATATTAAGCTTTAAAGTGCTAATTTTTGTTAGACTCAAGTGTCTCCCTACAAGCTAAACGGTTGAGTTTGGGTACCTATGTGAATAAAAATTACGGTGGTAGTATTTAAAACGAAATTAAAAGGAATACTATCACAGCTAAGTAGACTTTACAAGTTTACGAGTAATAGTCGACCAACTTATAAAATATACTTGAATAACATATTTTCCTAAACATAAGGTATGGGAGCACAGGTTTTTTAACTGCAAACCTTACGTTTGCAGTGTACCTAATGTTTTTATTATTATATTCACAAACTTTTGCATATAAAATAGTAGAAAAAAGTAAGATTCGTTAAGATTTAAAGGATTTGATTTGTGGTGCAAGTGCACCTTAGTGTGGCAAACTTCTAATTTAGTAATAATAGATACATATTATGTCTATGAATAAGAAAGTAACATCATCACGTAATGTGCCTTATTCTATGTTAAGATTGTTAAGTAAGAAACCGTGAGAACAGTAGAAATCAATGTTACCATATAAGGCAAACAGCAATCTCTAGTCAGATGCTTGTTAAGCTAAGATTTGCTATTAAAGACTAAGAAATTACTAGACCTGTTACTTGTACAAGGGGCTATTACTGGTAACAATCTTTTGTAATCGATTTTCCGTTAGTGGTAACTATTCTACGCGGCTTACTAAAAGTATTCCATAAAAACTACTACTGTCTATAAAAATTGTTCCACATCTTAATTTAAGAAAATTCGTTTTGGATCGTAAAGATAAGATATGAACTTTTAAGAGGCATTACATTCGAAAAATTGGGTCCGTGTCCTGGGTCCCAAAATTATTGAATAATTAGGTCTCAAGTCTGCTTCGGAGAAATTCTTACTGCTTTCTTTTGAGGATTACGCAAAAGCATTCAAAACAGGTATTAACACAATAAAATTTATTTTTTATTGATATTGTGTTGTCAGAACAACTGAAAGCTGGTCATTTAAAACCAAAATTCTAAACAAAGCGAATTTTCGCGCAACGATCAAGACTGTTTAATCCTCCCACATCCACCGATTTCATTGAGGGCTAAGCAATATAACTCAGTGTTGTGCATTAAACATCACGTAACAAATCGTTGGTCAGTCAGTCGAGTGCTATCGTGCAGTGTAACGTAACGCGTTAAGTTCAGTTTAAGATGGTGACTACAGCGTTTAAATTCCTGGTAAATTTTTTGTAAGTATTTTTATTAAAGTATTCTTTTTATGGTGTTATGAGAGGGAACGTTGGGGTTTTTTTTTAACTTTTGTGGTCTTCCCAAAGAACGGCGTGGAAATTGTGAAAAGCCAAACTTAATTTGCCACAGCAAGATCATCGATATGAAATCAAAACTCAATTGACGATTATCACAAGTTTAAGACTGTGGATCTCCTTTAAAAATTAAACGAATGATCTGAAAAACTTTAATCGAGTCACAAGAATAAAACAAGTTTTAAACAGTTTCTAGCCTAACCGTCCAAGTTTAACATGTTTATACCTATTACCAAAAAGTTTCAAGTCTGCTGCATTTTGGATGTGGCTTTACGTTGATGACAAAAAGGTTAGTTTCTCGGAGTCAGGTCAATATTCGGCATTACTCCGATGTACACTTGGCGGCACATGAAGCTGTACATTTACAGTATAACTTGGCCTCGCTCTGTATAGATTTTCTATTCCATAAGAGATCCGCATAAACTGGTTTATAGCTTGATTGGCCGTCGTGCGTTCTACCGCAGTCAATGAAGGTCGACCAGTTTTCAACCTTATTAAACAGAGCATAAGGGTGAAATAGTGGCCTGTCAGTGAACTCGGATGAAGGAACAACAATATTTATTATTATTCTTGTTTCTAACTGAGTCAGTTGACAAACTGACTATTATGAAGCATTGATCTTGGAAGTGCCTATCGAAACAATGGAAAATTATTGTTTGCAAGTGCTCTGGTACCTTCCAGACAGAATAACGTACACACGGCGGCACATGAAGTAGTACATTTCCAGTATAAATTGGCCTAACTTTGTATAGATTTCCTATACAATGAGAGATGCCTCAGATGCGCATAAACTGATTTTGTATAGCTCGATCGGCCGTCGTGCGTACATAACACTACAAACACATAGATACATTCGTTGCTGCCTCGTTGGTCTAGTGGTCAAAGGCGCGACTGCTGAGCATGAGGTTCAGGGGAGTTCGATTCCCAGGTCGGGCAGTGTTATTGGGTTTTTCCATCAGGAATTTCTCACAGCTACGTATTCTGGATTTGTGCCCGTTTCATGGCAATAGGCTCGCTCCCTGTTACATCATCATCATCATCATCTGCCTAGCCTTTTCCCAACTATACTGGGGTCGGCTTCCAGTATAACCGGATGCAGCTGAATACCAGTATTCTACATGGAGCGACTGCCTATCTGACCTCCACAACCCAGTTAGTACGGGTAATACGATACCCCTTGGTAAGACTGGTTGTCAGACTTTTTGGGCCACTCGACAACCTGTAACGGAAAATATCGCAATGATAGGGAGAACAAGTGCCATTCGGCTTCGTGAAGGGTCTTTTTATACCCATTAGATCTAATTACCAATTCCACTGTATGATGTACAATAGTGATTGAGGCAGAAAGGCCGCGGGGCTGCGGGATTGTGCGAAAGAGATACCACGTCCCGGGAACACAAAGGGCAAAGAGGACATGGATAGGTTTTAGTCAGTACTAGTCTGACACTCCCTTCCACTCCACCCAGAGCGGGAGGGGGGTCATTTGATGATTTCCCATCAGAAAAAAAAGGACTCATTCATAAATGCACTGTTTTGCATAGAATTTCACGTTTTCTTCGGTTGGTCGACAGCATAGTTACTTGGGAAAAGGTTAGGCAGATGATAATGACAGACTTAAACGCAATTCTAATTACTTTTCGATACACTTCCTTGAAAACTTGTTCTGATCGCACTACAATTAGGTTCAACATACAATGTATATCACACGCGTGGATTTTTTTCATTTATCAAAACGCGTGCGGAAATAAAAAAATCCACAGATAACTATACTTACTTATACTAAAAATTGGTTCAATGTCTGTAGTCGGCGGTGATTGTTTCAAAATAGTATATCTAACAATTCCTTAGTTCAACAAACATATTAAAACTTTTTGCAGCGATTCGATTCTGTCTGTGTTTGTAGCGCTTTTTAGGAGAATATTTTAATTTCATGAAATTTCAAAAATAAATACGTAAAACTAACTCAAAAGCGTATTTTGTGATAATTGAAATTTACTTTATTGTGGTGCACCTTTAGATATCAGTTTTCGAAATTTGGTAGTAATGCTGGGTACACATTGGTGAAACGTAACATGTAATGTAACACACGCTGTAACAAATTCGCCTGTTGTTGGATTACATTTCATGTTGCATTGCATAAGTCTGGACGGCTATTCATGTTACATTTCACGTTACGTTACACCAATGTGTACCCGGCATAAGATTGTACAATTTAGAGTGCAAGTTAGTATTTTTGATAAACAATTCATATTTTTGTTTTATAAATCATATATCCCATGTACGAACCACATTTTTGGTGAGAATTCGATAAAAAAGGTCATCTCGTTTTGTGTGATTTTTTTGTGGGACACTTTTAGTTAATCAATTGTTTTTTTTGCACAGCATTCATTTTTCTGGTTTGCATTCAGTTAATTAGTAGAGTTACCTAGTGTGCTGAAAAATTATACAGATGTGCATTTATAAATATCCCGTTGTTTACTATGAACTTACAGACCAAATCTGTCGTATTAAATTATCAATAGGTAACAAGTAAAAAAATCAAGCTAGCTACGTAGTCCAATTAGGTGTGTTCATAATATTTCTTAAATTTACTGGAAAGATAAGAGAGTAGTGCGAAACTTATTGCAGCAAGAACATAAATAACAATTGCTTTACTGAATAAGTTCTCGTAGAAGAATAATAATCCTAACTAATATTATAAATGCAAAAGTAAGTAAGTTTGTTTGTTACCGTTTGACGCCTAAACCATTGAACCGAACATCCTGAAATTTTGCATATACGTTGTCAAGTTGACGGCTTCGTAAAGGGTCCATTTACACCCTGTATTATTAGTTTTGATCCGTGGAAGATTTTCTTTTCAGAAACCGAATGTACCTAAGTCTTCTTAGGTGTCGTGTGAATAATGATTCACTTTACTTCTTCCGTAGTAACAATTAATGAATGGGTGTGAAAGAACAGCAATTGTTTCAACAAAGATTATTTGTTTATAAATTCAGATGGTCATGGAATCACAATGACGAGGAAACACTTTGTGTTCCCATTATTCTTCTCGTAATCACAAAGTGGTTATACAGGAACTTCTTGAAGAACAATCATTTTTGTTTTATTCCCGAATATGAAAACATACGTTTGTTTTGTCTACCAAAGGCTAAAGGTGAGTATAGACTACAACATTTTCTGGAGCATTTCTGTGTAATGTAACGTTCTTACGAATGGTACAATACAGGCAAAAGCTCAGGTTACAAAGCATTTCCATGTAATGTAACGTTGCTGCGAATGCTCGGCGTTATGTTACGGGTAAATGCTCACAGCGAGTGTGCATTTACCAACATTTCGTTGTACCTTGCGTTCATTCTTCGTTCGTTCGTGGATCGACGAAATGTTGCACCAATACGCTCGACGAAATTTTACACCAATACGCTTGTTGGTTTGTAACAAAGAGGCGAGCGTGCTCGACGTTTAGTTCGTAAAAGGATGATACACTCATACACAAGTAAATGTTGTAGTCTATACTCACCTTATGGGGTTAATGGCTTAGCTACAGCTGCAAACGGGCCACTGACTACAAGTAGTCAGTGGCCCAACGATTGTCAAAGATCTACAAATGACAGCCGGGACCAACGGCTTAACTAACGTGCTTTTCGAGACACGGAGGAAACTCGAAATTAAAACCGTGCAAGCTGTAGGTGCGTACAAGAATATTTACATATGAATGAAACACACACACACATCACACATTACATTTAATTCAATATGGATGAAGCATACTTACTTTTCAGTTTAAAAAAAACAATAAATATTCAGGTCATGTCACTGTTAGTTGGTAACATAAAGTACTTTTACTTTCTTGACCAAATGTATTATGTAGAACTTTCAAAGGCCATATTGTTTTTTTTTAATCAAACCAAAAATTTAGGCCCATATCACAGAGCTACTAAAACCTATTACTAACCACTATTTAACACTCGATTCAACAAAATCAAAAATCAATCAAAATATTTTATTTCACATAGGCCCAGATGGGCACTTATAAAACGTCGACAAAAAGGTGCACGGTTCGGGTTGGTCGTTTTCTATGGAGAAGAACCGGCAAGAAAATCCATGGTTAAACATTGTCCAACCAATAAAATAGTTTGAAATCAAGGCGGAAATTGCTCCAGATCTGGGTTTATTCATTAGTCCAAGAAAATATTTAGGGTTCTACATCCCAAGGGTGTAAACGAGACCCGTCTGTTTTATCTACTGCTCGGGTAGCAAATAATACGATGGTTTGCGCTAATTATTTTGGTGAGACCTTTAGTTCGTTAGGGTTTTTTGTTTAACCCAGAAATAAACAGTACAGCTACCATTACCTAACATATCAAACTCAAACTCAAAGCATTTATTTCAATAAGATCGTTACAAGCACTTTTGAATGTCAGAAATACAAAGAAGGCGAAGCTACAGTCCCAGTCACAAGGGATAATAACTTGTGGAAATCTATGGAGAAGAACGGGCGAGAACTGTCATGGACACTCTTTTGAATCAAAATATTTTGACAAGATCTTGGTTACATCATATAGTATTCAGCATATAGTTATCTGATTACATCTCTCTTTTCAGAATCGCAGTAAACATACAACACATTGGGTCATGGTGAGTCAAACAAATTATTTTTATAGTGCATCGATTGATACGCTCCAAATACGTGTTTAATTGGATTTATTTACGACCTTACAATACGGCACTAATAATCTGAATTACAGTGATTCATGAAAGTCGCATGGGTTTTTATAGAACACTAGCACTTTGCCCGCGACTTCGTCCGCGTAATAAGATTTTCCATACAAACAAAATTCCCCCTTTTCACCCCCTTAAAGGTTAAATTTCCAAAAACCCCTTCTTAGTGCTCCCCTACATTATAATAGGAAGCCGTGTATAAAATTTCACATTCCTAGCCCCAGTAGTTTCGGCTGTACGTTGATATGTCAGTCAGTCAGTTCTCCTTTTATATATATAGAAGATTTCTGAAGTGCTTCTGTAGAAAGTAACTGTACTTATCTACGCGGTCTTTAAACCCATCTAAAACAATCGAAAAATCCCTTAAAAAACATAAAAAACGATGAACTATTTCAACAGTGAAATAATCAGTTTTCTTTAACTTTCAAAAAACAAAAACCCGGGTTATTTAATCAGAAAATCAGTTGTGGTTTACGACGCGTTACCTTCTTAGAAATCAACGACGTTATCGATTTTTATTACTGGAAAACTCAGTGTACGGAAAACCCCAATTATACTGCGAACATTACGTCACGCCACACTACGCATATACGCATTACGCAGCGAAAGTATTTAAATACCTTTACCTTAAGTATAAAAAAAACATAGCTATTACATACATTTTGACCGTGTAGGTGTTGCACTTTCGTAGAAAACAGTTGTTTTTTTTTTAAACGTTTTTTTTTAAGCTTGGTCTTCTATAGTAATGTGTGGTTCCAGTTTGCTGGTCAATTTCCCTTACACCATGTATATAGGGTAGAAGGGACACCGACGCTAAAACGGTTACTACGTATTCAATACATCAAAATCAAATCAAAAATCAAAATCAGTTTATAAGTCATTAGAAATAAAACAGTTGTGTCATATAATCGGTGAGCCACAAACTAAGCATCGCTTGTATCTTGTGGCTTGGGAGTTTAGAACATAAAAAAACATAATAAAAAACATTAACATGGTTTAAAATTTACACGTTAGAGAGTTGCTCTGAACACAAAGTAATAAAATAAAAATAAAACAATGTTTGCATTTGTTCGGCTCGTGTTATGGTGTGTGTGTCATCACCATCACAAATTTTTTCTTCGGTTATTAAAAAAAAACAACTGTTTCCTACAAAACTGCAATACCTACACCGTCATAATGTATGAACAGCTGTTTTTTTTTTTAATTACTGATGAAAATTTTCGATGTGGTGGGAGGAGGGACAGTGTCCCTTCCACCACGTATATTAATAGTTTTAAGGGCTATTATTACGGCGACTATTTTAAACACGAATCTGATCAAAACCTTCTTTAATTCCAGTCCCCTAGAAGACCTGCTCCAAACAGAACTAAAGGCCGCCTACAAATCCGGCGAAATATACGACGGTCAAGAACCACCAATCACGTTGGAGAAAATAAAGATCAAGTTGAGAGAGAGCAAGATCTTCGACTACGAGGACCGCAATCTGAGTGACAGGGAGAAGAAAGAGATGAGCAAGCTATTTGATGCTGTTGAAATTATGGTAAGAGATTTTTTTTTTTTATTCTTAGAAGGTTGTGGGACTATTCGAAAGAAATACTGCGGCCCTGAAACACAAAGGACAAAGAAGGAACATGGATGGGTTTTAGTCAGTAAAAGTCTGACACTCCCTTCCGCTCCGCCCAGAGCGGGAGGGGTCATTTGATGATTTCCCATCCGAAAAAAAAGAAAAGCGTGTCGATGAAGAACTGAACCACTAGTCTGGCGCCAACAGGACACGCAGGACACCATATTAAGTGCCCATTTATTTGTGGAACAGCACCACATTTACACTCCAGGGCAGAGTCATCAATGAATCTCCAGGTCCTGAGCAGGTTTTCCTAGCTGCAGCCAACTTGGGTCCGGAGTCTATTCAAAGACTTCCAGGTCAGTCATGGCAACTCGTGTCCAGGTATAATTCCATTACAACGAAGGCTAGATCGAATGCGAAATATATGTATTGGTACGCCTTTCACAGTACCAATATTTTATGGATAATTTTAGCGGGAAATATACGGGCGGCGTTTACGTTTCTTATCGATGCGAAATAACTTAACGCTGAAGTAAACCATGCGCTATGTAAATATTAGTTTACTTATAAATCGGAGTTTGTATTAGGAAGCTTAACATGTACCTGCCTCGTTGGTCTAGTGGTCGCAAGCTGAGCATGGTGCTGGGTTCAATTTACAGGTCGAGCAAAGTACTAATGAGTTTGTCCACCAAAGATTTGTGACCCGTTGATGGCAATAGGTTCGCCCCTACAACATAATTTACGTTGAGAACCTACTAGGGTGAATCAGAATCCCAGAATTTGATCCCTAATAGCGTTGTAATAAAATAGTGCGTTTTTTTACGGGTTTGGTTCCTGGCTAGAAATATGATTTTTTTCAATAATCAAATGATGCAGTTTTAGTTTTCATCAAAATTGGGCTCAAGACTCTTTTGAGTATTTCTCGCTATTTCGAATTTGGCCATCCACGCCCGTTTGAAAAATTCTCCCTGTATACCTCTACGTAACCCTCACAATACAGGGGCGTATCAAGCAGTTAAGGGTGGAATGTTTGGTACTTAAAATGATAATGTATACATTACAGGTAAGCTCCCGCAACCGTCAGCCGTCTTCAGTCCAGAACATGTTCTCATCCTTACGTTTGGTCGAGAGAGTGGTGAAGAAACAACTGAAGGAAGGACAGATATCCGAGGGGCTCGCTGCCAAGTTCAACTGGGATAAATTGTAAGTACTTTGACAGACTTTCTGTACTAATTGAAAGGTACATTTATTCTTAATTGTAATTGTTTTCTTTCGTACATTTAAGTTCCTGGTGAGTGTCAGGGGATATAAAACTAAATAGTCACATAGGTCCTACCAGTCAGTAGGTCTTAGGAGACACATCAGTATTCGGAGACCCACCGGTGGGTTGGCTTGGCGGGTCCTTGAAGATGAAGTGGATTTTACTACATTCTTAGTGACTAATTTTTAGCTGTGCTGTGCCTATCTATTCTAGACAATAGCGAGGCTGCTGCAAGGAACTGGTGTATCCCCCTGACAACATCATCGAACCATTTGAGAGCGTTTCACCTGGGCACGCGTTGCCGTGGCCGACTTGGAAATCTCTAAATTAACTTCGAACCAAAGTCGGTCATGTCCACAGATGGGAGATCGTGGAAGGCTCAGATCTCACATGCATTTGCGGCATCTTCCCACAGACAGTAGTCCACCTTCCTTGCGCCGCATGATCGGTCACTAATGCACTTTATGACCGTTTGACTGCATCAGTGAGCGGAATTTGCCTAGGTGAATTTTGTTCCAAAAACATTTGGTCTTTTTGCCATCGATAGACTAAAAAGACGAAGAAGCCGTGCTGTGCAAAAAATCTATGAAAAATTACTTATAAAGAACGATCAAATCTTAAAGCTAAGCGAAAATACTGTGAAATAATCAATAACAGAATCCTATTGGTGTTCGACACATTTCTCCTATTTGGTGAAAATCAGTTCATCATCATATCAGCCCGGAATCACCCACTGCTGGGTATAGGCCTCCCCTTTTTTCCGCCACACTTCCCGGTTCTGTGCGTCCCTCATCCAAGTGTTTCCCGCGACTTTGACGATATCGAAAATATTCAAAATATATTGAAAATCAGATAGTCTAGGATTAACATAGATTTTTTTTTTAATATATACGTTCTCATTGATCTACGGATAGAAAGACGGTGACTGCTGCTGAGATGACGAGTAATAGAGATGACAGAAGAAAAAATGCTACGCCTGGCTCAAAAAAAATGGGAAAGGGGAAAAGAGAATGACGTTGTGGTTGATACGAAGGTATATTGGTTATATTAGTTATACATGGGAGGCAGTTATGGAAACTTTGCCTTATAACCTTATACGTTAAAGCTCAAAATTGCGAGTCTGAATTAAACTAGTTGGATCTTAGCCTTATTTATAGTTATGTGTTGTGTGTCTGAGCGAGAAACAGAGGGCAGCATCGACGATGCGTTCGGGAGCACACTGTGTTTCTCGCTCTAGCAAATGACGGTTCTGAGCGCCAAAAAAGGATAGATGCATGGAAAAGTGCGATTCCGTGCTACCAGGTGAGGTTTAACCCGTAGTCTTTCGGGAAACCGCCAAGCGGTTGGTCGTCTCTTCCCGTGACCAGAGCTATGGTATATTTTTATTCGACTAGCCCGAAGGACGGGTTATTTGGTCAAAGTTGGCAATGCTGCCAGCCTTCTGGGCACTTATCCCGTTGACAGAGACCTGGACGAACATTTCGATGCCCTATAATTCTTTTGATACATGTACATATTTTTAGTACAATTTTTATATTTGTTATACCTCCAATATCTCCGTTCCCAGGTAAGGTCTAGAACAATAAAATGATCGCAAGACGGGGAGAACAATTGGCTTTCGGCTTCGTTAAGGGTATTTTTACACTCGTTATATCCATTAAAGAATTAGCTTGAAAAATATTAATTTCAAATACCACTTGCAAAATACTAGTCTTCAATTCTCGGGCATCAAAGGGTGCAGCATTTCATTGAACAGATTTATGATATCACAGAGTGAATACTGACGAAACTCCTTGTTCCCAGGTCAAACCGACAGCGGCGTGAGAAACCCACCTTCACAGTGGACAAAACTACCAAGATGAGAGTTTTTCATTTGGATAATTTTAATTAAATTAATATTTATGGAGTTTAAGTTAATGTAGCTTTACATTTAAGGTAATATCTGGTGTTGCATCGCCCTGAACTATTACTATTTATAGCAGACCGCACATCAGTGCTAGCGAAACAGTTAAGCTGGATTCTACCGAGTGACCACACTTTGTCGAGAATCGGTTTGATTGAATCGGCCAGAAAGAGCTTTATGCCCATACAATATAAAAACACTTAAAAGTGGAAAATTACTTTTCTTTCGGAAGTCGGTGACTTTTGTTTGTTTCATTGACTGTTTTTCCACCGACTTCCGAAAGTGCCACCAGCTCCTTTTTTAAAAGTCAAGTAAAAAACTCGATACCGCCTCGGACTGTTCGATTCGATTGCATGGACATATAAACTCTCTGCTCGCTAGAGAAATATGGAAGAAGACATGCTGCGACCGCAAATCGATTCGAATACGGGCAAGAGGTAATGATAGTTCTTTCTGACTTCCATACGATTCTATGTTGATCTGTGAGATCACTACCTTATTCTATTGAAACTCCATCCTACGACCTCAAGCTGGCCTAGTCAGCTCAAGGTCAAAGTGTATGTGCGGTCGACTGTACTATCGGTTGATGCGCTGTATTGGTTGGCTGTTTTGTAATTATTTATTAGATAATCTCATTTAAAAATCGATTCACGTTTTTTTTTGTTTTCGATGAATTCTTTGAAATAAAACGATAATTATTATTATTTGTTCAGACTCAATAAAAATACTCGTGCCGTATTTTCTTATGCATATAGGAAATTTTTGCTGCGATATACATTTTTTTTTAAATTCATTTAGCATTTTTGGCTCTCAAAAACATTAAAAAATATGCTTTATAAAAATAGCACTCAAAAATTTTTTGGCGTTGGGTGATTTATAATGGCGGCTTTGGGACAAAATGCCGATGGTGATTGATGAATGGTAATTGATCCAAATCGGTGATATAATTTTGTATATTGACTGATGTATGATATTTTTTTTACATGCAAATAAAGTAAAGTAAAAAATATTCGTGGTTTTACTTATTAAGTCGCATAATGACTCTCAGAAAGAGAGTTCTTCAGAAAGGTCAGGTGCGTAGTACTCGCCACCGGCGTGCGTGTATGACCAGGTATATGAATGTGGACGAGGCGAAAGGAGTATGTAAGGATCGTAGCAGGTGGTGTTCTGTGGTTTCTGCGTCCCCCCATGGGAATAAGGCGTGAGTTTATGGGTGTATGTATTGACCCCCACTCCTCCCACGTTAGAATTGGTTACTGGAACTATCCCACAGGCTCAGCCGTAACCGATGATACGTCAAAATGAACATCATCTAGTTAGACTTTTCCTATATTGGGGTCGGGTTCCAGTCTAACCGGATGCATCTGAATACTAGTATTTTGAATGGAGCGAGTGCCTATCTGACCTTCGCAACCCAGTTAGTACTGGGTAATACGATCCCCCTTGGTAACTCTGGTTGTCAGAGTTTCGGGGCCACTGACTACCTATAACGTCTGTCAAAGATCTAGATTTGAAAACCGGGACCAACGGCTTAAAGTGCTTACCAAGGCACGGAGGAAATGTAATGGGTGGTCACCCATCCACGGATCGACATAGGCAAGCGCGGCTTAACCTGAAGATCGACCCGAGCGGCAAAAAAAAAGGAATAAACGAAATACAAAAATAATAAAGACTCACCTTCTCTTGTTGTGGATGTTCAGCGTTATGTTGCTGCTGCTGTTGCGCGCGCGACGCCGCTAGTGTCGCCAGCTCTGACATGTTCACGTACAGGGCTTGAGGCATTTCTGAGGAGAAAAAACAAATATTATTGTGTGACAAAACGAAGTATGTATAGGCCGTATTCGGTGGGTTTCGGAAAAAGGCGCGAATATACACCGTGACTTTTTAGTCGTCTTACAAAAGTGGTCCACTCAATGTACCCGACATAAAATAGCTCTAGGCGCGATTTTTTTTTTACCTACCATAATAGGTACGAAGAAAAATAAATGACACATTAGAATAAAATAATGAAACATCCTGTTAATGACGTTTACGTATCAAACGGGAGAACATACCTACCCAGCGCTTGAGTCGAGTAGATCATCGCTCGCAACAGGGTGTTTTAACTACGTCATGCGTCATAATACTGAATAATATTTTTATTTTTAAATTATTCAAATCTCATAAATACCAATTTTTTTTATGAATGTTTAGTAATCATTGGACACATGAAGTGGGCTGCCGTTGTAAGACGACTAAAAAGTCACGGTGTATTTATATTGTTCAGTGTTCAGATTTAGAAAACAAAACCATGTAACTATTTCAAAGCTATACTTCACGGTAGCAATTCTTCAACTTCGTGCAACTTATTGCAGTAAAGATTTCATCAGGTGTTCTTTGTGCTGGTTTATTTTCAATGAAGTTCACATTCATATGAGCCGCTTACTTTACTTACCAAAGCAAAATTCGGTCAGAGTGAACCTTTCCCTAAATATTTTTTTTAATGCATCAGGAATTCCTCAGTAGCAGCCACAGAGTCTAGATTTGTGCCCGGTTGATGGCAATTGGCTCGCCTCATATTACATGGGACTTGAACGTATCTGGCGAAATTTGGGTGTACACCTCTGTCAAACCCTTTGTGGATTGCAGGCGTGATTTATAAACTAATATTATAAGTAAGATTGTTTGTTTTTTGTTACATTTTCACGCCTAAACCACTGAACCGATCATCCTGAAATTTTGCATATACGTTGTCAGGTGTACAGAAACGGACAAAGAGTACCTTTCATCCCGAAAAAAAGTACTGTTCCCGAGGAAAACAACCATAACGTTCTTATGATAATAGATGGCGCCACGTGTCTTTCGAATCATGATCGAATTATAATATCTTTCAAATTCAAATTCAAATTATTTATTGCAATCCATAATGTGCATATACAGGTGGTAAAATACAATTCGATGCCCCCAAACAAGAACTCGGTAATGTACTATTACGGGGTTTATGCTGTTATGTCAAATTCGGCATCTATGGACTGGAATACACCTTCTCAATTTTTTTCAGATTTTTCCTATTGATATTTACAAAGAAATCATGACACACGTGTTTATTGTTGGGAATTTAGACACAATAATATTTCGGCAAAAAACCTGTTATAGGTCTGTACGAAAAAATTATTTATTTTTTTATTTTGGTGCTGCAAGTTGCGATTACCGGGTTATTGGCGTAAATCATTTTCATGAAATGTTTGGTAAACGTGTTTATGGGGTTTTTGTTGAAATAATTTTAAAATATGTGTTCCGTAATATTCACTAACAATGTTTTTATTATTGTATTTTTTCGTTTATTATCTTCAAATATTACATTTAAACTTAAAAATGGTATTGAGTGGTAACAATAACACTGTTTTTATAATTTTCCTCTTAATAACAATGTTATTTATTAATACCTTTTTTTAAATTACTTGACATTACCACAATAACTCCGTACAAACAAGTTATCTATCAGCCATAAAATAAAAAATAACGCCGTAGAAGCCCATAATGTAATGTTATGAAATATTTTATTTTATAAATTTACTGCAATAACCCCGTAAGTAGTATTACTGTAATATTGTATGTATAAAATTTCAGGTATTATTTATTTTCATAAATAACTAGGTTTTGAATAAAAGGATTTTCATATCATTGGCACAGGTAGACTTCGCAAAAAAATAGCTTTCATTTAATACACCAATGACTTCAATAGTCCCACTCGTTGAAAAGATATTTGACAAAATCAGTAAATCTTTTCTCCTGGAAAAATTTGGTTTTTCGATTACCGGGTTATTGCTTGGAGGCGTCGAATTAAGAAGAAACAATTATGGACCCAGCAGGGCACAGCAAAATTAGATAAAATAGGTAGGAGAGAGGAAGAGCGCAATTACATTATTACAAGCAGAGTACAACCCGAATTGATTGTCAAATTCTAAATTAACGCGAGGGAAGCCGCGGGAAAAAGCTAGTATGATTATAAAGTCACCTTTAGTAAGATGTGGCGGCAAAGACGAGGGCTTGCTCGGCTTGAACTCTTGCACGCAAGTGTTCGCGTTGCCCGATTTGTTGGGTACTGCCGGACGTTCCAGTGATGAGCATCTCTGTGGAATAAACATTAGTATTAGTTGGCTTTAATAAGAACATGTGTTTAAGCTAAGAAGACATTCACATTACGCCGTTGAAGTTTTAACACGTTTGTAAATATGATACAAGAAAAAATCCTAGTGTGGGGCAAGGTTTTTAAACGCCACGCGAAATTAAAATTTTCTTACGTTTTTTACAATTTGCAGATCAGTGACAGGTTGTATGTTGATTAAAATATGATTCGCGTCTGTAACAAATATGGCTTTATTGAGTTTTAGTCATTCAAATCACTAATACAACCCTTTAAGTTCATTTAATAGTTTAATACCATTGAAGGAGTTTTTCTTCACACTGACTGACAAATTGCAAAAAAACTGAGTTTCGCGTGCTACCCTGCCGCTTCCACCAGAAATACAGGAATTACCCTCTGGTTAGTACCAAAATATGATAACACCAAAATAACAGACTGACAAATCTACATCAGGTGCTGTAATTAATTGACAGAAATATCAAAATCCAATCAGAATACTTCACCGAGTTTCTCGTAGACAATCTGTCACCTGTGGTGTTGATGCTTTTATTCGAAATAGGCGGTTTGCATTTGGCTGCAATTCGCCTGAAATGAAGCGGTGATGTTGCCTAACGTTTAGACCCTGTCTTCGTGTTAGTGGGTGTAAATTATGATAGTACTCACAGTGGGTAGCGGCGGGCGCGCGTATATTTGCGTGTCGCGCTGCTCGTGCTCCGCCAGCGAGAACGTGTGCACGCTCAGCGCGGGACGCGGGTGCCCGCGCTCGTAGCCTGGCGACAGGAACAATAAGGTAACATAACATTACGCCAGTAATCCCCGATGGAAGCAGAGGTGTACTACCGTGCCCACTAACGGTCGACCACTTTTCAACCTTATTACTCACGGCATAAGGGTGTAAAGTGCAAGACCGCCAGTGAACTCGGTAGTACCTGACAGTACACCCGCATTTCGCGAGCTATGTTTAAGTCCTATGTAATAGGGGGCGAGCTTATCACCAATAAAAGAGGTAGTAATAGAAAACATGGTAAGTAAAGAGATTTAGGATAAAGAAAGTCACTTTTAGAGTATTATCTATACATATTCTATACAAATAAATAAAACTGAAGTACCTGTTTGTAATTTCAAAATAACAGTTTTTAACTGAATGCTTATTTTTTTTATTTTTGTCTGTTTGTCAAAAGGTCTGTTTGTTCCGGTTAATCTCCAAAACATCTGGACCAACTTTAACTGGCAGATAGCTGACGTTATAAGGAGTACTTGGAACATTAGGGTACCATGCAAAAAAATTTAAACCCTCGAAATTGGTAACAAAATCCGATTCAAAAAGGGAAATCAATTTTTTTATAATAATTTCAAGCGAACGAAGGTCTCTTCATGATATACCCCACCGCAGGTCCCGCCCAACCACCAGCACCTTCCAGGACACATATGAGGCTACATATGAAAGTTAGCACAGTTCACTTGATCTACTTCGTTGAGCTCATGTCATATTTATTTAAATATCTTCCCTACCAACCCGCACTGGGCCCGCGTGGTGGATTATAGCCCACTCCTTCTTAAAGAGTGGACGCCTGTGTCCCAGCGGTGGGAACATTAAATGCTGATTATGATGATGTCTTACCTGCAGAAATAGTGTGAGGTCTGCCACCCATGATGGCAGAAGCTGCCCTCTCGAATTGTGCTGTGTCCTTTAGATCTGGCCAAGTTGCTGATGCTGGGAAACAAAAAATAAAAACAGTTCTTAATTGAAGTTACTATTGGTTTCTTCTAACAATTTAATCTCACAATTCAAGGACACAAACATATGTATTGACGGGGCCTCATACCATAGATATTTTCGACAAGTCAACCTGCTTCATGATGGACAAACAGTTACGAAGATGTCATAGTAACCCCCCTTTTTTTTCGGATGGGAAATCATCAAATAATCCCCTCCGCTCTGGGCGGAGTGGAAGGGAGTGTCAGACTTTTACTGACTAAAACCTATCCATGTTCCTTGTTTGCCCTTTGTGTTCCAGGGCCGCGGTATCTCTTTCGAACAGTCCCGCAGCCCCGGCAGGCATCGCCCCTTGCGGGCCCCTTCCTGTTGCCGACATCTCAGTGAGGCGCGCGTGGAACACGAACGCGCCTGTGACCCGGCCTGTCGTCATAAGACGGACGGACGGCGAGCTAGCCCATTACTCACCGTCCACAGGCCCGCGGTAGGGACCCCCCTGAAGTCCCGGTCTCTAACGCTCGGATACAACACGTAACAATTTCCAACTTTCAGCGCTGAGCCGAACGTTGCAAATCCAGTGTTACGTGTTTTGCAACTGCTTTTCAAATTTCACCGTGGATATATGAGACATAATTCTCACCTGCATTGCTGATATCATGCACGTCGTCGGCGTGGTCGTCTTCGATGTGACTCTTCGCCTGAGTTATACATTCGCTGCTAACGCTCTGATTGTCTGAACCCTGGAATGTCATCGGTTAGATCACATTAGTTCCTTGATGATGGTTACTTTATATTTCTTTTGTGAGTAGGACATACAACAGCTTGAGTACAGTTAAATTCGATATTTGGGCTTATTCAAAAATAGGGTATTTGCCTGAAAAAATCTATTTAGTCTGTCAGATAGATTATCAAAAAATATTGGACACGTATTTTTCCTTTTGTCATGTACCTAAACAAAAAAATATCACGATACAGCGCGTTAAAATCTCGCGTGACGTCACAATTTCTGTTACTTTTTACTGTCCAGTGACGTCACAAGCTCTTCTTCTCTTGAACTTTGATGCGCTGTATCGTCGTAATTTTTTGATTATGTGACAAAAGTAAAAATACGTGTCCAACATTTTTTGGTGATCTAACTGACGGACTAAATATATAGATTTTTTCACTCAAATACCCTATTTTTGAATAAGTTGCCAAATAGCCTATTATTAACTGTTATTTTAAAGGAAGATCAAATAACAATAAAACAAACAAATTCACTCATCACTCAATCAACTCTACAACTACAATCTAACAAAAATACTATTTAGACTAAAAATGCAAAATAATATAAGGGCTCCTCATAATTATATTTTAGTCTGAAACCTCACCTTTATCCAAGTATCCAAGCATGCACCAGATACGGTTCCCAACCTATTCAACTATCGACAGTTGTGTACAGTCACGAGCACAAATATGTAAACACTTAACGAAGAGTCAGTTTAGGTTCATCGATGGGACTGATATACGCATTGCGTTTATTCTGTTACCCTGTATTTATGAAGTTAGGTACACCATGTCTGCGTTAATTTAAAACTATACCTTTTTAATGCCGAGAACGCAGGTACTCAGTTTATCTTACCAACAATTGACAGCGCGGTTACTGTTTGCGAAGAACATTCATCATCATCTTCCTGCCCTTATCCCATGTTACTTGGGGTCGGCGCAACACGTTTTTTTCTTCCATTCTCCTCTGTCAACCGTCACGCTTTCATTTACTCCTTTATCTTTCATATCATTCCTCACACAATCTATCCATCGTTTCTTTGGTCTTCCTTTGTTTGTGAAGATCAGTAACTTCAATAAAATAAAATATCAATTTTATATGAAGTCCCCAGTGGAACTGGCCACCACCAACGCCATTGAGGTGGCAGAGGTTTGGATAAAACAATTTTTTTTTTAAGTGTATTCATCGGCACGACCAAGAAGATGAGGAACTGATACTATTAATGTCAGTTAGATTAAATATCTTATGACGAATTTATCACTCAAATATCATAGCAATTATGTATAAGAGTGTATTTCATTGAAATTGACCGCGGTCGTGAAATTTAAATTGCGTACAGAGCTATCAGTCTCACCATTGCTATGGAATTTTGAAACTATAGGTATGAAAAACAGGATCAGGTTCTTCATCCCCCATAGGAAAGGGAGGATCCTCCGACCAGACGGGTGTTGTGTCTGGTGGGCTACTGCCCGACCGTTGTTGTCGGGGTTTTCTTTATAGTCTTAAGTCGCGGATAACTTTAATAGCGCTATTCAGAATTTAGATATTAGTTCTTTATTTGTACCACAGATGGCGCCGTAGTTCTTTTTGTAATGCCGCTACAAAAATGACGGGCTCATCAAGTTCAGTTCAGTCGGTGAAATTCGCTCGAAGAATGTTATTTTGTTACGATTTACGCCGCCTTTCAAAAGACACTGAGCACACTGTACCCTACAGACGATTGTCCTGCGCCCAACTTCACTCCGGTCCTAGAAAGGCCCTGAGGACTGTGAGAGAGGCGGAATAAGAGAGTCCACTTGTACTAGCGATGGCTAATCTCCGCTGAAATTGGTCGCCTTAACCGAAAATCGGTACGAGTATTCTATTTTAATTTTGTATTTCATTTTCATCTTGTATTTACATTGTCAACGTAGAGCGAGCGTCGTAGGAGCGCGTCCTGCGAGCGGAAGCCGGAGTCCGCGCTGCACACGCTTGACAGCCGGAACGGGGGCTAGCAGAGGGATAACAGAAAATAATAGCAACATAACATTGTGTACAAGCAAAAATAAATGTGAAAAAATAAAATGAGGAATAAGCAAAACTGATAATAAACAATGAGTTGACAGTTGGAAAATGTCAGAAAAAAATTTGCTAGTTCTTAGTATAAGTCCCGTCATGTAAAAAGAACACTGAGTGAAAGTGGGGGGGATGTGTTTGCGCACGTTATACAGTCGCGTCCTAAAGTACTAAGCTATTGTTTTATAATATAAGTATAACTGTTTCATTGTAGAATCGTAATTGGTACTTTACTAGCTACTTAGTACTTTGGAATAGGCTGGTATTCAAAAAACAGATAATGTTTATTTGAGTGATCAGCGTTCTTTTTACGTGATGGAACCTATACCTAACATGCGTTTTGTTTGTAATACTAAACTTTGTATTCCTAAAACGAATCTTCAAAAATACTACAAAAGACTTTTATAATGCCTAAAAGTTTAACGTAGTTTAACTAACTAACTTTGGCGTCCATTTATCCTGAAATTATGGTCAGAAATTTAAGTTACATTCAGTGCAAGGCTATAATTTCAGTAAGTACATACTTTAATTTTTTTTAAATAGTTTTATGTTGCTGATAATAAAGTTCAATATAAAAAAAAACCAACCGCCAAAACAGTACAAAATTAAAACAATTTCTAACAACAATTCAACTTCTACGAATCTAACACAAATTCCACACCTAGTGTCCGACCGAAGGTCAATTTCTGGCCAAAACCCAAGCCAATTATTCGACAATTGCCACAAGTTTCGACAATTGCCACAAGTTTCGACAATTGCCACAAGTTTCGACAATTGCCACAAGTTTCGGCCATAGTCGAAGCCGAAGCCGGAGCTTCGGTCGGACACTATACACACTACACTTCAACCTGTCTATACCTGCGACAGACAGTGTTGCGAATCGCTGTTGGGCGCGGGGATGGTGCCGGCCGATGATGCGTTCGAGATCGGAGTGGAGCAGCTCACTGTGGAGCCGGAGACACCTGGAAGGGAGGAATTGTGTTATGTAGTTACGGTAGAAAATAGTCATATTTCGACGGTCATACTTATTATGAGTCGTCTTATCGTGGTGGAACTGTAGCAATAGCTTTACTTATAGTCTAAGATCCCGCCTAAGCCGACCTTCACTCATCTGTTTACCGAATAAATTTTTTTTTTTTGCAATCTTAAAACATATCAAGGAATTTAATTTATTTTATTTTCTCCACTTACGACTATCTTTACAGGGTTACCTAATGCGATAGTGTACACAATAACAATATTAAATTTTGTAACTAATCACAAACATTGAATTTTTTGTGAACTCACTCAGAGAACAACGGAATAAATCAACGTGTATGCGGTAGAGAGTGCGGAGTGCACGCGTCAGCGCCTCATTACATAAGACAATCACCCAAACTTGTTTCTCTTCCAACGCTTCATGTAAAATATTGATATGTATATGTTACGGCTAAAAGCCGAAATAAGGTTACACCTAGTTATAGCCCGCTATACCTAGGTGGGCCGGTAACTATCCTTTTTATTGCTAGGACGGTACCAAATGGATTAGGTTAGGTTGTGACCAAACGCGCTACATCCAAATTCTTTGCATTATAACAAACTGGCCGCACCTAGGTATAGCAAGCTAGAACCAGGTGTAACCTTACTTCGGCTTTTAGCCGTAACGTATACAGCAGCTGCAGTTAGGACTGGAAGCCGAACCCAACATAGTTGGGAAAGGATATGCAGATGATGATAACATGTCTTTGTATTATATTCTTACCATGTTGCTGGTCGGAGCACTGCGAGTTGAGCGAGGAGATGGACGTGAGCGAGGACTTGCGGCTGCCGAGGCGGGACGATGCGGAGGGAGAGTGCGGCGCGGACCCGCTCTCTGCCCAGCCCGAGTAGCAGGATTTGATGTCGCATATCACCTGGAATTGAAAGGCTGGAATCAGTTCAGTAGTTCTGTCGTTTTTGGTTCAGGCCCCGTATGGTGAGATGAAAATCTCCGTTGCTGAAACGCCCGTTTTTAAAAACTAAAAGTGGGATTCTGCCCGAAGGCTCCTTTTTTTAAATAAGCCTATTCTGTCCCACTGCTGGTAAAGACCTGTCTTAGACTTTTCATATATATTCTTAGCATTCCCGTATTACGCCCTACTTATTCAGCTGTCAAGTTTTATGCTTGTTATGCACTCTAGGAGGGCTTAGTATAAAAAAATCCCTCAATTCCTGGGAATAAATTAATTTAAATAGGGTTTCAAATATCTAAGGTCAACTTATCCACTACTTCAGTTGATGAATGTCTGATAAATCTGACCAATTCGGTGAGGACATCTATCATCTAAAAATATAGTTCGTAACTTAACGATGAAATCTTCTAGCTACCTGTAAACTGGCAGCAGGTAATGTCCTGGGTTCGGCTGTATGTCTGATAAGCTGCTCGGTACCTTCCTGTAGGTGACCAACCTCCGCTAGCATTGCCACTTCAGATTCCTGGAAATATTTTGATTTTCGGTGAAGAAATATACGTATGCCCGTGGGTAACGGAAAAATTATAGAAGGAGTGTTCCAGGGCGGCATGACCAAGAATGATCGAAATATAAATAGGATGAAATGAAAACGGAAAAAGAATGTTCCTTCTGCTGAACCACCCCACCGATTACGGATCACTCTTACTGCAAAAAGCACACAGGTCTAATACGAGCTGTTAAATGTCAAATGTCTTCGAATTTTTTATCGTAACACAAGCCAGTATCGTCACGATGTTTTTCTCCACAGTATTAGAGTAGCAGAGGTGAAGTAAATTACGCCAAGTATAGCGACTGCCAGGGTTCTAAGTTCTAACCCACCACTGTGCTGTATTATCTTATTTATTCTAAACTACAGTCTACATAATATGAAGGTCCTCACCACTACGGGATTCAGCAGCGATACAAAGTGACAGAAGCGGTTTCGTTCCTCGATGAGCGCGGCCTTTACCGCTTTCTCCTCCATTTCTTCCAACTGCTGCTTACGTTCCTGTATATCCTGGAAGAAGATAGGTTCTCGGTTACTCAACATGATGAAGTAAGGATTACAATCAATATCATCTGAGGCGTCTCAGAATCAGAATAATCTAGACTCTAGAGAAATTAAAACGCAAGTGCGAGCGGAGCGAGCTCGGAAAATAAAGCACCCCGCTTAGGATATGCTACATTTTCTATTTAAAATTCATTCAGGACAAATTGAAGCGATTTAGTCGATTAGTTTGAAAATAATCCAGAGACTGAGAGGTGCAAGAGCGAGCGACCTCAAAAAATTTAAGCACCCGCCTCAGATAGGCGAGTTTCTTTTGACTTTGTGAGATGAGGTGGACCGTAACCCAATAACTTGGGCCCAGGGCAGGTTGAAGAAGTAATCAAAATGTCTTACCTGCATGCACACATCAGCTCGTCGCTTCGCATCAGGTGGGGCTCTCCTCGCCTTTCTCGCGTGCCGCTGTGCCTCAGTGACACGACGCCTGAGTTCTGCTCGAGCGCGCTTGCATTCTCGCGCATGCTCGCGGCTTAGAGCGCCGGTTGAACAGGAGCCGCGACGCCACTCGTCTGCTCGCTCCGACAGAGGTGTTATTAGCGTGTCCATTAGGGCACTGGAAAGAAGATAAATACAAGTTAAGTATAATGTTATTATCATAAGTGGTCTTTAACAGTCCACAACATTGGCCTCCCCAAGTCCCCAATGGCATTTAACTCGACCCTCGGTTCTCATCCAGCCACCTGCAAAAATCGTCGCTTTAAAATTGTCCTACCTTACGTCACGTCAACCCTAATAAGTTATGGCCAGTCCAGTGTCACTTCAACTTATTTCTGTTTGTTTATTCTTGCGTATGTATACGTCTAATATGTTTTGGGTTTGGGGGTCACTACGTATGTATTAGGAAAGCCGACTCAATTTCGAAAGGACCAATTATAACGAGGGCATGTTGTGTATAGATAGTCTTATTAGATGATTCATATTAATATTTTTTTTTTATGAAAGTAAAATCATGGCTCTGAATTGATTTCCCTCTACGATGTACATACATTAGTGTTTTATTTAATTAATAAGAGATGCAATCCATGCCTTTTCCTCGAATGACAATATCTATAAATAACCTTCTGTATCCCTAACGTAGGAAAACCATCATCGAGTTTTATTGCAGCTTCGAAAACCCATTTAAATAAAGCCAACATTCAAGTTCAATGATAAACATTAGGACAAACCAGAATGGTTCGGTACAATGGGCAGCGCTATATTCACACGAGACAGGCAAATTGTGTAATTTTGATTTTGATATTTATTGTTGTATAGCTTCAGTTCAAGACGAATCTTGATGCTTGGCCTGAAAAGTTGAGTGTTTTGGTATTTAAACGGTTTTATTTAGCTCACCCCGTTTGTTTTATTTTATATTATTTATTATTCTTGGGTCAAATTTAGTAATTCAAATTTCACCCTCTTCCTGTCAACCGATTAATCTGAAATTTTGTATACACTTTGGATTTTGGTGACAATACAATTATGTTTATTCATTATTATTATAAATTCAAGATGGCCGCCGCTACAAAATGGCGGATAATTTATGTTTTATTAATCCCATCAATATGGGTATCAAATGAAAGGGCTCAACAAGCAAAATACAATATACTATAAAAAAATTAAATCCAAGATGGCGGCCGCTACAAAATGGCGGATAACGTAGGTTTTATCAATCCCATCAATATGGGTATCAAATGAAAGGGCTCAACAAGCAGAATACAATATACTATAAAAAATTGAAATACAAGATGGCGGCCGCTACAAAATGGCGGATAACGTAGGTTTTATCGATCCCATCAATATGGGTATCAAATGAAAGTGCTCAACCAGTATAATACAATGTACTATATAAAATTAAAATCCAAGATGGCGGCCTCTACAAAATGGCGGATAACTTAGGTTTTATCAATCCCATCAACATGGGTATCAAATGAAAGGTCTCAACAAGTAGAATACAATTTACTATGCAAAATTGAAATCTAAGATGGCCGCCGCTACCAAATGGCTGATAACAATTTTTTATCAATCCCACCAATATGGGTATCAAATAAAAATAAAAACTAAAAACTAGAAAATAAAAATAGGTAAAAAAACTTTTTAAGTTAAACGGTTTTATGTTAAACATACATTGCAATGTTTAAGATAAATGTACTAAAAACCAAAAAATAATAAAATAGATACAGTCGTGGGAATTATAAACATATGCATAGACTAGACTAAAATAAAACCGTGGGGCACGTCAATTGTCTACAAATTATCGACTTAATGTGCGATAGAAGAATCGTTTAATTCGTCGTTAAAATAGGCAGTTGGCCCGCAGACGGTGAGGAAATTACTTACTATTTTCTTGCTCATGGAAATTTGACGTGCCCCACGGTTTTATTTTAGTCTAGTCTATGCATATGTTTATAATTCCCACGACTGTATCTATTTTATTATTTTTTGGTTTTTAGTACATTTATCTTAAACATTGCAATGTATGTTTAACATAAAACCGTTTAACTTAAAAAGTTTTTTTACCTATTTTTATTTCATTACAGTTTATCTTATACTAGCTGTCCCCCGCGGTTTCACCCGCCGCTTCCGACTTGTTTTATTTTTGCTCAGCTCCTGTTGGTCATAGCGTGATGTTATATAGCCTAATAGCCTTCCTCGATAATTGGACTATCCAACACTAAGAATTTTTCAATTCGAACTAGTAGTTCCTGAGATTAACGCGTTCAACCAAACAAACAAACTCTTCAGCTTTATATATTAGTATCTTCTTATATATAAAATTCTCGTGTCACAATGTTAGTTACCATACTCCTCCGAACCGGCTTGACCGATTTTTATGAAATTTTACAAGCATATTCAGTAGGTCTGAGAATCGGCTACTATCTATTTTTCATACCCCTAAGTGACGCAGATGAAGTTGCGCGGGTCAGCTAGTTGTATTATAAACAACGCATAGTCTCACGCAGCTGAGTCTAAAAGAATGCAAAATATTCCTTATGTAACGAAAGTGAGCAGTGAAGATGTTTTTGAAACTGCATACCTTAACTAATAGGCTTAAATTGGAATGTATGGAAATTATAGACCGACCGCTTTAATGAGTCCTCTCGAAGATATCAATTTAAATTGAATAGTCTGAAGGTTGATCACGTACGTAATACCTATACCTATACGTGGATATGGTTATTTTTAACCTGTGAGGTATTGTTAGAACTTTGTGGACGCTTAATGTGCCTTTGATGGGGCAAGGCGTAGGACTCATTAAAGCGGTCGGTCTTTAGTCATTTTTGTAGCTAGGAAATCGCTTCAGATGTCCACTTCGGTTTCTATTCAAGAATTTACATTGATTGAAAACTCGTTGAGGAATCCAGAAACTGGTACAATGATCATTTCCCTATAGTGCGCAGGTACTTAGAAATACCGTGCAGTTCTTAGCATCTCGAAACCTATATTCCTTTGTGTTGATCAACAAACTGGTACCTATTACAGGAAAATGTGGAACCGGTAAACCTTGCATGTCTCGGTAACGGTAGTACCGGTTTTCAAGAAGCGTTATTTTTTCCTTATAAGTGCAGTTCTAAGGGTTTAGGTTACTGTCCTTAATGCTACTCAAAAATAACGTTTTATAGTGGTAGTAGTCCCTGAATGGGCAGGTGTTTGCTCAGAGTGCATGACAGTAGATGGGATCCATACTAGGGATATTACGGAGCTTCGATTCCGATTCCGAAAGGTCGGAACTTCCGGTTGATATTAGACCTCCGGTTCCGACTTCGACACTTTTAAATCGGAAGTTTTAATCGGAGATCCGATAGCGGCGGCAGAGCGTGGCAGACGCGGTCAACGTGAACGAACAGGTTTATGCATTCGAGCGGGGAATCCCACTACACGTGCTTTCTGTCGTAATTGCTGCCACCATCTCGGGCTCCACCTCCGATTCCGATTCCGGTTTCGACTCCGACAAACCAAATTTATAAACTCTGATTCCACTTCGGCTCCGATAAAACCACTTCCGTAACATCTCTAACACACCTTGATGCGAAGTCACTGATAACGCCATTAGACTGGCGAAGCTCATCTAAAGGAATCATCGACATGACAAAGAATGATCACCAATGAGTAGCCAAAATGTCACAGCACTAATATTTCAATGGTGTTCGGTACACGACGCAACCAATCACAAACTAGTTACAAACGTGTCAGTCATCTGCCTAGTCTTTTCTCAACTATATTGGGGTCGGCTTCCAGTCTAACCGTATGCAGCTGAATACCAGCATTTTACATGAAGCGTCTGCCTATCTGACCTCCACAACCCAGTTAGTACTGGGCAATACGATACCCCTTGGTAAGACTGTTTGTCAGACTTTTTGGGCCTCTGACTGCGTAACGACTGTCAAAGATCTACAAATGACACCCGGGACCAACGGCGTAACGTGCTTTCCGAGGTACGGAGGATACTCGGTATGTATTGGGTGGTCAGTGGTCACCCATCCATAGACCAACCTAGGCAAGCACGGCTTATCCTAAAGATTGACCCGAGCGGCTGTTATTATTAAGCCACGAGCTCCTCCAAACGCGACAGTAAAACCCATTTAAAGTAACAATTAGCATTTCCACGATTTTCAACTCAGACCGCTGAGCCAAGTGTTGCAATCCCAACAGCTCAAAAATCTTTTGCATTTATTTAGTAGTTTAGTGTAAAGGTGAGTATAGACTACAACATTTTCTGGAGCATTTCTGTGTAATGTAACGTTCTTACGAATGGTACAATACAGCCAAAAGCTCAGTTTCCAAAGCATTTCCATGTAATGTAACGTTCCTGCGAATGATCGGCGTTATGTTACGGGTAAATCCTTCCTCGGGTCTCCCTCCGCGTCACCCCTCAACCGCGCATCGCCCGCACTCGTGGCTCGACGAAATGTTACACCAAAACGCTCGACGTTTAGTTCGTAAAAGGATGATACACTAGAAGATATCATAGAGCGGCTCGTTGTTCTGTTACAAGTAAATGTTGTAGTCTATACTCACCTTTAGTGATAACAGGCATTAGTCAACCTGCTTGTTTTAGCAAAAGAAAGTACAGTCACGAGCACCAATATGTAAACACTTAACAACTTTTAAAAGTATTTTTCTCTCACTGTTCCGATTAAAATTTCATGTTGTTGCGAACATATTATTTTGGAAGTCATATTATTATGAAAAAGTTTCTACCTCCAATTGTGAAAAAAAGAGATGTGTGTCTCACGGCCGCGCCAAAGCCTGATGCAAGGACAAGTTCAGATGAGAAAAATCTCCATAACATTTAGCGTTGACGTCAGTGAAATAATGATGTACACACCACAAAATACCGTTGTAATGACGTAGATAGGTTGTGACGTGTCAATGCTTACCTAGATCTAAGACTTATTACTTCTACAAGCCGAGCGTCTGATGGGATTTCTCATCGACCAAAATTACAAACATCTAGCGAACCTACATAACATCACGCCTGTAATCCCCGAAGGGTTAGTCAGAGGTGTACTTGTAGTGCACCCACATTTCGCCAGTTATGTTTAAGTCCCATGTTATAGGGGGCGAGCCTATTGCCATCAACCGGGCGCAAATCCATCCTACGAGGCTGCTACTGACAAATTTCTGATGAAAAAGCACAATAACACTGCCCGACCTGGGAATCGAACCCAGGACCTGAGGCTCAGCAGTCGCGCTCGACTACAGTAAGATAAGTTTAATGACGTCACGACACGTATAAATATAGCCTACCTTATGAACGTCTTCATCCTGGTCTCGATGGCTCTGTGACGTAGGCACACGCGCGTCAAAGCCGTGCCGATCTCCTTAGTAGCACCTGTGGACAAAGGAATTGTTTGGTTAATTCTCTATTTATTTTATTTGTTTAAACTTCATGTACAAAAGTGGTACATGGGCGGACTTAATGCTACAAAGCATTCTCTACCAGTCAACCTTAGGGTCAAATAGGACAGCATTGTGATAGAGTACAAAAAAAATAAATAAGAAAAATACCATTTTGTTAACATAAATTTGGGTCTCCCTTGTTTGACCGAAAGGCATTTGACAAATTTTCACTTCCCAAAAAATTTTTCGCGTAATTTCATTTGCCAAATTATTACTTAGCAAAAAATCTATTCACAAAAAATTGTAACGCAAACCTAATGTTTGGGAAGTGAACGTTTAAACTATAACTTGTTTACCAACAAGTACTTTTAACATTTTTTATTTAGTCAAATATTTCAGTTGGAATAACAGTTTTTACGCAAAATCAAATAAGACAAATTCTAAACAGGTTATAATAATATGAATATTAACTATTCTTTTTTTTTAATTAGTAGCGTTTTTTTCCATATATTTTTTTTCTATATAATGTAGTCGTTCCTGGAGGTCACAGTTTTAACCTAACCTAACCATTTTTTTTTTAAATAAGTAATTATCCTAATCTAAATAGTTCAGTTCCGGGTAACCTACTAAAAACAATCTTTTTTCTATTAATGAAAGTAGTTTCTTGCGTAGGGGGTCACAGTTTTAACCTAACCAAACCTACCTTTTTTTATTTCACCAAACGTTTGTTGTCTGAAGATTGTTTGCTGTAATAAATCATTTGAGTAAAGACCAAATGCCATAATGACATTATACTTGGTAATATTTTGCCAAGTAAAAATTTGACCAAATAAAAATATGCGTACTAAAATCATTCGAAATATTGCAATGGTATAAAAAAAAGTTGGTAAAATTTGTTTGGGTAATGAAATTTGGTCAAAATCTTTTCGGCAAAACGGCAGGCTCCCCATAAATTTATACAGGGTGTAAACAGACCCTTCACGAAGCCGTCAACCAAGGATTCAGTACATCAAACTAAGTAACTTTACGCAAAAAAAATTGTTGGGAAATGACTTTTTTTTTGGGGTGAAAAATCACTTATTACGGTAGGGCTCTATGTAACGCACTCAGAACATTGTGCTGATGGATGGATTGAATAGTACGGGGGCCGTGGAGGTGTTTAAAGTAAAAATCTTACTGTTAAAACATGTATTTTAAAAAAAACTTGTGAAAAAGTTGGAACTTCGACCCCCAATATCTCCGTAACTAGAAGGTTCCCAGGTATGGTCTAGAACAAAAAAATTATCGCATTGACAGGGAGAACAAGTGCCTTTCAAATTCGTTAAGGGTCTTTTTACACCCTTAATACATAAATAGGTACATACTAATACACATATATACAAATAAATTGAAAACATTATAATACATACAAATAGTCCAAAATACGAGAAACCTTATAATAATGACTATGACTACTAAAGACTAGCTTGTGAGCAATTTAGCCTGATTTCAAATAGTACTTCCGAACTGTTCTTTTGAAAGCCATTTTGCTTTCAGCTTATATCATTTGGACAAGCTTTTCCAACTATGACGCGGTCGGCATCGTCTAATGTTTGTTTTTTATTCAGTGTGGGTAGATTCTAAACTTTAAAACTTACTGAAGTATACAATAATGGGTGTACAAAAGATCTTCTTCTTAGCGTGTCGATGGCAAAAAGTTCAGATGTTATGTTTAGCCCAAAACTCAGCCACTCGAACTCCACTCACTGATTTAGTAAGCAGATCATCGAGTGCGCAGGTGATAGGGCATGCGGTGCAAGATGGAAGGTGGGCCATTGTTTGTGGGAAGACGCCGCATACGCACTTGAGGTCTGAGCCGTCCATGAACCCCCATCTGCAGAGATTGTCTTTGGTCCGGCCGACTTGGGTTCGAAGTCTGTTTAAGGATATCCTGGCCACGGCAGGGCCTGGCCCCAGGTGGAAAAAGATTAAAAGACCCTTAACGAAGCCACAAAGATTGTTCTTTTCGTCATTGCGATATTTTTTTTTGTTCCGAACCATATCTTCTTATTACGGGATATCGAAGAATCAAAACTTTATGCATTTTTTTTCGTATGGGAAATCATCAAATGACCCCTCCTTCCCCCCGCTCTGGGCGGAGTGGAAGGGAGTGTCAGACTTTTACTGACTAAAACCCATCCATGTTCCTTCTTTGCCCTTTGTGTTCCAGGGCTGCGGTAAGTATCTCTTTCGAACAGTCCCGGAGCCCAACTTTATTTTTTTAATCTTTATTTAAAGAGTTTTTTCGCTAATGCGAATATGACACTCTGTATGTATACAAAAAAAAATAAAGTTAGTTTATAGTTAACATCATCAATCGGAACTATGTTCGGGACCTGTTCTTCAAAGCGGACTTAACCATATTTATTATGGGAATTATTTTATCTGATAGAGGGTTAGATAAATTAATATTGTGTATACCAATTTGAGATCTTAACAAATGATTTCGGACACATCTCATCAAAGCCCAACTTTATTTGCTTTGAATGTAGGTACAGGTATAAGATGTTGTACAGATCGGCTACAGTCTACCTTACGAGGTGCAAATTATTACATAAATTTAAACATCAAAGAAAGAAGGTCAACGCAACAACTTTTTCACGTTTTTTAAAAACACATGTTTTAAATGTTATAACTTTAAGTACTTCCATGACCCCTGGAAGTCTAAAATGGCCGCTGTAGCAGTATCATAATAATAGTATAATAATATGAATCACATTAAAATTCTTAAAATAGTCACAGACGAAGTTAATAAATATTATGAATTATCACTTTTTGACATTTTACGAATTGTAACGTAATTCATATTATTAACCTATTATGAATTTGCTCAAGCGTTTATTTTTATACCTTTATATTCAAAGCGTCAACATATGCTGTAAGTCCGTTAAATTGAGTCCTACCGTGATCATCATCTGACTAGCCTTTTCACAACTATATTGGGATCGGCTTCCAGTCTAACCGGATACAGCTGAATATTTTATATTTTACATGGAGCAACTGCTTATCTGACCTCCACAACAAAGTTAGTACTGGGTAATACGATACCCCTTGGTAAGACTGGTTGTCAGACTTTTTGGGCCACTGACTACGTAACGACTGTCAAAGATCTACAAATGACACCCGGGACCAACGGCTTAGCGTGCTTTCCGAGCCACGGAAGAAACTCGGTATGTAATGGGTGGTCACCCATCCACAGACCAACCTAGGCAAGCACGGCTTAACCTAAAGATCGACCCGAGCGGCTGTTATTATTAAGGCACGAGCTCCTCCAAACGCGTCAGTAAAACCCATTTAAAGTAACAATTAGCATTTATACGATTATCAACTCACACCGCTGAGCCTACCACACTACATTACACCTTGTATTGGAACTTAACCATATTAGGTTCTTAACCACCGTCCACCTCGTGAGACCACCTGGTGAACCGTTGAAAGTTTTTTTTTTTTACAACAGCTCATCTCTCAGATAAAACTTGAACGCGCCTAACTTTATATTGGTGACGGTACACCTAAGAAATTTGATGCTGGCCGTTATAATATCTATTGGATGCCCAGTATATTGGCCTGGCTAGAAAAAAAACCGTACACAGGTTAAAATGACAGATTTCTTTTGTTGATCTGTCATTTTGTCGATTCTTCCGTCGACAAAACCCGTTTCTACGGTGGTATTCTTTCTTCTTCCATAAATCTCAGTCTGCAGTCAATTCAGTACCTAGTCCTTTCTTTGTCCCTCGTCGTCTTTCACACAAGCTTTTTCTTTTCTTTCTACCCACACAATTACATTAAAAATTGTACTCGCCTACTTTTTTATCGTTTACACGTGTTGGCACAGAATACATAATAGTACCTACAAGCTGTACTGAAATAAAACTCTTTTCTGTCTTTTTGTTTCGCCATGTATATAAACCATTTATAATTTCATGTAAAAATTAAATAGGTAACATAAAAAAATACAAAAGGTACAAAATAAGTTTTGTCGTGGAAATAAGTTAATTTAGTTGTGACGGTATTTAGGAATTCAATATGGCGAAGTGGCGATAGTAATTGCTTTTGGAGAAAGAATCCTAGCTACGTCAAAAGGTTCAATGAATCGACAAAAATCGCCGGATTAACCGGTATTTAAATTAAACTTTAAATACCGATACGATATGTATCTAACCAGATTTTATTTGAACGAATATAAATTAGTTATAAGAATAAGAAACACAATAAACTTAGTCGATCATTTATTTGATATTTGGGTAAAAACCTCAGACGAACGGAATTCTGGTATTCTCTGCTGACTAACTTCCTGGCTGATGGTTGACTCAGGACATTCCTTAACGGTAGTAAGTAGGGACGGTGAGTAAGGGCCATAAAGGAAAAAGCGGCCCTGTCAACTGGTTTTCTTATACCTATGTCAAATAGAAAAACGGTTTCAAACCACAGACAAAGATACTCTTATTTTAAGGGGAAACATTCTGATTTCGTTAAAAATGGCTCATTAAAAATTTCATGGTTTTTCTATGGAGCGATTATACGAAAAATTATCAATGGGGTTACGCATCGAAGCTTCATTAAAATATCAAAACAATTTAGTTTTATAAATGGAATATAAGAACATGCAAAAGTGCGGATCGGTGCTAGCTCGGAATCGGTAACTGCCAGATGACATTCAACTCTAAGACGAGACGTAGACGAGACAAGATGTAGGGAGTTCTGAGTATCAAAGAAGGGATCTGATAAAGGGATGGACTATGTGAAAGAGGATATGACTAGAAAGCGGGTGACTGCTGAGAGTGATTAATAGAGGAGCATGGAAGGAGAAGACATGCTGCACCAACCACAAGTAAATTGGGACATGGAGCATGGGCAGGAGTATGATAAAGACCTCAAGACCATCTGCAGTACTAGTTTCTAGGGCCTGTGACGAGGAGGGATGAACCGCATGTGACTAAAAGAGTAATGGATATAAATGTTGAAGGATCGAGAGGGAGAGGAAGACCAACGATAATAGACAGATAGATAGATAAATCATTTATTTAGTGCACACAAAAGACATAGTACAACACACGCAGAATATACAAAAACAAAAACATATTTACGAAAGAAGAAACACCATGACATACTTCCAATAAAATAACGAGTATACAAGGTGCGGTGTGCGTCTCAAGGTTGCACCAAATGGGAGTCCAGCTCAGCATGTGTCAGGCAAGGACCTGACACGCTGATATTCGGCTGGATCCCTGTAGTGACATACGGACGTCGAGCAGACGAGATAAATTGGTGTTGCGACAGAGTTATTCATGCGCGGAGTGAAATTATGTAAGTATACCCTCAACTTAAATTAAGTATTTTACAGTAAGTTTAGTTTACTGTATCGGAAACGTTCTTGTTCAATTATGTGCGTTTTAAAAATTTGAGGATTTATCAGGTTATATGTACCTATATGGTGTGTAAATGAATAATCTTATAGTACTTATATTATAGTAGCGTAGCTGCGAATAAAAATAAACGATTTGGCTAGACAAAATTATGTTTACATGTGAAGGTATTATAATTATTGGCCAACAAAAGATCCACTAACTATTCAATTACTAAGTACCCCCTTGTTCACAGGTTTTTTGACAATATGCATGGATTGTGTGAGGAATGATATGAAGGAAAAAGGAGTAATAGCGTTACGATTGACAGGGGAGAAGGGAAGAAAAAAACCTGAACCGGTTGCGCCGACCCCAAATATTATGTGACAAGGGCAGGAAGATGATGTCCTAGTAGTGTAGTCCTAGTTTCAAAAATTAAGTCAATGTTTTCCTACCGCTATTGACAAATTATATAGTTTTACAGCGCCAAGTGAGTGCATTTAAGCAAAACAAACATCTATAACATAAATATACAGGGTGTAAACGGATCCTTCACGAAGCCGTTAACCAAGCATTATGTACATCAAACTAAGTAACTTTACGCAAAAATTATTACTGGGAAACGACTTTTTTTTGTGGGGTTTAAAATCTCGTTATACGATAGGACGCAATGTAACGCACTCAAAACATTGTGCTGATAGACGGATTTAATAGTACGGGGATCGTGGAGATGTTCAAAGTAAAAATCTTACATTAAGAACATGACAACGAACAGATATTTTTGAAAAAAACTTGTTAAAAAGGTGGAACTTTGACCCCCAATATCTCCGTAACTGGAAGGTTCCCAGGTATGGTCTAGAACAAAAAAAATATCGCAATACCAGGGACAACAAGTGCCTTTCGGCTTTGTTAAGGGTCTTTTTTCACCCTTTATAGCAGTATTTACAAGAGTCAAAAAAACAACCATAAGGAAAAATCATTAAATATTATATCGTTGCAGTATATTGTTGTCAGTTGAATAAGCTTATTAAAATGATTCATACCTACTACAATTATTTATATTTTAAAGCAAATATTTTCCAATATTACTTCATCATCATCTGCCTAGCCTTTTCCCAACTATATAGGGGTCGGCTTCCAGTCTTAACCGGATGCAGCTGAATACCAGTATTTTACATGGAGCGACTGCCTATCAGACCTCCACAACCCTATTAGTACTGGGTAATACGATACCCCTTGGTAAGACTGGTTGTCAGACTTTTTTTTTGGGCCACTGACTACCTAACGACTGTCAAAGATCTACAAATGACACCCGGGACCAACGGCTTAACGTGCTTTACGAGGCACGGAGGAAACTAGGTATGTAACGGGTGGTCACCCATCCACAGACCAACCTAGGCAAGCACGGCTTAACCTAAAGATCGATCCGAGCGGCTGTTTTTATTTAGCCACGAGCTCCAATATTACTTAAGTTCAGAAATTTTCTAATACATGTTATTTTCCTTGAGCCTGCTTTAAAAGGGCATCATGTATGTATTTCTATTTTGGTCCTGTACCTATAGCATTTATAAAGTACTATCGAGCAGTGGCGAAGGTTCCTTACAACTCGATTCCTACCGGATTCCCTTTGAAAAATGGCAGTCAGTATTCTATAGACAAATAATATAATCACATTAAATATATGTACTCCGGCTTACTTCTTACAAAAATTGACCCTTCGCTACTGCTACCGAGTACACTGAGAGTCGATCACTTTTCGACCTAAACCCAAAAACCCCGAAAATTATACCCATGACAACAAACCCGAAAAAAAAGTAAAGCATAAAATGCAGAGATGCATTATAAAAAAAGTAAAAGTGATATTATCTTAAATATGTAAGTAAGTCAACAAAATAAAAAATCTAATTAGTACCAAATACGATATCGATCATTACTCATTCTATCTCGTTCTCCCCTACATACTTTCTTTTTCTGCCTCTTTCGAAACTCGATAATCTTCGACTTACCGGGCTTCCTATAAAACAGTACTGCCAGCCGCGAAGTCACGTATACGCGTCGATACGATTTTAGTTCTGAATTCTGACACCCGAGCACCGGCTTATTTGGCGCCACCTGTTGCTTTATTTGTTGACATGAAAAATGTCATATTGATATCAATATCATTTTTTTAATGTTTTCAATCCTATGATGTATTAAATGGCTGTACTCTGATGTGACACCTACCTTGTGTGTATGTAGTAAAGGGTGTAGAAAGACCCTTAACGAAGCCGAAAGGCACTAGTTCTCCCCGTCATTGTGATCATTTTTTGTTCAGGGCCATACCTGGGAACCTTCTAATTACGGGTCTAAGTTCAAACTTTTTCACAAGTGTATTTTAAGATACCTGATTTAATGTATTTTTTTTACTTTAATCACCTCCACGACCCCCGTACTATTCAATCCATCCATCAACACAATGTTTTGAGTGCGTTACATTGAGTTTTACCGTAAAACGTGATTTTGCACCCCAAAAAAAAGTCGTCTCCCAGCTATCATTTTTGCGTAGGATGACTTAGTTTGATCTACAGAATGCTTGGTTGACGGCTTCGTGTAGGATCCATTTACACCCTGTATACTATTTGACTACAGTCGACACCTAGACACTACGTAGAGTGCCTTGTTCCCGAAGGGAAGCCGGCAGGAACCGGCTTCTTAGGTGCCTTCGGGCCTGCTGAGGAAATATTTTGCTAAACACTCATACAAAAATATAAAAACGAAGCAACCTGTATAGGATACGTTGACTAGAACCGGCTTTCTACTGAGCGTCCCAATAGCAAGCAGCTCAGATTCAAAACATTACATTTGACTCACGTACTTACTGATAGATGTTTACGGCTAAAATAGTTACGTGCAAAATAATTTTCATGTACCTACATTTTTACTTATATTTCTTTAGAAGTGATTAAGCAGTGTAGTTTTAGCGAATGTGGGTACGGGGGTACCAATACAAACCATCTCTGGTTTAATGGTATAAAACAAACGAACATGTATTAAGACTATATGTTTAAATAAATAAATAAAAAATCGCCTTTCTAACCATATCATCCTTCACACAGTCCATTCAACGTTTCTTTGGTCTTCCTCTACTCTTATAGCCACTGTAACTTTGATATCCACGCAAAATTAAAAGTAATTGTGAAAGTTCTGCAACTAAACATGAGTTCAAAATAGCTAGGAAACATGCAGCAACCAAAAAAAGAATAAATGCAATACTTAATACGAAATATTGTAACTTCAAATATCGTGTAAAACCCAATTTTTTTGGCCAATCCATACACTGATAACCTTGAAACAATATTACAGCATAAAATCCCAATTCAGTTTACCTATTACAGTCAAAGCGCACTTTGATACATACAAAGACATTCAAATATTTACGAGCGACGGGATAAGACGAAGAAAATCGTAATCCAATACTTGTTACATACTTAAATATTGACAGAATGTCATGCGCACTCTTATGTCTCGCTGATGGTGGCGCGTGTGTCGGATCATTTAGTTCCCTTCAAAATGGTTGAGTTGAATGGTGCTGATCCATGCGTCATGTTAAACACATTATTGACGTGTTTAAGTTTCGAATCATGATTGAATCATATTATTACCAACAGAGTACAACCCGAATTGATTTTCAAATTCAAAATTAACGCGAGCGAAGCCGCAGGCAAAATCTAGTAGAGAATAAAAGCACAGATAAAAGTATCGGTCTTCTTCGATCATAAGATAGGTAGCTTTATTGTACACAAAAATCGTAATACCCTCAATCAATCAATCAACAAAATTTTAATAAGTATATTTGAACACGTGTTCATACATAATTTTTCCAAATTGCCGAAAATGTCGGTATATCGGCAACAACACAACAGTTTCACTGGTTCAGAAGATTAAATTATTCACAGTTACATTGAGTTATATTGTTAGTACAAATATATTGTAGTGTGTAGTAATAACTACAATACAGGGTATAATAAGAGAGACTGGGTGACGATGCTGCCTGAAGGAATTGCGATACGTAATGACATCATAGTCTCAACACACTTAGTACACTTAGTACTAACTAGCCCCAGCTCATTGTACACCTCGAGTCCACAGTGCTGTTTCATCTGCCTAGCCTTTTCCCAACGCTTCCAGTCGAACCGGACGCAACTGAATACCAGTATTTTACATGGAACGATTACCTATCTGACCTCCACGACCCAGTTAATACTGGTAATACTGGTTGCCAGACTTTCGGGATCATCCGGTCAATCTTAGCATGCGCTGCTTAACCTCAAATATCGACCCGTGCTGCTGTAATTATTTAGCCTCGGGCTCCTTTGCTGCACGAACCACAATGCTGCTTCCGAACCTTTTTTTTTTTGTAGTTAAAATTCTTTATTTCAATACAATGACAACATTGTTACAGACATCACAATATACGGGGTGTAAACAGACCCTTCACGAAGCCGTCAACCAAGCATTCTGTACATCAAACTAAGTAACTTTACGCAAAAATTATTGCTGGGAAACGACTTTTTTTTTGGGGTGAAAAATTACGTTTTACGGTAAAACTCAATGTAACGGACTCAAAACATTGTGCTGATGTATGGATTGAATAATACGGGGGTCGTGAAGGTATTTAAAGTAAAAAAAAATACATTAGAAACATGTATTTTAAAAAAAACTTGTGAAAAAGTTGGAACTTTGACCCCCAATATCTCCGTAACTAGAAGGTTCCCAGGTATGGTCTAGAACAAAAAAATGATCGCAATAACGGGGAGAATAAGTACCTTTCGGCTTCGTTAAGGGTCTTTTTACACCCTTTATAACATACATATTATGTCCCACAGATAGATCCCCTGGCTCCCAAACTAGGTTTTCACCTGTGACTTAGGAGATAGTTTTCAGTTTCTCCATTAAAAAAAAGTCATTATATTATGTATGTCATACCCTCATAGGTACCAGAAAGGTAGCAAAAAAAAAATGAGAGAGAAAAGAAATTTTAACAAAAAGCAATTTCTTGAATATCAATTAATTAATACCAAAATCATAATCATTGTAAAACATGAAGTGCATGATTGCGAGAGGGTGTGTGTGTCTGTGTGATTGTGTGTGCCTGTAATTAGCCTTTAAGAAGAGGCCTTAAGAGGCGTACAGGGAGGGATAGGCCTAAAGATACCCAATTTGCCGACTGCGTGTTGATAATTGCAGACTTTTTGCCATATTTTCCTTATTTTTTCAAATTACATGGTAAATGGTGAACGGAGGATGATCGCGGATGGTCAGGTGCTTAGTACTCGCAACCGGCGTGCATGTGTGACCAGATGTATGAACGTGGACGAGGCAAAAGGAGTATGTAAGGATCGTAGCAGGTGGCGTTCTGTGATTTCTTCCTACCCCCATGGGAAAAAAGCGTGAGTATATATGTATGTATATGGTCAACGGAGGTGGGACGTTTGCAACATCAAAGGTCATCATCTGCCTAGCCTTTTCCCAACTATATTGGGGTCGGATTCCAGTCTAACTGGATGCAGCTGAATACCAGTATTTTACATGGAGCGACTGCCTATCCACAACCCAGTTAGTACTGGGTAATACGATACCCCTTGGTAAGACTGGTTGTCAGACTTTTTGGGCCACTGACTACCTAACAACTGTCAAAGATCTACAAATGACACCCGGGACCAACGGCTTAACGTGTTTTCCGAGGCATGGAGGAAACTCGGTATGTAGTGGGTGGTCACCCATCCAAGGCCCAACCTAGGCAAGTATTGCTAATCCTAAAGATCGACCGGAGCGGCTGTTATTATATAGCCACCAGGGGTAAAGAAAAATAAGTACACTGGTTAGTTGTCTACCCTGACGCTCAAAAGTCTGCTAGACTGACGTAGAGAACATAAATAAAACTACGGTACAAAGGCCAGGCTGGACGAATCGAAGCGAATGATTCACATAACTGGGGAAATACCTTTTTGATCGTATTAACCAACAATACAGCCTTAACAAGATATAGCCATCAAGGATAGCAAGAATAAGGCGTCACTGATGAATCAGACGAACATGAAAATGCACTTAATGGTCACAGTTGCTGCGGGACTGTTCGAAAGAGATACCGCGGCCCTGCAACAAAGGGCAAAGAAGGAACAGGGATGGGTTTTAGTCAGTAAAAGTCTGACACTCCCTCTCACTCCGCCCAGAGCAGGGGGGGGAGTTTGATGATTTCCCATCCGAAAATGGTTGCAGTTGAAACAGTAATACATTGTTATTTTCCCTTTCTATTTAAATATTGCTATGACGTTAAGACAAATATGCAGGAGCTCATATAAATACAGATTCATCATCATCATCTGTGATCGTCAAAATGAAGGGACCAAGTCTCCAATGTCTGTGATCTACACTAATGTTATAAAGAGGAAAGATTTGTACTTTTGTGTGTGTGTGTGTGTGTATATGTTTGTAATGAATAAACTCAAAAACTATTGTGGCGATTTTAAAAATTTAGATTTTACTTAGAAAGCTGAGTAACATAGGATATATTTAAAAAAAAATTACCACCCGTGCGTAGCCGGGACGGGCCGCTAGTACATATATATAATATAATACCATAAATTTACTATTTCCTACTTTTGCTATAATTTTAGCTACCTCATCATATACATAATAATTTAACAAAATGCTTGGTCCCTCCATCATGATATCAAGATGGAGGGACCAAACTGATAGACTACTCCCTGGAATGTTCTACCTACTTAGTGTTGTAATACCTTCATTCTACCTTAATATTATTGATTTTGGCTGCCCGAAACATATATCATTTTAAAGATATCGATTATATAAGTTGGTTCCTCCAAATTGACGATTCAATTGTTTAGTGCAACGTCGGTTTATTTTTGATTTTCGAAGGATAAATATTTAATAATTATTTACTACCTCCAAATCATGCAAAATTTCTTACGTTAAAGTTTATTTTTACGAGACAAAAAATAGTAAAGAAATAAGTAGGTAAAATGTATAAATTTTAATCGTAGTAGCACTAATAAAGATGCTACAATGCAACCCGTCGACTATGTTTTAGAACTACCTTCAATATTTTTCTTTTTAAACGTTTTAAACTATTTGATTTTAAACCGTCCTTTTGGTTTAAAACGATTTAATACCACACTTAGCGGTTTAATAATGGTTTCAAATGTTTTTTTTTTTACTGGAATGCACTGATGCTTTACACAAAGTGATCTAGACTACACCTTCTTCCTGATTTATTATTATAAAAGAAATAAAAATGTTTTAAAATCAACCTTCATTGACATGTCAGACAAACATAAAATCGACCCCTACCTGCCCCCTCTCTCCTCATACACGATTTATATTGCGATTTTGGTAGCAAAATGCAAAATAAAAATAATGTGTTGCCGTTACATTTTAATAATTACGCATAATTATCATGGCTGGCTCAGTCTGTCTAATCCTAAAAAATAGTATAAGTATGATATATAACTTCACATATGGTAAATGATTTCAATTAGCCTTTTTAACTTAATTTTTAAAGTAATTCGTAATCAATGTACGGCCCACGTGGTCGTTGTTTCAAACCGTTTTAAACACATTTTAAACGGGTTTTAAACCACGGATTTTGGTTTAAAACGGTTTATTTACTAGTATAGTGTTTACCTACATTGAGTATTACGAGAATTCAATTAAAAAAGGTAAATTTTTATATTAGCAAGATATTTCTGTGCTATTCTCATTAAAAAAAAACACCTTTAATGCTTTATGAATGTAATAGCATTAACATTAATGATACTACGATTAATATTTGTACGTTGTACCTATTATATATTTTTTTTTGGCTCGTACAAATAAACCATAACGTAAGATTAATATGATAATTTTGCATGATTTGAAGGTAGTAAATAGGTATTAAATATTTATTGTTGGAAGATCGAAAATAAACCGCCCATTTACCTGTTGCACTAAACAATTACCTATGAAAGGAGTAAATGATGCGGTGACGTCTGACAGGGGAGAATGGAAGAAGAAAACGTGTTATACAGACCCCAAGTAGAATAGGACAAGGGCAGGAAGATGATGATTATCCATCCAAATTCCTTCACTCCTCAATCCTACCCTCACTTGCAACTGCTGACTAAGAATAAGCTGTAATACCTGGTAGTCCTAGTATTGAATACTACACTTACATGAATTTTCGTAATTATAATTACAATTAAATTTAAAAAACACCCAACGAAAAAATAAAAGATGAAAGATAAATACTACCCACTTTCATCCCCCATATCTAGTAAATGGCTGCACCGACTTTGATAAAAACATGTCTAATTTTAATATACACATCATGCGCTTTTATTTGATACCCCACTTGAGTATATTTGAAAATATTCTATTTTTCATACCCACTTTCATCGCCCATATCTAGTAAATGGCAGCACCGATTTTGATAAAACGTATCTAAAAACCATCGCTAAGAAATTAACTTTCAATTAAAAAAAACTGCATCCAAGTCGGTTCACGCGTTTAAGAGCTACGGTGCCAGAGACAGACAGACACACACACACACACACACATACATTGCGGTCAAACTTAAAACACCCCTCTTTTTGCGTCGGGGGTTAAAAACAGTATGTCTTATTATCGGAACATGATTAAGAGATTGCTTTCCTGTACAGATTGTATGGGCGTAGGTTAAGCTGTGTTATCGATCGTTAATCTTGGATTAGTACATTTGTGCAAATTATTGTTACGCTTTTGAAAATGAATCTGGTTTTTCGAAATTATGGGACATTGAAAGATTTGATCTAGGTATATCAGTAATGCTATCGTCTAGCGAAGTCTTCAGAAATTACCAAGCTCAGTTCCTGGTTGAATCAAGAAGTTTTTCAAAAAATGTAAAGAAATTCAGTTTTAGTTTTCTTCATTTTAGAGTTTTTCATTCTTTAAACCACTTTGGCTTGTTGTTTCAAGGTGTCCCTAGTGTTCTAAAAATCAACCCGTGTAAACAAACTCATTTAAGCAGGGATAAGTCGCAATCTAGCATATAAAAATGAAGATCTGGAAAGATATACCAAGATCCGAAAAGACCACGAAGAGGTTTATATCCAGCGCTTGTAACTACTGTCAAAGTACCCACGAAAAGGTCAAAGAAAAACCCAAAAATAAAGGATCACCGCTAGTTTACGCACCCAAGAATTTAATTATACTTGAAAGTAAAGAAAACGATCCATATAATAAAGCCACTTGACCGTAAACAAACACAATTAATATAGGAATGGGATATTCCTAGAAACTGTATGAAGTCAGAGCTATACCAGTTCTGCGCACAAGTTCATCATCCATACTGAATTAGTACACGCTATTAACGGATGTCTACGTAGAGTCATAAGGACGAGAATTGCTTGGAGGATTGTTGTGCTTGGATGACTGTGCGAGATTGTCAGTCGGTAAAACATATTGGGCTTTGGATTGTCCGATCACAGTTCGGCTGACCACGAGCTGGCACGGTCGTGTTCAAGTGTTTGTGTATAATGCTGTGATATTTTTAATTAATAAAATTTTAAAAATGAATATAATATTTTTCGCTGTTTTCGCCGCGTGCGCATGCTTCGTATCTGGACGTAAGTTGCTAATTTTTTTTCTTTGTTATCGTTATTAAAAGTTTAAAACATACGGTTTTCTTTAAGGAAAACTATGATATAAACGGTTTTTATGTAAATATGGCTTAAGTTTTGTGTGTGCGGACACAATTCTTGCGAAATTTTAATAAATACAGGTTTTTGGAGATTATAAAATCTACGTCCTACCTACCATAACCATAAATGTTTCTTTCTGTATCACATTTAAGTATTTTTTCAAGTGGTAAGTACTATGTAGACAACAGTTTTTGATGTGCATTCAAAATCATGTAACTTAAACAGTGAATTAACTAATTGTATTATAGCAGGTCACTTGTACTTAATGAATAGTTCAATTAATGAATATCTTAAGATCAGTTAAAATACAATTATTTAATACCTTCCTTATAAAAATGTTACCAAGGACTTAATTACTTATATATTAGGTAATATTCCAAATATCATGAAACGTTTTACATAGGTACATATTTATTATTACTCACATACTTTATATTTATATACTACAAAGTGCAATACAACTAACTTTTAATGACTGTTTTAAAATTACTAAGTACCTTCGATTACTTTTACAATATCCTGATGTGAACTTTTTGAACTTTTTTATATTGAGGTCAAGATCATCATATGCAGCCTTCATTATCCTACAGGGTTTATGGTCCTCCACCACATAACCAGCATATACTGTCCCCTCTGCTGGTACACAGGCCTTCTTTCAGACATGACCTCCACCAGATTATGATGAAAAAAAAACATATTTTTACAAAAGTGAAAATCTGCCAACATCCACCATGTCGGGTAATCGAAAACACAACATATTTGAAATCGATTGTTTTTCAACATGACTACAACATTTAGTATTTGATTGAACATTACCGGAACATGAAGCTAATAAACTGTTATTTAATGTAACGGTAAGTTAGGAGCTCGTGGCTAAATAATAACAGCCGTGCATTGGTCTGTGGATGGGTGAGCACCCATTACTCGTTTAAGCCGTTGATCCCGGCTGTCATTTGTAAATCTTTGACAGTCGTTACAGGTAGTCAGTGGCCCAAAAAGTCTGACAACCAGTCTTACCAAGGATATCGTATTAATTAGTACTAACTGGGTTGTGGAGGTCAGATAGGCAGTCGCTGCATGTAAAATACAGGTATTCAGCTGCATCCGGTTAGACTGGAAGCCGACCCCAACATAGTTGGGAAAAGGCTAGGCAGATGATGGTTAGTAAGTACCCGCCACTTAGTCGGTGTGTGTTTTTATTATTTTTGATACATTATCCAGGAAGAAAAGTAGCCTAGACCTTCTTCAGGTGTCAAGCTACCAGTGGCGAAGGTTCCATACAACTCGATTCCTACCGGCTTCCCTTTGAAAGATGGCACAGTCAGTATTCTATAGACAAATAATACAGGGTGTAAACAGACCCTTCACGAAGCCGTTAACCAAGCATTCTGTACATCAAACTAAGTAACCCTACACAAAAATTATTGCTGGGAAACCAATTTTTTTTTGGGGGTGAAAAATATTTTTTTACGGTAAAACTCAATGTAACGCATACAAAACTTTGTGCTTATGGATACATTGAATAGTAAACGGGTCATGGAGATATTTTAAGTAAAGTTATAACCTTAAAAAATAGTATTTAAAAAAAAACTTGTGAAAAAGTTGGCACTTTGACCCCCAATAACTCCGCAACTAGAAGGTTCCCAGGTATGGTCTAGAACAAAAAAATTATCGCAATAGCGGGGAGAGCAAGTACCTTTCGGCTTCGTTAAGGGTCTATTTACACCCTTTATAATCACATTAAAGATATGTACTCCGGCTCAACTCTTCACAAAAATTTACCCTTCGCTACTGCAAGCTACCTACCTGTCGAATTTCACAGACAGAGCTGCTTTCGCATTTATCATATTTGAATGATGACTCTGCCCTGAGGAGTTACCGTGACCTCTTACAGCTATCGTTTTAATGTCAGACCAGTGTGAGAAAGAGACGGAGCTATAGAGGACGTCTAGCGTCTCTTTCTCACTCTGGAAAAGATTAAAACAATATGGTTTAACACATTTATTTCTCAAAAAGAATACTTTTTTTTGTATTACATAATTAATGATTAAACGAACTTACCTGTAAGTGAAGTTCGATCATAATTATGTGAGGTGTTTCGTTCGAAGAGATTAGATATTACACTTGTAGTCACACATACAATGTCGCCACTAATGCACTCAGTTTAAAGACAAAAAAAAAAAAAAAAACAATTAAGATGTGGGTAGACTGACCCCATCCTATAGATTTATTGCGTTCAATACATCATTTAGTTCAGAGATAAGTAATACTATACTCATTTCACAATTTTGGGTGATCAATTCGGGAGGGCGGGATGCTAATCTCTTCGAACGAAACACCTCACATAATTATGATCGAACTTCACTTACAGGTAAGTTCGTTTAATCATTAATTATGCTTCTGTGTTTCGTTCTCGAGATTAGATATTACACTTGTAGATATTGAGAGTAATTTGTGAAATGAATGCATTTACGCGTTAGATAAATCAATAAAATATTGAAACAACAAAAGATTTAATCACAGGTTAACCACAAATGATTATACAAATAGAGAGACATTAAATGATATACCTACATATCACAATTTATATAATTAAACCTACGATAGGTGGTTACAAACAATCATGTAAGCGATTTCTCAATTACCATCGATTAAAATGCTTCTAGCAAATAGGTCTCTAGAATCAGTTGTTATGGCCCTGTTATAAAACTTAGCAAAAGTTGTAGATGTGCCAGACCAGCCGGCAGTTTTTCGAATCAAATCTAAATTGACACCCATCTTATGAGCACGAGAAGTACTGGCATGTCTAGTACTGTGAGCAGAAAATTCGGTAACATCGATCCCACTGACCTGTAAGGTACTCTTTATCCACCTACTTAGTGTTTGAGCACATACTTTATTATGTGGCTTTTTGGTGCTAATAAATAGAAAAGTGTGATTACTACGTAACGATTCGGTTACACGTAAGTAATCAACTAATAATTTAGCTGGGCATATTTCGGGTCTTTCCTGAAAGTATGGTAGTATAAGCATTGGCTGGTTTGATTTTATACTAGATGTTTTTATCAAATCAGGAATCTTAATAGATATTTCATTAGATGAAGTACTAATATTTTCAACTTTAATTTTGGATAGGGTTTGAACCCTGTGGGCTGTAATAAGTGCAAGTAAAGTAACCAATTTCCTTGTAATTTTTTCCAACTGTAACTGATCGTGGGGTACCCAACTCGCCAGAGTCTCTATGACTAATGAGGTATCCCAGGTCGAGTCGTATTTGGGTAAGGGTGGGCGAAGTCTAAATAATCCTTTAAATAATCTTTGTACCCGATCATCTTTACTGATGTGATTACCTAAAATTAAAGACAGTGCCGACCTGCAACTGTTCAATGTACCATACTGAGCACCAGAATCAAATAAATCAGTAAAAAAAAAAATAATTTTTGGGATAGAGGCTTCATAAAGACTAATGTTGTTTTTTAAACAAAAAAGAAACCATTTTTTCAAACAACTATCGTATTGTTTGATGGAATTTTCCGATAGGGACGCCAACATGATGTGAACCGATGCCGGAGGAATACTTCTTCTTAGTAGAGATTCCCGCACAATACTCCGGCAACCAGGGTAATCCGCTTGTGTATCTGACGGTTGCTGGAATGAGAGATTATTAATTCTTTAGAAGAATGAAAAGTCAAAGGTTTACTTTCTAAAAGCTTGGTAAACAAGGGATACCACGGTTGTGTCGGCCATACCGGGACGACAAGTATTCCTCTAGCTTTGTCCCTAATGATCTTTCTCAATGTTTTGAGAATGATTGCGAATGGAGGAAACCCATAAAAATACCATTCAGACCAACATATTGAAAAAGCGTTTACATTATATGCGTCAGGGTCTTTGTGCCATGATACGTATCTAGCACATTTTTTATTAATACGACTAGCGAACATATCTATATTAGGCTGGCCGAACGATTGAACTAATTCTTGAAAGGCTACGTCTGATAATTCCCATTCAATGTCGGGGTGAACTCGTCTCGATTCAGCATCGGCGATACTGTTCTCGACTGATGGGATGTACAGAGCAGAAACAAAAATGTTGCGAGCCTCACACCATTGCCATATACTTTTAGTAAGTTTTGTTAAATGGGGAAACTGCACACCTCCCATGCGATTTATATAAGAAATCGCAGTCGTATTGTCTATTCTTAAAATAATTTGACAACCAAATAAATTTTTAGAAAAGATTTTTAGACCGATAAATGCAGCCATTAATTCTAAATAATTAATATGCTGTTTCCTTTCCTCCTGACTCCAAGTACCACTAGCTGTTTTTCCCTTACAAGCTACACCCCATCCCGTAGTTGAGGCGTCAGTCTGAATTTCTAAATTATATTCATCAAATTTTATTTTGCAAACAGATTTATCGATGGAATTTATCCACCAATCAAAATCAGAATCTAAAGTAGACGATATAGTCATGAACTTTTCATAATTGTCATCGCCTTTTAGACTTAAGAATTTACATCGCTCAAACTCTTTAGTATAAAGCCAGCCATATTCAATGGCAGGGCAAGCAGATGTTAAAAGTCCTACTAAGCGAGCAAAATCCCTAATTTTACACCTATTGAGGTTTTTAAATTTTAACAACTCCTTCTTAATTTTGAGACGTTTTTCAATAGGCAAGCTAATTTCCATTGTTTTAGAATCAATGATAAATCCTAAATATCTGCATGAATTACCAGGAATCATACAACTTTTAGCTTCATTTATAATGAAGCCCAAGGAACAAAGAAATTTCTTTGTAATTTCAACATTAGCAACCCAATCGTTATAGCAATGTGATACGAGGCATAAATCATCAAGATAGATTGTTGACAGATTACCGGTACATCGCAATAATTTGACAACAGGTTTCATGATTTTTGTAAAAACGTAAGGCGCGGTATTGAGACCAAACGGCAGAACATTAAATTCGAACAGATTTTCTTTCCATTTAAATCGCAAGTACTTTTTAGAATCGTCGTGAATTTTTATTAAAAAATATGCATCCTTAAGATCAATCGTGGACATAAAACAACCTTTTGAAATAAGTTTAATAATTGTCCGAAAGTCTTCTAATTTAAAATGCTCAGTATTAATAAAAACATTCAAACTTTTTAAATTTAGAATGAGTCGAGTTTTACCGTTTGGTTTCGGTACCAAGAATATATTTGATATAAATTGACCGTCACAAGGTTGACATTTAGAAACAGCTCCTATAGAAAGTAAACTATCTATAGCCTGCTCAAATTCATATTCTTCAGAACGAGAATAATTTTTAGATGGTGGTATATTAATCTGACATGGAGTGTGTGAAAAAGGAATTTCATAACCCTTTATCCATGATAGTACAGTTTGGTCCGATGTTATTTGTAACCATTGGTTATAAAAATGACAAAGTCTGCCGGCATAATTTACCGTGGTGTCTATTGGCGGTTGCGGCCGTAGTTCGGACGTGACGCTTTGGATGACTGCGCGTACTGCTGCCTCGTCGAGGATGCAGACTCCTTCGTTCTCCGAGGCGCCGTCGGTCTGCGGTACGGCGCTGGCTTCCAGTTTAAATTTCTGTTGGATGGTGGAGGCTTTGGCTTGTTCGATATAGCCTTGGGCTGTGGACCAGACTTCAACTCAGCTCCTGACTTATTGATGGCCTTAGCCGTTCGCAGCGTCTCAGCGAGCTCTTCTCCGAAAAGTAAACTATCAATTTTAGTCAGCTGCACCTGATCCTTTAAATCCTTTTTTAGCACCGCAAGGATGAAATTACGCCTGGTGACAGAATCATTATGTTGACAGTCGCACAAGATGCGCCCGGTGTCCACAAGTAATCTCAATATGTTCGGATCTTTTGTCTCCAGAGACAAAAGAATAGTAATAACTTCACTTAGACATGAAATAGCGCTAGCAATCTGCTTCTGTTTTGCCTGCATAGCCTTATCACGCTTCACTATAACGTCAGTGACTGCTGCCTTAATTTCAGGATTTAGGGATGGTGCGTCAATAAGCTTACAGTTGCCCGGAGGTAGATGAGAATCTAAGAGCTCCTTGCGGAGCTCTTTTGTCAAACCAGAGGTAGCTATGAATTCATAGCGTACAGCTAAGTCCTTTTGGATGTTTTTACCGAATGATGTAGTGGTTGATGGATCCGATCCCAATATTTCCATCACGGTCTCGTCTAACTCCTTATTGTGGTCCTCCATTTCAATAGCAGCAGCTCCATCAGCTGATAACTGGAAAAGCGGCTCTTGTGACGCTTCAGGTACTTTCGGCTCCTGCAGTGACTCCAAGCATGAAGCGCTAGTTGATGGTACCGGCTCGTCAAGGTTCACCGGTAGGCATTCATTATTCTCCGATTCCAAAATTGTGTTATCTGCAATCGGAAATTATAAAATGCTGTACATTTTCCACTAGGAATATGAACCGTATTTGTATCGTAATAACAATACAGTGTTTCGTAACGACAGTCGTCTTTTTAAAATATAAGTGTTTATGTGGGTATTTTACTTTTTATTATGAATTCGACGCTTCATTTTAAACAAATTACGGGTAAGATGAACTCATAGGCGTTGCATCGTGAACCCCGGTTTAACGAATACACAATTGTTTCGTGGTTATAATTACCTAAACAGGCATCACGATATTATGTACGTGATCAGGCGTAGGTAGGTAGATACCCACAGATAACAGCGGGTAAGATGAACTCAAGGCGTTACATCGTGAACCCGAGTTTGAAAAAAAAAGGATAAGTTGCAACTCGCGCGTAGCATCGTTAATCCATTAATCACCATTAAAAAATACCTTGAGGTGTTGACAACATTGGCCCAGAATCCGAGGATGATGAAGATCTACGGCGTCCTTTTAGCAATTTTCTTTCCAACTTCTTAAGTTTCTTCTTAATATAACTATATGAATCCTTATCATCGCGTTTCCTCTTCGGCATTTTGGTTTTTAAGCACTAAAAACACTAAATCGCCAAAAAAACACTAGAACGCAAATTAGAAATACAAAGTGGCGAAGCACTGGAATGTGAATGATGTATTGAACGCAATAAATCTATAGGATGGGGTCAGTCTACCCACATCTTAATTGTTTTTTTTTTTTTTTTTGTCTTTAAACTGAGTGCATTAGTGGCGACATTGTATGTGTGACTACAAGTGTAATATCTAATCTCGAGAACGAAACACAGAAGCATAATGGGCCTGCTCTCGACCTCGATCACGCCTGATGGAAAGCGGTAGATGTGGAATTAATATGAGAAATACAAGGTAATCTTAAAACTAAAAATAAGAATTACATATGAAGAAGGTACCTACCTACTCGTAAATAAATAAGTTAAGTAGTAGACACACAATTTTTAGTGTTGTGGGTAGAAGGAAAAAGTGAGTGTTCTATTACATATCGATTCTTGAAGGCAAGTCAATAGCAATTACACAATGAACTATTAATATGCACTATGATGTTTCGGAAATACAGAGTAGGTATACTAGTTATCTTTACACTTAGCAAATTAGTAAATAATAACAATTGATATATGTAATACTAGCTTTTGCTCGCGGCTTCGCTCGCTATAATGTAGAATTTGTCAATCAATTCATCCAAATTACTATTGTACTCTGCTTGTAAAGACACGTGGCGCCATCTATTTGTCATAAGAACGTTATTGTTGTTTTCCTCGGAAACAGTACTTTTTTCGGGATGAAAGGTACCCTATGTCCGTTTCTGTACACCTGACAACGTATATGCAAAATTTCAGGATGATCGGTTTAGTGGTTTAGGCGTGAAAAGGTAACAAACAAACAAACAAACTTACTTTCGCATTTATAATATTAGTAAGGATAATATTATTAAAGTATAGATCCTGAGTAATGTGTAAGGTCTGGTACATCCAGGCTTGCTGACTAGCATACCATTTAACAACATGAGTGATAATCGAATTTATAGTGCCGAAACCAAAATAATGACTTTATATTATATATTTTTATGAGTAGGTTCAGTTCATTGTCATAGTGATTATCATCTTATTGGATACACACATACGTTTTGACCTCAACGTATGAGACGATGTCAGTAATAATATTATTCTGGTATTTCCACGAAATACCCACGAGTATGTAACGTTATCGTCATCCAGAAAACCAGACGCGGCTCGGACGAGTAATTTGGAAATTCCGTAACTAGAATAATTATTAAACATTTTGATCGTCCTTCAAAACGTTTAATAATAACAACACCTTCATTAAGTCAGGTAATATGATATCAAAAACAATCAAAAACCGGCTCAATTTAATGCATATTACAGTCGCTAATTAAATAAACATCTACAGAGTGTTTATCTTGTAGCGGTTACTACCCGGTGAAGGTCCTTTGACGATGAGTGGTAATAAGTCAAGAGGAAATCCTTCTTCACGACTTGGGCACAGTATAAATATATTCAGTATTGTAACTCGGCCCTGTCCTTAAAATAATTACCTACAGCCGGGCGGTACGCACACATGCGATAGGGCTGCCGCGCATACAGTATTTTAATTTCATCTACTTAATTGACTTTCTTTCTAGTTTTGTGATTGTAAATATTATATTTTTAATAAATCAGTTTCAATGAAATAAGAAGTGTTCAATAAAAAATACGAGTTGTATCTTTAGATTAGTCGATTTAATAAAAATAATAAATTCGAGACATTTTTTAACGCGAGTGTAGGTACCTAAGTCACTTGTGTTACTTTTTTCACCCTACCCACTTATTTGTTAATTAATCCAGGTATTTTACTCGGTGGAAAAAGCGAAATACCCACCTATTAAAAATAAACAAATTGTGTATCTACTAGTCGGTTTATATAAATAATTGTATATCTTTCGGAAATTACCTGGAAACTTACCATCTCTGGATGCGTTATTGAAGAATTCAAGCAACCAAAGACAGCACAGTATAGTCTATTAAACTCTTTGCCATATTTAGTGAATAAATACTTGTACTTATTTCAATCAAATATTCACAAATCGCACACTGCTTACCAAACCATTACAACGTTCGTTCGTCAGTGCGGCGCATTCGCGACTGATAGCGTATCGAGTGTATACCGAAATCGAGGTGTGTAGGTATGACTCGCGTTCCGACCGTTTGTATGAAGATACACTACTGTAGATATTATTATCGTGGTCAGGGTATACACATTACATATGATATTTGCAGCTTATTTCTGTGTTGAAAGACGTCAAATTGCCAATACGAAGTATAAGTAGACGACATGACGATGAATAGAGAAGCAGCCCTAAATCTTACTGTATTTTCATTGGTTAAAAAAATACAAAAAGTGGCTTCAGTGACAACAGAACATGAACTCCGATAAAATTAAAAGCGGTCCCGAATATAACAGTAAAGGCTAGAATGATTAAACCTAAACTAATATAAAATACAAAAAGAATTTTTAACGAACCACATAGATTGGACAATCAAACAAGTGTTGGAGGATTGCTTAGAACAAACAGAATATTTAAGTTATTACGGGTCAATGTAACTTGCAACCTTGCCATCGTTTTATGACAAATGTAATCTTGAATGACACTCTAATTAGAAGTGACTTTACTAGATCCTGAATACAGATTTGATATCAAACGTTAACCTCGATGACCGCTTTATCATCACCTGCCTCGCCTTTTTCATAAGTCCCGTCACGTAAAAAGAACCCTGAGCGACAGTGTAGGGGATGTGTTTGCGCATGTTATACAGCCGCGTCCTTAAGTACTAACCTATTGTTTTATAATATATGTATAACTGTTTAATTGTAGAATAGTAATAGGTACTTTACTAGCTACTTAGTACTTTGGAAAAGGCTGGAATAAAAAAAATGAGAAAGTTTCTTTGAGCGGTCAGCGTTCTTTTTACGTGACGGGACCTATACCTGTGTTCCCATCTGACATTATGCTGAGCTGGGTCCCTTTTGGTAAAACTATTTCCAATGACCGCATCATCACAAGAGAACGATCTCTTCAGCGTAATGGCTTTAATAGCAAACGATCTTGAAAACTTTACATAACAAACTGCATATAGCGAATCTATGTTGGAAACTCATCTCATGCACGTAAATCTTGCTATATTTACTAACAAACTAAAGATGGACGCAACTCATTAAGATTTAGATAAGAATGTAGTCTCGCATTGTGAATGCTAGTGGGTTTTCACGAAGAGCAATGAATATCTTGGAAGTAAAACAAGCCATTCAGTTGATGTAAGGAAACTTGTTATCTTTGCAACTATAAGAGAAGTAATAGCAGTATAATTAATATGTTATCTTAGAAAGACCCGTCAATGTTTAAACTATCACCTATTTATCAGTATCGCTGCTTGATTAACTTGCATCTAACTCAAACTCAAACTCAAAGCATTTATTTCAATTAGACCATTACAGGCACTTTTGAAAGTCACAAAAAAAACAAAGAGCGAAGCTATAGTCACAGGCACAAGGCATAATAACTTGTGAAAGTACTGTAGTTGCCCATTCCAAGGCGTAGATCTCTATGGAGAAGAATGGGCAAGAAACTCCATGGACACTCTTTTCAATCAAAATATTGTTACAAAATCTTGGTTCCATCATTCATGTGAGAACGATGTCTAAAGAAGTGTAAGCTAAGAGCGTCTAGCCTATGTTTTGTTCAGTCGACAAATATATTTAAAGATCCTAAAGAAATTATTTAATGCGTTCCCGCAAATATAGACGGTTGTCCCGGCTGTCAGTTAAAATTCTTTGACAGTCGTTACGAGAAGTCATAAATCCAAAAGTCCGACAACTAGTCTTACCAAGGGGTATTACCCAGCAACTGGATTGTGGAGGTCAGACAGGCAGTCGCTGCATGTAAAATACTGGTATTCAGCTGCATCCGGTTAGACTGGAAACCGACCTCAACATAGTTTAAGAATAGACTTGGCAGGTGATGCTACGAACACCTTAATAACAAAATGTCTATTTAATAAACACAACATATAAGCAGAAGTCACTTATAATAAAAACAGGTTATATGACTTTGATACAAACTAATCGAGGACCGGTCCAAACGTCTTTATTTAAAAGGCAATTTTACGCGCGATTATGGTATGAATCTATGCATGTATTAATGTTAGCGTGACATTATTAAAATATGTATATCGAAGTCAGAGCATTGTTTAAAGAAGGTAAGCAATTTAATTGGTGTATCAAACATAATCAGTCAATTTGACGCTAGCTTTGATAACAAAGTTTCAGTAGCTCATTCTATTGTATTCATATTGTTTCCGGTATAAATCGGTATCGGTATGCATACCAAAAAGAAAACACATTATTAAAGAAAATTATGAAACAATATGGCTTTAATATACTTTTTTAAAGTACCGTCACACGACGATAATAATCATCATTTCATTCATCAACAACTAACAAATATTAATAAAACCAAATACTCAAAGAAAAGTGTGGCTTGAGAAGCTTCCGTGTAGTTACTGATAAGTCGGCATTTTTTATTTCCATCACGAATAAGAACATGTCCTCAAGAAAATGTACGATACGGTCAAAATGCAGTTACAATAAGTTACATATTTTCAGTCGAAGGCGGTTTGTGTAAAGCACTTTTAGTAGCTACAAACATAGGTCTTCATTAAACCGTACCAAATCTTAAACCACTAAGAACAAAAATTGATTTCTGCATACTATTTTTATTGTGTTCACACTTAGACCATATAATGAATACGACGAATAAAAATAAAGAAAATACTCGTCAAGGGTATAAAGAACTTGTTACCCTTTAAAACAGGACTGTTTGCTACTCGATATAAGGAGCAGGTTACAGATAGACATATATAATAACTAGAAGATAGTGTGATGGGCAAGGATTGATAAGAAGAAAAAAAGATAAGCAAACGGATAGACAGGTGCAACTCCTATCAAGACATTTAAAGATGCACAAACTAAAACAGGACTAAAAGTAGAAACGTATGATAAAGAAAAGTAGAAGATAGTATTTCTGGATCAAAAATTGCAAAAAAATGAATTAGCAAGTGAAACTGAAGAAAATAAAAGCAAACAATAGCAATATCTACGTCATTGTCTTATATGCTCTTTTGTCTAAAGCTGGTAGACAAAGCCGTATGGAAAAATCCACTTTACATTTGTTACTAATATCTAAATAAATATGATGAGATATGTGACAGATGTGGTAAACATAAACCGAATCTTTGCCTGATAGGAAATACAACCGTAAAAACGAAATATGAACCACAAATTACAAAACTAAACGTTGCAGAAAAACGTGTTTTTTCAAAAATGTTGTAATTCGAAACTCGTCTTTCAACCGGAGCTTCAAAAACCACGTTACGAACAAGATGACGTTACCTTACATCATTCACACAGTCCAAAACTCGTTGCCATTTTGAAGCGAAAAGGTCAAATGAAAACATCTCCAACAGTACCTAATTACAAAAATATGATTTGAAATGATGGTTTTATGGCAGCCAATTCTTATTAATGATTTGAAGACAGTATGTTAATGAAATATATTTAAAAGGTTGAGTGATAAACAATGCGATCTTGATAGGATTTGTTGTATGGAATCGATTAAATAATGATGTTAAAACAGCTATACAACTGATTGCTTTTTTCAAAATAGTATGGTAGTGCTAACTTTAGTAGCTAAAGTCAAGCTAAACATCGAAATAGCCAAACAATCTAAAACGAGGACCGGTGTAAAAGAATCAGCTATGACGGTCACTGTGCAATGACAACACTAGAAGCATCATTCAGTAAGCTAGACAATATGTACACAATACACATAATGCAAAAAAAAAACCGAGTAGGACCCAAAAACCTCAATTTTGCAACGAATGAATGCCCACAAAAGTCGACTAACATAAAACATAATTCATTAATTATGGGAAGCATTACGTTTGGGGAAATATGTGCTGATGATTGTTCAACAATTCAATAACCTCTACTCTTAGAAAAGTGAGTCATTCTAAATGAAGTATTATGTGGTTTAGTATTTATGCTCAAGCAAGCAAACAGTTGATAAGCTCCTCTTTACTACACGACGACTGAGTATTTAAATCAAAGAAGACGATCTTAAGGATAACATCTGCACCAACACATGAATATCAAATGACCATTGACCAACCGCAACCAGACTCAATTAATTACGACTTACGAACGGCGAACATACTTTTTACGAAAATAAAAAAAGTACAAAACTTATCCAAGAAATTATATTAATTACATTTTATAACAACCTAAAGAAAGAATATCAATCGATCAAAATTTTATCCTGCGAAACACGATAACCATTAGTCCAAATATAATCTTTGCAAATCACGACCTGGGTCGATCTTTCATCACACACGAGGCAACGAGATACAAGATATACGACAAAACAACAACAGTCGTAAAAAAAACAACCAAGGCCAAACACTGACGCCTTTTATCTGCTGAGGTTACAGACAGTTCAAAGATTGCTGTAGGAAACACAGCATTTATTGAACTTATCGATTTCTTTTGTTCTCATACGATATATCATGCTATACATCTCGGCTTTGCGTACAGTGCCCTTACCATGAGTTTGTAAAAAACTGTCCTCGATATCGAAAACTATCGGATATGCTTCTCGTGTCGTAAAACAGTCGATGAATATGAAAGAGACAGGGCGATAGTATTCGATAACGAATAATACATTTCAAACTCATGGTAAGCCCACAGTAAGTAGTAATAAATAAAACAGAACACAACCGCCATGGTACTCAATTCCGGATGTCAGCAACTTCATTATTAGTGAAGTTCGAAACAACTTTTTTACTCATTTCATCAATCAGTCCTTTTACCCATCGCTTCGAACAATGCCATTCTTCGTATGTTCAAAGTAAACAGCGTCTTCAGCAACTGAGTCTTCATCCATTATCATCATCAGAAGTCCACTTCTGGACATAGCACGTTATTGATCTCGGGTTTTCTCATTTAAATGTATGCAAAATCCATCTTATCTGTAAACAGGATCTTTAAGCATATCATCGATTTTTGATTCCGACTCTCGACTAATCTCATCCAGTTATCCAGCCACCCGCCGAACATCTTTGCTCCACCATACCTGAGGGAGTCTTACTTTACATTATAATGGCTGGTGACGTTTCGTCTGTCCAATCCGTAAACTTATTTACCATTATCTTTCCCTGAAATCAGCTGTTGTTATTGTGGAAGTACCTACAATATCAACAACTGATTTCAAAATATTGTCCCGTCCTGCGTGATTAAGGTTAATTTTATTTTGGCAGACTACCGTTTCTTTAATAGTCTGAGGATTCTTGATGATAGTCTGACGAGTAGTCAAGGTGAGTTTAAAATTTTTGCAGAATTTTTTTTGATAAGTTGACACGACAAATTCAGGGCATGATTGAATGATCTTGAGGTTCTTGCTCAATTGTATTTTGATGTTTGATGATCAGTGAAAATTGATTAATTAGAAGTTGCTTAATATGAGATTCTATATTGTTTTTGTATGAGATTTAAATAAGTATTTTCTGTACTAGAAAAAAACTCAAGTGAAGCCTGGGCTGAGGGTAAGGAATTACTTGTAACAATATTGATACTAAAGCAGTAGTAAGCTTATTATTTTTTTGCAGTCGTTTTTTAATCCTATGTTTACTACACTGTTTGAATTCATAAATTTGATTAAATATTGAGATTTTACCAATTAGATGAGAATTTCCTTTTCAGATCAAAGCACAATTGATGGTAATTTTCTTCTCACATATTTAGTATGGGTACATTTTAATAGTTTAATAACTTTTATAATTCGCTTATCCATCTGTTTAATTTAATAGCACAAGATGATAATCTCGATCAGGGTGATAATAATGGTAAGACACGTATAAGCAAATAAGTTTTTTTTGGTATTATTAACCAATGATGGTGACCCTACGTCCTAAACCAGAGGAATTCTGTGTCTTGATCTTTCAAAGTTTCGTAGACACAAGTTTATTATATTTTCCGTATATGTTCTTATTGTGATAATTAATATAAAACTATTTTGATTGTCAGAGCAATCAGACGAAATCAAAAGCGAAGGTAAGTTCAAGTCAGACTGACTTCATTAATGTTTATGTCGTATACCACACATGAGTACAATAGAATATTACGCTTATTTATTATATTATTTACAGATGAAGATTCGGGTATGTTGTTCTTTAAAAATAACTAGTTTCAGACTTTTTTAATGAATAAAATTATCATCAAAACCAACAGTCCATTTAGTTCTAGTTTTACGAGTGACGTTATAATATCCGACCTGAATGACAACAGGATATAAGAATACAAACTAATGTTACATCAATGAAAGAATATGGGTGCGGGCTAGGACCAGATTTGCGCCAATACTGATTGCGACATAAATAAAGGGTGTAAAAAGACCCTTAACGAAGCCGAAAGGTACTTGTTTTCCCCGTCATTGCGATCATTTTTTTGTTCTAGACCATACCTGGGAACCTTCTAGTTACGGAGATATTGGGGATCAAAGTTCCAACTTTTTCACAAGTTTTTTTTCAAATACATGTTTCTAATGTAAGATTTTTACTTTAAACACCTTCACGACCCCCGTACTATTCAATCCATCCATCAGCACAATGTTTTGAGTGCGTTACATTGAGTTTTACCGTAAAACGTGATTTTTCACCCCAAAAAAAAAAGTCGTTTCCCAGCAATAATTTTTGCGTTAAGTTACTTAGTTTGATGTACAGAATGCTTGGTTCACGGCTTCGTGAAGGGTCTGTTTACACCCCGTATATCTTGATGATATAAATCGTTTTAAGATCTTATTTACTATTATGACCTGAAACATAAATCTTTTACGCCATTAACCGTTATCGTCTATTTATTTAGTCATATTTTTGACAGAAACCTCAACATCCGCAAACGAAAATGTGGTCCTTGAAGGTGAGTCTTTATTATAAAATTAGAAATATCTTCAATCGAGTAAATAAAGCAGTAAATAATTATAATTACTATGATATCGATGAAGTTATGTGTGAGGAATGATATGAAAGATAAAGGACTAAATGATAGCGTGACGGTTGACAGAGGAGAATGGAAGAACAGTGTGTAAGTGTTGCGCCGACCCCAAGTAACATGGGACAAGGGCAGGAAGAAGAAGAAGAAGATATCGATGAAGTTAATCTCTCTAAAGATAGCACAGGACTTTTCTAGACTAAAGACGAAAAGCATTGAGAACTTCTGCCTCAAGACTCTTTCTTTATAACTAACTAGGATAAGACAAGGAAATAATATAGCAATGTTTTTTTTGACAGATAAATTTTTCAAATATTGGCCACAAATCGTAATCATAAAGCCGATAGGTGAGTTGTATTGATTAGATGTGATATTTTAAAAACTTTAACGTTTTTCTTCTTTCTCAAATTGGTCTCCATTTTAGCACTTTTCTATACCGTCGTGTCATGAATGTGGAAAATCAAAACACTTTCAATAACTTTTAGCTATTTTATTTAAATACAATAGTCTTTACGTCTTTTTCGTCTTAACGTCAAAATCTACACTACGTCACATTACTGATCTAGTACTCTTTCTTTTTCTCACATTCTCGCTCTCACTTACTCAATACTGTCATCCCCACATGAAATACAATTCTAATGCAAATTCTTTACATCGTTGTCCAAAAATAATTTTATACCAGAATCTACTGGGAAAGCTGTTTGGATTCTTCTTTCAATTTTATTCTTGCTACTTCTACTCCTGTTAGCTGCCAGGGTTGTATCTTCGAATTTTAAATAATTTCTAATTGAGTTTTTACTTTATGAAGTCTTCTTTTCTCTTCGAAGATACCAGAGTCTAGTGGGAAAGCTGCTCGAGACAGTCTTCTTTCAATTGTATTCTACTTCTGCTCCAGTTAGCTGCCAGAGTTGTGTCTTCGAAAATGTCTACGCTTCAATGACACTTGGGTTTATATCCTACATTTATTAATTCTTTTCTATATTTTGGATTTTTGTTAATATTATTTAATTTTGTTTTAACAGTAAATCGGCCCATGCCGTTCAATCTTGGTGAGTCGTTACTTGATTTTTGTTTGATTAATTGGAATATCACGCGAAAAATGGAGAGAGAGGCTAGAAAAAACAATGGAATATTATCAATTACGAGTAGTTTTTGTATTCTTTTTCTTAGAGTAATGATGTTTTCCTTGTTTTGGCAGCGAAGTTACTTCCTAGCTTTCCCGGTGGTAAGTTTTTCATTAACATTGCTTTGGATTTATTGATTGTAAGTATTGCAAGTATTATGTTGCAGACATATAATCTCGCTAGATAATTTAGTCGAAATAAGGTCAAAATGTTAAAATTGGTGGTAAGAGACGATATAAAAGAAAACATACCGGTAACGGAAACAGAATGCCTTAGTAACAATATTTGTTATCGAGTTTATTTTGGCTAGAATTCTTATAAGTGAATCTGATTTACAATTACTTATATAATTAATATATTTTTTTATATACAGGAAATTTAATATATACAGGAAAACAAAAATATTCACATACAAGTAAGTTATTTACACTGAATTCAATAAATTAAGTAAATTTTAAAATATATCGCCTAGCAAAAAAAAAGCCAACCGCTTTTTTTTTTGCTAAAGAATCAGCATTGCTTCCAACGTGGCAATGCTGCCAGCTTATTAGGCACTTTTCCTATTGATAACGATGTGGGCGAATTTTTGGTAAATATTTTTATTATTATTTTAGATCTATTTGTAGTTTGTCAATAATGCACATACTGAATTCAAATTAAAAGAATTTATCATAAAAAAGAATTAAAATGTCTTTTTCTAAAACTTTATTAAAGATTTCACCAAAATTCCAAATTTCCAAAATCAAATTATGATTCTGATTAAGTTTTCTATTGACAGCTGAAAAAGTACCAATTCATAGCTCCACAACACCAAGCAGTAAGTTTACCTACACGTTTGAATATATCACGGCTATTGACATAGTAAAACCAAATTTAAATTTATTTGTAGTTTTTAAATAATGCTCATACTAACTGAATTCCAATTAAAGGAATATTTCACAAAAAAAAAAAAAAATTGTCCCTTTCTAAAACTTTCTTAAAGACTTCACAAAAATTCCAAAACCTAATAATCATTCTGATTAACTTTTCTATTGACAGCTGAAAAAGTACCAATTCATAGCTCCACAACACCAAGCAGTAAGTTTACCTATACCTACGTTTGAGTATTTTACGGCTATTGGCATTGTAAAACCAAATTTAGATCTATTTGTAGTTTGTAAATAATGCACAAACTGAATTCAAATTAAAAGAATTTATCACTAAAAAGAAATAAAATGTCCTTTTCTAAAACTTTCTTAAAGACTTCACCAAATTTCCAAAACCGATTCTGATTAAGTTTTCTATTGACAGCTGAAAAAGTACCAATTCATAGCTCCACAACACCAAGCAGTAAGTTTACCTATACCTACGTTTGAGTATTTTACGGCTATTGGCATTGTAAAACCAAATTTAGATCTATTTGTAGTTTGTAAATAATGCACAAACTGAATTCAAATTAAAAGAATTTATCACTAAAAAGAAATAAAATGTCCTTTTCTAAAACTTTCTTAAAGACTTCACCAAATTTCCAAAACCGATTCTGATTAAGTTTTCTATTGACAGCTGAAAAAGTACCAATTCATAGCTCCACAACACCAAGCAGTAAGTTTACCTATACCTACGTTTGAGTATTTTACGGCTATTGGCATTGTAAAACCAAATTTAGATCTATTTGTAGTTTGTAAATAATGCACAAACTGAATTCAAATTAAAAGAATTTATCACTAAAAAGAAATAAAATGTCCTTTTCTAAAACTTTCTTAAAGACTTCACCAAATTTCCAAAACCGATTCTGATTAAGTTTTCTATTGACAGCTGAAAAAGTACCAATTCATAGCTCCACAACACCAAGCAGTAAGTTTACCAATACGTTTGAATAAATCACGAATACTGGCAGTGTAAAACCAATTTTTTACACGAAGTATAAAAATCCCGGTCGCTGATATGATTAATCGATGTGATTTTGATACAATCACAATAGGCTTAATGAGTATTTAAGAAATCGGGAGATCTGTGCGGTGATTGACCTCAAGTATCCCCGAATAGCAATGATTAGTACCTAACTCAAATAATTCTTTTAGCCGTGCATAGTGCGAAAACTTACAAGCCGTCTGAGCATACAACGATTTCTATTCCAACACATCACACAACTACTACACATCAACCTGAAAGTGAGTTTTTGCCATTTATACACGTTTATTTTATTGAACTACAACGGTGTTGTTTAATACAAAGACATTCTGTTGAAACAAGGAGGTTCTATCTGTGGTAGTGCCTGCCACTTTAGCGTTGATGATTTTTGGTTTATGAATGGACTTTCAAGACACTTAAGGGCTAGTATCAGTCACGCTTGACTTTTGTCATTGCGAAAATTTCTCCACTCTTATCATGTAGGTAGTACACACGACGGCACAAGCTTTACATTTCCAGTATAACTTGGCCTCGCTTTCTATAGATTTCCTATACAATGAGAGATCCGCATAAACTGGTTTTTTATAGCTTGATCACTGCCCGTTTGTAATGTCATAACGCAAATCCCCGTAAATGGACTTTTGAACTATGTCTCATTGTGACAAACGCACTCAACTCAGCATTGATATACCCACCAACGTTGTGTAAGAGGAAAACATGGAACATTAAAGTAGGGCAATAAGAATTTTCATAAATAAAACAAAATATGGTTTTGATGTAAGATTAAGTAAAGATAATATTAATCTATCAACAGAGAAAGACCCGTCCCCACCTGATCTCGAAGCCAGGGGTGAGTCTATTACTGATTAAAAATATATTCCAAAGCAAATGCATACCAAAACTTTATAAATTGGAAATATTCATGATTGTATGTTAAAGTATAAACATGTTCATGTGACAACGATGGAAGTGTTCAGTATAAATGTAGATGTGTACAAAGAAAGAAGAATCAAAGAAGAGAGAATTATTTGTGTGAAAGATGTAATGGCTAAAGAAGTAACGAACACCGAGATGAGAACTGATAGAGCTACTCGCAGAAGTAAAGACATACAGCGCCAAAACGAAATAAATTGAAATTAAGAAAGAGTTAAGAAGATCCCTAACGGGGCCTTTTGGCCTCGTACAGGTCCAATTTAGTTTAATGTATTGTCTTTTTTTTTTATTCTTTTGACCTGCGCGAGTCAACTAAATACTTTTTCTTTTCATTCTTCCTGATGGATAAAATTAATATTAACGATGCATTTTATTTGACAGAGCATGAAACTAGTGATGAAATGAAGGGTAAGTTCTCTGAACTAATGTTTTTTGTTGTGTCGTTTATCAGACTTTTCAATAGGTTAATTTTTATATTAATAAATGATACTATTAACAACTAACTGTTATCCGCGTGTAATTATTACTTCCCTATTCGTTTAGGATTCTGTTAGAAATTTCATGGGTTTCAATTTTTTTGTTAACAGAACATAATGAGGCTGAAAATACTGGTAATCTGTTTGTTCTAGCGTTATAGCACCTGTTAGTACAACAGCTTCATTAGTTACCTTTCTTCTGTTAAAAATTTCATGGGTTTCAATTTTTTTGTTAACAGCACATAATGAGGCTGAAAATGCTGGTAATCTATTTGTCCTAGCGCTATAGCACCTGTTAGTACAACAGCTTCATTAGCTACCTTTCTTCTGTTAAAAATTTCAAGGGTTTCAATTTTTTTGTTAACAGCACATAATGAGGCTGAAAATGCTGGTAATCTATTTGTCCTAGCGCTATAGCACCTGTTAGTACAACAGCTTCATTAGCTACCTTTCTTCTGTTAAAAATTTCAAGGGTTTCAATTTTTTTGTTAACAGCACATAATGAGGCTACAAATGCTGGTAATCTATTTGTTCTAGCGTTATAGCACCTGTTAGTACAACAGCTTCATTAGCTACCTTTCTTTTGTTAAAAATTTCAGGGGTTTCATTTTTTTTGTTAACAGCACATAATGAGGCTGAAAATGCTGGTAATCTATTTGTTCTAGCGCTATAGCACCTGTTAGTACAACAGCTTCATTAGCTACCTTTCTTCTGTTAAAAATTTCATGGGTTTCAATTTTTTTCTTAACAGCACAGAATGAGGCTGCAAATGCTGGTAATCTATTTGTTCTAGCGTTATAGCACCTGTTAGTACAACAGCTTCATTAGCTACCTTTCTTCTGTTAAAAATCTCATAGCTTGAAATTTTATTCTTAACAGCACAGAATGAGGCTGAAAATACTGGTAATCTGTTTGTTCTAGCGCTATAGTCTACCTACACCTACACCAATCATATCGACCTTTTGCTGTCTACCTACACCAATCATATCGACTTTTAGCTGTCCACTTCTAGCTATGACTTCTTGGTATTAACAATATTTATTTTAAACAAACTTTAGAATCAGAACCAGAAATTGAAGCAACTACTGGTAAGCCATTGATATTACTAACTGGTGTTATTCAATTTGTCAGCACAAAATACTAATTATTAATTAAACTATACTCAATTTAGAATCACCACCCCATGAATTAATTACTGGTAAGCTGTTAACTGACCTAGTCTTTTTGAATTTATCAGTTTATTTTATTTCACTTTTTTTTTTCAATCAAATTAACTCACCTTAAGACAATGGTGAGTTGATTTGACTTTTCTGTCTACCTAAACCAATCATATCGACCTTTTGCTGTCCACTTCTAGTTATGTCTTATTGGTATTAACAATACTTATTTTAAACAAACTTTAGAATCAGAACCAGAAATTGAAACTACTACTGGTAAGCTATTACTTGAACTAATATTTTATTCTAAGTCTACGTATTATCGGGATATTTACCATGTTTACTGTTAGGTTTGAGTTCCCGATATTTCGGCGCTATTGCAAGCAACAATATCGGGAACTCAAACCTAACAGTAAACATGGTAAATCATGGTCTCTAGAGTTGATGATAATGCTAGTGACCATGACAGTTTAAAAACGTAGTCTACGTATTCTTTGTATAAATGTACCCTATTTTTTTCCGCTCTGGGTGGAGTGGGAGGGAGTGTCAGACTTACAAATAATATAAATTATATTGTATAAATCTACCCTTCCTTCATCATTATCATTAATATTATTGTCTTTACGTTAGAATTGCCGTACAGTGAAGTTAGTTCTGGTAAGCTTTCCACTTGACTTTTCTTATTGAATTTATCAGTACCATAGTATTATTATACGTTAAATTATACTCGCATCAATTAATCAAATTTTCTCTCTCTATTTATATTCACGGTATTTTCTTTTATTGCACAAATTTTAGAACGGCCATATATCGACCCACAAGATGGTAAGCTTGTTAGTACATACTGCTTCAATTAGGACCTATTTCATAGAATTCTTATGTTACTAATATTATAAAGAGGAAAGATTTGTATTTTTGTGTGTGTGCTACTGTGCCGATTACAAAATTTTTTATTCTGATATCTGTGTTCCGAAGCTTTTAGTTTACGTAAAGCGAACCGAAAGCCAAGAAACATACATAACATATAAGTCGTCATAATAAGCAAAATTAGGAAAATCTACAAATTGCAAAGTGTATACCTTCTACTTAATGATTTTATTCACAAGTGTCTGCGAATTTGCATAATGTAAATATCAGTCCGAACTTTGTCGACGATTGACGAATCGTATTCGGGATTTGGCCTAGAGACAGCTGCACTCAAGATAGTAATTATAATCGACGTGACGTCAAAACCTGATCTTCATCTATAACTTTGAATACGTTATAATAATTGAGGATCCGATGTTCGGATGTATATCACCCGAATTACCTTAGCTACGTTTTTCCTGGCATAGGGTACAAAAGTGTAAAAGCGGCGTCTTATAATATATTTTTTCCCGATTTCGATTTCATAAAAATAATGTAAGTACTGTATAAAAAAAAAAAAAATTCTATTATGTTTAAAATTAGTCAAGAAAGTTGTGGAATCACGTAAAAAATTACCTACTTCAACTTCAAAATTTTGTTGTCAAATAACTGAATTCAAATTTTGCTGCTAAATATTCAAATATAATAAAATGGAGAATATGACTGGGCACTCCATACTAGTAAATACTCATAATTTAGGTAAATATGCATCGGAATATCCAATCTTTACTAATAACCTTTAATAGTCGTCCACTATAAATAATTTGTAGTTTTTATACTAATACCTATATTTTATTATGATGTCAGACATGGATACAAAAAAGGGTAACAAGTGTTTGACCTTTGAGCATTGTGTGACTTTACTGTTTTACCAATTCTTTAATTAATATTATTGTGAAGGTCCCCTCTATTATTATTGTCACAATAAAGCTACGAAGACGTTGCGATAGCGTCTCGTATAGTAGGGTGTGTGTCAGTGTTCAGAAACGGCGTAAGGCGTAACGTGCGGCGCAAGCGTGGAATTTATAAGGAAACGAAAGAACGTCGTGCCTGCGCCGCGCCGCTGTGTGTAATTTACAACATGTTGCCTACGTACATTTTGTATGAAAATGTTTTGAAGCGGCATCATGCCTGCGCCGCGCCTTCACCTTAAGCCGTTTCTGTGTAATTCGCGCCTTTGACCTCTAAGTTGGAAGAACGGAGTTTCAATAAGAGGTCAGCTTATACTGATTATGTTGGCATGGTCGGGTTACCCTACAAGATGGTGTGTCTTAACTTATATGACGTGGACTTGTTGTTTGTTCCTCCCTATATCCTAAAACAAATTGTTCAGGTCCATCACTTGTAACTACTGCACTCTTCAAAGGCCCAGTAATTTCACCAGGACAAATGTCTGGCCCAAAGATCACACAAACTTGACTTTCGATGTGACACATCCATTGGCGTGTTTTGGGGGTAAAATCGACTCGTATACCGTCAAGAGTCCTCTCTGCTGCTGCTCTATATCTTGGGTTCTTCGATGTTTGACGTCTGCCTGGTGTCTCGTGAAGGCCACATTACAAAGGGCTCATACTTGACAAGCCTGTATCTTGGGCACTATTTATATATTCTTCAAAGGCCTTTGAGACCATTACTTTTATTTTTTTCCAATTAATATAGAATCCTTTGCTCTTTGTGTTACAGAATCAAATTGCACAACTCCTAGCAATGAGGAGGGCGACTGCATATCAGTCTACAACTGTCCAGTGCTGTTAGACTTGGTGCACAAAAAGGATCGCACCAGCCAGGAAGTAGATGTGCTGAAGAAGTCGCAATGCGGATTCTTGGGGAACACACCAGCTGTAAGTTTCAGCATTATTTATCTCATCGATAGATAGATCCGTGTAATTGACATTGATGAGTCATTTCTGCATGTGATAATCATTGATGATCATCTTAATGTGTTCCCTTATCAGTCAGTATCGATAGTTTCATTTTGAGTACCGTCTTTTTCTTTAATTTAAGAATAAATATTTAGACTCAGCCCCAGGCTTTAAATTCTTTTACTGTTAAACTTGATTGCTGATCGTGGTGCAAATGGTCTTTGGGCTTTATTCTCACAGAAAACAAACGCTAAGTCCCTTTTATTTATATAAGTATTTAGATATAACTAGACCTACTATAATTTTAATGACCTAGTTTAACCACATACGTAATTATATAATATTATATATTAATTATTTCAGTTAAAATTAACCACATACGACACATAACAATTAATTAGTTATTCCAGTGGTATTATTTAAGGAAAAGCATGTAAACCTATCTTAACCACAAACAAAACAAATAATGTATATATAATGACGATACTGTTAACGTCTTTGGAATGTATATAATATATTGTATGTATATAATATAATGTTGTGGTTAATGTATGTGTAATTGATCCCCTATATGCTTAGTTTGTCCTACATTACCATGACTAGCTCTTCAATAAAGTAAAACTGCATATTCTAACTCTTGTAATTGAATCAAAATACACCGTGACTTTTTAGTCGTCTTACAAAGTCCACTCAATGTACCCGACATGAAATAGCTCCAGTCGCGTTTTTTTTTTGTTACCTTCCATTGCCAACAGGTACAAAGAAAAATAAGTAATACATTAGAATAAAATTATGAAACATCATGTAAATGATGTTTATTGTTTGTGTCAAACGGGAGAACATAGCTACCCAGCGCTCGAGTAGACTAGATCATCGCTCGCACCAGGGTGTTTTAAGTACGTCACGCGTCATAATACTGAATAATATTTTTTATTTTAAAATTATTAAAATCTCATAAATACCATTTTTTTTATGAATGTGTAATAGTCATTGGATACATGAAGTGGGCTGCTGTTGTAAGACGACTAAAAAGTCACGGTGTATATGATTTATATTCTCTATATCTAGACGACAGTATACAGGATGGAACGGACACCGAGGCACAAACGCTTACCACGCATTTAGTACATTATTCTGACCCCCCCCCCCACACATACATTTTAAATCATTAATTTAATATACAATATCTACACGGTCAAAATGTATGGAACAGCTTTTTTTTTTAAATACCGTTCATAACTAGTTCGTAACTAGTACATTAGTACTGCATAATTTGTAAGCGTTTGTGCATCGGTGTCCCTTCTACCCTGTAATATAACACAGAAATCTTTCAACATTGATAAATCAATGGCATTATCCTCAGAGACACCAATCAATTTACTGGCTGTCTACAAAACGACTCGTCTCTTGAGGGTACAGCTGAATGAATTGAGCATCATCGATTACTACCTTCTTTGATTTCCCATTCAAAGATTTCCTCAAATAAAAATCACTTTGAGAAGCTTTCGAGTGCTTTTGATATTCGTTTGAGTTTAGATTTGTTTGTTTTTCGTCAATATTGGTGAGTTCTGATTTGAAGTATCTGAAGAAATCAGATTTGTATCAGTTAAAATTGTATCAGTTAGTTAAACTTATACTGTCACTTACGGGATATCTTCCGAGATTGTTCATTATTTTGAGCTCCCGATATGGCGCTTGCAATAGCGTCGAAATATCGGGAGCTCAAAATAATGAACAATCACGGAAAATATGCCTTAAGTAACGGTATAAGTTTAGTTGTAAACCGTGAAAGCTTAAAACAGTGTCAGTTAGTTAAAGTTAAAAACATCCTACCGAGATTCGATCATGGAGAAGAAATGACAACGGAGCCTATTCATGTACGAGGTCAAAAGAATGACGAAAATTTGGAATTGAAACAAAAACACAATGAAAGACTAAATTAGTAGAATATGAAACAGATAACGATAGAATGATTGCATTAGTTCAAATTAATAACAAAGAATTGGCTATAGCTAGCAAATTAATGGCATCCTAATATGATCTCTCTAACCGCTGTCTCACGCAGGATATTATAGCAATCTTTCAAATGATTGTCTTTTTGTAGTCTTGATTTGGTGAACTACGGAGTTCATTGATGGGTGACAACTTTCAACCTTATTACTTAGGCTGTAAAGGTGAAAAGTTGAAGACCGAGTGAACATCGTAGTACGTTATGGTGCAAACAGGTGCTTTCTCTGTTCCTTCGCTGTCATAATTTGATGGTATAGCATAATATTCTAAGCCACCACTAGAGGTTACTTAGAAGCCTTAGATCCCTTAAAGAATAAGTAAACTTTAGTATCATTTTACGTAATCAGAATTCAAGTATTTTGAAAAACCATTGTGAAGAAGGAATCCAATCCTAAACATTGATAACTTAGAGACCAAAATCGCAAAATTTTATCATGAATCTCTCTCTTCTTCCAGGTGTGCTGTCCCAGAAAGAAACCGCCATTGCAAGAAGGAAACTGCTACACTCCTGAAGGGAATGTCGGACAGTGCATCAGTTTGTACTCCTGCCCGCATATTGCGAATAGGCTAAAACCACCCGTATCTAGCGCAAACATCGCTTACGTGCAGAAGTCCAGGTATAGATATTTGCATCGCCATCATCAACATTCTCCTGCCTTTCAGCATTAGCATGTCTTCTTCTGCTATTCTTCTCTATTACTCGTCATCTCATCGTTCACCTCCTTTCTAGCCGAACATATTGTACCCTATACGTATCCCCGATCTACCCGCGCATTATGTAGCCATGAGCCGACGACCGGTCACAATCTTGACCGCGAAAGCTCCAACAAGTACAACTAGCCGGCAGACAAACTAAGCCAGCAGTCTAGCCTCCTTAAACCAGCCAGATTTATAAATCCTAGCAAAACCCATAAAATAGATTGAGTTTATGTAACAAAATTGAGATCTAAATGGATGCCAAGTTGTGGACGTGACTGAAAATTTATTGCTATTGAATAAGTTACCTTTAAGAAGTCAGAATCAGAACTTTATTTGCTTTGAATATAGGTAGAGGTATAAGATGTTGTACATTAATTAATGAGATCGGCTACAGTCTACCTTACGGCGTGCAAATTATTACAAAAATTAAATTGTCAATACAAACAAAATAATGTCAACAAAACATTCAAATTAATAGTCAGTTATTAGTAAGTCGCCAAAGCTAAAGTCAACAGGACTAAAACACAAGACAATAGTCTCACGTACGTACTAGATCTAAAATGACGTAATCGCGGATGATGATATAACAATACATAAACACAAGGAAACATTGCATTAAAAATTAGGAAACCTGCTGGTCTAGAATAGGAATGTCAAGGATTTTTGAAGATGATCAGTAAATGTTGCATTTAAAAAGTTGATACGTTGTAAACAGCTTAGTGGTTAGCTAGACCGTATGAAGAGATCGTATGAATGACGAAAGAGTAAGTTTTCTTAGCCTGAATTGTCCCATTCCTCGGCAAAGGTCTCCTCCCATTCCTTCCGTGAATTACCTCGGAATTAATAATTCACGGATTTTTTATGTATGCTATTTGTCGTTCAAGAATCAGACATCTACCGTTATCATCCTGTTCATTTCAATTTACTTATCGATGAAGCATATCCTCTTCTTCTTCTTCCATTTTACTTTCAACCTGTATCTCAGTATTCACCCCTTTCTTCCTATTTTCTTTCCGAAATCTATCTATAATAGTTTCTTTGATTTTCCTACAATCTTATAGCAACATTTTCTATAAAATAGCTCTCAGATATCTACCGCTATAATAATATAGTCGACTAACTTGTTTCGAATCACTCGAGTTAATTCGCGCGTTCAACGCTCTAGGATAATATCTACTATGAAACCAGACAAGGTTTTTAATGCGTAGATAATAAAGATATCAATCTATGGATGAACAACATCATAAATACGTAGACGACTAACACATTACGTTTATCACTAACCTGTTTCGACGAGTTGAGACAATTGAGGAAAATCGCTCATAAATTGTCTGTATAATGTACGCTTTATATTACCATAAATTACCATTACGTAATAAGATGCTTTCGATAAAAACATGTACAATTAAATTACGCTAGAGTTTGAAGTTCAATCATAATATTTATTCATCTCGTGATTTCATAGTCTGAGCAGTGTTTTTATTTTCTGAGATTGAAACTAGTTCTAATTCATTTTATCGTCAGGTGACAGCATTCATCATATTATATCATCATCATCATCATCTTCCTGCCCTTGTCCCATGTTACTACGGATTCACGCAACACGTTTTTTTTCTTTCTTTCACCCCTGGCAACCGTCAAGCGATCATTTACTCCGTCAAACTTTTTAAAATACATCTTATATTTATAAGGATAGCAAGCGACATTTATCTAATTCGTGTTGGCAACAATGAAAACATCATAATTATTCCGTCATAACTTTATACGACTTAATACGACTCAGACTCGACTCGACTCGACTTTTTACCACTCAGTGGATACCAAATAGCAGGAAACGACAACGCGGCAGGCCCAGAAGGAGATGGCGGGATGAGCTACCTACAATCGCACTAGATCGCGAAATGTGGAAGAAAGGCCTTTGCCCTGCAGTGGGACAATATAGGCTTATAATATAACTTTATACGGACTTTATCGAAGCATACATTTATTAATGCCAGTCTATGCTTTGTCAACGCTCCAATTGCAGAACTGTCTTCTGCTTTCTATCAAATGTTTCCATCAACAATAAGACATAGGACGCTCTAGGTGCCAGGTATTTAAAAATGACAAACACATGTGATTTGGCATTTACTTTTCTTTTATCGTGTGGTTAGTTCGTAACCTGGTGTCAGAGTTTTTATGCCGCCCAATGGGCCTCTGACTTGGCTTTACATGCCGTCAAGAAATATCTCTCGGGCATGCTGGTTTCCTCACGATGTTTTTCCTTCACCGAAAAGCAACTGATAATTATACTATACGCACATGAATCCGAAAAATCAGAGGTGCGTGCCTTGGGTTCGAACTCGAGACCTATGACTTGGCAGTCCGACGGTCACACCACTAGGCTATCACTGCTGTCTGGCATTTACTGAATTTTAAAATATTATTATCACATTATATCCTAATAAGCTCCACAAAGAAACACAAAACTTATACGTAGATGACATAGTGGCGAAACTTGTCTAGCATCAGCAAATCAAGAGACAGAACCTTACAAAATTAAATGATTAATTCCAGATGCGAAGGAAAAGAACAGTACAGCATATGCTGCGGACCAGCACCGGATCGCATACCCGATGTACCGGTTCCGTCAGGAAACTGTAATGCTCAAATGACTGCATTGCCACCTGACCCTCGCACGGAGTGCTGTGGTGTGGACAGCAGAGTCGGAAACAAGATTGTGGGTTAGTATGTTTAGATTTTTAACGTAATAGATTGTTCATGACGCAGTCACAGTATTAAACTTTTGAAATGGCTCATGGGAATTCCTCGCAAATAACAAAATTCAATTTAAAATTTAAAAAACTCCTAACGAAAAGATGAAAGATAAATACCCACTTTCATCCTCCATATCTAGTAAATGGCTGCACCGATTTTGTTAAAACTTATCTAAGAACCATCGCCAAGTAACTAGATTTCAAATAAACAAAAAAAAACTGAAAAAACTGCATCCAAATCGGTTCACTCGTTTAAGAGCTACGGTGCCAGAGACAGACACAAACACACACTGACACACATTGCGGTCAAACTTTACACAGGCAACGATACTAAGTACCCATTTCTCCTTACACTACATACGTACTTATTTCCCTAAACTTGAATGTTCCAGGTGGAAACGCAACAACAGTAGACCAGTACCCATGGCTGGTGATGATAGAATACGTGCAGGGTACAGTCACGAAGTTGCTCTGCGGAGGTGTCCTGATCAGTGGCAGATACGTCCTGACTGCAGGACATTGTGTAGCTGGACAAGTACTGAATATTGGCACACCGTGAGTTTGCAGTAATTTCTTTAAGACATTCTAAATGACAGTGAGATCTTGGATTGGCTTTTGTAGGAGTTAGAGGCTGTTAGCTACTTGGCTCGGGATCACGAATCTACAACTGAGTTAATGGAAGTTTATCTTAAATCAACCAGAAATAGTGTTTGTACTGAGGCTGATTAACATAATGATATAGACTTAAGAATCTTTTTTCTGACTTTTATTCATTCTAACACATATTATTTACATTTTTAAATATTCTCATACGAAACAATATAAAAAACATTTAAAAATATAAAAAAATAGTAGCCCACCAGCACTGGTAACAGGGTCCGAGCTACCGGTGGTCAGGGCTCTTGAGAGAGGAACCTCCTAACGATACGCACCGTGTCCAGAAGTACTGCTTTCTGAATCAAGCGCTTGATCCAGCTGCCAAGCGAGAGCCTCCTTAGATGTTGGTCGAGGCTCTTGGCAATTAAGCCATTGGCTGACACGACTATCGGCACAATGACTGCTGTACTCACCTTTAATGACCTTTATTATTATTATGAGCCTGTTGTGTCCCACTGCAGAGCAAAGGCCTCCCTTCCCTCTTTCCATTTATCTCTGTCTTTGGCTATTTGGGCCCAACCCTTTCGACAAGAGTCCAGCTCGTCACACCATCTCCTTCTGGGCCTACCGCACTTCTGACCTTACATAACCTTAACATGTTTTTTTCCAGTAAGAGAGTACGTCTGGGAGAATACGACATTTCTCACGAAGGCCCAGACTGTGCAGCAGTAGAAGCTGGCGGCGAGGACTGCACTGAAGGAGTCAAAAGGATCCTCATTGAGAAGGTCATTCCTCATCCAGAGTACAATCCTGTCAGTCCATTGAAGAGGAATGATATTGCTCTATTGAGATTAAATGAGATAGCGCCGTTCACAGGTTGGTTTTTTGAACTAAAATAATTTAAAAACAGAAAAAAATAAAGACTGTTAGGGGTAACGAGGGTCAAAACGTCAAAACTGTATTGGATTGACATTAGCTACTGAACCACAACTAATCACAAGTCACAATAACAAGTCCCTAAGTTTCATCTAGGCACTCAGGACTAAAATGGATTAATGATGCTATTTTTGTCAAAATCATAGAACACTGGCCTAAAGTAAATTATGAACGATTAGCTCGTGGCTTAATAATAACAGCCGCTCGGGACGATCTTTAGGTTAAGCCGTGCTTGCCTAGGTTGGTCTGTGGATGGGTGACCACCCATTACATACCGAGTTTCCTCTGTGCCTCAGAAAGCACGTAAAGCCGTTGGCCCGAGTGTCATTTGTAGATCTTTGACAGTCGTTAGGTAGTCAGTGGCCCAAAAAGTCTGACAACCAGTCTTACCAAGGGGTATCGTATTACCCAGAACTAACTGGGTTGTGGAGGTCAGATAGGCAGTCGCTTCATGTAATATACTGGTATTCAGCTGCATCCGGTTAGACTGGAAGCCGACCCCAATATAGTTGGGAAAAGGCTAGGCTGATGATAGCTATTTTGCAAATAACAACCTCTTTACTTGAGACAATTTAGTTTACAAGGACAACAGATCTGTTAATAAAGTTTTCCATTACTAAATCTTTTTCAGACTTCATCCGCCCGATCTGCCTGCCAACCAAAGACCTGACTGACCCAGCGAACACTCCTGCCAACTTCTCGCTGTACGCTGCCGGCTGGGGAGCTGTGAGCGACAGGAAATCCTACAGCAATATCAAACTGCACGTGGACTTGCCGTTTATCACCGAACAAGTAAGTTATATGTAGATAGTAAGTCAATATTATTGTCAACATCTCTGTTACTAGCCTCAGCTGTCCGTCCGTCCGTCTGTCAGCGGGCTGTAGGTAGACAGTTGACATTTTCACAGAATGTGTACTTCTGTTGCCGTTACAACGACAAAAATTAAAGGGGGCTCCCCTACTAAACCCTTCATTAGTGAGTTCGACCCGCACTTGGCCAGTTTTTTTCTATTCATCTTTGTTAGCCATCATCTAGTTTCGCCGGTGACACAAAAGTGCAGATTTTGATTTTTGACACTGCAAAAACAAGACTTCAATTCAGAAAGATTTGAGATTGACTTTTGCACAGTGACTGATGTATTCTTAACTGCAGATACCATTGTGGAAACTAGGTATTAAAAGTTTATCTGAGTCACTCGTTCAAAAATTTGGGCAAATTTATTCATGGATCATTAATTAACTAGACCTTGTGACATCCAGGCCTAGACCATCAAACGAAAACAAAACCCTAAAACCCTCATTATGTAGTGGCGGTACTTTCATACAAGCCTAAAATCTCGGCTTGCCCTTATAACCTACAATTCTTCATGATGTTAGGGTTTCTGAACAGTCTGCTTACCGTAGGGGCTTGTGCTGTATTGTTATCCCCTAGGCGCGCCACTGCCATTATGCATAACTACCTTTCGCCCGCGGCTTCGCTAGCGTTAATTTAGAATTTGGCAATCAATTCGGGTTGTACTCTGCTTGTAATAATATCAACCATGATTCGAAAGACACGTGGCGCCATCTACTATCATAAGGACGCTATTGTTGTTTTCCTCGGGAACAGTACTTTTTTTCGGGTTGAAAGTTACATCCGTTTCTGTACACCTGACAACGTATATGCAAAATTTCAGGTTGATCGGTTCAGAGGTTTAGACTTGAAAAGGTAACAAACAAACAAACTTACTTTCGGATTTATAATATTAGTTAGGATTTGCAACGGACAGTACAGTTTACGCATACTACAAATCTTAGAACTATAGTTTAGTACGAATTCCTAACACCCTGGTCTTTCCCACAGAAATGCCAACCCGTCTACAGCTTCCCCGGACGCAGCGTCCCACTGTGGAAAGCCCAGCTGTGTGCCGGAGGCGTTACCGGCAAGGACTCTTGCAAGGGTGACTCCGGAGGTCCCCTCATGTACGAAGACGGAAGGACATATGAGGTCGTCGGAATCGTCAGCTTCGGACCGGTTCCTTGCGGCATGGAAAACGTTCCTGGAGTCTACAGTAAAGTGTGGGAGTATCTTGACTGGATTAAGAGTACTATTGTCCCTTAAATTATTTTCTTCTACCGTTGAGTGATCTAATTTGATTTTAAGCACAAACTTACCTTCTCTGTTGTAGACCTTAATGTTAGTTTGATAGTACAGAAAGTGAAGGTCAAAGCATAATAATTAGTATTAAGTTAATATCTATTCGAATTAGGTCACTTTCAACGTATACGATAGTCGTTTTAAAAAGACTTGTCCATGACTCAATTTCATATTTTGACTAGGAATATAATCGCCTTATTTGAAAACTTGTTCAATAATATGTGTATTATCGACCCTTTGATGAATTTTGTATTATTATATTAAATTGCTCAATTTTTTCTTCATGACAACAGTAAAATTAAGATAATATATAATAGATTTATTGAAATAACTTCATTATTGTAAGCCATAACTGTTTAATGCTTGCTGTTGAAAGCGTCAAGATTGAAGATTGATACTTTAGTTATTGTATTGATTCACTAACAGACATTGTACTTATTCATTTTAAACATGGTATTTTGTATTACTGTCATTTCACATTTAGTTTACTTTTGATTAGGACTGTCTGTCGATATGTTAAGGTTAGGTAGCTGCCACTGTCAAAACTGGCAAATAAGAGTGATCTTTATTCGCATTACCGTAAAGTTAATTGTTAGGTTGCTGCCGTCTGACGTTAACAAACTGTGAAAGGATTGTAGTCGGTAAAACTGCTCAAACTTGTTCGAAATCGGTATCTAATAACGTCTGTAAACTTTTGCTCTCTAATTCCCTCCTTCTCTTCCACACTTTTATCAAGATCTTAAATTATTTTGGGTAGCTGTCTCCGGATACATATCGACAGCGACACAGACGTTGACGTCTGCTACTTCTAAACATGACTAAACATGTTATGCCATTTTGTATATTATTTAAGTCCAAATCTTTATAGGTGGTTTACAAACTATTGCTGTCAATCTCTTTCCCGCCTTGTATTACAACACAAGTGATATAAAGATCTCAAGGCTGTTTAGCTGGTTCAGATCTGAATAGTTCGTAAGTCAAAACATCGACTATTGATATTTTTTTTGAAAATAAATAATTGTGATGATTTTCAGTAAATGTAGTTTTTATTTTCATCATCATCATCTGATCTGCCTAGGCTTTTAGCAATCATGTTGAGGTCAGTCTCCAGTCTTACCGGATTCACAGTCTCTCATGATCCACGAATGAGGAAAAGCCTTTCTTTGTCTATACCAATCTCCACACATATTGCTGTCAATCGATCATACTCATTGCCAATCTCAAATTTTCAACAAAAATTAATTAATTGGTTTTATTTCTCACTTACAACACCACACAGAACGATCACGCAAAAAATGCTAAAACAAAATGGACGATAACACCCTGCCAAAAATATTAAAACAAAATGTTGACTCAATAAAATAAAGAAAGAATAAAAAGTATAAGTTCACTCACCCCTGGCGTTGGTGGCTGCGTCTGCTATCTTCTGGAAGGCGTCCAGGAAAGCGGCAATCGCTACCAGGGCTGACCTGCCAAATAAGAAAACACATTTGAGATTGATGTTTTCTGTTGCACTAGAAAAATAAATGACATGAATTGAATCAGTTACGGTAACTAAAAGAAATTCTGTGGAATAAGTTAGGGCAAACAGCTTTTATTTAAATGCGCTAAAAAGAATTAAATAAACTTTTCCTTTCAAGTTATTTATTTATTTATTTAAACTTCATGTACAAAAGCGGTACATAGGCGAACTTAATGCCACAAGGCATATGACTTATAACGTCATTACACAATTTATATGATATAAAAGCTGATCTGATGATGGAGCTGGAAGGTGGCGTTCCAGCTCCATCATCAGATCAGCTCCAAGTCATCATAATATTGCATTGTCCCACGATATACATATGCTTGCAAAATTTCAGCTCAATCGGTTGAAGATATCTGCTTCAAAATTGAGTTGCAAGATTCCACCCGAACAAACATACATACATACATTGCAAGTTAAATAAAAGCTTGTAATAATAAAGCAAATGCTGTGATCGAACATGATAATTATAAGCAAGCTCCGAAATGCATTTTCAGAAACCATGCATTTTTTAATCTATTTCAATGCTACGGATACAGAAATGCAGCTTCATAATTTGATGTCCCATCCACATGATATTATCCTCTCACCTCCTCAATTAACGGCATTAGCAAGTAAACACTCGAGCCATCTATAGGGTGAAAGGGACACCAATCCACAAACGGGTACCACGTATTCAGTACATCATTCTGAACCAACGAAATTTTTCATCGGTATTTTTTTTTAAATCAGCTGTTCCATACATTTTGACCGTATTTGTATCAGTGGCGAAGGTTCCATACAACTCGATTCATACCGATTTCCCTTTGCAAAATGACACAGTAAGCCTTCTATAGACGAATCATATAATCACGTTAAATGTAATTATGTACTCCGGCTGACCTCTTACAGAAATTGACCCTTCGCTACTGGTAGCTATTGCATTTTGGTAGGAAACAGCAGCCTGTTTTTGACTTCCACCCTGTATACCTTGCCTTTTGGGATAGGAAATCATCCCCCCGCTCTGGGTGGAGTGGGAGGGAGTGTCAGAATTTTACTGACTAAAACCCATCCATGTTCCTTCTTTGCCCTTTGTGTTCCAGGGCCGCGGTATCTCTTTCGAACAGTCCCGCAGCCCTGCCTTCAGTAAACATAAGATGTATGAACATCAAACCTAACTCAAATTGATCTCACATTCCCAACTGCAGCCGTGACCTCCACGACAGAACTATTTACAGCACAACACAAATATAACAATAAACCTTTATTGCAGTATCTCATGTAGCAGTATCATTGTCAATTTGCGAGTCAACGGCCACTCAATTGTGGCTAAATGGCTGGATGTAGACGAGTTACGATGCATCGTATCAAGGTTAACTTTTCGTGATATTATTTGAATAGAGTCAATAATTTTATGCTGATGGTCATATTTATAGCTTGGGTCAATTAGGGCTAAGGTTTGATTGGACTTGCATTTCGCAAATCACTAGACATTTGTCGTATTAGGTCATCATCTGCCTAGCCTTTTCCCAACTACATTGGGGTCAGCTTCCAGTCTAACCGGATGCAGCTGAATACCAGTATTTTACATGGAGCGACTGCCTATCTGACCTCCATAACCCAGTTAGCACAGGATAATACGATACCCCTTGGTAAGACTAGTTGTCAGACTTTTTGGACCACTGACTTCCTAACGACTGTCAGATCTACAAATGACACCCGGGACCAACGGCTTAACGTGCTTTCCGAGGCACGGAGGAAACTCGGTATGTAATGGGTGGTCACCCATCCACAGACCAACCTAGGCAAGCACGGCTTAACCTAAAGATCGACCCGAGCGGCTGTTATTAATTAGCCACGAGCTCCTCATTTGTCGTATTAGGTAATATCCATAATCAGCTTTGATGGTCCCACTGCTGGGACAACGGTCTCTTCTCTGCGAGGGGAAGTGGATTGTAGTCCACCACGCAGGCAGCCAGATTGATAGATTTCAAATGTCTTCTAATTTTTGGATCTAGGACACCAGGGTCACAACTAGAATCTGTTAAACATTTCCATCAAGACGAGAGACAATAGAATTTTGGGGAGATAAACCTCTCAATGAAAGTTCATAAGCAAATAATGAATATCATTATTTCTACTTTACAAGGATACTTTCTTCTGTCTCAATAATTTACAAGAAAAATACTAAGCTTCATAAACGTTTTGGTCAAGTGTGGCAAGTCTTTCGATTTGTTCTTGTCGCCTGCACCATTCACGCGATGCATGTCAAACGGTAGGAACATATTCAATAGATATTTTGAAAGTTCTTGCGATATTTATCTAATCTGGTTTTAAAACTAAACTTCGAGAATCGCCCCCTGGTGAAAAGATAAGCATTTGGTAAGTTCGAGAGCGAGAATGACTCCATAGCACCGATTACCGAAACTGCACCGGACGTAAGTACTCAAAGCATCGACACTCATGTAGGCGTTATTACCGTGTACTAAGAATCTATTAGGTAATCTGTGTTATTACTTACTTCAATGCCGAGTGGAGTTTCGTGGCCTTCGATATGAACTCCTCCCACATTGGCGCGCTGTTCTGTTGGCAAAGAGAAGGAAATAGATTAATTTCATGTACAATATTAGGGTTTTTACAACTAAATCAATCATCACTGATATTATGAGAATACTCTACTACTAAACTTACACACAGGTATACTGTCACTTACGGGATATCTTCCGTGATTGTTCATTATTTTGAGCTCCCGATATTTCGACGCTGTTGCAAGCGCCATGATTGCGGGTTGAATATCGGGAGCTCAAAATAATGAACAATCACGGACGATATCCCGTAAGTGACAGTATAAGTTTAGTTGTAAACCGCGAAAGCTTAAAACGGTGTTACTCTACTACTCTTATACTCAGAGGCGTGCCCAGGGGCCAAAAATACGGCAAACCCATAAGGCAAGTAGACTGTTCAGAATCCCTACCACCATGAAGAGTAGTAGGTTATAAGGGGATGCCAAGCTTGTAGGCTTGTATGAAAGTACCGCCACTACATTCACTTGTATTGGCACTTGTATAAAGGATGACTGGTAATAATAAGTTACCGATACTTAATCAGGTGATTGTACTCATCGTTGTGAACAACTTTTATTATGAGATCAACTCATAAAAAATACAGCTGTACGATTTTCTTTTTTCAATATTGGTGAACACAAATGAACAGAACAGCTAAAATTTTAGATGTATTTGGTAAGAGGCATGGTCTGTCTTGATCGCCTTACAATTTACACTATGTCGCCAGACCCAATTTGGTTATCAGTTCAACATTAATGATGAAGACATCATCATCTGCCTAGGCTTTTCCCAACTACCAGTCTAACCGGATGTAGCTGAATACCAGTATTTTACATGGAGCGACTGCCTATCTGACCTCCACAACCCAGTTAGTAGGTACTGAGTAATATGCTACCACTTGATAAGACTGGTTGTCAGACTTTTTGGGCTACTGACTGCCTAACGACTGTTAAAAATCTACAAATGACACCCAACCAACGGCTTAACGTGCTTTCCGAGGCACGGAGGAAGCTCGGTATGTAATGGGTGGTCACTCATCCACAGACCAACCTAGGCAAGCACGGCTTAACCCAAAGATCGACCCGAGCGGCTGTTATTATTTAGCCACGAGCTCCTCATTAATGATGAAGACATACAACTCAATAATCATACCAAAACCAAATACGACGAAAAAGTAATCAACGAATTCGCACTTGAAATTAAATAGTACTTCCAAAAATGAATCAGTACACGACACAATTATTATAGACTACAGAAAGCATTCACGATTGCAATCAAATATCTCCAATATCGAAAGCTTCATACCCGAATCGTATCGAATAACAAAAATACAGTGATCTTAATTAACGAAGCAGTAAGGTTCTTGTTGGATTGCAACTGCCAGAGATAAAATAACTGTATACAGGATGAGATTATATTCTGATTGATGCTTCCATTTTGCGTAATTTGTCAATCACCTTGTGAAATCCGATACATTAGTGCCTGACGATAATATGAGAGCAATCAATCACGGTGGTGCGATGATGAATGTTGATAGTTTGCTGGTGTGAAAAGTATCTTTTGTTAATCTGATAGTAATGCTTAAGAGTAGGAGTTTAAGGCCCGCTTGAAACACGAATCGCTAAACGCGATTAACGCTAAACATATTTAAAACATCATTCTGTCTCTGTCATCTTTAAACGATTGATAGAAACAGAACGATGTTTTAAATGCGTTCTACGTTAAACGCGTTTAGTGATTCGTGGTGCAAGCAAGCCTAAAGGCGCGAATTACACAGAAAAGGCGTACGGTGAAGGCGCGACGCAGGCATGATGCCGCTTCAAAAGTTTTCATACAAAATGTACGTAGGCGACGTGTCGTGAATTACACTCAAGCGGCGCTGCGCAGGCACGCCGTTCTTTCTTTTCCTTATAAATTCCACGCCTGCGCCGCACCTTACGACTTACGCCGTTTCTGTGTAATTCGCGCCAGAGATTGATTTCTTACTACGACTGTTCAGGTTCGGTTTCAATATAGGAACTGATGCTGGCAGGCTGTGTTTGTAGGCAGCATCTAGAGATTTGCTCTGCAATTAGATACTTCATATAATGCAATGCAAGCCAAGAAGCCAATACTACGACGGGAAATAAGTAAATGATGAGGACGATGATAATAACGTGATGGTTTAGGTCCTTGGTTGCGATGATAAGGCTGAACTGAATGTAGGCAGTGACTAGTAACAATAACAGTAAAACATAATATTGACATAGCCAAAACCTTACCTAACATCATTACAAACAAGCCACTTAAGTTCCTACCTTAACACGTAACTGTCAAAATTCATATTCCTTCCACATACAACGCTACACAAAAATGTTCACAGGCTAATTTACTTTCAACTTTGTCACTTAGGTTTTAAAATTCAAATTCTCATACAGAAACCCAAATAATTCTCAAGGTAGTAGTTTCAATGGACGGACGGGAGCAATTTGTCAGTACAGGTGAACGGATAGATGGTAATTGTTCGGCTGTACATATGAAGGATGGAGCCGTTTACTCGCTTTTAACTTTACTTTAGAAGATAATATTTCATATCCGGTGTGGAATTAGAAATACAATATGATCATTAAGAGACTGCCTCGTTGGTCTAGTGGTAGCAAGCGCGATTGCTGAGCATGAGGTCCTGGGTTCGACTCCCGGGTCGGGCAAAGTGTTGTTGGGTTTTTCTATCAGGGATATCTCAGTAGCAGTCATGGCGCCTGGATTTGTGTCCGGTTGATGGCAATAGGCACGCCCCCTATTACATGCGACTAACGAAATGTGGCTTTACTATTAGGTAAACCTCTGCCGTACCCTTCGGGGATTACAGGCGTGATGTTATGTTGTCATTAAGAGACTTGAACTAAGTACGGGATACACCAGTTGAAAGAGTCTTCAAGTCATTTCTGTTAAATACAGTCAGGCGAAGGAAATAGACAAACTAGAATAAAAGCAAAAGCAAAACGGCCATAGCCTTGAACGGTACGTCGGACAAATCATAAAATATTCACGAAGAAAGTGGAATTCGTGGAACGAACACTAATCCAATGTCACTTAGAAAAAGAAATTGGTTACAAATGGTGTTTTTGGTAGCGAAGGTATTGAAGAGACACATTGTATTCTGTTAGATACAGAGACCATAATACGCAAAGTAATTTCACCACATCAACATTCTGCCCTTCATCATCATCTGCCTAGCCTTTTCCCAACTATATTGGGGTCGGCTTCCAATCTTAACGGATGCAGCTGAATACCAGTATTTTACTTGGACTGCCTATCTGACCTCCACAACCCAGTTAGTACTGGCTTAACGAGCTTTCAGAGACACGGAGGAAACTCGGTATGTAATGGATGGTCACCCATCCACAGACCAAGCTTGGCAAGCACGGCTTAACCTAAAGATCGACCCGAGCGGCTGTTTTATTTAGCCACGAGCTCCTCAATCAACATTCTGCCCTTATCAAAATTAAATTGTGATCGGCGAAGCATGCCTTCTTCACATACTAGCCATCATATCATCTATTAATAGGATTATGAAGAACAGGGTGTTAAGATCCTCAATACTAGGGCACAGTCGGTACCAGCCTCGCAACAACGCATACGTGCATTAGGCTGCGTCCACCAGAGATGACCGAGGATGCGTAACGAGACATGTGTGTGAAACTAACCAAAAATATCGCTTCTTTTTCACAGCTTGAGATATTCTAGCTATGTGATTGGTTAGTCCTCTCCTCGCTACGCATCCTCACTCATCTCAGGTGGAAACGCAGCCTTATTCTGTGACTACTGTGACTATGTCCTATCATCTTGTACTGTTCTCCTGCTACTGTTGCGGTGTACGTGTGAACTATACCTCAATAGAACTGTGAGTAACCTAGGTAATTACTTTTATTTACACTCCTGCCTAGCTACACACTCGACAACACCTCCATACATCTTTCACACAATCCATAGTCACATAGTTCACAACAAAACTCTTAAAACTGATACCAAGACAAACCTCTGAATATGAGGGGCATCCAAATTAAATAGAAGACAGTCAATGACGTGAAGACAGTCCCATTGTTAAACAAAAATTTTCCACACCACAGAAAATAATCTGAACCACACAATTCATCCATAGTTACTTCAGAACTTCTTAAAACTGACAAACAGCCTGATAGGAGTTACTACTATGTTCACTGACGGTCTGCCACTTATCACCCTTATGCCGTAAGTAATAAGATTGAAAAGTGAACATTCGAATTAAGTCAAAGACTCACTGTTACATAAAAAGTCAATCATTTGAAAGATTGCTATAATACCCTGCGTGAGACAGCGGTTACAGAGATCACATTAGGATGCCATTAATTTGCTAGCTATATCCAGTTCTTTGTCATTAATTTGAACTAATGCAATCATTATATCGTTATCTGTTTCATATTTTACTACCTTAGTCTTTCATTATGTTTTTGTTTCAATTCCAAATTATCATCTCTTGACCTAACCGAAACTAAATTCAGGTCGGCACAGCATTTCCTTTCCTTCCACGTAACTCTTTTAGCTGTCATCTTCGAAGACACTCTCTTTTATAGCTAGACCTATCATCATCTTCCAAAATCCATCCATAGTTACTTATTTTCCTACAGAACTTCTTAAAACTGTCACTATTCAAGTCTAATGTTCACCCTTATGCCTTAACTAATAAGGAAGAAAATTAGTCGACCGTCAGTGATATTAGTAGTTCATATCCGAAAACACGCACGCACCTTTGATTTTTCGGATTCTTGTGCATATAGTATAATTGTCACTTGCTTCGGTGAAGGAAAATATTGTGAGGAAACCAGCTTGCCTGAGAGATATTTCTCGACGGCATGTAAAGTCAAGTCGGAGGCCCATGGGCGGCATAAAAACTCTGACACCAGTTTAGGCACTAACCATACGATAAAGAAAAAGATCCGAATACAGTCGAAGACTCTCATTGTTAGACAAAAATACAATCATTTGAAAGATTGCCATTATAACTGCGTCGGACAGCGGTGAGACCACATTAGGATATCATTAATTTTAAAACAGCAGCCAGTTCGTTGTTATTATCTGTAATTTGGGATTTAGGTGTAACAATTTGGCAATCATTAGTTTGATAGATAATCCAATCATTCTATCATTATCCGTTTCATTTCCTATTACTTTAATTCTTCTTTTTTTGTGGTTTATACAGGGTGTAAACCGACCTTTCACGAAGCCGTCAACCAAGCATTATTTACATCAAACTAAGTCAATATTGCTGGGAAACCAACAACTTTTCAACTTTTTTTTTGGGGGTGAAAAATCACGTTTTACGGTAAAACTCAATGTTACGCACTCAAAACTTGGTGCTGCTGGATAGCTTTGAATAGTAAACGGGTCGTGGAGGTAATTAAAGTAAAGTTAAAACATTAAAAAGTAGTATTTTTTTTTTAAACTCATAAAAAACTTTTCAACTTTGATCCCCGATATCTCCGTAAATAGAAGGTTCCCAGGTATAGACCAGAACAAAAAAAAATCGCAATGATGGGGAGAACAAGTGCCTTTCGGCTTCGTTAAGGGTCTTTTTACACCCTTTATACCTCTTTTCTGACGACTGTGACCAAAAATACCACCTTTTCTAAATACACAAATTACGCCAGCTTCGGCCTAATTTAGATTTTATATGCTCTTCTAAATAGAATCAAATTGGAAGAAACATCCCAAGGTTTTCTCTAATATATGCCTTGAATTTAACGCCCTTAATATTAGAATTAATGTTCTATTCACTCTCATCAACAACAGAATGTCTTTCAACAGCGTCCATGAACCGACCTATAAATTAATTAATGACGATTTCATTAATTGCATTAACCAAAATCATTGATGACGTGACTACTAAAGTATTCATTGAAGTAATCAAATTGTTTGCGAAACAAAAAGTGGTGGCAATCAGATTCGCATAAAGGTGAGTATAGACTACAACATTTACTTGTAACAGAACAACGAGCCGCTCTATGATATGTTCTAGTGTATCATCCTTTTACGAACTAAACGTCGAGCACGCTCGCCTCTTTGTTACAAACCAACGAGCGTATTGGTGTAACATTTCGTCGAGCGTATTGGTGTAACATTTCGTCGAGCCACGAGTGCGGGCGATGCGCGGTTGCGGGGTGACGCGGAGGGAGACCCGAGGGAGGATTTACCCGTAACATAACGCCGAGCATTCGCAGGAACGTTACATTACATGGAAATGCTTTGGAAACTGAGCTTTTGCCTGTATTGTACCATTCGTAAGAACGTTACATTACACAGAAATGCTCCAGAAAATGTTGTAGTCTATACTCACCTTAAAGAGAACGTTGAAACAATTCGGTCATCGTTAATAGTAACTAATGAAGTCATGAATTTTAATGACTGATGCTAGGCATAGGCTACACTACTTTGTTTTATATTCGTCAAGACTTCTTATCAAATCATTTATGCAGCACTTTTTCGGACTGTAGGAGACTCGCAAAGCAACATCACTTGTATACTTTTTGGTCCTTTTTTTCGGATGAGAAATCATCAAATGACCCCTGCCGCTCTGGGCGGAGTGGAAGGGAGTATCAGACTCGTACTGATTAAAACCCATCCTTGTTCCTTCATTGCCCTTTGTGTTCCAGAGCCGCTGTATCTCTTTCGAATAGTCCCGCAGCCCATACTTCTTGGTCCTTACATTCCAATTTAAGAACATTATTAAACAAATGTGTACTTTGCGATCAAATTAGTCAAAAAGTAAAACAATCGGTAATTTACAATGATAAAGTAGCGCTTATTTTCAGAGGCTACATCATGAAACTCATACTCATTTCAAGATTATAAGCAGACGTAAAAAGAAATTACGAAAAAACCTTTGCTTGAATTATTCAGGTGAATAAAAACAGACTCAATGTCAAAGGACCCAAGAAATAAATCACTACCACGCATTTTACGGTTGCTTTCCTGAATAAAATAAGCTACTCAAAGAAATCAGATTCCTATCCTGAATTAAAATAGACGTAAACTGATTTGTTATGATGAATAAAATAAGCTCAAAATAGAACAAACGTGGGCAGAGAACCTAATAACAACCGCCCACCGTTTCTAACTTTTCTGTTATGAACTAAGTTCGTCTTCACCCGTGGGTGACATGAAAGGCATACAAGAGGAATCTATACTAATATTATGAACGTTGAACGGTTGAACGCGCTAATCTCAGGAACTACTGGTTTGAATTGAAAAATTCTTTTAGTGTTGGATAGCCCATTTATCAAGGAAGGCTATAGACTATACAACATCACGCTACGACCAATAGGAGCCGAGCAAAAAGAAGACAAGTCAGAAGCAGCGGGTGAAACTGCAGGGCACTGCTAGTTAGAATATAAGAGTCAGGCTGCTTCTCTAGATCAGCTTGGTTGAGATCTTGTAAACCTAAAAAGCTACCCTCCAGACGCAATAACTAGACCAGATTTTATTTGTAAACGCATGCAGTTTTGGTTCAGGAAATACGGACCAAAATCACAAAACGGCTAAACACATTAGAAAATGTTATTAGTTGCGCACAATGCACACGGTTTACTTGGTAGAAAGAAAACAAGAATCTGATTTGATGCCGTATCGTCGTAGGGGAGCCCCATTTGGTTTTTAATTTCTTTTTATTATTTGTTATTATAGCGGCAACAGAAATACAATTTCTGTGAAAGATTTCAACTGTCTACCTATTACGAATAATGAGATACAGCCTGCTGTCGGACGGACAGCGGAGGCTTAGTAATAGGGTCCCGTTGGTTACCCTTCGGGTACGGAACCCTAAAACGACAACATAGAAGCTTAAAAGACCATGTAACCTAACCTTAACAAGCCAAATATAATAAACCAATACGCTTGGTAACGGTGATTGAATTAGTTTCTACGAACGAATATCATAACTTTTTGTTCGTATTCAATTTATTTGTTAACCTTTATACGTGTTTAATGTAATGGAGCTTTTACATTGAAGTTAAAGCCGGCGCGAACCGGCAACGGCAAAGATTTGTCGATGTTATGCCGGTGGCGGATTGCGTCTGTAACCCTTTTTTTTTGGATGGGTAATCATCAAATAACCCCTCCCTCTCTGGACGGAGTGGGAGGGAGTGACTTTTACTGACTAAAACCCATCCATGTTCCTTCTTTGCCCTTTGTGTTCCAGGGCCGCGGTATCTCTTTCGAACAGTCCCACAGCCCCGGCAGGCATCGGCCCTTGCGGGCTCCTTCCTTTTGCTGACATCTCTGAGGCTCGCCTGGAACACGAACGCGCCGTCGACACGGCCTGTCGTCATAAGACGGACGGACGGTGAGCTAACCCATTACTCACCGTCCACAGGCCCGCGACGTCTGTAAGCCTTGTGTAATAATAAAATGTCTTTGTTGTGTAGTGGCGGTACTTTCATACAAGCCTAAAAGCCCGGCTTGCCCTAACCTCCTTCTCTTCATGATGTAAGGGTTTTTGTTGGCCAATAAGCACGCCACTGTTGATGTGGTCTATACTGCTTTACGGTGTATACAAGATCATCATTGTGCTGCTTTATCCGAATTTATTTTCTTCCCCAATACTTCTTTATTTGTCGTCATCTCAGTATTCACCCGTTTTCTAATAATAATATTATCATTCACACAGTCCATATAAGGTTTTTTTTTTTTACTACGAAAGATACTAGGTTCAATATTGTATCAAGTGCGTTGTATTCAAATAGCAGAGCGTCATCAAAACCTTTAGATTCTATAATTTCTTCACTTTTTTAATTGTATGGTGAATTCAATTGTATTTCCTCATTAAAATACCTGGGCACGCGTTGCAGTGGCCGATCTGGGAAACTTTAGACAGACTCGGCTGTCAGATCTCCCCGAAGACCATGTCTAACTGGATGCAGCTGAATACCAGAATTTTACATGGAGCGACTGCCTATCTGACGTCCACAACCCAGTTGGTACTGGGTAATACGATACCCCTTGGTAAGACTGGTTGTCAGACTTTTTGGGCCACTGACTACCTAACGACTGTCAAAGATCTACTAATGACACCCGGGACCAACGGTTTAACGTGCTTTCCGAGGCACGGAGGAAACTCGATATGTAATGGGTGGTCACCCATACACAGACCAACCTAGGCAAACACGGCTTAACCTAAAGATCGGCCCGAGCGGCTGTTATTATTAAGCCAAGAACTCCTCCCTATAATGAACGACAACGAATAATTGGAAATCCACAATCCACAGAAATATTTTCAGTTAAACACAGTTACGGTTCACATACGGTAACACGGACAGATAAATAAGCTTACTGAACTGTTTATGTTGCATGTAACAGAAGGCGAATGAACGGATAATTGTTAAGCTACCGAACGTACCGTGTCGGTGTGTACACCCCATTATGAATTCATAAAAACGCAGTGCAATCATATAATTTTGGCATGTATTTTCTTGTTAATGCATGATGAAATATTTGAGTAATGAATAGGAAACAATGACCTTTACAAATGGAAATCTGTCGATCATTTCAATATACATCTAGCATGTTCGTAATTTATGTTACAATTTTAAATTAAATTATTGATATTTCAATTCAAAATTGTAACATTCTTTGTAACATCCCCGAACGATTAGTCAGAGGTGTACCTAGTAGTACTCACATTTCGCCAGTTATATTATTACTAGCTAATTATTATAAATATACAATTTTCCCCGTTTTTGCAACATTTTTCATTGATGCTCCGCTCCTATTGGCCGTAGCGTGATTCTATAGCCTATAGCCTTCCTCGATAAATGGGCTATTCAACACTCAAAGAATTTTACAATTCGAACCAGTAGTTCCTGATATTAGCGCGTTCAACCAAAACAACTCTTCAGCTGTATAATATTAGTAAGTATATAGTTGTTTTGTACCCATGCAGGTAGTAGGCCGTCCAGAATAGTCTAAAAAAAAAAGAGTTAAAAGTCTTTTAATATAATTGATCCAACTGATCATGGAATCATCAGTCTAATTGTGTAATTCCACATTTGGCTTGCCTAATAAGCTTTCTTTTGAATTAATCAATAACAATATTTAGGATGGACATAGGCAATTATTACTTCTTCTTTTGAAAAACAAAAGCAAACAAACTAAACACAAAAAACAATTTTTTAAAGCGTTTTTGTGTTTTCGCCTGATAAAGTATTTTTGTAGACTTCTCATACGCACTCGATTCATTGACATAATGCTCTCCACATGTCTCTTTCACACACCTCATGAGTATATCACCAGAGGCCTGTAAAGTGACTGACAGTTTGACATCAAGCATGACATATGTCAAACAACTCACGGCTCGTGAGAAATATCAACAAGGTTGTATAGGTATGTAAAATTATCTGTTTTTTTTTCGGTTATCTGTTGACCGTAACCCCGGATTAAGTAGGGTATCGACAGCGGAAAGACGCTTTGTGTAGAGAACGGATCAGTCGTTTAGATTAAAACTGACCCCAATGAAAGACACAAAGTCTCAACAAATATATCCGTATGATGTACCGAAATGTATTATTACCCTTGATACTTTTGAACGTATGTACCGAAAAGCGTCTGGCACTAGCCTAGCCTGATCAGTTTTTTTTTGTGTAGATAACGGATCAGTCGTTTAGATTAAAAACTGATCCCAATGAAAAACACAAAGTCTCAACAAATATATCCGTATGCTGTACCGAAAAGTTATTAACTTTGATACTTTTGAACGTATGTACCGAAAAGCGTCTGGCACTAGATTCTTTTGAACACATTTACCGAAAAGTATCTGGCACTATCCTAGCTGTTCTAACTGATGGGACCCAGGCCTAGGCTATGAGTCTCTCTCAAAGGGCCATAATTCATCCCTGCGAGGGTCGGTAGATGCCACGATGTTCGCTTCACCATGTTTTCCTTCGCCATTTTGAGAGCAGTGCTATTGAAATTGAACGTTAACATCGGGCCATCACTTCTCTCAGCCTAAACACTAGCCTTTAATCAAACGGAGCTGCAACTTACTATTTGATGTTGACTATTAGTAATGCCATACTGGCAAGTTCTTAAGTCATCATCTGCCTAGCCTATTCTCAATATGTTGGGGTCGGCTTCCAGTCTAGCGAGATGCAACTGAATACCAGTATTTTACATGGACCTCCACAACCCAGTTAGTACTGGGTAATACGATACCCCTTGGTAAGACTGGTTGTCAGACTTTTTGGGCCACTGACTACCTAACGACTGTCAAAGATCTACTAATGACACCCGGGACCAACGGCTTAACGTGCTTTCCGAGGCTCGGAGGAAACTCGGTATGTGTCACCAATCCCCGGAGCAACCTAGGCAAGATCGACCCGAGCGGCTGTTATTATTAAGCCACGAACTCCAACTTCTAAAGTACATACTTAAACAAACGCACCACAATCAGCAACCCACTAAGCTGGCAACATTTCTTGACATTTCAATTTCAATACATCCCAATACCCTAAAATCAATAAATATAATAAGCCAACCCGTAAATCTTCAATATTCATTCCATTTCACCCTTAATAGCTTCCAAATCGCTCATAAAACTGTTTATAATGTTTGTTTGATCCCTAATCGATGTTGATTTAGGATTTGTGACGTAATTAGGGGTGTCCCGATCAACCATGAGGGTTCACGTTTGATTAATCATTCGAAGGATGTGTAAAAAGGTTGAGCGGATGAGCGGAACTGTGTATAGGGAGGTCTATGAAAGGCTTGCGGCAGCGGTCATCAACCTTTTTGCTATAGTAAAGTCTCAGAAAGAAGTCTGTATGCCGTAAAGACTTGCAACGGGGAATGTCTGTCAAAGCTCATTGAGGATGACGTGTCCAACTGCCCATAGCTCCCAATCTGACCAATGAGATCAGGCTATTTAAAATGACATTTAACAGATTTTCAACTAAAGACGGTGCAAGGAAATAGCTGTGCTATCGCCATTCGTTTCACAAATACATTACATCATCATCACGACTGTAATCCCCGAAGGGTTAGGCAGAGGTGTACCTAATAATACACTCACATTTCAGTTATGTTTAAGTCCCATGTAATGGCGGGCGAGCTTATTGCCATCAACCGGGATTACATCCAGACTCCGTGGTCTGCTACTGAGAAATTCCTGGCGGAAAAATCTTTGCCCGACCTGGGAATCGAACACAGGATCTCATGCTCAGCAGTCGCGCTTACGACCACTACACCAACGAGGCAGTCAATGATACCTTTATCCCTATTTCCAAAAACAGTGAAGGATTTTCAAATGAAGCGATGTAGAATATGGTTAGACATACTCGTGACAAAAGGTTTTAGAAAACCGGCGTACACAGGATGTGCTAAATTAAATTGATTTGACCCAACATTCACTACAATCATCTGCCTAGCCGTTTCCCAACTATATTGGGGTCGGTTTCCCATCTAACCGGATGCAGCTGAATACCAGTATTTTACATGGAGCGACTGCCTATCTGACCTCCACAACTCAGTCAGTACTGGGTAATACGATACCCCTTGGCAAGACTGGTTGTCAGACTTTTTGAGCCACTGACTACCTAACGAGTGAGATCTACAAATGATAGCCGGGACCAACGGCTTAACGTGTTTTCCCAGGCACGGAGGAAACACAGTATGTAATGGGAGGTCACCCATCCACAGACCAACCTAGGCAAGCACGGCGTAACCTAAAGATCGACCCGAGCGGCTGTTATTATTTAGCCACGAGCTCCTCAACATTCACTACCTCGTCGCTAAAAACAGGATAACGTACCAAAGGACCAAATGACGTCAAAAACATTAATAACTCCGAACAGCGAAGCCCAAACACAAAAATACTCCCAAAGCGGACACCGACAAAAACCGCGGAACAAAATTCTATTTTTAATCCATCCAAACAATTAACCCTCTCAAAGCGAGGGTGTGTTACCCTTCGATATCCCGTAACCCACTCGCCGCGATCCGGACTGTCCGTTAGCACTTGAAGCGGAATAATGTCTGTGTCACATGTTACCGGGTTTATGACGTACGATACGGGTACGATACGATGACGTGAAGGGTTTCATGAAGTGCATTTTGCGATATGAGGAAATGTACTCTGTTGTATTTTAGTATCAATATACAGATACGTTATGTCATCAGCATTTGTTTTAACTATAACTGTTCCACCTAAAAATCTAAATCAACAACGGCGCCAGGTATTCTGAGGAAGCAAAGTGAACCTCACACACGATGTCCCCCCTCCAGTGGGGGTTGAGGGATCTATCCGAATCCACTGATAGCGCTGTCGATGTGCCAGAGAACTGGTCGAAAATCATCTAACACAACTAGAAGAATCATCAACACGACGAAGAAGAAGACTGATTTAACATTACATAACAGCACGCTACAGGCGTGCTGTTATGTTACTTTGTAGCTGCAGTTAAATTTTCCTGGTGGAAAAACCCAATAACACTTTGCCCGACCTAGATATCGAAGCTAGAACCCCTCTCGCAGTCGCGCTTGCGACCTTTAGACTATTACAAAGCCTTGAAAGACATTAAGCATCTGCACAAGTATCCGTGATTTTTCGTTAACACAAACTTCACTACAACTCCCGAGACGAGGCCGACACGATCACACATCAAACATTTACTACTAAAGTCCAACTTGCTACTAAACTACAAATGTTACTGTCACATAAAGTAGTTGTCAAGGACGAAGGAGGAGACGTCTAAAAGGGTGGGATCATCCCTTGTGTATCCCGGTTTCGAGAGCCTCGGGTCACATTGGGAGAAGCTCGTTCATGCGTAATAATATCTTGGTGACACGCAACTGTCATTAGAGTTTACGATACGACTGCGGGACGAGATGGGACGTCACTTTCGTTCTGTGAAGGTTCTTGGACATATTATGTAGGGCAGTAATGGACCTTGAAGAATTGTAAAAAACACATAAACATTATTGAAAAAGTCTATTGCAGGAAAGGATTTCTTTATTTAAGACACAGGTTCTAAAACAGGTAATGCTGAGACAGAGCAAAAAGCAATCAGAGACATTAGTTGACACATCGGGAAAAAAAAGTGAAAACATTAATGAGTGTCCAGGGAAATTCTTGCCCGTTCTTCTCCACTATAACATGGGCAACTAGCTTCATCAAGGTGGCATAAAACAAACAGTGTGTGGTATTGAAAAGTAAATCAATAGAGATTAGCTAACTACTTCATTATTAAGATCTGAGAACATTATGTTGTTGTCCCATGGTGAATGCTGCGTATACCTATAATAGGCATACATACCAGCACTTTATGTTATTTTATTGTTTCAAATTAATTCTTAGTATGTATTGCTGTTGGTGTAATAAATAAATAATTGATAAAGATTCTGAACCCTATGGATACGAACAATAAAGTATCAACCAAACATTAAAACCCATCATTAAAGAGAAACCGCCAACCAACAATACAAAGCACCAACTGACAATAACGATGATTTGTTTACCTCACCATATGCCTGACCCAATTGTTACGAAAATCGCGCATCGCATCGTCACCGTAGCGTATAAGTGAGGCTATAAAAGTCAACGACCCGGCCTACCTTGTTAGGGAAATCAACGTAGCTAGCGTTGGCTCAAACGGGGCTCCTTAACAAGGCCTTGATGGGAGGGCAAAGCTTTTCGCGATTGGAGGAAGATTTAGAGGTCATTTTGAAGATAGGCTTGTGCTAGTGACTTGCCTTGTGACTTGCCAAAACTCACTAGCTTTAGGGAAAGTGGTAACTAGCGTTTATGACACACACCTCAATAGCCTCAATTGACATCTCAATACCAAATGGTTTGCCAGAGCGTTGGCAAACAGGAGATTGGAATAGGAAACATCCCAAGTGTCCGGATGCAGCTGAATACCTGTATTTTACATGGAGCGACTGCCTATCTGACCTCTACAACCCAGTTAGTAATGAGTAATACGACATTCCTTGGTAATTCTGGTTTTCTACTTTCGGGTCTCTGACTTCCTCCCGTAACCCCGTACCTATTGTAACGACTGTCGAAGATCTAGAAATGACAGCCGGGACCAACGGCTTATTTACCATCTATACTTATTTTATAAACAGGTAAAGTTTGTACAGACGCCAGCACATCAAGCTACCCGAAACTGTCAAATTTTCCCAATCAACCTTAAACCTAATGCTATAACGATTCAGTTGAAAATCCAGTAAAGAAGTTTGACATATTGTAGTAGCTTGATGTGCTGGCCAGTCTGACTGTACGTTTGGATGTAGAGGTATTCTTCGGAACTACTAATCAGATTCCCAAAATTCTTTCACTAATCCTTCATTATCCTCGAGTGTATTTTTTACCGTGTCATAATTTCCGATCATTTTTTATTTCGTATGGGATATCATCAAATGACCCCCCGCCCCCGCTCTGGGTGGAGTGGAAGGGAGTGTCGGACTTTAACTGACTAAAACCCACCCATGTTCCTTCTTTGCCCTTTGTGTTCCAGGGCCACGGTATCTATTTCGAACAATCCCGCAGCCCCGGCAGGATTTCCGACCATAACGAAGAAAAACTAGTCTTACATACAATAGAAATGCAATCATTAAACAGTCCTGCTTCATACATAAAGCTGAAGTCTCACAGAATGATACCACCATAAACACCACAGGCAACTGCCTCAGTTAATGGTGCAATATAACATTATACAGCCGTCTGCAGCTAAGATATAATCTCTCTTTATTACTGCTTACGACACACGCGGAAGAACAGGTGGTGACCTATATTTAACTGGGTATCAGCTCGATCTGTTCCCATAAAGTATACAAGGTGTAAACAGACCCTTCACGAAGCCGTCAACCAAGCATTCTGTACATCAAACTAAGTAACTGTACGCAAAAATTATTGGTGGGAAACGATTTTGTTTTTGGGGTGAAAAATCACGTTTTACGGGAAAATTCAATGTAAATCACTCAAAACTTAGTGCTGATGGATGATTTGAATAGTAAACGGGTCATGGAGTTAGTTAAAGTAAAGTTAAAACCTTTAAAAGCGTATTTTTCAAAAAAAACTTTGTCCTCCAATATCTCCGTAACTAGAAGGTTCCCAGGTATGGTCTAGAACAAAAAAAATGATCGCAATGAAGGGGAGAACAAGCGCCTTTCGGCTTCGTTAAGGGTCTTTTTACACCCTTTAGAATGACAATGCAAGAGGGTTTGTGGGACATTTCACTTGAGCGAATTTTTGCATAATCAGCCAATAATTTTCCGCTGGGTCTCATTCTCCAATTGGGTATAATCCACCAAGCGCGCCCAATTCAAATTGGTGGAAGTCACATTATTCAGGTTCTTGAACTTCCCCATATTTCTTCAACCGTTTTTTTTGCAGTAGTAATGGTATAAATACAAGCTAGGTTAAGTGCATGCCAGACTGGGTTCGTAATTTCGTACCACTTCGAACCCACCACGGTCTACAAATCGTAAGTCGGGGCAGTGTCCATTAGGCCACCACCACAAAACAATGGTAGTGAATAATCATATCAACATACGATCTGTAATAGAAATACATGTTTATCATCATCTTCCTGCCCTTGTCCCATGTTACTTGGGGTCGGCGCAACACGTTTTTTTTCATCCATTCTCCTCTGTCAACCGTCACGCTATCATTTACTCCTTTATCTTTCATATCATTCCTCACACAATCCATCCATCGTTTCTTTGGTCTTCCTCTCCCTCTCCATCCATCAACGTTTATATTCATCACTCTTTTAGTCACATGCGATTCGTCCCTCCTCATCATATGTCCATACAGAGACAGTCGATTCCCTTTCAACTTTTCTGTAACTGGCGCAACTTTTAAACTTCCTCTAATATAATCGTTACCTTATCCATTCTTGTCACACCACACATCCACCTCAACAATCTCATCGCCTCTACATGCAATCTTTTTTCGTCCATCTTCTTCACAGCCCAGCATGTTTATAAAAACGCAAATTAAAAAGCTGCTGCTACTGAAATAACCAAAGCTTACATATTCCGCAACCACAGCTCAAATTCACATCACAGCCACAAATATGACCCAGTCATAATATCATAAAATTTAAACAACCTTAAATAAACGATACGAGAACCGCGCCAATATAAACTGTTCGCTCGTAACGTAAACTTGGAAGTCCGCAAACGTAAAATTGTGTAACCGAGGTTCTGTAAACATTAGATGAGGTGTATGCACAAGACGTTAACGTTAACGTAATTGTGACTGTCTAATGGGCTGGTGTATTTGAAGTTTGTGTTAGGACGGTTCGTCGATAATTGAACTACTAAATAACTATTTAGTTATATGCGAAAGTTAAACATTGGTTTTGGCAGCAGTGAATTGATCTAGAAAGCGTTGCGATTAAAAGTTAAAAAACCGCCAAGTGCGAGTCGGACTCGCGCATTAAGGGTTCCGTACCATCGTAGTAGGGGAACCCCCTTTAATTTATAATTTTAATAATTATTTTTAATTTTTTAATAATTTTAATTTTTAAATACGAAATACACATCCTGTGAAAATTTCAACTGTCTACTTATTACGGATCATGAGATACAGCCCGCTGACAGACAGACGGACGGACGGACGGGCAGACGGACAGCGAAGGCTTAGTAAGGACCCTCTTACTAAGCCTTCGCTTCGTTGGTTACCCTTCGGGTACGGAACCCTAAACAGTATACACAGAGTTTGTATTAAAAATACTAACCGAGCAACGACTTAAAATCACGAACCATGTAATCACAATCAAAGATGTAGTAGCTCTTCAAATATACGCGTCCATTGACCTTGGCCAAATTATAAATCCTTCCAAAATGGCAGATGAATAGCGAAAACAAAATCGCTAGACTTTTGTATGAGTGTAGTATGCTTAGCTGATCTCATCCCATGTTTAATGAGCGTTCAGACTTGCCCACTTTATGCCATCTGCAAAAAGTATCTAATCGACACGCCTCTGATTCTTGGGAAGATAAGGAATAATCGTCTTTTGTTTTTGTTGGTACGTTCTTATCAGACTTGAGAAGAAGTAAATTGGAAGAGGTAAGTAAATTAGTAAAGAAGTATTCTTTTGAGATCTGGTGTATGTTCTATCGTTTTTGTTTACTTACTTTGGTGAAAATTGATTCATCCATACTAATATTATAAATGCGAAAGTAACTCTGTTTGTTTGTTTGTTTGCTACGTTTTCATGACTATACAGCTGATCGGATCTTAATGAAATTTGGCGAGCAGATAGATTTTATCCTGGAGAAGGAGATTGGCTATCTTTTTTTTTCCTCACTCATACTCATCAAAATTACCACGCGAACGAAGTCGCGGGCAACAGCTAGTTTTCTTATAAATGGAGCTAGTTTTCCGATATTAACAAGTGATTATGATAACCCGAATGTAGTGAAAAATTACGTTAACTATCTTAATGATTACCTTGCCACTAGACGATTAGACTGCCTCGTTGGTCTAGTGGTCGCAATCGCGACTGCTAGCATGAGGTCTTGTGTTCGATTCCCGGGTCAGGTAAATTGTTTTTGGGTTTTTCCACCAAGAACTTCTTAATACTAGCCACGGAGTTTGAATTTGTGCCCGGTTGATGCAAAAGGCTCGCCCCCTATTACATGGGACTTAAACATAACCGGCGAAATGTGGGTGTACTATACCCCGATTTCTTTGGCCTAACCTTGGCCACTACTCGGTCAAAGCCTTGCTTCATCGATCTCCGCATCTAGCCAGTACGTTATGTTCCGGGCCCAACTAATCTAAAAAGTATCATCCATCCGAAAAGAAAAGAAGAAGAAGATTCTTATCCTCACATCTCAGATTTTTCGGATTCATGTGCGAATTGCATAATTATCACTTGCTTCGGTGAAGGAAAAGATCGTGAGGAAAAAAAAACAGCATACCTGAAAGATATTTCTCGACGGCATGAAAAGCCAAGCCAGAGGCTCATGGGCGGCATAAAAACTCTGACACCAGGTTAGGCACTAACCACACGAAAAAGAAGAAAATTCCAAAATCCTCATCATCATCTGCCTAGCCTTTTCCCAACTATATTGGGGTCGGCTTCCAGTCTTAACCGGATGCAGCTGAATACCAGTATTTTACATGGAGCTACTGCCTATCAGACCTCCACACCACAACCCAGTTAGTACAGGGTAATACCTTACCCCTTGGTAAGACTGGTTGTCAGACCTTTTGGGCCACTGACTACCTAACGAATGTCAAAGATCTACAAATGACACCCGGGACCAACGGCTTAACGTGGTTTCCGACGCACGGAGGAAACTCGGTATGTAATGGGTGGTCACCCATCCACAGACCAACCTAGGCAAGCACGGCTTAACCTTAAGATCGACCCAAGCGGCTGTTATTATTTAGCCACGAGCTCCGAGAAAATTCCAAAATCCTCATTTTGCCGAATAAAACCACGATAATCATCTACCTACAAATGCTTTGTAAAACTAAACAGACATGTTATAAAAACGTTTTACACGGGCGCTGACAGAACGATACAAGATTAGGTGCGCGTGCGACTGTTTACTTTAAAACACGCGTACAATTGAACCGGTCGAGTTTGTTGAACTATATGGCACGTGGTTGAAGCAAGAATAGATGGTGATGAGATTTTAATTAGGCTTAACTTTAATGAAGCTGTTAAACAAAATTTAATTCTTGGGAATCAATCAATTATTATTAAATAGCATGTTCTTGTCTAAACCCAATTAAAACAAAAGATTATGGAATCATCGAAACGACAAAGAAGAATGGGCATGGACAAAGAATTATTACGTAACTATATACAGATTTTGTTTGCCCGTAAGGATATCTAATATTCTTCACCAAAGTTCAAACTTCAGTGTCACAGATATAAAAAAAAATCAATTAGATTCAACCGACATGTGACCATAGTCATCACAACGAGAGTATGCTCTCAAAAAATTCAAAACATTTTTGCAATACATGGACTTTTCACGCAAATACTGATGCCAACGCATAGGCATGGCACAGCCCTTTAAATAATAAATACATCTAATTCCAGTACCGCATGAGCCCACCTGTCTTCCATAAACATAACCGACAGGTTACACCACATATTTCATTTCAATACCACAACGTACATGTCCAAATACAAAATTAGCTCCCCTACCAATTAAAGGAAAGGCGGGAACGCATTTTACTCCCCTAATAGACATGACTTGTAAAGCTTCGCTATACAGAAGGCGGACTATAAGCGAGGTAGCACTGTAAGAGAAGCGGTCGCTGTGCAAGACTCGTACCTCTCGTAGACTTTGACTTTTTAGTCGTCTTACAACGGCAGCCCACTTCATGTATCCAATGACCACTGAACATTCATAATCAATAAATAGGTATTTATAACATTTTAATTATTTAAAAATAAAAATATTATTCAGTATTATGACGCATGACGTAGTTAAAACACCCTGTTGTTCTATTATGGTAGGTAAAACAAAAATCGCTCCTAGAGCTATTTTATGCCGGGTACATCGAGTGGACCACCTTTGTAAGACGACTAAAAAGTCACGGTGTATAAGTACTGAGTAGACACCAATAAACACCAAGCTTCATAATATCATGATGTCAGGTATACTGCATTCTTTCTTTTTTTTGTTAAGTTTGCTTCACACTAGAAATTTCTCATGTATTTTAAATGTCTGAAATGCATCCATGCATTTACAAACATTTAAACTCACATACACCAACAACCAGCTACGGAACAATTACCTGTAGGTCATAGAAATATTAATTGTTCCGTGCGGGGATTGAACCCGCGACACGCGGCGTAGCAGACAATGGCTTGGCCAAAGCACCAACCGTGCCGTCAATAAATAAATAGCAAGGATGTACGTGAGTGTCATCGCAACTTTGCTCACAGCTGGTTATAGGCGTCCTCTCTATCTTGACAAACCTTTCTGATCCATGCTTTTAGATCCAGCAATCCATTAGGACTGTTGAGTTGCTATCCCAAGTTGCCCTCGCAGTACCCATTTGGTTTGCAATTTAGTTCAGCTACCTCATTTGCAGCTAGTAGCAAACGCGTTGCTAGTAAACGAACCAGTTTTCGAAGGTTTGGAGATTGGCAAATCCCTCAGTCTGCTTGAGCTCTGGTTGGCAATTCACTTTTGTTCATGTCATGGTATGAACGTTCAAAGGAAAAACGTCGTCCTGAACTTTTAACAAGTAAAATTATGACATAAACAGGACATCGACACAAGCGTGACTATATGCAGTTAAATCATATCTGATTTGGGTGCAGCGGTATCCATATAATTGTTAAGGATATTATACGCAAATTATAGGTTTTGGGGCACATATAAATTGCGTATAATGTAGGACGTAATTGGAAAGGACATGATATTTGGGGTCGAAGGGAAGGAGTACAATAAGTGATGAAAAATTTCGAGACTTATTCGGGTTTCATATGCGAGGTTCTTTTGAGGAACGGATTCAATTTCGCTGGTATAGCAAAGGCAACATTTTGATCAAATTCGGAAAATTCAATATACCAAATTACAAAATTATTTCTCAGATCATATAACTCTAGAGACATCCTCTACTGCAAGATGTATTAAGCTGAGTAGACACAATCAAAATCGTTACAAAGTATTTCAAATCTACACAAAACTCAACTCACGTTTCCTAACCACTCCTCCCTTCCACTTAAAAGGAAGATTTTTCGACAAAAAACAGACTCTTCCCATGAGTATTTAAAGAACATAATTAGTTCAGACGCCGATCATGGGGACGCAATCAAAGATTCTTAAAATAGACACGAAATTAAGGGAACAGGAAGGAAATATCAACACAGCAACACAAAAACGAGTTTTTTATTTCCTATACTTCGTTGGGGCGGGTGTGAAAAGAGTAGACTGTTTGACTAAGTAGTTTTAGTTTCAAAGCAAATTATGAGAAGAGGAACGAAAACTTTTTAAATTTTAATAACCTCACTTTTGCTGTATTCGGTACTTTAATTATTACGCTACTAAAATATTACGGTCTGCACTTGGATGAAAGAGAAACACATTTTGTAATAATGTTAAAAGATAATTTGAAGAGATCATCTTTTGATATCTCTTATGAAAGGCGACTTTAGAACCTAAATATCTCAAAGGAGTAAAGACAAATAAAAGAAGTCAATAATTTTGAAGAATCAGCAGCTTCGTTAAATAAAGCTAAAATTCTCAACAACACGAGTTTCAAAAGGCATGCAGATAAAATAGAAGTCGAATAAAGATACAATCTCAAGATAATCTGATATCCAGTAAAATAGGACAAAACAGTGTTATATCACCTGTGTCTACAAGATAACAGTTGAAACTGTGCCAATTGCATAGTTGTGCTTATAATGAAAGTAGGTGAAGCTTCACATGCACTAGGTAATAGAAATTAAAGTATTTAAAAACTGTTCTTTTATCAATCTATACTTTTAATATTATTAAGCTGAAGAGTTTGTTTGGTTGAACGCGCTAATCTCATGAACTACTAGTTCGTATTGAAAAAATATGTTAGTGTTAGATAGCCCATTTATCGAGGAAGGCTATAGGCTATATAACAGCACACTGCGACCAATAGGAGCGGCGCGTCAATGAAAAATGTTGCAAAAACGGGGAAAATAGTATTTTTATAATAATTTCACGCAGACGAAGGTCGCGGGGAACAGTTAGTTGAAGATAAAACTAAACAGCGTTTGACGTAGGATTGAAATAACAAAAGAAAAGATGGAAAATTAAAATACAATCAGTGCCCAAGAACGGATGTGATTGCCTTTAATTACTTCATGTTGAAATAATTTGAGGTAGCAAGCTTATTTTGACGGATCCCCAGTTATATTGAAAATAATATTAATGTCGTTGATGGATACGTACAAGTAGAAAGAATTTCCTAAGGACTAAGAGATACGATCGTTGATAGTGACAAAATTAACTGGCAGGTTCAGCTAGAAGACTATGAAAACGTTTATGAAAAAGAAACGATATCAACAAAAAAATTAAACATCACAAACAAACCAAGACAAAGCAGAAATAAATCAATAACGCAAACAAAATATCCAGACAGACAAACAGAAACGAACAGAGCAAACTGCTAGGAAATCGAAAAGTAAAACAATATTAGGTTTAGTAGTAGGGGAGCCACCGAAATAGAATTATGGGTACAAAGTGAGGAAATACGGAAAATGTATTGTGAATACTTCATGCTTTATTGCATACGTTTAGTGAAGGGTTAGTAGTTTACGTTGCCGGGAAAGATGAAAAAGATTTGCCCAAGAACATGAAACAAATCACAGCACAGACAAATTCAATAAACTCTCTGCTTCAAAGTTAAAACTGTATCTATTGCAAAAATCTATGAAGAACAACAATACAAAAGCTTCACTCCAATACAAATTTCGAACTCCCTAAAACACAACATAAAGATAAGTCTCTAAATAACCAACTTCATAAAGATGAAGAAGCTAATAATAGATTAAAATGCATAAAAAAAATGTAACGATAGCGTCACGAAACGAGCTCAGTGATAATATCGAGACATAACTCGATTTAGAAGATGAAGGGTGCACTAAGAGCTTCATAAATGCGTTTAAGCCGGCCATATTCTATAATAGACGAGGGAAAATAGCAGGTTTTTTTTTAAATTTTCTTTCAGTCTCTTTTTTCCCTGCAGTTTTTGTTTGCGTTGAAAAGATTTTAGCAGATGCAGAAACTGATTAAAGAATTTTCGCAACTGATGTACGCGTATAATAACTAAATGTAAGGATCTATTACTCAATACTCAATACATTTATTGCTTCCACAAGTGTAGTTAGATGGTAGGTTTTACAAAGTTATGATCATTGTGGACCCTATCGGGCACTGCAAAAGTGGGAGAGAGGAAGAGGGCTTTTATTTGACTAAATATTTGAATATTCATAAATGTATTATTTATAATGCAATCTAATTATCTATTAGAACATGTTTTTTATCTAATTTAAAATTTATCATAACATATCATTTTTTTTATTAACTTGGACGAAGCAAAAGGAGTATGCAAGGATCGTGCCGATGCCATTCTAGTTTCTGTCTACCGTCACGGGAAAAAAGCGTAAGTTTATGCATGTTTGATTTGAAGAATTATTCTGTAATCCGATTTCAAAACAACACACATTTAAACCAGAGCTAGCAAAAAAACTAAACACCTTCACCAATTAACCTACAAAATTTTATAGCTGAAGAATACTTTCCAGGTGGTCTGCACTCAAACATAAGCACGCAAAACTCCACAAACTACCAAGCCAGGTGCAAACGTTTAAAAACCCTAATAAGCAGAGCTAAAACACACAATACTTCGGAGCCAGCGAGCCCTAAACACTTCGACATCAAAAAGGCCTACCACATACAATATTCATACATCACTCTAAAAAAAATTCTCCGCTGACGATGGCTTAAAGTTAAGGACATTACGTTTAATCCCCTGCCGCTCTCATTCCATAGCGAGAGCCTCTCCACGTAGAGGCAACTACCACTCGTGGCAATTAAAAATAAAAACACGGGTAGAATAGGGCTGGTAGATATGAAATGTGATTCTAGAACACCTGGAAATTTTAATATTGAGACAAATGTGTGAGTAAAAGTTATCTAAAATATACGGCTCCGGTCGTGTTAATTTAAAATTTGACAATCAATTCGGGTTGTAGATACTCTCCTTGTAATAATATATTTAAATCATGATTCGAAAGACACGTGGCGCCATCTATTATCGTAAGGACATTATTGTTGTTTTCCTCGGGAACAGTACTTTTTTTCGAGATGAAAGGTATATGTCCGTTTCTGTACACCTGACAGCTTATATGAAAAATTTCAGAATGATCGGTTCAGTGGCTTAAGCGTGAAAAGGTAACAAACAAACAAACTTATTTTCTAATTTATAATATTAGTTAGGATTGCAAATAACGACAATGACCTAGCTAACACCAAAGCGACCATACTAGAAGATCAATCTTTTAAAGTACTAATAGGTTACCGTAATAGGAATCTATCATAGGTACAAAATAAGCATACGAGGATCTGATCTAATAAAAGTTCTCTACAGCATTAAAGCAAAAATGCTATAGGCAATATTGAGTCACCTGACAGACCAATTGATAATCTTAAAAGGGAATAATCTCAACAAGAAGACAATAAGCATACACTTGTTAATTTCTCGATTGGGTCTCACGGCACCCTAAATAAGAGAGGTTTTTTTTTGTAATAGGGGGCGAGCCTATTGCCATCATTTTGTCGAACCCAGGACCTCATGCTCAGCAGTCGTGCTTGCGATTTGGGATGGGAAATCATCAAACAACCCCCCCCCCCCCCGCTCTGGGTGAAGTGGGAGGGAGTGTCAGACTTTTACTGACTAAAACCCATCCATGTTCCTTCTTTGCCCTTTGTGTTCCAGGGCCGCGGTATCTCTTTCGAACAGTCCCGCAGCTCTCTAGAACATTACAGTAATTCCTCATAATGATAATGATGCTATAGGCAATATTGAGTCACCTGGCAGACCAATTGATGATCTTAAAAGGAAATAATCACAACTAGAAGACAATAAGCATACACTAGTTAATTTCTCGATTGGGTCTCACGGCACCCCACACATGAGAGGTTTAGTTATTTTTAGCCCGAAACCATTCAGTAATGCTCACAGCTCTATTCACCCTCGACAATAAAGATATGTGTGTACTATTCCAGCCATTTGTCAACCCTAATATCGCCAGCTCAGGCCTGACCTATATCGTTTGTAATATTTAAAGGGACTTAAAAGGTAGACCGAAATTAATGAATGGGCTTCAAACTGGAGCACTATGGACCGTTTATAAGCAAAATGTAGAATAAAACATTGATGGAATGGAATCATCATCTGCCAACTATGTTAGGGTCAGCTTCCAGTCTAACCGGATGCAGCTGAATACCAGTATTTTACATGGAGCGACTGCCTATCTGACCTCCACAACCCATACATAATACGATACCCCTTGGTAAGACTGGTTGTCAGACTTTATGGGCCACTGACTACCTGTAACGACTGTCATAGATCTACAAATGACTGCCGGGACCAACGGCTTAACGTGCTTTCCGAGGCACGGAGGTAACTCGGTATGTAACGGGTGGTCACCCATCCACAGACCAACCTCGGCAAGCACTGCTTAACCTAAACATCGATCCGAGCGGCTGTTATTATTTAGCCACGAGCTCCCCCATTGATGGAATGGAAGTGAAATTAAAAATAAAATTGCTGTTGAAGACTGGAATTCAACGCATTTGACTGAAAAGCATGGCCGGTGTTACAAAGTGTAAAATGAAAATGGTTTTGTCGAAACACAAACGAGAGATTTTTTGCTGCTGACAGTTTAATTAACGTAAAACAAAGAGTACGGTCTATTGGTTTTTTGAAGTTTATTTTGGTGAAGGCAGACTCGGGTATAATACAGGGTGTAAATAGACCCTTCACGAAGCCGTTAACCAAGCATTCTGTACATCAAACTAAGTAAACCTACACAAAAATTATTGCTGGGAAACGACTTTTTTTTTTGGGGTGAAAAATAACCCTTTACGGTAAAACTCAATGTAACGCATTCAAAACAATGTGCTGGTGGATGCATTGAATAGTAAACGGGTCATGGAGGTATTTAAAGTAAAGTTATAACCCTAAAAATATGTATTTAAGAAAAAACTTGTGAAAAAGTTGGAACTTTGACCCCCAATATCTCCGTAACTAGAAGGTTCGCAGGAATGGTCTAGTACAAAAAAATGATCGCAAGAGCGGGGAGAACAAGTGGTTTTCGGCTGCGTTAAGGGTCTATTTACACCCTTTATAGAAGGATAAAAATTACGTGTACTTGCCCGAGTCTATATTAATGTCTATTGCCCTATTCCATCTCTTAATATGGAAAGTGAACATTATTTTTCTGATCACGAATCATCATCTGCCTAGCCTTTTCCCAACCATATTGGGGTCGGCATCCAGTCTAACCAGATGCAGCTGAATACCAGTATTTTACTTGGAGCGACTGCCTATCTGGCCTCCACAACCCAGTTAGTACTGGGTAATACGATACCCCTTGGTAAGACTGGTTTTCAGACTTTTTGGGCCACAGACTATTGTCAATGATCTACAAATGACATCCGGGACCAACGGCCTAACGTGCTTTCCGAGGCACGCAGGAAACTCGGTATGTAATGGGTGGTCACTCATCCAGACCAACCTAGACAAGCGCGGCTTAACCTTAAGATCGACCCGAGCAGCTGTTATTATTTAGCCACGAGCTCCTCTAAAACATCTTGTTCATAAGGGACTGAATGACAATAAAACGAGTAGCACAAACATGAACCATATAAGAATAGATTAATGACTCAAACAACAAAGGAGTGACAATGACAGAGAAGAATGGATTTGTATTGTTTACGATTTACATGAAGACCTCAAAATTAAGCTTTTTCAAGCAAATGTGAAGTTTGTGACGTGAACGGGGCTACGGATTAGCTGTGGTTTGTTTATAGTGACCTATTTTACATTACAATGTTTTTTTTTTCTGTTTGTAGTTTTCATTTATTGAGGAGCTCGTGGCTAAATAATAACAGCCGCTCGGGTCGATCTTTAGGTTAAGCCGTGCTTGCCTAGGTTGGTCTGTGGATGGGTGACCACCCATTACGTACCGAGTTTCCTCCATGCCTCGGAAAGCACGTTAAGCCTTTGGTCCCGGGTGTCATTTGCTGCACGGTTCGATAGTAGTAATGAGACAAAACGTCGTCACGCGGCTAACAGCTGATAGGTCAAAGGCGCGCGCGCGCGAATTTCATACGGCTGTTGTGTTATTGACACAGACACTGAAAACGAGATTTTTACTCTTGTTTTGAGTTCCCGATATTTCGGCGCTTACACGGTTACAAGCACCATGATCACGGATTAACTAAAGTTATTGCGGGTGGGTGTTTAAGAGCAGACAAATCGGTCTACACTCTTTCTTTTTCGTTTTTCGCGCACGGTACAGCTACCACTGTCACTCACAACTCGATTCTGGGCACAGTGCCCTTACCATGAGTTTGTAAAAAACTGTCCTCGATATCGAAAACTATCGGATATACGTCTCGTGTCGTAAAGCAGTCGATGAATATGAAAGAGACAGGGCGATAGTATTCTATAACGAATAATACATTTCAAACTCATGGTAAGCCCACACGAAACTCACTGTGTCCGCTCGCGATGTTTTCATTATTAATGATAGTGTTTGTGACCATGTCGGTTTCAAAACTTTTACTTATTGTTTTACTAATGAAAAAAGTATTAAAATCCCTAATGATGATTTCCCGCTATTAGTCCGTTTTTCACTTTCCAAACTAATTAAAAGTCTATTATTGCACATAAGACTTTCCACGTGTTCCGAATCGAAATCATATTAGTGGGCGATGTAAGCCAATATCCGATCGTTACATTCTAAACAAATCATCTTTATTTTGGTCTAGTTAAGGTTCAAAATCGATTGACAAGACCCTTGTTTTATCGCTCAATATAAAAGCAATCTTTATTGGTACATAGTTAAAGTTCAATATTGTTTGTCTTATTACCAGAGTGAATGTATCGTAGGCAGACGTAGTGATGCGAACGTGTCTGGAATATCGATACAATAATTCGACATTCTTGTATCTTGACACGTATTTCGTGTGTGGAATGCGGGATTTTCTTATTATTGAGATAAATGGGTTTTGCAGTGGGTTTCTAAGTCAGTTATCGTAGGTTTTATAAATGAACAATACGGTTAACTGGTCTTAGAAGGACTCACTTTCTTTTTCTCTGGGTAGGATTTTTTTTATTGGGCTTCAGTCTCATTTGATTTATGTCATCAATATTGTCAGTCGTGGAGTTCCACGCATTACTAGTACATACTTTTATACGAAATTGAATTTATATGAGCATCCACGGAGATTCTGCACAAACCTTTCCATAGAAAACTACTACATTTTGGAATGGGCAACTGGTAAACTTCATCTTTCTAACTGCTTTCTTTCTAACAAATAAACGCTTTGAATTGAGTTGAGTTTTTGAGTAATCAAAAAACCTTTACGAACTCAACAACTTGTAATAAACATTTCAATACAGAACGATACGGATCGCATTGTGAGGAGTTCCCTGTCTCTGGAGCACTAACCACCGGTAGCTTGGACCCTGCTCCCGACACCGGCGTACCACTATTTTTTATATTTTTAAATGTTTTTTTTTTAAGAAAAAAAAAAGAATAAACGAAATATAAACAATACAAATCATCGATAAATCTTTACAATAGACTTCGTACAACCCTAGTCGTCCTACAAGAAGGGCGTAGGTCGCCATTGTGAAATTCGGGCCGTACCTCACAGATCAGAAGATAGTCCCTTATTAAGAAACCGCTGAACAAACGCTAAATATTTCTCCGGCAGACTGTTCAAAGGCTTCAACATTGAAATTGAATAGTATTGTGCAGACATTCATTGAAGGTCTTGAATAATGGATAAAAATATATACAGATGTTTACCTGAGGAAATAAAGGAATCGGGAAGGAACAGGTTGAATTGGATTCGTGTTTTTGGGGTTCCGTACCCGAAGGGTAACCAACGGGACTCTATCACTAAGCCTCCGCTGTCCATCCGTCCGTCTGTCAGCGGGCCGTATCTCATGAACTCTTAACACACTAATAAAGTTTATTTAATAATTTAATTCAATCATGGTTCGAAATATACGTGGCGCCATCTATTATCAAAAGAACGTTATGTTTGTTTTCCTCGGGAACAGTACTTTATTCGGGATCAAAGGTACCTTAAGTCCGTTTCTGTACACCTGACAACGTATAAGCAAAATTTCAGGATAATTGGTTCCGTGGTTCAGGGGCGAAAAGGTAACAAACAAACTTACTTTCGCATTTATAATATTAGTTAGGATATACCACGTATCATACCAGGAAAGACAAAGGGATGAATAACCATACTTGTAAATGATGTTGGTGATGATACCACGTAGCTTCTCTTATGTCGCAAGGAGTACTAGACTTATCTGTACTATTATTTAATATTATAAAGCTGAAGAGTTAGTTTGGTTGAACGCGCTAATCACAGGAACTACTGGTTCGAATTGAAAAAATATTTTAGTGTTGGATAGCCCATTTATAGAGGAAGGCTATAGGCTATATATCATCACGCTAAAACAAAAGGAGAGGAGCATCAATTAAAAATGTTGCAAAAACGGGGAAAATTTATTCTTTTTATTGTGAAAGATCTAAGTCCACGCGGACGAAGTCGCGGGCACAGCTAGTTTACGACTAAAGCTACTGTGACTTGTGTCCCCAACAGTGAGAACATTACAAGCTGATTATGCTGTTGATGCTGCTACTGAATTTATTCCTCCCACATACATCACCTTAACACCCAAACAAAACGATCATTAGCCGTATCAGAGTTATGAAACAACTTGTTACGCTCTGACCCACTTTCATTCACATCTGATACGACCTTGAACGAGACGAGACTTGCTCCATTGATTGTGGTTGCTTTACATTTCTATTGTGACACTACAGCTTGAGCTATAGTCTGGGTTACATAGTAAATTAATTTAAGTATTGCACCGGTGTGTTACTATGTCGCAAACTATGCACGCTGAGCCGAAAAACATGCATCCATACGAGACGTCTGCGCTGCCACCGACGAAGCCGTGGAAGTCACAATTTTTTGTCCAATCTATACTTCTATACTATATAATATTATAAACCTGAAGAGTTTGTTTGGTTGAACGCGCTAATCTTAGGAACTACTGGTTCGAATTGAAAAATTCTTTTAGCGTTGAATAGCCCATTTATCGAGGAAGGCTATAGGCTATATGACATCACGCTACTACCAATAGGAGCGGAGCATCAATGAAAAATGTTGCGAAAACGGGGAAAACAGTATTTTTATAACAATTTCACGCGGACAGAGGTCGCGGGGAACAGCTAGTAAAATATACACGAAAAAGAAAAAGTATTGCACCCATTTGCGTTACTTTAAAATATAGAGAGGCATGATCTTTCAAGGTGGAATGACATCAGCTCGTAAAAGTTCATTACAAATCAATGGCCTCCTAATAAATTGCCAAAATGAACGGCCATCGAAGATTTTTATACACTGCACGTTAGGGCCAAAATAAATTGGTGTGCCCAATGTCTCTCTTATACAAAAGCAACGGAGACGAGAATCCAATCATTCTTAGTATAAAAGAATAGTAAAAGAAATGGTTTGTTTAATGTGACCTTTTATTTTTAAGAGTCTTTCGAGTATTAAAAATAACTACAAAGACAACGCAATAGGAGCCAGGAAATAAAGCAAAGAAGAAGAAGTATTGCAGTTTCTGTCCAAGATAAAAGTAGTTTCATTTGAAAACCAATCTATTATTAAAGATGACATAGCAATAACAAAAAACAAACACAAAGGAGAAACGAAGAACACACAAGAAGGCACATCAAAATCACCCGACGTTGATCATCAATGGGGTCAAGTGTCCAAAATTATTCTTCCAATAGAAGACCTTGTGTTGGATAGGTTTGGCCGAAAGCCAGAACTAACTGGAGACGGTAACAGTGTTATATTTAGAAAGTTTCGTAATTAAGAAAGTGAGCTTTTTTATTTCGCACATCAGCTGTTTAGTATCCTCTTGTGTTTCAACTTGGAGGAAACTATCTGATGAACTTGGAGCATTTGCAAGTTGAAAGGCTTGCACTGTAAGTAGGTTACCGGACGTGAAGAGTTTACCTAACAACATGAGTAAAATTTAATTAGCTAATTCCATAAATGGTTTAATGGGCAACATAACATTGAAGGTCGACGTTAATATTATGCTTCCTCTGGGCTTGTAAAGGACAGTGTTGACAGACACGGTTGACCACATCATTTTAACTTTCCATCAGGTGTGATAGTGATCAGACATAAGCAGTGATAGCCTAGTGCACTGTGACCGTCAGACTGCCAAGTCATAGGTCTCGAGTTTGAGCCCAAGACTAGCACCTCTGATTATTCGGATTCATGTGCGTATTGTATAATTATCACTTGCTTCGGTGAAGGAAAACATCGTGCGGACACCAGCATGCCTGAGAGATATTTCTAGACGGCATGTAAAGCCAAATCATTCGCCCGTGGGCGGCATAAACAGTCTAATAAGAGGTTAGGCACTAACCACACGAAAAAGAAAGAAAGTGGTCACTACGATGATACAACTACTATAATCGTGGACATTATGATGGCCTATCAATGATAGAAAAGTTTGCGATATTATACGAATGTTTATGAAAACATTAATTTACTCGCGCCCTATTGAACATAATTGGCAAAATGTGGGAGTACTATAGGTACACCTTTGCTTAACTCCTCGGGGATTACATGCGTGATGTGTGTATATTAATTTATTTAGTACGACAGTTTCGCACAGACAAAAGTAACGAAATTGGTGTATAATGTCTTCCAATCGCCTTTCAGTTAGGGCAAAAGCGTGTGATCAAATGCCAAAACAAATTGGATTTATTTATGTTTATTCATCACAAATTCTATCAATCATATTGAGCTTCATTCAATAACAAAATATCGGTTTTTGGAAATTGCTTTTCTGTTTTTCTACTCTAGTTTTTATATTCTATAAAACTTTCCAACTTTAGCCCTTTCACCTTATCCTTACCAATACTTTAAATGCGAAAGTAAGTTTGTTTGTTACCTATTCACGCCTAAACCACTGAACTGATCACCTCGAAATTTTAGCATATGCGTTGTCAGGTGTACAGAAACGGATATAGGGTTCCTTTCATCCCGAAAAAAAGTACTGTTCCCGAGGAAAACAACAATAACGTTCTTATGATAATAGATGGCGCCACGTTTTTCGAATAATGATTGAATTATATTATTACAAGCAGAGAACACCGGAATTGATTGTCAAATTCTAAATTAACGCGAGCGAAGCCGCTGGTAAAATGTATGTATCCAAAAACCGTAAGGTTTCAACCTGAAAACTTTTGACTGTTTGATACGATCTCCAGCCCTACTGACTTTAGGTCCTCTGGGCACGATTTTATTAAGATCCCTCGAACCACGATCTGAATACTTAAAATTTCCATTTCTATAGCAAACCGACTTATAAGATTGTTTGAGTTAAACTTATGGTAAGTGGATTCAAGGATATGTGTGTGTGTTTTATGGAGCTGGATCCTTTGGGACGATTCTTGGGTAATCTGGAGCTCTGGACTGTTGCCAACGTAAGCTTTATTTAATGCTGCAGTTTGTACGATTATCACTTTTTTATTCGGATGATCGCTTTTATGTTGAGTTTTGTGGTATTTATAACATGTGTTTTATAAATGGTTTTTATGGTTGTAAGTTTATTAGTGGAAGAGATTAAAATCTTGAACCGCAATTAATCTGCCTGGTTATCTAACTAACAAAAACTCAAAGAGGCCTCTTTGATAGTAGGTAGGTAGGTAGGCTAAGGGATGTAATTGTATGTTCTCGTTATATTACATACAGTTTAAACCAGTTTTTTGTTATATATTTATCCATCTTATACCATAGATGTGCGGTCTACTTTATCATCTGTCTAGCCTTTTTCCATTTATGTTTGAGGTTGGCTTCCAGTGTAACCAGTTGCAGATGAATACCAGTATTTTACATGGAGCGACTTCCTATCTGACTTCCACAATACAGTACTGGTCTGCGGAGGTCACGTGTGGTATACAATACCTATCTAATATCCGTACTTAGTTATCTATAGTAAAAGATGGACCAACTAATTCTTATCGAAGACCAACTAGCAAAATATCAAATAACTTTTAATGTTTCGGTTGCCCTCTTTCTCTTTATTGTTTGTAGGTCAAACCGTAACTCAAGAAGCTTTGATATTGATACAACTGAGAGCTGTAGTACTAATAGTATCGCTTCCAGGAAATAATAGCGTCTTTGGTTAATGAATATAACGAGCTTAATATGTACGGTGGTCTTTTCTTCATCAGCTTTTTCGGTCAGACAGTCAGTCGTAGAATACTGGTATTCAGCAGCATTTGGTAAGAATGAAAGTCGGACCCGACTTAATTAGGAAAAGGCTACGAAGATTTGAGGGGTATGGTCGGCCTGAACCCGGCCGAAGCCTGAACTATACTTAGAACCTTGTCCTATTTACCGACATCAAATTGACTAGCAACGAGGTTATTGTGAGAAAGTTCAGTGATCTAAATTTTTGTATGAATCGTACAGCTGACAACACGGTGTCTCTTATGACCTTCAGTTGACTCTTGAAGACTTTAAAACTAGTTAAATGTCTTTAATGATTATTGATCTCCGAAATGATTAGCAAGTATTTCGCCTTCACAAAATTCTAGCACATAAGTGTTTAACTTAAGGCATGAAATCATACAAGCTATTAAGGTACAGAACTGACTAAATGCAATGATCTAAGAAGGAGTTAAACCACATATTTTTTGTGTGACATTCTGTCAGACCACCTTGAACAAGAGACAGGTCTACACTATACTATCCTAGCACACTGCATACCTGATTGGATGCGGTCATCACAGGGACATTCGTATGGTCCGTTTATGTTTCGAACAAAGAGTAGTTTGAAAGTGACGTCAGTAGGTGACTTTTATATTCAATCATAAGGAATTAATGTAGCTGTAATAGTTTCATTACAAGCGGATTTAGATACTGTTTAAATGAAAGATTGCATGCTTAAAACTTTGTTATGTGCAATTTTGTCACAGTTCCAGGATGGGTCAGGACAGATGGGCCAAAATCGTCACACAGTGGGTGCCTGAAGACGGTCGTCGACACAGAGGCAGACTCAGGAAACGCTGGCGTGACGGTTTGGATTCGCTCCTGACTGATTGACTAGAAAAGGCAAAACATTGAGAGAGATGGAAAGGAATGAGAGAGGCCTTTGCTCAACAGTGGGACAAAAGACGTTAAACAAAAAATGAAAAGTGCAATTTTTAAGTTTCAAGTCCTGAGAGCGCTGCCGCGCTGGGACTTAAAAGTTTGGAATCCTTTCATGCAAAAGAATTTGCAAAATCAACTTATAATGTTACAAGTGCTGGGGCCTCGTCTCTATGCAAAAGTATGAACAGATTTTAATTATTCTCGTGGTCTAAAATTAACACTGATAGAATATCTATAGACTCATCAATGAAATCCGAATCTACCATATCAAGATCTACTATGTGACTTTATGCAGTGGATTCCATCATTGTTATTACTACTACGCAGTATACACTGTATACCTTTTGATCTCTGCTAAATAATTGTCTATTATCTCTTTCTTTAAGTACTACGTTCACAGCCAGACAGCATGTCCTATATAGGTCTGTTCCTATATTAATCTCGCAATAAAAAGAGCAGAGGGTGTCAACTATCATCATGTACCGTGAGACCAACAAAAGGAAACTGTTCGTTAAAACGCTCGTAAGTCAAGGGCCTAGCTGGTACTACTTAGGACCAATCATCTTTAAACTAGCTCAGAACACGGGGTCCTCAAGTGACACTAATGCTGCGGTACTTTATCTTCCAGCTCTATTTCAAATAGACCAGTTAGGTACAGGCACTTCAAAATTGTCAAAAGAAAAAGATGAAGCTACAGTTCAGTCAAAAGTCATAATTTCCGGGAAAAGGGCTTTAGTTACACATTCTAACAAGAGTAGATCTCTATGGAGAAGAATGGGCAAGAACTCCATGAACACTCTTGGCTGAGACAATAACCAAATCAGATGGCCTAGACAAGTGACTATCGTTTTAAAAGCTTTCCGCATTTTTACAACGACTTTCAACTGGAATTAACATAAGATTTTCGGTAACCTATGTCAGCCTCATACAAATTACTCCCACAGCTTAGATTTAGATGAGATAGTGATCAAACGACGGCCTTACCGAATCGAGGCTTCGCAAATTTCGCCAGGCTAGTTGAGCCGGTCAAAGCAGATTTAACTCTTTAGTCCAATTCAGCTCTCGAAGTCCGGGATCCCACATGAAAGGAGCTTACAGGTATTTGCCGGACATATTTAAATCCCAATTGATTTAGAATTTTGGGATCGACTAAAGCTTTCCTGATTTAAGTAATATCTAGACCGTCTTTGAACCTTTGATAAAAATCTTAAAGAAAAAGTCGAGTAGGGTCACAAAAACCAACCTCTTCTTTTAGTATATTTTTAGAAATTCCAAAGACATTCTCAAAAAAGTTCAAGACGCTTGTACAATGGCCCTTAGCATTGTTCCCACACAATAGGCCCAAAAACTCGTACAACAAAGTCAACAGAATGTATGAATATGCAATGGCATGCCACGGTTAAGTTCAGAATGGAAAACTATTATTTAGATAAAGACGACACGAGTGCGATACGATGTTGGGAAAATAGAAAAACTCCGACAGAATAGAAGCCAGACAAACGGAGCTAATTTCGGTTTAGTTTAATCTCTACAAGAAAACCGTCAGTTTTCGAATAATAAAAGACGATTGAAACATAAAACCGAAATAGAAGAATGACCCTGACACTAATAAGAAAATTAAATAAACGTTAATTTAGAAAAACTTCGTCAGTTACAAATGTATCTACAAGAGCTTGTTTGACAGTTCAATACATTTCGTATTAATTATTACAGATGTTTATAATCTTACAAATACTATTAAATCAATCATACTTTAAATAGAGCTCCTAACGCGTAAATAATTTCTACACTCTTCATATAATATCTAAAAGAGTAATAACTAAAAGAGATCCAGAGAATATGTCAATAAGGATCACTATCAAACTAAACATCATTCGTATCGAAAACTATAAAAACCTCAAACACACTCCACCCACCTTCAAAAACAAACTTGGGAACATCGCAGTCATAATTATTGATACAGATGTTCAAAGGAACGTCTACAAAATTGAAGGCTTCGCAGCTCGCAGAAGTACTCGAGCCAGACTTAGAAATTGCGATAACTTTCTTGTTAGTGAAGAAAAAACTTTGTTTTATCCTAAGACGAGAACTGGCAGGTACGGTTATGAATACTTAATACTCGGCAGTATCGATCGACGATAGGATCTTAAACCTTTCAATGTGTCAAGATAACGAAGGTTTCTGAAAAGTTGTGTACTCCTAAGTAGGAAAAAGAATCTTGTGTTTTTTTCCGACAGTGAAATGAAAGGCGTAGTACTTAACAAAAATCTTTAGTTCATTTACTGACTGACAACGCATGGCTGCTAGATCTGGAATAATTAAATTTTGTGCCCCCAAGAGTTTCTATAATTATAACGACGAAAGGAGCTTGGAGAGAGGAAGTATTTTTGAAAATTTATTACATAATTGGGGATGAAAGTTTGTATGGGAGAAGTTTTAGCAGTTTTTGTTCTACGATTTTGGGCACACGGTTTGTTGCATTTAGTTAATCATTTTAAAGATCATACGATATACCTGTTGAGGTAAAGCTAGATTTAGGAGCTCAATTAAGGAATACTGATACTTAGCTGGATCTTGTTAAACTGGAAGACGACCTGAATGTTATGGTGAAAAAGCTTTGATCAGAAACAAACTCAGACAGAACTTCATAGTAACTGACATCAGTCCGGGGTAGTGGTCCAACTGCTCTGTCCAACTAGTTGGACCATGGGTCATTACTAGGGGCAGTTGTCCAACTTTAAAAATAGTTGGACCACAGCACCTTTTTGAGAGTTCCGTGGTCCAATTCATTTAACATGTGCCTAGGTTTGAACAAAACATAGAAAAACTTGAAATACAAAATTTCTAGTATAGAATACCGCATACACCACAATCGATACTTTTAAAGACTCATGACGTTAAACCCAACAGAACGAGGACCTAGGTACAATCGAGCTCGTTTACAATCAAGCAAATATTTATTTTATTCGGAACGCGTGGTGGTGTGGACACAAGTGGTATAGTCACAAACGAAGTGTTGGAGTAGCTTTTAAAGACTATGTTTAGGTATAGGTACGTCGCGAGTGTGATCAACATTCAATGAGGAATGAACAAAGTATGAGAGATACCTATAGAAAATCAAGTCAGTCTAGTTAATAAACAAAGTATGACAAATACCTATGTCTAATCAGTGAGTATTAGTCATTAATACAAAGCTCACAAATAAATAAAGAATGAACATTGCAAATAAATGGGTCAATAACTAACAGAACAACTAGGCAATGATGAGACACTTGCCTTCTAAGATATTTTCTATGGAGAAAACATTTTTTTTACGATATTGATAAGATAGGTCTTTATAATGAGGTCTGTAGTAGACATAGTCTTAGCAGACAATAATCTATTTGTAACGAGTTCTGAAAATCAGTAATTCACTTAAGGTCGTACCTTCACTTATCTATTCACAATTCTATAGCCTTTATCCTAATTTATTTTGAGATTGTTATCTTCTTCCATATGACTATCAGCCGCCATATCAGCATTCAAACCCATTCTAGCTTTATCATATTTACCTTTCGTTTCAACAATCGTCTTTACCAATAATAGTCGTCTTAACTGAATCCATTACAATTGCTGAGCTGACATGCAGCTTCGCATAGTCGAAGTAGTTGGGCCAAAATTACGCCATTTCACTAGTACACGTACAACAGTCTGGTGTGTCAGATGATAGTGTTAAGCTCCATTATTTGCGCATCAAACATGTGTCAGGTTTATTTCCCTATTATCACCTATGACCGTTTTTACAATCGTCTTGACCACTAACATGTTATTTTTGCATTTATCCCAAGTCTTGTGGCGGCTCAGAATGTCATCTTCTGCGGTACATCTCTGTAAACTGTAGTTTCGGTATTTACCCCCTTTTTATTAGTTAGCTATATCATCCTTTCCTTTATAGTTTTGACAGTCATCTTTACCATTAACAGTAATCTGAACTGAATTCATTACAATTCCTCCGAACTGTCCTCTTCGCATAGACGAAGTAATCGTGCCAAAATTGCGGCGTTTCGCTCAAACACAACTGTCTGGTGTGACGGATGGCAGTGTTATGCTCAATTATTTGCACATCAAACATGTGTCAGGTTTATTGTCTACAGTTCTGCAGTGTTTCCTTACTCTTTGATGTTTAGTGGATAAAGTTGTAACGTTTTGTGAGTGTTACTCGGGATTATATTCTTCATTTCGATGGCATTTTTTAACTATCAGTCGGTGTCTTTAGTTAAACTAACGTATACATGTTTTTATAATAACTAATGACACTGACACTTGAGAAAGTATTACAGGATACAGACAAAGTTACTACCATCTAATTTTCTCAATCTAGATTAATGAGACGAGAGACTTCCCCCAATCGGTAATCGGCTTTCCTAGAACCCAGAATATGTAGTTAATTATTTAACGAGGCTTTGAAAAGAACTTCTTTAAGAAAGGTGTTGCTACAGACATTATTGGAAGCGATTGACAATCTATAATTCCTAATGAATAAGACACCATCTGGAAGCTATACTACCCCTAAGACCTCATTTTCCTTCCTTTAATCATTAGCTTTATCTCTTACACGTGTCCCTACATTGTAACCTTGTATTTCCGATTAATGCCAACGCTGTGAGCAACATTTCTCACCATTTTCGTAATCATAAGAAATGTTCAGGTAACATTTACTATCCTTTTTAGGGTCGACCCTTTCATAAAGTAACGGAAATATGGGTATTTTCCGAAAGTTCCGTTCCAAGAATAATAACATTATCGAAAATTGTAGTGGCTAGTGAAGTCCTTTCGATAGTTCAAAGGGGATTCCAGGTAGTTTAGCTTTGATGTTTCTATTTGGGGAATTCTAGGTTTAGGAAACCTATAATCCTGAATGCGAATAGTGAGGGTACGGCGTAGTTGTTAATTGAAACCGAAATAGAGAATCCAGATAAATGTCACAACAAGCACGTGAAGGGTAATTCAGGTAACGGTCTCTGATAAAATCCATCAAAGGCAGCTCTTGCTAGCTTGTTAAAAGATTTTTCTTCATTCCGTGAAACTTACTTTACAAACTGGCGTTCTCGAGGAAAAGCTTGTTTGTAAATAATGATATGAAACGAGTGCTTTGGCGAGTCATAGACTCTTTGCTCTCTGCATCTAATTAGGTTCTTGCAAGAACTTAATTTGTTGGGAGAGCATTGTCATATTATCATACAGTAATATTCAATCAATCGCAATCAGGGCAGGCGGTTCTCCCAAAACATGCATACTTAATATTCATCATCATCATTCTCCTGCCCTTATCCCAATTTATTTGGGGTCGGTGCAGCATGTCTTCTTCTTCCATACTTCTCTATTACTCGCCATCTCAGCAGTCACCTCCTTTCTACCCATATCATCCATGCATACTAATATTATTAATGTGAAATTTACTATCTTTCTGTCTTCATATCTACAGGCTCAATAGATTTCGATGTTTAGCATACAGGTAGAAGATGTTCTGGGCTAGCTAATTTAACCTTACGTACTTTTCCATGGCAGAATTTCTGCCACCATACGGGCGAAGCCACGAGAAAAAGCTAGTTTCTATTACAAAGGTTCCTACTCGTATAACTACAACCAGAATCCCTTACACTGGCGTATTACATTTCGTAATATTTCGGCAAGCCAGTCCAGTGTAACGAAACGGAACGAACATACTATTGCCTTTACACACAGCAGCTACCTAAGTACTCTGCCACACTACTGACATTTCAGTAATTAGTATTGTATAAGACAATGTTCCTGGTTACTAATGAGACCATGTCATTGTTTCCCGAAATGTCGTAAGCGCTCGTGTAAGTACATGCAAATTTTAAGCGTGTGGGTTTTCATTGCTGTTATTGTGTTCACGTGAGCAGAAATCTGAGGCAACAAGTACATAGTTAGGAATTTCGAAACATCTGTTTCAAAGAAACCACATACAGGCACAATCAGCTCATAATTTTCCTCCTTTTCTTTTTTGGCGTATCAATGGCAAGTAAATTGAGTCGGCTTAGAATTTGGCGACAAGCTACTTATGTTCCAACTACTGGGACAAGTTCTCTGTGTTAGGGAAATTACATAGACATTTTGGATCAGTGTTAAGCCTTAGACAAGAAAACACAAATGGCATAAAACCGTGAATTAGTAAATCGAGAAATGTGTAATGGAGCACTGAAACGTATTCAGAAAATTGTGTCCCATCTGGCATTAAATCTTTATTCAATAGGATGTTAGTGCATTCATCCAAGAATGAATCATTAAAGAAAGCACCCTCTCATTTTGGTGGAAAATGGACATTATAAGGCCCATTTGAAACGCCACTCACCACAAGTCACTGAATGCATTAGAAGCTGAACATTTTTGAAGATTCAAACGATGGCAACTATCGGATGTTTTAAATTCTAATAGCACTAAATGCATTAACTGATTTGTGGTATAGGGGAAAATCAAAATAATTTGAATGCACAACGAAGCGGACAGTAGCTGTGTGTTAACGCCCTTAGTGAAACCGCCATTAGCTAGTACTAACAAATGCATCATCCTGTATGATGAAATTGATATATTCAAGGGAAACCAGCTGGGAAGCGTTGTGTAATTATATTCATAATACACTCGGTCACGGTACTGACTGACAGTTCCTTTACATTTCTTGTAAGGACGAACGCAATTTTTACACGACAACGGGAAGGGAACGATTGTAAATAAATAATACCGTTTCTACCTTTTGCGGTTACAGACACGCAATGTCAGTTTCGTGGTAGAAGTTACGACACGGAACACTGACATCCTAAGCTGGAATCAATTTCGTTTATAGGTCACAGCACTATTCTCATGACATAGAGACAATAATTCGTCAATAATAAATAGTAGTAATATCGACTTAGTTACACAATGAAGGGCCAACTAGTGTGCCTTGAAGGATCCCTTACAATAAGATTTTAATTTTCTGTTCGATTTGAACGCATGAACATGCCCCATACAAATAGATTTAAAAATTATAACCCTGTATTTCAGTGGCGCATTTGGGTATTCATTAATTCAAATCGTTATTACTAGAACGTTGATTATGACGTTGCGTTGAATTCAAATCGATACTGAAACTGTGTCAAACGCTCTTTACAGAGCTAAAAAAGTTAGGTATGTTGAGCATTTTTGTTTACATTATCAAAGAGAAACCCGTTACACAGTGATGATTAAAAACTTTTTAACCAGCGTCACAAAAGCTTAACTTACCAAAGCGCGAAGAAAAGTTACTCTTTAAGGAGACAACAAATATCACCTTTCATCACAATTTACCTGTAACAAAAAAGCGAAAACACATTAATTTTATGCTCATCTGTTTATAAAAAGATAATAAAGTAGCGAGAGTGTTGAATTCCCACACAAGATATAAAATGGAAGGGAATCAGGTCAATTTGTTATTCATAGTCGATACAGTAGCAACGTGGTTTTATTTATTAGCTGAAGTATGGAAATCTGTTACAGCAGTTAATTCCGTTCATTTTTCTGAAGATAATTTGCAAGGTAAACTTACAGAAGGTTTGGTCAATAAGCCCAAAAATATTGGTGACAAAGCAAAAATAAAGCTAAATGCGGTTCCAGAACCAAAAAATGTGAAGACTTGCGACATCTATCAATTCGCACAGACCCTGCGTGGTGGTGGTTTACAGCCCAATTCCACTTATAGAGATGAGGCCAGTATCCCAGGAGTAGGAACAATATTAAGCTGATTATGATGAAGATTCTAAGCACACTGAATCTAAACATTTGTGTCATTGCTCTTCTGCTCATATATCGCTTGGTGACGAGAATTTAAAGCCTTTTCAAAGCTTGCAAACACTACAGTTCAGTAATCCGATAACTAACTATTGTTACAGCAGAAACAATGCAAACTAGCACGCTATCAAAACTACTCTGATATCGACAAAATTCAAATGTTCCGAAACACTGGCAATAGCAGTATTATTTGCATAACGATAATTACATATAATAATATCACAGTTTTAGATAGTACGAATTCAAATGAGAGACTAAAACGAAATCATGCGAAAACCACCCAAGTACTTTCACGCTTTTGTCAACACGAATACGACTTTTCCGAACTAGAAAGACACAGTAAGTAATCAAAATTCAGGTTTCAATAAATGTGTGATAACATAAACTGGCAAATTGTGGATGTTCTTAGGAACACCTCTTCCTAATCCTTAGGGGATACAGGCGTCACATTATGATGATGATGACCAATAAAATTGAGCCACGGAAATAAGTTTAAACCTAAAGAAGGGTTTAATAACGTGACAGTTATATGCATAAGATAAGCACACCACACAATTATAAACTAATCTACATTAAGTAGCGTTCCCCGTACATGCGGGAAACATTAAAATAAAATAAGCGATGCTCGTGAACGTCAAACTGTGTACAATTATATCTCTTACTGTGGGCGAAGTGTTAAGTTGACTGCGATAGTGTGAATATTTAATGAAAGGTGGGAGACAGTCTACAATCGATTGACAAAGTGCTGGGAATCTTGGTTGTGGACATAATGCTATAGATCAAAAAGTAAGGAATGAAAGTATAGATATTTGTATTTAGAAACGTGCTTTTGGTATTCAATTCAATTCATTTATTGCATCAAATATGGTAGGTACATGAAATTCTTGTATAAAATATTTAGAAACACATTTGGCCAATATACAGCATGCAATAGTACAAGTTTTTACACTTAACTTAACTAGGTAACTACATTTTTTCGATTTAGGTATCTACTTAACGGTTAAATATGTCTATGCTTTAATGTATAAAAATTACAGCCAAAGGTAGCGCCACTCCTTTAAATAGTCCCACCTTTTTGATGAACCGGAGTTTGACCACGTGAATAACAAAAAGTAATTTAAAATTCACAATTTAATTATGTGTTTATTTACATCATCATTACGTGTTAGTAAGTCAAGTATTTTAGGGATGGAGAAACCAGTTATCTAACTTTGAGAAACTGGACTTAGAGTCCAATAGAAACTAGAGGATACGTTGACATTTGGAAATATTACTACTGCTCATTTAAAAAGTCAGTTTGATGAACCACTTTTACATAAGAATCTGCCAAATAAATTTGCAAATCTCGCTCCCTTCTACAACTTGGACGCACTTGCAAAAGGGTCACAGCACCGCTATGCCAGCCTCGTCGGCGCCAAAGCGTCTGTTCGACCGCGTACTACCGTTATTTGTATTACGTCACAGTCGGATTGTCAACTTTAGTGACCGATATAAGGGTTTTATTCACGAAGGTTTTATTACGAGTGGGACCGGCGAATGAGATAATAACTTGCAGAATGTTCGCAATGAAAATAATGTTGTAACTTCAAAAGTATTATTAAAATCATCTATAGACATAAGATGTTTACCTAGAAATAGTGATTTATGAGATGACGACTATAGAAGAGAACGGAAGAAGCAGACTTGCAGCGACTCCAAATCAATTGGATAAAGGCAGGAGAATCATGATCTATAAACGTAACATAAAAGACTACCAAAGGACTACTTAGGCAAATTCCGGATGGGACGATCTATTGTCAGTCAGAGATGACTAAGAAATAACAACGGTCTAGGTGTTCATAAGCAATCCCAGTTAATCCAGTGACAAACTCAAGATTGAACGAGGTATATTTATTTCTTGCAACATAAAGAGACACAATTAACATGAGTCACAGGAATCCATACATTGTGTTCCACTTTCATGGATACAACAAATAGGTACTCAGTTTAACATGCAAAGGCATTTCTCTAAAGAGTTTCAAAACTTTGTGTTCCAGTATTTGTGCATCCAAAACACGTATTCCACTTTAGAATTTTAAACACGAAACGCAGGAACAAGGAAAACAAACCGATAAAGAAAACATTTAATTACATCCTCGCGTGCAAAGCCCTTATTGATACAGCAAACAAATATTTCCGATAATTGCCAACGAATATTTAGTACATCCGATAATAATTTATGCGAATTCTATTGGCTATAAAGTGGGTTCACTCGTAAGTGTACCCAATACTTGCGCCACTGTATGCCTGCGATAAATCGTAGTCCCGAGACCAGATGGTACGATCGACGGATCGACGTTGTAAATCTGTTTTTAATCGCGTGATAGTTTTCACGAGCAAAATATTATGTAGTTACAACCGCATAATAAATACCTTGCTAGTACACATACAAAAATTACAAATAAATTACTCGGCAACCGAAACTTTGGTTGGGTATAATTAAGTTTGACTTAATGAATTACGGCGAAGTCCCTCTAACAAAGAGGAGGCTCGTGTTCTTCCAGTGGGTGCACTGGTGGTTGGTTATGCTATTTGCAGCAACCTGAAGAAATAAAGAATTTGTACGTATTTATAAAGAGGATAGGTAAAAGAGAGTAAAGTAGGACAAAGCGCAGCCAGAACAAAACAGTTCTCACACGAAACAAGAAATCCACTATAACCAAGAATAATATTCCAACAATTTAATATCCCCGCGATCCTCCGACAGAACCAAACAAGATGAAACACAAAAAAATAAACCACCAGATAAGGAACTTACAATTCCGTTACAAGACAACCGTAGGGTTCCGAATATGGATACCGAATGTGGACTAGCAATTAAATGCATTGGGTCACACGCGGTAATCCCATATGAGGGTAGGTAGAATGTCAGCAGACCTGAACGTAGAACTACAAGCTCTATTCGAAGCTAGTTTATTGAGGTCCAAAGAGGACGGTGCAATTAGGTTCTAGATTTATAGAAGTTGAATGTTAGGTGGCAAAAGGTTGAGAATTTGTGCAAATTGCGGCCTGAGATGTGCATCGTGAGACTTAGTGACAAGTAATTTACCTGAAGTTATGACTGAAGTGGTACTATACAACTTTCGGTCGTTACGATGTTAGGGATTGCAGCGACATCTAATAAATTGACCCACTTGACTACTAAATTATCAAAGAAACTCTTATAAATCATGATGATTCTTTAAATAATTCAGCTTCATCTAAAACAGTTACTGCAAAAACAATACCATGCATAATAACAAAGAAGAGACATTTAATATTGCAAGTATGAAAGCTGTACATGGTCATTTACCTGCCATCTCTATTAGCCGAAGCGACAAGGTAAGCCTCAAAACTAGCCGGAACGTGTCCAGGTTCCAATTTTGAGGCTTTAGTCACAAACAATATGAGAGGGAACTGCTTTCTAATAAAGCTTGAATAGACGTTGAATAACTGATACTGGTGGGACTTAATTTTGCTTCTGTTATTGACGCTGTGCAAGTGCAACTTATCATTACAAATGCAAGGCTCAAATGAATAGATAACATCGATGTTTCGTTGAGACAAACAAGATGATTATTGCTCTAGAATAATGCAGGCAGGAACATGCCAATGGTAAAGATATTATCAAAAAACTCATCGGGATTCGGCATAAAATGCACGACTTTAAAACAGAATCCACTACGACACGGCGACTTTTGTTTGATAAACAAGTCATAAGTCGTAAAATTATGCAGACAAAACTAGGTGGCCGATGGTAGGGAGACTATCAAGAATTCAAGAAGCTTACCGTATGCAAAATATGCAATAGCAGTATCACAAAGGGTAATAAGGAAGCGCAGCAAAGGACCACCACAGGTACGTATAATATGATGAAGTTCTTTCAAAAAAACATACCACCGCAACGTAATTTAGAAGCCAAGCTACAAAACAAAGGCGCCTTGTTTTTTTCAACACCATTTACAACCCAATTTGGTGTAACACCATCAGATGGGCACACAAAGGGTTACCGCGGTACGGGCCCAGACGGGTGACATTTTATTCAACGCACGTCACTTACATTTGTTTGGCATCCATATTTCTAGGAATATTGTTATTGTTTTCGTATGTACCATAACGAGAGGTAGCTAGCTGGAGATTCGATGGAGTTTTGGAACGGAGGGATCGATGGCGGGCAGACAGGGAGATATAAGACGGAAACCGAATCTGTAATCCCGGAAAGGTTAGTAAATGGTGTACCATACCTATCGTAGACCCACTATGCGCCAGTTATGTCTAAGTTCCATCGAATACGATGCGAGCCTATTGCTATCAATCGGGCAGAGGTTTGATTTTAGTTTCGTATTTGTCTATCGTTAGTAGTCGAAGTTCAAACATGATCAAAAGCTTTGATTTGTACACCATTTTCGTAACAATTTTAGTCCTCCATTGAGAAATTTCATCTAAAATCGGATTCAGATTTCTGAATAGAGCCCCTATTCCCAACTGCAGCGTAGCTTGTTTTAACTTAAACTAAAGGCTAGTACTATAGTTAGCCTCGTCCCAGTTAGTTCTAGTTTATAATTCCCTGTTTCAGTACAAGTACTGAAGTTTAAATTGGAACATCGCTGTTGCTTCTCGAGGTCGCACTGCGTCCCGCTAAGCTTTGAAGGTATTCCCATTCATTCCTCGTCTGAGTATTCCCATTTATTCGTCGTCTGAATATTCCCATTAATCCGTCGTCTAAGTATTGGAATCATCTGTATGTATAAGTTTTGTTACTTTGTACCTACTTATCCTGGAAAGTGATTCTTTTCACAGGTTCCTGGATTTTCTATAAGTCCTATTCTCCATCTTTAGACTTAAATCACCAGTTCGGTACTGACCTGTTTATAGATTCGTCTTGTTATTTTTTTGCTCCAGTGGAGTAGTAGTGGTTTCTTCGTGCTCCGTTTGTAGTACTACGAAGCGTACTCTCGACATATTTGTCACTTTGCCAAGTTTATGTCTGAAGATAGAGGTATAGATAGATGTTGATCCATTCAGCTTATGCAATGCTGGAGTTATAAAATTGATCGCATCTGGTTTAGTCTAGTCAAGATTGCAGTTGGTCCAAAGAATACAAACGGACTGTTCAAAAGACATACCGCGGCACTGGAACACAAAAGAGCAAAGAAGGATCATGGATGGGTTTGGGGGGTAGTTATTTGATGAATTCCCATCCGAAAAAAAATGATTAGGAGGATTTGGAGTAGGAAGGTCTATTAGAATCTGACACCAGTCAAGATATCCTTTTAAACGAGTCTCCGTAATATTTTCGAAAGCATCATAATGGCTAGAAAAAAAAGACTGAGATGAAAAAAAAGTATGGAAGAAGAAATGCAGAGCGGACCCTTATCAAACTGGGATATGGGCAAGACAATGATGATAACAAGAGCACCGAAAATATACTCTAAATTCACCATGACATGTCTAGTAATGATAAAAAACTGCACGATAAAAATAAACTATGCACTTTCAAGCTAGCCATATTGAGCACACTGTCTCCACACCGGATGCGACCTGTCAATAAATATCCCACACAGAGTTTAGTCCATACTCTTAGAACGTATTCTGAGGCACATTTTTATCAAATACGAAACCGACAAATGGATCCCGTTGTCCTTTTACGAATGCAGTAAGCTGGCACAGTGTCAACAGCAGCACCTGCACCAGACATGATTTCATTCAAGTAGTTGCTGTTAGCTTTGGCACTAATTGTAAATGCTTGGATCGTTAAGTTTATAAGTATTTAGTACAGTGTTGAATATAGGATACTCCCCATATAAAGCAAAGCTCTGTTATTGTTTGAGGATTGTGGATCAATGACAGCAGTTACGTACGACTACACGGTATTGTAACAAAATATTAGTTGGCTTGCATTTACAGGATTTGGATTTCATAATGTCTATTTACAAAGGGTGTAACAAGACCCTTAACGAAGCCGAAAGCCACTTGTTCTTCCCGTCATTGCGATCATTCTTTTGTTCAAGATCATACCTGGGAACCTTCTAGTTACGGAGATATTGGGGGTCAAAGTTCCAACTCTTATACAAGTTTTTTTTTAAATACATGTTTTTAAGGTCAGATTTTTACTTTCCATACCTCCACACGACCCCCGTACTATTCAATCCATCATCAGCAGAATGTTTAGAGTGCGTTACATTGAGTCCTACCGTAAAACGTTTTCACCCCAAAAAAAGTCATTTCCTAGTTATAATTTTTGCGTAAAGTTACTTAGTTTGATGTACATAAAACTAGTAACTTTAGTACATAAAGCTTGGTTGACGCCTTCGTGAAGGGTTTGTTTACACCCTGTATGAATGGCTATCGTATAACACGTCATTGTCGATATTGTAAGGATCATTACCCCTGGCCTGACTTAAATCGCAATAATGCTTATCGTTGGAAAGAAAACCGCTGCAATTGTCATTCCCCTTGATTCCATAATTATGTACTTTGTTGTTCGCGCTTTTGGGTGCTTCTGGACTATCACACAATTTCGCAGAATACCCCAGTCCAATAACGCAATTCCAACAATTGAACACCAACCCACTTATTACGAAACATAAGCACGCGTACTACAAAGCCATTACGAGCGTCGCCGATACAATAGTAACAACTTAAACGGGCTTGGCAGAGTGTCAAGTGTAAGTGTCGAGTACTGCTGTAGTGGAACATGTTACTTGTGTCGGGAGCTAAGACTTTAGCCTTGTGTGGAGCTCTTACATGTACACAGCATTACGTAATCCCCGAAGGGTTGGGCAGAGGTATACCGAATAGTACACCCACATTTGGATTCGTCGATTAATGTCAGATTCTAGAAATGTCAGACGAGTTTATAACGCCAGATTCTATGAATGCCAGATTCTACAAATGTCATATTCTATCAAAGACATTCAAATATTTACGAGCGATAGACGGGACAAGACGAAGGAAATCGTAATCCAATACTTGTTACTACTTAGTAACAAATCGTTCTGTCTAGCTAGTGTCATACGTCCGCTTGTCAGGTAGCATTCGACATTCGTGTGTCAAAATCGAAAATGTTCGGGATCAAAATTTTTGTTTGAAAATATTCCCAGTGTCCGCTCTATGAGTCTTTTAAATCTCTTTGGATTCTATAAACGCCAGATTCTAATAATGTCAGATATTTTATATACTTAATTGTTAAATAATAATTTCCTAAATTTATGTTTACGGGGCGAGTTTTGCAATCAACTCACAAACCAAGACTCCGTCGGTGCATATGTAATGGGTGGTCTCCAATCCACAGACCAACCCAGGTAAGCGCTTAATCTGAAGATCGACTCAAGCGTCTGATATAGAAGAAGTGGCGGAATAAACTCCTCAGCAATACATACCTTCGCTCCGCAAGTTGCGGTAAATGTGACATGCTTTAATTTGACAGCATCACTCAGAAATTGACAAAATGTTTTCAACCTTTAATAATTATTTTACAGTCGATTTCGCATCAGTCATGTTTATTCCTGTTACAAGAAGGTTGCTGTTGAGTTGTTGCTTCAGAGGTTAAAAATATATGAAAAGACTGTTCTCGTCTCAGCTCGTGGCTAAATAATAACAGCTGTTCGGGTCGATCTTCAGGTTAAGCCGTGCTTGCCTTGGTTGATCTGTGGATGGGTGACCACCCATTACATACTGAGTTTCCTCCGTGCCTCGGAAAGCACGTTAAGCCGTTGGTCCCGGGTGTCATTTGTAGATCTTTGACAGTCGTTAGGTAGTCAGTCAAAAAGTCTGACGACCAGTCTTACCAAGGGGTATCGTAATACCCAGTACTAACTGGGTTACTGGAGATCAGATAAGTAGTCGCTCCATGTAAATTGCTGGTCTTCAGCTGCATTCGGTTAGACTGGAAGCCGACCCCAATAACGTTAGGAAAAGGCTAGGCAGATGATGCACTCGTCTGACTTGAAACTTCTACTGCATTTCAATCCGATCCTGACCTACCTTTGTCTACCAAAATACCCTTCCATCCCACTTAACAAGCCAGCAGACAACCCATCACTAATAAGGTTTAGCCCACGAATCAATTCTGAGCTGACCTTTAACGCTGGGTGTTATTAACCTAAATTGAAGCGCCCATTAATGGACGCTTATCTACGAGCTCGTATGAATGACATAATTCATTAGAACACTGAGCTTCTGTTGTGTGATAATGTGTTGATCTGATGGATGTTAAAGGGGCTTTATTATGAAGATATGATATTATTGTGACGTCGCTTTGAAATAGACGCAATAAAGATACCTAAATGGGTTGTGCAGGTCAGATAGGCAGTCGGTCCATGTAAAATACTGGTATTCATCTGTATCCAGTTAGACTGGAAGCCGACCCCAACATAGTCTGCAATGGGCTAGGTAGATGACGAAAGATACCTAAATGTACGTTCAGCGCATTCTGCTGGGTAATCAGCGCTGACGATAAGCGAAAATCAAGAAGAGCTGACACCTGATATTCGAAACCCATTCCTCGTCGGAGGGCAGCCATTGAAGACACAACAACGCATGCACACGAATCGAATGCTACGTCGACGCATACCATTGCAATCAAAAACTCGAAAAAAAAATACTCTCGATATATATTTTCGGAAACAAAAGCGTCCACAGGCCAATGCTCGGGCACAAAGCGCACTCTCTCTCATACATCCATGCTATTGTGTCACCCTCCGCCAGGACCATGCAAGAGGGGGACACTCCTACTGAACAGACATATTGTGAAATGGTAGCGTATAGGAAATGATGGCAGCAAATAGCCGTGACTGGTTTTTTCGGTAAATTGGGATGTTTCGCGTGAGCAGGTACGAGCACGACTTATCAAGTACTCGTATCAGAATTTGGGAAAAATTGTAACAACCTACACTTGCTAAAAATTAAAATACCAAAAATTCGAAGACTTGTGACATCTACCAACCCATACTGGGCCCACGTGGTGGATTATAGACCATTCCCTCTCATAGAGAGAAGGCCTGTGTCCCGGCAGTGGAAACATTATAGGCCGATTATACTATTATACTATATACACCTGCTACTTTATCCTACAAACCATACAAATTGTTCTTTCTTTCAATCAAGTAATGCTGGTTGGTAGCTCGATGCAACTGAGGTGAAGTGAGGTCGCAAAAGTCGCAAAGTTAGATTATCATCTTAGACCTTACTTACTTAGATAAAAGAGTATACTGAGCCCAGAAACTTGGAAGCAGTATTAAAATTACAGGACTTGAGCACGTGTACAAATTGGAATTCGTGAGAAATCGTATAATAACAATTCTGGTATAACTGAAAAAAAAAATTGGGAAACGTGTCTAACGCCGTGTCCCTACCCAACGCTTTGAAGGTCGCAGCGATAGCTGCTGTGTTACGTTCTGATGACTTCGAAGTTCCATTCATGACCAAATGATCTGATTCAACATTTCATGCTGTGCGAATTCACGGTGCCTTACTAGTAGTTCTACATGATGCCCTGGTAAACTCAGACAAAATGGCTGTCCATGTGGCGGATAAATGAGAACATGCCATCGATACGATACAAGAGGTAAGTATCATAGACATCTTAATTGCAGAACTTCACCAATTAGCACGAAAGAAAGATAATTACCATTAAAATAACGTACAAATCACTCAAATAATAACAGATGACTAGGCCATGTAATATAGCTGCGTGTACAGTTTATAAGCAGGTGATCTACATTCTTTTTTTACTCCCGATTATTTCAGAAGCGTGTTGAATCCGTGTTAAATCATCAATTAAGCAACATAAACATTGTAGGAGCAACTGGGCTAGACACAGTCCGATGAGTTGGTGGCAAGGAACAGAGAAACGCAGAAGGTGAACTTAATAAACTAAGGTGGACTAGTTAAAAATGGAGAGAGAGGAGAAGACCAAGGAAACGATGGATGAGGAATGATATGAATGAAAAAGGAGTAAATGATAGCGTGACGGTTGACAGAGGAGAGTCGAAGAAAAAAACATGTTGAGCCGACTCCAAATAACATGGGACAAAGGCAGAAAGATGATGATGTTAGACTTGGTAAAACTATTAACCAGTCAATCAGGTAATATTGAAGTGATTGGTATTGAAGTCTAGTAACTTCGCCCGTGATTGATAGTTGTTGACCGTAGAACATTAGACAATGCAGGTATTGGCTGGTAAATTTCTTCTACGAGTGATAATTATGAACAAGAGATGATCGCAAGAAGAAGACCACGGAAACGATGAAGGGATTGTGTGAGGAATGATATGATAGAAAAAGGATTAAATGATAGCATGACGGTTGATAGAGAAGAATGAAAGAAAAAAACGTGTTGCGCCGACCCCAAGTAACATGGGATAAGGGCAGCAAGATGATGAAGAGATGATCGTAAAAGGAATGCCACTTTCTCCTAATAAAGGAATCATTGCAACCATAATATGCAATCATGACTGTCATAGGTTCGGAAATCTCCAACAAGCCCGGAAATAAGATAATGATGCTATTATTGATTTAATTCAAGTTCCTTGTCCAGTCTTCCATTACTGCTAAGAGTTGCCTTTCTGAACATCTTATGCTGTGGTTTTGATCGTGATGCACGCTGTCACGCACCGACCACAATAGTGATGCTACGCTACGATACCGTTACAAAATACGCAGAGATTAAATATAGCGCGATGTTTAGAAATAAATTCATTAGAAAGGATAAGAGCCGTAGCCACGAAAACGCAGGCGGTCGACCACTTATCACTCTTATGCCCTGAGTAATAAGGTTGAGAAGTAGTCGACGGCCACTGAGCGCGGTAGTACATGAAATCTCACCAGGTGAAAATTGCAAACCTACCAAATGAAGGGATTGCCCGAAGCTTTTCCCATTCTTGAATAGAGCATAACCGGCCTATATTCCCACCGCTGGGACCAAGGTCTTCTCTATGAATGGGAGGGGTGGGCCATAATCCACCGCGTTTGCGGGTTGATGTATGTGACATGCACCATCTTGGAATTTTTGGTTCCAAGATATTGCAATGATGGGTCAGTCCAATTTGCCACTATTTTGCCTACAGTGCAACTTCAAGGCAAAAAACATACCGTGATTTACTTTTCGGTTTTGGGACTTGTTAAAACATCAAAATTTCTTTAGTAAGTGTTAGGTAAATATTAGTGTTATATACATAAACCTATCGGAATAAATTCTGAAGCTAAATGATGGTGAAGAACACATAAAAATCTGTTATGCAGTTTAGAAGAACAACACGGTCAGAAGGACAAACGAAAAGTGATTTCAATTTATGGTAAGAATGGATTAAGAAATAAAAGGTTTATCAGAAACATCGAAATCAAACAATCGAATCCCTCACATCACTATCAGGTCGTCGACACGGCGCACGGCCCAAGTTTTTGCTTCGTGTACACGCGCTTCCGTCAAGACGCAGCATCCTACATCTTTATCGACAGTTATGAGATCGTTCGGCGACTTCCTGCTGACCGGATAAAAACAATACCGTTATGGGCATTAATGATAGGCTGTAGACATCCCGTGCTAGGTGTAATGATGAATAATTATGGAAGTATAGCCCTTATTACCGTTGGCTCGTGGATAAGTAATAAAAGCCGCACGGGTTGATCGCTCAGGTTAAGCTACGATCGACAAGGATGGTATGTGAATGTGCTTCTTTTGCATACCGAGTCTTCCGTACCTCGGAAAACACTTTAATTGGTTGGTCCCGGCTATCATTCGTAAATTTTTTACGGTCGTTACGGATCAGTCAGAAGCCCGAAAGTCTAACCAAGGAGAAATTGGTACCCAGTATCTGGGTTGTGGAGTTCAGATAGATTCCAGACTTTCTGGGGAAAAGCCTGGGCAGATGATGATGAACCCTTATTATCAATCTTGGCAGACTGTGCTAGGTTGTCAGAAAGGAGGAGACTGATGCCTGCGCCATTACTAGGACATTTAGCCTTCGATTATAAATTCGTAAGTAAGTACTACAGTTATCGCAGTATCAGGTAAAGTTATTTGTATTCTGTAAAATTTCTACCTACTGTTCTCTTATCATCGTTCAATAGAAGGGTTTTCTGTTATCGACGGGACATGAAGGACGGTTTGAGGATTTTATCGAGTTACTAGCCTGTGCCCGCGGCTTCGCCCGCGTGGAGTTCGATAATTGTAACATAGGATCATACTACCGGGATAAAAAGTATCCTTTGTGTCCAGGTTATAAACTATCTCAGTGCTAAATTTCATCCAAATCTGTTTAGTAGTTTTTGCGCGAAAGAGTAACAAACATCCATCCATCCATCCATATATCCTCACAAACTTTCGCATTTATAATATTAGTAGGATTCTCTTGAGAATTTCAGGTAGGCACAATATTGTAATTATTTATTTTATTTCGACAATTTATGACATTTAGCAAACAGTAAATAAAAGAGGTTTAAATTTTACACCTCTTATAAACCACTCATAGATTTTAAACCAAGTAAGAATGAATCTGTGTTATACTAGGAACATCTTATTATTGCTACACCGTGTACTGCATTTCCACTAATTATAAAAGGTCTAACTTTTTAAACACGAAATATTTCAAGAGTAACTTCTATAGGTCGTAAAGTCACCATAGCAACGAAATTTTTTTTTAATCTAAATGTACCTTTATTAAAAAAAAAAAAAAAAAAATTACTTGACCCACAAAATAAATACTGTCTAAAGGTTTAAAAAGTAAAAAAAAGTTTAAAAAAGTAAAAGTAAGTAAGTAAGTTTAAAGTTTGTAAGGTTTTATGCAAAATGTCGCAAGAATATTTAGAACTATAATAATTTCGTAAAAATAAAACATTCAGAAAAAAATTTTTTTTTCGTTGCTATGGCGACTTTACGACTTGTAGAAGTTACTCTTGAAATATTTCGTGTTTAAAAAGTTAGACCCTATATATAATAACTAGCTGTTCCCCGCGACCTTCGTCCGCGTCAAGTTATTAAAAATACAATTTTCCCCGTTTTTGCAACATTTTTCATTGCTGCTACGCTCCTATTGGTCGTAGCGTGATGATATATATAGCCTATAGCCTTCCTCAATAAATGGACTACCCAACACTGAAAGAATCATTCAAATCGGACCAGTAGTTCCAGAGATTAGCGCGTTCAAACAAACAAACAAACAAACAAACAAACACTTCAGCTTTATAATATTAGTATAGATTGTTTTGTTTTATTTATGAGATCATCATGTCACTTCCTGTCAAGTATAGATAAAACCGCAATGAAGTGTGCGTTTTCATTCATGATTTAAATACCTACTATTTTAATAATCATTCATAGATTCATCATCTGCCTAGCCTTTTCCCAACTATATTGGAGTCGGCTTCCAGTCTGGATGCAGCTGAATACCAGTATTACAAACTGGAAATGAATTCCTGACTAAACACTTCACAGGGAAGTATTTTAAGTTTGACAACACCACAACAGAAAAGTGTATACAGAGTATTAGAAGATTCTGTCGTATCCTTCGTGCAATTCCACCTGTCACTTTGAGGGATCTGTCCGAAGTCTCTGATAAGACTGTTGACGTAGCAGAGTTCTGGTAGAAGCTCTTCTAGCAAAAAAAAAAAACAATGACACGACGACGAAAACTGTTTCCGACACAATGTAAATATCATAAAAGCCAAAAGCTTGAATATGCTATCAAATGGTTTTGATACAGCCGTCTGGCAGAAATTATCAGAAGGCACCCTTCAGCGCGAACTATTGAAAATAATCGAACAAGACATGAAGATAAACGAACGAAAGGTAAACTTTAATCAAACAATCATCAATGAACAAGCTGTTTGTTATACAATAAAGAAATAAAGAAAGAAAACATATTTATACACAACAAACAAATAAAAAACTTAAATCTACACAATATAAAACGTAAATTAAACAGAAAAAAAAGAGATAATATTGTGTGTCTCACGGCTGCGCCAAAAAGGCCCAGTTTAGCAAACTGCCGAGCAGCTAGTGCCCGACGCTGGTTTTCAACTGGACCCGAAATGGTGATAAAGTATAGTCTACCTATCTATCTGTACCATTAACATCACATACAACAAGTTTACAAGCATGACCTACCACTAGAGTTATCACCCTGCATGTATGTGTGTCAAGACGTATAACTGGACTTAAGTGGTTCAACTGAGGAAGGGCAATTACGTTTTGTTGAGTGTGGCATGACCTTCGAATAGAATACTATGTTTGGTTAGAATGTTATATTGGATTTGACATGAAACTTGAAGTTGTGGAGAAATTAAAGAAAAAAATTGGCGGAGTCTGTTTTTTCCTGTATTAACTTACTTAAGAAAATGTATCACAATAAACAGCCAGTGTTCTTCCTCCTCTCTCCTACTTTATCTATGCGGTGCCCGACAGGGTCCATAATTGTGACTAATATATTTGTTTCCATACCAACTACATACATTATGGTACGCAATAAAGAATTGAGAATTGAGTTGGTTTTTATAGAAACAGAATAGTAATATGGCAGTGGGCTGGTCATGTTTGTTGAAGGACCGATGGCTGATGGAGTGAACGAGTCCTGGAGTGAAAATGGATTGAAGATCTTAAAAAGGTGGGACTAGATGCAGAAGGCGGAGGACAAGGCATTATAGAGCTTGGCAAAAGGCCTACCGTCGTTGAAAACACCATTTGCTAGAGAATCGGAAGACGCGTTGTTTCAGCCAATCAGAAACAAGCAACGTCTCATCTAACTTGAAGTGAACACAAATTAAAAAATGGTTTTGTACTGTTACCTACATGTAATTATGCAGTTTTTCACTCTCCTGTAAAAATTTTATTTTTGACTTACGTGGTATTAGAACTTCAGCAACGCTATGTCCAACACTCGATTAGGACAGGTTGAGCTAACTGATTGGTAGAATGGTAATTGATTGTTGGTTGGAGGAGTCTCTATAATATGGTTATAATTAGACCTGGTTTGGTGAAAACACTAACGAACAAACCTGGGTAAGGTCTGGGACAAGATAATATGAACACTAGTGTTGAAGATATGACGAAGTTTGGCTGCAGCACTCCAACTCAATTTCCTACTAGGTTATAAACAATCTGTTGTGAATTGAAAGGTAGGTCAGGATCGAACTAAAATGCAGTAGAAGCTGCCTAGCCTTTTCCCAACATTATTGGGGTCGGCTTCCAGTCTAACCGGATGCAGTTGAATACCAGTATTTTATAGGGAGCGACTGCCTATCTGACCTCCACAACCCAGTTAGTACGGAGTAATACGATACCCCTTGGTAAGACAGGTTGTCAGACTTTTTGGGCCTGACTACCTAACGACTGTCAAGATCTACAAATGACACCAGGGACCAACAGCTTAACGTGATTTCCGAGGCACGGAGGAAAGTCGGTTTGTAATTGGTGGCCACCCATCATTGCCTAGGCAAGCACAGCTTAACCTAAAGATCGACCCGAGCGGCTGTTATTATTTAGCCACGAGTTCCTCCTTTTCACGAACGGCACATATACACGGAAAAAGAATAAAACTTCACGAGCACCCAACATGATATTACCCCTCAAGGCTTCGGCTTAACGAGCCGCTGATCAAAATTAACAAGCTGCCCTGCCCGTAGGCACAGACGAAAAAAACTCCCAAAAATCTGAAACAAAAACAGCTCATGTTTTCAGCAAAAAGTAGAGACCCGAGCAACATATTTTGGAAGGAAAAATATCGGGTTCCAAAAAATACGAAAAAACTACGGATGGATATCGGTGGCAAAGTCTAAATTGAAATTGGAAACGGTCTCATGGCATAAAAGCTTTACTAGAATCTACAATGAAACGCTTCTGAGATTTTTATTGGCAATACCTTTGTTGGGGGATTATTCAACAAGATGTTTTTCCGCTGAGAATTTTAAAGGAACTATATTTTTACGATGATGAAATGTTTTTGAAAATGTAAAAATTTACTCAAGGCGTACTAAATTCTTCTTTTCTTCGAATTATTGCATCAAAAACTCCTCTCAATGTTTTCCTTTACGGTTTTGTTACTAAAGACTTTTTAAAATAATCATGTACAATACAGCATATTCTCTCCATCTATAGTTCTTTCTCCGCTCTCACCTTCGACGAGGGTGCAACAACACCAGGTACATTGGCACCACTTGAACCCACGTCCAATTCCAACGTGCAAGTTGAAAGATCACATCTAACAGAATAATGTAATCGCATTACACAGTTATTCTTTGCTTTTTATTATTGCTTTTGGCATGCTTCACTCGCTCATCGTCTGCGGTCTTCAAAGGGAAAACTTCTGTAATTTGAGTCTCTGAATTTTATTACCGCGGGGTACTGCAAGGAGGTAGCCGAAGTTGCGCGGTTTCGGATTCCAATTAGATTAGACAAGAAGACGTCTCTATTTTGGTAACAGTTTAAATTCAAAGAGGTATTGGCTATAGCAGAGGCTCTTTTAAAATTGATGGCATATAAAAAAAATATCCTTCATCATTGCTTCATGTGTTTTAAAAATTCGCCTACTCAACAACGTAAATAACACCAAAAAATAAAAGTTGAACTATCAAAATCAATGGCTTAAGTGTGTAACGTAACCATCCCGCAGAAATCCAGTTAGTATTTGGAACGACAAAACTAGGACTAAACAAAATACTTGATGCAGAAATCCCAAAACTTTGACACCCCGAAGCCCGAGCCTTGTTTTCATACCAGAAGATCAATTCCCATCCATCTAAAACCAAATCCCTAATCCGCGTCACAGTGACAAAACCGCCCAATATCTCAAACAAATCCAAGGCATGTCACGACAGACTTTCCTTGGCATTCGTGATCCGAAACAACAATGGAACCGAAAGTCACGTAAGCAATCGACAAGAGAATGATGCATAGGCACCAAATATATAGGTGATACAGAAGGTACAGCATATACATGCACCGACATTCATTGCTTATGCGGTGGCCCGGACGAGATCAGGGCCCACCTGTAGAAGTGCCCAAAGTGCCCCTACACCTGCACATTAGAGGACTTAAAAACACTACTGAGTACTGACGCAGCGGTTACCGTGACCCAAGAAATCTGATTAGTCCTACCATCTTCACAAACACAAAGAATAATACCGCAAGCAAAAAACCAAGCTAACAGAGGCACTCTGCACGAACAGCTAGTGCAAGTGCACTCGCGACTGTCATTTGTTTGAGATAGCCCATATAGACGCGTACGAACGTATGCGTCTATGTGTGCGACTATTATCGCTCGTTGTATGGACCCGGCCTTCTGGACGTATCTAATCTGTGGCATAGACATCGAACGCTTTACATTGCCGACGATTTACGAGCAATACGGCAGTGTCTATTCCTGGGAGACCGTGGATCGTGATCTGTTTTAAATTGTCGCTTGAAAGGTAAATGGACGCGAACTTATGGAACTTTATGGTGACTTAGAATTATGGCACTTTCGTCCCAAACCTTTGGTGGAATATTTTATGGCAGATAAAATTGTGAGTTTTCGTAATTTCAAAAGTCGTGGGGTTTTACTTCCGGCAGCTGTTTTCTTCCTATTCTAGTAAAAAATTAAGTTGATAAATGTGCCAATAAAATAAAATGAAATGGGAAATAAAATATCAACAATCATAAAGCAGAATGAAACTTTTATAGAGTTTGACCAAATATGAAGCAGACGTTTCAGTTCCGCATATTGGGATGATTGTTAAGATTTTACGGGCGTTAGTTCAGTATGGAATTCCGAATAATTTACTTGGCTTATCGGTGTTAAAACATCAGCATAATTTACTTAAGTAATGTAACAAAATATCATTCATCGTCTATTCTCATCATCAAAACTGTTGTTAAATTGATAGTGATAAAATTCAGCTTCACGAAAAACATCGCTAACGTTTTAAACTATAACAATTCAAAGCTCATTAGCCTAGAAAACATCTTCCCACAATATTTAAAACAAAATTCAGAAAAACACACAATGCTTATAATCGCGATAGAAACGTAATTAATGAGTTCGATGCTCCTAATATTTCGGGTTTAACGTACCCAAAATCACTTGAAGATAATGCAAAATATTTTCGGATAACCCTTCGAACAGCTTCTGAGGAAATTGTATTACTTTGTTTTGAACGCAATTTGAAGACGAGTTTATGTTTTGTCGCGAATCTTGGCTTTGTTTGGCAAAGAGGAGACAGTTGAACACTATAAGGTAAATTGTGGGGCTACTCTTGAAATTGTAACAACAATTTACTCAGACAGCAATGGCCAGTTACTTTATTCCGGATTCCGTAAATTAGTACAGCTGGCTCTAATGGAAAAAGTTCACGCTTTTAGTGACTTAAATGACGAAGATCTAAGACAGATTCTCGACAGTAAGGCAAATAACAACAGAAATGATCTTCATGAAGAATACAGAAATAATTAAATAATAGCGGCGGTACGGCACACACAAAACATTAAGAAGCCGTTACAAAAGAATCAAATCACAAAACATTTATTTAAATTCGGCTGAGAATGCGCAATTTTGTCAACCTCTGTCTGCAAAGTTAGAAGAACACATTTTCACAACAAGACAAACAAAAAGTTCTGTAACACAATATCGATTTAAAACCAATGAGTAAACAAGTAAACAAACAGGATTGTTTTCATCAAGATTCCTCTCCGTAACCCGACCTACATAAACCGTACAAAATCAATGTTTTTCTTCGATCGGACCATTTGGATCTGAAGGAAGCATACGATGCTTTGTTTAGACAGCGGGACTGTTTTCTATGAATTTTACTGCTCCATGGCAAAGCTTGGATTTTTATAGATTTCTTCCTATTCTTGGATATGTGTGGCTTTTTAATGTTTAGTTTTATTAAAGATCTACCCTGATTTAGAGAGGCTACTCAGTGTAGTTGATTTCAGACTGACTTTATAGAAATTAGATTATTATTCAGGTTTGAAAGCAGCTTACAGCTAGTTACAAAGTGTTAATTGGGTTTTGATTACATACTGGGGGCAATTCCTAAAATGGAGGCCCAAGCATTTAAAAACGATAATTTTACGAATTGTAACGTGATTCATATTTTTATCTCTACTAAAGCACCATTTTTAGGTCCCCTGATAATAATGAAAGATCTACCCAGTTCGGAAGCAGATACAAAAGCCATTTAATTAAGAAGTGAAACCTTTGCGAAGATTTTCTTTCCTAAGAAATTCCTTATCAATTTCATCGCAGTCATCCCTCTTAACTTTTCACTTTACTCATTAGAAGTGTCAGTTTTTATCTTGATTAAAGTTTTTACAAAGATCTGAGGCTACGCATAATTTTGCTTCCCAAAACTTACCTAATACTTTTGCTATAAAAAAAGCCAGTCTTGTCCTTTTCAGAATCAACAGAAAACTCGTCACTAACTTAAAATTGGGAAAACGAAACCTCCTCATCTTTGTATTTACAAATTAATTCAAAATTCTACCTTCTCTAAGAGCCCATAAAAGGAAGATCGTCCGTGAAAAATTACAGGCTTATTTGTTGCGAACTCCAATTGAAAGGGATTGCCTTGACTGAGCCTGATTGATTTCAGCCTAAACGTTGTTTTGGGAGCAATTGATAAATTGTATTAGGAATAAGGGCTTCCTTTTGGTTAGAATATTTAATCAACATCGATTACACGTAAAAACCTTGAAGTAAATTATAAGGAAAAAATATCGTATTATATCTAAAAGAAATTACATTTTGCTTTTGTAGCTTCATTGATTTATAACTTGCTACTATCAGCCTTAACGATCTTCGAAATGTTTCTTTTTCCTATTTTCTCTATATTTAATAACAAATAGTGTAATATAATAACATTAGTAACCATCTTCCTGCCCTTGTCTCATGTTATTTGGGCTCGGCACAACACGTTTTCGTCTTCCATTTTCCCCTGTCTACCGTCACGCTTTCGTTCATTCCTTTTTCCGTTTATATCGAATGAAATTACTTTGACATGATTCACACAACCCATCAATTTTTTTTTTCTACTCCCTCTCCATTCATCTATTTATCGTTTGGTATAGCATATCGCATAAAACAATTTCAAAACATCAAAACGGACTTGTATAATACAGACATAGATGACACAAAGAAATTCTCATCTAGCATGATTTTGATTACACATAATATACGCATGGAGAGTTGGATAATATGCCGCGAGCCACAAGCGTGCATGCAAATGCCCACAAAGACAATGGAAAAGCGAAAGGACACAAAAGAATAGAAACTCATCCATTTAGTACTGCTATTTGTATTGAAATACAAAGCTGCAATTTTGTTCGGATAAAACGTGAATCGTTTTTAATGTAGGATTTTACTCGGGCGTATCAACATTGTGGTACAGAAAAGGTGGGTTTAATGCGTAAGATATATTGAAGGTTTGCGTCTTCTTCTCAAACATGAGAGCAACTCTCAGCAATTAAGACAATTTCAATCTTATTTATGTTGGGTAATTGAAACTATTGAAAGAGGGTAATTACGACGGGGCCCAAAACAACTCCTTGTGGCATCCTAGAAGAAAACCTTCTACACTAATATTATAAATAGGTAAAGTTTATAAGTTTGCATGTAAGAGGTAATCTCCGAAATTACTCATCCGATATCAATTATTCTTTAACTGATGTAAATCGACACTATTACTGAGTGTCATAGGGTATGGGTGTCGCAGGCAGAAACTAGTTTGTTATACATACAATAACTTCACTTTGGAGATATGCTTCAACAGTATTCTAACAAATTCTAAATATAACCAAAAACCTAATGCTAAAATGGCTTCTGGAAATTCTTGATCGTCTTAATGGACCGTTCAAGTTTCAAGGCCTTCAGCAAGAACGATCCTAACTTTATGATTGGCCCATTAATCAATCAAGCGGATCCCGGCCCTAACGCATGCAGTTTTTTTTTAACAGACAACATCGGAAAATTCTCTAGGAGAATCTCGTGGCTAAATAATGACAGCCGCGCAGGTCGATCGTCAAGGTTAAGTGCTAGAAGATCTGTCCGTGGAAAGGAGACCATCCATTACAAACCGAGTTTCTTCCGTGCCTAGGAAACTACGTTAGCCGGTCATGGTCCGGACTGTCATTAGTAGATCTTTGACAGTTAACAGTCTTGGTAAGACTGGTCTGACAACCAGTTTTGGGAAATCGTATGACCCAGTATCTTGGCTGTGGAAGTCAGAAAGGCAGTCGCTCCAAGCAAGATACTGGTATATAGTTTCTAAAAGGCTAGGCAGATGATAAACATTGAAAGATTCTCAAAATTTCTATGAATTCTATAACAGCAAGCAAAATGGTCCTTGCTTACGAGGTCACTATAGTACAGTTGCAATATCTTTGCATGAGAATGACCCATAAAAATGTATTAAACGAACTGCGACTGGAAATACATCGTGCTGATACTGCAAGCCTTGAGTCTATGTTAGTTTTAAAATTTATCTGAATTGCTACGGTACATTATTGCTTGCGCTAGACAGTTTGTTGAGGTCAAATGGCTGTCGTTCCTTGTAAAATATTAAGCCACCTTTAGAGTAGTCCGGAAGTTGAAAATGATTGGGAAATGGCAGGGGTTCAAGATCAGATCTGACTGAAAGAAAATAATTACACAAAAGTTTACTGGTAAGGTGACCACTGACCATCAACCAACCTGGCATAACTTAAATTCTTGACCTTGATACAAATGACACCATATGGATCAAGCAATGCCAGAGTGAGGCAACATATCCTCAATACAATTTAAATTCATACAAAACACCTGGACAAACTTTTGTCTGAACTAATTTGAATGTCGTGACATATTGTTCGCCTTTTCACTTTAAATAATAACAGCCACACGGGTCGATTTTCAAGATTAAGCCAAGCTAGCCAAGGCCAGTCCGTGGATGGGAGACCATCATTACACACCTAGTTTCCTCCGTGCTTCGGAAAGCACGTTAAGCCGTTGGTCCCGACTGTCATTTGTAGATCTTTGACAGTCGTTACAAGTAGTCAGTGGCCCGAAAGTCAGATAACCAGTCTTACCAAGAGGTATTGTATTACCCAGAACTAACTGGGTTCTGGAGGACAGATAGGCAGTCCATGTAAAATACTGGTATTCAGCTGAACCCTAATATAGTAGGAAAAAGGCTAGGCAGATGAGTGTGGGAAAGACGAGAGAGGCTATACTTGTATAGCCACACTATAATAATACTGTTATCGTGGTAAAGTCGCAGATCAGATTTACCGCATTGAACTTATACCGCATTGATGTCGAAAATCTTGTAGTCTTATACTGGGTGATTGGAAAGTTATTTATTTTCATGACTACTCTCCCCTACTTCTAGGGGAGAGTAGTCATGAAAATAAACAACTTTTGCGATGGGATCGAACATGAAATCGCGAAGAAAATACCAGCTGCTCCAATCACTATTGGTCGCCTTAAAGTATTGCCAGCGTTTAATCAATCACCCTGTAGGCAAGCGAAATCCGCACTATCAAATATCACAAACCCGTTAGTATCAGTCTCGTGGTTTGCGGCCAGACCCGGCTCCATTGACTCCTTCTTTTGTTACCGCTATGACTTCGTTACCAATGCATTTGGAACGAGAATTCGCGAATTGTAGACCGAGAAAGTGTATCAAATGTTTGTTGATTTAGCTGTTGATACGTGTCTTGTTTTCTGTGATATTTGATATCCGTTTTCGTAACGGTTTTTCTATTTTAGGTCAGAGCAGGGTCGATTTTAAAGTCTATATCAGTCTGAATCAGCTGAATAATTTTGGATGTTGCGGTATCGGATAACGGGTTTTTCGCTTCCGTTGATAAATTATTTACATTTATTTCAGCTGCATTGATCACGCTTTGAATAAACACCTCATAGAAAATTGTAACCCCATAAAATACAGCACCAAATCTCATCTCATAAAAAGACAAATTTATTTCGCCCTATTAGTTCTGCAAATTGAATCCAACCACATTTGAATATCGACAGCCCCAAATAAGTCACCCTCGAAATGTCCCCTTGACACCGACGACCAAGACATGAGGTTCATCACCTTCATATCCTGCACTTTCCCTACTCGCCGATCGAATTACCAATCAAGGAAAGTGGATTCACATCCCAAGTGTCTTTTACAGAAATTTTTATGGGAATTTAAGCCTTATTTCCTGCGGTTTAAGGCAAAGTATTGCGTGGAATTGGATTTTTTCGCGGGCGGCGTGATTTGCATCATTTGGGTCCGTATGCACGATCGAGTGTTGACGTACATGAGACTATGTTTGAAGTACGTAATCACACGGATCATGGACGCACGAGTTGCTTGTTCGGATTTGTCGATTAATTCGATGAACGAAGTTGACATTTAGGGCACAGGTCGTGAATGGTCTGAGGTTTGCCTCAGACCGACGACGATATGGATAAAAACGTTAACAAGTAGCCGAAACAGTGTTTGTGTGGGGGAACGCCGCGTTAGTGTTCCACGCGCGCCTCAAAGAGATGTCAGCAACCAGGAAGGGGTCCGCAAGGGCCGATGCCTGCCGGGGCTGTGGTACTGTTCGAAAAAGATACCGCGGCCCTGAAACACAAAGGGCAAAAGAAGGATCATGGATGCGTTTTAGTCAGTAAAAGTCTGACACTCCCTCCCACTCCATCCAGAGCGGGAGGAGTTATTTGACGATTTCCCATCCCAAAAACAAAAGAGTTAACATAATATATACAAGCAAAAACTCCAATAACAATACAACATTCTCGCCATTCACTATAACAGGAATGCGTAGTCCAGACGTTACGTACAAAACTATTTAAGATCTTGTGGAAATGGTACGATATATGGACATTAAACCACGGAAGTTATAACCGCGAGGAAATTGAGACAGTTCGTAGAACATTAAATAACGCTAGGAACATTGGAAAATTATTGTTTTCAGTTACTTATGAGGCTATTATTCTAGAAGAGAATTGAAATAGACTTGCCATGGTGCCATAAACTCCGTTGTTGTTCAGTGGCTTATAAAAATGCGGATATTACTTTTATCTCAAGAACTGTTTCAAATAGAAAAATGTTTATTTATAAGAAAAGGACTTTCAAAAGAACAGTTCGGAAGTACTATTTGAAATCAGACTAAATTGCTCACAAGCTAGCCATTAGTAGTCATTGTAATTATTATAAGGTTTCTCGTAATTTGGACTATTTGTATGTATTATAATATACATTAGTTTATTTCATTTTATTTGTATTTAAATGTGTATTAGTATGTACCTATTTATGTTTATCATTTAATGTTAACAAAATGGTATTATTCTTATATTGTTTTTTTGTACTCTATCACAATGCTGTCCTATTTGAACCAAAGGTTGACTGGTAGAGAATGCCTTGTGGCATTAAGTCCGCCTATGTACCACTTTTGTACTTGAAGTTTAAATAAATAAAAGGTACCTTTCAGTATGCAATTTTGCAAAGAGAAGATCATAATCAAAAACCTTACAGTGCAATCGAGATAAGCAAACAACAAATTAAATTAGTAAGAAAAGTATACGGGATAGACGATATGCAGAAGACGTGGAAACAGAAACCTGAAATGATGCAACTTGGAAAATGCCTGGTTCAAAACCTGACTAATATTCTTACTAAATTAAAGTAGAATATAAACAAGAGCATGCTAGCAAGACTACAACAGCTAATCCAGTACATTTCATAGAACTCGGGCTTAATAACGAAGCTATACTGTACCGTAGAATTAACAAAGGAGACTGGATGGGGAAGTCTGCCAGTCTAGAGGGCTGCTCGCATCTAGCAGAGAACAAAACTACAGATCAAAGTCAAGATCGACTTTCAGTTGCATTAATACGAATTACGGTGTCACGTAGTTCCAGAGTGGTACTGTTAACCGATCCTGGAACTACGAAAACCGCTCCTACTGCAGTAAACTGTATGTCAGTTGACTGCGAAAATCGCTCTTACTGTAACGGTATAAAGGCGCTGTCAATGACAAACTGTTGCTACGGATGTGCGGTGGACTGTGCAACTGGTATTAGGTTAAAGGCTCCGTGAAATGGACGCTTTGGAATTTTCGGGACTGACCGCTTTGGTTACTACGTTGGACAGGCTAGAATGCCAAGCGCTTCGGTTAGTTCCCACAATCCTGGAATGTTAGTTTTTTGAAAGAATAACTAGTTTGTTATTTGACTTTAGATAAAGCAAACTGAGATCTAATTTCTTTCTTTGGCTTCAATAGTACACCCAGACAAGAACATCCAAAGAGCTACTGGGTCATACGCACTTATTTCATACGCGTTGGTTGGTTTGGGATTCGAGGTCGGAACCAGTATTATATTGGGTTTTTTCATCAGGAATTTCTCAGCAGCAGCCCGGAGACTCCATTAGGGCCCGATTGTTGGGCGCGTTATATACGTGTAATACGCTGTTGATTATAGGAAAATTTAACATCATTGAAGAACTGCTCGTGTAAAATCGGGAAAAACAGGCTTGATATTATATTATAGTACACGTTAAGATCAATTCCGCCACCAGTAGCGTAATATCCAAGTAGGAAAGTCGCGTCTACTTAAGCGAATTATCCACCATTACTGACATTACATGCTTTGGTTTAAATCGAACAAAACGCAAAGAAAAAGCCAATAATTTCTAAAACGTGCATCCATGACCAGTGACCGTAGTTTCTCATAGACGACGCGACGTAACAACAGTTTACAATGATTAGAGAATCGGAGATGCGTGGGAAACTGTCATTGACATTGATTTATCTGACGCACGCGAGGAGATAGATGGATTGATGTAATCTCACTTTAATTGTTTTGGTGGAATAACAATGGATGTTGGGGGAATTTTGATCGATCTTATAGTCATTTCGGTGAATTTCCTGCGCTATTATGGTAAGTGCTAATTGCGATAGCTTCATTAAAGATAGATTGATATCTACAAGTTAACACGTCTTGCAGTTGTAAGTGAAAAAGATTACCAGGAAAACTGACACTTCGATAAACATCGTTGGCGTATAAAATCGTTTTATCAAAACCACTTTCCAAGTATACTTTCCAGGTATCACTTATCAACTGTCGGGAGATGAAGCAGTACTGGAAAATGTATTACCTGAAACAAGAAAAAGAACATTATTAGAATTGAATATTAAATGTACGAAGTGTTCTTTGTACAGTCGCCAGCACATCATGCTACCCGAAACTGTCAAATTTACCCAATCAACCTTGAACCTAACGTTTCAGCGAGTTGAGTTGAAAATCTATTAAAGAAATTTGACAGCTTGTAGTAAGAAAGAAAGAAGACCACAAAACCAAGGCGTAGAGTAGGTAAGGCATAGCATAATGTCCCTATTGCTAGGTCCCAGGCCTCTGTTCTGTGCAATAGAGTAGGTCGTGGACACTGTGGACAGGCGTGAAAGATCGTAATTAATTGTGGAAATCCATGAACGAAACTCACAGCCGGTCGATAACAACGATAGAGCGCCTGATACAATAAATCTCATATCGTGTTTACCCATAGACGGATCACAAACGTGAGTTTCCAAATGGGGGTATAAAGAATCGTGTTATTTTCTGGGGACGCCACGCCCGGCAAACAAGGAAAGCTCATAAAAATCTACAAAGACACCTCATATTTCACTTTGAGACGATAAAAATCTCGAGGAAAATATACGAAGGGAAAATGTTTCAGCTACGATTTGTTATCTAGACACCTGTTTAGTTTCGTGTTGTAAAACGGAATTTAAAGCTAGTCAAGCCGATTTGTTACGTTTTACAATTTATAGGAGCGGCATCGTTGTAAGTTTTGGGACATTCAAGTACCGTTGATGATATTTGTAACAGGGGGTGTACTCTTGAACTAGAATAAGCTTGGACACCAAGGCAAGATCGTCGATGTTAGTTAGCAACAAAAACATCATCAACAGTATTGCAGCAATTTATTCTCGTGTTGCTACTGAGACGGGAAATACTCCAAAACACTTTGGCAATTTTCAAATTGATACGCCATCACTATAAAGCGCAGGCTACACCGCCAGCTAGCCTGCGAGCGAGCGAGCAGGACGAGGCATCGTTTCACCTCTTTTCATACTTTAGTTCACACCGCGAACTACATAAGTGCTGAAACGAAGTATGAAAAGAGTATCGCCCGGCTCGCTCGCTGGCTCGCTAGCTAGCGGTGTGACCTGCATATTTCCATCTGAATTGATCTCGACCTTTCATAATATCCTCCCCTTACGATAAACGATATTTTTGCCCAAAGTGACTTGACTTAATTACTTTGAATTTCTCACTCACAAAGTGGTATGGAACAAAGTGGCAATTTAGGTGTAATTAAGGCGATTTTAAAGGTACCTTGAGCCTTGGGAGGATGAGTAGCGACATGAAGACATAATGAAATAGGTGACGAAGATTCGAAGAATACTCTGTTGGAGTTTCTTGTCCGTTCTTCTCCATATAAGTATACCTTTTTGGAACAGGTAAACAGCATCAACTTTTAGCTTACTGACCGACACCTTGAATATTCAAAATTGCTGTTAATTTGAAATACATGCTTTGAGTTTAATGTTTCTAGGATCACAGATCTTTGTTTTAAGGTTCACCATTAGGCTTATGAAAGTGGTTTCTATTTTTATTGAATGTCAATGATTTATTAGACTTATATGAGGTTTGGGTCATTGAGTGGTGAGAGAATTAATCAGCTAGACTCTACGTTACCGAGTGCCGAGTCCAGGCTGCGCCGGGCGTTTGGAATCGCAGTACGAATTTTTTTTAACGCCGCTCTGTGCTATGCGAGGCACAGAAACGAAAAAAGAGCTTGCGAGATACATAAATCTAGGGGAACGTAGAAGCTACAAAGTCATCTACTTCGAACCTTACATATTCCTTTTGTTTCATCCACATTCATACACGCAAGTTAGTTGCGAGTACAACGAGCCTGACTTTTCTGAAAAACGTCACCATTAAGGTCAGTCTGTGTTCTTCTAGGGCAGAAGACATGCTGTGCCGACCCCAAATAAATTGGGATAAGGGCAGGAGAATGATGATGATGATGTGTCCTTCTAGGGCGTCCTTTCTGGTGTTTCCACGAGATGCCGTTATAATTTCAATTTCACACAAGGCTTTGAACATTTATTTAACATTCGAAAGAGAATACTAACTATTAAACTACTGCGTACTCGATACTACATAACAAGTACCGGGAATCACATACCAAAGACAAACGATCAAAGAGCAAATTCGCTGAAATTCTCGCTCCAAACTAATTAACACCAGAGCTAGCTTTCAATGACAGCTGTTTGTTAAATAAATAATTAATTTGGCAAACGATTTTCACCGTTAGCAACTACGAAACTACAGAGAAGCCTTTGAAAAGCCCGGCTTCCGCAGTATGATGTAATCAGTGCTACGCTAAAGCCCACGCGGCATTCTTTAATCCCTATCGGTCCTTAGAAACACCCAGCAATAGATTGGGTACCTACTATTTTTAGTTGGGAAGCAAAGACATTTAAATATACTTGAGATAGAAGAAAAACACGGATGGATTGTAATCTGATTGCAAGAGCCACGAGTAACTGGTTGTTGTTGGTATAAATGTAACGCGTCAAACTTTGCAATTATGTCATAACTAGTTGTTGCCCACGACTTCGTTCGCAAAATTGACAAAGTTTCATAGAAACTTTCAACCCTCGTTTTCTCCTTAGGGCATGAATTTCCAAAAATCTCTTCTTCGTGCACACTTACGTCATTTAAGGAACGTTTGTGCAAAATTTCATGCTTCTAGACCCAGCGGTTTCAGCTGTGCTTTAATCGATCAGTCAGTGAATCAGTCAGCCAGTCAGTTTCTTACTTTATATAATATGTGTATATAGATAGAGCTTATGCCCGCGGCTTCGCCCGCGTGGAGTTTGGGAATTGTCCACGGGATCTTACTTCTGGGATAATAAGTAATCTGGGTCTCCCTTGTTTGACCGAAAGGCATTTGACAAATTTTCACTACCCAAAAAATTTTTCGCGTAATTTCATTTGCCAAATTATTACTTAGCAAAAAATCTATTCACAAAAAATTGTAACGCAAACCTAATGTTTGGGAAGTGAACGTTTAAACTTATAACTTGTTTACCAACAAATACCTTTAACATTTTTTATTTAGTCAAATATTTCAGTTGGAATAACAGTTTTTACGCAAAATCAAATAAGACAAATTCTAAACAGGTTATAATAATATGAATATTAACTATTCTTTTTTTTTAGTTAGTAGCGTTTTTTTCTATATTTTTTTTTTTCTATATAATGTAGTCGTTCCTGGAGGTCACAGTTTTAACCTAACCTAACCATTTTTTTTTTTAATAAGTAATTATCCTAATCTAAATAGTTCAGTTCCGGGTAACCTACTAAAAACAATCTTTTTTCTATTAATGAAAGTCGTTTCTGGCACTCGCCGGCCGCTGCCGCGGCACCGCTCGCTGCGCTCGCTCGGCTCGTGCGTAGGGGGTCGCAGTTTTAACCTAACCTAACCTACCCTTTTTTTGCCTTAATATTTTTTGTCTTACAAATCATTTCACCAAAAGTTTGTTGTCTGAAGATTGTTTGCTGTAATAAATCATTTGAGTAAAGACCAAATGCCATAATGACATTATACTTGGTAATATTTTGCCAAGTAAAAATTTGACCAAATAAAAATATGCGTACTAAAATCATTCGAAATATTGCAATGGTATAAAAAAAAGTTGGTAAAATTTGTTTGGGTAATGAAATTTGGTCAAAATCTTTTCGGCAAAACGGCAGGCTCCCAAGTAATCTATGTATGTATAGTACATACATAGATTTACATGTACTTGCTTATAACTTGCAAACATTCGTTCACAGTAATATCAATTAAATTACATTTGAACGTGAAATATGATACCTTGGTTTGAGATTGGACACCGGTGACAACAATCAAATGATTAATTAGGAATCTATTTATAGACATTAAACTTTTATAATATTTAATATCAATGTCGCGTATCACGCCATCTGTGGAATAAACCATATTTACAGACGTCTACCTCAGAAAAATCCTAGCGTAAACTACGCGCCATGCGACCGTCTACGTGAGCTTCGAAGCCCTATTTGACTCTGTTGGGGGATGATTTTGATTTTGGAAAAAACTGTGATACAGGTATCTCATAATTTTAATTTGAAAAGTATGTATACAAATTTTCAAGTCAGTCGACTCAGAGAATAAAAAGTTTCACAGAATATTCAACACCCCATTTCACCCTCTTAGGGATGGAATTAAAAAAAAAACTGTTTCTTAGTGGATACTTACTCTTCATAAAGAATGCACCCTCCAAATTTCATGTCTCTAGAACCAGACGATTGGGCTGTGCGTTGATATATCAGTCAGCCAGTCATGTATACAAATTTACAAGTCAATCTACTCGGAGAATAAAATGTTTCACAGAATATTCAACACCCCATTTCACCCTCTTAGGGGTGGAATTTCGAAAAACCCTTTCTTAGTAAATACCTACTCTTTACAAAGAATACACGCTCCAAATTTCATGTCTCTAGGACCAGTGGATTGGGCTGTGCGTTGATATATCAGTCAGCCAATCAAGACATTAAATTTTTAAATTGGGGGATGATTTTGGAAAAACTGTGATATACGTATCTCATAATTTTATCTGAAAAGTATGTACACAAATTTTCAAGTCAATCGACTGCGAGAATAAAAAGTTGCATAGAAAATTCAACACCCCATTTCACCCTCTTAGGGGTGGAATTTCGAAAAACCCTTTCTTAATGGATACCAACTCTTCACAAAGAATACACCCTCCAAATTTCATGTCTCTAGAACCAGCGGATTGTGCTTTGCGTTGATATATCAGTCAGCCAATCACGACATTGAATTTTTAAATTGGGGGATGATTTTGGAAAAACTGTGATACACGTATCTCATAATTTTATCTGAATAGTATGTACACAAATTGTCAAGTCAATCGACTGCGAGAATAAAAAGTTTCATAGAAAATTCAACACCCCATTTCACCCTCTTAGGGGTGGAATTTCGAAAAACCCTTTCTTAGTGGATACCTACCCTTCACAAAGAATACACCCTCCAAATTTCATGTCTCTAGGACCAGCGGTTTGGGCTGTGCGTTGATATCTCAGTCAGTCAGTCAGTCAGGACTTTGAATTTTATATGTATAGATGTGTATATAGATAGAAGTTAGATAGATAAATAAATTCACGTCTATTTCAATACTTAAATAATCCTTTGGCTTCGTCCACATTGATACAACTGGTCTCGTACACGCACGCCGGTTGTGAGTACTAAGCATCACACTTGTCTGAATAACATCACCAGTAAGGCCAGCGATGTCCCTCCTAGGGCGTCACCTCCCGTCGTTGCCGCTCACATCTGCCTTGTTTCCATATCTATTATTCGTCTGTCACTCATCTTCTCACCATGACCAAACCATCTACACTAAAGTTGCCGTAGTTATGTAATTTTAGTCTAGTGTCACCAAGACATACGTGATCGATTTTTTTTTTAAGACATATGTTCTGCTACGCTCTCTACATATAGTGTCTATCTATAATAATAACAAAATTGTAACATGCCGATGTCTGTACATTGAAGATATTGAAAAAAATATTATATAGTCTTTATTAGAGCAACAGAAGCCAAAACAACAGTTTTTAGAATTTGTGTCTGTCCGTTTTTCTGTCTGTAGGTTTGTACGCGCATCACGCAAAAACTACTGCATGGATTTGAACGCAGTTTTCACCGCTCTACTGCTAGATGCTTAACTTAAAATATAGGCTATATTAGATATAGTTTTGGACCCGATAGATGGCGCTGTGCGAAGCAAGGGCGGGTAGCTAGTTTTAAATATCTTTGTTGACTCACTCCATACTTTCCTCCCTGATTACCATGGCAACAATACAAATATTATAACAGTCTAGCCCACTCTCGCGCAGAAGAAACACTGACCAGACGCCATTACTCGTAAAATAATTCATTCAAATTATGGCAACTCCGGAAGTTTTCTGTTTACACATCTTGGACGCTATCCAGAAATAGTAAGACTGTTTTGAACCGCTTCTGAATAGTCTGTGTTTTTTCGAGTAGTAGGATTTATTTATGCGTTGGCAATTATGTGGTGGTATACATACAGGGTGTAAACGGACCCTTCATGAAGCCGTCAACCAAGCATTCTGTACATCAAACTAAGTAACTTTACGCAAAATTTTTTGCTGGGAAACGACTTTTTTTTTTGGGGTCAAAAATCACGTTTGACGGTAGGACTCAATATAACGCACTCAGAACATTGTGCTGATGGATGGATTGAATAGTACGGGGGTCGTGGCGGTGTGTAAAAATCTTACATTAAAAACTTGTATTTAAAAAAAAAGTTGTGAAAAAGTTGGAACTTTGACCCCCAATATCTCCGTAACTAGAAGGTTCCCAGGTATGGTCTAGAACAAAAAAATGATCGCATTGACGGGGAGAGCAAATGCCTTTCGGCTTCGTTAAGGGTCTTTTTACACCCTTTATGTGTGTGTGAGTGGAATTGGTCAGCTATGTGAGAAATGTATCAAATGTGTTTGGGTTTCCAAGTTCAATGCTGGTGGTGGATTAAAAGATTTAGTATGTAAGATAGATAGTGATCCAGCTGTTTGTTTTCTAAATACTGACGTAATAACATTGTAATGCTAGTGATTTGGTAGCCAGTAAAGATCGAATTAAAGATCGTATCGTCATGTGGCGTTCTGTGGTTTCTTTTTTCAGAAGTCACCCCCTCTTGCCAGATCATATTTTACAAAATACAGAAATAAAAGAAGAGAGTAGAGAAGAAGTTTAGTTTAAACTAAAGTACTTATGTAAAGATAGGGAAGTAGTTCTTTATTGTTATTAGTTTAAATTTTAGGGTGTTGGCCATATTGTTTAATTTACAGGTCCCAATATTATATTGATGAAATGTGAATTTATTATTTTTAAATTGTAGATGTAATTCATGAAATTCAAATGTAAATTATTTCAGTGTATCTACTGTAATTGTGTAATTTTTGTGTTTAAATTTAGATACAAATTACTAATGTTAATGTTAATGAATAAATGACTATGACTAAACCAAAAGAGAGAAGAAGAGAAGAGAAGAAGTTTAAATTAAACTACTTAATCTACCTATGTAAAGTTAAGGGAGGTAGTGCAAGAAAACAGTTGCGAACTGTAAACGGTTAGCAACATGCCGCCGCAACTCATTTACCGACTAACTGATGGCAGGGTAGGGCGTCTCCACGGAAACGAGGAGGGAACTGTTTCCTTCGATGTTAGTTTGTTTGTGTTAGAAGGCAAATATGAGGAGAATAGAGACATTACGGTTTATTTATTTAAACTTCATGTACAAAAGTGGTACATAGGCGGACTTAATGCCACAAGGCATTCTCTACCAGACAACCTTTGGGTCAAATAGGTTGATCGGTACGGTTGATGTAGATAACTTTATTATCCAATAATTTCAGATGTGAGTGATCGCAAATGGAAAGGTACTTAAATAAGAACTCATCAAATAGAAAAATAAACCGGCCGATTACGTGTCGGACTCGCGCATGAAGGGTTCCGTACCATCGGAAACCCCATTCAAAAATTTATTTTTATGATTTGTTGTTATAGCAGCAATAGAAATACACATTCTGTGAAAATTTCAACTGTCTACCTATTACGGATCATGAGATACAGCCCGCTGACAGACAGACGGACGGAAAGATGGACGGCAGAGGCTTTCTTTCTTTATCTTGTAGTTAGTGCCTAACCTGGTGACAGAGTTTTTATGCCGCCCATGGGCCTCTGACTTGGCTAACTAAGATCTAAGCGGAGGCTTAGTAATAGGGTCCCGTTGGTTACCCTTTGGGCCCGCAACCCTAAAAAGAAAAACCAACTAATAATTTTTACATTGGACTAGCTGTCCCGGCATGCGTTGCAATGCACCTTTTCCTACCCTACCGTACCCTTTTTACCGACTCTACCTATCTATCCTATCTACCTACCCTACCCTACCCTACCTATCTATCCTACCTACCTACCCTACCCTACCTACCTACCTACCCTACCTACCTACCCTAACTACCTACCTACCCTACCTACCTACCTACCCTACCTACCTACCTACCCTACCTACCTACCTACCCTACCTACCCTACCTACCTACCCTACCTACCTACCCTGCCTACCTACCCTACCTACCTAGATTTAAACTATCCTATCTCTCAAGTTGGATCGAACTGCACATGGTGTGCGAATTTTATTATAATCGGTTAAGTGGTTTAGGAGTCCATTGAGGACAAACATTGTGACACGAGATTTATATATATTAAGATTTGCACAAAATAAGTCTCAACAGGACCACAATCAGACGCATTTGCCAAGCAAATTACATTACATACACAAGAACGACATCTACAACCCTGAGTCAGCAATCAATTAACATTAAATATAAAATTTAAAAAACCCCCAACGAAAAAATTAAAAATGAAAGATAAATACCCACTTTCATCCCCATAACTAGTAAATGGCTGCACCGATTTTGATAAAACATTTCTAATTTTAATATACACATCATGCGCTTTCATTTGATACCCCACTTGGGTATATTTAAAAATATTCGATTTTTCATACCCACTTTCATCCCCCATATCTAGTAAATGGCTGCACCGATTTTGATAAAACGTATCTAAGAACCATCGACAAGAAACTAACTTTCAATTAAAAAAAACAGCATCCAAATCGGTTCACTCGTTTAAGAGCTACGGTGCCAGAGACAGACACACACATTCATTGCGGTCAAACTTTGACACCCCTCTTTTTGCGTCGGGGGTTAAAAAATGGAATAAAAACAAATGCAGTTTACACTTCACAACTCGCTTAACCTAACGAGTGCAACAAAATAAATACAAGAGAGACAGCAGGCAGGACACAAATTATTTTAAGCCGTACCCCAAAGCGTGGTGACATGAAACCGTCTCCCTGCGGAACTAATGCAATAATAAAGCAATTCCGAGCTCGCTGCGAACGCTACCCGATGACAAACATGCACCCAGTTACGGAGCTATTAACGCTAAGATATTTTGACCTACTAACTTTGTGGGAATGATCCCTTAACTCGTTTTATGGTAAATCAAATTTTGACTAACTTTGTGGAAATAATGTTTAAACTCATTTTAAACAGACTGAACAAATGGAAGGAGACAGATATACAGGGTGTAAACGGACCCTTCACGAAGCCGTCAACCAAGCATTCTGTACATCAAACTAAGTAACATTACGCAAAAATGTTTGCTGGGTAACTACTTTTTTTTTAGGGTGAAAAATCACGTTTTACGGTAAAACTCAATGTAACGCACTCAGAACATTGTGCTGATGGATAGATTCAATAGTACGGGGGGGGGGGGGGTACTAATAGTACGGGGGTCGTGGAGGTGTTTAAAGTAAAAATCTTACACTTTAAACATGTATTTTTAAAAAAACTTGTGAAAAAGTTGGAACTTTGACCCCAATATCTCCGTAACTAAAAGGTTCCCAGGTACGGTCTAGAACAAAAAAATGATCGCATTGACGGGGAGAACACGTCCCTTTCAGCTTCGTTAAGGGTCTTTTTACACCCTTTATAGCAAACACTTATAAACACAGAGGAATAAATAAAATCTTTCTTGAACTAAAGGTTAAGAAACTCTAAAAAAATTACTGAAATGTAGAAAGATTTATAAACAACCCTGATAGACACATGGATATAACTAAAGTTTTAAGTATCAGATAATCATAATCATTTTATTTTCAGGCAACTAAGGCCTATACATAAAATACACAAAATAAACTTATGAAATAATAAACTAATACATATTTTAAAAAAAACCTTAAAACTAAGACTATACACGTAACGTTGTCGGCGTCGTGTTTCGCTGCGTGGTGTCGCGTAACCGTCCTCGGAAACGTCGACATACGACACCTTTCGGCCAAAAGTCCTCTTTCAGGCAGGTCTGTAGATGATGGGTTGGAACTCGAACCACGAATGATAATAACGCGCATCCTAGGTGCGTACTCCGTAGTACTCACAACCGGTGTGCGAGTATGACTAGATGCATGAACGAGGACGTAGAAAAAGGAGTCTTAGGATCAGGTGAGGTGGTCATTCTTACCTAGAGGTTCTATAGTTTCTGGAAAAGCCCACATTCACACATCAAGTGTTGAATGATGAATCTTTATTTTTCTTGTCAGAGTTTTTATGCCGCCCATGGATCTCTGACTTGGCTTTAAATCATCATCTTCCTAGCCTTTTCCCAACTATATTGGGGTCGGTTTCCAGTCTTACCGGATGCAGCTGTATACCAGTATTTTACATAGAGCGACTGCCTATCGGACCTCCACAACCCAGTTAGTACTGGGTAATACGATACCCCTTGGTAAGACTGGTTGTCAGACTTTTTGGGCCACTGACTATATAACGACCGTCAAAGATCTACAAATGACACCCGGGACCAACGGCTAAAGATCGACCGAGCGGCTGTTATTATTTAGCCACGAGCTCCTTCTTACTTTAAATGCTTTTCTACTTGGCTTTAAATGCCGTCGAGAAATATCTCTCAAGTGATGAAGTTACAACTTTAAATATCATTCGAAGACATTCAAGAAGACAAAGACGTGGTAATATAAATTCACTTTAGACCAAGAAACTAGTCACATCTATACTAATATATAAAGGTGAAAAGTTTGTTTGTTTGGTTGAACGCGGTAAACTCGGGCACTGCTGGTTCGAATTGAATAAATCTTTTAGTGTTGGATTGCCCATTTATCGAGGAAGGCTATAGGCTATATAACATCACGCTACTAACAATAGGAGCGGAGCAGTAATGAAAAATGTTGCAAAAACGGGGAAAATTGTATTTTTAATAATTCTACGCGGACGAAAGTCGCGGGGAACAGCTAGTACTTAATATATGTATAAAGGTGAAAAGTTTGTTTGTTTGGTTGAACGCGGTAAACTCGGGCACTGCTGGTTCGAATTGAATTAATCTTTTAGTGTTGGATTGCCCATTTATCGAGGAAGGCTATAGGCTATATAACATCACGCTACAACCAATAGGAGCGGAGCAGTAATGAAAAATGTTGCAAAAACGGGGAAAATTGTATTTTTAATCATTCTACGCGGACGAAAGTCGCGGGGAACAGCTAGTCTTTGATAAAGAAGCATGTTTTGCATTTGCTAATGAGCGCACACGCCGTTAGTTTCTTGCGGCCCGGAACGGGGCAACTGGCCGCAAAAACGCTACGATAATGAAGTTTGAATTATCTTCTTAGCTTAATCTCGAGAATGTTGTGGTTGTATAACAGAAATATTACTAGACGCAGCTCCATCTATACAAATATATAAAATTGAATTGTCTGTTTGTAATATTAAAATAACAGCATTTTGACTGAATGCATTTGAAAATGTATACGGCACTTAAAACAAAAAAACTATTTTTTTTTTTCAATTTTTGTGTTGTTTGTTCAGGCTAATCTCCGATACGGCTGGACCAATTTTAACGGGACTTTACTGGCATATAGCTGATGTTATAAGGTATTACTTACCTACTTTTATTTTAGAAAAATAATTAGGGTTCCGAGCAAAAAAAACTTGAAATTGTTAACAAAATCCGATTAAAAAAAAGGAAGGAATATTTTTATAATAATTTCACGCGAACGAAGGTCGTGGGCAACAGCTTGTCTTTACTATTATTATAAAAAGATAAAGTTTAATAAGTCATTATGGATGTAGGGGGTAATCCCCGGAACTCCTGATCCGATACCCAAAATTCTTTCTCTTTATTTAAAACGTTCCCGTGGAATAATTTCCAAACATAAAGCGAGCGAAGCCGCTGGCAAAAGCTAGATGGATCAGCGTCTATATAGTAATCTAGATAGACGCAGCTCCATCTAAAATAAAATGAATTACAATCGTAACAAATTGAATTTTCAATAACTAATAACCATTTGGTTTTGTTCGTTTTGTTCAATCTGCACCTCAATTGTGTAAGACACTTTCACAATCTGAAGGATTTTGAAGGAAATCCCTACTGAAAAACTCGTTTTCTCAACGACGTAAATCATGATCATTCTCCTGCCCTTATCCCAATTTATTTGGGGTCGGCGTGGCATGCTTCTTCCATACTTCTCTATTACTCGTCATCTCAGCAGTCACCTCCTTTCTAGCCATATCTTCCTTGACACAGTCCATCCATCGTTTCTTTGGTCTTCCTGTGCTCTTATAGCCATCTACATTCATACTCAACATTTTCTTCATTCTTTCGCATAACATGTCCATACCACGATAACCGACGAACGTAAATAACGTGAAGAATGTTGTTTGAACTGTCAAAATCAAAGAGATTGCCATCATAAGTGTTACGTGACTACCCTGCTGGAGTCTAGGAGTCCTTAATCTTCTTCTTCTCCCTAGCCTTTTCCCAACTATGTTGGGATCGGCTTCCAGTCTAACCGGATGCAGCTAAGTACCAGTTACAATAGTACATGTTACTACAATTTTACATGGAGCGACTGCCTATCTGACCTCCACAACCCAGTTAGTACTGGGTAGTAGGATACCCCTTGGTAAGACTGGTTGTCAGACTTTCGGGCCACCGAATACCTGTAACGACTGTCAAAGATCTACAAATGAAAGCCGGGACCAACGGCTTAGCGTGCTTTCCGAGGCACGGAGGAAACTCGTATGTAATGGGCGGTCCCCCATCCACGGACCAACCTAGGCAAGCGCTGCTTAACCTTAAGATCGACCCGAGCGGCTGTTATTATTTAGCCACGAGTCCTTAATAAGACTCCAAAATTACCTAAATCACATAACATCGCTTTTCTACTAATACCCTCAGCCAAGTTTGGGTTGCCACACTCACCAGCGCGTTTAACCAAATGCGACTGAACATCAATACTTGCCTACACGGATGAATAGCTTTTAAAGAAACAATTAGTTGAGAACGAGGCACACTCTCAGGTAGTCGACTTCCGTAAGGGATGTGGACTGACCCACTTTAAGTTCACGACTCCGTTATATTTTTTACATTCTGAAAGGTTTAAAAGAAAATATGTCATGTACGCATGTGCCAGCTGCGGCAATTTCGTTTCGACGAAAAGCCTAATGGGTATCATCAGATAGGCATTTAAACTATGTTCAAGCCTATTTGCACGACGGTTTTGTTAGGTTATTTTACAAAAAAGCAAAATGATGTGTCGATTTCTTGTCTTTTTATTTGCATTGGTCCGAATCTCGCTTCTGGGCTTATTTTCTTCGGCTAGTCTGAATCCGTATTTGCTACCCACAAAAGAGCAAATAGCTTCGCAAAAATAATTCTTCTAACTATCTACAGTATTTTTGGGTCATCCAAGTTAAAATCTTCATTGTACCTATACTTTAAGGTCTATAACACCTAAACTGAATTCTCTGTCATCTGTCTGCACAAAACCAGCCTGTGGTTTACATGCATCGCCAAAAATTCAACCATTACGTCACTAAGCTGAGCGTTTCCTGTCCCCCAATCAGCTGTAGTCGCCCCCATCCCTCGCCGCTCGACCGACATGCAGGGCGCCGACCCGGGCCGTTATTGAACCGGATCGCGGAACACGATAACGTTTCTAATATCCTACTACAAACACATATTAGTAGTCGTAGAGGTATTTGTGAGACAAAAAGACTGTGCCCGAAAGTACTGCCGCCTCACAAATTTTTGCCACGGAACCCATGCTATGTCCTAGTTTGAAAGGTGAAACTCTTGGGCTGCGGGACTGTTCGAAAGAGATACCGCGGCCCTGGAACACAAAGGGCAAAGAAGGAACATGGATGGGTTTTAGTCAGTAAAAGTCTGACACTCCCTCCCTCCCACCTCGCCCAGAGCAGGGGGGGTTATTTGATGATTTCCCATCCGAAAAAAAAGGGTGACACCCTTACATTCCACTTTAAAGTCTACAACTGAAAATGATCTACTGTACCACGATTGGCGGCAGCCATATTGTAATTAGGTCAAAAGGGAATACTGTTAGCAGTGCTCATTACTCCCCCAGGAATAGAACCCGTCGACGCGAGAGCTAAGCAGTAATCTTATTAACGAGGTAATGAGAATATTACCAGCCTCTAGCTAGACGCTGAGCAGCTTCAGTATCGATTAAAATGAACGCTGCTTAATAACAAAGACAATAAAAAAATTGCTCTGTTGTAGGTATAAGAATTTTTTTTTATGATTTAGGTCGTATTAAAAACAATGGTGCTGGTTTCAATGTCTAGCCAGAGGTTCGTATTGTGTGGAGCTTTAGAAAGATCACTGATCAGCGGAGTATATGCGTAACACATTCATAAACCCAATGCATTATGTAGGGTGACTGGTAATTAGTGACCGATACTTAAATACGTGATTGTATTCATGATAACAAACAACTTTCCCAAAGAAACATTTTTTTTATACTCATTCACTTTTATCACAATAAAACTTACGGAGTGACAAAAAAAAACAACAGACGGGATGGCCTGTGTCCAGCAGTGGGGCATTCAAGTAAAAAAAACAGCAACAGATGCATTTTTATAAGCGTGCGCTGCAACACGTTACGAATTTCCTTCAAAATCATATGTGATAGAAATTGTAAGCATTTGGGATGCAAACCAACAACATGAAATCAGTAGTAAAAATTACTTTAAACACGTTCACATTAAACGGCGTTTATGAATTCACCCCTTCAAGTAAATGCAACTTAAAGTGAACTGGCTAAGGCTACAATAAAGACATCAAAAAGCAATCTTTCACACAAGATGATCACAAACGGGATATGAATTACAAATCACGCCACGGAAGTATAGTCCAGTCATTACGTACATTCAAAAAAGAAAATGAATTTGCGCTTCTAATTTTTTAATATGTTGTAGGGGATACCTAGAAAAGCTTAACTTGAGATTGTCGACCAAGCTTTCCTAGGAGCTTTCGCCGCCATGTTGAAAAAAGGGGTAAAATTTGTTTCTCGGCAATAACTCGGGTATCCGATGAGATTTCGAAAATTTTTGTAGGACACTTTTTGTAGCTTTCTTTGTGCTCTACAATAACGCCTAAATCATTTTTAGCGTTTCATGCATCGTTATCGAGATATCGATCGATAAAGTCAAAAATTTTGGACACAATTTTTGTTTTTTCCTTTTTTTTTCTTTGGGTCTTAATAAATATGAAAAATTGTGGAATTCAAACTTGTAGAGCATATTCAGACCTACAATTTCCTTCTTGGATTTTTTTATGTTGGACAAAAATTACGATCTCCAGCCCGCCGCAAAGTCGGTGAATCCACACTCAGCGTCGAGCGAGCTGCTCGCTCGGTTGTGTCTGGATGTCGAATCGAATGGGAAATTGTTCAGGAAATTGATGGGATAAAAAATAAGTACATAGAGCAACAAATTAAGGATCACACAATAGTAATTTATTAAACAAATAATTTGTTTGTGCAGTAAAAAATATTATTTTTTTACAATACAAAATAAACAAAACAAAATAAACGGAAAGAAAAATATTTTTTTCTGCACTCGAGACACGAACGATGGACTTTTTTCATGTCTTTTTTCACTTGGATGGTCCAGGCTGAAGATCTTCGTCCTCCGTAAACTCTTCGAGTTGTTGTGTCTGTTGAAACGTTGGAAATGATGCTGATTCGATGAGAGCATCGTCATCATCATCGTTACAGACATCGTCGTCGTCGTCAAGCAAAATGTCGACTCTGGCGACGTTACTGCATGTTTGCCCACTGCAGTGCATGCAAATAACGGAGCATCTGATTCCCGCTTTTCTGCACCCACAGACGGCCTCACAATTTCCTTTACACTTACAGGAAATGAGCTTTAATAGTTCAGGCGGAGCGGGTTCGGCGGTGCTGGTGATTGGTTCGAGCCCTCGATTGGTCTGTCGCCAACCCCATCCTTGTGGATCCTTGAAAAATCCGAGCCAGGTTTGAACTTGGAGATACGTCCGGAAAATGTGTTGACGTACAGCGCTTTTGGTTGGCGGGAGTAGTGAGAGGTGATTCACTTTATTCGCTGTCATTGATTTTACGAAAAGAAGAACACGTTTCAACACGTAGACCCTAACAAAAGGGTCCCTTTATACCTGACCCCTCCAACTCCAACGGACGCTCTATGCGGGCACTCCGTTATAACGAGTTTACAGCCAACTAGATATCGAAATTTTTGCCCAGAATATCGGAACCCTCGATTTACACTACGCACAGCAAAAACTCAACACGATACGATATACTAACTTGAGCGCGCTCGACGCTGAGCGTGGATTCACCGACTTTGCGGCGCGCTGGAGATCGTAATTTTTGTCCAACATAAAAAAATCCAAGAAGGAAATTGTAGGTCTGAATATGCTCTACAAGTTTGAATTCCACAATTTTTCATATTTATTAAGACCCAAAGAAAAAAAAAGGAAAAAACAAAAATTGTGTCCAAAATTTTTGACTTTATCGATCGATATCTCGATAACGATGCACTAAAAATGATTCAGGCGTTATTGTAGAGCACAAAAAAAGCTACAAAAAGTGTCTTACAAAAATTTTCGAATCTCATCGGATAGCCGAGTTATTGCCGAGAAACAAATTTTAAGCGTTTTCCAAGATGGCGGCGAAAGCTCCTAGGAAAGCTTGGTCGACAATCTCAAGTTAAGCTTTTCTAGGTATCCCCTACAACATATTAAAAAATTAGAAGCGCAAATTCATTTTCTTTTATTTGCCTTTTTTTCGGACGAAATGACTGGACTAGTAGTAAAACGAGCTAAGAGAACTAGGTTGGCGTGTAACACACTTGGCACGAACACAAGTTACTAAGACTTTATTAAATTCTTCATCAACGCACACGACGAATGCATCCTCCTTAGAATAACAATATTCTGCTTGAAATATTACTTCAGGATCTACATAATGTGGGACTTACATAATATTACCATCAGTTTTGCAAGGAGATGAAGTTTGCCTTGGGGTGTTTACATTAATTGACGCGACTTTTTTTAGAAATAAAACCTTGTAAATATGTGTAAAGTGAACACATTTTTAGTTAGAGTCCACTTTCTTTGTTTTAAAAGACCGAGAGTTATTGCGTAACACACTCGCATTCTCAATGCTATTAATTTCGATGATTCAATAATATTCATTGCGTTATTACGCTGTTGACCAGTGAATTTTTTCAAACGTATGGAGCAGTGATTTTCCTTGAATCCTTCGGATTGTGATAGAAAGCTTGCTTGGATTGTAATTGGGGTGCTGATTATTCATAACAATAACAACTGCTTCAAGAGTACACCTGTAATTGGTACCTACATAAGAACCCTAACCTATGTACAGCCTAACACAATGATAAAGAAATTACCGATAAATCGTTTGACCATCTGAATGTTTGCCTTCAAAAAGCCCAATCAGCACATAATTACCGTTGATACACTGACCCTCTTAACTGCACTGTTGTTGAAACACGAATCCCCAAATTAGATTAAGCTGTTTAATCGTCGACTGTAGGCACCGATTTAATAATCCCTTGATTATAGGTCAGTCGTTTTAAGGCCGAGTCATCTGTAGGGCTTGTTCCGTATTGCAGGACTAAAACTGATTCGTAAGGCGCGAATTACACAGAAAAGGCGTAAGGTGAAGGCGCGGCGCAGGCATGATGCCGCTTCAAAACGTTTTCATACAAAATGTACGTAGGCGACATGTCGTGAATTACACTCAAGCGGCTCGGCGCAGGCATGCCGTTCTTTCGTTTCCTTATAAATTCACGCCTGCGCCGCACCGTGACCTTACGCCGTTTCTGTGTAATTCGCGCCTAACAGAATTTTCAAATGTAGCTTAAACCTGGATTACTAACATTGTAAACCTAAAAGTGATGTTTTGAATCCAATGCAAACAAAAATCAACATAACCATATTTGGCCCTATTTCGCCCTCCAGAACATCAATGAGAATCTCGTTGTAATCGTCTGATAGATTTCCGTAGTCATCAAGACGCACTATTACCGAATAAAACTACGTCGACAATCCCGAGCAGTTTGAGTATTTCGGTAGAAACACTAAGTCAAAGAACTATTAGACTACTAATAATGATCAGTTGACGATATCGTCAACTGAAAAAAAAAGAAAGAAAGGGAGGAGAGGGGGAGGGGAGGGGGGGGAGGTTTTCTTTCTAGAAATTAAAACCTTTATCCTAATCTCAAAGACAATTTCTGGAGCCCTGACACAGCCAGAAGGCGTCGCGGTAGACCTCGTAGAGAATGGCGGGACGAGCTGGATAAAACCAACGACCAGTGGCCCACATTAGCCTTGGATCGAAACAACTGGAAGTCATGGGGAGAGGCCTTTGCTCAGCAGTGGGATGACGTAGGCTAACAGTATCAGTATCATCACTACATAGTATAAAGCAAAGTCGCTTCCCGCTGTCTGTCTGTCCCTATGTATGCTTAGATCTTTAAAACTTCGCAACGGATTATGATGCGTTTTTTTTAATAGATAGAGTGATTCAAGAGGAAGGTTTATATGTATAACTAGCTTATGCCCGCGGCTTCGCCCGCGTGGAGTTCGGGAATTGCCCACGGGATCTTACTTCTGGGATAATAAGTAATCTATATATGTATAGTAGATACATGGTTTTTATATAGTTGCTTATAACTTGCAAATATTAGTTCATAGTAATATCAATTAGGTACTTTACATATTGTTATGTGAAATATTGATACCTTGGTTTAGAATTGGACACCGGTGACGAAAATCAAATGATTAATTAGGAATCTATTTATAGACATAAAACTTTTACATAATATTTAATATCAATGTCGCGTATCACGAGCCAACGCGAAAATCGGTAGAATAAACCATATTTACAGACCTACCTCAAAAAAATCCTACCTACTTACTTAATAGGTTTCGAAGCCCTATTTGACTCGGTTGGGGGATGATTTTGATTTTGGAAAAAACTGTGATACACGTATCTCATAATTTTAATTGAAAAGTATGTATACAAATTTTCAAGTCAATCGACTCAGAGAATAAAAAGTTTCACAGAATATTAAACGCCCCATTTCACCCTCTTAGGGGTGGAATTAAAAAAAAACTGTTTCTTAGCGGATACTTACTCTTCACAAAGAACGCACCCTCCAAATTTTATGTCTCTAGAACCAGCCGATTGGGCTATGCATTGATGTATCAGTCAGCCAGTCGACATTGAATTCTTAAATTGGGGGATGATTTTGGAAAAACTGTGTTACGTGTATCTCATAATTTTATTTGAAAAGTATGTATACAAATTGTCAAGTCAATCGACTGCGAGAATAAAAAAATTCATAGAAAATTCAACACCCCATTTCACCGTCTTAGGGGTGGAATTTCGAAAAACCCTTTCTTAGTGAATACCTACTCTTTACAAAGAATACACGCTCCAAATTTCATGTCTCTAGAACCAGCGGATTGGGCTGTGCGTTGATATATCAGTCAGCCAATCAAGACACTGAATTTTTAAATTGGGGGATGATTTTGGAAAAACTGTGATACACGTATCTCATAATTTTATCTGAAGAGTATGTACACAAATTGTCAAGTCAATCGACTGCGAGAATAAAAAGTTTCATAGAAAATTCATCACCCCATTTCACCCTCTTAGGGGTGGAATTTCGAAAAACCCTTTCTTAGTGGATACCTACCCTTCACAAAGAATACACCCTCCAAATTTCATGTCTCTAGGACCAGCGGTTTGGGCTGTGCGTTGATATCTCAGTCAGTCAGTCAGTCAGTCAGGACTTTGAATTTTATATATATAGATATATATAGTACATCCATAATATAGTAGAGAAACACTGATAATTTTAGAGGTTTTTAATGTAAGGTCGAAAATAAACTAATTTTTTTGAGCTTACATTGCAAACGCTGGCTGAACCCTACGAGATAGATCAAAATAATGTACTACAGTATTGTACACCTTAAAAAGGTCTACAAAAAAGTCCGCGATGGTATATTTCATCTCTTAGGGATAACCCACAATAACCATTTTTTATCCTTTACTTAACATGTTTGTATTGTCTAATGACAAAAAAGCTGTGAACGTTGTATATAAAGATATTCTGTAGTATATTTAATATCAGCATTGCACCCGTGCAAAGCCGGGGCGGGTCGCTAGTCAAAGATAAATTAAAAATTACGATTTCTAGCGACCCACATAGAACTCGATCGACAAAACTCTGTGGCAAAACCACCAGTTTTATTATTATCTGATACCGTTTTACGTCAGGTCCCCGTTCATAATACAGTTATGCTACATCCTCACCCACTCGATGCAAATAAGTAGTGGTAATATTAATTAATTAAATTACAAAATGCGAGCGTTCGGTAATTAATGATGCAGAGTTCCACCTCATTTTGCCGGCGGTATCTGCATGTATTGTAATTTGTAGTCCACGTTTTAATCTTGTAATAACATTTTCATATTAAATTAATGAAGTCCGGTGTCATTTTTCAGTGAAAAAAAAAACTTAGGTTTATTGCAGAAAGGACATTCGAAAATTGGTCCTCCACTCTCTCAAGTCCTGTTGACCTCAATTTTTTTCGATAGCTATCATTTCGCTTCTTATCGTGTCAAGGGCAATCTAATGGCTGTAAAGAGTTTTTTTTTTAAGTTTGTGGATCATCTAGCCTTTTTTCGGGGAATTCCCTGAACTTTTGTGCGGTTCGATTTGTCGATGTCCTCGGGGGACTTTATGTAAACCCGCACTTTAGTCCATAGTTTGCGTTAGTCAATGCAGTCTTAAGTGATCTTTTTTGGGACAAAAATTCCCCCGATAATAGTCCATCGTCTGCGCAGGCCTTTGTACTCATACACATTCAAACATAAACACCTTTTTCACATGCGGGTAGACAGAAAGTACAGAACGATACTACGATCCTTACATACTCCTTGCGACTCGTCTACTTTCATACATATGGTCATACACGCACGCTGGTTGCGAGTACTACGCACCTGGCCTAATACTTATAAAGTCATACATTATGTCACTATGGTCTTTTTTTTTTAATTAGCCTATTCTGTCGCACTGCTGGGCTAAAGCCTCCCCCATTCCTTTCCAAATCTCCCGATGTTTTGCCTCCTTATTATGATCTACATTAGAACTTTTCTAAGACTAGATAATACACCGTTACAATTACCACCAAAAGCATCAAGGTGCTAAATGTCTTATTACAAAACAAACATACTAGATACAGTTAACATCTCAATGATTACGGTGAATGAATATCACAGACCGGACCAGCTAAACCAGTTAGACGACTAAGAGAAACGAGACGATGTGTCTACGCAAGGTGTCTAGGGTTCTAGATATCGCAACTATGTTGGCGTAATCCGAGGGATAAGTTGGGTCAGATCGTGTAGACGGACACACCTACATTCTTGTTAATGCTGGTCTTTTTGTAGATACTGAGAGAGAGAGGAAGACCAAAGAAACGATGGATGGATAGTGTGAGAATGATATGAAAGATAAAGGAGTAAATGACAGCGTGACGGTTGACAGGGGAGAATGGAAGAAAAAAACGTGTTGCGCCGAGTCCAAGTAACATGGGACAAGGGCAGGAAGATGATGATAAACATGTAACAATGCACAATAATTATTTTGAGTAGTGTTTTGGGACGACAAGAAAAAAAAAGTTAAAGTACAGTTAATTAAAAAGCTAATATTATACATATTATACGGGCCCGCAAGGGCCGATACCTGCCGGGGCTGCGGGACTGTTCGAAAGAGATACCGCGGCCCTGTAATTCGCGCCATAGAAGTTAACATCAATTTCACACACATCATTCTCCTTAACCCAATGCGTCAAATGTTTTAGATTCAAAATTAACTCGAGCAAAGCGCTGCAAGGCACGATCGGTTACGGTTTCGCGAATAACATACAAAGTAGGTTAGGAACATTGTAAAACGGAATTCGTCTGATTGGGTGATGGTTTATGGGTATGCCAATTTTGTTCGCACGTTGGCTGTAACGCCTTTATTGGGTGTTGGTAACCCGAATATCGATGGCCACACAGGCGTATCGGTACTATGTTATTAGTTACATACAGGGTGTAAACGGACCCTTCACTAAGCGGTCAACCAAGCATTATGTACATCAAACTAAGTAACTTTACGCAAAAATTATTGCTGGGAAAAGCTTTTTTTTTGGGGTAAAAATCACGTTTTACGGTAAAACTCATTGTAACGCACTCAAAACTTGGTGCTGATGGATGCTTTGAATAGTAAACGAGTCATGGAGGTAATTAAAGTAAAGTAAAAACCTTAAAAAGTAGTATTTAAAAAAAAAACTTGTGAAAAAATTGGAACTTTGACCCCCAATATCTCCGTAACTAGAAGGTTTCCAGGTATGTTCTAGAACAAAAAAATGATCGCAATAGCGGGGAGAACAAGTGCCTTTGGGGTTCGTTAAGGGTCTATTTACACCCTTTATAGAAACGAAGTGACAGTGGTGAAGTTTGAGGACAACAATTTTTGGCTTATTGCGCTATCGACAAAGTTAAGAGGGTCAAAGCTTATCGATCCTTGACTGCATTTGTCAATAGAGGAAGCAAAATGTAAATCAGCTTTCTTTCTTCACAAGGATTGCAGACCCACATTGAGCTCGAGCGTGGCGGATTACGGCTCAAAGGAAGAATAGAAGAAAGATAAAGTAAGACTCTCACAGGAAAAAACAATAAAACAAAAACAACAAAACATAAATTTTAAAACTTATATAAGACATACATTAAAAGAAATTGGTCCTGCATGAGACCAAAAGCCTATTGCAACATGGTGCTGTAACATAAAAAAATGTCACAGCGCTGATATTCTCATAGGGTCCAAGTGAAGTGCCCAAGTGCTCACTCTCATGGAGAGGAAACTAACAGTAGAAACTATAAGCCCATTATGTTATTAGATATTAGACTTCCGAGTCATGATTAATTTTCAAATAAACAGTTTCTCAACCCAACCATTTGCATTCGCTGGAAACTGTTTGCCTAACGGTTTTATCGTATAATTCCTGCCAACTAGACTAAAACTAGATCAATCGAGATTAATATCGTAAAGCAAACTGCGCGTTAACATAAAACTCGGGAAGACAGTCTTACATAAATATTTTATGATTATAATCATAATATTTCTAGTCTGCGCGGTACAGTTATCATTTTATCACATCCCGTGATGTCGTAAAGGGGAGACGTATTATGAGGGTAATATTCTTCTAAGATGGTTTTTGCGGAGATCAGATTGATAACCTATACTTCAGTATTGTGTGCCTATAAATTGATAGGGACAGAGGTATGAGAAGCAGAGTGGGAAATGTATCATGCTCTATAGAGAAGGCAAGATCCTTCGACCAAAAGGGTATTTTTGGTATTCCCATAGATTAAAAAAAAAAATATATTTTGATTGAAAAGAGTGTCCATGGATTTTCTTGCCCATTCTTCTCCATAGAGATCTACGCTATGGAATGGGCAACAACAGTACTTTCACAAGTTATTATGCCTTGTGTCTGGGACTGTAGCTTCGCCTTCTTTGATTTTCTGACATTCAAAAGTGCCTGTTATGGTCTAATTGAAATAAATGCTTTGAGTTGAGTTTGAGAACTTTGACTGCACGATGCAGGATTTTGCGTGATGGTGTATAGCTCCTACGCGGCATTGTATACCTTTACTACGACGGGTGTATGCGATGACTGGAACATTTGAATACTGCTTTTGTTAAATTAACTCTAGGGTTTTACTAGGAAGTTTTGTTCCGTCACTTCGTCACCCCGCCAAAACACCAGGAAATGGCCAAGTGCGATGTTTTAGGGACTGTTTTATGTATAATTTTGTCGATCAAAAGAAGCCGATTTACATCCTAATTAATGATTTTATCTGTTGAATTCATAAGTGGCCCCAAATGAAGATTTCATTAGAAAAAAAAACATTCAAGCGTCCATCATTTTCTACAAAAAAAAGCAAGTGGGCCGGAGACCACCGCAAAATTATATGCAAAGAAATTCAGATCCAAACGCTAGAAAAAGTAATGGAAACCAAAATCAGTACAAACATTGTATGAAACAATTTGAACTAAGAATCAATGTTTTAAACAAAATCTTTCAATATTTGTTCAATGCTAAGTGGAAATCCGATAACCATAATTCTGATGGCGGTCTTTCGTAATGGATTCCCAAGGTTTGTCTTAAGTATCGAAACAATGTTTGTCGAATTATGGAATACTTTGTGATTATAAGATGGCTACAAACGGTCCAACGATGGATCGATGTTACTTAGTCCACCTTGACAGTTCTCGAAACATCCTCTAAGATCCTGACTTCCCCGGTAACATTTCAAAGACTTGACGTAGTATGTCAAAAAACAGTAGACGAAAATACAACAAACTAATGTAACCCTGGAACGTGAAATACCACTGAGTAAAATCACAGTACTGACTTTTGACAGCTAACAGGAAATTGCGAGGAAAGAGAACATATTAGTTCCATTTCTAGATTTTTTTTTCTTGATATCACGATTTTTGACCCAGCCCTGTTCTTGTATAGGCAGAACTTCTACAATTTTTTGTGCTGGCGACCTGAGAGCCAAGACAAAGTGACAAATCAGCGAAAAGGATGATAGAAAGTCAAAATTGTGACACACAAGTTTCGAGTATTAATGTGGATGGGTATAAGAGTAGAGGAAAGAAACGATGGAAGGATCTATACTAATATTATAAAACGAAAGAGTTTGTTTGGTTGAACGCGCTAATCGGTTTTACAGTGATGCTTAGGAGAAGCCTGTGTCCAGCAGTGGATAGCGAAAGGCTAAGTTTATTGATATTACCTAGTGGCGAACGACGTAGTAATGATATTCAGATTCAATATTGAAAATATTTTACACATAAAATTCATAATGCAATATTTCAATCTCCATCCGTTCAGGGACTGTGAGCTCGGAAAGATTTAATTAACTTTAATTAATAATGGAATCTGCTGCAGCGCGTATCGTTAAGGTTTTTACGTGCGATGTAATCATTATAATTATTCGTTTATTATTTAATGTATTTTTTTAATAATTGAATAATACATGATGAAGCTGAGTTTGCATTGCATACTACGATGATATAAAGTTTAAGTAATATAATTATAAGAAGACTTGAAAAAAGAAAACAGACCCACACACTACTTGAAGAGCAAGAGGTCCTCGATTCCCGGGACGGGCAAAGTATTATTGGATTTTCTTCCAGAAATTTCTCAATAGCCACGGAGTCTGGATTTGTGCCCCGTTGATGCAATAGACTCGCCCTAAGTTATTACATGACTCTTAAACATAACTGGGGAGAAAAGGTACAATTCTGCCCAACCGGATAAAACAGGCATGATGTTATGTGATTTTGACAGGAATTTGGGACTTTTCATTACTCGATGTCCATAAAAATCGTAACACACAAAGAGAAATCCTTACTCAGATCTTTCATGTCTTCGGGCAACACGGAAATAATCTCTAAACACTTCTAAAAAGATCTAAAGCGATCCATTCGTTGAGACCATCTCCAAAAATAAGCAAGGACATCCTGGCAACGATTGATGAACGTCCATAGTTTATACATTGCTATCTTTTACTGCGACTATCGGATAGAAATAAACTTTGTTCTTGAAAGAAACCGAGATTTTGTTTGGATTTTTTACTTCGCAGACAGCGAGGTATAAAATTATTCCAATCTATACTGCTTTAACTGAACAAAAAAAACACAATATCCGGATCGAAGGACCAAAACCAAATTATTTTTTATTTTTCTCTTTAAATAGAAAAAATAAAGAAATAAAATGGAAATAAAATGGAAATAAAAGAATTATACATAATTACAGTTCTTTCAGGACATAAAACGTTAACCTATTTAAAATAATCTTAAATTCACTGGCGCTGGGTCTAGATTACAAGTATGAAATGGACAAGAGCTCCTAATATAACAAAACGGAGGATTAAAATAATGGAAGTACGTAATTTAATGGCGATTAGACATCCCCAACGGGTGAACGAATGTTACCTATTTAGATAAAACTGAATTTCAGTCACTTATCAACAATTCAACATACTATAGTCTTCTGCCATAATTTCAAAATGCTATTTATAATAACTCCAACATATGCCTAGCCTTTTCCCAACTATGTTGGGGTAAGCTTTCAGTCTGACTGGATCCAGCTGTATACCAGTTTTTATATGGAGTGACTGCCTGTCTGACCTCCATTACCCAGTTGCCAGGTATTACGATACCTCCTTACTAAAACTGGTTGTCAGACTGTCAAAGATCTACAAATGACAGCCGAGACCAAGGGCTAAGCATGCTTTCAGAGGCACGCAAAGAACTCGGTATGTAATGGATGGTCTCCCATCCACGGGCCGACCTTGGCAAGTATACTTGAAGATCGATCCGTGCGGCTATTATTATTTAACCACGAGCTACTCCTATTTATAAATAACTTATACATACATAAATGTCAAGTGCATGTGTGCGTGCATCATCACATGAGCGTGACTAATTACCGCTAGGAGACCTAACGGCACCGCCGCGTATGACCGATCGTATCTTTGGTCTTGGTGAACTTGTTGATTTTGATAGAAGTTTTGCTTGGAAAAAAATCTTGGGAGTAAATGAAAACGAAAAACAATAGTTTTCGTAAAAGCTTGTCGCGTATGGTTTTTCGCCTTTTCTTTTCACGTCCATGTTTATCTATCAAAATTGAACGTGCATGCAAAGTTTTGAGTCCGTGCTATTAACCGTTGAGGAGTTCTCTCGTGAGGAGACGATCCTTACTGCAGGCTTAGGTCATGGGAAAATTAAAGGCTTTTAAACTGTCATGGTCACTAATATCATGGTACTCATGGATGATGATGACGGTGGTGTGGTGTCATGGTACTTGCAACAGCACCAAAATATCGGGAACTCAAAACAAATAGTAAACATGGTAAATATCCCGTTTCTAGTGTTAATGATAATGTTAGTGACCATGTCAGTTTAAAAACTTATATCATTATTAGTTTTCTGTCACCACCCGGTAACAGCGTTAATGATACTTAACTAATAATGAGTTTTCAGAACTTATGGTTTTCGGTATTAGAATTCAAGCAACCTTAAAGTCGATAAAGGAAAGTTGATTCAAAAGCCCGAGGTGTATGTAGTGTGGAAAATTGAAAACCTATTAGTTTAAAGCTATTCCCACAATATGTTTAAAAAGATTGGTCATTCGCTACCGAATGAAAAAATCTAGGTCCAGACGTTCATGCCGAATACTAGACATGTCCCACCTAGTCGGGAAAGCCCATCCTATTTCCTATCTATATTTATGTTGTCCTGGCTTCCGTACGTTTTTTCACGGGTGACCACTGAATACCAGCGCTGTGCTGTGGGCCCCCCATAGCACAGCATCATGCTGAGTGGTAACCTGTCGCAGTCACGACGCGACGTGCAAGCTGTTTACTTGAATCCGAAAATCAGATAAATTAAAAGCTTGTAAAATAGGATCTGTTACGTATGATTATGGATTTGTAAGAATTGAATAGTATCGGCGCAACAGCGTGGCTAATTACCGCTAGGAGACGTAACGGCTCCACCGCGTATGACCGATCGTATCTGTGGTGTGTACGTTGATTTAGAAGTTTTTTCTTTGAAGAAAAATGAGGTCTGCCACTTATACAAAAGTATTGCGAAAAGGGTAGCGTGGTTAATTCCCGCAAGGACACGTTACGGCACCGCCGCGTATGAGCGATCGGATTTGCAGTATGGAGAAAAATAGGGTCTGTGCCGAATGCCGATGGATGTGGAAAAGGGCATAGCAGGGGTTATTCCCTTGTTTTAAAACAAACCTGCAATGACAATGACTTCAAATAAAGTGTTTCTTTTCGGGTTAAGCTGGTCTCACTATCCCCTACCTCTGCAACTTCTGTAAGCTCGTAGCAGCTAGGGAATTCAATCCCGCATCAAAACTGCGATCCTGCAGGCCTGCGATATTGAAGTCATCAATCCCGCAGTTCCCGCGCGATTTGCGAGGTGAGTAATCCCGCATTTCAGATCCCACAAAAAAGATGCGGGATTAGATTCTCTAATAGCAATAGAGACGACAATCTTCATAAACTAGAACCGAACTTCATTTACATGGAGCGATAGTAAAACTCGCCTTAGCGACACATTATCAAAATCAAAAGGCATCTAATCAAATTAGGCTAGAAATGAACATTTTTTGACCTTTAAAAACTACACAAGACAGTCCCCCAGAGATACCGTGGCCCTGGAACACAAAGAAGGAACATGGATGGGTTTTAGTCAGTAAAAGTCTGACACTCCCTCCCACTCCACCCAGAGTGGGAGGAGTTATTTGATGATTTCCCATCCGTAAAAAAAAAGACAGCCCCCCAAAACGCACACGAATCAATAAGCTCACCCATTCGTAAACCAACCTCATTTCCTTTTAATAACATCTTCAGTATCACCCGGATCTGACCTTAACACCGTATTACCGCGGAAATGCAATCAACAATTTACAGTCTACCCCACATCCATTGCACTGCTAAAATCACCTTTAACACTACGGCATAAAGATGCTGTTAATGTTAAATTGTTACGACTCATGTGCTTTGACTATACACCATTGTGTACCAGTAACGGTGTGGTCGATATCCCACGGTGGAAGTTCACAATAAACGTATTAAAAGCGAGTTAAGACTACCGTGTCTGTTTATTTTAGGTGACCTTGATTTAAGAGACCATATAAATGATCCGGAGACTTGGAAAGGAATGGGGGGAGGCCTTTGCCCAGCAGTGGGACAGAATAGGCTAATTAAAAAAAAAAAGATCGGTATTTATGTGATGACAGAAAACTAATAATGATATAAGTTTTTAAACTGACATGGTCACTCACATTATCAGTAACACTGAAAACGGGTGATATTTACCATGTTTACTATTTGTTTTGAGTGCGATATTATAGACAAATCGGTCCACCCTCTTTCTTGTACGTTTTCAAGAAAGAGGGTACACCGATTTGTCTGCTCATAAACACCCACCCGCAATAATTTCAGTTTATCCATGACCATGGTGCTTGCAACAGCGCCGAAATATCGGGAACTCAAAACAAATAGTAAACATGGTAAATATCACCCGTTTTCAGTGTTAATGATAACTAATAATGAGTTTTCAGAACCTATGGTTTTCGGTATTACAATTCAAGCAACCTTAAAGCCGATAAAGGAAAGTTGATTCAAAAGCCGAGGTGTATACTTTACTTACCCTAAATGTCGATAAAACGAAATACATAACATATTCCCTTAGACCACAGGATCAACCGGGACATTCTTTGATCGGAATATATTTTGGCCGGTTTTTGACGAAAGCTATTAAACCTTTTGGCAAAGCAGTTATTTTGTGCTAACATCATTACTTGATTCATAATAAGGAAATCTATGTAAGAGGCACCATTATACTGCTATTATTTTGGGAATAAATCAAGGTTTTTCAAAAATGCCTGTTGAGAATAATGACCATGTGTTGATGAAAATGACAATACAATGAGGATAAATGACTAATGTTATGAACAATGACTTCTAATATTAATTGCGGGGGTAAAAAACGTCCAAATAAATAAATCAAACAAAACGAAATTAACAATCAACATAATTTTAAGGGGGCACACCTACCATCTCAGTGCCCCAAGTCAACCTCACCTGCTCGTGGTACATCCTGCTAAACAACAAACGAGGCTCTGACGACCGATAAATGGCGGTATAACCATTTCGAAAAGTTCACAACTAAATAGCACAGACTAGCGACGGGCAGCAGCGTCACTAGTGCGAGAAGTTGTGATCTGCGATCGCCAACCCGCATGCCCAGCGTGGCGATTATGGGCAAACCCCCTCAATGACAAGCCACAATCAACCACGGCCCCCAGTTCCCGGCGGCCTTGCTATTCCTGATTTTGGCGGTGGTCACGGTAAAGGTAGGGGGTGCTAAGAATCCCCGGGTTACGGATGGCCGCCAAACCCAACTGACCTTGGCGACGTACAATGGACGCACGTTACGGCTCGATGAACATCTGGTGCAGCTTGAGGAAGAACTCGAAAAAGTAAGGTGGCACATTCTTGGGCGGAGTGAAGTCCGAAGAGAGGGGGAGGACACAATTACCCTTGAATCGGGCCACCTGATGTATTTTCGAGAGGGAGACCAGCTATCTCAAGGCGGAGTCGGGTTCCTGGTACATAAATCCCTTTGTGACAACGTGGTGTAAGTGTCTAGTGTATCGAACAGAGTAGCGTACCTCATAGTGAAGCTAACCGAGAGGTATAGCCTCAAGGATGACTCGGACGACGTGGTGGAGGAAATGTTTGAGGACATCTCAAAGGCCTTGCACTCCACTACTAAAGCCCACTACAACGTTCTCATGGGGAATTTTAACGCTAAAGTGGGAGTACAAAATTCCAGTGAATCGGTAGTAGGATCCTACGGGTTTGGCAGCAGAAATCATAGGGGACAAATGCTTGTCAACTTCCTTCCCAACTCTTTGTGATGAATTCCTTCTTTAAGAAACAGCCCCAAAGGAAGTGGACGTGGCGAAGCCCCGACACTATGACGAAAATTGAGATAGACTTCATCATAGCGGATAAAAAGCGTATATTCAGAGATGTCTCGGTGATCAACAGGTTCAATACCGGTAGTGATCACAGACTTGTTCGTGGCACTCTGAATATCAATTTCAAGCTAGAGCGAACCCGTTTGAAGTCTAAGCTCCGTCCTAATATGCTCCAAAGTATGCTAGGGTCTGAAGCGTTCCAGTCAGATCGGGAGAACCGATTCGCGGCCGTGGAAACCACAAATGACGTTGACCAGGCGCTCGAACAAATGGTGGAAATCTTCAGGGAGGAAGGGACGCGTTTTTGTAAAATGCGGCGTACGGGCAGGAAGTCCAAACTTTCGGAGGAGACTCTGGAGCTTATGACGGAACGACGTGAAAACCCACCCATCACTTCGGCAGGACTACAGGCACTCAATAAAAGGATTAGAAAATTGGTACGACGCGACCTTCGATCCTCCAGCACATGCTCAATACAAAAAGCGATTGAGCAAAACCGGGGGTCGAAAGTGTTGACCAAATCTAGTGGGGATAGCGTCGTTTCGAAGCCGGATATTCTTTCAGAAATCGAAAACTTCTACGGCCAGTTGTACGTATCCCACGCGTCTCGATCTGATCCCGAAAATGAGGATTCCAGACCCACCTTAACCCGCCATTTCACAGAAGTCCTGCCAGAAGTCAGCCAAGACGAAATCGAGGCGGCTCTTAGACAGCTTAAAAATGGAAAAGCCCCTGGTGAGGATGGGATAACGACTGAGCTCCTGAAAGCGGGAGGAAGCCCTGTATTAAGAGAGCTTCGGGAGATTTTCAACTCGGTCCTGTTCTCTGGGAGAACTCCAGAAGCGTGGAAAAGGAGCGCGGTAGTTATTTTCTTTAAAAAGGGGAACAAAACCCTATTAAAGAACTACAGACCCATTTCGCTCCTTAGCCACGTGTATAAGCTGTTTTCAAGAGTCGTCACAAATCGTCTGGCGCGAAGACTCGATGACTTTCAGCCACCGGAGCAGGCTGGGTTTCGAGGAGGATATAGCACTATAGATCACATCCACACAGTGCGGCAGATTATACAGAAGTTCGAAGAGTATAATCGGCCGCTGTGTCTTGCATTTGTGGACTATGAGAAGGCTTTTGACTCTGTCGAGACCTGGTCAGTTCTAGAGTCTCTGCAGCGCTGTGCGAAGTGCTGAGAAATCTCTATGAAAACGCCACAATGACCGTCCGAACTCAGAACCAGCAAACAGAACATATTCCATTGCGTCGGGGGTTGAGGCAAGGGGATGTAATTTCCCCGAAATTGTTCACCAACGCACTGGAGGATGTGTTTAAGACGCTAAAATGGGAGGGACGTGGGATTAACATCAACGGCGAGTACATCTCACACTTGAGATTTGCAGACGACATCGTCATACTGGCTGAATCGCTGCACGACTTGCAGCAGATGCTGGATGGCCTAATTGATTCTCCAATACGCATTGGTCTCAGGGTGAACTTGGACAAAACCCAGGTTATGTTCAACGAACACATCACCCCAGGACCTGTTGTTGTCAATGGCGGTCCTCTCGAAGTTGTTCGAGAATATGTTTACCTCAGGCAAACTTTGCAGTTTGGTAAGAACAACTTTGAGAGGGAGGCTAACAGAAGAATCCAGCTGGGCTGGGCAGCGTTTGGGAAGCATCTTATTTACGTACGAGAGAGTAGTACCTACCCAATAATTATACACCGCCAACTTGTCTTTTGACCTTTTTTAGGTAAAGAAGTGTTGATACTTAAATAAGTATGATGTTTACCAATACCCGTCATTAACCTAATAAGTTGTCATTGTTAAAAACACGGACGTCATTAATCTAACCCATCCGTCATTATACTTTACATGCGTTTTCAGGATAATGATGTTATCAATAATGACGATCACAAGAAAACATGTCGTAACTTAACGAAAATGAAACGATTTTGCTTAAAACACCTCAAGAGGGATTTAAACCCTTTAACGATATATAATGAAAGCAGAAATTATGATAAGCACAATAGTTAATTGCTACGATATGCTAAAAAAGGATAATGACTTTAAAAAAACACATTTTGGAGAATCAAATTCAAACTACCCTTTCAGAGAAATCCGACACGTGCAGTCCATTCAAAGTGTGTGGCTCAACTGAGGGGCGCGGAGGGGAAGCCCGAAGGCACTGAACTGACTTAGTTTGAGTTTTCAGGACGTAGATAAATTGCAAACAAATTTTGTTTTAATAATGACGATTTTTTTGTAACAATTTTTAACAGGCTGATTTTTTTATTTGTTTATTAAGTGAAAAGTTTAAAATTATTAGGATTGAAGAAATTAGATCTTTGAAGTCAACTTCGCATTTAAAACAAATATTTTTATTTATATTTGAATATTTTATGTGACCGAATAGCCGGAAACAGGCGTGTGGGACACACGAGTTAATGACGATTCGAGTAAATTTTTGCTTATAAATGTAATTAAAATATTTTTTAAATTTGTTTTTTGTCAATGGATAGTTGCACTAGTAGTAAAAGTATCGGAAATCATTCGGTTTTCTCAAATTGTAGTTTTATTAGTCAGGATACTAGGGCCGGAATCGTTTTATCCTCAACATTGGAGAATGTCCCAACCGAACTTCAACTTGAAAGCCCACTCATGTAATACAATCAATCATTGTTGTTGTCCTGTATTACTAAAAACGGAATCTATCAAATATCTTGGCATAATTATAGACTACCGTCTCAGCTTCCAACAACACATTGAAACTTTAGTTAAAAGAACCCGCAAATTAATCTACATATTTAAAAATCTACGTGGTTCGGGCTAATATGCTGGCACGCCGGTTCTTTCGATGTGCAACGGCAGTCAAAGTAACGCTGTTTAAAGCATATTGCATGTCGTTGTACTCGGGGAGCCTGTGGTTCAACTACACTCAAAAGGCCTACAATGCTCTGCGGATCCAGTATAACAAAGCGTTTAGGGTGCTGTTGCGTTTGCCTCGGTTCTGTAGCGCGTCATCCATGTTCGCTGAGGCTCGTATCGACGGTTTCGATGCTGTACGGCGTAAGAAAGCGGCCTCGCTGCTAAACAGACTCCGTGGCAGCCCCAACAGCATTCTGAGCGCCATAGTCGGGAGGCATGACAGCCCGTTGGTGAGGTCATTAGTCACCTGTACACTGTCTGTGTTTTTAGTTAAGTACTAACATAGGTTAAGAATATTGTTACTAACCCAATGGATCCTGGTTGTCTAAATAAATAAATGAATTATTATTATTACTTATCAAATACTTCAGTAATTAAATCAGTTTATTTCGCATTATGCCAGTCTTTGCTAGCCTACTGCATTACCACCTGGGGAGGCACTTCTAAATCGTATTTAATTAATTTAGAGAGAGCTCAAAGAGCTATATTAAAAGTTAGTTGTTATTTCCCAATTCGCTATCCAACCTTCGATCTCTACCAACACTGCAAAGTTCTAACGGTCCGGCAGTTGTTCATACTCATGACTGTACTAAAAAAACACTCTCAACTTCCCATAGATCACGATTTCCTTACCCAAAATAGAAGATCAGCAAATGCTTGTCCAATCATCCGATTCAATACTAGTTTTTCCCAAAAATTTTTCGCCTTTCTTGGCACTTTTCTTTATAATTCAATTAATATTAAAATATCTATTTACACACATACTAAAGCTATTTGTAAAAGAAAATTGCGCACCTGGCTATTAAGTCTTGACTACGCTTCCACAGAAAATTTACTTAAACCTGTGTCTTAACACTCACACATAAACACTCAAACATTTACACTCTTAGATTCGCACACACACATTTACACACACATATACTCACGCATTGCATCAATGTATTTTCATCACCCCATTTCCACTTTCATCCTTTTAGTTTTAATTTTTGTTTTCGTGTACTAGTATGTACATAATACTTATGAACATATACTAACTCACTTTTTTTGTACAAGCATTTTTTATTTTATTTTATAATGCTTGCAAGCATAATTTATATAAATTTATTTTTTTGTTTCTTATGTCTTTACTATAGTACAACTTTTGAACTATTAGTATTTCGTACATAATGTTCCAATAGTTTATGTTGTTATTTCAATTTCAAATTTTGTTTTAAATGTCAAACTTCAAATAATTAATTTTTAGTACTTGTTTACCTACTTCCATTTTTATCTCTAGAATCGTGACTTAAATTGCTATGAATAAATGTTATATCTAAGCCGGAGAGGTGATCTGTACCTCAGGACCTTCCTACTTCAGACACCTTTCTCTATATAAGATTGTGCATATACCAGCGCCTGTAATTTCTGATGTTGAGATAAATAAAGATTTATGATTATGATTATAAAGGGTGTAAATAGACCCTTAACGAAACCGAAAGGCATTTGCTCTCCCCGTCAATGCGATCATTTTTTTGTTCTAGACCATACCTGGGAACCTTCTAGTTATGGAGATATTGGGGGTCAAAGTTCCAACTTTTTCACAAGTTTTTTTTAAGTACATGTTTTTAATGTAAGATTTTTACTTTAAACACCTCCACGGCCCCCGTACTATTCAATCCATCTATCAGCAAAATGTTCTGAGTGCCTTATATTGAGTTCTACCGTCAAACGTGATTTTTGACCCCAAAAAAAAAAGTCGTTTCCCAGCAAAAATTTTTGCGTAAAGTTACTTAGTTTGATGTACAGAATGCTTGGTTGACGGCTTGGTGAAGGGTCTGTTTACACCCTGTATAGTGTGGAAAATTAGAAACCTATTATTTTAAGTTATGCTATTATACCACAATATGTTTAAAAAGATTGGTCCTTTGCTACCGAATGGAATTCTCCATGGAATTATAAAAGACCTAAGAAAAAATTTAGGTCCAGACGTTCATGCCGAATACTAGACATGTACCAACTAGTCGGGAAAGCCCATCCTATTTCCTATCTATATTCATGTTGTCCTGGCTTCCGTACGTTTTTCACGGGTGACCACTGAAAACCAGCGCTGTGCTGTGGGCCCCCCATAGCACAGCATCATGCTGAGTGGTAACCTGTCGCAGTCACGACATGCAAGCTGTTAACTTGAATCCGACAATCAGAGGTGCGTCTTGGGTTCGAACTTAAGACCTATGACTGCTTACTTAAACATATAAAGTTCAACTTTTAAAAGAAAATCTATGACCGCACGGCGAGTGTGACTGAATGCGTTGTATGATGTACCCACTCAATGCGAACGACTCATATGTACACGAAACGCCACGGACGTTGCCGATGCTAGGCCGATTAGTCGGCCTTTTTGCAACCGACTAATCGGCCAGTCGGCTAGTCGAGTCGGCCCACGTCTAATACTAATACTAATTACGTCAGATTGGCTTCACTAATCTTTTCTTACAACCATTAATTAGCTATTCCTCTTTTACAGCAAATCTTCTGACAGTAAGCCGAGCTAGGATTAAGACTTCCCCCTACATTATTATCAAAAGAACATTGTTCTACAGTTCGGGCGCTGAGCAATACAAAAGCGATTTTGAACTGTGAAATATTTTAAAATAATAAAATGAATGAAAAGGATGATGTAGCTAGAAAGGAGAGACTTGTTCTACAGTTCGGACACTGAGCAATACAAAAGCGATTTTGAACTGTGAAATATTTTATAATCAGAAAATGAATGAAAAGGATGTAATGGCTAGAAAGGAGGGACTTGTTCTACAGCTAGGGAGCTGAGCAATACAAAAGCGATTTCGAACTGTGAAATATTTTAAAATAATAAAATGAATGAAAAGGATGATGTAGCTAGAAAGGAGAGACTTGTCCTACAGCTAGGGCGCCGAGCAATACAAAAGCGATTTTGAACTGTGAAATATTTTAAAATCATAAAATGAATGAAAAGGATGATATGGCTAGAAAGGAGGGACTACTGACATGAGTTATCAAATAGAAGAGTGACTAGAAAAATGGAAGAGAAAGACATTTCGCTGATCCCAATGAATTGGGCAGAAAAATTATTTCTTGCTATTTGTATAGCATCATTCATGAACTTACTGGCTAATAATTAAAATCAAATTTAAAAAGCCCCCAACGAAAAAATAAGAGATGAAAGATAAATACCCACTTTCATTCCCTATATCTAGTAACTGGCTGCACCGATTTTGATAAAACATATCTAATAACCATTGCCAAGAAACTAGCTTTCAAATAAAAAAACTGCATCCAAATCGGTTCACTCGTTTAAGAGCTACGGTGCCAGAGACAAACACACACACACATTGCGGTCAAACTTTTAACACCCCTCTTTTTGCGTCGGGGGTTAAAAAAAACTGTAAAGAACATCATCATCATTCTCCTGCCCTTATCCCAATCTATTTGGGGTGGGCGTCAGCTCATGACTCACCCCCTCAAAACTACTAAAAAGTACAATCGATTGGAAGTAAGAATACTTGCCCATATAAATGACTTATATTAATGGCGTAGAATTATTAAAAATACAATTTTCCCCGTTTTTGCAACATTTTTTATTACTGCTCCGCTCCTATTGGTTGTAGCGTGATGTTATGTAGCCTATAGCCTTCCTCGCTAAATGCGCTATCCAACACTAAAAGAATTTTTCAATTCGAACCAGTAGTTCCCGAGTTTAGCGCGTTCAACCAAACAAACAAACTCTTCACCTTTATCTTCTTAATATATATAAATCTCGTGTCACAATGTTTGTCCTCAATGGACTCCTAAACCACTTAACCGATTATAATAAAATTCGCACACCATGTGCAGTTCCATCCAACTTGAGAGATAGGATAGTTTAAATCTAGGTAGGTAGGGTAGGTAGGCAGGGTAGGTAGGTAGGGTAGGTAGGTAGGGTAGGTAGGTAGGTAGGGTAGGTAGGGTAGGTAGGAAGGTAGGGTAGGTAGGTAGGTAGGGTAGGTATAGTAGGGTAGGTAGGTAGGGTAGGTAGGTAGGATAGGTAGGTAGGGTAGGGTAGGTAGGGTAGGGTAGGTAGGTAGGTAGGGTAGGTAGGGTAGGTAGGGTAGGTAGGGTAGGTAGGTAGGTAGGGTAGGTAGGTAGGTAGGGTAGGTAGGTAGGTAGGGTAGGTAGGTAGGTAGGGTAGGTAGGGTAGGTAGGGTAGGTAGGTAGGTAGGGTAGGTAGGTAGGTAGGGTAGGTAGGTAGGGTAGGTAGGTAGGGTAGGTAGGTAGGGTAGGTAGGTAGGGTAGGTAGGTAGGATAGGTAGGTAGGGTAGGGTAGGTAGGTAGGATAGATAGGTAGGGTAGGGTAGGGTAGGTAGATAGGATAGATAGGTAGAGTCGGTAAAAAGGGTACGGTAGGGTAGGAAAAGGTGCATTGCAACGCATGCCGGGACAGCTAGTATATTAGTAAGTATAGATACATGTGGCTGCACCCGTCGTATTTAAACACCCCTTGAACAGACAGTAATAGGATCAGACGATTAGCAAAAGTGCATAGTTGTCGAAGTGTCAGGCACAAGTTGTACTAACGACATCTTGTTATAAAGTTGAGCTGACACATTTTATGTTTGTAACGGCTTAAGAGTGCAATAAGAAAAAGTTAAGAGTATAAGAGAACAGGTATAATATCATGTATTTCTCAAACGGGCCATCGAAGATTCACCATACAGGGTGTTAACGGATCCTTCACGAAGCCATCAACCAAGCATTATGTACATCAAACTAAGTCACCCTACGCAAAAATTATTGCTGGGAAAGGACTTTTTTTTTGGGGTGAAGAATCATGTTTTACGGTAAAACTCAATATAACGCACTCAAAACTTGGTGCTGATGGATGCTTTGAATAGTCAACGGGTCATAAACGTAATTAAAGTAAAGTTAAAACCTTACCTTTACAACCTTAAGAAAAAACTGGAACTTTGACCTCCAATATCTCCGTAACTAGAAGGTTCCCAGGTATAGTCCAGAACAAAAAAAATGATCGCAATGACGGGGAGAACAAGTGCCTTTCGGCTTCGTTAAGGGTCTTTTTACACCCTGTATGTATGGTGAATCTTCATGCAAAGTAATCGCTTCATAATCTAGAATTAACATACATAATGGCTGTAATCCCCGAAGGGTCATGCACAGGTGTACTCTTATATAAGGGGGCGAGCTTATTACCACCAAATGGGCACAAGTCCAGACTCAGGAGCGGCCAGAGAAATCCCTGGTGGAAAAATCGAATAGCACTTTGCCCGATCCGGTAATCGAAGACAGGACCAGCGTTTAGTATCATATGCACAGGACACCCTTTTGTAGATCGTCTCACAATTTATCTAGTCTTTCTCCAACTATGTTAGGGCCTTTCAGTCTAACCAGTATTTTACATGAAGCGAATACGTCTGCGGGTCCTCCCTACCTTTACATCCCATAACACCATTTGATCAGTACGTACCTGAAATAAAAAAGAAAATATTAGAAACAAAACCAATAGTATAAACTTAGAAGTAGTCAATTAGTGAGCACAAAAACATAGGGGTTTGACGCAGAATGTGCACTTCGCAAAATTTGCACTTGACGCAAAATGTTCAATTCGCAAAAGGTGCACTTCGCAAAATGTGCACTTCTCAAAATAGCACTTCTCAAAAAGAGCACTTATCAACGATTTTTAGCACGATAACAGTAGTTTCTTTGTGCACATTTTGCGAAGTGCACATTTTGCGTCAAGTGCACATTTTGCGAAGTGCACATTCTGCGTCAAACACAAACAAAGCAACCGAATCTTCGTTCAAAATACCAGAACGAATCCATGCCAAACTGAAAAAGCAATCGAGATACAATTGGATGATTCCCTTGAAGTACTAAGGTAATTGATTTATAATGGATCGATATCGAGTTGAACGAAATTCTGCAGGCCAAATGCTTTGAAGATATCTTATTAGAACTGTTTGCTGTGCAATGAAAACAATTGTATGACAAACAGTGTAAATCCGCGGGGCATAGCAGCTCGCATAATTTCTGCAATTTGGTCGCAAAAAAACACTTGTAGATGTCACAAATAAACTAAATGCATAATTATGACTTCATCATCTGCCTAGCATTTTCCCAACTAAATTGTGGTCGTCTTCCAGTCTAATCGGATGCAGCTGAATACCAGTATTTTACATGGAGCGATTTCGTATCTGACCTCCACATTTCCACAACCCAGTTAGTACTGAGTAATATGAGACCCCTTGGTAAGACTGGCTGTCAGACTTTTTGGGCCACTGACTACCTAACGACTGTCAATGATATACAAATGATACCCGGGACCAAAGGCTAAACGTGATTTCCGAGGCACGGATGAAACTCGCTATGTAATGGGTGGTCACCCATCCACAGAGAAACCTAGGCAAGCACGGCTTAACCTAAAGATAGACACGAGCGGCAAATAAAAATTAAAAAAAAACTGGTCGGGTCGGTGTTCATGCTTAGATTAGTCGAATAGGAAACGCCGTAACAAAATCAGAGTCTTTTACAGTCTACACATAATCATGGTCAAGTCATATGAGGACCATGCAGATTAGTGCCTGAGATAGTCATATGCAGAGCATTAAAAACTAGTAAGGATTATTTTCGAGGCAAAACATTTTTTGCTCAAAAATTATCAATTACCTTGCCTTATCGGAAACAGTATTGTAATAAAATACTAAGCGAAACAAATTGTCCCAAACATAACATTCAGGAGAACAAAACGAGGCGAATCCTTAAAAAAAGGAATAGTACCAAAAGGACCAATAAATAAAAAACAGGACGAAAATTAAACTAAACATCAGAAGAGGACCTTCATCCTAAAATTACAAAGACAAAATTATTTCAATATCTTCTGAATCATACAACTTTCTTAATTTAATTACCAAGTTCCCTAATTAGGATCTCCGAGGTCTGTACCAACATTCAGCCTCAATTTTCAAAACATTAAATTAAATTGTAGTTCAGTTATCATTGGCCCAAAAAGGGTCCAGAATCATTAATCTAAAGAGACTGACGAACTCATCAAAATCCGTTTTGGACATCAGTCCTAGCTTTCGACAGCGTTTTGAATAAATCTAATTCAGGACTTCGTTTGAATGAATCATTCTTTAGATTGAAGTATTTAGTTTGTAATCGAGATGTTAAAAGTGTTTTTGGGAGACGTATTTTAATATTGATTCTTCCTTTATTTATTTTCTTTACATAAACGGTGTAAAAAGACCCTTAACGAAGCCGAAAGGCGCTTGTGCCGCTCTGCCCGTCATTGCGATATTTTTTTTTTGTTCTGGACCATACCTTCTAGTTTTTTTTTTCCTCTTTATTTAAGGGGCTTGTTCATTTTGAAGATGTCGCCCCATACCTTCTAGTTACGGAGACATTGGAGGTCAAAGTTCCAATTTATTCACAAGTTCTTTTTAAAATATTACTTATTAAGGTTTTTTGACTTATAAGACGGCAATCCGACACGTTTGGGGAGAGATCGAGCGCTAGGACTGTCTTGCGTGCCTTTAGAAGTATGGGAAACAATAAACAGGCCACAATCCCCCAAACCGACCCAGTGCGGATTGTTGGTTGTCACAAATATCTACGAATGATAGGTGGACAAGCCAGTTTCTTCACGTTGAAATATCAAAAGCATCATAATGGCCAAGGTCTTTCAATTGCTACCGTCATTGATATTTATATCTATAACGACCTACAAACGGGCGTCTAGCAGTAATAAAATTGTAATTTTTCATACCGCTCACGTGATCTAAATTAAAACCAACATTGTTTTAATCTTAATCACAAAAACCATTGCAAATTCGTAATTGACTGATTATGCTCTTTACGGTAGTAAAATTTTACATAACAATGTTATTTAATTCGGAGAATGGTAACTAAATTTTAATTTTATTGCTACTTCCTCATTACCCGTTGCTCGAGTATTTATTTTATTATAGTAGCAATGCTGTTTTAGGTAAAAATAGTAATACAATTTGATGTAATTTTGTCTGACTAAGGCGCAACAGATGCCCGGCCATAGCTGATTCTTTCTGGCACAGACTATTCGATGCCTATGGATGTGGAAAAGAGCATTGCAGGGGTTATTCACTTGTTTAAAAACAAACCTGGTCTTACTATCCCCTACCTCTGCAATTTCTGAATGCTAGAACCAAAAAAGACGACTATGTTCGTAAACTAGAACTTCAGTTTGTAGAGCATTAGCAAATCCGTGATTGAAAACACAGTGAGGAAAAAGGCATGCTCTTGTAGAACAGAATTTTTTAGACCCGAACTGGGCCCTCGTGGTGGATTACGGACCACTGTCTCACCTAGAGATCTGTATCCCAGCACTGGGAACATTCTGGGCTAATTACGATATCATCATCACCTCTGACCAGCCTTTTTCCTAACTACGTTGGGGTCAGCTTCCAGTCTAACCCGATGCAGCTCAATACCAGTATTTTACATGGAGCAACTGCCTATTTGACCTCCACAGCCCAGTTACTAGGCTGATTTTGATATAAAGCCGGTTATTTAGGCGATGAGACGTAACATTATGATAAACAAAATATTTTAGGATTTAAGGCCTGCAATAAAATATTTTTCGATCTTTATTTACCACTCAATGACCATACCTGTCCACATCCTATACATGGATAGTCCTCCCACACAAAATTATTTTTGGAGTCTTCTTTTTCGTGCCACAGACACGACAGAATTAAAATTTTTGCTAGCCGAAATGTGCGCCACTTCCAAAGCATCGTCGGTTTTGGACGTTTAATCAAAATTTATAAGAAATAACCTTTCAATACCCCGATAACAGAGCGTCTTCATAGGACCCTCATCGAAACAGACCTCCATTATTCAAAATCGTTCTTCAAACAGATTCCCCATTATACTCTTATCTTAGACACAATGATATGATTATAATGCTATTATCTTAGTCATGCTGCGTAAATATAATGGCACTTTCTTTGCAACTCACTTGTCTGTACACTTTCTAGCACTAGAGCGTAAATTAACGACAGAGATTGCGAAATTACTGTTTAAATTGTTCTGGGGAGGATTCGGGTTTTGCGATGTAGAAAATATTTAAATATTTCTAATGAAGACTCGCTTGAAGAATTGACCGCACGTATAGTCGCGGTGTCTCAAGTGAATAGTCCGATGCGGTGTCGAGTTGCCCGATCCGAATGATATCTTTGCCGGTTTTATTGCGTGGACATCAACGTTTGTTCTGACTAGCCAGATTTCGCGTATTAACACGGAATCGACGTAAGAAATTAGATAAATGCCTAAATCCTTTTCTTATTTTATAGGTTTATGTATAAAACGAAATTACTTGGTAATTTGATGCTAGAGGATTCCAATCATAACTATTTTGGCGGTCTGGCATGAATTGATAAATTACATTCTGGAAATCACATGCTATACAGTTGTGCCTACATCAACAGGTAAGTGACAGTCGTATGCAAGCCCCAAAGGACCAGTTTTTTCCAATGACCTTTCATCTACTTCTGATAATGAGGATGATGATGTCATCTAGCCGATTTCAGCCACAGCAACTGCATTCAAGTGGTTGAGAACTTGGTAGTCACACGGCGGCACATGAAGCTGTACATTTCCAGTATAATTTGGCCTTTTTTATAGATTTTCTATACAATGAGAGATCCGCTTAAACTGGTTTAGTATAGCTTGATTGGCCGTCGTGCGTACTGATTTTAAGCAGGCACTCAACGATAAAATAATAAGTAATGCATGATGTGCTTACCTGTAAGAGGTTGATACACTGGTCTTTGATTCTAATGGATGCATCTCATATTTTTTAACCCCCGACGCAAAAAGAGCGGTGTTATAAGTTTGGCCGCAATGTGTGTGTGTGTGTCTGTCTCTGGCACCGTAAGCCTTAAACGAGTGAACCGATTTGGATGCAGTTTTTTTAAAATTTGAAAGCTAGTTTCTTGGCGATGGTTTTTAGATACGTTTTATCAAAATCGGTGCAGCCATTTACTAGATATGGGGGATGAAAGTGGGTATGAAAAATCGAATATTTTCAAATATACCCAAATGGGGTATCAAATGAAAGCGCATGTTGTGTATATTAATATAAAAGTAGACATGTTTTATCAAAATCGATGCAGCCATTTACTAGATATGGGGGATGAAAGTGGGTATATATTTCATCTTTTATTTTTCGTTGGGGTTTTTTAAATTTTAAATTTAATTTTAATTATGTAGCAGTATATTCAATTGTTGGTGAGCCAAACAAATAAATACTATTACAACAACTTTGGAAACACACACAACAATCCCATAACACACATTATCAAAAAACACTAGCCATAAAACTAACTAATAGCTGCTCAAAAATTCCCGATATGAAAGACCGACAACACTAGACGGTACAGTCCGTTATCAGTTAAGTCACGTAGACCGTACGTGTAAGAGTCGGGACTTTGAAAGTACCGCTTGTAGAAGACTGAGAAGTAAACATTTGTCGTAGTATAAAGGATGTAAAAAGACCCTTAACAAAGCCGAAATGTAATTGTTTTCCCCGTCATTGCGATCATTTTTTTGTTCTAGACCATACCTGGGAACCCTCTAGTTACGGAGATATTGGGGGTCAAAGTTCCAATTTTTTCACAAGTTTTTTTTTAAATAAGCCACGTTTAAAGGTTTTAACTTTAATTAACTCCATGACCCGTTTACTATTCAAACCATCTATCAGCACAATGTTTTGAGTGCGTTACATTGAGTTTTACCGTGAAACGTGATATTTCGCCCCAAAAAAAAAAGGCGTTTCGCAGCATTAATTTTTGCGTAAAGTTACTTAGTTTGATGTACAGAATGCTTGGTTGACGGCTTAGTGAAGGGTCTGTTTACACCCTGTATACACGTGTTACGAAGATGACAAGAAAGAGTCATCATCTGCCTAGCCTTTTCCCAACTATATTGGGGTCGGCCTCCAGTCTAACCTATTCTATATCTACATGGAGCGACTGCCTATCTGACCTCCACAACCCAGTTAGTACTGAGTAATACCATACCCCTTGGCAAGACTGGTTGTTAGACTTTTTGGGCCACTGACTAAATAACGACTGTCAAAGATCTAGAAATGACACCCAGGACCAACGGCTTAACGTGCTTTCCGAGGCACGGAGGAAACTCGGTATGTAATGAGTGGTCACACATCCACCGACCAATCTAGGCAAGCACGGCTCAACCTAAAGATTGGCGCGAGCGGCTGTTATTATTTAGCCACGAGCTCCTCAGATGACAAGATGACAAGAAAGAGTAAAGAAAAATAATATGAAACGGACTGAGTGAGAGGAAATGGCTGCAGTCAGCATTCCAAAAAATTGTCAATCAGTCTTACTAAGGATATCAATCAATTCCGAATAACTTGGATCTGTGTCTTCATGTAAGATACTGGTACTCAGGTGATTCCAGGTCAAGACCTCTTTATTCAGCGATCATAGCCACTTTGTTGCGACGAGTAGACCAACAGCAAGGTAAACAAAAATGTAGATATTTCCAACAGCCTGATCGACTTTTTATCTATGCAATGCGTTATCGCTGCGTTGCGAGACTGCCTCGTTGGTGTTGTGGTCGCATTTGCGACTGCTGAGCATGAGGTCCTCAGTTCGATTCTCGGGTCGGGCAAATTGTTATTGGGTTTTTCTATCAGGAATTTCACGAAGCCACGGAGTCTGGATTTGAGCCCTGTTGATGGCAATACGCTCGCCCCTATTACATGGGACTTAAACATAACTGGCGAAATGTGGGTGTACTATTCTAAGTCTTAGGTACACCTCTGCGTAACCCTTCCGGGATAGCAGGCGTGATGTTATGTTATGCGTTGACACTTTACGATACAAGTTCGACAGACATAGTTTCTAATCTTCTAACAATCTTTTTTTGCTATCTTTAATTTGTTAGAAAACTTAGGTTAAGCCATATTCATCAGACCGAATAAATCAAAATTAACATATGAAAGAGTTCGTATGAAAACATGAGTTTTCCGCTCCGAAAGCTTTCATAACTGTGTCAAAAAGGCGTTATTAATTTTAATATTCAATGTAAAAGTATTTGCTTTGGAGAGTAAACTTTTCCTTTCTCGACTCAGTCCACACATAATTTTTCGACCATAACCTCTGTAGCCACGATGATTAAAGAACAAATATTTATAATCCCATGGACATTGCGTATGAAGGACCGACGCAAGATTGACGCCCAGGCCCTGCAGTTTCGACAAATATAACGACAAAAATCGGTCGTTAAGTGTAATCGATGACAACGATACGACTTAGCGACCGATTTTTGTCGCTATCTAATGTCGAGACTACAGGGGAAGGATGCCTTTTTTGAAATGAACGACATATTTTATAGTTTTATAAAAATACTTTTATTAGTTTAACTTCTAAATTATTTGGTTGACCGTACTTTCCCATGAGATAATTTTGTTTATTTTATTTGTGGTCCCGAAATACTACTCAAAAATAATTATTGCATTTATAGGTGTAATCCGGGACCGCGGTCCCGGTCCCAAAAGCCCCTCGACCCGAGATATGCTGTTGGAGACGTATACTCAGGATAAGCTGGACCCTCTCATCGGACTAACGTGTCAACACTCAAGGAACTCAATACTAAACAAAACAGTAGTCACTTGTGCAATTACGAATCCTCAAATTCTTTGGACACGTTACCCACAACAAGGATTCCATGGACCGTTTGGTGATTGAGAGTAGAGTCGAAAGCACAACCACGTGGTCAAACACCAACCCGATGGACAGGAATGTACTCGCCTTGCAGTCTATAGAGATCGGTGGAAAAGGATCGCAAAGGCGACCAGAGTTGTGTTCGGCCCCCCATGACCACGACCACTCTACCAAGAATGAACGACTAAGAAGAAGAAGAGATAATACATAATCTAAATTGCACTGCATAAGCATAATCAGCCTAATGTTTCTTACTGCTGAGACACAGGGCTTTTTTTTTTTTTTTTTTTTTTACGTATGGGAAATCAATGTTTTTTTAGTACCGTCTTAGACACAGGCCTTCTCTCTATAAGTCTTCTTCTTCTTCTTAGCGTGTCGATGGCAAAAAGTTCAGATGTTATGTTTAGCCCAAAACTCAGCCACGCGAACCCCACTCACTGATGCAGTAAGCAGATCATCGAGTGCGCAGTTGATAGGGCATGCGGTGCAAGATGGAAGGTGGGCCATTGTCTGTGGGGAGACGCCGCATACGCACTTGAGGTCTGAGCCGTCCATGAACCCCCATCTGCAGAGATTTGTCTTTGGTCCGGCCGACTTGGGTTCGAAGTCTGTTTAAGGATTTCCAAGTCGGCCACGTTAACGCGTGCCCAGGTGGAAGGTTTTCTGAAGGAAATGAACTGTAAGTCACTACGCGGGCTAGTGCGGGTTGGTAGATTTCACGTCTTCGAATGAATGAAAACAGCACTGTACTCTGTGGAACCGAATCTCTAGCTATAGTACAGGTCCCGTCACGTAAAAAGAACGCTGAGCGACAGTGAAGGGGTTATGTCTTTGTTTGGGTCGCATCCTGTAGTACTAAGCTAATTGTTTTATAATATTAGTGTAGGTTGTTTTATTGTAGAATAATAATAGGTACTTTACTAGCTACTTAGTACTTTGAAATAGGCTGGTATTAAAAAAACAGATAATGTTTACTTGATCAGTCAGCATTCATTTTACGTGACGGGACCTATATGACCTCTTTGTTAAAAGCAGATGGTAGTCTAAAGTGTTTTATGAGAATGAGACGTTATCTAGAAATCCAGTTTTGTAAATCCTTACTCTTTTCGCATTTAATAAATATCAGTGAGCACCGAGTTCATTTGTTTAAACGATTCGTCTTTAGACGTACAGTCAAACCGACTGGACCGGACTCAGGGCTGGACCAGACCGAAGTTAATGGCAGGTCCTGCCTGCCTGGCAACGTTCCATTCACACTAGTATAAGAATAAGGACATACTCCACCATCCATTTCCTAACCCACTATTCATAGTACCAGCAGCAATACTTTAATACTTCCGTATCTATTTCTAGAATAATCTATTGCAATTCTAGCAACACCTTATTCACAATTTGATTATAATTTAATTAAAATTAATCCGAACATTCACGCTTTCTGAGCTCATTGTTACGCGTTCAATAGCGAAAGATGATTAGAAAAAATGCTTGTGGGGAAAAACTGTTCTTGCAAAAAAATGTGCAAGTTTGTTTGATAGGTGTGCGAAAATGATCAAAAGCTATTAAACATAACATTTTTTTGGTTCTTTGGTCTTTCAGAAGATGGACCAATTAATTAATCACGACTTACTGTGAAATAACAAGACATTTGATTATCATGAAAGCATTCCCTAAGGCGCGAATTACATAGAAACGGCGTAAGGCGCAGGCGTGGAATTTATAAGGAAACGAAAGAACGGCGTGCCTGCGCCGCGCCGCTTGAGTGTAATTCACGGCACGTCGCCTACGTACACTTTGTAAGAAAACGTTTTGAAGCGGCATCATGCCTGCGCCGCCCCGTCACCTTACGCCTTTTCTGTGTAATTCGCGCCTAAGACGGTACTAAAAAAACAAATGTCGCTCCTTGTAAAATATTGGTATTCAAGCGGCATTCAGTTAGACTGGAAGCCGATCTCAACATAGTTGGAACAACGCTAGGCAGATAATGACCTAAAGTAGAAACTCTACCTGCAGTCACAAGAACTTTATGATAAATAAATAAATCATAGCGAAATACCTTTAATTCGCAATCATTATGCAAATTCACCAAAATTATCGATAGAATATTTCAATATTATAAATCATCAATCAAATCGATAATGGTCACGTAACCGAATCAATTTCGTGTCACATAAATCGATTACAAAGAATACGGATGAGTATTGTAGCGAAACTGTAGTATTGTGAAATTTTCTGCGAATTCCGATTCATTGATACGCCAAGTTGGGCAATAAGAAGATTGGCACAACGGTCGCTGACAAAAATTCATGATAACTGAAGAAATAATTGAGGAAGAAATTGAGTAATCACCGTTCTGGCACAGGTAAAAAAGTGACACAGAGCTATCAGTATGAAATACTCATACATCTTCTTCTTGTCGCTGGTACGACCATTTTTTATATATTTTTAGCCCTGAACTTCCACCGCGTCGTCGATGGCAGCGCAGAGGTCACTTCAGCTGCATGATTTTGGGCTAAGAGACCAGGGAAGGAGGTGGAGCATAGTTTGCGACACAGTTCCACAACCAAAATCCATTTACGATTACGATACTCATACTGATAGGATGGATGATCTACTCAAAATCTATACTATTAATATTATAAAGCTGAAGAGTTTGTTTGGTTGAACGCGCTAATCTCAGGAACTACTGGTTCGAATTGAAAAAATATTTTAGTGTTGGATAGCCTATTTATCGAGGAAGGCCATAGGCTACATAACATTACGCTATGACCAATAGGAGCGGGGCATCAATAAAATTTTGCAAAAACGGGGAAAATAGTATTTTAAATCATAATTTCACGCGGATAAAGGTCGCGGGCAACAGTTAGTCTCTAATAATATTAGCTGATAAATTCTACTAAATCCAATCGTCAGAAATCTTTAAGCTCAAAGTGTGAGTTTCTCGTCATTCCTACTTCACTGAATCCAGTTACAAAAAGCAACCAATAAATTTCTAATGCAATTTAACAACCAGTTTACAACTATTTTCTTATCTTCAGACATAAAAACGGTGACAAGCGTGTCGAGTTAAAATCTAAGTTTAAATCTTACTTGTATACTACTCTAAAATATCAAACAAGCTCTACTCAGTTATCATAAAATAATCCTTCTGTAATTACACACATCAACACTGTCTAGGGATATTTTGGATTTACTCAATTTACTCAAAATTTATTAAGAATAACATACAACATGTATATATTTTTATAAAGCCTATTTATCAGACTACACTCCAGAATGAAAGAAAACAATTTTTTTTGCGTGAACAAATTTTTATTCAAATAAAGAAAAAACGTGAAATTATGGTAAAACTAACAATGAATGTGTTTCTCAAGAAAAAGTGAAAAATAAGGAAAAATTTATCTGTTTTTAACAGTTATGTGAAAAATCAGTATTCAGTAAAACCACCCATGAGTTAATAACGGTCCTACAACGGTTTTTCATGCTTTGGATTAAGTTATCCAAGTCTTGCTGCGGTATATTGTCCCAGGTCCGGCTAAGATGCAAAAAAGTTGCTCTTCCGTCGCAATGTTTGCAGGGAAATTCCTCAAAGCCCTTCTTTGGAGCATGTCCCACGCGTATTCTATGGGGTTTAGGTCAGGCGATTGAGCGGGCCAGCCTAAGACTGATACGTCGTGCTCCTGCAACCAGCTCGTCACCATTCCCGCTGTGTGCGGACCGTCGTTATCGTGCATGAGCGTGAATTCTTGGCCCATTTGTTGTCGATAGGGGTAGATTATTGGTACTAGCACCTCGTTACTGTATTTTCCAGCCGTCATGGTGTTTCTGATCCAAACGAGGTTTGTTCTTCCACCAACATGAATTTCCGCCCAAACCATAATTGTCCTGCCGTGGTATGAATGGATTTCCTGAGGATGTTGCAGACGGCTCTCACGACCAGGAACTCGCCAAACACGTACTCTACAAGTATCGGGATGGAAACCGAACCGGGACTCATCGGTAAACAGCACTACAGACCACTGGTAATCTTCCCAGAGCAAATGTTCACGAGCCCACTCTAGTCGTCGTCCACGATTTCCTCGGCGTAGTGCTGGAGTACGAAGCGGTCTGCGAATATGAAGGTTAGCTTCATGCAGCCTTCTCCTCACAGTTTGGTCACTCACAAGGAACTGGTGCTCTGACTGGAGCCTCTGAACCAACTGCATGGCCGTAACATTTGGTTGTCTTCTCGCGGCAACTTGCAAAAAATGGTCTTGTCGTTGAGTGGTTACGCGCTTCTCGCCTGGGTATCTTTCAGCCACTTCACCAGTAGTACGATAACGTGACCATAACCTTGATATCACGTTTTGGCTTGTTCCAATCTCCTCAGCAATACTCCGTTGAGTAGCCCCAGCTTGGAGCATGCCTACTGCCCTTAACATTACCTTTCTCGTTAAATGGTGCCGCTGCATGATGCACACAATAACATTTATTCGAAATTAACCGATAACTTGCTATAAAACTTAAATTTGACACAAAAAAATAGCCCAAAACTACTGTAGGTAAATGAAACCTTCGGACTTCGCTACCATTATGCCGCGTAAATCTTTTGTTTTTAATTTATTTTTTCAAATTCAAATTTAGAATCGTTCAAAAAGGTTTACAAAATAAGCTTTCTTCAAAAGAATTTAAAACTGGCCAGTATTTTTTGAGTTTAAGAACTTTATACAAAATATCCCTAGACGGTGTTGATGTGTGTATTTGAATTTCATATCTTTTTTTTCCTCACATCTCTTTTAGACGCCACCTCAGGGCTAACTTCCTTCCTGGCCCTGCAGTCTCGACAAATGTAACGACAAAAATCGGTCGTTAAGTGTAATCGATGTCAAATTTCTTTTATAGATTTTCAACCTTATTCTTTCGAAATAAAGTAGAAAATCCATTAAAGGAATTTGACAACGATATGACTTAGCGACCGAATTTTGTCGCTATCTAATATCGAGACTGCAGGGCCTGGTCGTAACCATGATAGTTTTCTTCTTCGTCGATGATTGCCATGATTATTTAACTTTAATAAGCTTTGTTGCCACATCGACGACGTTATTTATTTATTTATAGATAGGAGTACCAACAGCTTTGACAAATGAATAACAATTGTATAGGCAACACAGAGCCAATTACAGGTTCTCACGAGTAAACACAGAAAAGATAGTAGAAATCTTAGGATCACTAGATAACAAGCACGTTAAAAATAAAATAAGATACAAAAAGCACTATAAACACTGACACCAGGTTAGGCATTAATAACAAGGGGAAAAAAGAAACATGTATGACAGTAAAAAAAGATTTCAACATCATCATTCTCCTGCCTTTATCCAAATTAATTTCGGATCTGCACAGCTCATCATCTTCATCCATACTTCTCTATTAGTCGTCGTCTCTAGTCTTTCTAGCCATATCGTCTTTCACACAGTCCATCCATCGTATAGTAAAAAACATACCTGGCCAAATAAAGGGTGTAAAAAGACCCTTAACGAAGCCGAAAGGCACTTGTTCTCCTCGTCATTGTGATCATTCTTTTGTTCTGGACCATACCAGGGAACCTTCTAGTTTCGGAGATATTAGGGGTCAAAGTTCCAAATTTTTCACAAGTTTTTTTTTAAATACTACTTTTTAAGGTTCTAACTTTACTTCAATTACCTCCATGACCCGTTTACTATTCAAAGCATCCATTAGCAATAAGTTTTGAGCGCATTATATTGAGTTTTACCGTAAAATGTGATTTTTGAAGAAAAAGATTCGTTTCCCAGCAATAATTTTTGCGTAGAGTTACTTAGTTGGATGTACAGAATGCTTGGTTGACGGCTTCGTGAAGGGTCTGTTTACACCCTGTATATTTCCGTACAACTCTGATTCAACAACTATTACATCAAAACGAAGCTCGGGTCCCGGCGGACGAAAACGAAAGTGCAAATGTAACCCTAACCTTGCATTGGAAAAATCAATACACACCCCTGCTATACACCCTTACACCATTAGTATATTGAATAGACGATCATAGCAACGACCCTCTGGTACAGTTTCTGAACGCAATATATTATTTAAATTCAATGGGTTTTTGGGCCGTCTTCCCTTTGGTTTTTGTTTCATTGCGAAGGTTGAGTGTTGTGGTGATGCAAAAGACAGTGAACAAGTGATACATACAGGGTGTAAACGGACCCTTCACGAAGCCGTTAACCGAGCATTCTGTACATTAAAACTAAGTAACCCTACACAAAAATTATTGCTGGGAAACGACTTTTTTTGGGGTGAAAAATAACCTCTTACGGTAAAACTCAATGTTACGCATTCAAACCATTGTGTTTATGGATGCATTGAATAGTAAACGGGTAATGGAGATATTTAAAGTAAAGTTATAACCTTAAAAAATAGTATTAAAATAAACTTGTGAAAAAGTTGCCTCCCCCAATAACTCCGTAAATAGAAGGTTCCCAGGTATGGTCTAGAACAAAAAAAATATCGCAATAGCGGGGAGAACAAGTGCCTTTCGGCTTCGTTAAGGGTCTATTTACACTCTTTATTTTGGAGTTATGATTACATCGAAAAACTTCTTTAAATTGATAACTCTGGAATCAGCAGCTATTGTAAGTCTATCTGGGGATCTTAGAAAACCAGTTTTAGGCTTACCAAGTGGTTTGATTACCGGTAAATATTTTGTTGTGGATCATATGAGGAGGGGAAGCCAAAGGAACGATGGATGGACTGTATAAAGATGATATGGATAGAAGAGGTGACTGCTGAGATGATGGCTAAAATAGAAGTATGGAAGAAGAAGACATGCTTTGTGGACCCCAAATAATTTGGGATAAGGACACTCCTGTCAGCAAATGATGATGATGACTTTGTTGTGGAACAGTATGTACAGAAGTGCAGCAATTACCAACACTTCAGAAATCATAAGAGTATGATACCCATTTTTTTTCAGAGCAGGTAAATCATGGTTTGTTTGAAACCACACAATCAAACTTTTGAAATCTTGCTAACCTGCAAGATAAAACGTAAAAATTTCCATCTTAATGCCACGATTCCCATAGAAATCAGACTGTACTATCAAAGACTACCTATCTCCGTACTTACATTATATCTCCGTACTCACATTAAACAGGTCAGCTGACTGAATAAGTTCAGCAACATAAAGACAACCAGTTCTCAAGTCGAATGGCACCGGTTTGTGAAACGAGACATAGTGGCAGACTATGATGACATCGTGGCGGGCAGTGGTTGTGACTTTGTGAGTGGCTGTAACTTAACGATCTTTTGGTCATGGAGTGTTTTATCAAGTTCAGGATCGGGTGATAGTAACTATAAACGAGGTTGACGAGTAAATTTGGCGATGTCTGCTTCCAATCGCTGTGCCCTACCAGGGTCCACGGTTGTTCTTAGTTTTAAGCCTTTTGTAACACCGTTGTTGCCTACATTGTGGAATGGAATTAAATGGATATGGGTAGAACTCCTAACCTAGCCACTGAATATTTTCCAAGGAATAATTTCTACTACAATAGGCTAAGATATCTATTAAAGTAACTAAAAGTTTTACAAATGCACAGTCCGAGGTGAACAATAAGATGATGAGATTTTTTTCAAAGGTGCAGTTAGTCATATGACTTAACAGATTTAAATCGACTCATCAATTTCAAAACGTCTCCGCTTTGCAAAATGTGGCAAAATCGTCACTGATGAAAGATTTTGTCAAATGGTTCCACCATACAGGATGTAACCACAAAACCATTTACCGCACGGGAACTTGACAATTCCATGTGGACACAACCCCTGAACCAAATCTAGTTTCCCTGGTAAAAGTTCAAAGCTAGTTCAACAGGGTCAAACACATAACTGTACAGTTAAAAGTGTGTTGTCGATGTGCTAAATAAGTTCAAGCTTACAAAGACGTAACCTGTTCCGAAGCCTACATGCACCGGTTTTAAACTAGGACGTTGCAGTAGACAATGGAAATAGGTTGCCGACTTAGTGTTAGGACAGAGTGATAGGCTTGCGCGGGTGCTGAAGCGGGAGCGACATCAAATTTTGAAGCGATGAATCTGTCTAGTCTATGTTCTATGTTAAGGGGTTCGGTTTCCGCGCTTAGACCTTAAAGTGACCATTGTACGTGAGCCATGGTGGCCGTTATTCCAACCAGCCCACCTCCCTCCAGAAGCAGATCAAACTTCCCGGTCTTCTCAGGACATCCGCAATGGATCTTGGTGTTCCAAGAGTCTCCTCGCGGATCTGGGTGACGCCGGTGCACTCGAGGAGTTCATGCGCCACCGTTTCCCCCGCCTCCATGCCTAATCTAGTCTTTTCACAACGATGTTGGGGTCTGCTTGCTGTCCAGGGGGTTGCAGTTGCATACCGGTATTTTACATGGAGCGTTTGCCTATCTGATCTCTACAACCCAGTTGCTGTACTATACCTCTTGGTAAGACTGGTTGATAGACAATGATGTGAATAGCGCTCGAAATTAATCATCGATCTTAATCCTAATCTCGGTACCGAATTTGACTACATCCGCTGTCTAAAGGATTTGGACTAATTTTAAAGATGAAAAACTTAATCCATATACAGGGTGCAAACGGACCCTTCACGAAGCCGTTAACCAAGCATTCTGTACATCGAACTAAGTATCTTTACGCAAAAATTATTGTTGGGAAACGACCTTTTTTGGGGTGAAAAATCACGTTTTACGGTAGGACTCTATGTAAAGCACTCAAAACATTGTGCTGATGGATGGATTGAATAGGGTAATATACGGGGGTCGTGGAGGTGTTTAAAGTAAAAATCTTACATTAAACACAGGTCTCCGTAATTAGAAGGTTTCCAGGTGTGGACTAGAACAAAAAAATGATCGCAATGACGGGGAGAACAAGTGCCTTTCGGCTTCGTTAAGGTTCTATTTACACCCTTTATTGGTTTTTGGCAAGCTCCACCCAATAAACGGATTTAACTATCTATAGAATTAGGCTAATCATAATTTTAAGGCGTTTGCGGCACCCGCTAATGCCCTAGTCACTGTTCTCTCTGGCCTAGGTCTTACGTCTTTGTACAGTGAACGATTGAGCATCTGCCTAGTTTGAAATGGTGTAATTGGGTTCCTAAGTTGTACTGTAAATGCAGTTTGGAATATAAGCTTGTTAGGTATTGTCTGGGGTGATAGTTAGACGAGTTATTGTGCGTTTGTTATGTCTTGGCAATAGGAGAGTCGCATCGAGACAAAGCGCAGTTGGATAATTAATGGTATAGGGTATTGTTTACGTCGTTAAGTTAGGTGATGTGAATTCAAATTTTTAACTCTGCAGTTCCTGGTGAATTTGGTAAATGTTCAGCCAGGCCAACCCAAAAGGGTCACCTTTTTAGCCTAGACCTGATGACCCAGTGGCCTTGGCTTTCCAATGAATGTAGCTTTTATAGTTTAAAAGCATTTATTGATAAAAAATGTTGATGTTGTAAAAGTTTTTTGATTGTTGTGGCCGAAACTTGGCTTAAAATGTCGCATGCTATGTTTTATCCTAGCTAAACATATTTGTGGCATAATTTGTATTTAACACCACTGTATACCATGTTTTACGCAAATATTCTGTTCTATTCTATTCTATGCTATTGTAGTCACCCAAGCAGGCGCGTTGTTTAACGTAATTTATTTCATCACCACTGCTCTTATAGCGGTAAAAGAAAACATTGTGGGGTAACCGGTGTGTCCCACAATCAAAAATTCGAAGTCATCTTGGTAGAAGGCTTCGAATTTTTGGTTCGGGTTGGTACCCACACTGGGCTCGCGTGGTGGATTAGGGCCTACGCTCACAGACAGGAGGCGTTCCAGTAGTAGGAATGTTGTGGGCTGATTATGCTGATATTATTATGTAACTTCTCACCTTTTTTTCATATCTTTTGCTATCAAGCGCTAGCAAACCAAATATAGCAGCCAGCCTTCTTTATCTTTATGAAATTATGAGCTTTTGCCCGCGGCTTCGCTTGCGTTAATTTAGATTTTGACAATCAAATCGGGTTGTACAGTCACGAGCAATAATATGTTTACACTTTCCTAAATTTAAAGGCTATTTGCGCGAGAAATAACGATTGTAACTTGGAGATAGGATCTTTTTACAAAAATATAAGTTCCAGAATACTATGTTCGTAACAACATGAAAATTTAATCAGAACAGTAGGAGGAAAACAATTTTAGAAGTTGCCAAGTGTTAACATATTGGTGCTCGTTACTGTACATACTCTGCTTGTAATAATATAATTCAATCGTAATTCCAAAGAGACGTGGCGCCATCTATTATCATAAGAACGTTATTGTTGTTTTCCTCGGGAACACTACTTTTTTTCGGGATGAAAGGTATGGACTTATGTCCATACCTTTATATCTCCTACGTTATACCTCTTATGTCCTGATATAGGCTTATGTCCGTTTCTGTACACCTGACAACGTATGTGCAAAAGTTTCAGGATGATCGGTTCAGTGGTTTGGGCGTGAAAAGGTAACAAACAAACTTACTTTCGTATTTATAATATTAGGAAGGATAAGGATTTCGAAACATCTTATGACATCATATTCAAAGATTTAGGACCGTTTACCATGTTTCTTGAGAGGGGGCGTCACCATAATTGTCAAAGTTGTATATTTATGAAATGTAGGCGGAGTTCAACTCTGAAACAGACAGGATTACGATTCTGTTGTGGTTTGAAGCTTCGAAAACTCCCCCTATATAACCAGAAGTAGTGACGAAACTAGGAAGCCATGAAAGAATGTCTGATTAATTAAACTAATCTTAAAACTTGGTTCGTTAACTTCGCTTAAATGAGATTACAAAATTAAATATTAAGTAGGTAGTGACTGTAAACCATGTCGGACGTAATGCGTGGTAGGAATGAGATGAGAACGTTGTATGACCATGATACAATGCGAGACATCATAATAAGCCTATACAGGGTGTAAACAGACCCTTCACGAAGCCGTCAACCAAGCATTCTGTACATCAAACTAAGTAACTTTACGCAAAAATTATTGCTGGGAAACGACTTTTTTTTTGGGATGAAAAATCACGTTTAACGGTAAAACTCAATGTAACCCACTCAAAACATTGTGCTGGTGGATGGATTGAATAGTACGGGGATCGTGAAGGTGTTTAAACTAAAAATCTTACATTAGAAACATGTATTTAAAAAAAAATTGTGAAAAAGTTGGAACTTTGACCCCCAATATCTCTATAACTAGAAGGTATGGTCTAGAACAAAAAAATGATCGCAATGACGGGGAGAACAAGTACCTTTCAGCTTCGTTAAGAGTCTTTTTACACCCTTTATAATCTTTCCTCTGCTAGAACACAGGCCTCCTGTCTATGAAGAGGAATGGGCCTTATACCACCACGCGGGCCCAGTGCAGGTTGGTAGAAGTCATGTCTTCGAATTTTTGGTTCAAGCACTATCCAATTTTATCACGATGTTTCCTCGACTGTTCCCTTTTAACTAAGCCACCACTGTTCTTAAGTGCTAAGCGCAGGCCACACAGAAAGACATAAGACGCGGACGGGGCGCAGACATATGTCTCTTCCGCGTCCCTTTCATACAAAATGTGTAGAAGCGTCGTGACAAAAAACATATAGAAAAGACAGGGCGCGGACACGACGCTTCTATACATTTGACATATGTCTGCACCCCGTCCGCGTTTCACGTCTTTTCTGTGTGGCTTGCGCTCTAGACAGCAAGCTAGCAAACTTAGAACTATACTAACAGTAGTTCTACGTTCAAAGGAAATTCTCTTATATCGATCTCTAAATCATCAAATAATGTGGCTTAAGTCGAACTAAACACGGAATGCGAACCACCAGACCAGAATCCAACAAAAACAATCAGCTAATTTAAAATCTAGATTATACTTCTGGACATAAAATCCTCATAAAAAACGGTAACAACTACAAGGTTCAACGACCGAAAAACAGCTAATAGAGGCAAACGTAAATTAATTATAGCAAAAACCGTTTTAGTCCAAACAGACTTCGGCTTCGACACTATCTTCGGAATTGACGTAAAATTCGCGATTAGAACCGGTTATTTCTCACAAAAAGCGGATGGATATAACTCGTTTACTGAACCAATTTACTGAATTACGTGAGTTTCGCAACCAGTTACATGTGGCCAGCCAAGCGTGGTGCAAAAAGATATAAAAGCAATTATAAGTATCTTCGTTAGATTGAGCATGTGCCGTATGAGCATGTGCCGTATGAGCATGGGGAGGAACGAGGCGGACCATAAAACATCTGCTTGACGGAACCAACTTGGAAATAAATTCAGATGCATCGCAACTCACGACACTTAGTTGATGATGATAGTTCGAAAAACTCAAGTATGACAATGAAGGCATGCAGAATCTTTTTGCGATAACATCAGGCCCGTAATCCCCGAAGGTTTAGGCAGAGGTGTGCCTATCTAGTAGCAGTTACCCCACATTTCACCAGTTTTGTTTGAAGTCCCATGTAGCAGGGGCTGAGCCTATTGCCGCCAACCGGGCACTAACCTGGACTCCGTGGCTGCTGAAACATTCCTGATTATTTTGAGATTGTTATAATAATGCTCTTTTTTGCTGTTTCCAAACGCTGTTTTATCTATCAATTATAACCATCTTTGCGACATGGATCTGTTAGTTTCGAAGTACCAGTATCTTTAACAGCAAATTAAGCGAGAGAAATAAAGCCAAGACTACGACAAAGAATTATCCGATTCCTCTGACTTCAGAACTTATTATGTAAGAACTGACACTTATTTTTAATTTAAATGAATTTTCACTGTGACGAGAATTGAAATGTTCATCTGCCCCTCATCCATCGAATAAAAAACTACAGCCATCCGATCGCTCTTGTATGCACGTGTTGTACCGCCTATTATAATAAACTATCCACGACAAACGACTGATATTTCCGTAGTATATTATTAGGACGGCACGTCCTGCACCCGGTATTTCCGCTGACGCTTAACCCACCGCTTGGCCATGGGCTACACGTGTTGCAATAGCAACTGCGAAGAAAACAAATGAAAGAAGCCGCATGGGGTCGTGAACAGAACATGCGCGTTCGTCACTTGTTTCCTTCGTACCAGACTCCTTTTTTTTCCACAACACCTCCGCCGCGGTCTACCTCGGCGGCGATTTGCTCCATAGGTGTCCAGTGAGTAACGATCCGTGCCCACTTCACCGGGTGCATTCGCGCTACGTAGCGAACCAACTCCCACTTTAGCTTGGTTGTTTTTTCCCCGACAACTGCAACCTGAGTTGTAGTATGGAAGAGGACATGCTGCAACGACCCCAAATGAATTCGGATAAGGGCAACAGAATGATGATGATGATCTGCAACCTGAGTTATGGAGCGCAGGTTGGTGTTTCTGACGCGTTCGCTTAACATCTATTATGTTGCGCTCCATTTCCCGCTGGCAAATCTTGAGTTTGGACTTCTGTTGTTCAGTAAGTGATCAACTTTGTTCACCGTAGGTTAGGACGGGCAGGATGCATATGTCTATGAGTTTTCTTTTCTTAGCGACTCCTTGGAGGCTCTCATCAACTTCTTGTATTTATTTTCTCCGCAAATGCTATCGCAAGACGCGTATCACTTGATCGTGTACCTCATTGCCAAATGGTATACGAGCGAACACTTCACCTCGTCCGCGTAGCCATTTAATAATATAAAGAAAATAAAAAGGTCGTATTTTTAAAGTGTGCTTTCAAGAATAATCCACTGGCTATCTCGCCGTTGGTGTCGTAAAAGGCTGGATGATCCTTTGATCCGCCTGAATCAACATTGAAGCTTCTCTGCAGAATTGCATTAAAAGAGCCAGTTCTTCGTGTAATCCTTTCTTGTAATTTAAAGATTCAGTTTAAAAGTTACACCCAACGACCCTTAACTTTAAAATCTTCATTAGAAGTATTTCTGAGCTCACAATAACCTTTCTTAAAGTGACAAAAAGATACTGACGGTTGTAGAGTTGCATTTGAGAATGTGGCAAACCAACATTTGCTATATGAAAGTTCATCATCGTCTTCCTGCCCTTGTCCCACATTATATGGGGTCAGCGAAACACGATTTTTGTTTCATATCTCCCAGGCAGCTGTCACGCTATCATAAACCCTCTTTTCTCTCAAATATTTCCTCACAAAGTATATCTTAAACCCCAAATCCATGAAATTTCCCCCACTGTCCAAATTTTCAACATAAGTTTAAGCTTCAAACATATTTTAACAGACATTGAATGATCCTAAAGATTTAATACTCTCCCGACGGGACTCTCGCAACCGAAGTCTGGACGGCCAATACAAGGTGCGCCCTTCAGGTCTGCCCTCAGAAAGGTCAAGGTGACTCAGGAGCCGTATTGAGCGACGAAAGTTTGAGGTACGGTGTTGAAAATGTTGGATACTAGCATTTGCCAGTGGGTTCGCTCGGGTTATGATCGGAAATTATCCCACAGGAACGTTTTAAATATAGCCTATGACATTTGGGGATAATTTAGCTTCCCATTTGTGAAAGAATTTTCGGATCCGGATCAGTATTTCCGAAGATCACCCGCTACATCCAAGCTTTACCTCTTTATAATCTATTGTCTATACTAATATTATAAAGCTGAAGAGTTTGTTTGGTTGAACGCGCTAATCTCAGGAACTACTGGTTCGAATTGAATAAATCTTTTAGTGATGGATTGCCCATTTATCGAGGAAGGCTATAGGCTATATAACATCATGCTACAACTAATAGGAGTGGAGCAGCAATGAAAAATGTTGCAAAAACGGGGAAAATTGTATTTTTAATAATTTTACGCTGACGAAGGTCGCAGGGAACAGCTAGTATTAGTATAGAAGTAGTGATTAAAAGGGGAAGTAATTAAGTAGGGACATGAAGTTCAAAGGATTGATTTATCGCCGATGATCTACCTCATTTCAAGAGTATCAAGACTAAACGACGATGACGAATGGATGCAGCATTTAAATCAGCATCACGATCATATTTCACAAAAGATCGGCCAAGCTGATGGTCTTGTAACTTACCTTAATCTAACTGGCTTTGTTCATGATGCCAGTTAGTGCCCCCACGAAAGAAGCATAGGAGGCACTTCCCAAGAGTCGACAGTAACGCGAATGCAGATCTTTTGATTGATTGATTCCTTCTTCCATTTTGAGATATTTCTATTTCTAACCCACCTGTGTACAAGCCATTATTCCAAAAGAGAAGGATTGCCAAAGGTCTACTCTGACTAAACTAACTTCAAAACGAAGTCTTTCGACATCTCCAGGAAGTGCAAGTCCATCAGTCATAAATTCAGGCCCCAATTAGCCTGTTTCAACAGTAAACGACTCCGATAACTAATGTATCGTGCTAACAACCAACTGTTTTTATCGTAAATAGAGCGTACGATGAATAATTTATTTCTCCGTTAATAATACGTTTTGTACACACATCGAGTTTGGTTGAGGTAAAACTGTTAAGGGGAGGGCTTTTGATGATATCGGATTGTAATGAGGCCAGTTCAATGGATCGATTTTTGTCGACACAATAAGGTTTAATGATATTTTATTCTCAACAATCCCTGATATAGATTGAAAATAGAACGAATGAAGTGGTTTTTTTTAAAAGAGGTTAAAAAATCAGGAAAGAGTTTTCTGTCCAGAACTACAGGCTTTACAGAAATGGTGCCTGAGGCAGCTGCATCATTCACCCGCTGGTGGACTTAAACACTCCTTTAGCACCGCATAGCAAGCTTAGACACCATCAATTTAACATTAGGCCTGTAGGACCATATTTTTGGTTCCTAGAACGTTGAGTTAATTACCTGGTCACTTAAATCCATGCTTCTTGACAACCCGACTAAAGACGATTTCGTTTCTAGGCACACTATTTTCAAAACAAAATAAATGCGAAATTAGCGACACTTAGGACTACAATTTTGGATACCTTGAGGGCAATCAGGAAGCTTGTTTGTAACATGATTTAGAATTAGTAATTATATTGATTAGTAATTCATAATTTGGAATTAGTCTGTGACTTCGTAAACAACACAGTAAAATTATTAAGAACACCGGATACGATTACGGTAAATTCTCTAGAAAGTTCCCTAGACAATTTGCTCTTACAAGTCTCTAAAACTTTACAAGTTTGAACATAAAATCCCACGCAATCCCTAAAGAATAACACGCCATTTATGTGTTGTTCATACAATCAATGTATAGAAAGTTTAATACCCTTTACCAATACGTTTAATATTAGCCTTTTTCGTTGCAAACGCCGCGTGGGACGCCTCTAAGTGTTTGAACCTACGACCTGAAGGTGGGTTGGATTGGCTGTTTGCGAGGGCAGGGAATGTTTTTGGGAGAATCTGTCGAGCAGTAGACCCGTCTTCTTTGGAGACTAGCTACAAGAGAACAGTCTAGGGGTCGCAAGCCGAACTGTTTATGGATAGGGTTTTCAATTTGGGTTTGATGCAGATTGTGCACTTCGCAAAAAGTCCACTTCGCAAAATAGTACTTCTCAAAATGAGCAGGTTTTGACTAAGATTTTGAAACAAACTATCAACTATTTACTATTTGATAGTCTCAATACATGCTCACTTTGAGTAGTGCTTATTTTGAGAAGTGCTATTTTGCGAAGTGGACTTTTTGCGAAGTGCACATTTTGTGAAGTGCACATTTTGCGAAGTGCACAATCTGCTTCAAACCCTTCAGTTTCATCCTGGAGTCTGTATTTGTGCACATTCAACAGTAACAATCGAACTACCCTCTTATTAACATGAGAGTTAGCATAACTGGTAAAATGTGGGTGTCTTATACGCCCCTTGCTCAAATCCAGAAAGAGGACGGAAGTAATACATAGTTTAAAGAAAACATTCATCCTCAAAACTGCTCCTTAAAATACCATCTTGCAAAACGCTGAAGCGAAATGAATAAAAATGTATTGTGCCACTGTGTTACATCTAAATTGTAGTTCCACTCGAAACGAGCGAACTGTGAACACAATAGCCGTTACGTTACTAAGGATTAATACGTCATTAAGGCAATTAAGAATAAAATATAGCTATTCTTGAGTACTTTCAGAATAACATTGGAGAAAGTATCAGTAAAAGAGCCTCGAAGAAGTTACATCGGGAAAAACGGGATGTTTTAGTTTAGTGGTCTGCTCTGATCTAATGAACATACAGCCTGGTACGTCTTTAAAGATAGGTGACAAAGATATACACGTGCAAATGCAACAAATATGAGACAATCAAATCGTTAAACCAATTGCGGGCAAATGGGGAATTCTCGACCTAGTCCAATAACAATGGCACTGCATTAGGGCAGTGCCATGAAGCCTTTTCAGAGGATATGCCTCATCTCCTTTCCAAGATTTAAACGAAGTCTAGCAACAATGATAAAGGGATCTACATTCTGGTTGCAACGCAACATTTTAGTAAAGAAGAATAACGTCGAAGTCAACGGGACCTGCAGGCCCATCGAAATGCGAACATTTCTAACCTACAATGCTATCAGATTGTAAAACACAGCGACTACAAAGATTATCAAATTACTAAGTCAATTGCTATCACACCAGATCGAAATTAAAACAATTGAGATAAGAACTCGCGTCAATACACGTAAAGTCACACTCTGGTTCCAATGGAAAACACTAATGGTTTTGTTTTTAGGACGCAGCCTGTTCGAGAATGCTAGATTTCTGGAAAACGCAAGAAACCAATTTCAGTTTACTTAAATGGAAATAGTTTTTCTTCTTCATTTTTTAAGGTAGAAAGACTGCCGATTTTCATGCATTTGTTTAAACGTAACATCACGCGTGTAATCCCCGAAGGGTTATAAGGTGTACCTAATATACACCCATCGTCAGTTATGTTTAAGTCCAATGTAATAAGCGGCGAACCGGCTCCAGCTACTAATGAGTAATTCTTGATAGAAAAACCCAATAACACTTTGCCCGACCCGGGAATCTAACCCTCATGCTCAGCAGTCGCGCTTGCGACCACTAGACCAACGATCAGTTATGTATACATGTATCGAGTTAAGTTTCTTGATATTTTACATTGAAACACTGTCACTGACTGTAGGCTAGACTGCACAATAGCAAAAGTCACTACTTAACTAAATATGCAGATGTAGATCAGACTTTAGTGAAGTAGTTCGTCCGGAAGAAGTACTACCACCATACTTATTCCTGCTGGCTAGCAGCGTCGCTATGTTCCGGTTCAAAGGGTATACCCAAACAGTAGCTGGTAAAATTAGGATGAAGAGATATTTCAGCTTTGTCTCAAGATTAAAATGGATCTCTAAAAGTTCTGCTAATGGCCTATGCGTCGAACTTCGGCAGTCACTTAACTTGGCATTATTCGTTATGTCACTATTGCTTCCAAAACGGCGAAGGAAAACACCGTGAGGATTTTGGACCGATATCAAAGATACCACACTGCGCACGTGATAGATTATGACCTACTCCTCATAGAGAGGCGAGGCCGTTATCCCAGCACTGGGAACGTTATAGGCTGATTATGCCGTAGGCCATGGTTACCAGTTGGTATCAGGTGGGCCACCTGCTTTTTGCAACGTCATGTGTAAACCGCGCAAGAAGCCCTGTTTACATGCTCAAGTTACTTGCACCGTGCATAAACGCCATAAGGCAATGTCAGTGTTTTTCTACTGTACAAACAACTGTGCTAGTATCCGTAGGTGAATTCTCAGGTGCTTATCCAGAATGCAATATTGACTTTTGCGTTATTTACACCTACGATCTTTATAAAGGGTGTAAAAAGACCCTTAACGAAGCCGAAAGGTACTTGTTCTCCCCGTCATTACGATCATTTTTTTGTTCTAGACTATACCTGGGAACCTTCTAGTTCCGGAGATATTGGGGGTCAAAGTTCCAACTTTTTCACAAGTTTTTTTTAAATTCATGTTTTTAATGTATGATTTTTACTTTAAATACCTTCACGATCCCCGTACTATTCAATCCATCCATCAGCACAATGTTTTGAGTGCGTTACATTGAGTTTTACCGTAAAACGTGATTTTTCACCCCAAAAAAAAAAGTCGTTTCCCAGCCATAATTTTTGTGTAAAGTTACTTAGTTTGATGTACAGAATGCTTGGTTGACGGCTTCGTGAAGGGTCTGTTTACACCCCGTATGTTATGCCACGGTCCGTTCACATCGATACGGAACGAAAACAATTCGTCAATGTGTGAATATGCTGTCGTTCGTCAAGTTACTTGTTATGATCTAGTATCGTTTCAAATGCTAACTTTGCATGGGATTATTCTCATGCAAAGTAAGCATTTGTGTACAGGTCTCATGGTGTCATTGATACGTCTGCATTAAACCAGATATTTGAATCATCATCATCTGCCTAGCCTTTTTCCCAATTATGTTGAGGTCGGCTGCCAGTCTAACCGGATGCAGCTGAATGCCAGAATTTTACAAGGAGCTACTGCCTATCTGACCTCCACAACCCAGTTAGTACTGGGTGATACCGTGATACGATACAAAAGATATTTTAATATATTTACGATAGATAGGAAAATGAGAAAAAACTAAGGTTATCGAACTTGACTCCTACCGAAGGTGAACACTGAACTGAAGTGGGTGGAAAAGGTGATCTTTATCCTGCAGTGGGATAACACAGGCTAGGTAAGTACCTATCTGTCTCTCAAGCTGTTTACAAACCAATTGTTTGAGTTGTAACTTATACTGTCACTTACGGGATATCTTCCGTGATTATCCATTATACTGAGCTCCGGATATTTCGACGCTGTTGTAAGCGCCATGATCGCGGGATGACTGGAGTATGCGGGTGGATGGTAAATAAATTGTTAGATGCAGACAAATCTGTCTACTCTCCTTTTTAGTCTTTTGCTACGCGCACTACTGGAACTTGACACAAAATCACGGAAAAACACACTCACAGTATCACTAGGTTTTGTGGAATATCGGGAGCTCAGAATAATGGATAATCACGGAAGATATCCCGTAAGTGACAGTATTAGTTTAGTTATAATCCGTGTAAGCTTTTTTAGTGTTTGTTTGAGTTGTTATAATTTTATCACCAGAGCAATTTGGTCATCAAGGTAAATTCACAAGTCCAACTTTTAGTAACATCGAGTTCTTCTAAGATTTTTGAAGGAGTTATTATTTGATTATAATTCATTATGAAGGTTTTAATAGTCACAGTTTGTCGCCGCCATTAATTAGTGACAAGTATTTAAAATTCAAGAGGAAGCCGACATCCGGCATGAACACCTAATGTCGTTGGGTTTATCGGTCTATTAAAAACAAAGACATTCAAATATAACTAGCTAATTAAAAATAATCCATTGGTTTGACTTACCAATCTTACCAAGGGTTATCGTATTACCCAGTAACTGGGTTTTCGAGGTCAGATAGGCTGTCGCTCCATGTAAAACATACGTATTCAGCTGCATCCGGTGGACTAGCTAGGCAGATGATGATGACTTTGACTGTATAGGACATGAAAGGATAATAATACTTTGATTCTAGGTTTTGGGTGCCAGTCGACTACCACATGCAGTAATTAATTTATCGTCACATCATTTTGACAAAATATAGTTTTGAGCACTTGGGTATGCGGGTGGATGGCTGCGAAGGAAAAGACCAAAAACACGATGGATGGGTGAGAAAGAAGGTATGGCTGGAGGCGAGGGGTGACCCTTGAGATGACGAATAATAGAGAAGTATGGAAGAAGACAACATACTTCGCCGATCCCAAATAAATTGAGAAAAGGGCAGGAAGATGACGCTCATCTCGACTAAATGTTGTCGCACGTCTAGCTGATCAAAGATTTGCGTTTTCGTATTACTATCCGAAAGAAGAAAACAACGCATTTTAAGTTGTCATCAATTGTGTGTGGCTTAGGCGCGAATTACACAGAAACGGCGTACGGCGAAGCCGCGACGCAGGCATGATACCGCTTCAAAACGTTTTCATACAAAATTTACGTAGGCGACGTGTCGTGAATTACACTCAAGCGGCGCGGGACAGGCACGCCGTTCTTTCGTTTCCTTATAAATTCCATGCCCGCGCTGCGCCTTACGCCGTTTCTGGGTAATTCGCACCTTAGGCGATTCTCCCACTGCACCGCGCTCCGTTGCGTAGCCGCAGATTTTAACACTGTCAGTGTGTCTGTCCTAGGTGTGTTTTCTATACAAATTCAGATACATTTTTACAATGTTAAAATCTACGGCCCCGCGCTACCCGACACAGCGCGGTGCAGTAGGAGAATCGCCTTAAGCGCAAGCCACACAGAAAAGACGTAAGACGCGGACGGGGCGCAGACATATATCAAATGTATAGAAGCGTCGTGTCCGCGCCCTGTCTTTTCTATGTGTTTTGCGTCACGACGCTTCTATACATTTTGTATGAAAGCGACGCGGAAGAGACATATGACTGCGCCCCGTCCGCGTCTTACGTCTTTTCTGTGTGGCCTGCGCTTTAGGGTTTCTTTTGCCTCTATTATTGTAACTGTGTTTTTTTTTTATCATAGTCGATAATTTAATCTATTGCCTAATATTTATGAACTCGTTAGCAAAGAGTTTGTTTATTTAAATAAAGTAAACTTGACCTTTCGATAGCCTTGGACGATGACATAATAGTATAATTATTGCAAATGACTAAAATAAGAATGTCTGACTTCATCACAAAACTTACTGCATATTTATTACTAGCTAATATTCTACTGCGGTTTCCTTTGTGAATTTCAATACGGATTGATTGGTAAGAGTTATTGTACACTAATCTATACTTATCTATACAAATATTATAAAGCTGCAGTGTTTGTTTGTTTGAACGCGCTAATCTCTGGAACTACTGGTCCGATTTGAATGATTCTTTCAGTGTTGGGTGGTCCATTTATCGAGGAAGGCTATAGGCTATATAACATCACGCTACGACCAGTAGGAGCGGAGCATCAATGAAAAGTGTCTCTCTCTGATGTGACGCAGACGAAGTTGCGCGGGTCAGCTAGTGCTAAGAATACATCATGAGTAAACCGGCATGTCCTGTAACTGAAAATTCGAAGACATAATGTGGGAGCTGCGTCTCACGCAGAAATCTGCAGCAGAGCCCTGTGTCCCAGCTGTGGGGACGTTATAGGTAATAGTGGCGGTACTTTTTACATCCGTAGCCTCTCTAATCCAGGTCCAGTTGAAAACCAGCGTCAGGCACTAGCTGCCCGGCGTTTTGCTGAACTGGCCCTATTTGGTGCAGCCGTGAGGCACACAGAGTTAATTTTTTTTTTTTGTTTTCGTTTTAAGTTTTTATTTTTTTATTTTTTGTCTTGTATTATTTTTGTTTTATATTGTGTGCACTTGTGGCATGTGCCAAATAAATGTATTTTCTTTCTTTTCTTTCTTTCTTACTTTCATATAATACATACAAACCTAAAAGCTTGGCTTGCCCTTTTACTAGTAACTCTTCATGACGTTACGGTTTCTGAAGTCTCCTTGCCCCAAGGGCTTGCCGTATTGTTGGCCCCTAGGCGCGCCACTGGCTATCCAATGAATACAAAGATCAAACATTGGTGTCTCCACCACTTTTGTGGAGTCCAGGGAATATGTAAAAATCTAGTGCTTAAGGCTCGTTGTTTTTTGTGTCTAGGTTTTTAGTCAAGCCAAGTCAAAGGCCCATGGGCGGCATAAAAACTCTGACACCAGGTAAGGTACTAACCACACGTGATATGGGAACTGAATAAAATTTTATTTATTTTGGCAACATTTCAGATTTTTTTTTTTTTTCGTATGGAATTCTTCATTGTCTGCAACCCGTATAATAATAGTTTCCGTAGTGTTGTGTAGTGTGAACTCGGTTTCACGGTTGTCCAATTTTGTAAAAAACTACTTGGAACCAATTTTGATGATCGATTTGAAATCGTCTGCATGGCAACGCAAACGCAATGAAATTGTCGAATTTTCCGGCTGGTTTTCCTGCCGTTGTATTTTCATTAGCTCTTCCTTAGTTTAGTCTATCTTCGCCTTTAGTAAACAGAACATCATCGATTGCAATAGAATCGTGATCTAAGATGTTATATTGAACACGCTTTATAGATACCTGCCTAGCATTCAGCACAATGTTTAGTTTTAATACCTAGATTAAAATGCAGACCACAATTCAATTGCATTGATGAGCAAAAAGTCCTTGTATGTATTGCGCCTTACTTAGTTCTTCGCTTATTTACTTAGTCTCACCTCAACGCCATCTTTGTAAGAATTGGCAAAAAATCAAAGCTTTTTTTTTTTTGGGATGGGATATCATCAAATAACCCCGCCCCCCGCTCTGGGTGGAGTGGGAGGGAGTGTCAGACTTTTACTGACTAAAACCCATCCATGTTCCTTCTTTTCCCTTTGTGTTCCAGGGCCGCGGTATCTCTTTCGAACAGGCCCGCAGCCCCGGCAGGCATCGGCCTTTGCGGGCTCCTTCCTTTTGCTGACATCTCTTTGAGGCGCGCGTGGAACAAAATCAAAGCATTTTTCAATTGCTCTCATACCTCGTTGGTCCTTAGGTCCACAGACATAATCTGCCAAACGTCTTCCGGCTTCCAGTCTAACCGGATGAAGGTGAATACCGGTGTTTTTACATGGAGCGACTGCCTATCCGACCCCCTCCACCACATATGTACCAGACCTATTCCCAACTATGTCGTGGTGGGCATCCAGTCTGATCGGATGAAGCTACTGTCTATCTTACCGCCACAACCCCGTTACTGGATCCACAACCGTTTGTACCAAAACAACAAGGTCCACATAACATAACACAGGCTTTTGTCAACCATAATGCTAGCAAAGACTTCAATTTATGTGATCGTGAAATGTCATGTTGACGACAGGTGTCCTACTTAAAGTATACCGCGAAAATCTAAAGATCGTTAACGGGGTGTCCTGCGTGAGCGACGAATACGACGCGACGCGACGCTGCGAACGCGACGAACGCGATCAACTCAACGGCATACCCTACTTGCGGCCTATATGGCAGTCTGCGGCGAGACGCGACGTAACGCGTACTTGTTTTGAGGGCGACCAGACGCGACACCACGAACTACGAAATGGTTGATTCAGAAGCGTTGATCGCCACAGTGCGAGAGCATAGATTGTTGTGGGACAAAAACACTTAACCATTTTAGAATCGTTTCTTTCATTATTTTAGAAACTTTCAAGCAAAATTGAGCTGTACTTCTCCATGATTCGAGAAGTAATGACCAAATTCACGTAGGACATTTGTCGCGTGTAGCATCGCGTCGCATTGCATCCTGTGGTGTCGCGTCGCATCGGGTCGTATTCGTCGCTCAAGCAGGACACTGCGTAAGGAAGGTCGACCTAATCTACCATGAGGCATTTAATAAAGGCAACATACTAGCTTCCTATGAACCATTCCTGGGTCTTAGGCGATTCTCCCACTGCACCGCGCTCTGTCGCGTGGCGCGGAAAATTCATTGTACGCCGACGCGGGCCGACGCGTTTTCAGTGTGTGGTACTAGGCGTGTTTTCTATACAAATTCAGATACTTTCTTTCTTTCTTTCAAACGCCTTACAGTCTACTGGAGTGCTTACTCCAGAACTCATCCGATTTCATCGTCCACAGCTGGTCATAAGCAAAAAGCCCAAATATTGACAAAAGTGAGAATTTATTCACCCGATGTAAATACTTTTCAACGTTTAATTACTGGCCAGCTTTCAGAAGGGTTCTTGCTACCTTCGTCTAGTTAAGATTACAATTGGAAAATTTTTAAGTAGTTAGTACTGGGTAATACGATACCCCTTGGTAAGAGTGGTTGTCAGACTTTTTGTGCCACTGACTACCTAACGACTCAAAGATCTACAAATGACACCCGGGACCAACGGCTTAACGTGCTTTCCGAGGCACGGAGGAAACTCGGTATGTAATGGGCGGTCACCCATCCACAGACCAACCTAGGCAAGCACGGCTTAACCTAAAGATCGGCCCGAGCGGCTGTTATTATTTAGCCACGAGCTCCTCATGAATACGTTTTATTGGTTTTTTTACCCCACAGAACTTCGATCTTTTAAGTATGCGATTGAGTAAAGCTTACCTACTTTCAAATCCATTTTCGATGTTTTCGCTGCATAGCTCTCTTAGGAGATTTTGACAAACGACCGCTTGTTCATTCATTTCAATGGTGAATGTTAACATAAGGCTTTCGAAAATACGCCTCAAGGCAATAGGCTCGCCCCCTATTACATGGGAATTAAACATAACTGGCGGCTCTGCCTAAACCTTCGGGGATTACAGGCGTGATGCTATGTAGTGTAACTGTACCCGGCGCACTGAGCCAGCGTAGTGGATGACAGCCCAATCCCTCTACCAGAGATAAGGCGCCTGACTCAGTGTAAACAATATACAAGCTGAAAATGCCTTAGATACTCTCTCGGCTCCGCTCACATAGTCTAATAAAAGAGTTCAAGAAAACCTGTCCTGAAATCTACAAATTGATAGACCATGTCATGTTGCAAACTACATATCGTCTGGAACAGCAGTCTAATATTTTTGACTTAATTGTTCTTTCTTACTGTGTAAAATAAAGTATGAATGTTCACATTACAGATATACTGCATGTTGCCAGAGTAATCAAACCCTTATATTCAAGAACAATGTGATTAAATTGGATTCAATCAATATTTATATTTGGCTATTACTTCAATTAAAACATACATTCAAAGAGCTTTATTTGTGTTACTAATGAATGATAATTTGATATGGTAATGTTGGCTCTGACGTTGGATGACATTTGTTTACTATTATTTAAATAAAGGCCATAGCATTCATAGACTTAAATTAAAATATACACTTTGTCTGAGGTTTAAGTTTCATCCTTGAGAAATTAGTTCTTGCATGGTAACATTCCCATAGCTGGGTCACTTACATCAGCTCTGGGAGAGGATAGGACAGGAAAAATGCAAGATTTGGTATTTTTTAACTGGCTCATTAGTCTAGTGGTGATCATTACGGGGTCAGGCAAAGCATTATTTAGTTTTTCCATCAGGAATATGTCAATAACAGCCATGGAGTCTGAATCTGTGCCCAGTTGATGGTAAAAGGCTCCCTCTCTACTAAATGGGACTTTAACATAACTGGCGAAATTGTGGGTGTATTATTAGGTACACCTCTGCCCAACCCTTCGGAGATCTTGGTTATCAGTTCGAGAAAAATCTGAGCAGTCAGCAACATGGTAACAGGACAGGCTACATCAGATAAACATTTAGGTATTGCACTTGTGTATTGTATTGTATAACGGGCTAGTGTCCGCAACTCCATGTCAAAGCGCGTATTTTGAGTGCAGGAGGGAAATTTATTTGATCCAATCAAACTGGTATTGCACTTGGGTAATTATTATTGTAGAATCTGTATGAATTTCAGACATTATGTTCCTTGTATGCGATTCATCCCAGTAAAACTAAAACTACTTAAGTTTAATTTAAACTGTCTCCCTCTTTGCCCATCAATCAACTCCAAGTATATCCAACCCATATGTACGAGTAGGTAGTCTGCACGGCTATATTGTTGAACTAAAATAGCGTGATATCAAATAATAATTATTAAGAGCCAGCCGGGACCTACCAAGCAAAACCAATGTTACAGTTCTGGCTAACAGCCAGCCTAGCTCCGTTAAGAAGCACAGAGGCTTGCTCTGATGTATTACTGTTATGACTTTAAACCAGAGGAATGATAATGATGGATAAAGTAAGAAATGAATATGTATATGGAGGAAGTTTGAAAGTGGCACCAGTTACAGAAAAAAAAAAACATCTATCTTGCTATGGACATGTGATGAGGAGGGATCCAACGCACGGGACTAAAACAGTTGTGAATATAAATGGAGAGGGAGAGGAAGACCAAGGTAACGATGGATAGATTATGTGAGGAAGGATAAGCAAAAGATAGTGTAATGGTTGACGGGAAGAAAAAAATGCGTTTAAACCATAATGAGTTCTGTCGATTGTTTACAACAAAACAATTTTTATTTGATTTAATACTTCTCCGAGATAACATTATTGTTGTTTTGTATTAAATTGCATTTTATTATGTATTGTGTGTGTTTTAATGTGTTATGTATAGAATTTTAACTAAGTATTATTTAACAAGCCCAGAGAGCAATAATAACTGAGATTGTTAATTGCCTTTACTGGATATAATTACTCTTAAACTTTTTCACAATATAAATCACCTGTTTTTTCTGCAAATAAATTGATAATTTATTCAACAAAAAAATCGTAATGATTTGTTTATTTATCTGCCGCCTAGATTCTAGAAATTGAGCATGCGCGTTAAATCTAGCTCATTTTTTAAGAACTACCCACAAAAAAGAATATTAAAAAAAGCTAAGAATAACTGATCGGCAGTAATTATCGGAGCATCAAATACAGTCGGTTCAGCACCAACAGATTACCGGGACAACTTCCTAGCGAAATGTGGGGCGCGCGACCGGTTGTTCGTGTACAAAGAAAATCGGCGAATTTGACTTACCTTCATGTCCGAAACGATTTGCTGGTATAGATTCCATAACGGTGAACAATCCTTCTCTGTAGTCCCCTCCATTGTCAAAAACACACACTTTTATCACAAAAAAAAACACAATCAAACCAAACACGGAGTTACTCCATCGATCGCGTCCATGTAAGTTTGGACTAACTGTTGCATTTTGCGTATTAAAAGGATCTTTTACACGTTATTATATTCCCTACATCTCACTTCACGTTTTAAGACACAATAGAAACGTTAGAAAACACGATATGTAACAAATCAATATTTATAAACAAGAATGCCCTCTTCGTTATTTAGACACACGTGAATAAGGTCGTTTTATCACTTAATACGCACAAAATATCATTGGTTCTTCGATTTTTTTTTTTCTCCGGCCGTTTAAACACACATTCATTCAAGAAAACATGTATTTTCACTCATTTTCATACACAAACATCCGATTGTAATTTTAAGAAGACGCGCATACACCTGGCTATACGACAGACAAGCACATCGGTCGGAATCGGTTTGTTTGGCTCTTGCAAGAGAACGCTAGCAAATAATCGTCAATGTTGTCAGTGTTGCCAACCATGAAAATATATACTACAACTCACATTTTATATTGCTAGCAACATTTAACTAGTGATGTTAAACATACTAAACTGTTTTCTATTTTATAATAAAATCATAGAGCATTTGTACCTGGAGCACGAAAGCAATATAGAGGATATACCCCTGGAGTTGATATAACTGGACTTACCTCTTTGCCAAAGTACAGACGTACGCACATCAAGCCACTACAATCTGTCAAATTTCATTAATTTGTTTTTCAACTTTATCGGTGAAGCATTAGGTTCAAGGTTAATTGGGAAAATTTTACAGCAACTGTAAAATTTTCGGGTAGCTTGATTTACTTTGGCTATAAGAGCATAGGTTATAAAACTAGTTTACTTGCAGACAGACGCGATAGTCCGGTTAGGATTTTAAGAACAGGGTGTAAAGTTCTTTATCCCCCTTAGAAAAGGGAGGATCCTCCGACCGATTGTTGCGTGTGGTTGACTAAATTCCAACAGTTGTTGTCGGGTTTTTCTTTATTATGTTCTTAACTCGCAGAGAGCTTTAATATTGTGAATCAGGATTTTCATGTTAGTTCTTCCTTGGCGTCATAGATGGCGCTGTTGTATTTTTTGTACTATCATAATTATGCCGCTACTCTACAACTACTACCAAATAAAAGACCTTGTACCATTTAATATCACATTTTAATTCCTCATTTTAAAATTGCTTTGAAAAATATAACAAGCGTGGGACAGGGACACGTCATTTGTGATATGCGCTGTCTTAAGAAGATACTTAACATTTATTTGACTTTTGACAAGCATAACCTCTTTATCATTTAACAATGACACTGTTAATCCAATCAAGGTATTGGTAAACATTGGTGTAAATTCCAGGAACACCTTTATCACCACAACTCGATCCAAAGCTGACGAGGCCAATGAGTTCGAATTTTTCCTGATTCTCATATACTAAGGGGCCTCCAGAATCACCCCTGCAAGCGTCCCTGGCTTCTATGCCACCAGCGCAAAGTTGGCCTTCCGATAAAGTTACGGTGCGACCAGGCTTGTTGTAAATCGGTTGGCATTTCTGTGAAAGATTAAGTTTTGTCAGTCGTAACGTAAAACGTGATTTTTTACCCCAAAAAAAAAGTCGTTTCACAGCAATTATTTTTGCGTAGGTTTACTTAGTTTGATGTACATAATGCTTGGTTAACGGCATCGTGAAGGGTCCGTTTACACCCTGTGTACCTATCGTAGAGGAGCCTTTTTGATCGTTTCAGATATCTATGAATAGGTTATTAATATTTCGACTAGCAGGGAGATAAAATAGTAGGTTATAAAACAGACGAGTGTTTTATGTCACGGGCGATAAATAGAATTTAGAACGTACCGAATAATTTTAGGTCTAGCCCGTCCGCAGATGGTGGCGGGGCCTGCTTGGCCATGACGGGCCAATATCTGGCCGGGGATGCAAGTACTCCAGCATAGCTATTCACATTCATTCGCTTCGATTCGAAAAGACGAATGTCTACCTTTTTTGGCATTTTTAAAGCTATGCAGAACCCAGGCTAGATAGTCGAAGAACATCGTTTGGTTTTAGTCAGTAAGAGTCTGACAGACTGAAAGAGTAGGTAGGTAGGAGTGAGGCAGTTTTGAGTCTTCTCTGACTTCTTAAGTCTTAAATCCTGAGTGCAACGAGGAATTCAATATAGAGTCCCTGACATATGGCACTGTTTTAGTTATCCCCTTGCTTGGTGAATAATCTACTATTTTGCACGAGTTTTGGTTCGTTCTGAAAACCAACCACTCGATGCAGTTACTTACTTCAAGGCTGACGAAGGGTAGGTTAACGTCTCGCTTGACATTACTGTTTCTACCATCTTCTGTCACGCCCCAACCAACGGCGTACATCGAGAAGTAAGGAGGCGTATTCTCACGTTGAGTCAAGTCTTTAGATGGTAGGCAGACGGGGCGGATGAAATCTAAAAAGTTAACAATGTAGTAAGTGTTTGTGACTTTCAATCACCTGTCAAGGTTTCTTGAAAAAAATTAGAAATAAAAAGAAAACGCGCCTTTTGCAGCGTGTATCGGCAAGGTGTGGTTATATTTAGGAGTGTGGTACAGACCATCAAACTAGAAAGCTGGAAAGCTTTCTCCATGGGACATCACATCGCGATAAAATAATCAACTGTCTCATACATATAACAAAGACTCAAATGTTTAGATAGCTGACCATTTTTTTGCGAAAACGATGTTGTCCCAATGAAGGAGAAAGTTTTTCAGTTTAATGGGTCTGAATCACACGCTTAAATATGATCACACCTTTCTTATACACGCTCTATACAAAAGAGTGAGATCCGCTACAACTACAAACATGCAAGGGGTCTTATAAAGCGGGATAACTGGGTAGTAGAAGCAGTCACTTTATGTAAAATACTGGTATTCAGCGGCATCCGCTTAGATTGGAAGCTGATCCCAACACTACACTGTTGGAAAAGGCTGACCGATGCATACATTTAAATCATAGATGCGCCGAATAAATGTTCACTGATCTATCTCGATGTTATTTGAATAGTATTGTCGCGCTTATTAATTCTGCACATCGTATTTATCCTTTTGCACAGTGAGGGCAGATCTATGGGCAGATGATAATGAAACCCGCGACCAACCTGTGTATGGAGCTCTGTCTCTCAGCCTGATCAGGCCAATATCATGATTCTTGGATAGTCCACTGTTGTAATTCGGGTGGGTTATGGTTTTCTCGATTCTGATCTTTATTTCTCCTTCAGTGCAGTCTTGACCACCACCTGATGCCAAGATGCAATCCTTGCCTGGATGGCTAGTATCGTATTCTCCGAGGCGAACTTTCCTCCTGGAAAATGAGTTTAGAGTTTATTTAATATAGCTTTTGCCCACGGCTTCGCTCGAGTTATGGGCAACGTTTTAAATATATCCTTTGTTAATCGGGGTTAGAGTACCTTCCTATTAATGATAGAATTTTCGGAATCGGATCAGTAGTTCTTAAGAATTCCTCTTACATCCAACTTAGAAACTTTACCTCTTGTGAAGATAGCACTTGCCCATGGCTATGTCTACGTGGAGGTCGGAAATTATACCACGGGACGCATGACAGGAATATTAGAAAGAAAATTCTTTATCCCAAAGGACCAACAAATACAACCCCTTGTCTTAACCAGGTAATGTAATGTAGTCCGTTTAGCTGTTAAAGAGTGAAAAGGTTTCAAAAAGACAAGGTTACTTTGGAAAAATGTTATTGGTATGGATTGGTGACCCGCCCCTGCATGCCTGTTAAACAATGCACAGCGTTAAGGGGGAAACGCCAGGATAGCTCGCGGAATTTTTCGCGGGATATCTTGGCGCTTAACCGTTGGCTCTACTAATCTAAAAGGATTTAATTTTGCTCTAAAATTGCCTATATTATTAAAAAAACCTTTCCGGCTTTGCCGTAGTCGAATAAGTCAGCGCTAAGGAAGGATTTTCGAAAATATGAGATAAAAGTTTTTGCAAAAGTTTGTCTTATTTGCCCATTGGGAACTACATCGGGCTTGTTTATTATTTCAAAGATAATTATCCTTATTATGACACATAAATAGGTATGAGGTTTGACCTGTTATTGTGCGGAAAACGGCGGTGAACTGCAAGGAATTTATAAGGTAAAGTCACGGCCAAACAATGCATGGCATGCAAGGCATGGGTCTTCTTTGCAAGCCCTTTTTCCGCAAATTCAAGAAATTACCAATACTTTACTAAACAGTGAATATCTTTTTTTTTTTGGATGGTATATCATCAAATGACCTCTCCCGCTCTGGGCGCAGTGGAAGGGAGTGTCAGACTCGTACTGATTATAACCCATCCATGTTCCTACTTTGCTCTTTGTGTTCCAGGGCCGCGGAATCTGTTTCGAACAGTCCCGCAGCCCCGGCAGGCATCGGCCCTTGCGGACCCCTTCCTGTTTCCTGACATCTCTTTGAGGCGCACGTGGAACACGAACGCGCCATCGACACGGCCTGTCGTCATAAGACGGACGGACGGCGAGCAGCCCATTACTCACCGTCCACAGGCTCTCGCCTACGGTGGCCACCACGTGGCTCCCGACGCCGGGGCGTCTCCCGCAGTGGCTGGGACGTGAGATCCTTTCCCTCTCACGTACGGCCACCTCCTTCGCTAGCATGACTGCTTCGCTGAAGGAGGTGACGGCTTCCCATTCCCTCTCGCTCCGGACCATGGCTTGAACCAGGGCCGGACGCGAGAGGTCACCAATCGCCAGCGCCGCTATGAGGACACGGCGCCCAAGCGGGCAGACCTCCACCGTGTCCTCCGGACGATCCTCGCAATGGTAACACCCGGGCGTTTCTTCCCGCCCGATTCGGTGCAGGAACCTCCCGAAACAACCGTGTCCGGTGAGGACCTACGTCAGGTGGAAGGTGAGGGCGCCGTGGCGCCTGTCTAGCCACTCCTCAAAGAGGGGACTTATCACCACTATTACACACGCCACTGCACGGGGTTGCGACAGTCGCTCTCCCCATGTCGCCATGAGATCGCGCCGGAGGTCTGTCAGCTGAGCGGTGATATGCCGCCGCAGCGGAGTTTCCCCACGATGTAGTGTCTCCGTGCGCTATAGTGCAGTCGCCCGAGGACTATCGCCTCCAGATCCCATGGCGGCAATCAGGCAAGGAGTCTCGCCGCCTCGCCGGACATCGTGGGGTACCCCCGGACTAGCCTTACGGCTACCACTCGCCGGGGCGCGTTCAGGTAGTGGGCGTCTCGCCCACACCGGGGCCCCATAAAGGGCCATGGACCTCCGGCAGGAGGCGTTTGGACCCCTCAACAGTGGATGTCTTTGCGTGCGTGTTTTATTAGTTGCGCAAATGATAAGCACCGCGCAAACAATGCGATAGAGGGTTGGCAAAGAAAATTAAATACACGTCTGCCACACAAACCAACCCTGATGCGATTTTTGTACAGAGGCCAGCATATCAAAAAAAAATTTGGCGCTGGGCGGGTTAGATTCAAGTGCTGGTGACCTACCCTGACGTCTTAAAGCAGGAGTAATTCCAGTGCGGGAAAGAGATGGCACTAGACTTGAATAGTTCTGTAGCTCTGTCTCTTTCTCATACTGGAATTACAACTGCTCTAAGATGTCATAGTATCCCCCCTGAGTTTATGGTAACCGTTTGTGTATCGAGGTCTCTTACGCTGTATAGCTGAAAAAAGCTGAATCGTGTGTCAAAAAAACAAAGTCCATCTTACGGTGTGGCGGTTTCCAATACTTTCCCATTGATGCAATGGGCTGCAGTTAGTACATATTTTCCGCTTATTAATGCTCCACCACATAACAGGGCCGTTTTTTGATTTATCTTTATTTCGTACTCTATTACCACCGCCCAGGGATACTCGTCTATTCCGGTAACGTCACCTGGAACATAAAGATACAAGTTACTTAGGTACATACATACATGTCTGTTTGTTCCGGCTAATCTCCGAAACGGCTTGACCGATTTTAACGGGACTTTTACTGGCAGATAGCTGATATACTAAGGAGTAACTAAGGCTTATTACTAATTCGAATTAGGTTGCTGTGCAAAAAAATAAAACCCTTGAAATTTTTAACAAAATCCGATTAATATTAATTTAACGCGGACGGAGGTCGTGGGCACCAGCTAATCATCATAAAAAAAAATAGCACTAACCGAATATTTTATTGCCCACACCAACCGAAACACCACAGCATTCAGAGCTACGATTAGGTGGAAACGCAGTCATCAGGGCTGGACAGTCAGCAGGCTCGGCATATTCTTCATAGTTCCCAAACTCTTGGGGAGTTCGGGTGGTTGGGGGAGGAGTGGTAGTTCGGGGGATGGTTGGGGGAGGGCCACAGCATACACTGTGTTCATCAGGACCGAAGCACCTGAAAGTAAACAATAAATTACAAGTCTAAGTAATACACAACACAACCCATCCTTGTCCATGGGGTAGGCTGTAACTACAGAACGCACATCAAGTCCTTTCACAGTTTTTTTACCTTGAATTGCTGCAAACCAACAGCAACCTTATAACAACGAGAATAAAGACTACTGTAATACTGACAGGTTGCCAGTGGGAGCAACGCAACAACAACGTTACGGAATGGAAGGGACATTGACGCGAAAACGGTTACCACGTATTAAGTACATCATTCGGAGTACATCATTCTCCACATAAAATTTTTTCATCCTACTAATATTATAAATGTAAAAGTTTGTGAGTATGTATGTGTGGATGTTTGTTACTCTTTCACGCTAAAACTACTGGATGGATTTTGATGAAACTTGGCAGTAATATAGCTTATATATCAGAATAACATATAGGATACTTTTTATTCCGATAGTGCGATCCCGAGGGACATTACCGAACTCCATGCGGGCGAAGCCGCGGGCATAAGCTAGTCAGTAATAAAAATAAAAATCATTTCTTCCATACATTTTGACCGTGTAGGTTTTGTAGGAAATAGCTGTTTTTTTTTTAATAACCGACAAAAAAATGTGGGGGGCTCAGAATGATGTACTGAATACCTGGTAACCGTTTTCGCGTCGGTGTCCCTTCCACCCTATACACCGTAACTTTTTAGTCGTCTTACAAAGGTGGTCTACTCAATATGCCCGACATAAAATAGTTCTAGGCGCGACTTTTTTTTTACCTACCGTAATAGGTACAAAGAAAAGTAAATTAACATTAGAAAAAATTATGAAACATCCTGTTAATGATGTTTACGAGGAGCTCGTGGCTTAATAATAACAGCCGCTCGGGTCGATCTTTAGGTTAAGCCGTGCTTGCCTAGGTTGTTCCGTGGATGGGTGACCACCCATTTCATACCGAGTTTCCTCCGTGCCTCCGAAAGCACGTTAAGCCGTTGGTCCCGGCTGTCATTTGTAGATCTTTGACAGTCGTTAGGTAGTCAGTAGCCCAAAAAGTCTGACAACCAGTCTTACCAAGGGGTATCGTATTACCCAGTACTAACTGGGTTGTGGAGGTCCGATAGGCAGTCGCTCCATGTAAAATACTGGTATTCAGCTGCATCTGGTTAGACTGGAAGCCGACCCCAACATAGTTGGGAAACGGCTAGGCAGATGATGACGTGTCAAACGGGAAAATATACCTACCCAGCGCTCGAGTCCAGTAAATCATCGCTCACAACAAGGTGTTTTAGCTACGTCATGCGTCATAGTATTGAATAATATTTTTATTTATAAATTATTAAAATGTCATAATTATCTTTTTTTTATGAATGCTTAGTAGTCATTGGAAACATGAAGTTGGCTGCCGTTGTAAGACGACTAAAAAGTCACGGTGTATAGTAGCGAGACCGAGATTATATAGTTATGTAATATATAATATATATATGTTTTATTATATAGTTCACTTTGATTTTAACGGCGGAGCAGTCAGTGCTGAAACTGTGAGAGTGTATATGTGTGGTGTGGGTGCAAAAAGACAAATCGCAATCATGATTCAATATTTTTTTTGCTATTTGAAGAATGACTCATTATCGGGCCAGTAACAATAGTATCCTGAAAGTACTGGCGGAGAGTCCCTACTCCCCTTTTCTGAGGCATTTTGTGGAGAGGATGGTCAACTAGGTGGCTGATCTCTTGCTTGATCGTTCTCTGAACAACCTGCCTCGGACAGTAAATTTTTTATGTGTGGCCGGTGTTGACTGTGAGTTTTTGTATTACTAACATTAGGAATAAGGTATTTTGTACTAACAAAATGGATTGTATTGTTGTCCGAAACTGAATATATTATAGATAAAAAAATAAAAATAAAAATTAGACAGTCTAGACCATACCTAATTACCGGTTTTGTAGACTTTTTGGACGTTTTTTTTTACCATTCGATGTTATATCGAAACCTGAAATAACCCGCTACACCTCTTTTAGTTCATAAGCATAACACAAAGTCGTTTTTGCTCAATCGTGTTTTCGATTTTTTTGTTGGGCTTTACATGTTTATTCCATCATCATCATCATTCTCCTGCCCCAATTCCTGCTATCCCAATTTATTTGGGGTCGGCCCACCATAACTTCTTCTTCCATACTTCTCTATTACTCGTCATCTCAGCAGTCACCTCCTTTCTAGCCATATAATTCTTTACAAAGTCCATCCATTGTTTCTCTGGTCTTCGTCATCACTCCTTTTAAAATGGTGATGAAAAACGTTAGGAAACTAGTATGTTCTAGGATCAGTCTAAAAACTGGGTTCACATGGTGGATTACGCCGCCTCGGAGAGAGAAGTCCAGCAGTAGGATTTTAAAAGAGTAAGCAGGGAGTGACTAGCCCATTATTCGCCATAGAGATCTTTTTTAAATGTATAGTCTCCACATGAATGATGTAACCAAGATTTTGTTACAATATTTTGATTAAAAAGAGTGTAGTGTTATTTAGTTTGATGTACAGAATGCTTGGTTAACGCCTTCGTGAAGGGTCTGTTTACACCCTGTATTATCATTTATCACATACTTAGTACAGGCCTGTCTTTGTATCGAAACATACCTAGAACTTTGCACAAAAGATATGGCCTCCTGACGCGTAGGTGGCTGGAGCAGGAAAGTGAGATGCGCACAGGAAAACAGGCTAATGCATTTGCCGGGCTTGCCATCAGGAGTGCTGCACTGCGGAGGCTGAGGCTCTGGACAGCACACCTGCAAAAAAGGAAAAAAAATTAAACAAAAAAAAAAAATTGAATCTGCAACCGATCTATCATGTCTTGATGTAGACACATTCATATGGCACTAGAAGGTTATAGTAGGTTAGTTCGTTCCATCGTCGACCTCATCCATGGGCGTACCCAGATTTTTTTAAAGGGTGGGGCAGAAGTAAATAAACTAAGTAGTAGGAAATTAAAAATGTTTTTTATTTACTGACTGATACGTTTGATTGACTGCACTACACCTTATTTCAATAATAACCTGCGAGGGTTCTGGCTAAATCTAGTTAAAATTTCGTTTTCTGCTTTCAGAACCCTTTTTCTATGCACACTCATCATACAGAGGCCGACAAGACAGTTTTTTGTCATTGTTGACCTTGACCAACTTTTTATTTTAATGTGAAAAATTTTAAAGTACCCAAATGAATTATTAATTTTGTCATTATATTAATTTTGTTTAAAAATTCTTAGCTTTTGGTCAGAGAGCAGGCTGGGGCAAGTGCCCCACCCTGCCCCACCGTGGGTACGCCCATGACCTCATCTCTGTCATCGGGGTCACTGAGGTCACGGGTAGGCCCATGTAATATGAAAAAAAGATGCCTCCTCGGTGACCATTTCTAGAGACAATGATCAGACAAACCAAGCGTATCACCGAGTTCTCACACTGGCCGTAGTGTGAGAACTCGTTGATACGCTTAAAAATAAATAAAAAAAACGACCCATACAAACTATTTTGAAATGATGGTCTGTGACAGAAGTTGTACGCTCAACACTTTCGCGCCGAAACCGAATTTTTAACCGACTTCCAAAAGGAGGAGGTTATCAATTCGTCTGAATTTTTTTATTTGTATTTTCAGCGATTTCTTCGCCAATTGTGAACCGATTTTGATGATTCTTTTTTTGTTTGGACGGATATTGTTTCGCGGGATTCCAAATGGGACAACCCATTTAAATTTGGTCAAGATCTGATGCAGAAAAATAGCTTCAGAAGTCGGTGACAAAAAAACGATATCATACAAACAAAAGTCACCGACCGACTTCTTAAGCTATTTTTGCTGAGATAATTTTTCACTTTTTTGTGTTTTTACGTCGGTTTTATTTTTTGCAAAAAAGATTTTATGTTAGTACTGCGTCGTAGGTCGAATGGTCGCAAGCTCGAGGCCCTGCAATCGATTCGGTCGGCAAAAAAAAATGGTTGTTTCATACAAAAGTGCAATATCTTCACGTCATAATGTGTGGAGCAGCAGATTTAAAAAAAAAAAATTGATGAAAGATTTCTATGTGCGGTGGCTCAAAATGATGTACTGAATACCCAATTCTTACGGTGTCTCAACTATAAAGCTCTGGAACGCGCTACCCCTTGGCATTAAAAAAGCTGAAAGCAAAATGGCTTTCAAAAGTACAGTTCGGAAGTACGATGAAATCAGACTAAATTGCTCACTAGCTAGTCATTAGTAGTCATAGTAATTATTATAAGGTTTCCCGTATTTTGGATTATTTGTATGTATAATACATATTAGTTCATTTCATTTTATTTGTAAATATGTGTATTACTAAGGACCTATTTATGTATATCAATATATGTTAACAAAATGGTATTTTTCTAAGTTTTTGTACTCTATCACAATGCTGTCCTATTTGACCCAAAGGTTGACTGGTAGAGAATGCCTTGTAGCATTAAGTCCGTCTATGTACCACTTTTGTACATGAAGTTTAAATAAATAAATACGCGGTAACTGTTTGTGCGCCGGTACCACTTCCACACTGTACATTAAAAAAAAATGTCTTTATGATAAAGTCACTTACTTGCGGCACATTTCCTTTCGACCCACAAAATGATCTGTGCAGTATGTTGATGTCCTCCTCTGTTCTGAACTGCTTCATGCCCAAAGTTAGCAGCTGTTCACATTGGCGGAACGGTACGCATGCTTTTCTTCTGCCATCTGCTGATAGGCATGGCGAGTACTCTGTAATCATAACATTACATAAGCTTAAACATGGCACAATCAGCCTACAACTTTATTTTTGAACTGTAAAATATGATCTTTTTACTCTGGACGCTCTTAGCTTGCACTTCTTAACCCTTAATTGGGCGCGCCTAAAAAGTTACGTAAACGGTCACGTGGGGTGCGTGACACCCCGATCATATAAATCAAATAGGAAATACATGTAAAATCACGATTATGCTCCATACTTGATCATAAAGGACACGTGTTTTTATGAAGCTAGCGGGAACTTAAGTATGCGCTGGGGTATGTAACACCCCACGCGACCAATTAAGGGTTAATACATCGTTCTCACATAAATGTATAGTATCAACATGAATGATGTAACCAAGATTTCGTAACAATATTTTGATTGAAAAGAGTGTCCATGGAGTTTCTTGCCCATTCTTCTCCTTTATGGATCGATCTACGCCTTGGAATGGGCAACTACAGTACTTTCACAAGTTATTATGCCTTTTGTCTGTGACTGTAGCTTCGCTCTTTGTTTTTTTGTGACATTCAAAAGTGCCTGTAATGGTCTAATTGAAATAAATGCTTTGAGTTTGAGTTTGACAACGTGCCAAGCTTCCTCTGCGCGAGAGGAGTGTCTTCGAATTAGTGGGCCTAGGACACACAGTTTCCCAGTTTCAGGTTTTCTTTCACCGTTTTGAGAGAAATATGAAATAAATGCTGTAAGGTTGTGGAACTCACTTCCGCCAAGCATTCGTGATTTAAAGACCATTTCATTGTTCAAAGCTAGAGTGAAAGAGCACCTTTCCTCTCAATTATGATATATTACCTATATATTTTTACTGTAGTTTATATATCTTAATATTATGTTTTTATTTAAGTTAATATTAATAGTTACTTATATGTGTATTTATATATAATATTTTAGGTTAAGTTAGGTAATTTTTCATTTCTCCTTTTGCAGGTCTGCTGGCAGAAATTTCTTGAGAAATAAGCAGTACCTACGTCAGATTTTAAATGAAACTGATGAAAAATTTGGACGCAGGTCCCGCTTTTTTTTGTCCAGTCCCGCATATCCGTGAATAAGAGTTGGCAACTCTAGCTGGGGCCGTTACCACTGGGCCACCACTACGGTAGGGAGGGCCTGCGCCACCTCTGTCGCTGGTCGTCCCCCGCTGGGCCTCCTCCGTTAGCCGCAGGTCTCACCCGGCGGGGTCGGACCGCCGAGGTGGCGTGAAGCAAGCGGCGCTACGTTATAGCGCCGTAGCGCTCCTACCGAACACAGATGACCAACACATAATCAGGATGCGTACGCGCACCTGATTCCGGCCATGCCTATATCGACCCCCAAATGAAGTGTCCGTAGTTACGGGCGCTAAACTGATGCCGCGAGCCCACGGACTTGGTCCATATCCCGCCAGCCGCAGCAGCGACTTCTAAAGGCTGGGCCACCACTGCTCAACAAAAACCATAAAACATTTCCCCTCGAGTTGAGCAGACACCCATTGCTTTCAACCGAGCACAACTCGATACTGAAAAACTGAATAACAAGCTAGACCACCCTCAGAGCTGGCACTGGAAGACTAGACCAGCCAGGCAGCTAAGACGACGCGACGTAAACATTTTTTAAACTAAATTTAAATTTTTGACTAGAGAGTGTGAGGTGAAGCTTCAATCCAGTCCAGTCCAGCTTCAAAAGGGAGTTCATTCTAGGGCAAGGAGCCCACCTCCAATGAGTTTAGTTAAAAAGTGGCCAACAAGAAAGAAACTGTCGTGCCAGCAACACGAAGATGAAGTTAATGAGAAGAAATATTAATTAGGAAACCAACACTGATCAACACCACGCGTAACACTAAGATCTGTAGTCGAACGAAAGTCTACGGCGGCGGGGACAGGGCGGCCTGCCTGGTGGAGTTGAGCGGGACGTCTATCTGGCTAGAGACGAAGATAGCCGAAGGAGTTAAGCTTTGACCGAATGTTGGCGAAAGATAGGTCAAAGAAAGCAAAAGCCGTCCAAAAGTCGCGGGAAACCTATGGATAAGGGACGCACGGAACAGGTAAGTACGGCAGATGAAAGAGGAAGCCTCGGCAGTAAACCCGGAATGATGACGAATTTGCACATGGGCAATGCTTTCCTTTACACATTGAACCTTTTTCGGAAAACCAACTTTTTTTTTTTTGTTTTTGGATGGGAAATCATCAAATAACCCCCCCCCCCCCGCTCTGGGCGGAGTGAGACTTTTACTGACTAAAACCCATCCATGTTCCTTCTTTGCCCTTTGTGTTCCAGGGCCGCGGTATCTCTTTCGAACAGTCCCGCAGCCCCGGCAGGCATCGGCCCTTGCGGGCCCCTTCCTTTTGCTGACATCTCTTTCGGAAAACAAATTTCAACTAAACCAACAAAAGGCACTTCTGAATTGTCAAAGTACATACTATGTTTTAGTCAAAAACAAAAACACGATGCTACAGTCCCAGTCGCAAGGCATAGTAACTGTGGAAATATTGTACATGCAGAAGAGCGGGCAGGAAACTCCATGGACACTCTTTTAAATCAAAATTGATCATCTGCCTAGCCTTTTCCTAACTATGTTGGGGCCGGCTTCCAGTCTAGCCGCACGCAGCTGAATACCATTATTTTACATATAGCGACTGCCTATCTGACCGCCACAACCCAGTTAGTACTAGGTACGACGATATCCTTTGGTAAGACTGGTTGTCAGACTTTCGTTCCACTGACTACCTGCAACGACTGTCAAAGATCAGCAATTGATAGCCGGGACGAGACACGGAGGAAACTAGGTATGTAATAGGTGGTCACCCATCCACAAACCAGCCGAGGCAAGCACGACTTACTCTTAAGATTGATCCGAGTGGATGTTATTAATGAGCCGCGAAATTATTTAAAACAAATTCGGGTTACATCGCTATTAAAACACTATGAAAGAGAGCAACAACTACTTGGACATTATTTCATATGCTAATTAATATAACGTGTTTAGATACAAGAGACCCCAAGCTTATAAACATAACAAGTATTTAATCATTTTCCTTATAAAAGTATAACAAAAAAACAAAGCAGTCTTACGTCCAAAAACAACTCCCGCGCACAAAGTAATCACAGCCACCGTTAAGATATACATTTTCGAGATTAATTTAATAATTACACTTCACACTGAACCCGTTAGGGTCCGCTCGTAGTCAGGACCAACCCGATCCGACGGTCAGAGGCAACTGACGATTCTAGTGGTGTTAATTGATAGAAAACTGCATAAGTTGTGTTTGTTATGAGGAAAAATTTGTGGTTTTGCTAACCGGTATCCGTTCTTTGTGCTAATAATTATCAATGTGAATCTTGTTGGTGAGACAGACAAGGATAAAGGCGCAAACACACCGCGGTGCACGCTGTGCACGGGCACGCGGCGCATTTTAGCTGCGTAGATTCATTTGTTTGACAACGTGGGTCTACGTTTCCACTACAGTACACACTACACACCCACAACTATGTACAACTGTACAACGTGGCCCATAGTCGTGGGTTAATATTCGTGTATTGCGTGTACCGCATGCACAGCGTGCAAGGCGTTGACAGCGTTGACCTATGTGGGCGTCTTATTCGAGCAAGCCACGCATGTACTAATGACGTCATTTGATGCATAGCGTGTCCGTGGTTTGCAGTGGACACAATCAAATACATTTTCTTGTAAAGCGAAGCTTAACACACGTGCGTAGCCTATCCGTGCGCCGCGGTGAGTTTGCGTTGTTTAATTATGTGATTCAACCTCTTTGTCACCTCGTTATTTCAATCATCATCTTCCTTTCCTTGTCCTATAGATGTTATTAGGGGTCGGCTCATCACTTTTTTTTTCTTCCTTTCTCTCCTGTCAACCGTCATGCTATCATTTAAGTACTCCTTTTTCTATCATGTCATTCCTTACACAACCCATTCATTGTTTTTTTTATCTTCTTCACCTTCTCTATCCATCAACATCACCTTTTTCTCCCTCCATCAACAACTCTAAATGACTAAGTTGAGTAGAATAACTATTGAGCTTTAGGTAGGTAGGTATTATACTCAGCTGAATGCTAACTTTTTTAAAGGAGCGTAGTGTTTTTTTTTCTTTTTTCCCGTGTCGTTAATGCATAACCTGGTGACAGAGTGTTTATAGTGCTTATTGTATCTTATTTTAATTCCTTTTATTTTATTTTTATCGTGCTTGTTATCTAGTGATCCTAAGATTTCTACTATCTTTTCTGTGTTTACTCGTGAGAACCTGTAATTGGCTCTGTGTTGCCTATACAATTGTTATTCATTTGTCATAGCTGTTGGTTCACCTATCTATAAATAAATAAATAATAATCCTCGAAAGTTTAGGCAAAGGTGTACTTAACAGTACACCCACATTTCGCCAGTTATGTTAAAGTCCCATGTCATAGGGGGCAAGCGTATTGCCATCAACAGGGCTCAAATCCAGACTCCGTGGCTACTACTGAGAAATTCCTGTAGGAAAAACCCAATATACTCTTTGCCCGACTTGTGAATCGAACCCAGTGACCTCTTGCTCAGCAGTCGCGCTGGCGATTACTAGACCAACGAGGCAGTCACAGACACAAGACAGTTTAGTTAGATATAAACTATACAAAATGTAGGTAGCATAGTTACGTATATTTGCTCTTGGCGGTTTATGAGGTCATTTATTATGTTGAAATTAATTAAAAACTTGTTTCTTTTAAATGCCATTGACGGTTGTTGCTGAACCAACTAGTTTGAAATACGTCATAGGGACATCTGCATCATCGTCGTCCTATCTCTTTCCTACTATGTTGTGGTCGGCTTCCAGTCTAACTGTTTACCCTGTAGGTATACCAAATACCAGTAGAGTAGAGTATACACCGTGACTTTTTAGTTTTTACAAAGGTGGTCCACTCAATGTACCCTACATGAAATAGCTCTAGGCGCGATTTTTTTTTGTTACCTACCATAATAGGTACAAAGAAAAATAAATAATAAAATTATGAAACATCCTGTTAATTATGTTTACGAGTCAAACGGGAGAACATAGACCCAGCGCTCGAGTCGAGTAGATCAACGCTCGCTACAGGGTGTTTTAACTACGTCATGCGTCATAATACTGAATAATATTTTTATTTTTAAATTATTAAAATCTCGCATAAACCATTTTTTTTATGAATGTTTAGTAGTCATTGGATACATGAAGTGGGCTGCCGTTGTAAGACGACTAAAAAGTCACGGTGTAAGTACTTACATGAAGCAACTGTCTTTAAAATATAAGAATAATCGGCATAAAAGTAAAGAAGCGAAGGTTCAAAATACAGTGATTTGGTTTATTAATCGAACCGTTAAAGATTTGAATTACCAGCTTCTAAAGGGGGGGGGGGGGGAGCATTCTTATCAACGTTGTTTGAGCAGGTCAGACAGCCTAAAGGTGCTTACATGAAGAAGCAGGTTCCCGGTACGGTTGGATCGGTACCGATCGGTGCAGGTATTAATTTCGATGTTATCTTATGCGATCACTTATAAAGAAACAGGTTTAAAGTTGTCGGTGCCGACTACCTGGAACGAGTCTATACGGGTTCAAACCTAGCCGGTGTAGATTGTGTGTGTTTACTCGGGAAAATGGATGTGGACAACGAACTGATGAACATTAAGTCTTTTAGAAATAAATGATATATGATCCATATTTTTTTTCTTCTCCTATTAAAATTAGAAACACTAACTGTTCTTTTCTTTCTACATTTAAAATAAACATTTTACAAAAGTAAAAAATCTTCGTCCGACGAAGTGGAGGACATGATGGTCAATACGGACAGATTTACCTGTTTCTATAAAGGGTGTAAAAAGACCCTTAACGAAGCCGAAAGCCATTGTTCTCCCCGTCATTGCGATCATTTTTTTGTTCTGGACCATACCTGGGAACCTTCTAGTTATGGAGATATTGGAGGTCAAAGTTCCAATTTTTTCACAAGTTTTTTTTTAATACTACTTTTTAAGGTTTTAAATTTACTTCAATTACCTCCATAATCATTTTACCATTCAAAGTATCCATCAGCACCAAGTTTTGAGTGCGTTACATTGAGTTTTACCGTAAAACGTGATTTTTCACCCCAAAAAAAAAAGTCGTTTCCCAGCAATAATTTTTGCGTAGGGTGACTTAGTTTGATGTACAGAATGCTTGGTTGACGGCTTCGTGAAGGGTCTATTTACACCCTGTATGTAAGTTAACCCTGCACCGACCCGCACAGATGTGTCTATACCGGAAACCTGCTTCTTTATGTAAGCACCCTTACGTACAATAAAAGTGAAAATGAGTCTTGGCTTGTTTCGGTTTGGGGGACGAACTATTCGCTTTTAAGTATTCAACCAGCATCTTTGTGTAACATAGACTTTTATTTAAAAAAAAGGACGGAACCCTTTTTTTGCAAAAAAATTAAACCTAAGAAATTGTTTACAAAATCCGATTTAAATATGGAAGAATCTAATATTTTTGTAATAATTTCAAGCGAACCAAGGTCGCGGGGCATAGCTTGTATAATTTATATAGACGGAGATATACAGGTTTACAAATTTATGTTTTTTTGAGATTTAGATTCACGGCAGTGTGTCAGAGCCAAGTTCGAGTGTTATTACTAGGCCATCAACATTTTATGTTTTAAAATGGTTTGTGGTAACTTGATGTGCTGGCGACTGTACACGAACCAGTTCAACCTACAAAGTTGTAAAAATTATTACCATCTCATTGGTATTAACGATAGTGATTAAAATAATCACTAACACACTCACTAAAAATATAACCCCATCATATTCATTTAACTTAGAAACGAAGGCAAAAGGGTAAGTTATTCGGGGTATGCAAAAGAAAAGATGTGAAAATCTAATATACAGTGTGAGTCTTCATAATGTGCACATATCGAAATGATGAGATCTATGCTTAATTTTATCGACGGGAAAAATATTAAAAAAATCTAAGTATTTTTAATTTTTTTAAATGAAATTATAAAAAATTTTGTTCGCTACTGTGACCCCAGTGTGAACAAAACGGTGTAACTTTTAAACTAAACGATCTATCGCGATGAAACAAACTCTATAATGATTGGAAGTAATTAGGCGTTCTCATAAAATAAAAAATGTGGAAAAAAATCTACCCTCAATTGAAAATAAACATGCTTTTTTTTTAATCTGTTCTTTTTTCATAAATTTTTACAATAATCGTAAAATTTCTCAATAAGACGCCCCCATTACCTACTTTTTTAATTACTTTAAGTTATTCTTCATCGTATTAGCTACCCAATAGTAAAAATTTTATGTTTTTAACTCAATTCCAACATTTCTTATCAACTGTCAAAGGCCCAGCGCACAGCTACGCACTATTGTTTAGCAGGTAGATAGCCTTTTTTGTCATCAAAATTAAAAAAATACTTAGATTTTTTTTTATATTTTTCCCGTCGATAAAATTAAGCATAGATCTCATCATTTCGATATGTGCACATTATGAAGACTCACACTGTATAATAAAGGAGGTAATCAATTGGCCTGTTTGATCCACTGAGAAGTAATATTATAAAGGGTGTAAAAAGACCCTTAACGAAGCCGAAAGTTACTTGTTCTCCCCGTAGTTGCGATCATTTTTTTGTTCTAGACCATACCTGGGAACCTTCTAGTTACGGAGATATTGGGGGTCAAAGTTCCAACTTTTTCATAAGTTTTTTTTTAAATACATGATTATAATTTAAGATTTTTACTTTAAATCCTCCACGACCCCTGTACTATTCAATCCATCCATCAGCACAATGTTTTGAGTTCGTTACATTGAGCCCTACCATAAAACGTGATTTTTCAACCCAAAAAAAAAAGTCGTTTCCCAGCAATAATTTTTGCGTAAAGTTACTTAGTTTGATGTACAGAATGCTTGGTTGACGGCTTAATGAAGGGTCTGTTTACACCCAGTATATTTTTGAAAAACCTTTTGCTTTTTGGGGAAACCTGCAAAGTTGAATTAATTAGCAAGGAACCTAATAAACTTTGAGAAATAACTAAATTATCGACGCTGGCTTCCAATTATTTGCTGAGAGAAAACATTTTGAAGCTAACCAAAACTTCACATAATTTTAGCGAAGAGCTCGTAATAATGCCGCATGGGTCGATCTTTAGGTTAAGGCGCGCTTGCCTAGGTTGGTACGGGGATGAGTACCTGCGTCGTTGGTCAAGTTATTGCAAGCGACTGCTGAGCATAAGGTCCAGGGTTCGATTCTCGGGTCGAGCAAAGTGTTATTGTGTTTTTCTACAAACCATTTTTCAGACACGGAGTCTGGACAAAATTTGTGCCCGGTTGATGGCATTAGGCTATTGGTGAAATATGGGTGTAATATTAGGTATACCGTGAAAGCCTTGGATTATGAGCCGAGCTACACGATCACTGACAAATGCTTGCACTGACTGGACAGGTCTACTCAAATCTGTGTGGTTTTTTCTTCAAAAGACCATCTCAGACATTAATCTGCATGGTCCTCTTATGACTTGATCAATGCCTGGACTTTAAAAGAGACAGTGACCTCTGAGTTTGTTTCGGATGTTTCTTCTCAGAGTAGTCAGGTATGAAACTACGGCCCCATCTCGTTTTAAAACATAACATGATGACATGTAAAAGTGTTTGGAAAACCAATTTACAGAAATAAATATGATTTACTAGCTTCTGCCCGCGACTTCGTACGCGGATCCTGTTGCTTATGCCAGCGATAACGGGGTCGTCAAAATCGAAGATCTGAAACGTCTGATGTCGAATTCTAAGAGCCCGGGGACAACAACGGGATGCGCGAGACGATTCGAGACGTTCCATATCTTTCATTTTTGTAAGTCAGAAGTCGATGCGTAGATACGCTTGGAACTCAAGAGCAATTCTCTATCCGTGAACGTCTCTGACTCGCGAGACAATGCGTGACGCTCACGATCAGCGGTCAGTCGCGCATCACGTTCCCCACTTGTCTCTAGAGACCTAGAAGTCGACGCGTAGATACGCTTGGAACTCAAGCGTAATTTTCTATCCTTGAACGTCTCCGATTCGCGAGACAATGCATGGACTTGCACGATCAGCGGTCAGTCGTGCATCACGTTCCGCACTTGTCTCTAGATACCTCGAAGTCGATGTGTATACACGCTGAGAACTCAAGCGTAATTTTCTTTCCGTGAACGTCTCCGACTCGCGAGACAATGCATGACGTTCACGATCAGCGGTTAGTCGTGCATCATATTCTTCACAGTAGATGCGTAAATACCCTGAGAACGCAGGCGTGCTTCGCGATCCGAAGAGGTTTCCACGGAGCGAGTTGCAGCCTGATGTTCCGAACAGCATCAAGTCTCTCCTGACGTTCTTCGGTAGATTCTTGGGATCTTATGATCCTCAATCTTTTAGCTCCTTTGAAACATTGGGAAAGATTTGACCTCTTTCTAGGCATGGTTATAGTTTTATTGTGAAGATACCTGATCAATTAAAATCTAAGTGACTGTTCCCCTGCTTCACCGGGTAGGCTACCGTGTCACGAAGATAAGTGGAAAAGGAAATTAAACACTCAAATAACATAAGCCCGAAGGCATATTTATTCGATAAAATAAAAAAATAAATGGGAGTTTTGTCCAGTAGAGTCAAATTTTCAATGACCGCCTTCACCGCGTGGAGGTACTCCCAGCTTATGTTATTTTATAATTATACAGTTAAATTAGTGTTAGCTTTGATTTCCACATCAGATGTTTCTGATCTTCGATTTTTATAAGTCAACAGGAAATGCCCAGCAGACCGAACAACTTTTGCTAAGACGTCATTCCTATATGTGTTATGGTGTAGGTGGGCTCTTGGAGTTCCACAACAGGTGTTCCAGATCTTTGATTTTTATAAATCAACAGAGAGTGCTCATCAGATTGAACAATTTTTGCTAAGACGTCATTCCTATATGTGTTATGGTGTAGCTGGGCTCTTGGAGTTCCACAACAGGTGTTCCAGATCTTCGATTTTTATAAATCAACAGAGAGTGCTCATCAGATTGAACAATTTTTGCTAAGACGTCATTCCTATATGTGTTATGGTGTAGCTGGGCTCTTGGAGTTCCACAACAGGTGTTCCAGATCTTCGATTTTTATAAATCAACAGAGAGTGCTCATCAGATTGAACAATTTTTGCTAAGACGTCATTCCTATATGTGTTATGGTGTAGCTGGGCTCTTGGAGTTCCACAACAGGTGTTCCAGATCTTCGATTTTTATAAATCAACAGAGAGTACTCATCAGATTGAAAAATTTTTGCTAAGATGTTATTCCTATATGTGTTATGGTGTAGCTGGGCTCTTGGAGTTCCACAACAGGTGTTCCAGATCTTCGATTTTTATAAATCAACAGAGAGTGCTCATCAGATTGAAAAGTTTTTGCTAAGACGTCATTCCTATGTATGTTATAGTGTATTTGGGCTCTTGGAGTTCCACATTAGGTGTTCCAGATCTTCAAATTTATTCTCTCAACAGAAAATGCTCATCACGTGGAACAATTTTTGCTATTGTACTATTTTTGTATCTCTTATAGTTTAGCTGGTCTATTGCGGTTCTGCATCAGGTGTTCAAGTTTCCAAGATAAATTATAGCCTATATGTTGCCCAGACTCAATACCTATACAACAAAAAAAAGATCTTTTAAATCCGTCCAGTAGTTCCGAAGATTAGCGTGTACAAACAAACAGACAAACAGACAAACAGACAAACAGACAGATTTTTTTTTTGGATTCGTGCTCTATTACTGTTTCTAAACCACACCCAATTTTTTTTTTTTAATATCTTCAATGTACAGACACAGTTTTTTTACTGTTTTATTATATGTATAGATGATTTAATAGTATTCGTATACGGGGTGTAAACAGACCCTTCACCAAGCCGTCAACTAGGCATTCTGTAGATCAAACTAAGTAACTTTACGCAAAAATTATTGCTGGGAAACGACTTTTTTTTTAGGGTGAAAAATCACGTTTTACGGTAAACTCAATGTAACGTACTCAAAACATTGTGCTGATGGATGGATTGAATAAAAAGAGGGTCGTGAAGGTGTTTAAAGTAAAAATCTTACATTAGACACATGTATTTAAAAAAAAAACTTGTGAAAAAGTTGGAACTTTGACCCCCAATATCTCCGAGACTGGAAGGTTCCCAGGTATGGTGTAGAACAAAAAAATGATCGCAATGACGGGGAGAACAAGTACCTTTCGGCTTCGTTAAGGGTCTTTTTACACCCTTTATATTTTGAAGACAGTCGTACAGTCATACAGGGTAAACAGTTAGACTAGCAACCGACCACAACATAGTAGGAAAAAGTTCGAATGATGGCGATGTACCCTATGACGTATTTCATATTAATTGGAATGACAACGAACGTCAATGGCATTTTAAAAAAACAAGTTTTTTATGAATTGCAACAGAAAAATATAAGATCATCATCATCATCTGCCTAGCTTTTTCACAACTGTGTTGGGGTCGACTTCCAGTCTAACCCGATGCAGCTAAATACCAGTATTTTACATGGAGCGACTGCCTATCTGACCTCCACAACCCAGTTAGTACTGGCTAATACGATACCCCGTTGGTAAGACTGGTTGTCACTACTACCTATCAAAGTTTTTTTTTTACACTGCCCCAAATTAGGAATTTCTCTTGCATGTGGGTGCGTTTACAAACATTTAAACTCACATTACTCAAACTCAAAGCATTTATTTCAAATAGACCCATGACAGGCACTTTTGCATAGTCAAAAATAAGCTACCTACAGTCCCGCCACACATACACAAACAGCCAGACCCTAAACAACTACCTGTAGGCCATACAAATATTTGTTCCGTGCGGGAATCGAACCCGCGACACGCAGCGCCTATAGCTGAACCACTGCGCCAACCGTGCCGTCCAGATCTACAAATGACAGCCGGGAACAAACGGTTTAACGTGCTTTCCGAGGCATGGAGGAAACTCGGTATGTAATGGGTGGTCACCCATCCACGGACCAACCTAGGCAAGCGCGGCTTAACCTAAAGATCGACTCGAGCTTCTTTTATTATTAAGCCGATTCGAGCTCCTCTAACAGAATAGTATTAGCTCATGGGTTGAAAAAAACATCTGGACTTCCCATATCGCATTAGCTGACACAATTAGTCAATTTTTTTTTCAACCGCTTTTCTGATTAAATTTTCCTGTTTGATGGTTTTCGACGTTTAAGTTTCCGTTTCTTCCGAAACTGAGACCAGGGGCGAAGGTTCCGTTTCGGCTGAAAATCCTGTTTCGGTCGGATACTATAGAGAAATTTTGTACAGTTAGTCCTAGTATAATCCCCTCCGGAGCAACTGGAAAGAAAGAAAGAAAATACATTTATTTGGCACATGCCACAAGTGCACACAATATAAAACAAAAATAATACAAGACAAAAAAAATAAAAACTTAAAACTAAACAAAAAAAAAAAAAATTAACACTGTGTGCCTCACGGCTGCGCCAAATAGGCCCAGTTCAGCAACTAGTGCCTGACGCTGGTTTTCAACTGGACCTGGATTAGAGAGACTGGACAGATTCGCAACTGGACAGAACGTGTACAGTCCATGACATAATTAAAGTGAATGAGTTGGGAATAATAATAAAAAAAAAAAAAAAAAAGCCTTTTATTCCATGCATTCACAAAATAGTTTTTACAATATTGAATACAAATCACATGCTTGATTATTATGTTTTTTCTTTGAAATATTACAAAAATAGATTAAAATTTAAAAAACAATCAATTCGGTTATATGTGTCTAAATTCCAATATAACAAATTGTAATAATCAAATATATCATATTAAATGTAAATTATTATTAATTTTGAATTCATATTTTTATTATTGATTATAGAATTATTACTTTTAGGAAAATCAAATTATTATTATATTTTTCATATGCAGTTGTAATTCATATAGAGTTGGGAATATGGCAGCCTATAATGTTCCCACTGCTGGGCACACGGCCTCCTCTCTATGATAGGGAATGGGCTCCAATCCACCACGCGGACCTAATGCTGGTTGGTAGATGTCAAATGCCTTTCGAATTTTTGGTTCTAAGACATGCCGGTTTTGCAGGTTTGAGCAGTGGTGATGAAGCAATCACACAAAGTAATGCGCCTACCTGGGTTCAACCCACGACTTACTGTGCGTAAGTCAGGGCCACCATAGGCCACAGCTGCTCCTAATACCTAAAACTCAATAATTATTCTAAATTCTTAATTTTGCATTTAGCATTGTTGATGGGTGGAGAAATGGATGATGATGGATAGAGAAGATAGAGGCAGACAGAAAAGAAGAATGGGTTGTGACATGGAAGAAAAAGGAGCAGAAAAGATAGCATGATGACAGGAGAAAATGGAAGAAAAAAAAAGTGATGCATCGACCCCAAATAACATAGGACAAGGAAAGGAAGATGATGATTCAAAGGTTTTGAGCTGATTGCGCACTTAACACAAAAAGGTATCAAAAAAAAAAAAAAAACTTTATGATGACGAACTTGTTTTTGAATTTTACTAATTACATATTTTATCCTCGTCTGTCTCACCAGATATGATTCATATTGAAAATTATTACGAAAGAACAGATCTATTACCGTTAGCAAAACAACAAATTTTTCCTCATAACAAACACAACTTAACGCAGTCTCCTTGTCGTTAACACCACCAGAATCGCCAGTTGCCTCTGACCGTCGGATCGGGTTGGTCCTGACGACGAGCGGACCTTAAAGGGTTCAGTGTGAAGTGTCATTATTAAATTAATCTCGAAAATGTATATCTTAACGGTTGCTGTGATTACTTTGTGCGCGGGAGTTGTTTTTGGACGTAAGACTGCTTTTGGTATACTTTTATTATCACGAAAATTATTAGATACTTGTTATGTTAATAAGCTTTGCGTCTCTTGTATCTAAACACGTAACACTTATTATCATTTTTGAGAATAAATAGCTGATGCAATTAGCTGATGTAGTAGCTGATGCCCGCTATTTTTTTATAATTTGAGGTAAAATGTTAAAGAAACCTTTATTTTATCTTTGCAAGAGTTTTAATACTTCCTGGAAAGTTTCAATGTCATTTTTTCAGTTCGGAATCACCCACTGCTTCGTCTTCTGTCACACTTCCTGGTTCTGTAACAGCTCACAACTTCGGCACCTGGGCTTATCCCAGCTGTAAACGTCCCTTTGTGTCTATTGGCCTTGTTTTGTTCTGTCTCCCGCTGATGCGTAGGGAAGTAGAATAGAATAGGAGATTATACAACAAGTGAAAAAAAGGGAATTTAATTCGAGGGACGAAGTTGGATCCCGAGAGCAGCGAAGGATTCTAGAGTAGAATCCTGAGCCACCACGTGACCCCCGACGCCCGGCACGTCTCCCGCGGTGGCTGGGACGTGAGATCCTTTCCCTCTCACGTCGCGCCACCTCCTTCGCTAGCATGACTGCTTCGCAGAAGGAGGTGACGGCTTCCCATTCCCTCTCACTCCGGACCATGGCTTGAACCAGGGCCGGACGCGAGAAGTCGCCGTCGCCAATCGCCGCTACGAGGACACGTCAGAGTTCCGCCCAAGCGGGGCAGACCTCCACGGTGTGCCCCACCGTGTCCTCTGGACGATCCTCGCAGTAGTAACACCCGAGCGTTTCCTCCCACCTGATTCGGTGCAGGAACGTCCCGAAACAACCGTGGTGACGAACTGCGTCAGGTGCGTTCCTGGCGCCTTTCTAGCCACTCCTCAAAGAGGGGCCTTATCGCCACTATTGTGGCGTGCCCTGCACGGGGTTGCGATAGTCGCTCTCTCCATGTAGCCATGAATACCTTCTGAGATTAAGTAACCAGATAAAAGTCCCGTCTAACTCCACCTGTGTGCCTTTCGTCCGACGGCGGATTTTACTTTTACGCGCTCGGTGTCAGTCGGCTTTTAGCTTCGTTTTCGTGTTGCTGGCACGACAGTTTTTCTTGTTGGCCACTTTTTAACTAAACTCACTGGAGGTGGGATAATCCTTGCCCTAGAATAAAAGCTTTTTAGGAATTGACCCGACTTGCGGATTGAATCCTCACTCCATAATTGTATACTCAGTACAACTGTACTGTGATTTCGAAAATTATTACAGCGTCTAAGCTGCTTGGCTGGTCTAGTCCTCTAGTGCCAGTTCTGGATGTCATTGGGTTTTTCGTATGGTATTTCCGTGAGGAAAACGGTGTGTCCTAGACCTTAAAGGTCTAAGATAAGGAATTTTTAAGGCTGATTTTGCTATGTTTATGCTCATATAATTTTATGATTACAGAGTCCTCACCGTGCCTATCAGCAGATGGTAGAAAAAAAGCATGCGTGCCGTTCCCCCAATGTGAACAATTGAGAACTTTGGCCAAGAAGTCGGATAGAACGGAGGAAGACATCAACTTACTGATCAGATCATTTTGTGGGTCGAGAGGAAATGTGGCGCATGTAAGTAGCTTTACCATAAAGACATTTAAATTTATACTCACGGTAGACCGACTACGCGAAAAAAACACTCGTATTGCCGGCGCCACGTTGTATAGCGCACGGTATGAAAAATAGTGTCGTATTGTCGTCTCTGTATACATATAGGAATTAAGTTTTAGTCTTCTCTTTATCATTATTTTAGTTCTATTTGTAGTCTGTGTATAATGTACATAATAACCTAAATATAGTGTTAAATATAAAAATAGATGTGTAATTAAATCAAGCGTTAACATTTGAAGTCATCCTCTGCGCAACATACTCGCGCATCGCGTAGCACTCACCGCTCCTCAGCGCCAAGTACACATTTACCACTCTCTCTCTTTTTCTAAATATGTGGAAAGCATGGTGGGGCATAGCAGCGTAACAGCGTGACCAGTGTTTTTGATGATTTGACTAAAGAATTCAGTATACATGTAAAATAAATCGTCGTCAATTTGATAGAAGTTTTAGGAGTAAATCCAGTCACGCGTCGGAGCTGACACGCACTTCAACAACTCTTTTATTACTTTTCTTTTGCTAAAATCTCTTCAGCAACATCATTGATAAGTATGCCACTGGCTTTTAGTGTTAGTTATCATTGTTTGCTAAAAAGCCTTCGTTGGTGAAAATGTAACGATTCCACTCTATTTAATAATGGGAAATTACTAATCGGACGAATAAAAATTTAATTAGCGATTTATCCGGTCATCGCAAGAAGGAGAACATAGGAAGCAAGAGCGAGCGAAGCGAGCTCGGGACTTGAGGCCCGACACGGATAGGTTAGGTCCGAAGGGGATGGCAGGGTCTAGTGAGCGAGCGAAGCATGCGAACCCTATCTAGTGCTAGATCCGTTGTAGAATGAACTTTCAATCTTTTCCTTTTTTTGCAGGTCTGCTGTCCAGAACCAAAAAAAGATCAGAGAATTAACAGTCCTCCGCAGTGCAAGACTCCTGATGGCAAGCCCGGCGAATGTATTAATGTGATGTCCTGTCAACATATCGCGAACATGCTCCGGCCACCTGTGACTCAAGAGACCGTAGCTTTTGTGAAAAGTTCTAGGTATGTCTCGGTACAAAGATGATAGGCCAAAAAGTGTTTTTTGACCTTCAATATCTCCACAACCGGTACCCAGGCCGGATAGAAAACCGTAGGTGGCCAAATCCGAAAATATGAGGAATACCGAAAAATACTCAAAGGAATCTCGAGCCCGATTTTGTTGAAAACTAAAACTGCATCATTGGATTTGGAAAGAAAACTACACGCTGTATTATTACACAGCTCGCTAACTGGCTAGTGTCGCTAACTGGGATAAAATTCTGGAAAGTAATGCCATGCGGCAAAAAAATAATGTGGTCACACACACACAGACACTCTCACAGTTAGGGTGTTACCACACCAATCGATCGATCGTCGATAGAGGTCGTCGATCGATGATAGAATGGATAAGTCGACGTCGATCGACAGTTTCTACTAGACCAATCTATCGATCGTTCTCATTTCTACTGTCGATCGATGGGTGAGGTAACACTGCACTGACTGCATCGCCATTAAAATCACAGTGAATTTGGTTGTTGTTGTTAGGTTGCCCCCACTGACAACCTGTCAATATAACAGTAGTCTTTATTCTCGATACAATAAGCTGCTGTTGGTTCGCTGCAGCCTGAGGTAAAAAAAAACTGTGAAAGGACTTTAAGTGCGTTCTGTAGTTTCAGCCGAGCACATGGAAAAGGATTGGACTGGGTTTTGTATACTTTCTTTTTCAGTCTTGTAATTTATAGTTTACTTTCAGATGCTTTGGCCCGGAACAACACAGCGTATGCTGTGGGCCTCCCCCAACCACCCCCCGAACTACCACTCCCCGGGAGTCTGACAGACTGGAAGATCCTGGCGAGCCTGCCGAATGTCAAGCCCTGATGACTGCCTTTCCACCTGATCGTAGCTCTAAATGCTGTGGCGATTCGGTTGGTGTGGGCAATAAAATAAAAGGTTTGTTCATTATAACCGAACTTTTTGAATTGCGCGTCAACCAAGTATCGTAGCGTCAAGCTGTTTGCAACAGTGTCTCCTTCATAATCTCCCGAGTAATCTGCTTTTTGCAGATTTTGGATATCTAGCTTCTAGTACGTAGCAATCTGGACAGCTCTGTGGTCCTCATTCAAGTCCTGGAGGGTGCAATTAGTTATCAAATACTGACTGAGACGAAGTAGATAATATTTTATTTTTCAAGTTCGATGACGCTTATTGCTAACCTCCTAATAAGAGCGCCCTAGGCCTTCGCCTACTTCGCCGAAGGGCTGGGGCTGCCTGTGTGGAAATGTATGCTGTTATGCCAATCTTTTAGGCACTTAACAGCTACGTGGACGAATCCTTTGCTGCCCAATAAGCTCTACTCCTTTTTAGGGTTCTTTACCTGAAGGGTAACCAAAGGGTCCGGGGCTGCGGGACTGTTCGAAAGAGATACCGTGGACCTGGAACACAAAGGGCAATGAAGGAACATGGATGGGTTTTAGTCAGTAAGAATCTGACACTCCCTCCCACTCCACCCAGAGCGGGAGAAGTCATTTGATGATTTCACATCCGTAAAAAAAAAAAAAGGGTAACCAACCGGAGCCTATTACTAAGCCTCCACTGTCCGTCCGTCTGTCAGCGGGCTGTATCTCATGATCCGTAATAGGTAGACAGTTGAAAATTTCACAGAATGTGTATTTCTGTTACAACAACAACAACAAATAAATTAAAAATTAAAGAGGACCCCTACTACGATGATACGGAACCCTTCATGCGTGAGTCCGACTCGCAGTTGGCCGGTTTTTTTAATACACCCTAACCTGTATCGTTACCTTCCAGGCGGTGAAGCGACCGGAATAGACGAGTATCCCTGGGCAGTGGTAATAGAGTACACACTCAACGAGGGTCAAGGAATGGCCGTGGCATGTGGTGGAGCTTTAATCAGCGGCAAATATGTACTTACTGCTGCACATTGCATCGCTGGAGGAATACTGAAAACAGTCACGCCGTAAGATGGACATTATGTTTTTGTACGACTTTATTTTCAGCCATACAGAGCTTAAGGTGGTAGTGGTATTCAGCTGCATCTGGTTAGACTGGAAGCCGACCCCAACACAGTTGGGAAAAGGCTAGGTAGATGATGACAGTAAGGCTTGCACGCACAAACAGATACCATAAATTCAGCATATAAATCTAGACCTCCTTTGCGTCAAAAATTTTCTTCGTTTATTTAACAAAAAAACAGCTGTGTCACACAAAAGTGAACGCTTAAACAGTCTGAATTACATCATAAATATGTGGACTATTCAGACAGACCATCGAACTGAATAATTTCCTCCATAGGACCCTATCAATTGCGAAAATTCAATACCTTCTTACTTAGAAACGTAAGAAAATTTGAATTTCGCTTATATTAAACTGATTACGTGCCATAACGTGGGTAGACAAAGGGTACTTTCGATATCAATGGACCCTTGGTATAAAGAATATTTTTTCTAATATTCCTGTAATGCGTTCCCTTGATATATATTTCCGAACTCCACGTAGATATAGCCACGGACAAGTGCTATCTCCACTAATATTGTTAAGCGGTTTTGTAAGTTGGATGTAAGAGAAAATTTTAGGAACTAATTATATTTTTTTTTCTTATCCACTATTGTCCCACTGCTGGGCAAAGGCCTCCCCCATAGCCTTCCATTCTTCTCTCCGTGCGGTTTTTTCTGGCCAATCTCTCAAATACGCGTCGAGGTCGTCACGCTAGCGTTTTTTAGGCCTCCCTCAGCGACGACGCCCGTCTTCTACTAATCATACACTTCCGAAAATTCTATCACTTACAGGAAGCTACATTATTCGCGACGCCCTGGGCAAATGCTAAATTAAATAATCTCTAAACTTATTTTCCTATTTTTATTTTTTTTAAGGAGGGTAGTTCGCCTCGGAGAATACGATATTATGAATGAAGGCCAGGATTGCGTCGACGCACCAGGGGGTGGTGCGATCTGCACTGAAGGAGTGAAAAGGATCAAAATCGAGAAAACCATACCCCACCCGAATTACGTCTACGGAAAATCGAAGAGACATGACATTGGCCTGGTCAGGATGAGAGAGACAGCACCATATACAGGTTTGTAGCAGATTTCATTTCACGGTGGCGAATCTCAGAAAGAAAGAAAGAAAGAAAAAAATATTTATTTGTCGCAGGGACATGACATGCATCATACAAAATCTATACTTAATATTATAAAGCTGCAGTGTTTGTTTGTTTGTTTGAACGCGCTAATCTCTGGAACTACTGGTCCGATTTGAATGATTCTTTCAGTGTTGGGTAGTCCATTTATCGAGGAAGGCTATAGGCTATATATCATCACGCTACGACTAATAGGAGCGTAGCAGCCATAAAAAATGTTGCAAAAACGGGGAAAATTGTATTTTTAATAACTTTACGCGGACGAATGTCGCGGGGAACAGCTAGTAACAAATAAAAATACAATAAACATAGGTAGGTACAACGCATAACAAATATTTATAATTTCAACAGGACGGGACAAAAAAAAAAGAAAAAAAAATTACGTTAACATCTTGCACGTCGTGACTGCGACAAGCAGGTTACCACTCAGCATGATGCTGTACATGGGGAGCCCACAGCACAGCGTTGGTTTTCAGTGGTCACCCGTGAAAAAAAAACGTATGGAAGCCAAGACAGCATAAATATTATTTACATGAATTGGGAAATAAAATAAATAGTACTCGGGTTATAATATAAAACAACTATCTATAAGAAATATAATAAACACTACAAATAAATATATAACTATGTGTGCAGGCTAAACAAAATAAACATAAATACATAATGACTCAGCGGAGATTAGCCATCGGCGTGTCAGATATTATAGTGCACAGGTGTGTGCACAGGCACATGTGCTCTCTCTTCCCTCACCCTCATAGTCCGACGGGACGGCAATCCGGCAAGATCGGAGTGAGATCAGGCGCAGGACCATCGGCTTAACGTGCTTTCTGAGGCACGGGCCTTGTTCCCGAAGGGAAGCCGCCAGGAATCAGCTTCTTAGGTGCCTTCGGGCCTCATACGGCACGGGAGTATCATACCGCCAACTTCCAAAAAACTGGCTGCTACTGAGAAATTCCTTAAGAAAAAACCTAATAACAGTTTTTGCCCGACCCGGGAATCGAACACTGGACCCAACACTCAGCAGTCAACGGCATAGTTTAAACCATAGATGTGCTCTCATCCGCGGGAAACTAATATGCAGAATGAAGGTGAACGAGACATTACTCTTCAAACAACAACGAAATAGATAAGGGAACATTTTTTGGCGCGGTATGGCGAATCTATGATTTAAATGATCGGCCAGCAACAAGGCCTAGAGTGCCTTGATCCCGGAGTGAAGCCGGCAGGATTCGGCTTAGGACCTTCGGGCCTGTGGTATCAAGCCTCAAGGATCAAGGCCAAGTGGAGGAGGCTGAATACCAGTATTTTACATGAATTTACTGCCTTAACTAACCAGATACTGGGTAACACATTCCCGCTTTATAAGACCTCTTGGTAGTTTGTAGCGAATCTCACTCTTTCGTATAGAGCGCGTATTAGAAAGGAGTGATCATATCTAAGCGTGTGATTCAGATAATCAAACTGAATAACTTTCTCATTGGGACCATCATCGTATTCACGATATAGTCAGCTGTCTAAACATTTGGGTGTTTGTTCTATGTATGGGACAATTGATTACTTAATCGCGATAACGATGTGATGTCCCATGGAGAAAGCTTTCCAGCTTTCTAGTTTGATGGTCTGTACCACACTCCTAAATAAAGGGTGTAAATAGACCCTTAACGAAGCCGAAAGGCACTTGTTCTCCCTGCTATTGCGATCATTTTTTTGTTCTAGACCATACCTGGGAACCTTCTAGTTACGGAGTTATTGGGGGTCAAAGTTCCAACTTTTTCACAAGTTTTTTTTAAATACTATTTTTAAGGTTACAACTTTACTTTAAATACCTCCATGACCCGTTTACTATTCAACACATCCATACGCACAATGTTTTAAATGCGTTACATTGAGTTTTACCGTGAAAGGTTATTTTTCACCCCAAAAAAAAGTCGTTTCCCAGCAATATTTTTTGTGTAGGGTTACTTAGTTTGATGTACAGAATGCTTGGTTAACGGCTTCGTGAAGGGTCTGTTTACACCCTGTATAACTACACCTTGCTGCTACACGCTGCAAAACCCACGATTGAAGCAGCTGATTGAAAGTCACTAACACTTACTATGTTCTTTATTGTTAACTTTTCAGATTTCATCCGCCCCGTCTGCCTACCATCCAAAGACCTGACCCGACCTGAGAATAGGCCTCCTTACTTCTCGATGTACGCCGTTGGTTGGGGCGCGACAGAAAACAGTACATACAGTAATGTCAAGCTTGACGTTAACGTACCCTTCGTCAGCCTTGACGTAAGTAACCGCATCTAGTGTTTAGTTTTTTAGAACGAAACAAGACTTGCAAACAAAGACATTCAAATATAACTAGCTATAGACGGGACAAGACCAAGAAACTGACAATTCCAAAACCTGTTACAAATTAGTAACAAGTCGATCAGTCCAGTGCGATACGTCGCCTTGTCAGGTCGCATTCGTATGACACAAAGACATTTAAATATTTCCAAGCTACAGACGGGTCATGACAAAGAAAATCGTAATCCAAAACTTGTTACTACTTAGTAACAATTCGTTCTGTCTAGTGTCATCTGTGTCATCCGCCCGCTTGTCAGGTAGCATTCATGTGTCAAAATCGAAAATATTCAGGATGAAAATTATTGTATGACAATATTCCCAATGTCCTCTCTATTTATGTGTGTTAAATCTCTTTGCTTGCAAATTAGTAGATTATTCACCATGCATGGGGATACCTAAAACAGTGTCATATGTGAGGGGCCCTATATTTAACTCCTCATTGCAATCAGGATTTTAGTTAGAACAAATCCGAGAAGGCTCAGAACTAAAAACTCCCTCACTACGTCATTTTTGCGTTGGAAATCCTCATGAATGTCCTCCGGCCAGAGGTGGGCGAAGGAGTCTTTCAGAATCTTACTCACTAAAACCATACGATGTTCTTCGACTACCTTTGGCCGAAGTGCTGGAGTACTTGCGCATTTCGTCACGCTCGCCCGACTAATTATTTGCCCAAAATATGCTCAATTCGGCATCGTCAGCCTCTTAGGCTTAGAATCATTCGTTACGTTAGGATTCAATTTAGCTTCCGTGTTATAAGACACTGTTCTATCCCCTTGCTGAATTTTAACCGACTATTTAGTCCCTGCCAGTCCCAATTTTTACAGATCAAACAGTCTCCTACAATTATCAAAAAATCCCCTTATGATATGATTATTTACATAGTTATTTACAACCTTAAAATAGTAATAAAAATAAGTAAATGTAAAAAATGTAAAAGAATTAAAGGGCGGAGGATCTCAAAAAATTCGTCCACATCGCTGTCAACAGGAGTTGGCAGCGTTGCCACTTTGAATGTCAATGCTGATTTTTGTTCAAAAATAAGCCAGCCCTCTGATCAAGGGAAGAGTCGACCAACCGCATGGCGATGTCCCGATAGACTAGATGGGCGCTCGGATCCCATGGCCCTATTTTTTCAACCCCAAACGGTCCAAACACAAACTACCTGTAAAGTTATTGTATTTGCGCCGTTCGGCATATGCAGAAGATTGAATTGACTGACGGAACTTAATTTTTCAGAAATGCCAACGATTTTACAAAAAGGCTGGTCGCCACGTAACTTTAGGGGACGGCCAACTTTGCGCTGGTGGCAAAGAAAACCAGGACTCTTGCAAGGGTGATTCTGGAGGCCCCTTAGTGTACGAGAAGGAGGAACAATTCGAACTCATCGGCACCGTCAGCTTTGGACCAGATCCTTGTGGTGAAAAGGGTACTCCTGGAATTTACAGCAATGTTTACCAATACCTTGATTGGATTAAAAGTGTCATTGTTGCATGATAAAGGCGTTACGTGTGTCAAAAGTCAAAATAAATGTTAAGTAACTTATTAAGACAGCCCATTTCACAAATGTGTTCCCTGTGGTACATTTTTAAAAGCAGTTTTTACTGTGCAACCGAGGAATTAAAATGTAAAATGAAAAGGTTTGAGGTCTTTTATTTGGTGATTGTAGTGTTCCCTGGTTATCTCTATGATAGGAGGTGAGTATCTTGTGGATTTGCAAATTTTGCCTCGCTTGCTGTGTGCTCATAGATTTATGTGTATCCTGCTCGTCCTAACATACGGTACTCAGACCTGGTAAAGGTAAAGGTAGTCGAAGAACATCGTGTGGTTTTAGTTAGTAAAAGTTTGAAAAAAAAAGTTTCTTTTTTTTGCTCATTCATTCAGAAATGAGAAAAGGAGTAAACGTGTCTACTAATATTGAATTGAGTAAGCATATGATTAGGATGTATTAGCGAGCGAATCGAGCTCGAAAATTGTAGTATTCCGCCTGGGATAGTTTGATTTCTTTATAGATGTCCGAGATTTCGGGGGGTGTTTGAAATCTCTTTGATGGACTCATGGACACAAAGGATGTAATTTACTTAACCAATTGTGGAGGCCCCTTCCTTGTGGAGGCCCGGGGCAAGTGCCCCTGTTGCCCTGCCCTAAATCCGGCACTGGCTGTCAGGTTCAATAGGAATTTGGCGGTTCACGTGAGCCTTATGCATGCGGCTCATTTGCGAATCCCAATTGAACCTGACAGCCTTTATGCCTACTCTCTTTCTCTTCTTCTCATTCTCGACCGCGGGGCAGGAGATGATCTCGTGCATCAAAAGAAAATTGCTGTGTGCAACGTGTAAGGTAAACGCACACCTACCAGAGCCTAAGGAAGCGAAGGAGCCGAAATAATCCAATTTTGGAATTACTTGCGTGAACTCTAATGAAACCTCGCATACTCATCCGTACCGAATCGGACGAATAGATAACGTTAAACTTATGATAAATCGGCGATATACACCGTGACTTTTTAGTCGTCTTACAACGGCAGCTAACTTAATGTATCCAATGACTACTAAGCATTCATAAAAAAAATAGGTATTTATGAGATTTTAATAATTCAAAAATAAAAATATTATTCAGTATTATGGCGATTAAATACTCGACTCAAGCGCTGGGTAGGTATGATCTCCCGTTTAACACGTAAACATCATTAGCAGAATGTTTCGAAATTTTATTCTAATGTATTAAGTATTTATTTTTCTTTGTGTCTATTATGGTAGGGAAAAAAATCGCTCCAAGAGCTATTTTATATCTGGTACATTGAGTGGCCCACCTTTGTAAGACGACTAAGAAGTCACGGTGTATACAGTAGTCTTTGTCGGCGATTCTTTCGGCGTGGGCAAGTGTGTCCTTCAAGGGAGCTCGTGCACTACGCGGTCACGACCATGGCATGTCGCATAACTGGCAGCTATCTTTAACAAAACTGCTGCTGCTGGTCAAGGCTTTTGCGGCACATTCGTGGTCGTGGCCCAGTGCATCCAGCGGCTGTTTGAGCTTTTCTTATTCTTCTAGCCACATTCATACTCAAAAGTTCACGAGATTTTCCTCAGACATTCGCAACACTTTCCCATAACAGACAGCCAACCAATTTGTGTAATTAAATAAATAAATAATAAATCGTTTATTTGCTAAAAACATGGTATAAAAGATGTTAATGTTAATAATGTGAACAAACATGTTTTGCTTAATAGGTATAAGCGTGCAAATAGGTACATGCATAACGAAACAGTGTCATCATGCGATTTTATGTTCAATAATAATTGCAATATTGAGGTAAATAAAATATATTGTTGTTGTTTCCCAGGAGTAATTCGCCTTGGAGAATACTAAAGGGTGTAAAAAGACCCTTAATGAAGCAGAAGGGCACTTGTTCTCCCCGTCATTGCGCTCATTTTTTTGTTCTGGACCATACCATGCGTCATGCTCGTGAACGGGCGCTGTCAGTTGGGACTGCTCGTCTCTTAGCTGCCACGGTTTATTTTAACTACTTTGTTTTTAAATTGTTGATCTAATCTTTTACTCTGGACGCTCTTAATGTGCACGTCTGTCTACATCGTTCTCACATACAGGGTGTAAACGGACCCTTCACGAAGCCGTCAACCAAGCATTATGTACATCAAACTAAGTCACCCTACGCAAAAATTATTGCTGGGAAACGACTTTTTTTTTTTGGGTGAAATAATAATTTTTACGGTAAAACTCAATGCAACGCACACAAAACATGGTGCTGCTGGATGCTTTGAATAGTAAACGGGTCATGGAGGTAATTAAAGTAAAATTAAAACCTTAAAAAGTAGTATTTTAAAAAAAACTTGTGAAAAAATTGGAACTTTGACCTCCAATATCTCCGTAACTAGTAGGTTCTCAGGTATGGTCCAGAACAAAAAAAAATATCCCAATGATGGGCAGAATATGTGGTTTTCGTTTTCGTTAAGGGTCTTTTTACACCCTTTATATGTATTATCTCAACATGAATGATGTAACCAAGATCTTGTAAAATGTTTGATTGAAAAGAGTGTCCATGGAGTTTCTTGCCCATTCTTCTCCATAGAGATCTACGCCTTGGAATGGGCAACTACAGTACCTTCATAAGTTATTATGTCTTATGTCTGGGACTGTAGCTTCGCCTTCTTTGTTTTTTTTTGACATTCAAAAGTGCCTGTAATGGTCTAATTGAAATAAATGCTATGAGTTGAGTTTGAGTTTACCTGGGAACATTCTAGTTACGGAGATATTTGAGGTCAAAGTTCCAATTTTTTCACTATTAAAAAAAATAATTTTTAAGGTTTTAACTTTACTTTAATTAACTTCATGACCCGTTTACTATTCAAAGCATCCATCAGCACTAAGTTTAGAGTGCGTAACATACCGTAAAACGTCATTTTTCACCCCAAAAAAAGAAGTCGTTCCGCAGCAATAATTTTTGCGTACAGTTACTTAAATTGATGTACAGAATGCTTGGTTGACGGCTTCGTGAAGGGGTCGTTTACACCCTTTATAGACTAGCTGACCCTCGCAACTTCGTCTGCGTCACTTAGGGGTATGAAAAATATATAGTAGCCGATTCTCAGACCTACTGAATATGCATATAAAATTTCATAAAAATCGGTCAAGCCGTTTCGGAGGAGTATGGTAACTAACATTGTGACACGAGAATTTTATAATATACTAGCTGTTCCCGGCATGCGTTGCAATGCACCTTTTTCCTATCCTACCTACCCTTCTCTACCTACCTACCTACCTACTTACCTACCCTACCTATCCTACCTATCCTACCTACCCTACCTTGGCTGTACCTTGGTTGGCTGTTTTAAGGGTTTTTCCGGCAATTATTCGAATTTTTCTCGCCGTAAAAACCATCCTTGAACTCCAACGAACATTTCAAAAAAAAAATTGGCCAAATTGGTCCCGGCGTTGTTGAGTTATGCGCTTACCAACACATTTTGCGATTCATTTTTATATTATAGAAGATAGACTAGCGACCCGCCCCGGCTTCGCACGGGTGCAATATATACATATAAACCTTCCTCTTGAATCATTCTATCTATTGCTGAAAACTACATTCAAATCCGTTGCGTAGGTTAAAAGATTTAAGCGTACAAACAGCGGGAGCGACTTTGTTTTATATTACGAAAGAAGACAAAACTTTTTTTACTCTACTACCTCCCGGCCAAATTCTAAGTTTGTAGCACAAATAAGAAGGACTTTCATACAAACTTGCGAGAGCCTTTAGACCTCCTTAATCCGGTCCTAACACAAAACCCGTTCTTAGCGAACACCTACTAACTATTAACTACCTCCCGGCCAAATTTCAAGTTTGTAGCACAAAAAATGAAGGAGTTTCATACAAACTTGCGAGAGCCCTTAGACCCCCTTAATCCAGCCCTGTCGCAAAATCCGTTCTTAGCGGACGTCTACTTAGACCTATAAACTACCTCCTTGCCAAATTTCATCTTTATACGTCAAGCGGTTTTCGATATTTCGCGATGAGTGAGAGAGTGAGTGACTTTTCGCTTTTATATATTAAGATAATTGTTATTTTCCTCGCTAGAGAGCTCCGATAAACGCGTGCGATCGCTGCTAATCATAAAGTGCTATAGGGCGAAGCGCGGCCTTCGACGCACTATTGATAGGCTCGCGCCCCCCGGCCGGTACCGCCGCGCCGCAACCGCTATGTCCCTGCATTTTAAATCTGTAATATCTTCGAAAATATTCATTTAAATTACATGCTGTAAAGGGCCATATTGATCTATATTACATGCACAAAGTATTTAAGGTACTTAATTGGATAAGGATTAATGCTGTATTGCTTAAAATCGCTTTTTCGTAAATAAGCCATTATTTTCTCGTAAGTAAAGGATAAAAAATGGTTATTGTGGGTTATCCCTAAGAGATAGACATATACCATCGCGGACTTTTTTGTAGACCTTTATAAGGTGTACAATACTGTAGTACATTATTTTGATCTAGCTCGTAGGGTTCAGCCAGCGTTTGCAATGTAAGCGCAAAAAAATGTGTTTATTTACGACCTTACATTAAAAACCTCTAAAATTATCAGTGTTTCTCGACTATATTATGCATGTATTATACATATAAACCTTCCTCTCGAATCACTCTATCTATTAAAAAAAACCGCATCAAAATCCGTTGCGTAGTTTTAAAGATCTAAGCATACATAGGGACAGACAGACAGACAGCGAGAAGCAACTTTGCTTTATACTATGTAGTGAAGATAGATTACACAGGATATGGACGTGACTAGTGTATTAATTTGATTAAAAGTTTTTTATTAAATAGACTTCATAAATTAATACTTAAAACTTTTGCAAACAAGAGATACCGGTTTGTTCATCGCAAGATTTTCCTCATAAAACTTGAATAAAACGTAGCTTCACGACGGAAGCTCACTCATTATTACTGACTACTGTTGCCAGTCGGTCTCAGAGCGTTGGACCAAGTTGATATAGCTACGGCCCTACTGGGACGAGCTTAGTACGAAGTGTTACTTACCTCTTTGAAGTATTGAAATTCTTAATAAAATGTATTCAATAACTGTTGCTGTTGCTCTCTGCGCTGGAATTGTGCTTGGACGTAAGATTTACCTTTCTTTTTACTTTTTTTTTTACTGTAGTACAGGTTGTGTACGACTAGGAACATGTCCTGTCGTTTTAACCTCCTGTCTAGACTTAGTCGTATCTTGTTATTTGTCCGGTCTTTTTGACTTCAGGGTATTTTTAGACACCGTGATTTGCGTGGCCACATTTTTAAAGCAGATATCAGACGTTTCACACGAGTGAACGGTTCACTTCGGTTATGTTTCATTTTGTTGAATGACATGTTCACATAAAAGGTGTAAAAAGACCCTTAACGAAGCCGAAAGGCTCTTGTTCTCCCCGTCATTGCGATCATTTTTAGACCATTCCTGGGAACCTTCTAGTTATGGAGATATTGGGGGTCAAAGTTCCAACTTTTTCACAAGCTTTTTTTAAATACATGTTTTTAATGTAAGATTTTTACTTTGAACACCTCCACGACCCCCATACGATTCAATCCATCCATCAGCACAATGTTTTGAGTGCTTTACATTGAGTCCTACCGTAAAACGTGATTTTTTACCCCAAAAAAAAATTTTTGCATAGAGCTACTTAGTTTGATGTACTTAATGCTTGGTTGACGGCTTTGTGAAGGGTCTGTTTACACCCTGTATGTGAAAGACGCCAAGTACTGAAATCCAACATCGTTGGATCGGTACACCAAATAATTTTCTCGTATCGTCGTGGTCACGTTGTATACCGCCTGATAATAATAATATTGATCTGGCTCGCGAGGTTGTCGACATGTGGGATGTGAGTACAGCAGTCATTTTGCCGATAGCCGTGTCGGCCAATAGCCTTGACCAACATCTGAGGAGGCTCTCGTTTGGCAGCTGGATCAAGGGCTTGATTTAAAAAGCAGTACTTCCGGACACGGCGCGTATCGTAAGGAGGTTGCTCTCTCAAGAGCCCTGACCACCGGTAGCTCGGACCATGTTCCCGATACCGGTGGACTACTATTTTTTATATAGTTTTTTTAAATTACTTTAAATTGTACAGGAATATTTAAAAATGTAAATATTATGTTAGAGAAATGAATAGAAGATAATCTTGAGCCCTAGTCACCGTACCGGTAGCTCCGATTGCTGTTCCCAATGCTGATGGGCTACTATTTTTTATAATTTTTCAAGTTTTCTGTTGATGAATGAAAAAAAAGAAAGGTGAATAACATGGACACTCTTACGTCATCCGTTAATGTTATTCAAAGACTTGAGAAAAAACTATGATAAATAGAATCAAGTTTTTTCTTGTATGACTCTATTGACTTTCAAAGTCAGCTTCAATTTTAGCGATTCTTATGCAAATAAGGTAAGATAAATTAATAGCTCGCTCCTAATACATGTCCAGCGAAATGTGGAGGTAGACCGTTGCCTAACCCTTCGAAAATTACAGGCGTGATGTCATGTTACATACATACATAACCTCACGCCTTTTTTCCATGGGGATGGGCAGAAACCACAGAACGCCACCTGCTACGATCCTTAGGCGCGACTTATACAGAAACGGCGTACGATGAAGGCGCGGCGCATGATGCCGCTTCAAAATGTTTTCATACAAAATGTACATAGACGACGTGTCGTGAATTACACTAAAGCGGCGCGGCGCAGGCACGCTTTTCTTTCGTTTCCTTATAAATTCCACGCCTGCGCCGCGCCTTCAGCTTACGCGGTTTCTGTATTATTCGTGCCTTACAAACTCCTAAGGCGCTTGTTTGAAAACGTTTTGAAGCGGCATCATGCCTGCGTCGCGCCTTCACCTTACGCCGTTTCTGTGTAATTCGCGCCTTAAGCCTCGTCCACGTTCATACATCTGGCCAACCATGACGTCTTAAAGCAAGAGTAATTCCAGTGTGGAAAAGAGATGGCGCTAGACGACCTGTATAGCTCTGTCTCTTTCCCACACTGGAATGACTCTTGCTACGTCATAGTAACCCCCCCCCGGGCTTACCATGAGTTTGAAATGTATTATTCGTTCTCGAATACTATCGCCCTGTCTCTTTCATATTCATCGACTGTTTTACGACACGAGAAGAAGAGTATAAGGTCTAACTTTTTAAACACGAAATATTTCAAGAGTAACTTCTATAGGTCGTAAAGTCACCATAGCAATGAAAAATATTTTTTTATCTAAGTGTATTTTTATAAAAAAAAAATTAAAATTACTTGACCCACAAAATAAATACTGTCTAAAGGTTTAAAAAGTAAAAAAAAGTTTAAAAAAGTAAAAGTAAGTAAGTAAGTTTAAAGAAGATTGGTTTTTTAGGGCTCAGTTAATTTCAGAAGCGTTCATCAATGAAAGTATGTACATTATATGAGGCAATTACGGGGCGTTTCTTTCCATGTAATATCTTTTTTTTACTAAGCTGCACAAAGTAAAAAAAGAAGAAACAAATATTTTACTAAATCTGAACATCTAAACGCAATCATTTGTAATATCGAAACGTAGAAATAGTGACGGAAGCAATGGAGTTACCATATTCAACAGAAAATGGAATTTCTATAATAATACTAATTAATGATTTTGCTGGTAGTAATAGTGAGTACCATGAGTCGTTTGCTACCTAGTATTATAAGACAAGCCGTTTACATTACTGCGATATTTTATCTGTATTGTCTCATCTAATCTAAGCCATTTTGAGTAAGACTCCTCCTATCTTTGGAAACTCATGTTTTCTTTGCTTCTAAGTCAGCCTCTTATTCGATTCGCAACAAGTTTTGTGATACTAAATTATCATTTTACTAAATAAATGATTAATTAGTGACTGCTGATATTAAAAATGTAAAGTACGTACGTAACGTTTTTTTGGAGAATTTAGATTAAATGGCAACATTCAAAGCTATGTCATCTATGAAAACAGAATATGTCATAAATGTCATAAATATTGTCACTTCTCTGTCTTGATCAATTAAAATCTAGATGTGTGGTTTTGTTGTGGATAGTTGTGCATTTTATTAGTTTAACAGTTTTATTTATTTCGTGGTGAACAAAAGAAACGTATAGTCAAGGTGTATAGATATGATAGAGGCTAAAACAATGCCATAAACATAAACAGTACAGTTGCTGCTAGTATGTGCGAGGAGCATCATATAGTGATTATGGTAATGCTGATGATGATGGCATGCCCGCGCCGCCGGTCGCTCAGTTATTTCAAGAAGTTGTTATAAGATTATAATGTTAAGCTGATTAAAATAAATGTTTTATCCAACTTGTAATTAATGTTTCATTTTTGCCCTAGTCCATGGCGCAATTACACATGGTCGTTCGCCCGAATTCGATTGCCCATGGAATTTGTCAAACGACCAAGTGTAAAAGAACGCCGTCGAGTACGTCCGTCTTCGGGCAGACTCGTCCAGCTTCATTGTTTGTTTTTCGATTAGTGTAATTGCGCCATCAAAGAATAAGCCGACCAAAATCATAAGACAATATGATGGGTTGTGCAAGTGCGGGCTCCGCAGGCTAAATACCTAGACAGTCCTTAAATTCTACGTACTTGTAATAAAGTATTATGGTATATTGGATGTGTAATAATGAAAATATTTTTGAATGACATTACGGCTGACGTAATTGTCTATCCTACCATAGATAATACACTATATAATACAAGATATCCTACAGTGTTACATGGATCTTTTGAAGCTCCATTGAGGTTGACAGGAGAGCGCTCTTACTAAACATTTGCAAAATGTATTGAAAAAATAAGATGGCGGCATTAGTTTTGATTTTGCCCACGCGACAAGTGGGTTTATAAATTATGTTATTCTAGCCAAATCCAATATTATAAAAATATGCTGTGATTACCTTTTATCTTAATTTGACTGAGACATATCTTTTGGGAGTATTTTTACGAATGTACGCGAGCTCCAAGTGTGGTCCCCAGATTGCTTAAGGTCTTGCCATTCTTCTTTGTAAAGGTTTTATGCAAAATGTCGCAAGAATATTTAGAACTATAATAATTTCGTAAAAATAAAAACATTCAGAAAAAAAAAATTTTTTCGTTGCTATGGCGACTTTACGACTTGTAGAAGTTACTCTTGAAATATTTCGTGTTTAAAAAGTTAGACCCTATATATCCGATATTTTTCGATATCGAGGACAGTTTTTCACAAACTCATGGTAAGGGCACCGGTCATAAACGCACGCCGGTTTCGTGTACAGTCGCGAGCACCAATATGTAAACACTTAACAACTTTTAAAAGGGTTTTCTCCTACTGTTCTGATTAAAATTTCATGTTGTTATGTGCATAGTATTCTGGAACTCATATTTTTTTATGAATAAGTCTTATCTCCAAGTAACAATCGTTATTTCTCGCGAAAATTGCTTTTAAATTTAGGAAAGAGTGTACATATTAGGATTATTAGGAGGAGCTCGTGGCTAAATAATAACAGCCGCTCGGGCCGATCTTTAGGTTAAGCCGTGCTTCCCTAAGTTGGTCTGTGGATGGGTGACCACCCATTACATACCGAGTTTCCTCCGTGCCTCGGAAAGCACGTTAAGCCGTTGGTCCCGGGTGTCATTTGTAGATCTTTGACAGTTGTTAGGTAGTCAGTAGCGCAAAAAGTCTGACAACCAGTCTTACCAAGGGGTATCGTATTACCCAGTACTAACTGGGTTATGGAGGTCAGATAGGCAGTCGCTTCATGCAAAATACTGGTATTCAGCTTCATCCGGTTAGACTGGAAGCCGACCCCAATATAGTTGGGAAAAGGCTAGGCAGATGATGATGAAAGTGTATACATATTGGTGCTCGTGACTGTACGACCAACTGACCTTTCTGAATAACCTCACCTTTAAGGTCAGTGTGTGACCTTCTAGGGCATCTGTGAGAAATGTGGGTGTACGCACGACGGCCGATCAAGCTATACAAAACCATTTTACACAGATCTCTCATTGTAAAAGAAATCCATACAAAGCGAGGCCAATATATACTGGAAATGTTAAGCTTCATGAGCCGCGGCCGTGTGTTCTATTAAGCACCTACACAGCTCTACTACCTAAAACCCTTTGGTGATTACAGGCGTTATTTTAGGTACTTCTTCTTCTTTCTTTATCGTGTGGTTAGTGCCTAACCTGGTGTCAGAGTTTTATGCCGGCCCTGGGCCTCTGACTTGGCTTTACATGCCGTCGAGAAGTACCTCCGGTATCTCTCCGGCATGCTGGTTTCTAGTCTATTTTCCTTAATCGAAGCAAGTGATAATTATACAATATGAACATCATCTGCCTAGCCTTTTCCCAACTATATTGGGGTCGGCTTCCAGTCTAACCGGATGCAGCTGAATACCAGTATTTTACATGGAGCGACTGCCTATCAGACCCCCACAACCCAGTTAGTACTGGGTAATACGATACCCCTTGGTAGGAATGGTTGTCAGACTTTTTGGGCCACTGACTACCTGTAACGACTGTCAAAGATCTACAAATGACACCCGGGACCAACGGCTTAACGTGCTTTCCGAGGCACGGAGGAAACTCGGTATGTAATGGGTGGTCACCCATCCACAGACCAACCTAGGCAAGCACGGCTTAACCTAAAGATCGACTCGAGCGGCTGTTATTATTTAGCCACGAGCTGCTCAATTATACAATATGCACATGAATCCGAAAAATCAGAGGTCCTTGAGACCTTGACTGGACAGTCCGACGGCCTCACCACACCACTAGGCTATCATTGCTTAGGTACTTATGCAATGAAGTAATGTCGCTTTGAACTTTCAGATGCCAGTCCTCATCAAGCTGATGCTGGGCCTGGCAGTTGTCAAGCCGAGATGACTGCGTTCCCTCTCAATCCTGGCTCGAAATGCTGCACAACTGAAGGTCGGTATTCAATAAAGAAAGAAAAGATTTTTTTGCTTAGTAGACCGGAATTCTAACCGAAAGTCCGAAAGTCCACGACGTCGGGGACCGGGCAGTGCGCCTTAAGTGGACCTGGGCAGGTCGTCTGGCTAGACGCGAAGATGGCCGATTTGAGCATGGCTTTGACCGAGTGGTGGCCAAGGTTTGGCCAAAGAAATCAGGGCCGTCCTAAAGCTCGTTGGGTTGACGATATCGTCAAAGTCGTGGGAAACACCTGGATACGGGACGCACAGAACCGGGAGGTGTGGCAGAAAAAAGGGGAGGCCTATACCCAGCAGTGGGTGATTCCGGGCTGATATGATGATGATGATGAGACCGGAATATTATAATTATATGCAACTTAAAATCATCGAAATATTCTTGAAATAAGTCTACAAGGTAATGTTTTTGTTTCTTCATTTACTACATTTTCGACAAGTTTTATTTTTGTAAGTACATATGTCTGAGCCTTCTATATGTATATAAAATATTTTGAAACTTGAAAACGATTGGTCTCAGTCAATGAACTTTTGAATTTAGTCCCTTATTTTGTTAAACACAATTAAAATTAACGGAAAATGCTCAAAAATGCCCGATAAACCGATTTTAGCAAACACATATTATTTCATAAAATATGCATCATCTTCAAAAACAGCCATAAATAAATAATAATATGCAAATATGCATTTGCATATAATCCTGTTTTTAATTATTAGCCAGTAGCAAGCTGCGGCTTAATTAAGTACGAATTCCACGCTTGAGGCACTATAGAGTAGAAGGTACCAAAGGCAAAGTCTTTACCAAAACGTATGATAGGAACATCCATGAGATTTCTACTCTAGGGACTATTGTACAAAACCGTCTTTTACCTAGGACGGTTAGGCTTGTACACATAAGTCATAACTACCCAGTTTTTGCCCAGAATGAGATGCACTATTGTTAAAGGTGACGCCAACAAGCGCTCATAGATTGTCATTCTTGACCGTACACGGTGTAAAGCTGAACCGTCGAAGTTGTGAACAAGCCTTCATACTGCTTCAACTTTTATTACTTGTTTACCTACTTCCAATTCTATCTCTAGAATCTTGACTTAAATTGCTATAAATAAATGTTATATCTAAGCCGGAGAGGTGATCTGTACCTTAGGACCTTTCTACTTCAGACACCTTTCTCTACATAAGATTGTGCATATACCAGCGCCTGTAATTTCTGATGTCGAGATAAATAAAGATTTATGATTATGATTATACAGAACCCTAAAACCCACACCTTATCTTATCTTTCAGGTGGTCCCTCAACCAATATATTAAAAAAGCAGCCTTGGGCCGTGCTTATAGATTACGAACTTAAGAAAGGCGGCACAAGGAGGATGTGTGCAGGAACTTTAATCAGCGCCAGATACGCCCTGACAGCTGCCCACTGTGCGACCGGACAAGTACTGGATATAGCCAAGGCGTAAGACAAAACCTTAGGCCTTAGCACAAATTTTATCGTATTGTTTTGTACTGGAAATCAAAAAGCGCCTCTACCGTACGTATTAGGAACTAATTTTGACAGCTCGCACAAAACTTAGTACATGACAGTGTTTACGATACGATGCAATAGGTACGTTAAAATTTGTGCTAGGGCCACTTGTAATTTTGTTTCATTCGTCAAAAAAATGTGTCTACCTTCGCGATGTAGCCTAATTTAATCCAATAAAATCTACTGGTTTCACCACAAAGGTCAAAATTGCAAAAACTATTTCTTGTCTCAAGACAGGAAAGAGTTTTTGCAATTTTCAAGTGCAAGTAGGACCCTTGATTCTGATTTCTTGAGGATTCTTCCTACTTAAAACTTTACAAGAATATTTAGGCGCGAGAATAAAATCGAAACTTACTTCATGTGAGGGGTTATATTGCACAAATGTTTGCCTAAAGTCTCTTTTCAACGTAATTCGAGCGGCAAAACATCCATAAAACCCATGATGACTGTGTGACGCGTGGTATAACCATAGACCATCTTTAAACAAATTAATCGAGGCTATTGTTTTGAGCTCACCAGATGGCGCCACTGGAGAGTAAGGTCCTGTCATTAATTCTATTTTATACTTTAAAGTAACAATAACTTCACAAAAAGTTTATTTTATTACGTACAACAACATAGTGCAAAGATAGGTACATATTTACAATATTGTCCCTAAAATTAGCAAACATGAAATAGTTAAATTCTTCCTCCAAGTACTAACAAATTAGATCCTGAACTTTCTGTTTAAAATCTTCCAGTCATAATTAATCAGGAATGGTTCAATGTTGAATACAGTTTTGAATATTTGTAAAAAATACGTGATAAAAAAGGTCACGCGGACTCTCTACATCACACTATGACATCTGACATTTCTGAAGACCTTACTCTACACGAATGCCTCTAGTGACGACATTCATGCGTAATAGCCCCCATTAATGGCTGAGAGGTTCCAGATTCAAGTGGTTTGACTGAACCCATTCGCAAGAGCCACGAAAAAGAAAACAAATGTTGTCAGTATTTTTATCAGTACTTCCAGCTTATAACTTATGTTTTAGGACTTCAGTTCGCCTTGGAGAGTACGACTTGAATCACAAAGGTAAAGACTGCGTATCACTTGACGGAGCGGGTGAGGTTTGCAACGATGAACCCATCAGCATCGCGATCGAGACGATCATACCTCATCCGAAGTACGATCCAGCTTCGAAGCACAACGATATTGCCTTGATCAGGTTGAAGGAGGCAGCTCCCTACACAGGTTTGTAGAAGAACCTCATTAACTTTTTATACCAATCCTCCATTTGGGCTTCAACCGAGTTAAAATGCCACGAACGGAATCTGTCTGTTTGGATATCACACGTGATTTTCTCTGCGTCAATGAAAACGACTAATCTTATACACCGTGACTTTTTAGTCGTCTTAAAACGGCAGCCCACTTCATGTATCCAATGACTACTAAGCATTCATAAAAAAAAATAGGTATTTATGAGACTTTAATCATTTAAAAATACAAATATTATTCAATATACGCATGACGTAGAACAGTTAAAACACCCTGTTGTGAGCGATGATCTACTGGACTCGAGCGCTGGGTAGGTATATTCTCCCGTTTGACACGTAAACATCATTAACAGGATGTTTCATATTTTTTTCTAATGTTTATTTATTTTTCTTGGTACGCACGACGGCCAATCAAGCTGTACAAAACCAGTTTATGCCGCTCTCTCATTGTATAGGAAATCTATACAAAGCGAGGCCAAGTTATACTGGAAATGTACAGCTTCATGTGCTGCCGTGGTACCTATTACGGTAAGTATAAAAAAAAAACGCGCTTAGAACTATTTGATGTCGGGCACATTGAGTGGACCACCTTTGTAAGACGACTAAAAAGACACGTGTATAGTTAGGCTGCTTAGGCTTAATTAAATAAGCGCCGATTATATCAGACATACCATGTGACCATGTAAAACATACATGAAAATCACAAAAAAAAGTAACCATGGCTCAATTCTTTACATAATACTGTTAACATTTTAGATTTTATACGCCCCATCTGCCTGCCAACCAAAAACCCGGAGTCCAGTCCCCCTGACTCCCCGCTGGTTGCTGTTTCTTGGTTTAAGGACGCGAATAACAAGGACATCAAGATGCTTGTCGAAGCGCCCTTCGTGGACCAGAAAGTAAGTAACCGTTATTTAATTTTGACACGCGCATTCACCTTCAACTGTCGACTAAAGTCTGTTTTTTAATCTCGGAGACTAAATTGACAAGTACAAATGGCAAACGGACATAGATTTCAATAGCATTTAAGTCAGTTTTGACATTTTTACTTGTCAACAGACTATAATTGCACCTTCTATCCTCCATAGATCAAGAGTTGACAAAAACATTGTCAAGAGGGCGCTGTTGGTAAACATGTCTCATTTCTGTGGAAATCACTGACTTAAAAGCTTATGGACTGGGCAGAATTAGCGTGACTACCTACAAAAATCTGGAGCACAAAATACCATTTTCATTAATTATCATTCAAGAAAACACAAAAAAATTTTTGCGCGTAACCGTTTGACCACAGATATGTCACAAAACATGGCAAAGTGGTCCTGGTCACGCATGGATGAACTTATGACGTCACATGAAAGTATTGCCAAAATGAGCACTTGACAAACTGTAGGTGTCTCTTTTCTAATGCAGCTACTGCTTTATTAAAAAGAAGAAAAAAAACTGTTTTTCCACATGACTGTGTGCCGATATAATCGTTATTACTATTCTTTGTACAGTAGAATATACCATCTCCGTACTCAATGGTGGAAATTGTTTTAAAAACAAGATGGCGGCGTTTGTTCCAACCAGAGACACTAGTCAAAAGACGCGCGCAGCACTGTACCGTGTATTGTTGGCTGAGAAATCTGTTTTTATTGTGTTAAGGCTGTTTGTGAGTTTAAATGCATGCACTCACGAAACAGGAGGAATTCCTAGTGTGGGGCAACGTTTAAAAAAACAACAACTAGTAAATTAGGTATCCTCCATATCGGTAGCTAATTAATCTTCAAGAATCGACACAATAATGTATAAGATCGACTAACAAAACAAAGACAAAACTAATAAAAAACTTCATTATTTCACAGAAATGCCAAATAATATACAGCAAACCTGGTCGCAACACCACACTTGAGACCGGTGAGATCTGCGCGGGTGGCATAGAAGGCATGGATACTTGCAGGGGCGACGGCGGTGGTCCCCTAGTGCACGAGAATCAAGGAAGATCTGAACTTGTTGGCACTGTTAGCTTTGGACCAACTCCCTGCGGACAAAAGGACGTTCCTTCAGTATATACCAATGTATACGAATACATTGATTGGATTAAGAGCCATATTGTTGCATAGTTTATTTTTTATTACAAACTTACATAAATCCCCGTGACCTCAAGTCAAAACTATGTTAAAAAAGTGTTTTCCGTTTCTATGTCATTCTGTAGTAGGTACCTACATATTGCGTAATTTAATCTTCGAACGCAATCGAAAGAGAACTTCAAATAAAAATATTCAATGCTAAAACGTCTTTTATTCTAGCGTACTTATTTAACTATTATCATTAACAGTTAAAACGGAATATTTAACACTTTTATTATATACAGTGTGTTTGGCTATCGGTTACCGATACTTGAAGGGCATATTATTAGCGATATATCTTATTATGAATATCGCAGAGGCACGCGACCGCGGGACGCTCGTATTGGTCGACCTGGTGGACTCTGGGTTGCTATAATACTCATTTCTATCGATAAATACCTACACGTTTATAAATACTCCTAACCCCACAGTCCCCACATCCAACGAATGGCAGCCATCTTGTTTTTTTAGTCGCTTGAGCTAGGGTATGTTCAATTAAATGCTAATACCTTCGAATCTAAGAGACCTAAGACTCGTGCAAATGCAAAGATAAATATATTAATAATCTCAATTGCTTCTTTTGCCAATCTAGGTATATAGTGGCGTTCTGTCGAGATGACCAGAGGGTTATGTAACTCAATCCAGTGGTTCGATACAGATTCCGAAAAGCTTTGCAATTGCTTTTGAGAATTTACGTGTGTAGATATCAAAACTCATTAAATTTTGGTAATAAAATAACAAATAGATAACTGTTTGAGGCATTTTTATAATTTGGGAGAGATTCACAAATGTCAAAATTGGTGGTCTTCGCTATTGTGTTATATTGCCCACAAACTGTTTTTTCTGTTCCGTGGTCTTGGCACAGCGGCGTAATGGCCTAAGTTGGTATATAACTCATATGCCTGGGAGTCCGAGTAGGAATTTTAATCTCTAATGAGCTCAAAAGTTCACTGCAATCTATCGTTACACTAAATATTTAGTAAAGCCTAGTTTCTTCCTACGACTAGCTAGTGTGTACAAATGATAATCTTTGAACCTATCAGAGTAGCTAGTCAGTTGCTTAGCCAAGTGATCTCTTTAGCACAGATGGTAAAGGACTCCAAGGTCGCGAACACTACTCAGTTTCTGTACTTCAGTATTTATTCTCTAACACCTTTTTGTTCCGAGTCAACTGGATGTAGTGGCACTTACTCATATTTAAGTAAATGTTAAAAAGACAAGACAAGACAAACCAAGACACGCACCTCTGATTTTTCAGATTCATGTGCATATAATTATCACTTGCTTCGGTGAAGGAAAACATCGTGAGGAAACCAGCATGCCTGAGAGATATTTCTCGACGGCATGTAAAGCCAAGTCGGAGGCCCATGGGCGGCATAAAACTCTGACACCAGGTTAGACACTAACCACACGATAAAGAAGAAGAAGTGAATGTTGTTTTGTGTACATCAGTTTGCAAGTCTCTTGATATCGTCCTGGAGCATAATAGAGTCTAGGTTACTCTGAATTGGCTTCATTAGTTTTAAGTCATCAGCAAACAAATAAAAACGGGAGTTTTTGAAGCATTCAGTGATACCGTTGATGAACACGTTAAAAAGAATAGGTCCCAAATGTGATCCTTGCGGAATTCCGTAAGTTGCTATAAATCTGTCAGAAAAATTACCATTTTCAAGGTAAGATTAAACCACCCTATTATTGTCCCGCCCACTTCCAGCTGAGCCAATTTATTTATAAGAAGACAGTGGTCTACCTAATCAAATGCTTTACTAAGGTCTGTACGAATTGCGTCCACTGGGATACGATTGTCAAGACACTAAGACAAAGCCGATGTAAAACACAATAGATTCGTATTGGTAGATCTAGACTTAACGAAACCATCCTGATAATCAGTGAGGTGTAGTTTAAGGTACCACATCAGATGTCTGCTAACAAGTTTTTCGAACACTTTTCCAAATGTAACTAATATTGAGATTGGTCTATAATTAGTCACTAAATGCTTTTTCCCGGATTTTAATATGGGTATCACGAGAGCTTCTTTACAGATGTTTGGAAAAATACCATCACGTAAAGATCTATAAAAAATTGTTTGTAGAGGTAATACCTACTAAGGCCTTAGCGCAGCGGTTTATCAACATTAGAGGAATGCCTTCACTACCCGTGCTCTTAGTTTCGTCCAATCCGATTAACTCACGGTATATTTCGTTACCATCAAATTGTAGATTACACAGTGATACGGACGAGAGGGAAAGGCAGTGCCCGCGCGACTTGGATTACTATCTGTAGGGGCAGTAAAGGTACTTGTGAAATTTTCTCCAAACATATTACAGATATCCTGTCCGATGCTATTTTACTGTTGTGAGACATTTCTACGGGGGGTGTACTCCTATCTTTTCTTTTAGTTTTAATGAAGTACCAATATATTTTTTGCGTAATACTGTTTTCCATACTTGAAATATATTTCTTGTAGCACGTTGAACTTACTACTTTTTAAAGCGAATGTGGTATTTGTACTTCTCTCTAAGACGTACCTACCTATTATAAGATCATCTGAGTACCAAGGTTGATATTTATTACTCGCCATTTCTTTTAATAGAGATACAGTCTGTCTTAATAAGTTATAAAAAATGTCTACCACATCGTTAACAGAAGCACAGTGTGCGTAGGTAACGGTAGGTTCGCACACTGTGCTTCTTTTCAGTGTTACAATTGTCTAGGAAATCGATTCCAGTTGCCCATCCGCAGACTATTTCAAAAAGAAAGGAAAATTAGTAAATAATACCGTGACGGCAGACAGAGGAGAATGAAAGAAAAAACGTATTACGCAAACCCCTATGAGACAAAGGCAGGAAGATGATGAGTAATCTTTGATAATAATATTGTTTAGGTAAAAAGCGATTAAAACTACTTTTGACTGATTAACGAATTTGACAGTAACTTAACATCAACTCTTAAAATCATCGTTAGTATTTCCTCCATGTTTTTTTAGTAAGGTTGTGTTACCCATGTGTTACTAAAATCTTTGTTTTGTTTAGTCTTCTCTCTTTGTTCACATCACTAGAACCGTCAAGTCAATGACTGTCAATCAATGTGACAGTAATGTGACATAAGGCCAAAAAGTGCAGGAAGTCGAAGCTTCCAAACGTTTTTTGTTTGTTAATAATTTCTGTGTGAATTTGTGCAATTGTGTTTTCAGCAGTTATGATTTGAAAAGTGTGAAATGTCGCAATCGAAAGTATTTAACACAGAAGGCATACAAGCCGGCTGTATTTACAGAATAGACCTTGTAAACTTCGTGTAAGTATTACTTTTCGCGCGCAATCCAAGTTCGGGATTTGAATTTTTTATTAGTATTCATGGTTTTTGTGCGTAGCTTCTATAGATTACTATTAAATGAGTTGCTTTTTGAGTTATGCGTCTATTATTCTTTTATTAACTATTAAATTAACGCTTAAATTTATGAGTCATGTCGCGACAAGTTTTGTGGCTAGCTAATAGCTGAGTATATTATGTTCTGTGGCTAGTAGTTAAAGTACAGACTTATCTGATCCACTTGTAGATAGTTATTAGTTTGCAATATATTAATATTGGTAAAATGGGTGCACTTTATGCTTGTCAATTCCCTTCAAACAAGGCAGCAGTTCCTTTAAAATTCTGTAACAGAATTTCAACAAACCAAAATTATTGCTGTTACTCCTAAATCTGACTTGAAATAACATTTCAAGTCAGATACAAATACTATTGTAAATGAAAGATGATTTTGTGAAATTGTACGCTTAATACATAATAATGTCTTGTCCTTACTTTATTTGGCAGAAATTCATATTATTTGGCAAAATAATATGAATCAAAGATCTAGATCCTTTAAATACATTAGAAAATGTATGAAATAAACAATTTGTAGGTAACTATCACAGATTTAACAAATATTTTATTGGTTTTTATTAAATTTGACTGTCAAATCATGATGACTTAAAACTCTACCTAGAGAAATGGTTAAAATGATATACATGCCGCCTTTAGTCTAATACCAAACTGAAACTGAGAAGTTATTTTCATTAGGCATTCTTTGACCGGATAACAATTTCATTGTAATTGTCATCTGTAAAATAGTCAACAGACCACTCAGATTTTTTGTCAGTATTAGAAAAAAAAAATTCTGACCACAAAAAATGTTATATACTAGCATCTCACCCGTCACTTCCTTGCCTTGATCCTTGACAGCCATTACAGGTAGTCAGTGTCCCAAAATCTTACAACCAGTTTTACCAAGCGATATTGTATTACCCAGTATGAGGTTGTGCAGGTTAGATAGGCAGTTACTCCATGTAAAATACTGGTATTCAGCTGCATTCGGTTAGACTGGAAGCTGAACCCAACATTTACAAAACTGAACCCAACATAGTTTCCAAAAGGCCAGGCAGATAATACATATTAGTTTATTTTAATTTTCTCTGCGTATATATTATGTATTAGTAAATGTATTTGTGTATATCCATGGGCGTACCCATGGTGGGGCAGATGGGGCACTTGCCCCACCCTGCTCTCTGACCCGAAGTTAAGAATTTTTAGGCAAAATTAATATAATGACAAAATTAAATATTCATTTGGGTACTTTAACATTTTTCACATTAAAATAAAAACTTGGTTAAGGTCAACAATAACAGAAAACCGTCTTGTCGGCCTCTGTATGGTGAGTGTGCATAGAAAGAGGGTTCTGGAAGCACAACATACATTTGAAAAAGAAATTTTAGATAGATTTAGCCAGACCCCTCGGAGGTTATTATTGAAATGGTGTAGTGCAGTCAATAAAACGTATCAGTCAGTAAATAAAAAGCATTTTTAATTTCCTACTACTTAGTTTATTTACTTCTGCCCCACCCCTTAGAAAATGCTGGGTACGTCCATGTGTATATCAATTTATGTTAACAAAATGGTAATTTTTTTCCCTCTATCTCAATACTGTCCTATTTGACCCAAAGGTTGACTGGTAGAGAATGTCTTGTCGCATTTAAAGTCTGCCTATGTACATGAATTTTCAATAAATAAATAATGTTGGTTGCAATTAGGGAATCCAATCCTGCATCAAAACCGCGATCCCGCTTGATCACAATCCTGCGGAATTTGCGGGATTGAGATTTTTTAAATATTCTTTTGTTTTGAGTAGTTATTAAAAAAATTAAAGAAATAAAGACAAGTAAATTTTATGTTTTATCAATATTAAGTAGAGTTATGACTTATTACTAATCAACAATTGAATTAAACGTTACTGCGATAGATAATACGGAAGGTTAGATGCAGAAAGAGATAGCTATTGCGCTTGAAGTACTTAAATTACGACAATTGTCTGAATTTGTCTGCAACAATTTGCGGGCTAGTGCGATATCTATCTCTTTTTATTCATAATATCATTGATTAATAGGAGGATCTACAGCTATAACAGATGGATACCAATTGTATATTCAATCCCCGTACTATTCAATCCATCCATCAGCACAATGTTCTGAGTGCGTTACAATGAGTCCTACCGTAAAACGTGATTTTTCACTCCAAAAAAAAAAGTCATTTCCCAGCAAACTTTTTTGCATAAACTTACTTAGTTTGATGTACAGAATGCTTGGTTGGCAGCTTCGTGAAGGGTCCGTTTACACCCTGTACAATTGTATGTAATACAGAGCCAATTACACGTCCACACAAATAAAAACAGAAAAAGTAGTAGAAATCTTTAGATCACTAACAAGCACGATAAAAAATAAAGGTTATGTTATTTGTATTTCAGAACTTACAAAAAGGTGGAGCTATATCCTAGTTCGAATTTAAACTTGATAATCGGACCCAATGGCACGGGGAAGTCCACATTTGTGTGCGCCATCATTCTTGGGTTATGTGGCAAGACCAGCGTCATTGGACGTGCTAAGAAAGTGAGTATCCTTTTTATTTACCACCATCATCATCTGCCTAGCCTTTTCCCAACTATATTGGGGTCGGCTTCCAGTCTAACCGGATGCAGCTGAATACCCCTATTTTGCATGGAGCGACTGCCTATCTGACCTCCACAACCCAGTTAGTATTGGGTAATACGATACCCCTTGGTAAGACTACCTAACGACTGTCAAAGATCTACCAATGATACCCGGGACGTGCTTTCCGAGGCACGGAGGAAACTCGGTATGTAATGGGTGGCCGTGGGACTGCCAAGTCATAGGTCTCGAGTTCGAACCCGAGGCACGCACCTCTGATTTTTCGGATTCATGGTCGTATTGTATAATTATCACTTGCTTCGGTGAAGAAAAACATCGCATGCCTGAGAGATATTTTTCATGGGCATGTAAAGCCAAGTCAGAGGCCCATGGGCGGCATAAAAACTCTATGAACCAAAATAGGCACTAGCCACACGATAAAGAAAGAAAGAGCCACATTACTGTTCGAACAGTCTATGCTAAGGTTGTCTGGAAGATATCACTATCAGTAACAAGAGTGCCATTATAATCATAGAATTTTAAAACAGTTGCCATCGCCATTGCCCCCCTTTGGCTGCTACTGAGAAATTCCTGATGGAAAAACCCAATAACATTGCCGGACCTGTCAACCGAATCCAAGACCTCATGCTCAGCAGTCGCGCAGTCGGTGTTTTTTAAATTACCGATGAAAAATTTCTATGTCCATTAAATTACGTGAGGCAATTTTGTCGATTTTTTGACCCCCCCTCTCCTCTGGTGAGATTTGGCTTGACCCCCTCACCCCCTTCCTAATCTCACGTGAGATTTATCAAAATGCGTAGTTTAGTATAAATACGGTAATTTTGGGCTTGATAGCGTTTAATAAAAAAAATATATTGTTTAACTATTTCAATTTTTTTTCTATATTTGGCCATATTTTAGTAGAGATACATACTTTATTAAACCCAGTTTTCTCGCAATTTTAGAGTTTCTTGCGGGGAAAAAAATTACGTGATATTTTTTAAGACCCCCCTCTCTCCCTCGTGAGATTGGGTAAGATTCGGCGCGACGCCCCCCCTTAAACGCCGCACGTAATTAATGGACGCCCCCTATGTGGGGGTTTACAGAATGATGTATTGAATACGTGGTAACCGTTTTAGCGTCAGTGTCCTTACACCTTGCCTTCGTTACCATGTAAAACAAGGTTTTTTTCTTTTTAGATATCCGAATATGTCCGGAGTGGCTGTGAGTTTTCGAGAATCGAAATAGAGCTGTACCAGAATCCAGGGGACCGTAATGTTATAATTACGAGGGAATTTAACACCCAGGACGAGTCATCATGGCGTATCGATGGAAAGGGAGTCCGTGAGAAGCGAGTGCAAGAGCTTATAGCATCATTGAATATACAGGTAATTTTTTTTTTGTTTGCCTCCTCTCGCAGTTCACCCTATGAGGCTGGCTTCTGAACCGGGCTATCATTTGGATGCCTTGAGTGTAAGGCTTCCAGCCAGGTACATTAAACGTATGAACTAAGTGACAGCGCGTTACAGGCACCCCCTGTGGGGGTACCCTGCCGGGGCTGCGGGACGGTTCGAAAGAGCTACCGCGGCCCTGGAACACAAAGGGCAAAAAAGGAACATGGATGGGTTTTAGTCAGTAAAAGTCTGACACTCCGCACAGAGCGGGGAGGGGGAGGTTATTTGATGATTTCCCATCCGAAAAAAAAACCCTGTGGGGTACGAGCTTCGGCTTAGGGCGTCGCTGGGGGAAGGCAGCAAAGAGACTGGCTGGATCTGAGTGAGATTATTTAGGGGCTGGCGCGGGAACGGATTGAAAATGTACTTTAAGTCCCGTCATGTAAACGCTGAGCGACAGTGGAGGGGATGTGTTTGCGCACGTTATACAGTCGCGTCCTAAAGTACTAAGCTATTGTTTTATAATATAAGTATAATTGTTTCATTGTAGAATCGTAATAGGTACTTTACTAGCTACTTAGCACTTTGGAAAAGGCTGGAATAAAAAAAAATTGAGAAAGTTTATTTGAGCGGTCAGCGTTCTTTTTACGTGACGGGACCTATACAGGTCAGTCTCAGTCCACCTTTAAGGGGGAAGCTCCAGGGAGCCCGCGGGTCAGTATCAGGCTGTATGTTAAACAAACTATGATTCGCGATCGATACGCGGTACTTTAGGGTTGAACCTCACTTGGCGGCACGGAATCGCATTTTTCATGCTCCTATTCTTTTTGTCGCTCAGGACCATTATTTGCTAGAGCGAGAAAAAGAGATTGCATCGGCAGCACTCTCTCTCTTGAAGTAGTTTCCCAGATATAATTTTTGCGTAAAGTTACTTTGTTTGATGTACAGAATGCTTGGTTGACGGCTTCGTGAAGGATCTATTTACACCCCGTATAAAAAAAAAACGGGAACTTCGACAGACCTTACAAAATTATGTGGTGATCTCCGAAAAAATGGAACTAACGTGCTACGGCGCATTAACGCACATTCACAACATTCTGACTATCTTAAAAATAGACGCGAGGTCACGGCTGTTTAGTAGATTACGGGGAATTCCCGACCAAAAATTTGTTAAGCGTGTCGTTTCTTTACACTTCTATCGATTTTGTTGCATGGAACTTAAAACATAACTGGCGAAATGTCTGTCGTGTACTATTAGGTCCACCTCTGACTAACCCTTCGGAGATTACAGGCGTGACGTTATGCTAAACATAGGTACTTTAAAATCTAAACCGCGGTATCCTCAAAACATAGAATGTTTCGCATTATTTCTGCTAATAAAATCACTCAATATTCTATTTTATCATTCTGATGACGTCATTTGAATATTTTTGGCACTAATTGAAGAGTTGAGCAATATATTTTTGTGCCGTTTTCAATTCGAGCCAGTAGTTCCTGAGATTAGCGCGTTCAACCAAACAAACTCTTCAGCTTTTAGTCTGTTAAATGAGTGCTCAAAAGGGGTATGTGGTTGGAAAAGTCGAAAGCAGAAAATCTGACTTATGAACTTTCTTTGGACTAGTTAGAAGATAAACATATTAAAAGTCCAAACAAAGTTGTAGAGAATTTTATGATGTTTTATTATGTAGTACAACAAAATTTAATACGATGCATCGTTTTGTAGATATAAGCAAAACACCAAAAAACAGGACATTCTTTGCCCCCCCATCCCCCGGGCTCACCTCGGAGGGGTCAGGACTTTTAATATGTTTATCTTCTAACTAGTCCAAACAAAGTTCATAAGTCAGATTTTCTGCTTTCAACTTTTCCAATCACAATAATTCATTGTTCAGGCTATTAGTAAACATGGTAAATATTCCGTTTTCAGTGTTCACTTATAATGTTAGTAAAAATAAACACACGGTTCATATTAAGTGAAGTAGATTATAATAATTGTTATTGTTTCTAAGCCGATAGCGTCATGCTAAGCAACGTATGACAATTTTATCTTAGGTCGATATCAGACGGTTCATTCGTCTGAAAGCTTCACTCGGGTGATTGCTCACTTTTAGGGTTCCGTACCCGAAGGGTAACCAACATGACCCAATATTATTAAGCCTCCGCTGTCCGTCCGTCCGTCTGTCTGTCAGCGGGCTGTATTTCATGATCCGTAATAGGTAGACAGTTGAAATTTTCACAGAATGTGTTTTTCTTTTGCCGCTATAATAAAAATAAATTAAAAAATAAAGGGAGCCCCCTTTATTTTTCCTACTACGATGGTACGGAACCCTTCATGCACGTGTCTGACTCGCATTCGGTCGGTTTTTTTGTTTTTTGATACCATGTTCACACGACCGTCAATAAAATAACGTAGAAATGAACGTTCATTTGTTCCTTGCATTTCGGTTTTTAAATCATTCGGTAGACAAGTGCAAGATGTGAAGTACCGAAACCCAACATCGTTGGATCGGTTCACTAATGAATTCATTTTACATTTTTCTTTTATTTTGTGTTCACTCCGAGTGAAAGAAAAAATTAACAGAACGTGAAGTGAATGAAGTATCTGATATCGGCTTAAATAATTAAATGAGCTAAGGCACGGTTCACCCTGTGTCGTCACGATTTTTGTCGCTTGAAAACTCGTTTTAACAGTTTCTTGTTTGGCTTGTTGTGTGTAGCTTGTACCAACGGCTCTCTTCTTCTAATATCATCATCTTCCTGCCCTTGTCCCATGTTAATCGGCGTCGGCGCAACATTTTTTATATTTATTATTATTTGAATAAATTACTTTTGATTGTTACTCACACTTGCTTTAAAATAAACGCCACGACACTTTAGGACGCCTTTTTGTCGTCACGACACAGTGTGAACTGTACCTTTATCTGTAGCAAACATGTGCATGGGTCTACTTATATTATCAGTAAGTACGCAAAGCGGATTTTATGTATGTATCATGGAAACATAAATGAATGCTAGTTTGAGTGTCATTGTAGACTCAAATACCTCTCGACCTTTATTTAAATAACTGTAATATGACTCATATCGACGTTGGCATTGAGTACACCACTGCCTTACCCTTCGGGTATTACTGGCATGGTGTTTGGTATGTAATCGACAAAAAATTATAAACAACTAGCTGTTGCCCGCGACTTCGTTCGCGTGGTAATTTTGATGAGTATGAGTGAGGAAAAAAAAAAGATAGCCTATGTCATTCCCCAGGATATAATCCATCTGATCGCCAAATTTCATTACGATCCGATCAGCTGTTTAGTTGTGAAAAGGTAGCAAACAAACAAATAGAGTTATTTTCGCATTTATAATATTAGTATGGATAAACATACAAAGCATAACAAATCTTTATGCTTTTTATGTTTATAATTTTGTTTGCTACTATTATAAATGCGAAAGTTTGTGAGGATGTATGAATGCTTGTAAAAAATTAAATTTAAAATTTAAAAAACCCCTAACGAAAGTAAAACACAATTCCATATCTAGTAAATGGCTGCACCGATTTTGATAAAACGTATCTAAGAACCATTGCCAAGAAACTAGCTTTCAAATAAAAAAAACTGCATCCAAATCGGTTCGCTCGTTTAAGAGCTACGGTGCCAGAAACAGACACACACATTGCGGTCAAACTTGTAACACCCCTCTTTTTGCGTCGGGGGTTAAAAAATAGCAGTCAGTCTGAAACGAGCCCGCTACACATCCTCGCACCGCTCATCTGCGCACCGTTTCTGTGCACCATCTGGCACGTGCACAGCGTCTCTACGCATCCTCCTACCGCTCAGTGGACTAGCACATCTCTATTGGAAACGCTCACACCGTTCCACAGCCTCGCTATGGATCCTCGCACCGCCTATCTACCTCGCGCATCTCTGGTGCAAACGCAGCCTTCCTCATTGGTCTAATGGTGCCAGTACTGCTAGGAATGAGACCCAAGCTTCGTTTCCCAGGTCGAGGGTCTTTCCATCTGGAACTTCTCAGTAGCAGCCACGGAGTCTAGATTTGTGCACAGTTAATAGCAAAATGCTCACCTACTACTACATGGGACTTAATGTGGGTGTACTATTAGGTAACCTCTGCCTAACCTTTCGGGGATTACAGGCGTCTTCTTTTTCTTGAACCTTTGGCCACCTAATGCTGAGTGTAGGTCTCTTCCAAAACTGTCCACTTTTGGCGGTTTCTGGTGGCTATCCAGTTTCTTCCGACCACTTTAATGAGATCGTCTGTCCATCTAGAGTCGGTGGTCTTCCCACATTCCTCCGTCCCGTCCGTGGTCTCCACTCCGGCACTTTCAGGCGTGATGTTATGTAAAATTAAAAATTAAAACTTGTAGATGACCACACATCTATTTGAATCCCCTCAGGTGGACAACCTCTGCCAACTTCTACCCCAAGATCGAGTCCAGGACTTCTCAAAGATGGATCCCCAGCAACTATTGCGCAGTACCCTCGCGGCAGTGGGCGGGCAGGACAGCGTCAGTCAGCTAGATGAGCTGATCGACTGCAGGACGAAGCAACGGGGCCTGTCTTCCAAGGTACAGAGCAACGCCCAGGTTATGGAGGACGCCATCCGGTTGAATGAGAGGTATGTATGGTCGCAAAATCTATACTGTAATATTATCAAAGGTTAAAGTTGCTTGCATCAATGGTCTAGTCGTCGCAACTGCTGAGCGTCAGGTCCTGGGTTCCAAACCCGGTTCGAGCAAAAACATGGGTTTTTCCATCAGGAATTTCTCAGCCCCAAAGGAGTCTGGACTTGGCAATAGGCTGGCCTCTTATTACGTGGGACTTAAACGTAACTGGCAAAATGTGGGTGTACTATTAAGTACACCTTTGCCTAACCCTTCGGGGATTACAGGCGTGATGTCTATGCTAATATTATAAAGAGGTAAAATTTGTTTGTAAGTTTGTATGTAGGGGGTCATTTCTGGAACTAATGATACAATTCTAAAAAAAAAAATCACTGGTATAAAGCTACATTGTGCGTGGTTGCTATAGGCCAGAAATTATATCAATATCATGCATATTAGCCGAGCTATCACAATTTTTGCGGACGGAACCGCGAGCGAAGTGCTAGTTATGTTATAAAAATACAATACAATATGTTAATAAAGTCCTGTCCGATCCCTGAGGGTATTATTAGGTATCGAGATTAGATTCTATTTATGTAATCCTTTTTAGAGAACAAGTAAAAAAAAAATACTCCGGTGAAAATTAAATAAAATGTACTAAAATGAGGAAACTTCTATGGCAATACACGGGCGCGAGAGGTCGCTTCTCAGGTAGTGACGTCAAAAAAAAAAATTGACGATCGAACATGGTGACCGAAGATGGTGTTGTTATGTTTTAAAAGTCTGAGAATTTAGGGAAACGCTGGTAATTTGGGACAAAATTATGCATTTTAAAATACATTAATATTTTAACTTTGATTAATATTTTATGTTTTGCAAACAACTTAACAATTCAATATGTTAAAAAACTCTGTAAAAATGTACCAGAATATACATGTTTTTTTATAATACCTTCTTTTCTAGGTTAAAAGATAAGATAGACGCAATGCAGCAAAGGAAAGAGATAGAAAAACAAATCGGGATCTGTGAGAAGAAGAAGCTGTGGCTCGAGTACCAGGACTTAAGGGAGAAGGTTGTGGAATACAACAACGATAAGAAAAAAGCAATTAATATCGTAAAAACTCATCAGAGTAAAATAGAACCTTTGGAACGAGTGATAGCGTCCGCTAGAAGCAGTATCAGCAAGATAGAACAACAGAAATTGGCTGCTGTAAGTATAATCAGGGATATACAAGGTGTAAACAGACCCTTAACGAAGCCGAAAGGCACTTATTCTCCCCGTCATTGCGATCATTTTTTTGTTCTAGACCATACCTGGGAACCTTCTAGTTACGGAGATATTGGGGGTCAAAGTTCTACCTCCTACTACCCAAATACCTACTTACTTAACACCTACCACCTACCTACCTACCACCTACCTACCACCTACCTACCACCTACCTACCACCTACCTACCACCTACCTACCACCTACCTACCACCTACCTACTACCTACCTACCACCTACCTACTACCTACCTACCTACCTACCTGCCTACCTACTACCTACCACCTACCTACTACCTTATAAACCATCCCTGGCCTATGTAGAACAACTATGCAAAGTTCCATCAAAATCGGTCAAGCCATTTCTGAGTTTTAGCGAGACTAACGAACAGCAATTGATTTTATATAATTATATAGATTATTTTTAAACTTTATACTTTTTATATCACTTACAGAATAGAAAGATCTACGCTCTCAAAGACCAGGCTAAGGAGACTATAAACGCGGTTCGCACTCAGGAGTTCAGACTGAAAGAGATAGCAAGCTCTTACCAGGACAAGTTAGAACGGCATAGGAACAGAGAGAGGGAGTTGCAGGAGGCTAAGTTTAAACTTGAAAAGCTGGTCATGGATAAGACCAATTTGGAGGAAAAAGTAGGAGATGGTAAGTTGATAATAGTGGGTGTAAGAAAACCTTTAACGAAGATGAAAGGCACTTGTTATCCACATAGAGACCATACCTGGGAACCTTCTAGTTACGGAGTTGTTGGGGTTCAAAGATCAAACTTTTTCCACAAGTTTTTTTAAATAGAGGTTTTTAAAGTTATAACTTTACTTTAAATACCTCCACGACTCCCGTACTATTCAATGCATCCATCAGCACAATGTTTTGAGTGCGTTACCGTAGTCTTACCGTAAAACGTGATTTGTCACCCCAAAAAAAAAGTCGTTTCCCAACAATAATTTTTGTGTACAGTTACTTAGTTTGATGTACAGAATGCTTGGTTGAAGGCTTAGTGGAGGGTCCGTTTACACCGTGTATTATGAATTACAATAATAAGACTAGGTTAGATGTTGAAACAGGTTTTTTCGGGTTCGTTTAGTCATTTATTCGCGGCTAATATGGACAGGAAGATGAAAGGGGAGGCCTTTGCCCAGCAGTGTGACACTCAAAAGACTGCTAAGCATGAGGTGCTGGGTTCGATTCCCAGGTCGAGCAAAGCGTTATTGGGCTTTTCCTTCAGGAATTTCTCTGTAGCGGCTACGGAGTCGGGTTTTGAGCCCGTTTGATGGCAATAGCCTCGCTCCCTATTACATGGAACTTAAACATAACTGGCGAAATGTGGGTGTACTAATAGGTACACCACTGCCTAACCTTTCTGGGATTACATGCGTGATGTTATGTTATGTATTTTTGTTACTTGTAACTTTCAGAATGTACTCTTAACTTGAATAAATGACTGTTGATTTTGATTTTTAACCCCCGACGCAAAAAGAGGGGTGTTATAAGTTTGACCGCAATGTGTGTGTGTGTCTGTCTCTGGCACCGTAGCTCTAAAACGAGTGAACCGATTTGGATGCAGTTTTTTTTTATTTGAAAGCGTTTCTTGGCGATGGTTCTTAGATACGTTTTATCAAAATCGGTCTAGCCATTTACTAGATATGGGGGATGAAAGTGGGTATGAAAAATCGAATATTTTCAAATATACCCAAGTGGGCCATCTAATGAAAGTGCATGTGGATAATAAAATTAGACATGTTTTATCAAAATCGGTGTAGCCATTTACTAGATATGGGGGATGAAAGTGGGTATTTATCTTTCATGTTTTATTTTTTCGTTGGGAGTTTTTTTAATTTTAAATTTAATTTTAATTATTAATGTTTACTTTTAAAATTTTCCACAGAAAGTAAAGTGCGAATGGATTCAGCGGAGGTACACAGGCTAATAACAAATACGAACGAAGCCATAGATCGTTTGAAGGAGCAAAAGCTAAAAGTTCAGTGCGATCTGGAGAACAAAGTAGTACCTCAGATTAGACTGTATCAGAACAGGTTAGTTTTACCAAAAACAACTTAATTTTAGTGAGGTTAAGATTCATTTTAAAATAACTATAAGTCAAATCGAAATCTTGAAGTTGTGAAGTGAGAAATATTGTATCAGAAATTCAGAACAAGTCAGCTGTACTAAAATCAACTTAAATTCGAGTGTGAATAAGGTTCATTTTAAAATGACAAGCAGTGTAGTGTAGTGGTAACATTATGATTTATTCTTTGGTTTCATACATCACACTGCTTGCCAATACACCTCTGCCCTACCCTTTGAGACACACAGGCGTGATGTAATGGTATTTGTAACCCCCGACGCAAAAAGAGGGGTGTTATAAGTTTGACCGCAATGTGTGTGTGTGTGTCTGTCTGTGGCACCGTAGCTCTTAAACGAGTGAACCGATTTGGATGCAGTTTTTTTTTATTTGAAAGCTAGTTTCTTGGCAATGGTTCTTAGATACGTTTTATCAAAATCGGTGAAGCCATTTACTAGATAGGGGGGTGAAAGTAGGTATTTATCTTTCATGCTTTTTTTTTTCATTTATAATTTTTAAATTTAATTTTAATTATTATTTCCAGAATACGTAAACTAGAAGACGTAGATAACAAACGTCTAGAAGTGCTACGCGCTTACAGCGAGGACGCGTACAAAGCGGTTATATGGCTGAGAGAGAACAGAGAAATGTTCGAACACCCTGTTCACGAACCTATGATGCTCGAGGTATGTATTCATAGGCCTGAGGGATGGCCTGTGGGGCTGCGGGACTGTCGGGGCTGCGGGACTGTTCGAAAGAGATACCGTGGCCCTGGAACACAAAGGGCAAAGAAGGAACATGGATGGGTTTTAGTCAGTAAGAGTCTGACACTGCCTCCCACTCCACCCAGAGCGGGAGAAGTCATTTGATGATTTCCTATCCGTAATATAAAAAAAAAGGGATGGCCTGTGGACGGTGAGTAGTGGGCTAGCTCGCCGTCCGTCCGTCTTATGACGACAGGCCGTGTCGACGGCGCGTTCGTGTTCCACGCGCGCCTCACAGAGATGTCAGCAACAGGGAGGGGCCCGCAAGGGGCGATGCCTGCCGGGGCTGCGGGACTGTTCGAAAGAGATACCGCGGCCCTGGAACACAAAGGGCAAAGAAGGAACATGGATGGGTCAGTAAAAGTCTGACACTCCATTCCACTCCGACCCACTCGTTTTTTTTAAAGTGGACCATCAGTCTCCTCTTCCCAACGCACAGGGCAGTCATCTATGAAACACCAACTGCAATAGGGAATATGCATGTAATTTTTTCTTCACTTAAATCAATAAAATACAATACCCAAGAAAATAATTAAAAGTTATGTTAAACTACTGCTTGTCGCTCAAAAAATAAATTAAACTCTTACAATTTTCTACGACAGTTCAAACGTCCGTGACTGTCGCGGCCATTCATGTCATGTTATGTGACGTCATTTAGCTCTATCTGCCTTGTTTACATCTAATTTTTTACCCTTAATATATTAATTTGGCAAATTACATGTCCTTTATTCAAGTAAACATTGCAATAACAATATTATAATAAAATATTAGTGAAACTTTAAATACTTTTCAAATAAAAGTGTTTCTTTGACACATAGTATTTGACGTCACTACCGGCGTTATCGAGGGGCGATGCGTTTTGAGTTTGCGTTCCGTTTCACCAAAAATACGCTACATGAAATATTAAATTGTAAAGTAAGTGTTGTATTAGAAAATTAAACAAGTGTACCACAATGTTTTTATGGACCAATACAAGGCATTTTTAAGAAATAATAAAAGTTTTGTATTTCTTGCATATTCCCTATTGCCAAAATATCTTAGTACTGATTTGATTATTGATAATGAAACCAGAAAACCTTGACAGTCCAATGACCCGGTAAAATTGTGCAGTTTTAATTAAATCATTTGACTGATTAGATTATTATAATATTTCTTATCAACAGTTTAAGTTTTATATCTTGAATTCTAGCCGCAGTTATTAGAATAAACTGATAACAATTGCAATGCCTAAAGGACTATGTACTTTTGGGACAACCCCTCAATAGCAAAAAAAGATATATCATTACATAACATTATAGACAGTTAGTCCTGGTAGTCAGAAAGGGGTATTGTGGTACCCAGCCTCTGGGATGTGGAGGTCAGATAGTCAGTCGCTGCATGTAGAATACTGGTATTCAGCTGCATCCAGTTAGACTGGAAGCCGACCACAACAGCTGGGAAAAGGGTAGGCAGATGATTAATGTACCTTAAAGTTATCCTTTTTCTTTTTTTAAAAACGTTGCTCCACTAGGAATTTCTCCTGTATCGTGGGTGCGTCTACAAACATTTAACGTCACATACACAAACAGCCAGATCCGGAACAACTACCTGTAGGCCATACAAATATTTGTTCCGTGCGGGAATCGAACCCGCGACACGAAGCGCAGCAGTCAATCGCTTAGCCACTGCGCCAACCGTGCGTCAAACCATGTCCTCTTTCATTGTACATCGCAATCGATAGAACAAAAAAAAAAAAATCAGCGGTCCAACGTTTTTGAATTTAGAATATTTATTTTGTCCACATATCTGACATTCGTTAATGCTGTCAAGCAGATGCTATCGTGCACGCAAAACTATACCTAAGGCGCGAATTACACAGAAACGGCGTAAGGTGCGGCGCAGGCGTGGAATTTATAAGAAAACGAAAGAACGGCGTGCCTGCGCCGCGCCGCTTGAGTGTAATTTAGGACACGTCGCCTACGTACATTTTGTATGAAAATATTTTGAAGCGGCATCATGCCTGCGCCGCGCCTTCACCTTAAGCCGTTTCTGTGTAATTCGCGCCTTAGGTATAGTTTTGCGTGCACGATAGCATCTGCTTGACAGCATTAACGAATGTCAGATATGTGAACAAAATAAATATTCTAAATTCAAAAACGTTGGGCCACTGATTTTTTTTTTTTTGGCCTTGATAAAAGTACATTTTTGTCCACAGATAAGATTCACAGACCCAAAATTCGCGCGCTACCTAGAATCGACAGTCGCCGGCCGTGATTTAGCCGCGTTTACCTTTGAGTCGACTAAGGATATGAACCGGTTCCTGAGTGTAGTGCGCTCGGAGCTGGGTTTGAAGAGGGTCAACGCGATATGCAGTCAGGGGAACACGCCCCCAAGGTCTCAGAACATTCAGCAGTTGAGGTAAGACAATAAAGATGTTCCTGTTTTGGTAAATTAAGTAACCTCTCGGGGGTGGATGACAGGAGATATGTGCCGTCCTCCTCTTTTAATACAATAGGGTAGTTGACACCATTCAATAATAATTCCAAGACACAACTTCTCTAAAAAAACTCTTTATTTTAGACCTGATAACCCGATTAAATTTCAATTAATTTCAAAATTGGATTTTTAGTTACTTTGAAATCAATAAATAGTTGAGTTATTGAGTTGTCTAAATAGTGACGTCACAGCGTGCTATTACCATACAAAATATAAGGGGGAATCGCTTTTTGACAGCTTATAAAAAGTATGTCAATTGATTGGTGTGTCAACTACCCTATTACGTTTTTACAGGGGCGGATGGCACTACTTTTTCCATATGGGTGCCGTCCTCCCCTTTTAATACGACGACGGTCTTGTAGGGGAGGAAGGCACTATTTTTCCATGTGTGCCGTCATCCCCTTTTAATACAACTACGATTTTATAGGGGAGGATGGCACTAATTTCCATGTTGATTTTGATGAGAAATAAAACTGCACCAGTCAAAAATCTACACGTGACAGCCGGGACCAACGGCTTAACGTGCTTTTCGAGGCAAGGAGGAAACTGTATGTAACAGTTGGTCACCCATCCGCTGACCAACCTAGGCAAGCGAAGCTTAACCTGAAAATTGATCCGAGCGGCTGTTATTATTTAGCTACGAGCTCCTCCTACTTCTCATACATGTATAAAAACCCATTAACAATAAAGGGTGTAAAAAGTCCCTTAACGAAGCCGAAAGGCACTTGTTCTCGCCGTCATTGCGATCTTTTTTTTTGTTCTGAACCATACCTGGGAACCTTCTTACGGAGATATTGGAGGTCAAAGTTAAAAAATTTACACAAGTTTTTTTTTTAAACCATTTTTAAAGGTTTTAACTTTACTTTAATAAACTCCATGACCCGTTTACTATTCAAAGCATCCATCAGCACTAAGTTTTGAATGCGTTACATTGAGTTTTACAGAGAGACATTAAAAAAAAGCAGTTTCCCAGCAATAATGTTTGCATAGAGTTACTTAGTTTGATGTACAGAATGCTTGGTTGACGGCTTCGTGAAGGGTCTGTTTACACCATGTATAATATAATTTCAGCTACCTCGGATTCTACACGTACCTAGTAGACACGATATCGGCGCCGGACGCGATAGTCAACTACTTATGCAGGCAGTACAATGTGCACAGAATACCGATAGGCAACGATCACACCTTCAAAAACAGTGGAAATGTTCCCGCTAATATCAGTTACTATTTTACTGGTAAGTACAAAAAACATGGTCTAGTGGTCGCAAGCGCCACTGCTGAGCATAAGGTCCTGGGTTCGATTGCCGGGTCGGGCAAAGTGTTATTGGGTTTTTCCATCAGGGATTTCTCAGATGCAGTTTCAGTTCAGTATTGTTTGGTTTGTCATCATCTGCCTAGCCTTTTCCCAAACTATGTGAGGGTCGGCTTCCAGTCTAACCGGATGCAGCTGAATTTCAGTATTTTACATGGAGCGACTGCCTATCTGACCTCCACAACCCAGTTAGTACTTGATAATACGATACCCCTTGGTAAGACTGGTTGACTTTATGTGCCACTGACTACATGTAACGACTGTCAAAGATCTGCAAATGACAGTTGGTTTGTATGAGGCCAATAAATACTTTTTCTTTTGTTTTAACAGCTTTGCTTGGTCTGAGTTCATAGATCCGTACAATACTAGATGTAAAAATACCCTGAACGAAGCTGAAGGGCACTTGTTCTCCCTGTCGTTGCGATATTTTTTTTCTACTGGACCATACCTCGGAACCTTCTAGTTACGGAGATATCATCAATCTCTTACCCTTATCCCAATTCATTTGGCAGCGCATCATGTCTTCTTCTTCCATACTCCTCTATTCCACATTTTTTTTTAAAACAAGTTATTAATATTATAACTTTACTTTAAATACCTCCACGACCCCCGTAACATCCATTGCATCCATCAGCACAATGTTTTGAGTTCGTTACATTGAGTGCTACCGTAAAACGTGATATTTCACACCAAAAAAAAGTCGTTTCTCAGCAATAATTTTTGCGTGGAACTACTTACTTTGACGTTCACCATGCTTGGCTGACGGTTTCTTGAAGGGTCCGTTTATACCTTGTATATTTCTTGTATATTCTACATAATTGTGAACTATAAATAACACGGTAACTGCCATGTCAGGCAGTTACCGTGTTATGTGCTGCCTGGCACGTTTACAGTGTTCTTTTCTATTAGAAATGACTGACATAGCCCCAAGCAAGACATTCAACATTGCCTCTTACTTTTATATCTAGTATTTTTTTATGAAAATGAAAAAAAAAAATGTCACAGCTTTTTTTTTATCAAAATAAAGAAAAACGAAAACTTTTTTATACATAATTATTCAATATAAACCATTTGGAATCAATACGCAAGAAATGAAATTTGGATGATACTGAAAATGTACCTATTTATATATATCAATTTATGTTTACAAAATGGTATTTTCTTATTTATTTTTTTGTACTCTATCACAATGCTGTCCTATTTGACCCAAAGGTTGACTGGTAGAGAATGCCTTGTGGCATTAAGTCCGCCTATGTACCACTTTTGTACATGAAGTTTAAATAAATAAATAAAATATACCTTGGCAGTTAACGTGTTAACTATGTCAGATCACACACACCTCCGTACGAGCACTGTGGTTGATGTACAGAATGCTTGGCTGATGGCTTCGTGAAGGCTCCGTTTACACCTTGTATACAAATTGCTTTATTCTTTACAGAGGACCATAGATTCACAGTGCGCGTGTCGGCGTACAGCGGTGAGAAGTCGAGCACCATCATTGAGATCAGACCGCCCAAGTTGTGTGCCAACACCGTAGATGTGGAGGAAATCGATAATATTAAGAAACAGTGAGTTCATCTATTTTTAACCGTCGACGCAAAAAGAGGGGTGTTATAAGTTTGACTGCAATTTGTGTGTGTGTGTGTCTGTCTCTGGCACCGTAGCTCTTAAACGAGTGAACCGATTTGGATGCCGTTTTTTTTATTTGAAAGCTAGTTTCTTGGCGATGGTTCTTAGACCTTTACGTTTTATCAAAATCGGTGCAGCCATTTACTAGATATGGGGGATGAAAGTGGGTGTTTATCTTTCATGTTTTATGTTTTCGTTAGGGGTTTTTTAAATTTTAAATTTAATTTTATATTACATTTAAAAAAAAAAATAATTTTAGACTTTCGACGTACGATCAAACTGCACAAGGGCACAAGACAAAGATGCAGGAACTTGACAAAAAGATATCGACTCTCGAGAGCCAGTTGAACGCACTAAATATGAAGAGAAAAGATATCAACGAAGGCGTTGAGAAAGTAAGTAAAAGTAATACAAATTTCCTCTCCATAGGAAACGAACAAATTTAACTGGGGGGCAGGGGTGGGGGGGGGCAGGGGTGGGGGGGACAGAGGGTCAGAATTCGTCTGGATGGTCCTATAGGGGTATGAAGAACTGTGTACAGTCCTTCATCCCCTTAAAATAGGGAGGACCCACCGACCAAACGGGTGTTGTGTCTGGTGGGCTACTGCCCGATAGTTGTTGTTTGATTTTTCTATACACCGTGACTTTTTGGTCGTCTTACAAAGGCAGCCCACTTCATGTATCCAATGACTACTAAGCATTCTTAAAAAAAAAAGGTATTTATGAGATTTTAATTAAACATAAAAATATTATTCAATATTGGTACCTACAATACTGGACTCGAGCGCTGGGTAGGTATATTCTCCCGTTTGACACGTAAATATCATTAACAGGATGTCTCATAATTTTTTCTAATGTTAATTTATTTTTCTTTGTACTAATTACGGTAGGTAAAAAAAAAATGCGCCTAGAACTATTTTATGTCGGGCACATTGATGGACCACCTTTGTAAAACGACAAAATTTCTCAAAATCGGTGCAGCCATTTACTAGAAATGGGGGATGAAAGTGGGTATTTATCTTTCATCTTTTATTTTTTCGTAGGGGGTTTTTTAAATTTTAAATTTAATTTAAATTATTTGTTATAGGTACGAACAATACGCGCACAAATCCGCATTCAGACTAAAAAAGTTCAGGACATTGAAACGGAACCATCTTTCGACATACAACAGGAAAGGGACCGGACTAAAAAGAAACAGAAAGATTGTGTTCTTAAACAATGTAGACTTCACGGCGAGTTGAAAGAGGCTTTCAATACTTTGTGCTCGGAGATCATGAAGGCAGATATCTGGAAGGTTAGTCTACCATCTTGTTACAGCATCCAGGTTACTCCAACATCTGAACCATGGAGTTGGAGACACGCACCTCTGGTTTTTCGGATTCATTTATTTATTTATTTAACAATTTATGTAAGTACACACTAAATACAGAAAAGAAGAAAGGAACAGAAAATAATACAAAGGTGATGCTTATTTCTAAAGAAATCTCTTCCAGCATACCTGCGAAAGGAGATACATACTAAAAAAAGAGATGTAGACATAGTGTGTAAAAGAAGAAGAGAAAATTGAATACATAAAACAGAACTATTTAAAAATAATATACCATATATGGTATTCTTAAAACAATATACTAACAAAATTATAAATACAAAGACAAAACATATAACAATACTATTAATACATTTTTAAATGCACATCTTTATAATTTTTCCGCACACTAGGTAACTCCACTAATTAACTGAATGCATACCAGAAAAATGAATGCTGTGCAAAAAAACCAATTGATTAACAAAAAGTGTCCTACAAAAAAAACACACAAAACGAGATGACTTTTTTTATCGAATTCACACCAAAAATACGAATTGTTTATCAAAAATACTAACTTGCACTCTAAATTGTACAATCTTACTACGGAATTTCTAAAACTGATATCTAAAGGTAAAATGTCACAACAAAGTAAGTTTCCATTATCAATAAAAACGCTTTTGAGTTAGTTTTACGTATTTATTTTGAAAGCTCATGAAATTAAAATATTCTCCTAAAAAGTCAATATGTTGTGCTACAAGTTAGTGACAGAAACGAATCGCTGCAAAACCGACTCCACGTAGTCTTGTCTGCCCTACCCCTAGAGTGTAATTTAAGCCCGCGTAGGCGCGGAGGGGCGAGGCGGCCCGCGAGCTGACGAGCAGGTGGTTTTAACGGTCGCCGCCGCGGCTGAGGCTGGTCGGCTGAAGCCAGCCAGCAAGCCGAGGCTGCGGTGGTGAACGTAAACCCATCTGCGACGATAAGCTCGCGTGGGACCGTCGGAGCCCCGCAGCACCGGAGCCGTGACAGAAACCAAACGTGTTTTGTGTACTTAATTACTGATTAAATTGGGTTTTATTTAGAATAAACGATGTTCATAAAAGTAAATTAGGTGATGGTTTTCCTTAAAAAAGTTTTAATATGTTTGTTGAACTAAGGAATTGTTAAATATACTATTTTGATAATAGTTATTCGTTCAGTAAAACAGTTCTGCCTATACCATTAAACAATATGTTTAATTTGATTTATTTAGTGTGCATAATTTGTGTGCAAGTCAGTATTTTTGGTTTAACTTAGAAATATTTTGTTCGAAAAAAGGAAATATTCAGATATCGATTTAAATACATGCCTTAATACAATAAAATAAAAAATGATAATAACTTATGCAACTATGACGAAATGGAAAGATAATGTTCTTTCACTTTTCTTTTGAAAACTGCAACAGTTTGGCAGTCCCTAATGTCAGGCGGAAGTGAATTCCACAGCCGCACGGCGTGAACAGTGAAGGAATAGGAGTAGAAGTTGGATGTACTGATACTGTTAGCCTGTGTCATCCCACTGCTGGGCAAAGACCTCTCTCCATGACTTCCAAATTCTTCGATCCAGAGCCAATGTGGGCCACTGGTCGTTAGTTTTGTCCAGCTGTTTCCGCCATCTCTTGCGAGGCTACCGCGTCGCCTTCTGGCTGTGTCGGATTCATGTGCGTATTGTAAAGGGTGTAAAAAGACCCTTAACGAAGCTGAAAGGTACTTGTTCTCCCCGTCATTGCGATCATTTTTTTGTTCTAGACCATACCTTGGAACCTTCTAGTTACGGAGATATTGGGGGTCAAAGTTCCAACTTTTTCACAAGTTTTTTTTTAAATACATGTTTCTAATGTAAGATTTTTACTTTAAACACCTTCACGACCCCCGTACTATTCAATCCATCCACCAGCACAATGTTTTGAGTGCGTGACATTGAGTTTTACCGTAAAACGAAATTTTTCACCCCAACAAAAAAAGTCGTTTCCCAGCAATAATTTTTGCGTAAAGTTACTTAGTTGGATGTACAGAATGCTTGGTTCACGGCTTGGTGAAGGGTCTGTTTACACCCTGTATAATTATCACTTACTTCGGTGAAGGAAAACATCGTGAGGAAACCAGCATGCCTGAGAGATCTTTCTCGACGGCATGTAAAGACAAGTCAGAGGCCCATGGGCTGCATAAAAGCTCTGACACCAGGTTGTTGTGTTGTGTTCGGAGATCATGAATGCAGATGTTTGGCATGTAAGTGGGCACTTAGGTAAGTAAGTCTGAATATGTAAGCAGCTGTGAGGAAAGTTTTACTTCTAGATTTAAACTAGAGTGATCTCATATAATTAATTCGTTAATTTATTTATTAGATTAAACCATTTTAAATCGACTTCTAAAAAAAGAAGGGGTTATGTATTCCACCAGCATCTGTTTCTTTTAGTTTATGTTCACCGATTTCTCCGTGATTACTGGTCCGATTTATGTGATTCTTTTTTCATTTGTTAGAGGAAGGTCGCGCGGCGGTCCCATATAATCTATATTGACTTTGCTTAGATACTTTATGAGTTATCCTCTATAATATGCTTTTTTTTCTTCTTCATCTATGTATGCTAATATTTTCTAGTTACAATGTAAAATTGATACTTGACAAGGATTTGTGTGAAATAACACAATTAAAAAGGATAAAAAAATAAGTACACAATTATTCAAAGAAAATGCAGGTAAAAAAAACAAAATTAGGTTTTAAATTAAAATTTATTTATTCCTAAGTACACTAATTTCGCTCAGTTAATCTATTGTAATGTCTCATGCCAAATAATGTTATTTGATATGTTTGATCATACACGGTGTAAAGGAACACTACACGAGGCCGTCAACCAAGCATTCTGTACATCAAACTAAGTAACTCGAAGCAAAAACTATTGCTGGGGTACGACTTCTTTTTGGGGTGACAAATCACGTTTTACGGTAGGACTCAAAACATTGTGCTGATTGATTCATTGAATAGTAAGGGAGTCGTGGAGGTATTTACAGTGCAGTTACAACATTTAAAACTTGTGAAAAAGTTGGAACATTAACCCCCAATATCTCCGTAACTAGAAGGTTCCCAGGTATGGTCTAGATTGAGTAATTATTGCAATGAGACTAAGTGCCTTTCGGCTTCGTTAAGGGTACTTTTACACCCATATTTTACATAAAACAGCCGTCAGACTTCCAAAGTACAGACAATAAAAGCATATAAATACTACGATCCCTCTCCCTTCAAAAATCTTTGACGCACAGTAAGATCAACACCGACATTCCTACCCTCCTTATAAAATCCATTATTATAATACTCTTCAATTTCCACCAACGTTCTACCTTTCGTTTCTGGCACACACATACATACAACGCAAGCAGCGACTATGGTGTATACCCCATAGATTAAAAAAGCCCCCCACATGTTTATGTAGACGCACAAGTACGGAAAAGTCTTTAAAGCTGACGAGTGATATATACAAGTGCAGATGACGAACAAGCAACCGCCAATGCCTCTGTGTTTAACAGGCATCAGTTCTGTGGCTACAGTGAACCCTATACCGCTTGAACCAAGACTGATAAATATCATAAAACATACTATTAAGTAAGCCCCCAACATTGAGTCTCTCTCCACAATATCTACACTTTGCAAATATGTGAGTAAAGCAGCCGAATTCATAAAAATGGCTGCCCCAAACATACTCGACAGTAAAACCTTTTTGTTACTGAAGTACCTAATTAAAACAGTCGTAATACAGAATCCAATGAAAAATGTCATGTCGATAATAAATTTTATGTAATCGTTCTTATTGCTAGTGGCTTTAAGGGTAATATCGCTTGAATAAATTAATACGACCATTCCCCCTGAACAGTAGAATATGCTGAGTAACACAAATGTATGTAAAGATGGTAAGTAGAAGTCTCTTCTGGTCACTGTTGCTCGTAAATCCTTGGCCCATTTATTTCCAGGTTCGATTACCGAACTTTCCTTTTGAGCGCTAATCAAAGCGTTGAGCTCTTTCATAGATTCTTTATCAGTTCCACGAAGTTTTTTAAACGTCTCCTCACACTCTTCAAATCTGCCCTTATAAGCTAGCCAAGCTGGGGATTCGGGCCAAGTGCAGCCAATAGCCAACGCCAGTATGCAAGGGCCACACATAATCAGTCCAGCTGTTTTCCAATGCAGATATCTGCCTATAATACCAACTATGGACATGCCAAAAGCTTGGCTTGAGCCGTATAGCAACAAACATATGTTTCGATACTTTGGTTCGACCATTTCGGAGAGGCCCAAGAAGCTGACTGCTAGTAGGCTATGGCCTCCTAAGCCGTGGAAGCATTCTCCCATTATAAGTACGGTGATACTCTTGGCTGCGTAAGTGAAAGCCCACCCTATGATGATGAGAATACAGCTCATAATGAAGGCAAATTTCCGGCCTTGGTATTGCATTAGGAAAGGCATTAGGAAGCTTGGGATGCCTGCTAGACCGTGGACGGAACCTGGAAAGAAAGTTCCTATTAATATTAGGGTCCGACTGCAAGTTCGATTTTAGATTCGGCCAAAAAATCTAGTTTCGGCCAAATAATCTAGTTTCGGCCAAAAAATCTAGTTTCGGCCATAGTTTCAATTTCGGCCCCACTGAACCTCAATATTCGGGAATTGTCGTATGTCTTAAGCTAACTTCGGGTGAGTTTATTGCTCGTGATTGCTAACTGAGTTCGGCGCCTTTTTTGGCTTTTTTATTATTATCGTTTTTAATTTATTTAACACGTGTTAACTGTCTTATACAAAATGTAAACGGACCCTTCACGAAGCCGTCAATCAAGCATTCTGTACATCAAACTAAGTAACTCTTTATTACGTAATATTATTACTGAGAAACATTTTTTTTGGGGTGAAAAACCACAGTTTTCTATATAACTCAGTGTACTGTACATGTGAGCCATGACACCGAAAAAGAAGCTCTTAAAATCTATTGAAAAGTTTAGCCCCAAAAAAGAAATAATTTATTGTTAAAAAACTCCGATTACAACTATTGATATACGATAAATATGATCAATAAAATTAAATCGATAATCCTTCAAATGAATCATAATTGATAAATCTAATTAACATTTTCCTAGAATCTAATTTCATTTTTGGAAGGGTAATCCCCGTTCTTGTTGTACAGAAGCTAGCACATCAAGCTAGATGTCAAATTTCTTTAATAATAGATCTTCAACTTGTATTAGACAAACACTAATCCCATCGACAAACTGTTACGCAGTTTGGTGGGTGCATAAAATTTATAAAATTTTTGGTCCTGATTAAATTATTTATTTATTTACTTTATTGTTCAAAGTTGATTTCACTCTAACTAAGGTTGATGTAACACCAACCTCATTAGGTGGGGTTACCTCCATGAAACAGCAGCGGGGTGTGGTTGGAGCTGTAAAAATACTGCCCGGATTTGGATGAAATATATAACCTGGATTAACACACAGGATACTTTTTAACCCAGTAGTACGATCCCGTGGGGCAATAACTAATGCTAGGATAAAATTATATGAATCCAATTTCAAATCTAAAACTAACTAGGTCTTAAAAGAAACATACCAATCCATGATGCGTTGTCCAAATCCAAATTTATGATGGTATTGTTAGATTTGAACTGCTGTAGCAAAACCCCGGGGTACGCCACGACCCCACCGGCCGAAAACGCCGCCAAGTGCGCTGACCCCGCCACTAAGAACTGCAAAAAATCATAACATCACGCCTGTAATCCCCGAAAGAGGAGAGAGGAGCTCGTGGCTAAATAATAACAGCCGTTCGGGTCGATCGTTATGTTAAACCGCGCTTGCCTAGGTTGGTCTGAGGATGGGTGACCACCTATTACGTACCGAGTTTCCTCCGTGCCTCGGAAAGCACGTTAAGCCGTTGGTCCCGGGTGTCATTTTTAGATATTTGACAGTCGTTAGGTACTTATAGTCAGTGGCCCAAAAAATCTGACAACCAGTCTTACCAAGGAGTATCGTATTACCCAGTACTGACTGGGTTTTGGAGGTCAAATAGGTAGTCGCTCCATGTAAAATACTGGTATTTAGCTGCATCCGGTTAGACTGGAAGCCGACCCCAATATAGTTGGGAAAAGGCTAGTAAAATGAGACGAATCCCCGAAAGGAACGCATAGGAACTTTAGTACACCCACATTTCGCCATGTTTAACATAACACATATAATAATATCTGTAATCTCCGAAGGGATAGGCAGAGGTTTACCTAATAATACACTCACATTTCGCCAGTATGTTAAGTCCCATGTTATGGGGGGCCAAGGTAATTGCCATAACCGGATACCGGAAATTGAGAAATTCCTGATGGAGAAACCCAATTGCAGTTTGCCCGATTGCCAAGATACCCGATGGTCAAGTTCCAAGTCAATCCAATATTTCCATTATTTGAGTCCCTTTCATTTGTTGAGACGAATTTTTTTTTTTTTTTTTTTTTTTAGTAGCCTGTACTGTCCCACTGCTGGGCAAAGGCCTCCCCCAATTCCTTCCATGTGCTCTTTTCTTGTGCCACCTCGAACCAGCCCTCGCGGTAACCGTCCAGATCGTCTCGCCACCTCTTTCTGGGCCGGCCTCGGCGGCGCCGTCCGTCTTCCGGCAACCATCGCGTGGAGACTTTTGCCCAGCGGTCATTGTGCATGCGGCTAACGTGACCCGCCCAATCCCATTTTAGCCTAGCAGCCTTCTTGCCGACGTCTACTATGCCAGTTTTGGAACGCAGCGTGGTGTTACGAACCCTGTCCTGTCTTTTGACACCCAGAATGCTGCGTTCCATTGCCCTTTGGCAAACTCCAAGGCGGAACTTCTGAGTCTCGGTGAGTGACCAGGTCTGAGCACCGTAGGTTAGGACGGGCAGAATGCACATGTCGATGAGTTTGCGCTTCAGGGAGATCGGAAGATCACCCTTCATTAGCGTCTTCATGGACCAGTAGCTTTTCCAAGCGTTTTCGACTCGGCGATCGATTTCTCTTTCTTGCCTGAGACGAATACGAGAAATAAAATGACGTCACTCTAAAGCGTGTTTTTTTTAATCTATACAATGTCGCCCATGCGCATGTGACCGCCCGTAATTTTCTGAATATTCATGAAGAATTGTCGAAAATAAACTTCAAAAGGGGGGGTCTATCTATAATATTTTTCATGTTATTCAATTTTGAATTTTTTAAGTAGAGTTTGTAGATTTGCTTTCTATTTTTTGACACATCTCCGAAGTTTATGGGTTGATTTGAATTCTGTTTATTAATTCTAAAAGCTTATGAGTTATTTTAACAGGTTAATTAACATTTTTACTAAAAATTATCGACTACGAAAAAAAAAACGGAATCGAAGTCATTTTTTCGGTAATTTTTTTAATATTTATTTTAAAAAAACTTGTGTAAGTCCATAAATTATCCCGATAGGACGACTTTTTTAATCATTAGTTGTAAGCTACTACATAACAGCTACAAATTCATAGAACATTGTTGATACCTAACTGTAACTAAATCCAAGGTAAAACTCTAAAACTCCGATGAGTCAAATTTAGGAAAAGAAAGAATTTAGAAAAATGTGAAAGTCAATTGAATGTTGCTCTTAGCAGTGAGTACTAAAAGGTTAAATTAATAATAAGGATGATAATGGAATTAAAAGCAAACAAGCAATAGAGAGATTTTTACTAAAAAAATAAAAAATACAAGAATTTTAATTAATTAGATTTTCGAAATGGCCCCCACCCTCCTGTAAACAAACCAAAGCTCTCATGGCAACACTTTTGATTGTACGACGTAATTCTTCAAGGTTTTCTTTTATTTCCACAGCAGCAGCAAAAATCCTAGCCGTTAATTGCTCGCGGCTTTCGATGGGCACGGCATACACTTTTTGTTTCATGTAGCCCCAAAGATAAAAATCTAAGGGTGTAAGGTCGGGAGATCGCGGCGGCCAAGCAATGGCACCTCTTCTGCCAATCCACCACGGATAATTTTGATTTAAATAATCACGAAATAGTCGTGCAAAGTGTGCTGGAGCTCCATGTAATTGCAGATACATCCGCCTTCTTGTTTCCCGCGGTACTTACTCCAAAAGCAACGGCAACGTATTGACTATAAAATCTAAAAACGCGTGTTGATCTAGTCTGTTTGGTAACACAAAAGGGGCAATAAGTTCATCGTCAATCATTCCAGCCCATACATTTATGGAAAATTGAATCTGGAAAGTTGTTTCCCTAATGACATGTGGATTTTCAGTGGCCCACACATGGAGATTGCGATGATTTGTTATACCCGCCCTTGTTTTTTCTTTAGAGATAGGTATCAACAATGTTCTGAGATTTTGTAGCTGTTATGTAGTAGATTACAAGTAATGATTAAAAAAGTCGTCCTATCGGGATAATTTATGGACTTACACTAGTTTTTTTAAAATAAATACACATTTTTTACCGAAAAAATGACTTGGATTCCGTTTTTTTTTTCGTCGTCGATATTTTTTAGTAAAAATGTTAATTAACCTGTTAACAATAACTCATAAGCTTTTAGAAATAATAAACAGAATTCAAATCGACCCATAAACTTCGGAGATGTGTCAAAAAATAGAAAGCAAATCTACAAACTCTACTTAAAAAATTCAAAATTGAATAACATGAAAAATTTTATAGATAGACCCCCCCTTTTGAAGTTTATTTTCGACAATTCTTCATGAATATTCAGAAAATTACGGGCGGTCACATGCGCATGGGCGACATTGTATATGTAAAAGGAGAACTGACTGACTGACATATCAACGTACAGCCGAAACTACTAGGGCTAGGAATGTGAAATTTTATACACGGCTTCCTATTATAATGCAGGGGAGCACTAAGAAGGGGTTTTTGGAAATTTAACCTTTAAGGGAGTGAAAAGGGGGAATGATTGTCAAATTCTAAAATAACGCGAGCGAAGCCGCGGGCAAAAGCTAGTCTGTAATATTTTATTCTTGGCAACGACAGATTACATCAATTAAATAATCATATTACAACTTCCCAGTTTTTGAAGTTTTCCGTAGTTGTGGAAAAAATCGGTATAGTCGTTTTTGAGATAATTACAATCAAGTTGGCGATATTAATAACTTTCGCTATGAAACTCACATTCGAATCGTAAAAAAAACACAACTTCCTAAAAAACAGTAGACAGACTATTTGGCAGTATGTCCGAAGGTTTTTTTTTTGTTAATAAGGTAAAAAATACCGTTCTTTTTGCATTTTTTAAAGCGGTTAAAATAATATAAAAATAAACTTACTTGACGTGCAATCGGCGGAATATTCATCTTCACATATTCTTCGACTATTTATTTCTCAAATTATTTCTTTATTCCTTTCGTCCATCGACCCGTGTCTTGTCTTCATTGCATGTTGCATCTAAGTATCAAGATGCGTCTGTTAACTGTTATTTAAAGGAAAAAGGGCGAATGAACGACGAGTCGTATTTATTGTGTAAAGGTTTGCTCAGACACCACTTTTGCACAGCAATTTTTAAGCATCAAATCAAATGAAATCAAATAATTTATTCGTATAATATGGGTTAGTAGGTGGTATATATAAATGTTACATTACATAATATAACAGTAAGAATCCTCATATTGACCATTTCTGGTATACGAAATATAAAATAAAAGCTTATGACAAAGAAACGAATGGGTGACATATCTGTACTCTTTTTCATTGTATAGGTACTAACTTAACAAATTATTGCACTAGTATAGGAAAATAATGAGGTGTTACAATAATTATCGATTCTTATAACTAAGGTATTCCTGGCCCTGCAGTCTCGACATTAGATAGCGACAAAAATCGGTCGCTAAGTCATATCGTTGTCAAATTCCTTTAATGGATTTTCTACTTTATTTCCAAAGGATAAGGTTGAAAATCTAGTAAAGAAATTTGACATCGATTACACTTAACGACCGATTTTTGTCGTTATCTAATGTCGAGACTGCAGGGCCTGGGTCGTGTAGAAACATTTATTGGCTAACCAGGCATACATTTTTTTTCGGAATAAAGTAATCTTTGCAATCGTTATGTTTCTAACCAGTCCCCTTGTAAAAAGGCGAGTGTTTATGAGTGCGCATTATAGTCGCGGATAGGGAATCCAATGCTACATCAAAATCGCAATCCCGCAGGCCTGCGAGAAGTGCGAGATTGAGGTCATCAATCCCGCGGGACTTGCGGGATTGAGTTTTTTTTTAAATATTCTTCTGTTTTGAGTAGTTACATATTTTAAAAAAAAATTAATAAAAAGAAGTATTTTTTTAATTTTTATTATCATTATTAATAATAAGTAGAGTTGACTTTTTACTAATCAACAATTGAATTAATGATGCTTTAGAGGTAAATCGCCGCGAAGGTAAATCCCCGTGCCGTGGGGAAATCCCTAGTCATAGAGTATTTGAACTGACATTGATACGTTCCGTTCGGAAACAGAATTCACACAACATAAAATTAAAATTCAATTTTTTTTAGCTGTAATTTAAAAACTGAAAACTAAAGTATTTTTCATACAAATGCTATAGAAAAGTTGCGCACGAGTTCCATGGGAAAGTTGTTAAAGCACTTATTAATGAGGCAGTGCTGGGTCATAAAAATAATCAGAACGTCGTCTTGAGCTCAAATATCATCAAATATCAATCCCGCAAACATGAGGGATCCAGCATGAGTAATCCCGCAAAAACGGTGCGGGATCCCGCGGGATTGGATTCCCTAGTCGCGGATTATACAAGCTTAGTTCTTGTTTACCCTAAACATTGTTGTTATTATTATAGACAACTCTTACTGCAGAACACACACTGAAATCGCCAAATCATCGGTCCTTGATTAAGTGTGCGAAGTTTCAATTCAATCCGACGTTTTGCATGCATGTTTAGTTTGGACGACAAAGCTTGGTTAGCTAAGTGACGTCATTCTAAATCCAACATGGTGGACTAGTTATTTTTATGCATTCCCATGATATGCTAATCAAATGTAAGAATTTGCTGAGAAGAATACGAAAAAAAAATTACGTCAGTCTAAAGCGTGTTTTTTTTAATAGACAGTAAAATTTTTCACATTACGTGTATTACTATGGCCGATTACAAGATTGACGGTTACAAGGCACGTGTTTTTCGGCGTTTTCAAAACTCATGTCTGAACACTCCTTTAAAATGAAATTACAAAATTGTGGGCCTGTCCCAAATTACCGGTTTGGCATCTGATATACCTTTTTCGATTGGAAGTCGGATAAATGATTTTTATGAGACTTTAATCTTTTACCTTATGTTTTTTTTTTGGCAAAATTGCCTTAATTCCTTATTTTTAGTTTAAATTACACACAAACTGCATAACGTAATTCCCCAAAGAGTTAGGCGGAGGTATACCTACATTCGCATTTCGCTTGTTATGTCTTAGTCCCATATGGGGGCGAGCCTATTGATATCAATCGGGCACAAATCCAAACTCCGGGCTAGTAATAAGAAACGCCTAGAATGGGACACCCGATAAAACTTTCTCTTTCTTTTTTTTTTCTTTCTTTCTGTGTTCTTAACAAACTAAATATAAAGGGTAAAGGGTCTCGTATTACCCAATTAGTGGATATTGGAGATCAGCATAGCTATTCACAAACGCTTCGATTCGGAAAGGTATGTCTATCTCGCTCGCTTTCGTAATGCCAAAAAGAGATAGACATACGACTTGTCGAATCGAAATCGAATCGAAGCTATGAAGACAGGCAGTCGCTCCATGTAAAATACTAGTATTCAGCAGCATCCGGATAGACTGAAAGCCGACCCCAACATAGTTGGGAAAAGGCTAGAAGAATGATGGTTCATAGAATAATATCCTGTAACGGTATAGTGCTTACCACAGTCTGGAGTAAAATGGCTGTGTAGCTTTTGGAAGGACGGGAAAAGAAGACTATATTAACTAAATTAGGGTTCCGATGTTGTTAAGCTAACGCACACACACACTCATACTCATTTATTTCCAGGCAACTTTGTCCCATAGATATACACCGTGACTTTTTAGTCGTGTTATAAAAGGTGGTCCACTCAATATATCCAACATAAAATACCTCTAGGCGCGATTATTACTTTTTTACCATTAATTAAGATAATGGTACAAAGAAAAATAAATAATACATTACAATTATGAAACATCCTGTTAACAATGTTTACGTGTCAAACGGTAGAACATACTTACCTAGCCGCACGAGTCGAGTAGATCATCGCTTGTAAGAGGGTGTTTTAATTACGTCATGCGTCATAATAATCAATAATATTTTTATTTTTAAATTATTCAAATCTCATAAATACCTATTTTTTATGAATGTTTCGGAAGTCATCGGATACATGAAGTGTGCTGCCGTTGTAAGGCGATTAAAAAGTCACGGTGTATAAAAAAAGAGTGAAAAGCGCGCTAAAAGAGTATCCAAGGAGTTTCTGCCCGTTCTTCTCCATGGCTTTGGAATGGGCAACTACAAGTTATTATGCCTTGTGAGTGGGACTGTAGCTACATTTTATAGTTGTCTTTGTTTTGACAATTCAAAAATGCCTGTAACTGGCCTACTTGAAATAAATGCTTTGATTTTGGTTGATTTTGCATGTTACTATGGATCCCTAAAAATTAAAAGAAAACATCCCATTAACAAAACATGTTTCATATGAACGTAATATTTATTTTATGTTTGTTTACAGACAAAACTCGAGTTCTTCAGAAACGGTATCGTTGATCAAGAGAATGAATTGCGAGAGTTGAAGAATGAATTGAGAAATGTGCAGGTGAGGACAATTAATATTTATACAAGGTGTAAGGGACACCGATGGTAATACGGTTACCACGTATTCGGTACATCATTCTGGCCAATGAATGAAATTTTGAGTGAGTTATCTGCAGGGTGTAAACGGTGCCTTCACGAAGCCGTCAACCAAGCATTATGTACATCAAACTAAGTCACCCTACACAAAAAATATTGCTGGGAAACGACTTTTTTTTTTGGGTGAAAAGTCACGTTTTACGGTGAAACTCAATTTAACGCACTCGAAACTTGGTGATGATGGATGCTTTGAATAGTAAACGGGACATGGAGGTAATTAAAGTAAAGTTAAAACCTTAAAAAGTGGTTTTAAAAAAAAACTTATGAAAAAATTGGAACTTTGACTTCCAATATCTCCGTAACTAGAAGGTTCCCAGGTATGGTCCAGAACAAAAAAATGACCGCAATGATGGGGAGAACAAGTGCCTTTCGGCTTCGTTAAGGGTCTTTTTACACCCTTTATGCATACATTGTGGAAGGGACACCGATGATAATACGGTTACAATAGTGTCATCCGTCTGTCCATCCGTATTCCGTCACGGCATACGAGTCGGTTTTACAGCCTAAGCGCGATAACACGCTCGCGGGCACCCCTGCTGTGGTACGGGTCGTCAGTGGGGTAGGACAGTAGAGGGACAGGCTGGGTCTAAACGAGATCATTATTAAGGTGCGACCGAGTCGCCTCTCGGTCTCAACTATATTACTTACGCTTTTTCCCTTTCTTTTGTTCATTTCTTGACATTTTTTTATCCTTAGCCTATAATGTCCCACTGCTGGGCAAAGTCCTCCCCCATATCCTTCCACGCTGATCTCCGTGCGGTTTTCTCCGGCTCTGTCACAAACGCTTCTAAGTCGTCACGCCAGCGTTTTCTAGGCCTCCGTCGTCGACGAGGACTGCTTGTCGACTCGATAAATAAACGTATTATAATTTTAATTACAGGCAACCCTAGAAAACATAGAGAACCAACTAACCAGAGCCAAGTCGAGCGCCAAAGAGAAACTCGTTGAAGCCAAAAGGTGTTGCAACAACAAATTACCTCAAGACCCAGATTTTCCGTATAAAGAAGACTTTGATATACTGCCTTCAGATGTAACCAGATTACAGGAACATTGCTATGAATTGCAAACTAGGGTTGATTTTATGGATAAAGGGGATGAACAAGTGAGTCTTTAAATATTTTGACGGTTAAATGTCATATGGGGCATTGAGCGTGCGTTTCATTTTGAACTTTGGGCGCTGGACATAAGATTGCAAATTCAACAGTTCGCTCAATATCTCTTACAGCATTTCAAATTTCCACAGTCGATTTAGTTATTTAATACTAGGTTTTGCACGAGGCTGCGCCCGCGTGGAGTTCCGTAATGTCCCACGGGATCGTACTACCGGGATAAAAAGTAAGTTAAAAACTATCTGTGTGCCAAAGGACATGTCCGGAAATGGTTTTTTATTATTTAATAATTCTAACCAGGGTAAGTTAAATATATTTGGAAAGACATCTCAAAACCTAGTGCTTCTAACTATATCATACATTTTTAAAGCCCTCCAATTTTAAAAAAAATCGTTTTTTATTTTAGTGAGAATTTACTTCTAAAACGAACAAACCTTTCTAATTTTCTAGGTTAATAAAGTGAACACACCCAAAAAAAAGTTAACTTATTAAAATTGACACAGGGGAACTGTCATTACTGTCAGTGTCAATCAATATTTGATTTAGATTTAGTCTGTCATCAATGTAAATAAAACAATAATACAATCGCTATTACATTATTTTAGTCAAACATGTGTAGCATTATCCATCAAGATCTGGGACCACACTGTATAATTATGGTGACTTCACTGAATGTTCACGTGTAAATTACAATATTTAACTAAGCAAGAAGTGCATGTTTCAGCATATTACACAAGAGCTTATAATCAGCAGAAGATAATGAATAATAATGTTATATACTGATTGAAACCATTGTTCAAATACCTAGGAGAATTCCTTTTATTTACTGGAAATCGAGATCCGTGTGGATGAAAAGCCCTTCGAAAATTATGCTATTTAAAAATTGATTAATACCAAGCTATAATTGAACGCAAATGTACGGTTTTGTTATGAATAAAACTCAAGTTTTTAAATAGTATTTATTTATTGATATTCTTCATTTTCAATGTCTTCTCTTATTAAAATATTGTCGATAAATTGAGCAGGTAGAGATATATAATTTTGATGCCGAGCCCATCCAAGATACCAGACAATTGTCATCACATGAGCACAGCTTCCAACAGTCCTTTTCCCAATGCAAAGCAGAAGAATCCGTTGTGAAAAGGCCAAGTCAGTAAAATCGAAAAAATCAGCAAAGCACAAAGATAACAATAACGCACGAGAGAACGAACGATACTTTGACGGTCTGCATCTGACAATTCTGACAGATCAGACGAATCACGCGCTGAGCCGATAGGGGTGCGATCTTAAATCAATTAATCGAAGAATCGATTTTTCGGGACAAAAAAAACAATTTATCCTAGAAACTAGAGCACTTTTATGCTATATTATCTATTTTCTAATTTAAAATACATTTAGAAAATAAATGTCTTCTTTTATACCTGATATTTTGAAATGGTAATAAAATAATTGCATTATAGTACTATATTATCTAACTCCAGAATCACATTAATTTCAATTCGAGTTAACTTGAAGTGTGTCTAAGTTGGCACATCTCTAACGCCAGTGTCATGAATAACCATCTGTCAAAAATTACATTGTCATAGAGTGCCGGAGCTTTTTAAGGGTTGCCAACAACTAATAAAATAGTAATAACATCAATTATTATTTTATGATTTGTCGCTTAAATGGAGGGGTTTAAAAATATTATTTCAGTAGTTCTAAGTTCCATATTTTTGTCGTATTTATTTGAGTGGACTTTGATGCTGGTTAGATTTTTCTCGGAATAAAAAACCGACGTCCATACAAAAAGCGGACATCTCCTTTCATCCAAACCCGGTCAGTAGTTTTTGCATGAAAGAGGTACAAACATACATCCATCCATCCATCCTCACAAACTTTCGCATTTATAATACTTGCTTATGCCTGCGGCTTCGCCCGCGTGCAGTTCCGTAATGGTCCCACGGGATCGTACCGGGATAAAAAGTATCCTATGTGTTAATGCAGGTTATAAACTATCTTTGTGCTAAGTTTCATCCAAATCCGGCCAGTAGTTTTTACATGAAAGAGTAACAAACATCTATCTATCCATTGTCACAAACTTTCTCATTTTATAATATTAGTAGAATTAGTTGGACTAGCGACCGGCCGCTGCATAGCACGAGTATCCTCCAAGGAACTGGCGACATTTTGTCAAAACATCGAGATTCCTGTTTTATATCTGTCACAGTCGGCTCGTGGCTAAATAATAACAGCCGCGTAGGTCGATCTTCAAGGTTAAACAATGCTGGCCGAGGTCGAGGATGGGTCTTCTTCTTCTTCGTCGTGTCGATGATTTCCCCTTTAATTAAATTTGTTTTATCCAAAACTCTGCCACCACGACGGCGTTGGTGGTGGCCTCGGACAGGTCCCTCAAAGTGCACGTGGAACCACACATAGTGCATGATAGGAGGTGAGCCATAGTTTGCTCTGAGGCACCGCAGTCACACATGGCTTCATCGGAATACCCCCACCGGACCAGGTTGTATCTGCAGCGCCCCACCTGGCTTCGCAATCGGTTTAGGGTCTTCCAGGTGGGCCATGGCAGCAGGTGTCCCGGTGGGAGTCTTTCCGCAACTTCAATATAGTGTGTCGGAGGCGATGTCGTAGGAGCCACAGCTGTTTTTTTTTGCTTCACTAGCCTTGTTGTTACCAGCCATTACATACCGCGACCTCTCCGTGCCTCGGAAAGCACGTTAATGGGGAACCTCCAGGGTAGCCGCGAAATTCAAATTTGCCAATATTTTCAAACTCAAAGCATTTATTTCAAATAGACCCGTGACAGGCACTTTTGCATATTCAAAAATAAGCTACCTACAGTCCCGCCACAGGCATAATAACTGTGAATGGACTGTAGTTGCCCAGTCGAAAATAGTAGATCTCATGGAGATTTTTTTTGCAATTAGCAGGTTAGTGTCACGTTGTATGATAATAAAATATAATAAAATATGATTCGCGGTCGTAACAAATATGACTTTACAGAGTTATAAAGATTTTAATGAATATAATTCTGAAAATATAAGCGTATTACGGTCATGTTATTATCTAAATATATAAAAGCGAAAGGTCACTCACTCATCACGAAATATCGAAAACCGCTTGATGTATAAAGATGAAATTTGGCAGGGAGGTAGTCTATAGTTAGTAGACGTCCGCTAAGAACGGGTTTTGCGACAGGGCCGAATTAAGAAGGTCTAAGGGTTCTCACAAGTTTGTATGAAAGTCCTTATTTTTTGTGCTACAAACTTGAAATTTGGCAGGGCGGTAGTTATCGCGGACGAAGTCGCGGGCAACAGCTAGTACTGGATATGTATAGTATAGTGATATGTCGCCGTGTATACAGCCATGAGCACCAATAAATGAATTTGAATACAATTAATGAATTTGAAAACCTAAACACTTCACAACTTTTAAAGCGTTTTTCTCCTACGGTTCTGATTAAAATTTCATGTTGGTTCGAACATAATATTCTGGAACTCAATTTTATATGAAAAAGATCCCATCTCCAAGTTACAATCGATATTACTCGCGAAAATTGCTTTTAAATTTAGGAAAGTGTATACATATTGGTGCTCGTGACTGTACGTGTCGTCCCAAAAAAACCTAAAGAAAAACTTCATATTTTTCTATGTTTTATGCTAAGTATCGCGGAGGAGCTCGTGGCTAAATAATAACAGCCGCTCGGATTGATCTTTAGGTTTAGCCGTGCTTGCCTAGGTTGGTCTGTGGATGGGGACCACCCATGACATACCGAGTTTCCTCCGTGCCTCGGAAAGCACGCTAAGCCGTCGGTCCTGGCTGTCATTTGTAGATCTTTGACAGCCGTTACAGGTAGTCAATGGCCCAAAAAGTCTAACAACCAGTCTTACCTAGGGGTATCGTATTACCCAGTGCTAGCTGGGTTGTGGAGGCAGTAGCTCCATGTAAAATACTAATATTCAGTTGCATCCGGTAAGACTAAAAGCCAACCCCATCATAGTTGGGAAAAGGCTAGGCAGATGATGATGCTAAGTATCGCGTAAAACAAATAAAATTTGTATTAACTCCTTATTTTCTCAACAGGTAATCAAAGAATACGAAGAACGCGAGAAACAAATAGCAAATTTGAGATCTGAACTAAACAGTTCCAGTAATATTAATAAGTCACTTGAATATAAAATGAAGGAAATCGGGTAAGTTCCACACATGTTTTTAATTTATCCTTGAAACCGATTCAATATTTCAGTCACCAGTGCAACTTTTAAACTTCTGATAAAAACTATACAAGTGTAAAAGGACCCTTTACGAAGCCGGAAATCAAGTATTCTGTACATCAAACTGAGTAACTCTGCGCAAAAATTATCGCTGGGAAACGACTTTTTTGGGATGAAAAATCACGTTTCACGGGGGACGTGGAGGTGTTTTAAGTAAAGTTATAACATTAAATATATGTATTTAAAAAAAAAAATTTCAGCGGCTCTACTTTATTTTTTCTACATAAAATCTCCATGTCACCCGACCCGTAATAACGATTCGGTTGACACCTCATTCATCAAAATCGGCTCAGTAGTTTAGGTGCTACGGTGGATCATAAACAAGTTACAAACACATACGTAGACTACCATAACCCTTTCTGTTGGCTTTGCCGGAGTCGAGTAAAACACTTAATGGAGACGACAATGAATACGACGACATTGAATAATATTTTGAATGATATTCGGACAATATTTTTAACTGACATACCACAAAATGTAATTTTAATTCGTACCAACCTAATGACATGCTAATTGAACTGTAATCTTATTAACTTTGACATATCTCTGTAATAGTTTGACATTTAATAATATTTTGAATGATATCCGGACAATATTTTTAACTGACATACCACAAAATGTCATTTTAATTCGTACCAACCTAATATTTTGTTTTTGTAAAAAATATATTCATGTACCTAATATTTGCACGCCACACGTGGCAGAATGTGATGAGACCACTGATTGAACTTAAGACCATAAGTAATGTACCATATTCTAACAAATAAATGAATTTGAATTTGAATTTGACAAATAAAAAACAAATTATGTATTTCACAGGTCAAAATGGCTGCCACCTTTAGAAAACTTACTTCGTGATATCGGCAAAAGCTTTGGCGATATGTTTTCGAAATTAGGCTGTGCTGGCGAAATTAAACTTGAAAAAGGAGGAAGCGATGTGAGTATCCATATTCTTATTATTTGATTCGTTGGTGTAGTAACTAGTAGCAGCACAGCAAGGCAGGCAGTCGCGCTTGCGACCACTAGGTAATACTGGTACTCAGCTACATCCGGTTGGACTGGAAGCCGACCCCAACATGGTTGGGAAAAGGCTACGCAGATGATAGGTCACATTATAATTTCAATATTTCCTTTCGTAGGAGGACTACGACAAATACGGCATATCGATCCTGGTGTGTTTCCGCGCGTCGGAGCAACTGCAACAGTTGACGCGTCACGCTCAGTCGGGCGGGGAACGAGCCTTGTCTACCGCCATGTACTTGATGGCGCTTCAGAGACTCACCACCGTGCCCTTCAGGTAAGATGTACGTCCGAGAGACGTGTTACGAGCAAGTTGTACGTCTTGGAGACGTATTCCAAGTATAATATACATCTTTGGGACGTATGAATTGTGCGTCGCTGAGACATAGCAATATCAATAAGCCTGATATTATACGGCATATCGATCCAGCGTAGCATGACCACCGTAGAAACGGGTTTTGTTGACGGAACAATCGACAAAATGTGTTACTGTTATGTCCCAATAACGTAAAATAAAAATATTGTCGTTTCAGATGCGTGGATGAAATAAATCAAGGCATGGACCCCATAAACGAGCGCAAAATGTTCGAGTTGTTAGTGAAAGTGACCACAGAGTGTGATAACTCGCAATACTTCTTATTGACCCCTAAGGTAAGTTGTTTTAGGCGCGAATCATAGAGAAACGGCGTAAGGTGAAGGCGCAGCGCAGGCATGATACCGCTTCAAAACGTTTTCATACAAAATGTACGTAGACGACGTGTCGTGAATAACACTCAAGCGGCGCGGCGCAGGCACGCCGTTCTTTCGTTTCGTTATCCGTGTTCCACGCCTGCGCTGCGCCTGCGCCGCGCCTGCGCCGCGCCTTCACCTTATGCCGTTTCTGTATAATTCGCACCTTAGAACAAAAATTTTGACAACAAATTGGGGTTGTCGTGAACCAGGATACGTTACCGTTGACGTTGAGGTAATGGAAAAAACACCGGTCCAGTAGAATCGGAGCAAATTAGCTGTGACAGACGGACAGACAGTGATCGTATAAGGTTCCGTTTTTCCACTAGGACGTACGGAACCCCAAAAACGGATGCACCGACCCCAAGTAACGTGGTATAGTTTGGTTCAAACTTTATGGCGGCTCGGAAGTTAGCTGCGAGTGACAGTCAGCGCAGGTATAACGGTTCAAACTTTATTGCGGCTCGAAACATCTAACGTCAAGCTGCGCAGAACACAATTTAGGTATCAGCGGGGTGCAGAGGACGCATCGTTTTGACTGTATAATGCGCAGACCGTCACTCGCAGCTAACTTCCGAGCCGCCATAAAGTTTGAACAGAACTATACAAGGGCAAGATGATGGGTGGTAATTAAAATACAGGGTGGAAGGGGGACATCGAAGCACAAACGGTTACCACGTGTTCAGAACACCATTCTGAATCCCCTCCCCCCCAATTTTTCATAGGCTATTTAGAAAAAAAAACAGCTGTTTCCTACAAAAGTGCAATACCTACACGGTCAAAGTCATGGAACATTTTTAAAATTACCGATAAAAAAAAATTAAATTACCTCTCTATTTGAATCAAATTTTGTTAACAATTCAAAGGGTCTTCATTTTTTTGCACGGAACCCCTTTTTCTAAAACAAAAGTAGCCTAAGTTACTCCAGTGCCAGTGAGTTTCGACTAAATCGGTCTAGCCGTTTCGGAGATTAGCCAGAACAGTCGGACAAAAATGAAAAAAAATGTTTTTTGTTATAAGTACCGTATATACTTTCATATGCATTCAGTAAAAAGCTGTTATTTTGAAATTACAAACAGACACTTCAATTTTATTTATTTTTATTAACCCCCGACACAAAAAGAGGGGTGTTATAAGTTTGACCGCAATGTGTGTGTGTGTCTGTCTATGACACCGTAGCTCTTAAACGAGTGAACCGATTTGGATGCAGTTTTTTTATTTAAAAGCTAGTTTCTAGGCGATGGTTCTTAGATACGTTTTATCAAAATCGGTGCAGCCATTTACTAGATATGGGGGATGAAAGTGGTTATGAAAAATTGAATATTTTCAAATATACCCAAGTGAGGTATCAAAATATGAAAGCGCATGATGTGTATATTAAGATTAGAAATGTTTTATCAAAATCGGTGTAGCCATTTACTAGATATGGGGGATGAAAGTGGGTATTTATCTTTCCTCTTTTATTCTTTCGTTGGGGGTTTTTTTAAATTTAATTTTACTTATGGATTAACATATTTTTTTATTTTCCAGCTCCTACCAGATCTGAACTACAATCACAAAGTAATGGTCCACACAATTATGAACGGACATAAGATCATGAAGCACAGCGAGTGGAACATCGACACATTCTTAGAGAACTCACGGAAATATAGAATGTCCTGACATTCTAGTAACGTTTCATTTTTGTAATATATTCGTTTTTAAGGCTCATTTTTAGATAGAGAGTTTCTTCGAGATTTTTTTATTGGAGACTCGCCAGGCGATTATCGCACTTGTGTGTTTAAATATAGAACTCACTACACACAGGTTAAAGGTTTGATTCTGGCCTGCCTATTCGACTTTTTCTCAGTTGCGACCTCGCTTTTTACTTTATTTAGCCCGTATTAATGTGTAGAAAGAAAAATAAAGGAGATAATAATAATAATAATATTTCATTTATTTCAGGTAACAAAGACCCATAACATGTATACCTTATAGACTAACATACATATTTATAAAAACCAGAAAATATAGACTATTGTACACGAAGTGACGGCGTCGTGTTGCGCTGCGTGGTGTCGCGTAGCCTACCGCGGAAACGCCGATACATGACACCCTTCGGCCAAAACTCTTCCTTGAGGAAGGTCTCAATATGATGAGTCGGAACTCGTACCACAAACGACTTGAAATTCGTGTTGTGGCGCGACTCCAACCTCTCAACCCTCAAGGTCCAGCTGGTCTTCGCACGGACATACTCCACGATCTCCTCAACGTTCGTGGTGTGATGTAGCCGGGACACATAAAGCTGCGTCGTTGGTATTGCCGGACGCAGCATGCAGCAGACATTGGGTCCTGCCAGCGCGGTCCCGCACTGGTTCCGACTAGGGGGCTTCTTCTTCTTCTTCTTCTCCACCTTCACAAAACCCTCCTTGTCACACGTGCCCGTAGCTGGGCCATTCTGTTTCGAACCCCTGTTGGCAGGTTCACAGTCATTGTCCCACTTCTGAGCAAAGGCCTCCCCCCATTCCTTCCACTTCTCACGATAGTGTGCCTCTTCTCGCTAAGTCGCGAGGAAGCCATCCAAGACGTCCCGCCATCTTCTCTTCGGTCTACCGCGACCCCGTCTGGCTGTTTCAGGGCTCCAGTCTTGCGATATTCGGGCCCACAGACATGGCCTGCCCAGTCCCATTTTAGCCTGGCAGCTTTATAAGCTACTTCGGCAATTCGTTCTGGAGCGCAGTGTGGTGTTCCTTATATAAATAGCTCGCATTAATACAAACAAGTATAATAAGAGACAGTCTTCTAAAGCGTCACGTTACAACACTTATTTATTTACTTGAAATTGCGCGCGACCTTTCGTCCGCGTGAAATTATTATAAAAATACTATTTTTCCTTGTTTCTGCAACATTTTTCATTGACGCCTATAGCCTTCCTCGAAAAATGGGCTATCCAACACTAAAAGATTTTTTCAATTCGAACCAGTAGTTCCCGAGATTAGCGCGTTCAACCAAACTTCAGCTTTACAGTATTAGTATAGATTTATGCAGATGCTTGCTGCACTTAACCCATTCGCTGCAGCGGACGCCTATCGGCGTTTTTTGATTTAATATTCAGGTGCGAATAACGCCCATCGGCGTTTTTTTAAAATTGCTTATATATCTTGGCAAAAACAAGTCACAAAAAAATATTCATGCACTTTTTTTAAAAAATAGAACAATGTACTGCCCGCCGTTTCCGAAATTTTAACTTTTTGAAAAATTGCGAATTCCTGCTGAGGTGCGGAAGACGCCCATCGGCGTTCGCGACGAAAACCGTCCCGCACTTGCTAGTAATCGTAATTTTTATCGCCGCAGAGAATAGGTTAAAGTTGGCACCAAAGCGTGCAGCAAGCTAACAACATAACGTTAATTAAAGAACTTCATGCAATATTTATACATCGCTTTACTGCTACTCAAAAGAATATCCAGATCCGGTTCCTGAGCAATCTAGTACAATTCGTAAAATGGTCACAAAACGACAATTCATAATATTAATTGCGTCTGTGACCATTTTGAGAATTTTAAACCCCCAGGGCGATTAGCAGATTCATCTCCTGGGTTATGGGCGTATCATCAGTGTGGGTACTCGGCTCTTTCGCGGCTAGCAGGCCCCGCTCGGCACTGGCCCCGCTCGGCACAGGCCCGCGGGGCCGCAGTCGAGCCGGTGCTATCAATGAGCAGCGAGCTAGCGTAGTCGGGTCGTCTATGTTATTATTTAGTAGTAGATAGTGGTGTATCAACAGCGCACGCTCACGTCTCAGTAATTGTTGTATTGTGTAGTAGTACTTGTTTATATTATTATCCCACTGCTGGGCAAAAGCCTCCCCCATAGCCATTCCTCTCTCCGTGCGGTTTTTTCTGGCCAATCTCTGAAATCTCGCAAAAAAATAAAATACTTGTTTATATTGCTGCTAGGTACTGCCTCGTTGGTCTAGTGGTCCCAATCGGACTGCTGAGCATGAGGTCCTGGGTTCGATTCCCAGGTCAAGGAAAGTGTTATTGGGTTTTTGCAGGAATTTCTCAGTAGCAGCCACGGAGTCTGGTTTTGCGCCCGGTTGATAGGCAATAGGCAGGTAAACATAAATGGCGAAATGTGGGTGTACTAATAGGTACACCTGTGCAGAACCCTTCGGGATTACAAGCGTGATGTTGTGTTGTTGTGATGCCAGCTATTAATATAAAAAAGTAAAAAGCGAGGTCGCAATACAAAAGTATTCAAACCTCTTTCAGAGAAACCGCGAACACAAAATGCATTATTTCCAAATATGGCCGATTCTTAATCTATGCGAGTATCGTGTGTTCACACGTGTCACCTTTTTGTCTTCTTCGATATTCGAAGCGAAACAATCTACTCATGTAAATGAGCCTTTATATCTCTTAATTGTAGGTACTTAAGTTACGATAAGGTACGCGATTTCTTCATTGGATTCAAAATCCAAAGATGGTGGATTTCAGCTCACGCCATCCTTCACTTGTCTACAAAAAATACGAAATTTATTAAATACTAATAACAGCTGCACGGGGTCGATCTTCAAGGTTAAGCAGCGCTTGCCAAGGTCGGTCCGTGGATGGGTGACCATCCATTATACAGGGTGAATTTTTCAAGTGGGCGTGTTTATCCAAATCCGAAACTATGAGGAATAGCGAAAAATACTCAAAGGGAGTCTCAAGCCTGATTTTGTTGAAAATTAAAACGGTATAATTCGATTTTTGAAAAATCATTATTCTCAGCCAGGAATCGAACCCATTGATTTCGGAAAAAAAACACTGTATTTTAACATCATTCGATAGTGTCGCGAATAAGTATCAAATTCATACTATCGATCAAAGACATACGGCAAACTTAAGAAAAATGGATTTTTTTATGTTTATTCATATTTTAAATGAATATCCTTGATTGATGACACCAGTCGCGCAGTCGATCTTCAACAACATTATGTTCTAATTTTAGGGCTGGCTAGTTGTCTTTCCAATGAAGAAATCGCGTAATTGTAGAGTAAAATCTTTAGTTGTGTCATTGTCATACCACCTATATGTCAGTACAAAGTAGATTTTAGATATACCTATTAAAATACCCAACTCATTTAATACGCATCACTCAGTGAAACAGGCTAAGCAATATTTCGTGATCTTGGAACACGAACGCGCTGAGTAAACGTAACGTAAAATATAAAGAAGAAGGAGCATGGTCCATACAAAATTAACCCACGTCCTACTGCAACGAGAAGTATCTCAAAAAAAATGATAAAAATGGGATTAAAAAGATGGCATACTTGCAAACTCCATCCTTACAGTCTAGCATATAAAAAAAATGCTATGAAAATTCGGTGAGGGGCAACGTAACAATATTGAGAAATACTTGGCTATCTTGATTTGACTTCAATTATTGAGTTCCATCATCGAACTTTTGTTTTCCCAAAAAATTTAGTGGTTTCCCTGCAATAATTTTGCGGTGAAGTTACTTAGTTTCATGTGCAGAATGTTTGGTTGGTCCGTTTACACCCTGAATTAATTGCAGAAATGACTACCCCTGAACGAATTTTCATAGCATTTTTTATATGTTAGACGGTAAGGATGGAGTTTGGAAGTATGCCATCTTTTTATACCAATTTTTATCATTTTTTTGAGATACTTCTCTTTGCTGTAGGACGTGGGTTAATTTTGATCCTTCAGGCCTACGCAGACCGGGACGGCATGGCAAGGGATTTTGCCGTGAGTCAGCGCACACTGGCCGCTTAGATACCGCGGCATTCCAGCACTTTACCAGGGCATGCCACGGCGTGCCGCGGCATGCAAAGCACGCCTCAGCGACTCCTGCTGCCTGATACACTTTTAGTTTTCAGTTGCGTTTGATCGAGTGTTGGTGTGCCTCAGTTTTAAAATGGTAGATTGGGATTTGGTGTTGATCGCAGTATAGCACTACGAGCGCCGGAGTCCGTGGCATGCCGTTGCCTACCGCAGTATGCCACGGCATCCCGCCACGGGAGCCTGTGGCGCGTCTTTTAATGCCGTGCGATAAAATCCCTTTCAATGCCACGGCATCATTTTGCATAGCAATTTATATCGTATTTCTGTAACAGTACGGTTGAATGTCCATTAGTAAAAATTAAAATCCCTTGCCATGCCGTCCCGGTCTGCGTAGGCCCTTCTTTGAAATTACTAGTTTCGCACGTATTTTTTTATTTACTTACTTCGGAGATGAGCTTATGTCTATGTGTGATACTTATTAATTGTACAGACGCCAGCACATCAAGCTACTACAATCTGTCAAATTTCTTTAATAGATTTTCAACTTTATCGCTAAAGCATTAGGTTCAAGGTTGATTGGGAAAATTTGACAGTTTCGGGTACCTTGATGTGCTGTCGCAAAAAAATTAAACCAAAATGTTATAGAAATAGTTGTCTTACTAAGAGATGGGGTTTGCCAGAAACCACAGAACGCCACCTGCTACGATCGAAGTTGTTTTTAAAAAAATTACCGATGAAAAATTTAAACATTCACTTAGGTGTCGCTTAATGTTGGTGAAACGAAGCTTAAAATGAACCAATAATTTTTTTGTTGTTTTATTGCCTTCTAAATATTTTTTTTAAATATTCCTATTACTTAATGATGATTCTATTATCTGTAACGACATGGAGAACCAATCAATTTCAAATTTTCGGTTTTGATAATTATATTTGGGGCAAACCACTTATCGACTGCCTCGTTGGTCTAGTGGTCGCAAGCGCGACTACTGCGGATGAGGTCCTGGGTTCGATTCCTAGGTCGGGCAGTGTTATTGGTTTTTTCATGACATTTCTCAGTAGCAGCCACGGAATCTGAATGGTTGATGGTGAAAGGCACGCCCCCTGTTACTTGGGAGTTAAACATAACTGGCGAAATGTGGAGTACTTGTAGGTACACCTCTGCCTAAAGCGCAGGCCACACCGCGAGCTAGAGAGCGAGCGAGCCGGGCGAGCATCGTTTGTCCTCTTTTCATACGTCGGTTCGGCAGTTTCGGTAGTTGGCTGTGTGAACCGAAGTATGTAAAGAGGAGCAACGATGCTCGCCCAGCTCACTCCCTTGCTAGCTGGCGGTGTGGCCTGCGCTCACCCCTTCGGGGATTACAGGCGTGGTGCTATGTTATGTTTACCCCTTATCGAGTGGACCCTGGTTGCGACAAGCTTAAAGTTGTTATTTACAAGAATTCATATCGCACAAACACGCTTATTCAATTTTGATGATGTCATCCATTGTGTTAATTTAAAAGATAATTATTGTCTAATTTTAATGTTGTAATAAGTAAAAATTAAACCAGTGAATTATCTTATTATTATACATGCAATGTATAAATGTAAAGGTATAGGCTGTACACTCGCCGATACGCTCCTAGGTGAGGCTAACGAGCACCAATATGTATACAGTTTCCTAAATTTAAAAGCAATTTTCGCGAGAAATATCCATTGTAACTTGGAGATAGGGCCTTTTTCATAAAAATATGAGTTCCAGAATACTATGTTCGTAACAACATGAAATTTTAATCAGAACAGTAGGAGTAAAACACTTTTAAAAGTTAATTGTTGATAGCACAGGCTTATAAAAAAAAAAAAAAGTGATTACTTACTACAGACAACAGCGGTACCGTACTACAGGAGGAAATCAGGAAATCCCAATCCATGAGAGATACCAAAAACTTTGTCAGGAAACTTTATCTCTTTTGTGATAAAAACAATTTCTGCATACTTAATTTTTTTTTTCAAGTGTGAGTTGTCTATAGAAAATTAGTGACAGTGAATTTTTTTTTGTTTCAAGCCTTTCGTTTCTGTTTCGTGTAAGGATCATTTCATTGCATGGTAAGAAAAAAATTAGGACAGCAGAAGTTTATACATTTTTGCATAAAAAATCTCATACAATTTGTATCAAAAAATTTACAATCTTTTTTTGTTATTGTGCTTCATGTAAGGATCATTTTTATTCCATTTAACATTTTTCCCTGTTGTCCAATTTAAAAGAATCACTCTGTATACACTATCGCACTCGACTTGATTGGTTTGTCTCGGCGAGAGAGTACATACATAATAAAACTGATGACAAATGAACGTGATATGAATCTGTGTTGACTATTTATATTATGTGCACTAGATTTTTAGCCTGCTACTACTTACTATATGTTAAATGTACAAACGCAATTGGACCTTATTCGTGTCAAGTTAATGTTCACATTCGTATAACGGTTGATCAGTCTCTTATCATATTGATATTAGTATTTTGGTCAATTATAGGAAAATGGTCATTAGTTTCGTACGAATAAGGTTTACATTCGTAATTCTGCTATTAGTTTTCTGCTATTTAAACTGTAGTGTTATAAAATTATGGTCGATTTTGTTTTGTATAGGAATTTGTTACAACTCACTCTCATTGTGTAAAACATGTATTATAACAACGTGTTAGGTATATAACATGTTGCATCTACTGTCTTCGATTATTGTTTATTCCGAACACAACTTATGTGAAAACTCGTCAATAATGTGAACAAAATAAAACAAAGCCAATACATGTTTTCACGATTTTTAAAAACAAGTTTGTACATGGGTGTCAACGCGGGTTAAGATTTTCAAATAATGTAATATATTTTACGGAAAAGGATTTTCTAAAGCAGCTAAAAAATCGTTAAAAAAAGTATCAGAAACATTTTTAATTACTGTAGGAAACCAGTATCTTTTATTATTATTATTATTTTTCATGAACAATTTCTAATATTTCCTATCTGTTAAAATATTTTACATTATTCTACACTTACCTTGTACCTTGTAAACATTTTTATGTGTACAGGCAGCCTCATATGAGATGAGTATTATCGCCTTACGTTACCAAAAATACCTTTTTTACCAATATTCTGCGCTAGTAGCACACTGAATCGTTCAAGAGATGTCTGTTAGGGTGTTACCTCACCAATCACCAATCGATCGATGGTAGAAATGACGATCGATCAATTGGTGTTGTAGAAACTGTCGATCGACGTCGATTTATCCATTCTACCTTACACGATCGATTGATTGGTGTGGTAACACCCTTACTGACACGTCTGAACGCGGGTTAGATGTGCTAAACGCGTTTATTTTTAATGGTGAAATTGGAATAGTAGTTTTACCTCAATACTCTTTATTTTCGCTTTTGAAGCAAAATGAAAGAATCAATCAATGCTTATTATTTGTTTTTTGTATTATAATTAATCTTTTGAGTGACTTAATAACTTAAGGAACTAAAGTTTTAAACTTCATTTTTAATACAGCCCCATAAAATGTATCCCTCGTCTAACCTAACCCAGGTTAGAAGAGGGATACATTTAAGGGGCTGTAGTATTAAAAACAACTGTTACTATGGTACAGACGGCACATCGAGCTACTACAATCTGTCAAATTTCTTTAATAGATTTTCAACTTTATCGCTGAAGCATTACGTTCAAGGTTGATTGGGATAATTTGTCAGTTTCGGGTAGCTTGATTTGCTGGCGTCAACTCTGCAATAAGAAACAAAAATCAGCCGATTCCCGCATTTTGTCAATTTATGCGAATAAAAATGTATGCAGCAGAACAGTTTTAGCCCAAATTAAAATGTGTTCATTTCCATGTACTATTAAAGTATTGTAATAAAACAAAAGTTTTAAAAGCAAATTTTACCCAATCACAAAAATAATATGATTTGAATAAAACAGGAATTTTAAAATAATAATCTGTATAAGAATTATGGTTTTAATTTTAGTATCTCAATACATGTTTGTATTAATATAAATTATCATTGAATGTTATTGTAACAATAAATCTTTTTTTTAATAATGCACAGTTTTATTTATAGCAATTGTGTTAATAGTATTAGGCATACAAAATTGTACAAAAAATAATCAAATAAATCTATCACAACCGAATACAATTTTAACGTATTAACTAATCAAATATTGAAATTACATAATACAGTTTGGGAATGCATAAAAAAAGAAATAGTTGCCATGGCTCAAATAAAAAGCAAGTTTTTTCTACATTCATGTTTTCTATATAATTTATAGGCAATGTAAACAACCGGTTTCCGAAATTAAAATTTTCTTACGTTTAAGTGGCAGACTGTATGTTGAACAAAATATCATTCACGGCTGTAATACGTTTGTATTTACTGAATTATAGTCATTAAAATCACCAATACAACCTTCTTAGTTCACTTAATCCCACTGAATGACTATTTCATGAAAAAGTTATTCAATGGGATTAAATAAAATTGCCAAGAACGTAAGAAAATATGAATTTCGCGGCCAACCCTGGCGCTTTCGCCTTAAGGCGCGAATTACACAGAAACGGCGTAAGGTGAAGGCATGATGCCGCTTCAAAACGTTTTCATACAAAATGTACGTAGGCGACAAGTCGTGAATTACACTCAAGCGGCGCGGCGCAGGCACGCCGTTCTTTCGTATCCTTATAAATTTCAAGCCTGCGCCGTTTCTGTGTAATTCGTGCCTTAGAATTGTACCTTAAAATTTTCGAGAGTGATCAAAAATGTTTGAATACATTGCCTACAAATTTTCTCTTACAAACAAACCTCGAGGGCCGTGTTAATATTCTCCCCGAATGGCGACCATGAGTCGGAACGCACACTCGACGTATCACTTGAGCGGAGACCTGATAAGGCGTGATATATTACTAACTAGCCACTTGAGAATACGGGTTTGACGCAGATTGTGCACTTCGCAAAATGTGCACTTGACGCAAAATGTGCACTTGACGCAAAATGTGCACTTCGCAAAATGTCCACTTCCCAAAATGAGCAGGTTTTGCCTAACATTTTGAAACAAACTATCAACTATTTGATAGTCTCAATACATGCTCACTTTGAGGCATAGGCGTCGGCTTAGACTCGCGCGGTTGCACGGATCGGGTGCCCGCTGTTAAATTTTCTTTTGAAAACCTGTCACACGCGCCCGCGCTGTTTAGCGCCGCTCATACTATTTTTGAATAAAGATACGCGAGCGTGCACCAGCGCGTGTTTTAGGCGAACTCACAAAATCATAATCTTTCCTAAAATACAGGGTCGAAGGGAACGCAGCAGAAGAAGTGCGTAGAAGGCACGTATTCAGTACATCATTTCGTACATATACCATCAGTACACATCTTACATAGACATTTTTCATCGGCAATTAATAAAAAAAAATTGCTGGCACATTTTGACTGTGTAGAAATTGCACTTTTGTTAGAAACAGCAGTTTTTTTTAAATTACCGATGAATTTTTACTTTTTAATTTTTTTTTATGACCACTCGCAGTTCCACTCGATAGGTTGCAATACTGCTTAGCCGGACTCTCCTGTTGTGACCTCAAATGAATTTAAGGCCCCCAGCCAGGGCTTACAAACTAGGATGTGCTATTAAATCCCCCTGTGGGGTTCGGATCTCATCTTAGAGGGGGGGGGGGAGGGGGCAGTGGAATTTAAAGCTACAGAGTCAGGGGCGTTGCGCTGGGCCTCGGCGACGAGGCCGGAACCGCGGCCGGTATTTGTTTTTGTATTTGTTTTTATGCTGTCTTGAAGGAGGGTGATGGACTCATCGGGTGCGAGGGTGTGCCTTGCTCGGCGAATCTTCCCTATTTTGGTGGGGACATATCAGGCGGCCCTTTCACCCTGTATAGGCACTTAGATTTATTTATTTTAAATACAACGACCGAAGCCGCAAACATGCATTCTTCTTATAAAAATATTCTGACAGTATCATTTTCCATTTAGTTCTGGAGAGGGTGATTTGGAGTGTGCAACACTACGTCAAGTTGGAACAGCCAGTAAGCGGTGTTTTTTTGCCACGACAGTAATTGTCTGGGACAAATAGATTACAGATTTCGTTATGCAGATCAGGAGCTTCAATAATCCCCCTAAGGATTTTAAATATTACAGTCATCTGATCGCGCGACCGTCTTACTTCCAGAGAATTGTAACTTAACCGTGCTGCCCAGCACCCAGCATATGGGTCCAACAATAATTCATTCATGTGCCCACAACCCGTATCCGAGTCTCTCTTATAATTAGCTATAAATTACTTGTATTTTAAAATTACCATTTTTCATAACGAAGACTCGGATACGGGTTGTGGGCACACGAATGAATTATTGTTGGACCCATATGCTGGGTGCTGGGCACCGAAAGGGTTAAGCAACTCAAAAGGAGTTTAGTGCGTTACAAGAGAGAATAAAACCCGTGCAAGTGCTTGTAAAGGTATCTTAGGAATGCTTTTTGAACTTTTTCTAAAGCTAACGCATACTGCTTCTCAAAAGATTCCATACGCATGCACTAAACTTAAGTTTGCTACGGACCAATGCCCCAAAAACCGCAGGCTATTTGACAACATCGAAAAAAACAAAAATATTTAGTCCGTCAGTTAGATCACCAAAACATGTTGAACACGTATTTTTTCTTTTGTCACATAGTCAAAAAATGACGACGATACAGCGCATCGAAATTCAAGAGAGGGGGCTTGTGACGTCACTGGACAGTAAAAAGTAACAGAAATTGTGACGTCACGCGAGATTTCAACGCGCTGTATCGTGGTCATTTTTCGTTTACATGACAAAAGAAAAAATACGTGTCCAATATTTTTTGATAATGTAACTGACGGACTCAATAATTTTTTTCAGGCATAGTACCCTATTGAATAGGCCTATAGGCATATACCTTATACCTATGTGTTTAATAGCATTAGTATTTTATTTGTGTTAAACGTATCTAAAAAAGTTTGATGAAAAACTTGGTAATAATGATATAATGAATAATCTCAGTGTTTAAGGCTCATACTTTTGCCAAAGATTTAAACCCTTAAATGAGCCTCCACCGTACCGTTAAAGGTGTTTACACTTAGAACAGTGCGCACGCATATGCCGCAAAAAACTATAAACGATTCCAGTATGAGTGCCACTTCCAATTCAGTATAAAAATTACATAAAAACGAGTATTTTTTTAATGCGGCAGGGCTAATTTCACAATTTAAATCTTTGTTGCTCCATACAAAAAAAAATACAACAATATGAGAAAATCTAGCCAATTCTAGCCAATAATTTAAGCCTTCTAGATCTACTATCAATAATCCATCTGCACACCTCTTCCAGTCCATTGCTCGTCGAACTTCACATCGCATTCGAGATCTCTGAGAGCAGACTTGATATCGAAACCGAAATCTTCAGCGAATTTCTCGTAAGCACTGTTGAGGATGCTCTCGACTCCTAATTCGTGGAATTTGACGTTTTGGTCGCGGCAACGCGCCACCATGTTGCGTATTGCCCAGCACGCGTTTTTCTGTAATTAAAAATAACAGTTCAGTAATTTCATTAAAGTTTCTCTTCTGTAAAACTTTGATGCCCATTTTCAGTAAAAACTATGCGATACCTTTTATTTATCGTAAAAAAAATTTTTTTTTTCAGCAACCCCTGAGCGAAACTAGAGTTACAAAACTGATTCGAGAATGCATCATGCTTCTTTTTCTTAGCATGTCGATGGCAATCTAAATTGTGTCGGCCCAGAACTGAGCTACTAGTTTGGCGCTTTCGGTGTTTGTTCACTACCTACTTTTACACTAGTTCCTGTAGTGAACAAACACCAGGAACATGCTTGTAACAGATTTCGAACTTCTTTCGTATCGGTGGTACGTCGTATCAAATTACTGGGGCCGAATTTACAATAATAGTGATAGACGCCAAACTTTGTACAAAAAACCAGCCAACAGCGAGTTGGACTCGTGCACCGAGGGTTACGTATGAACCTGTAGGGGCTTTATTCTTAAACTACACATTTACGGTTTTCAGTCTTTTACATGTGCTGTAAGACATTGCTTCTTGCCAAATTTCATGATTCTAGGTCTTTAAGTTTTGCTTTGTTTTATATCTTTTCTCACCTGGACTGAAGAATCATCAGGATGCACTTTCATACACTCGATGATAGCCTCGGGAGCCCCACTGTCTATGAACTGTTGGCCGTGCGTCGGCTCGCGGAGCGATAGGGCTGCTATGCATTTGAGGGTTAAGGCTGTCGCTGTTGCGTTACTCTGAAAGGTAGGGTTAAATAGATATTTAGTACGATGGATGTAAAAGGATGTGATATTTTTTTTTTTTATACTAGGGCATACGTGCGTATAACATCGTGCCTGTAATCCCCGAAGGATAAGGCAGAGGTGCACCTAATAGTATACCCACATTTCGCTAGTTATGTTTCATCAGCATCTGCCTAGCCTTTTCCCAACTATATTGGGGTCGGCTTCCAGTCTAACCGGATGCAGCTGAACACCATTATTTTACATGGAGCGACTGCCTATCTGACCTCCACAACCCAGTTGGTACTGGGTAATACGATACCCCTTGGTAAGACTTTTTGGTTGTCAGACTTTTTTGGCCACTGACTACCTAACGACTGTCAAAGATCTACAAATGACACCCGGGACCAATGGCTTAACGTGCTTTCCGAGGCACGGAGTTAACTCGGTATGTAATGGGTGGTCACCCATCCACAGACCAACCTAGGCAAGCACGGCTTAACCTTAAGATCGATCCGAGCGGCTGTTATTATTTAGCCACAAGCTCCTCTTCGCTAGTTATGTTTGAGTCCTATGTAATGGGTTTTTCTATCAGGAATTTCTCAGTAGCAGCCACGGAGTCTGGATTTGTGCCCGGTAGATGGTAATAGGCATAAACATAACTGGCAAAATGTAGGTGCACTACTAGGTACACCTCTGCCTAACCCCTCGAGGATTACAAGCGTAATATTATGTTAGTTAGCAACTCACCGAATGTCTCGACAGAATTGATACTACGATGGGCACAATTCCGCTTTTGACCAGATCTCTCTTCACGTCATCGTGGCCAGCCAATGCTGTGATTCTATAACAAAATGGTTTTATTTAATCTTACTAATATTATAAAATTAATGATAAATGGATGGATGGATGTTTGTTACTCTTTCACCTGAAAACTACTGAACGGATTTGGGTGAAATTTAACTCTTAGATAGTTAATAACCTGGATTTACGTATAGGATACTTTTTATCCCGGTAGTATGATCCCGTGGGACAGTTACTGAACTTCACGCGGGCGAAGCCACGGGCATAAGCTAGTACTTTAAATAAAAAGAAACAAAAGTCGAGTATGCAAGGTTCGTAGCTAGGTACACGGAAAAGGGCTTACTTTATGCATAGATTTACGTAAATAAATACTTTGTATGATAAATATTATTATTGCATTGTTATTCATGCTGTCTTTGAACAACGCGTGTCAGTAAACCATTAATTAAAATCACGAAATTGGGCCCTATTTTGGTTTGTCAACGAAAAATGTAGGCCATCACTATAGTAACTCAACGTTACCATGACAACATGAAAGTTTTCTCAATACAATTGCAATAACAAAATTGCCATTCAAGTCAAACCTTTGAAAGAGAGCGAAGATTGGAGGACACATTTCGTAAATATAAAGGTTTTTAAAAGTTGTTGGAATTTGGAACCATCATCAAGTAAAGTTCGGATTAGAAGAAACAGGACTAGTTCTAGTGCATTAAGTCCGTCCAAGAGACGTGTCCAATTTAGATTGCCATCGACACTCGAAGAACATTAACACATACATTTCGAAGCTGTGTAAAGAACCAAAAATGACAACAGCAGAAAAGGGCGACTACCTATCATTCGGGGACAGAAACAACGCCCTATCAACGATCAAAATCTGGCACGAACACAACCAAAAAGTTTTAAAAGGAGACATCATCAGAACCACAGACAATAACACAGCTATAACCAAGAACAGCATTATAAAAGTCAACCAAACTTCCTGTGAAGACTACAGCGACAGTACTGACCAGCTAAAGCACAGAGTCAGACATATCAACTACTGGAAGGCCGAACTCGAAAGAGCTATAAGAGACATGGACGCAGAAATAAACATACTAGAATCGTTAAGACAACAGCTGAAAAACGCTCAAGATACGCTGAAAATCCCTGAGTATATTAATGAAGAATGCTTAGATTTGAGAAGGAATAGGATGCAGTCTGATTTAATCTACGATGAGCCTCAAGAGGACCTGTTCACTGAGTCGGCTTTGATAGAGGATGTAAAGAGACTTCATAGAGATTTGCTTAGGGACATAGAATATCAGCTGGATATGAATGTGGCGTCGAAGAATTGGTTGGAGAGGGACTGGAGCGATAAACGTATGGCTTTTAAGTATGAGAGCGAAAATGCTTATTTGGAGACAAAGGCTGTTAATGTCAAAGATTCGGCGGGAGCTACGAGGCTTTCCGAAGGTATACGAAGTTTTATTTAAATTATTTGTTTTTTCATCACAAAACTGGAGCCCTGAGACAGTTAGACGGGGTCGCGGCAGACCGAGGAGAAGAAGGCGGGACGCCTTGGATGGTTTTCTCGTTAATTGGCGAGAAGAGGATCAACATCGAGAAAAGTGTAAGGAATGGGGGGAGGCCTTTGCGCAGGAGTGGGACAATTCAGGTTGACAAAAACAAAAAAAAAATGTTTTTTTACGGGGTCTTTAGAAGAATCTTTGATGAACGGACTACTTTTCAAACATGAATCAATGAATTGTGTTTTCTGTCGTCGAAACTAAAGCTCAGTAACTAAAGTCTTCCGTTATTGTGTTTTCTGTTACGAGGGCAAAATTGGACATAAAGAAGTGGTAAAGGCTAGAGTTTTGCGGGGAATTCTTATCTTCCTTCCATTTTCAAAGAGTGTTGATTGTCAGCCTAATTTGAAGAAAAGATTTTGTGATTCGAGTTTCACAAACAAGTTGTTGTTTTCTCATAATTTTAATTAAGGTTGGGATTTTTTTTCCGGCGGTGAAAATGCCTACCGCATACCACCGTCCGGGGGACGGTGTGGTTATGTGGGGTTTGCATCCACTAAATAACTCCATCGTCTTTGCCAACTTCCCACTTTTTTCTTGAACGGGCCCCTAGTACTGCATTGCATGATGTTCGCGACCCCTGAGCGGTGGCTTTGGCCTCCTCCTTGGCGATGTCTAAGACCGGTGTCACATCACACAACTCCCATGAGCTCGTGTAATTCGGAAGGTAGATTAACCAGTCTACTGCCCGCTGGCTCTGATGAAGGCGTTATCAAGGTGGCGAGACGCCGCCTGTGACCGCCCGTCCTCTGCGAGACCACTTCCTCGCAGAAGGACGCCACTGCCTCATTTGGGGCTCTTCTTGTAGATGACACGTTTCTGTCTCTATCACACAATCGATCTATCATTTATTTGTCATAGTAAATATTTTCATCTTCACCATATCTTTCCAGGTCAATCAAACGTCCCGTCCTGGGAACAACACACGATCAACGCCCTGAACGAATTCAAAATCGCATTCGACAAATCGAAAGCATTACGAGCAAAAGTCGACGCAGTACTTATAAACACATCGAGAGATCTACGCTCCCAAGACATTCAGGTCAACAAATCATTGAGCGAACGGATCGCGAGAACCGAACAAGTGAAGACCGAACTGGAAAATCAGTTGAAACTGACTCTAGAAAAGATTGTCGAGACAGAGAACATTCTAGAGATGTTACACGAAGAAATGCTGAAGGTCTCCCAAAGAATCCAGGTCGCTCAAACGAGATTGAACACTAAGAACTGTAGACCGAACGTTGAAAATTGTCGAGAAGGTTCGCTAGTAGCCCTGATCGAAGAAGTGAGGGATCTGAATGACAGTATGAGTTTGTTGCAAAAGCGTTCTTTGCAGACGGAGAAATTGAGGGCCGAGTTAATACACGAACGGTCGTTGATCGAGAATGAGATTATAGTGAAGAAGAAAACGTTGTTTCTTGACAATGAAAGATGCTTGTTCTTGAGAACGCATTATCAGTCTGCTGAGAAAATGTGTGGGTTTTAAAGTGAAATAGTGTTCAAACAGCTTTTATGGCTTTATGCCTAATCACTGCCATTTCTAGGGTTTTTGAGAGTACACTATGACAAATTTTACTGCACCTAGATTGTATTTGGTATCTAATCTTAAGCATAGATATAGATGTAAGTAACACTCCTGGCGAAAATTACGCGCTACAGTAAAGTAATCGCAAGCAAAATCAAGTTTTAATTGCACCTGTGCTTTAGATAAATAAAAGTGTGTTCCCGTTTTGAATTAATAAAATATTTAACACCCGACTTTGTTTTCATTTGTCATCTTTTAGAAGTAATAGAACATATGTATCTCCAGATCAAGAATGTAAATCAAGGTGTTCCGTCACGTAAATATTTATTTAAGCAAATTGACACCATAGGTCAATTTGCCGAAATGTAAGCCATTTCACGTATGTCAATGAATTATAGTTGAGATTTGTATACTTCCATAAAATGTAGTAGTGAAGCAGCTTTAAAAAAAAAGTGGGAATAGGACTCGCGCATGAAGGGTTCCGTACCCTCGTAGTAGGGGAGCCCCTTTTATTGTTATTATTTATTGTTATACCGGTAGCAGAAATACACATTGTGTGAAAATTTTCAACTGTCTACATATTACGGATCATGAGATACAGCCCGCTGACAGACGGACGGACAGCGGAGGCTTAGTGATAGGATCCGGTTGGTTACCCTTGGGGTAAAAACACTTATTACGTTACAAACTTAGGTAAACAGAATCTTCTAAGCTTGCTCATTCTATCGTAGACCCATGTCTTTCCACCAGGCGATATCGATGTCAAGTTATACACTATTGATTACCCACGTAGAGAGAGACAGAGATACAAGAGAGAGAGAGATGTAGAGAGAGAGAGAGAAGTAGAGAGAGAGAGAAGGGGGGAGAGAGAGAGATAATCTACTCACAACTTATCAGCCTGCTGCACCACGGCGACGTTATCATAGTTATCAGCGAGTACAGTGAACAGAGAGTCGACGCCGCAGTCTGCCACCATCTTGCACAGCTCGTGACGTACTAACAGACTCGCTATGGTCAGCATCAGCTCTGATACTAGAGGAGGTTTTGTGTTTTCTGTGGACATAAATCATCATCATCATTCTACTGCCCTTATGCCAATTTATTTGGGGTCGGCGCAGCATGTCTTCTTCTTCAATACTTCTCTACTCGTCATCTCATCAGACACAGGAGGTGTGTTCTTGCCATATCATCCTTCACACAGTCTATCCATCGTTTCTTTGGTCTTCCTCTACTCTTATACCCATCTACAATCATACTCAAAACTTTCCTCACGACATTTCCTCATTCCTTCGTATCACATGCCGATACTAAGCCAACCGATTACCACACAATTTTTCAGTCACCGGCGCATATGTAAAAAAAAACATAATTTTTATTACACTCCACAGTGTGAACTTAGGAGGTAGGTTTACAAAGCTTGATCATTTTGGACCTTGTCGGTTAGAGCATAGGAGTGAAAGTATTTGACAGCTTAGTTTTTATATTATATCATCATCTGCTGAGCCTTTTCCCAACTATGTTGAGGTTAGGCTGGATCTGACCTCAACAATTCCTGACTAACATTATACCCCTTGGTAAAAAAGTGTTTTTGTTACAAGTACATTTATATACGTTTATTCACACGCATTCAGTAAAAAGCTGTTATTTTGAAATTACAAATAGACTCTTCAATTTTATTTATTTGTATAGATTTAAATCTTACTAATATTATAAAGAGGAAAGATTCGTATTTTTGTGTGTGTGTATGTTTGTAATGAATAAACTCAAAAACTACTGTGCCGATTTCAATAAAATTTTCACCATTAGAAAGCTACATTATCCCTGAGTAACATAGGCTATATTTTATCTCAAAATGTTTAAAAAATAAATGTCCACCCGTGCAAAGCCGGGACGGGCCGCTAGTAATTAATATAAAACAAATGTTTCACAAAATTTGACATTTATGTTTCTTTGGTCTTCCCTTACTCTTATAATCATCCATACTCTCACATTTACTTTTAATTTCATTAATGATTAAAATAACTAACCTTTCAACAAATTAGTCAGAGGCTCCAACATTTGCGCGCCCATCTCCTTGGCGTGGTCGTGCGCGCGACCGAACTCCACCCGCACGTCATCGTCTAGTGTCATCTTACGTATCACTTGCAGAGTTTCACTTAGGAGCTGTAATGACAGGAGTGTAGGGTTCGTATAAGTTCATCACCATAGCCTGTTCGCCTATAACGTTCATATTGACATCTGGTTAAATGGTTCCCTCTTCTGAGCTGTGGTTAACTCTCACAGCTCAGAAGTGGGTACCATCAGAGGGTCATAATTAGAGATTGGATATTTGGATACATATTTACCTAGATTTTGAGTATCAAAATAATCATTGTTATAAGTCCCGTCATATTTTCCATTTCATTATATTTGAATATTCAGCAGCAAAATTTAAATTCAGTTAAATAACTGTACCCTGAGATTTTTTTTATTAGTATTTAAAAATCATCAGTTCCATACATTTCGACCGTGTATTACGACCGTATTTATTATTCACTTTTATAGGAAACAGCTGTTTTCGGGTTTGCAATGATTTATTGAATATGTGGTAAACGTTTTTTTTTCCACCCTGTATATTTATACTTCTAGACCATTAATAAAAAGGGTTAAAGTTTGTAAGATTGTGTGTTCATCCGATTCAGAAAATTCTTTAATTAATGGGAAGCTACATTATCCCTGAGTGTCACAGGCTATATTAAAAACATTCCCGTGAGATAACTTACGACCACAACGCGAGCGAAGCCGCGGGCAAAAGCTGGTGTTTTATAAATGGATTTTGTACTCACTTTGACATTACCAGTGACTTTCAAAAAAAGTTTGAGGTTTTCAGCAATATTCTTAGCAAAGAGTTTCTGTCGATTCATTTCATGTTTGATACAGCATGTAGAGGTCCATCTTAGTGTCGCAATTATTATATCGTCGCTTTCTACATTGTCTAGAACACTGAAACATTAATTATTGAAAATATTAGTTGCCATAAGGAACTACTACCCATTCCTGTTGCAAATTTCATCCAAATCTGTTCAACAGTAAAGGACTGGAAAGGTAATACATAGACAGAGAGTCACTTGTAGCGGCTCTACAAAAAGTACTACAGCGCCATCTATGACGATCGATGTCGAATAGGGCTATTAAAGTTGTAAACGGACCCTTCACGAAACCGTCAACCAAGCATTCTGTACATTAAACTAAGTAACTTTAAGCAAAAATTTTTGCTCGGAAACGATTTTTTTTTTTTGGGGTGAAAAATCACGTTTTACGGTAGGACTCAATGTAACGCACTTAGAACATTGTGCTGATGGATGGATTGAATAGTACGGGGGCCGTGGAGGTGTTTAAAGTTATGAATGAAATAGGAAGTGTTTAATAAAAAAAAAAGTTGTGTCTTTAGATTAGTAGATTTCATAAAATATTTAAATTCGAGACTTTTTTTTAACGCCAGCCTAGGTACCTAAATCACTCGTGTATCACTTTTTTCACCCTATCCACTTATTTATTAATGAATCCAGATATTTTACTCAGTGGAAAAAACGAAATACCTACCTATTAAAAAATAAACTAATTGCTTATCTACTAGTTTCCAGGTAATTTAAAAAATGTTATCGCTGGATGCGTAATTGAAGAATTCAAGCAACCAAAAACAGCACAATATAGTCTATTATAACTCTTTTCCATATTTAGTAAATACTTGTTCTTATTTCAATCAAATATTCACAAATCGCACGCTTACTGCTTACAAAACCATCACAACGTTCGTTCGTCAGTGGGGCGCATTCGCGACTTCTTGCGTACCGAGTGTATACCAAACTCGAGGCGTGTAGGTATGACTGGCGTTCCGACCTTTTGTATGAAGATACAATACTTTAGAAAGAAACAGTGTAAACTATACTCACTTTTTAATAAAATCCACACCCTTATTATCCAGTAAGTCAGGCTGCACATCCATCAGTGCGGTCATTGTATTCAGCACACTCACAATGAATTTGGTATCTTTTTCGCTGAGCTCTTGGCATAGTTTACTGAACTTTGAGTAAAGAAGGTCTATGAGGATTTTGTATGCACCCTCCTTTCCTGCTCGGACTCTGTGGGCTATGCCTTTCTGGCATTCTGACTGAAACACAGAAATGATTAAATTAGATATACACTGATCATTGGTCTTGTCAGCTCATCCTGCCATCTCCTAGAAGGTCTGCCGCAACCTCTTCTGTTGGTGTCAAGGTTCCACATCGTGGTAAGTTTTACCAACATCTCATTAGCAGACTGCAGACGTGGCCTGTCCAGTTCCAGAAAAAAAAGCCACAAACAGTGGTCCACATGATCCTCGGATCTAAATAATTGGAAGTCAAGGCGAGAGGCCTTAGTTTAGCAGTGGAATAATGCCGGCTAACAGTAGTAGTATATGTATACATAGATTTTTTGGCAAACTATAAGTAGTTGCAACTTTGAAGCATGGGGAACAAAACTAGCCTAGATTAAATCTTCAATTCATGTGAGTTGTGGTGTGTTACAAATAACACCTAACCTGCCAAATTCAAAATTTCTTATGTCACTTTGCATTTTTCTAGTCTGGATCGAGTTGTATGTTGCACAAATATGATTCACCACAGTAACAGATTTTTTTTAAGAGAATCATTAAAATACTCAATACAACTTTATAAATTCACATTACTCTACAGAACGACTATTATTGTGAAAAATCACAGTATTTAGGGCAAATTATAACATCGAGAGTTGTATTAATGATCGTAATGACTATTTATAATTCCATAAATACTTATAAATTGTTACATTCGTGAATCATATTTTGATCAACATTAACCTTTCGTGTGCCGGAATGTAGATCTACGCGAGACACAATGACTTTTTAATTGTGTCTGGATACTCGGCATACGAGTGGTTAAAACCCTAATACCAACTTGTGAATTACAAAAACCTTTGAATTTCATAGGTTACCTTAGAGCAACCCTCTTATACAATTTACCTTCAAAACCTCTAACTCCTTGAGAACAGCATCTGCATCATACTTCCCAGCAGCAAGCTCCTTCAGCTTTGTAACAGTCTCCACTACCAAATGGCTCTCTCCAGAACCAAGAGTCAAGTCTTTTATTATGTTTGATAGATCTACTCCCTGAAAATAAAGATGATTAAGGAAATAAAGATGATATGGCCAGAAACGGAAGAAGATATGCATTGCCGTCCTAAAATAAATTAGGATAAGGGCAAAAAGGTAGAATGACGAAGGTTTAAAAAAAAAAATTGTTTATGGTAAACCTGTATGGTACAGTAATTATATTTGAGAGCAATTTGTACCCCTGAGCGGAAGTGTTCTAAACAACAATTATCTTTTATTGTATCAAGTAATTAAAAGAAACCAGGGCCGTCCTAAAGCTTGTTGGGTTGACGATATCGTCAGTCTCGGGAAACACCTAGATGAGGGACACACAGAACCGGGAAGTGTGGCAGCAAAAAGGGGAGGCCTATACCCAGCAGTGGGTGATTCCGGGCTGATATGATGATGATGAAGTAATTAAGAAGTAAAAGAATGTAAAGTACTTTAAAAGACTTCCTTTTAAATAGACTAACCTTTGACCACAAGGAGACTATAAATAGTTCTCGCGTAATAAGTATATACGTGCAGAATCGTGATTTAAAGGACATAGATTAGATCACCTTGTATAAATCTTCCAGTCTGAATCAATTATAGTCATGACTAACGAGATTTTATAAGCATGACAAAATACTTATAAATAATAGAGCTATGCCAATTTGACCTTAGCACATTTCTAAAAAAAGGATTCATGAATAATATAAAAAGGATTTTGGGATACATACCTGTGCCTCAAATTGGGCAACAGCCTCTTTTATAGCTTCATCCGGAGTCATTTCGAATTCGTCGATGTTTTCCTTGACGACCTCGTCGTAGGTCTCTTGAGATATTACGCGAACCATGTTTAGAGTTTACCTGAAGTTTTTAATTCAGAAAATAGGCTAATAATGAAGAACTTTAAAATAAATTGTAAGTTTTATTCACATGAGGCGGATTTTTTGCCGAATGAGGGATGACAACTGTGAGTCAATTCAAACTGTCAAAGTCATGTCATGAACTTTGAATTCAAAACAAATGAACTGTCAGAAGTTGAGGTTGAGACGTTCTGAAACTACTTTTACTTCGAAGTTCTTAATTATTAAAGAAAACATACGTGACAAGTTTAGGAATAAGGGACGTCAATTATTAATAGTGATTCATAAATTCCAATACTTATTTCAGGATAGAAAGGCTAAAATTGACAAGAATGTAACTGAAATGTGCTTTTCTCTGCACAGCACAGACTACGTAAATATTTTAGTATTTTACGCTTCACTGTGGTTGTGAAAATTTTTGACAGCAAACAGCTTGAGTCATGGTGCGTTTTGAAACTGAGTTCGTGACACATTTTTTTCGATTGTGGTTCGGAACTAAAACTGATTCTCTAACAATTTTATGTACTGTTAATAGAAGTAATCTTTACAAAAGATTTTAATTATCCTAATAAATCTAAGATAGCGATAAATCACCTCTTTTTTAATCAAAACTTCGGGTTTGATACACTCGTTTCTTTAACCAAATGTTCTGTTTTGATTGTCACCAGGGTGACGCATACTCCCGTAAAAGAATCGGAATCAGAAAAAGTAATTTCATCTTTTTACGCGTAATTTGTGAATAATCTTTGCATCGTGTTGTTTATTTAGCATTTATTTAGATTAAAGAATAGCCAAAATGAGTTTCCTGGGGAAGTTATTCGGTGGTAAGAAAGAAGAAAAGGGTCCGTCGACCCACGAAGCGATACAAAAATTACGTGAAACCGAGGAGTTGTTACTCAAAAAGCAAGAGTTTCTAGAAAAGAAAATCGACTTAGAAATACAGACTGCTAGGAAAAATGGCACGAAGAATAAGCGAGGTAAGTTTTACTATTAAAATGTGTTTGTATTTGCTCGTATTTTTTTTGCAGTCACGAACTAATTCTTTGTTGTCATGTTGTAAGATGACCTTGTTTTTCAATTAATTGTTAGATATTTCGTTGGTACATCCTTATAACATTTATGTAATTGAGTTTTAGCTAATCATATTTTTGATACTGAATCACAGCCACTGCATGTACTAAAAGAAGGGAAAAGGAAAATTAGTTTACCTATAATATTTTTTTCAAGAATTGCATGTGAGACAGAAATAACAACAGTAACACAAAGAAATGATTTTCCTCAATCTCACATCAATATTTCAACTATCTTAAACATATGCTGTGCCGATCCCAAATGAATTGGGATAAGGGCAAGAGAATGATTATATATTAAACTTAATGGCATGATTTTCAACCCTGAAACAACCCTGTAAGGCAGGTTACACTTAAAAGAAAATATCTTAAAATAGGACTGCCATATATGTCAATAAGTAATTTGTCCCGGTCCAGTTGTTTAATCTATCAGAAGAGAATTGAGAAATTGCACGCTTGATCCGCTCACATTAACAAAATCCTGGCTCTTCTAGGTAGGTAATAAGGTTGAGTATGGAACGCCAGAAATCTATGAAAAATTTCTTTCCATACCCAAAGTCCTTGACAAATGTTTCTCACCCACACGGTAGTCATGAAAATCCATGGTTACCCTACTTCTATGACTTGCAGCCTAAGATCACCCTGTGAGCCACTGTTTAATGCTGTGTAAACAATGCAATAGGTAAAATGCTGATGAAATTACGAAAAGCTTGTTGCAGTGATCAAATTAATTTTAGACTGTGGTTAAGACTGTGAGTCACTCAAGGAAAGACAGAGGTTTTATTATTTTGACAAAAAGAGAAATGGCAGGTTTAGAAAAATTAAATCTATATCTATACTAATATTCTAAAGCTGAAGAGTTTGTTTGGTTGAACGCGCTAATCTCAGGAACTACTGGTTCGAATTGAATAAATCTTTTAGTGTTGGATTGCCCATTTATCGAGGAAGGCTATAGGCTATATATCATCACGCTGCGACCAATCGGAGCGTAGCAGCAATGAAAAATGTTGCAAAAACGGGGAAAATTGTATTTTTAATAACTTTATGCGGACGAAGGTCGCGGGGAATAGCTAGTGTAAATCTATATGTAAACCTTTGTGTAAGGTTATGTTCAGAATTTTGTCATACACTGTTCTAAAACTTTTTGATAAAAATGTAAACAAATCCTGTTCAGGTTAAAAAACTCTTGCGATAGATATTATTTAGAAATGTGTTAAACACCAACAATAACATCCATTTGTTTCTGGGCAACTTTGGCCCATAGATCCAGAAGTCCTTGAAAAATTTATCTTGCCAACACAGTCTAGTAATGAAAATCCATTGTTATTCTATAACATGCTACCCTACTTCTACTACATGCTACCCAACTTCTATTACATGCAGCCCTATCCTAAGGGCGTGGACCCATGTCTACGGTACGGCACCGGCCACCGTGTAACGGCACGACGCCGGCACCGCGTCGTGCCGCGGCACGGTGCCGTGAACGGTGCCCCGAGGGCGCAAGGCAGCAACCATCGTGCAGTTTTTGTGTAGATATGGACCGCGAAAGTCGTCTGCTCCTATTAGTAAGGCGACGAATGAAGAAAAAACTGAATCAAAGAAAATATTGGGTGAATCCATATCTTTCTATAAATAAAGATGAAGCGCTCAAAATATGTGGTGATGAAAAAATTACGAAAAATTTTACGAATATTTTAGAATTTCCATCCCTCTGTTTTCAAATTTTTATCCTTATAATTCTCCTTTGTCTTGTCCCAGAGAACGGGACGTGCTTCCACTAGTGAAATTAAAAAGTCGATATCCACGTATATATATACACGTGCGAACTAAACAACAACAAAACATTAACTACCGAGCGGTTCGCTGTGTGCCACCGCGGTGCACCGTACACGGCACCGTGCCGCGGCACGACGCCGTGCCGTCCGCGGCGTCGTGCCGTTACACGGTGGCCGGTGCCGTACCGTAGACATGGGTCCACGCCTTTCGATGACCTTTTGAGCCACTGTGTAATGTAAACATTGCAAAAGGTAAAATGCTGATGAAATTTCAAAAAACTTGTTGCAGGGAACAAATTAATTTTAGACAGTGATTGACTTTGTGAGTCACTCAAGGAAACACAGAGGTTTTATTATTTTGACAAAAAGAGAAATGGCCGCTTTAGAATAATGTTCTATACATACTAATAAATAAACTCGAAGTGTCTGTTTGTAATTTCAAAATAAAAGCTTTTTACTGAAAGTATGTAGGTGTACAGTATTTATAACAAAAAAAAAAAATATTTTTGTCTGTCGGCTATTGGTAGATAGCTGATGTTATAAAGAGTAACTTAGGCTACTTTTATTATTTTAGAAAAAAGATTAGGGGTTCAGCACCGCCATCATTCAATGTCATAGATTTCCGCAAAATAACGCCTGATTTGAAAATATCCCGCTTTTCGTGATGATAAAAAGAATAAATAAATCAAGAAAAGTTAATTAAGTTTCTGTTTTCCACACACATATATTAGTATCGAGTGTCTAGAAGTGCCACCTTATACCTCAAGGCTGTAAAGTATACTTTATATCAATACCTTTATCATTTACACTACTGGGTCACAAATGTCCTCTTCATCACATAGGCCCAGAGCGGATGTCTCATGCGAATCTTTGTATGTAATACATGGTGTAAGGGACAGCCTACTGCAGACTGATGGGGTGAATTCAGGATTAACCAAAATGACCCGTACAAGAAATTATTTCAGAAATGTTATGGGAGTCCAATAAATTTGATTTGTTTTATTTCCTCATACGCAATGTATCGTTACCGTGGCAAAACGCACGTAGCGACCGGCAAGCGCGACGACGAGTGAACAGCTGATTTCACGCGTCGTTCGTTAGAGTTTTACAACATCCATTGTTGGATTTTTGATTTTAGCCATATTATTTACATAAATGAAGTGCTGCGTACAGAGAATGTAATTTTACATTGAAATAAAGGAATAGTAACTGAAAATAAAAAGAAATGAAAAAATTCCAGTGGAATGTGTTTCAAAATAAGGAGCTGAATGCACCCTGTCAGTTTGCTAAAGGCTGCCCCTTACACCCTGTATAAGCAGGTACACTTGTTATACACAAGAGACGTTATAAGTGGCTTAAAATATTGCCTAAAATGTTCCAAATTAAAAGGTTAATCTGTAACTTGGGACTCAGTATTTGACTCCCAGAGTAGAGACTACAAAGGTGATAAGGAATTTGGTGGAGCAGAATTGTATGTGATAAGACTTATGACTGATACGAAGGAAGACTTAAAAGTATAAAAATGTCAATCACACCGAGATGACCTCACTCACTCTTAGATAAACTAATTGACATGCCATTAGACCAGCTATTGTATTAATAGTAATACCTTTTTAATGTATGTAGTAGTGAGATCTCTTTAGAAGGTTATGTTTAGTGGGTGAGCAGAAGTACCCAATGTATTGACAATATTGGAATGTATGTTCATGAGGAATAACTGAGGGTTTTAAAAGTTTTACTTTTAATTTGGCGATGATTTTGAAATTATGAAAAAAAAGACATAACACTTTGTGTATTGTATATGTTACGGCTAATAGCCGAAGTGCGGCTACACCTAGTTTTAGCCGGTTACGCACGACTGCCAATCAAGCTATATAAAACCAGTTTATGCGGATCTCTCATTGTATAAGAAATCTATAAAAAGCGAGGCCAAATTATACTGGAAATGTAAAACTCCATGTGCCGCCGTGTGTACAACTAGGTGCAGTCGGCCACATGCGGTTAAACTTAGATGTATCCTACTTATCATCAGTTAGAACATACCACCAATTTGGATATAGCGCTCGCTTGGATCGCGCGCGTTTTGTCACATTTCTAACCTAGCCTAATCCATTTGGTCGGTGTGTCCTAGCAATAAAAAGGTTACACAACTGTTACCGGCCGCACCTTGGTATAGCCGGCTAGAACTAGGTGTAACTAAACATATTATACGTACCTATATAAAATTTAAGAAACTTTTAGTCAATGGTCTGCAATTGTGTAATTAGTGATGTTTGTGTTGTCCTTTCTTTATTAATATTTTTGATGTATAAAGCAGTTTTTTTATTTTGTATTTAATTAATCATAAGATAAGTTAAGAAATTTACATTTGCTTCTTATCTCTTCCTGTCGTTATTATATTATTACTTTTTTGGCTTCTAATTTACGTTATTGTAATTTAAAATACTTTGTCTACACTGTATCTTTAGGTCACCCATCCAGGGACCAACTTAGGCAAGCGCGGCTTAACCGTAAGATCGAGCCGAGTGGCTGTTGTTATTTAGCCACGAGCTCCTGAATTAAGAAATAATATCAGAACCAAAAATCGCGCAGTTAAAATTATCCGCATTTAAGACTATATAGAAAAATCAAACAATTATCGGGCAGTAGCCCACCAGACACAACACCCGTCTGGTCGGAGGGTCCTCCCTATTCTATGGGGATGAAAGACTGTACACTCAGTTCGACGAATATAATACGTCTATGTAAATTTACTATTTCCTTTTCAGTGACATTTTTTATAATTATATCAAACACACCTTTTTCTGTTTCCAGTGGCCATCGCCGCTCTAAAGCGCAAGAAGCGCTACGAGAAGCAGCTGACACAGATCGATGGCACGCTCACACAGATCGAGGCCCAGCGGGAGGCGCTGGAGGGCGCCAACACTAACGCTCAAGTATTGACCACTATGCGCGATGCGGCCAACGCTATGAAGCTTGCGCATAAGGATATGTTAGTATTCATGTTTAATAATATTCGGTTTCTACGATCTTGTCAAAAAATTTTGATTAAAAAGAGTGTCCATGGAGTTTCTTGCCCATTCTTCTCCATAGAGATCTACGCTTTGGAATGGGCAACTACAGTACTTTCACAAGTTATTTATGCCTTGTGTCTGTGACTGTAGCTTCGCCTTCTTTGTTTTTCTGACATTACAGCGTAGCGAGGCGTGTGTGAAACTAACCAATAATATCGCACCTTTTTCACTGCTTGACCTAGGCTAGCTATGTGATTGGTTAGTTTTATGCACATCTCTCGCTGCAAATCTCTGTTGGGAACGCAGCTTTAACATGACCACACATTTCTGATACTCGCTGTATATTCCAAACTATATCCTCCATCTCTTTCTTTCACAGTGACGTAGACAAGGTCCACGACATAATGGACGACATAGCGGAACAGCACGACATCTCCCGAGAGATCACCGACGCTATCAGCAACAATGTCGCCTTCCCCAACGATATCGACGAGGATGAACTGGAGAAGGAGCTTGAGGAGTTGGAACAGGTATGGCAATTGGGCAATTTCTTCTAATTTAATACAGGATCTTGGAAAATTTTCATAATTGAGAAAGAAAACAAATTTATTTGGCACATGCCACAAGTGCACACAACAAAAACTTAAATCTGCACAATATCAAACGTAAATTAAACAGAAAAAAAGAGATATAGAATATTGTGTGTCTCACGGCTGCGCCAAATAGGCCCAGTTCAGCAAACTGCCGAGCAGCTAGTGCCCGACGCTGGTTTTCAACTGGACCTCTCCTCATCTGGAGATGGTGATGTGACGGACATAAAACAGTTTGTCTCAATTGCTTAATTAACTGAGGAGCTCAGTATTAACAGCCGTGCGGATCGATCTTCGTGGTAAAGCAACGGTTGCACACGGCGATGGCCGTGGATGGGTGACCATCCTATTCATTACTTACCGAGTCGGGGTCTGTCTCTAGAATGCACCTTAAACCGTTGGCCCCAGTTGTCATTTGTAGATATTTGGCAGTCGTTATGAGTAGTCGAAAGCTCAAAGGTTTGACAAACAGTCTTACCAAGGAGTATTGTATTGCCTAGTACTAACTGGGTTGTGGAGGTCAGATAGGCAGTCACTCCATGTAAAATACTGGTATTCGGCTGCTTAATAATGGCTATTTTTTGATGCACCCATATCTTCATTGGTAACCACTTACAGGCTACCAAACTGTTTTTTCTCACTACAATATTAATACTTCCTCATTGGTCTAGTGCTGGGCTGAGTATGAGGTCCCGGGTTCGATTCTCGGGTCGGGCAAATTGTTATTGGGTTTTTCCATCAATAGCAGCCACGGGTGTCTGGATCTGCGCCCGGTTGATGGCCACAGGCTCGCCCCCTATTACATGGAACTTTAACATATCTGGCGAAATATGGGTGTACTATTAGGTACACCACTGCCTAACCCTTCAAGGTTTACAGACGAGATGGTATGGAATATTAATACTTACCCTCTAACATTTTACAGGAGGACCTGGACAAGGAAATGCTCGGTATCAACGTGCCCACCGACAAGCTACCGGACGTGCCCACAGCCGAGCTCGTGCACGACAAGCCCAAGCCCAGCAGGTCTAAGCAGACGGGTGAGTGACACTTCAATTTGCAACCTTCGTGTCAGCGGCGAATAGTCGCAAATTCAACAGCACGTTTAATGTTCCTTGCGGCAATTTCAAATTTACACTGTCGATCTTAAATCTGTTGTTGGTACTAAATAATATGACAGTAGTGAATTAATCATTTTATTATGTACTAGCTGTTCCCCGCGACCTTCGTCCGCGTCAAGTTATTAAAAATACAATTTTCCCCGTTTTTGCAACATTTTTCATTGCTGCTACGCTCCTATTGGTCGTAGCGTGATGATATATAGCCTATAGCCTTCCTCGATAAATGGACTACCCAACACTGAAAGAATCATTCAAATCGGACCAGTAGTTCCAGAGATTAGCGCGTTCAAACAAACAAACAAACAAACCCTGCAGCTTTATAATATTAGTATAGACTAGCGGCTCGTCCTGGCTTCGCACGGGAAGACATTTATTTACCCCTAACTCCCCCCCCCCCAATTATTTTCTAGTAATAAAATAGCCTATGTTACTCAGGGATAATGTAGCTTTCTAATGGTGAAAAAATTTTTAAAATCGGCACAGTAGTTTTTGAGTTTATTAATTACAAACATACACACACACACACACACAAAAAAAACAAATCTTGACATTAAGTGATAAAAGAATGTGTCAAATCTGTCATTTGTCAGAAAAATGGCATGAGTGTCTGACGTGTGTCAGATGACATCGTATTTTCATTAATTTCATTGCCTGCCTTCTATATTATGTTGTTTAAGTATGCTATTGTGTTGGTGTACATGCAGTGAGTCTTCCATAAAAAATTGCGAAATGTCATCCCATACCATGAAAAGGTTTAGATGAAAATGAATCATCATCATCTGCCTAGCCTTTTCCCAACTATATTGGGGTCGGCTTCCAGTCTTAACCGGATGCAGCTGAATACCAGTATTTTACGTGGAGCGACTGCCTGTCAGACCTCCACAACCCAGTTATTACTGGGTAATACGATACCCCTTGGTAAGAGATGAAAATGAATCAATAAGCATAAAAAAAAATGATATTTAATAATTTTGACCAACTTATGCTGTCTCGATTTTTTTCTTCGCGTACAATGATATGATCCTTACAAGAAACAGAGTCGAATCAAATGAAAAAAAAATGCTCACTCATTTTTTTATGGACAACTCGCACTCGGTCTTAAAATTAAGTATACCAAAATTGTTTTCATTAAAAAAAAATCGCTTTCGGTATTTCTTGTGGATTCGGATTTCCCCCGTTGTCCTTAAAATTTATTTATTTAATGCACAATGTACACAACCAATTTTACACGCCAGGCTTAAAACTAGTGAGTACATGACCCTGTTAGGGCGCAGCAAGATAACTTAAAGCTAAAAATATTGCAGTGTCAGTGTTATTTATAATCTAATATCACATAACTTTATACATAACTTTCACATTCAAAATATTATATTAATTAAACTTATATCTAGCTATTTAAAAGAATCACTCCGTATACAGGGTGTAAACAGACCCTTCACGAAGCCGTCAACTAAGCATTCTGTACATCAAACTAAGTAACTGTACGCAAAAATTATTGCTGGGAAATGACTTTTTTTTGGTTTGAAAAATCACGTTTCACGGTAAAACTCAATGTTACGCACTCAACACCTAGTGCTGATGGATGCTTTGAATGGTTAATGGGTCATGGAGTTAATTAAAGTAAAGTTAAAATATTAAAAAGTGGTTTTAAAAAAAAAACAAATTTGGAACTTTGACCTTCAATATCTCCAGATCCTGTGGTTTCCCAAGTATTGTCTAGAAGAAAAAAATGATCCCAATGATGGGCAGAATATGTGGTTTTCGTTTTCGTTAAGGGTCTTTTTACACCCTTTAGTTCCGTGAGGCAATCCAGTGACACTTGTACTAATACTTAAAAATGACTTTTTCAGAGGATGACGAGGAACTGGCACAGCTGCAGTCCTGGGCCACATAATCTTGAGACCTTTCACATGAGTTGTACGTTTGTGATATTTCATAGGTATTGTATAGCTACCCGCTTTGTCAGACGTTTTTGTGGAGATGACGTAAAAAAAACCAGCCAAGTATTGTACTGGTCCTACCGCCGGCGGAAAGCGAGAATAGAGGAGATCTAGCAACTAAAAACGAGTTCTTTATATTAGTGTAAAAAGACTTTTAACGAAGTCAAGTGCTGCCCGTCATTGCGATATTTTTTTTGTTCTGGTCTATACCTGACACGAGGCCTACTCTACTTTCGATACATTTTAGTCTCTGTATGTATATTGTGTTCATATTTAATTGGTAGATATCATCTAGGCAAAATATACAAAAAAAAAACTCAACTCTTTGAAAAAGGTAATACGTACTTTGAACGGTGGTAGGTTCCATTTTTTTTTTTCTCGTGTTCCTTATTACCAAATGGAACTATTCAAATTCGAAAATCGAAAAAAATTGTCGATCGCAAGTTGCTTTCTCGTCGACGGTGGTACAGGTGCGGCAGGCAGAGCGGAAAAAATGGCGGAAAGTCGCACGCGCATTTACTTAACGTGGGAAACTGGAATGTCCCAGATACGTGATTTTTTTTTGGCCCCGAAGTTGATCTTATGAACATTGTAATTAGGTAGATTGTTGTGAATTAAGCAAGTGAAATTCCGCGTGTAATATTACGTCGTTTTCCGCCCTGATTTTCCTAGAGGGCATAGACAAAATGTCATTCTTTCAGCTACAATGACGATGCAAATGTCAAAAATTTATGGAACTAACATAAGCCACCATCAAACTATGTCAGTCCTGTAGAAATAGGAAACCGTTTGAAAGCGATTGCCTTTTGTTTCGGCCCTAAGGTTTCAAAAAAAAAGGTTTTATTTAAAAGAAGTATTTTAAAGGTTCACCTTTTGCTTCAAGATTTCTTATGAGATTCTATGATTACTTTTAACATAGGTAATAGATAGATGTACGGTGTTAAAAACTTGTTATCTCCACAAAAATGTCCCACAAAATATTGTATAAATATTATTATGTATTTAAAAGCATGTCAACTAGAAACTCGCTTTGGTATTTCAATAGAAAATATAACTAAATAATAATGTACACTCTGCCTTAACTATATATACAATTTTTCATATTTAGTCAAATTATTGATGGTTAAATCGGAAAGAGGCAGATTTCGTTTTTATTTTTGTTATTTTTTTAAGTTTGATGTAACATTTTCTCGTTAAATTGTAAGTATTTTCTTCGTAAATCATTCAACATATATACACAGTTTCCCATAATTGTTATTATTTCGAGTCTGTGATGTCGTCGCCGCTACGAGTACACGAAAAAAAAAATTGTAAGGAAAAACGCAGCGAATTTTCACTAAAGGCGAATTTCACCAATGTGTGATCAGCACATGTTAAACTGAGTTCAAGAGCTGTCATTGACATAATTGCTGAAGCATTGACACTTCTTCTTTTTCGTCTTAGCGTGCCGATGACAATTTAAATTGAGTCAGCCCATTTGGTGACGAGTCTGGAACTTTCAGTAGCGTCATCCAGCTCCTGTGATGAGCAAGCCACAGGACAGGCAGGACACGTAATCAAGTACTTTTGAACGCCGTTTAAATGTGCTGATCGCGATCACTTGCATTGGTGACATCCGTCCGAAAGGTGAAATGCTTTGTTTAAGATTCTAGTTTTTTTTCGCCCAAAAATCGCAATCTCTTAATATTTTAACGATGTATCGTAGCGCAAAAATTCGCTGCGTTTTTCCGCATAGACTTTCACCTAGCCTTTCGGTTAAAAGTTAAGCTCCAACTTTCTGCGCCATTATACAAGGTTGCAGGGACATCTACACACAAATGGTTACCAAGTATCAGTTCATCATTCCCCCCCCCACCCACAAAAATTTTTCATCGGCAATTTAAAAAAAAACCAGCTCTTCTGTACATTTTGGCCGTAAAGGTATTGCACTTTTGTAGGAAACAGCAGTTTTGCTTTCGTTCAGGCGTTCGGAATGATGTACTTCTTTTTTTTTGTGTCGCTGGCACGACATCATATTTTGTTATTCCAAAACTTCGTCAATTCCACGGTTTCGTTGGTGACAGTGAAGACATCTCCCCGACTGCATATCTTGGGGCTCAGTGGGCAGGATAGGAAATGGAGCAAAGTGTACTGAATACATGGTATTCGTTTGTGCGTCGAGGTCCCTTACACCGTGTATAAGTCAACAGTCTGTCTTGGTGTCGTGACGTCGCCAATTCGAAAGCGTCGCCGGCTTGAACTACGTTCATGAGCTGTCACTGTCATCGTTGCTATGGAACATTAACACGGCTTGTGATCGCGGTTTAGATATGCGGATGGCATTCAGATTCTACCTTAGGTGACTAGCTATGCGCTGGCGACGTATGCAAAAATTGATTTTCTCTATAATTTTCCATCTAATTTCGGTATAAAAAACATAATGAGCACAATATTCTTCCACTTTAAAGGGGTTTGAACTTTTTTCTATGAGAGCTGGCAGAGTCAGCCCATTACCATTTTTTTTTTAATTTACTTCAAATTCTAAATCTCCCGAGGTCGTGAAGGGGGGGACCTAATTTACGGAAAATATCTTGAATTTTGCCGCGTAATTTGTTAGTTGAATTGCATAAAAAATCCGTTTTTGTCATACTAAAAACGCAAAATGAGTTGTGATTCAAACATAAATTACGCGACTTATTCTGCGTGACCGAAATTACGCTTTGTTCTCACTCTAAGCGACTTGGTCCCAACCGAATTATCAAAAACCTTATTTATTACATTATTGTTAATTAAAATCACTTTTCAATCAAAAATAATCCCTATAGTTTTTCAAATAAAGATTAAAATCTCAATTAAAGTTCATATAATTCTAAAGGCACGGTTGCACAGTTTAAGTGCTAGAAGTAGCAAAAGGTTAGATGAAAAACTTTTGTTACGCATTAATTGTTAGTTATAATAAACTAGGTTTAGAGCTAATTATCTGAAGCGTACATTTTTTTAAGCTGTAACATTGGTTCGATAATATATTTTATTTTAAGAATAATATTGTTTTATTTACCTACTCTCCAAAGAAACGATGGATGGACTGTGTGAAGGATGATATGGCTAGAAAGGAGGTGATTGCTGAGATGATGAGTAATAGAGAAGTATGAAAGAAGAAGTGATGCTGCGCTGACACCAAAACGATTGGGATATGGACAGCAGAACGATGATTTACCCTGTGACTAAGCGATCATCGCAGTCATAATTGTCACTCATTTGTTCGAAAAACTGGAGGGTAACCTTCGTCGACGTTAAAGGCCAACCGTTTGTGCGTCGATGTCCCTTCCATCCTGTATATAAATTCGACAACCGTCTTACACTACACACGTCTTACATTACACTTTTGCAACCTAAACCTATTCGCAATAATATGTTTGTTCCAGAATAATAAAACAGCCTAATCAAATAGTAAAGTAAAACGTTGACGCAAACATTTTGGACATGGGCTCTCGTACCTACTAATAATCTAAGAGGTGACAGGATTTTTCATAACGATCATGGATACGGTTAGATTTACTTTTATGGTTTGTAGAGTAGTCCCCTAATGTGACTGCTCTCAGCAGGCAGACCGACATCCGTCTAACCGTATCCATGATCGTTATGAAAAATCCTGTCACCTCTCGGTCTATAACATGTTGACCCACAAATGTGCTGCACTGTGCGCGAACAAAAGTTACACACAGCTTTGCCGGTGGAAACGGTTCTGCAGCTCTGTGCACACAATATTCGCGAACAAATGTGCGGCACTAATGTTCGCGTACAATTTTTGGTGGATTCGCACCATAAAGTACGAATTTATTCAAATTGAGCATAATATACTGGGTCTGATAACTTGATTCCTTGCTCTAGGTCAGGCCATAGAAGTATGGTCAGGCAAAGTTTTGCGATTTCCAAAGGGAATTTTTCAGTAGCAGTTCCGTTGTACAGGTCTATGGAAATGCAAGGGTAGGTACTGCATCCTCCGCATAACTCCTCGAGAAATAAAAGTCTTTCTTTTTCATGTGGTTAGTGCCTAACCTGGTGTTAGAGCCTCTGACCTGGTTTTACATGCCGTCGAGAAATGTCTCTCAGGCATGCTGGTTTCCTCACGATGTTTTCCTTCACCGAAGCAAGTGATAATTATACAATACGCACATGAATCCGAAAAAGCAGAGTGGAGTGTCTTGGGTTCGAACTCAAGACTAAGCTAAGCTAGCTACTTGGCATTTTGACGGTAACACCGCTAGGCTATCACTGCTAAAAATACACGTGTGATGTTATGATAAGTTAAATTGCCCGTAGCCACCATAGACCATAGCTTCGTCTAGAAATGAAACTCTTGCTACGAACTCGGATTATTAGCATTTATTTTTTAACATGTAGTCTATTTGTAATGCAAAAGGTGCCTAGCCGTCCTTGCTCGAACGAATAATTTCACAAGGAGCTCTTTTAGGTAACTAGCTGGTGAAGGAGCTCTTCCGGGAAAGTCTGCACTACCAACATACATATTTATGTCGCCAAGCAATGCTGCTGAGTTCCGGTTTGAAAGGTACTCTTCCTCAAAAATCTACGAGGTGGAATCGACGCTAAAACGGTTACCACGTATTCATTACACTATCCTTCTGACCATTGACCATTTCACATACAAATTTTTCGTAGGTTATTAAAAAAAAAACCAGCTGTTTGCTACAAAACTGCAACTTACACGGTCAAAATGCAACAACAGATTTTTTTTAAAATTACCGATTAAAAATTTCCATGTGGAGTTCAGAATGATGTACTGGAACCGTGCGGAAAACTGGTAGGTAACCGTTTTAGCATCGGTGTCCCTTCCACCTTGTATAGATTATCAGCCCCGTAATTGTTGTCAGAAGTGGTAGGTAACTAACGTAAATATGAGGCCGACTATGCAAATGTTCATACTCATAGACCGATGTACGCACGACGGCCAATCAAGCTGTACAAAACCAGTTTATGCGGATCTCTGATTGTATAGAAAATCTGTACAAAGCGATGCCAAGTTATACTGGAAATGTTCAGCTTCATGTGGCGCCGTGTGTAGGAATCCATCCAATCCATTAGGAATCCGAAGGTTTTGGTAAAAAAAATTTTTTTTCGGACCAGCACCAGCACCTGAAGCTACTACAATCTGTCAAATTTCTTTAATAGATTTTTTACTCAACTTTATCGTTAAAGCTTTAGGTTCAAGGTTAATTGTGATTTGATAGTTTCGGGTAGCTTGATTCGCTGGCGTCTGTACCTACACCTATATTTATTTATAAAATTCCGGTGCGCATGTGTTTGTAATTATTCTCCTAAATGGAATTACAGATTTTGATGATGTAGTTGTGCCCGTTAGTGTTTCGGCATCTAGAAAAGGACAGACAACGTCTGTCGGGTCAGCTCGTTACTTAGGTATTAGGCAGGTATACCTATTTGCAAAATTAATGATCTACTCAAAAACGTAAACAACACAATCAATGTAGTTGAATTGCCAAAATGAATGGCATTGTCATTATACATAACTGTGACACAATTACTTCGCGAATTTAGTACTATAAATAAATCAAAATCAAACCTTGAACCACTTGCATCCTACTTAGCACTACTTAGTACCCAAAACATAATCAAAAGGGTTATAACATTACATAATTACAACACAATGTTAAAAGAGCTATAAATCTTTATGTCAAGTTAATTTGTCATTCAGAAAGCGATCGTCGTTATTGTGCGTTGAATTTTGATAAAGATGCATGGGACAAGCGTTCGACACTTTCCCTTTGGATGTGTATTCTGGTTTTCGATAGCTGATCGATATCGTTCCATTTTCTTCGGATGGATCAGAAGATCTCACGAATTATGACTTGTGATGATTTCCGCGGTTTACCTAAAGGGTGCCTAGTAGACTTGGTCAATCCATTAACGTCCAAGTATGTTTAATTGTGGCCGGGAATCGACTCCAGGTGTCACCATCAGAATATAGAGGGGGCACGATTCTTTTAAAAGATCACCACAGCATAGCTGGCTTTGTGGGCTTTGGGGTAAGGATATATGGAGACGAAACATGTATTTCCTGAGTGTTATTGGAAATTGGGTAATACCTGATTATTTAAACCAGACTCAAAGTAATAACCCATTACTTTGATTTGGTAGTCGTAGCGTCGAAGCTGCGCATTCTCTGGACGTGGCGATACCGATGCTTAAACGATAACTTTAAGACTAACCACGAACGTCATCAATCAGAATAAGCCTGCTGTCAATTTTAATGGTGTGCAAGTGTGCAACCCATTAGTTTATATCAAGAGGCTGTTATCCCCGACGGCCAGTGTTGCAGTGTTAACCTGGTGATCAACATGAAGACTCATATCCTGGTGAGTGATTAGTCGATGTTATTTAGTTTTATAATTCATCGGTGGTGCGAAAGTGGCCAGTTCTTTTTGGCTAGTGCAAAATTGTTGAAAAGAATTTTTGAAGTTGTTCTGTGATATTGAATTAAGAGCTAGATGGAATCAAGGTTGGTGTGGTAAGCAGGAATTGGGAGCTCATGGGTTTAATGTGTGCAGCTTCAATATGGCCTATCATCTTCTTTATCGTGTGATTAGTGCCTAACCTGGTGTCAGAGTTTTTATGATGCCCATGGGCCTCTGACTTGGCTTTAAATGCCGTCGAGAAATATCTCTCAGGTATGCTGGTTTCCTCACGGTGTTTTTCTTCACCGAAGCAAGTGATAATTATACGATACGCACATGGCAATGAAAATCAGAGGTGCGTGTCTTGGGTTCGAACTCGAGACCTATGACTTGGTAGTCCGACGGTCACACCACTAGACTGCTTCCTATCTCCCCTATGGCCTATCACGATGATCGAGGAATACGTCCTAATCATCACCCTATCGCAAAGTCTCTACTGTGTATTAAGAAACAGTTTAATGATGTCAAATCTTACTTCTATCACGATCTTGTTATTGACTCGTCGTTGATCAAAAAACCTGCAAAGCTGACGATACAGAGTAATTTTGGCGCTTAACAGAGCAGCTAGTTGTACTTGACTAGGATCATATATCCTTAGTTCAAAATGAAAGAAATTGGGAACGTAATTTCAAGAATCCGCCTTTTACAAGTAGCTCTTTACGATCCATTACAACTTGCATTTTTCTTCCAGCTCGCCGTTCTGCTCATCCACTCCACATCTGCCACGCTGGACAAGTTGGCAAGCCTAGACCTGGCCAACTTAGACCTCGGAAAACTGAAAGACACAGCTGCAAGCACACTTCAAACCATCACAGACACGGCAACATCTTCACTACAGCAATTTGCCGACACGATAGACTTTGAAAAAGTCCAGAAGCTCGACATTCTAAACATCATACCAAAGATACAGAACAAAGGAAAATTGATCGTCGATACGTATGAAAATATACCTGAATACAGTCAGAAAGTCAAGGATTATTTGCACAGTATTAAGTTAAAGAAAGCTCATCCGGAAAAGAAGCTGATCGCTCCGTGGCCTGTAAAAGTGAGGGTTATTCACCATTATTATTACGATTAAAGTGGTAAAAATGTTTGTGAATATGTTTCGTAGTAAGTAGTAGTTCTTCTTTTGAGCTCTAATTGAGTTTGGATTGAATTTTGTGAGGGGAATCAGACGAGTGTAAGGCTGCATTTCCAGAGATGTGCGAGGATACGTAGCGAGGGATATGTTTGTAAAGAACCAGTAGAATCACTTCATCTACCTAGCCTCGCTCAGCGAGTGGCTCAGCGGGGCAAGGTTTTTGTACATACAAAACAAGAGGAGGATGTGTGCGAGGGTCGCGCGTAATTCCCTTTCCGTGTTCAACTGGCGACACCGGTCTCGCGAAATCCACACGCTTTTGTTTTACTACGGAATCCTACGATCCCGTGTTCAATTCGCGTCAACTGAGCACGCCTTTGTGATCAAGCAACGTTAAAAGAAGTTTTACAAAACAGTGTGTAATTGAATTGAACACGGTTTTTTAACCTGTCTATTCGAAACAAATCCGTACTGATTTAGCGCGTTCGTAAATGTTCGGGATAAATCGTGCGGGCCGAAGCAGGCGAGAGGCGTATTTCCCTTTCCGTGTTCAACTGGCCATACGCCTGACAGAAACCCTAACCTTAGACGGTCGACGTCAGGGGCACCCCGAGGTTCGGTTAGTTAGGTTCCTTTAAACCCTGCAGACAGAAATAGGAGCCCCGCGCAGCGGGGCTCCGTCGACTGTATTGTAATTTAAGGATATTTAGTAGAAACGTAATTTATCCCAATGAATCTAAATGAGAAATGAAAAATGTATAGATGATTAAACATCATCTGATGAAGTGTTCAGTTCAACTGCACACGATTTTGTTAAACCTTACCCAGCGCCACTTGATCACAAAGGCGTGCTCAGTTGACGCGAATTGAACACGGGATCGTAGGATTCCGTAGTAAAACAAAAGCGTGTGGATTTCGCGAGACCGGTGTCGCCAGTTGAACACGGAAAGGGAAATACGCGAGGGTCGCGAGCGAAAAAATAACAGTCAGTCTGAAACAGGCCCGCTACATATCCTCGCACCGCTCATCTGCGCACCGTTTCACAGCGTCGCTACGCATCTTCGCACCGCTCAGTGGCCTAGCACAGCTCTGGTGGAAACGCAGCATAAATCACGTTGTTTTCGTCGCTCAAGATGAGATGTAGACCCAAAACTAAATTATCTACTTTGATCAAACTTATGTGGCTCCTCCCAAATCAGAACAGCTACCAATATTTTTTTGTTCAAATGATTCCATACGGTCTTTGATTTTTCTAGAAAGGGTAGTTGGTCTAGAAAAGAGCATTAAAATTGCGCTACTATTTATAAATGCGAAAGTTTGTGTGTGTGGGTATGTTTGGTTCTCCTTCACGCTGAAACGGCTGGTCTGATTTGGATGAACATTTACAAATAGATAGTTATACATCCGAACAACACAGAGGCTATCATTTATAAAGATAATGTGTGAAAATTGGGCTTATGCGGGCGAAGCCGCGGGTGATAGCTAGTGCGCCATAAATGTTCGTGCCAGAATGAAGAACTGTGTAATTTCAGCCATTTTATTATTTCGTTTTAAGTGTATTAACTAATATATGAAATGTTTGGTGATTATTACCAATGTCTTGCGAAATATTTATTTACTAATAAATTATTACTTTTTTAAATTCTGTTTTATTCCTACAACTGATTACTTTTCAACAATTTAATATCAAACAACAGTATCATCAAATAATCTATTTATTTAAAAGACTAAAATCGCTCAACAACTTATCAAAAATATCATTCTTATCATCACTGGCTTTAGGCAGGAACTCATCAAGCAATCCATTCTGGAAATCACCAAAATCATCTTGACCATTCGTATCATTCGTGTCAGCCAATCCCAGTTCCGTCAGCAAAGTCAAATTGTCCATATTGTCAGTTTTGTCCATGTTGTCAGATTTGTCCACTTTGTCAAAAGTAAGAGCAACGTTGTCAAAGTCAGGAAGAAGTTGTTCTGACGATTCTGTGTCGTCATTGTCTTTGGTTTGGCGTCTGTTGACGAGTTTGGCCTCTTTTTCGTCGTTGTCTGAAATGTCGTGATATTCGTGAATCTCTTTGCCAAATTCCAGTTCTTCCTCATCTTCTTGACTGTCCTGAATGATCTGAGCGGTAGACTTGTATTGGAAGGCGTTCTGCGAGAGATCTACTTCAACTGGGAATAACGTTGAGTTGTCATTTAGATGTTCCACTGATTCACTGGAAATGAAGGTAGAACTGCTCAGTAGGAACACGTTTGTTGATTTTTTATTTAAACATGGAAGAATAAATTCCTTTCCAAAAAAGGAACTAGTTAAAGTTTTCTTTATGAGAACTTGTTTAGCTTTCTAGCGTTTTAAAAAGGTTGATGGGCATCTGATTCTTACAGACAGCTATGGAAACCATAAACTCGACTTAGGTCAGATTATAAGACACAACTGCACATGACAAAAATGATACCTCGACGACGTACAGTCAGATTTTTATTGTTTATCAAATTGACACACTATTTTCGTCAATATTGCTGTAGCAATTTCATACGGCTGCTGTGATTTGAATAAACGGAGTCCATTTTAAATGTCAAAGTCCAAAATTAAACAACATGATCTTAAGATCAACTTTGACCAATCTGTTGCAAACTACTCAATCGATTGCGCAACGAATTTAACAAAATGGGGGATTCTAGGTCCAACTGACTATTAGGCTACTTACTTGTGGTAAACAGCAAGTCCTTGTATAAACCTCCTGAGCTGGTAGGCCACATCCTGGGTCTTCTTGTTCTCCAGAAGTTCCAACTTCACCAGCACATCGGACCGGAGACGAGCAAACCGCGTCCTGGCATCTTGGCGACAACGCAGAATAAGCCTGGAAGAATACATTTGATATTTATGGTGGCACATAATCTGGAGGCTCCACCATGTCATACCAGATCTACATCTCTAGAGAGAAAGTTGAGAAAAGGAATATTGTTCAGAGAATGTAATTTAAAGATTAAAGAGATTTTGCACTGCGCTCCAGAAGTGAAATTGACGAGGTAGCTCATAAAGCTGGCCACATCTGAAGGATACATGAACGAGACATCTAGAATCTAGATGGGGTTGTGGCAGACCGAGGAGGTGGCTTCCCCATTAATTAGTGAGAACAGGCGCAAAATCGAGAGAAGCATAAGGAATGGAGGGAGGCCTTAGCCCTGGAGTAGGAAAGCACAGCCTAACAAAAAAAGTCATTTTATGTATTTGACGAGTTTGAGAGCGTTCGTTTCTGTCTTAAAGAGTGCGATAGCAATATTTCTACATTGAGAAAACACAGCACCAACGAACTTTCAACCTTGTTCCTCATACCCCCGAATCTAAACTCACCTGTACTCAGAGTTGCCGGTCTCTACAGTATACAGCGTCCATTCCTTACAATGAAGGTTGAGGAACTTTCAACCTTAATCCTCATGCCTCTAAGTCTAAACTCACCTGTACTCATAGTTGCCGGTCTCCACTCTATAGAGTGGCTCCTGCAGCGCATTATACCCGTACTCTTCATCGTCCATCTCTTTCACTTTCAGGCAGTACGACAGATACTCGAACTTCGTGTCTGCGTACTTGCGGATGGTTAGTTTCGTGTCCGGGATAGCTTTGTTGAGGTATGTGCCCATGTCTGATAGGATCTGGGCAGAAAGAAGTTCTAGAATGATGTGCAGGTTTGGGGAAAAATAGGTTGAATAGTTCACGTTGGACCTGGGATTCAACGCCAGCCGGTCAAATCTAAGACCAGCACGCGTAGCATGACCACCGTAGAAACGGGATTCTTTGTCGGAAGAATCGACAAAATGACAGATTGTGAAAAGAAATCTGTAACTCCCGATACGAAATGCGACGAAACGACAGATTGTGTCGACAAAATGACAGATTTCTTTTCACAATCTGTCATTTAGTCGACACAATCTGTAATTTCTGTGGTTATGCTACGCGTGCTGTTTTCGTATCGAGATCCTCGTATCACACAAAAAGAAATAGTCTGATTTTACTTCAGGAGCAAATCTGGCAAAATTGTCTGCATAGAATTTGACTTATAGTAAGCAAATATCAAAATTGAAGAAAGATCTGCAAAAATACCACTTCAAAACATTATACTAACTGTCAACTATCACAGGGATTCAGAACCATGAGACTGTGAGACAAAGACTTTGTAATTTAAGTCTTCTCAAACACATGATAATAATAACATTAAATTTAAAATTTAAAAAACCCCCAACGAAAAAATAAAATATGAAAGATAAATACCCACTTTCATCCCCCATATCTAGTAAATGGCTACACCGATTTTGATAAAACATAATATCTAAGAACCATCGCCAAGAAACTAACTTTCAAATAAAAAAACTGCATTCAAATCGGTTCCCTCGTTTAAAAGCTACGGTGCTAGAGGCATACACACACACACACATTGCGGTCAAACTTATAACACCCCTCTTTAAGCGCCGGGGGTTAAAAAAGAGAAAAGTGATAAAATAATTAGACAAGAAATTACAAAACTCCACGACTTCCATTTCTAATTCGTTTTCTAAAATATCAAAAGATCAACCCACCGGTTTCAAAGCTTTCAACATCTTGATACCATCTCTCTCCAGCAACCGGTGATACTGCCCAAACTTGGTGAAGGCTTCCGAAGCCCTAGCTTGAGGCTCCCGGACTCCTATAGCGGCGAATATGTCTCCAACGGACTTGTACGTTTGTAGGAGATCGAAGTAGGCTTTTAGCATTCTGTAAGTGGAATAAAATAATAGTGTTGCTATGGGTTCAATTTTTGTTCAATTATGAAGGACCGCTATGATAGCAGTGACGACTGATTTCTAAAACGCTTCCATAGATGGCTGCAGTTTGCGGATGCGGTCGCACTTGGATGTGTACCTTATAGCTTAGATACTTGTATTATTATCTCTAAAATAATTATTTTATAACTTCTCGTTGCCTCGTTCACTGCCTTGTTAGTCTAAGTAGGGGTCGCAATCGCGACTGCTGAGCGTCCTAGATTCGATTCTCAAGTCGGGCAAAGTGTTATTGGATTTTTCCATCTGGAATTTCTCAGTAGCAGCCATGCAGTCTGGATTTGAGCCCGATTGATGGCAATAGGCTCGCTCTCTATTACATGGGACTTAAACATAACTGGCGAAACGTAGGTGTACAATTAAGTACACCTCTGACGAACCCTTCGAGGATTACAGGCGTGACGTTATTATAATTATTATAATGATTTAGACAGCATAATAATTATGACACATTTGGCCATGGACCGAATATATTTCCCTTAACAAACCCAGACTTCGGGCTACTATTGGGTAATTCAGAATAAAAACTCCAAAAACACTATTTCCTGACCTAACACCAAAAGTACCCAAAACTCCATTGAGGAGTTACATTTGCAACCGCTACACCTACTAAGTTATCAAGATTATTCTGATGAGCCAGAAATCAGATGTCTGATCAGAAAAACCAACGGAAGCCCGAGATCAGAAGACTGATAAAACCATTACCTTTTAGCATTCTCCACCAATCTCTTATACGTAGTCTCAGTCTCCCTCAACTCATTCAGCTTGGCAACCAGAGTATCATTACACAGTATAGCCCTGGACAGTCCCAGAGCATCGGCGGCTCCAGAAGACATGTTCTCCACGAGACGATGCTTCATCTTCTTCATTATAATGTCTAAGGACTTGCCTTGTTTGGGGTCAGCGTGGAGCTTGTTGTAGTTTATTGTTACTTCATCCTATGGAGAAGAAAGTATTGATGTACATCAGTATTGGGCAGACAGGGCTAGCCCTGGCAACTCTAGCGTGACAGGGTAGTAACTGATGATCTATAAAATGCTGTTGGAAGAGTATGAATGCGAAAAGTAGACAACTGGCACAGAGAAAGGCCTATGTCCAAAATATGGTCCGAAATAGACAAGTGGATCCCGAGAGGTCAGCACCGCGTTTCTTCTAAATGATTAACATCCAATCGTCAGGTTTTTCTTCTTCTTTATCGTGTGGTTAGTGCCTAACCTGGTGTCAGAGTTTTTTTTTTGTCATTGGCCTCTGACTTAGCTTTACATACCGTCAAGAAATATCTCTCAGGCATAGTGGTTTCTTCACGATGTTTTCCTTTACCGAAGCAAATGATAACATTAAAACAATACGCACATAAATCCGAAAAATCAGAGGTGCGTACCTTGGATTCGAACTTGAGACCGACTTGGCAGTCCGACGGTTACCCGTCTAGGCTATCACTGGTATCGTCACGTTAACATACAAAGAGAAATCAGACTTGTGACTTCGTATACCTATTTAACTTTTTAAATTTTCCCTTGTTCAATGTTACTTAGTGTCGGTGCAACACGTTTACTTCTCCCATTTAGAGAGAACGGAAGAAATCATCCCTCTCACCATACATCTGGTCTTCATCCATCTCCATTCTTTCTCCTCCATTCATCAAAACTTAATTGTTTCTTAATCTAATCATGACAAGTTTTTTTCAACTAAGTAGAGACCTACTTTAGCAGTCTGTATCATCTTGGCCACTTCAACTTTAGTCTTCCCCTTCACAGATTGTCCGTTAACTCCAACCAGCTCGTCTCCACTTTGCAGTGTACCATCTTTTGAAGCTGGTGTGTTGTCGAAGATCTGGAAAAGTAAAGCAACTTTTTTTAAAGACCGTGAAAATTTGGAATCTAAGTCACGATTGTATCAAATGGATCCCTAGAATTACAATCATCTACAATTCTGCAGGAATGACAAAAGTAGCTTTCGCTCCTAGCATCCGTCGAATGTAAACTATGCATGACAACCTGATATGATAATGATAGCATTAGAAAATGTTGAGTCAACATGTCATGTACCCTACCCATCATGCAGATCGAACCACGAGTTTAAACAAGGCAAATGGCAGAGGAGTCTACAAAATCAACTGGTCTGATGAAAATTGAGTGGTAAATCAACCAACATGGAAAGAAGAAGTAACTGGCATCAATCAATGTTGGAAGCAAATGCACCTCTTTGGTCGTTAAGACAAAAATAGGCTAAACAACTTTTGAACCGCGAAAAAAGTGAGCAGAGGAAAGTTCTTCTGCTCACCGTTTTCCGATTGTAAAATGGGACACAAAACTCTTCCTAGACGGACAAACTGTAGATAAGTGGTAGATCACACTTAAATACTTATAAAGAGTCAAATATTACCTGTACGATATACAAGCAGGGACATAGGGGTGCACCTCCACCTATGCTGATTCCAATCAGATTTTTCTCGTCTTTGCTTAACACCACACTACCTGATGTTACTGTCATACCCCTGAAAATGTACCGTGTAAGTATTTTTTTATCGCAATCGTGATGTGACACCCACCAAAAGACATTGGGCCCGCGAGGAGCAGGAGGAGGGTGAGGAGAGGAGGGCTGTGTCCAACAGTGGGATCATTATAGGCAAATTATGTTTAATTTGTATTAGTTTAAAAAGTGTACATAGCATACATACAAGGTGTAAACAGACCCTTCACGAAGCTGTCAACCAAGCATTCAGTACATCAAACTAACTAACTTTACGCAAAAATTATTGCTGGGAAACGACTTTTTTTTCCGGGGTGAATATTGATCTTTCAAAAAAAATTTGGGAAAAAAATTAGAACTTTGACCTACAATATCTCCGTAACTAGAAGGTTCCCAGGTATGGTCTAGAACAAAAAACTGATCGCAATGACGGGGAGAACAAGTACCTTTCAGCTTCGTTAAGGGTCTTTTTACACCCTTTATACTTATAAGGTAAGTGTTTTCATTTAGCCAGACGATTATTAAGTGATTCTCACTACAAGTAGGTGGATAAACACACAGGGTGGAAGGGACGCCGACGTTCAAACGATTACCACGTATTCAGTACATCATTATAAACCATAGAAATATACCCTCAGAAATATTTCATCGGTAATTTAAAAAAAATCAGCTGTTCCATACATTTTGATTGTGTAGGTGTTACACTTTGTAGGGAACAATTGTTTTTTTGTAACCTATGACAAATTTATATTGCGGGGGGAGGGGGGAGGTTCAGAATGATGTAGGTACTGTGTACGTGGTAACCGTTTGTACGTCGATGTCCCTTCCACCTGTATAAGGGTTTTGGAGAAATAAAAAAACAGGTGCGTTTAGAAAGATTTTATTGTTTAGCGTATAAAGCCTAATAGCAGCATAGCTTTAGTTAAACTTTTAGATTTTAGTACTTATATTGATAAATACAATCGTTCAAAATGTAAGCATCTTCTTGAGCATATCCTTCTAGCAATCTACACTATTAAAATCCTGAAAAAAAAATAGCATATTATAAGTTAAATTTTCCGACTAGCTTAGCGTAAAATAGTAATAAATACAGCGCCGCGTGAGAATTACTAAACAATATAATTATAGAGCGTGAATTATAAGTAGGTAACTAAGTAGGTATAGTGTAATTTACGTAATAGTTTTTTGTAGTGCATTTGTGGCTTGTTACATAGGCGAGGGAATTATGGTATTATTTTCGAAGAAGGTAAATCATTCCTGTTTGGTAAAAGTTGGTACTTATTTGTTGCCTATACAGGGTGATTGGTTAACGTGGACAATACTTTAAGGGGGCCTACATTTTTTCGAGTTACGCGACCAATAATGTAACTGATTTTTTTTCGTGATTTTATGGTTGGTCCCTTAGTAAAAGTTGTTCATTGTCATGAGTGTTACACGCCTCTGAAGTATTGCCCACGTTAAAAAAATCACCCTGTATAATTTCTTGAAAAAGTTATGAGGGGGGACGAATCGCTTGTGACTAAAAGAGTGATGAATATAATAATGATGGAGAGGGAGAACAAAGAAGAGAAGATCAAAGAAATGACGGATATGAAAGAAAAAGAAGTAAATGATAGCGTGACGGTCGACAGAGGAGAATGGAAGAAAAAAACGTGTTGCGCCGACCCCAACTAACGTGGAACAAGGTCATAAAGATGATATAATTTCTTGAAAATAACTAACAAACTAGAGACGGTAAGTGATGAAGTTAATATGAATTAACTTACAAGAGATCTTGATGTATTATCGTATATCTTTCGAATCTTAAATCGTTGAAAATGCATTCTGTTTCTGCATCTTGAATAATCATTTCTTCTTTCGGCTGACTAAATAAATTATTACAAATTTTTTAATTTAGTTGAGGCTCGTGAATAATATAACAAGTGCAGAAAAAATAAAAAAAACGGACTTACTCTTCAAATATCTTGATCTCGGACACGTCCTTCATAATATCTTGAACCGTAACGGAAGCACTAAGTAAAAAAAAAATGTATACATAAATAAAAAAACATAATAAAAATATAATAACAAAATATTAATTAAACTCACTTTTCTTCAATCGGCAGTAACAAGTTCGAAACTTTTCCGTTTGATTTGCTAAATAAAAAGAAAAAAAATAATGCAACTGTTTTTCTTGGCTACAAATTGAAATCACGCAGAAATTAAGGCCGATAATTATTTAAAATCGTCTGTTGAAGAAAATTACGCGACAAAAAGCAAGTCACGATTTAATTCGTTGATTCAGGTAAATATTGAAAAGAACCCTAAAAAAAACGCAATCAGAAATACAGCCAATCGGAATAATCGACATTCATTGCTTCAATTTTGCGATTAATAAAAATAAAAAAAACGTCAATAGAAAACTAGCAATGAACGTCAATACACGTCATCGCTGGTTTTTGTGTACTTACTCTACAGTTATGTACCCATATGGAAAACATTTTTCTATCCATTTCTACTTTTAAACACAATATTATTAATAAGCTTTCACTAATACATCAATGGATATGACAGTCATTATGAGTCAACCATAAACACTTCTTAAACACAAAAAAATAATAAAAAAAGAGAAAAAAAGGCTACACACATTTTATCTTCAAACAGATTAGTCATAATGCTGGCTTGAAGTTGGGGGCAGATATTCGAATCATTGAAAATATAAAATTGACTGTTCTGTTGCCACATTGCCGCGAAAATCAATATAAACTTAAAACACAAACGTTGGAGTTGTTCAAACAACTGATAATGATAATATGCTGCAAAAAAGGAAGTTAGATAAGCGAGGATATTGCGATATATACGGGCATAGATACAGACAGACTGTGTTTTTAGTCTGTGGTTAACTGTTTATTGCGCTTCGGGCCAAAGAGCATCGTATTTCTGCCCATTTATCATTAAATTTCATAGTTTATTCAAGAAAGAAAATAAGGCAGGAGAATGCGAGAAAAAATCTTCTGAAAAACAAAGTTAGTTGAAATCGTGCTGCCTTCAACCTTTGTTACGACGCGCAATTTTATTTATGTTGGTTTTTTTATGATATTCTACATGGTTCTACAGTCGAAGATAAATCTTCTAAGGTGCAATAAACATCAACAAAGCCTTTGATTTCTGTTCTCAGATCAATTTATCAATCAAAAAGGCAACTAAGAAGGACGGCGATCGATTTCCACCTGTAGCTATTGCGTAAAAACACTGCGACCACCAATTTTCTCTCGGAGAGCTTTATTACAATCTAGTGATAAATCAATAATGAAAGGGGGATTGGCGATAATAATAAAGAAAAATCAGCCCTTACAACCAAAAAGGCTCTAGTTTACTCATATAAACCAGGGAAACAAACATTAGATTTTGAATCTCTGAAAAAAAAATATAGATCATCAGATCTCAAAGAACATATTTTTTTTCGACGTGTTTAGACGATCTTCTAGGTACTAATCTACATAAGGATACATGTTTATTATTAATGGAATACTGCTTGAACCCTGAAGCCTAATCCAATTTAAAAAAAACCCAATGACTACATCATTTCTCGGTCTTCAGAAGATAACGTATATTAGGTCTCAACAAAAAAACATGCATATAAAGAAAAACCACAATACATACATCTTGTCCTCTTCAAAGAAGAAATCGTCGTCGTATTCTTGCATCATTTTGTTATTAATATATAATTATTTCTCTTCATACAATACGATGAAAAATGTCACTCACTGTGTTGTTGAAATTATTGATTTTTCCCGGCAGGCGGCTCGACGAAACGTCAAAATTGTGTCGGTAAAACAGGGTTGGGGAACGCGGGAAAAGTGGAACAGGAATATAACTATAACCGACTCCTTGGTGCTCTTAGCCTGAATAACATTTTTAATCTTACTTAGATTAAAAACGATTCTTGATTAAGAAAGAATACGTTGTATATCGCTGTTAAAACCTTGATTCATAATTTTTTTTTGAGGGTTTCAAGAAATTGTCCTAGGCATTTTAGGGTAGGGTAATTTTTTTATTAATAATTACTTTTTTTTAATTTTAATTTAATATCTCTCCCCAATCCCCATTGATACAAAAATGACATCTCTGCTTATGGAGTAGCTCGTGACTAAATAATAACAGCCAAGGTTGCCTAGGTTTGTCCGTGGATGGGTGACCACCCATTACATACCAAGTTTCCTCCGTGCCTCGGAATCACGTTAAGCCCACGTCAAGCCGTTGGTCCCGGCTGTCATTTGTAGATCTTAGACAGTCGTTACAGGGAGTCAGTGGCCCGAAAGTCAGACAACCAATCTTACCAAGGGTTATCGTATTATCCAGCACTAACTGGGCTGTGGAGGTCATATAGGCAGTCGCTCCATGTAAAGTACTGGCATTCAGCTGCATCCGGTTAGACTGGAAGTCGACCCCAACATAGTTGGGAAAAGACTAGGCAGATGATCCTCTCTGCTTATCCCAAAGCCGATTCAACTAAAGATATCACTGGCCTATGTCATGGGGTTAATCAGAACCCGTAGAACACAACTTGTTGCGATTACCATGTTATTTCACTATTGCATCTACATAACGTGAGTGGTCAAAGTTCAGCCATAAGGACATTATAACTGAGCAATACCACACAACATAACACACCAAGATCAGTTGTGCAATGCTATGATGTTCCTTTTATGCTTGTATCGTTAGAAAGGTTTGCATATACAAGGGCCATGGCTAGGGCAATCCGGCCTCTACTAATGAGACCGGATTATATGCAAATGCATATTTGTATAAACATAAGATATGCATTTGTATAAACATCTGTATATTATATGCAGTTGTATAATAATATGCATATGATATGCATTTGTATACGCATATTCATGTGATGTACATTTGTATAAGCATATGCATATATATGCAAATGATATGCATTTGTATAAGCATATGCGTATTATATGAATTTGTATATGCATTTGCATATTATGGCTGGTTTTTGAAGACATTGCATATTTTATTTAAACTTGGCTGTTTTTGCATAATTTGAGCATGTTTCCTTTAATGTTACCTGCATCTAACTGGAAAAATGCAAAAATGCGCTGAAGGGGATACCCGCTAATAAAGCACCTAAATGCAAATAATTGTGTCCATTGACCTCTGTGGATTTAGAACGATCGTTTTCAAGTTATACAAATCTTTAAATAATAGAAGGCTCAATTTTACTACTGATAGTTGGGAAGTTTTCAAGAACACGAATATCTTGTCGAAATGAAGAAAAGAAAAAACATAATTTTGTTGTATTTGTTAAAAAAAAAAATTGTATATTTTTTCACTTTTATTGCATATATTGAGCATTAGTGACGCATATATTTACATGCATCATAATTAATTCCCTTGCCCTTATCCCAATTCATTTGAGGTCGGCGCAGCATGTCGTTTTCTTCCATACTCCTTTTATATTCCTCGTCATCTCATCAGACACCTCCTTTCTTGCCATATCATCATTTATACAGTCCATCCATCGTTTCTTTGGTCTTCCTCTACTCTTATACCCATCATACTCAAAACTTTGCTCACTACATTTTCCTCATTCCTCCGCACCACATGTCCATACCACGACAACTGATTACCTCAAAACTTTTCAGCTACCGGCGGCCGGCGCCACTTTCAGACTTGCTCTTATGTACACATTTCTTATTTTATCTCTGTTGTATAATATTTTTGTGATTCATATTTCGTCGATTTGAAGTTGCATATAATTAAATTACTTAACTTTAACTTTTGAAATCGAATGAGGAGTTTAGGAGATGACCTCCAACTTTAAAACTTTTTATAATATTATTAGTAATAGTTGCAAGAATGTCTCAAAATAACATTTGTATCCAATTAGCACGCTGCATTTCGAAATTAAAACTAAATGACTGCAACGCCAGAGACTACTATGAATGAAATACATGAAAGAAAAAAAAGTTAATAAAAAAAATATTTAAAAAAGAATGTCAGAATTCTTTGCTCTGTTTAGCTCAAGAGGTTTTATTTACCATCATCTGCTTAGTCTTTTCCCAGCTATGTTGGGGACGGCTCCCAGTCTAACCGGATGCAGCTGAATACCAGTATTTTACATGGAGCGACTGCCTATCTGATCTCCAAAACCCAGTTAGTACTGGGTAATAGGATACCCCTTGGTAAGACTGGTCGTCAAGCTTTTGGACCAAAGGACCTAATGACGGCCGGCACCAAAGGATTAACGTGTTTTCCGAGGCACGGAGGAAACTGTTACTTAATTCAGAAAACAGCAGTAAAAACTGTTACTTAATTCAGGAAATCCGGCGCTTCTGGTCAATTGGGTTTTACCATAACTACACGCAAATGTAAACATTAAAAGGTACTTAGCAGTCCTTTAATTTTTTTATATTTATATTTATACTTGTTGGTAATGTTTTTGTGTACACTGTGTACACAAAAACATTACCATCAAGTATAAATTACCAACAAAACCTTATTCCACTCACAGTACGTCACACCCTACGCAAAAAAAGGTTCGTTACTCAACCCTCAATGACGTAATGATATCAGCATTACGGCTCGGCCAAGAGCTACGCGTTCAAGCGAAGATTTGGGTCAATAAAATATAATGTCGTGCCAGCAACACGAAGGAACTTGGTGTGTAATGATGGTCACCCATTTTCGGACCTATCTCGACAAGCAATGCTCCATCTTGAAGATCCACTCGTGCAGCAACAACATAACATCTCGAAACCAGTCGTTTCGGCTGTGGTCGTGTTCGGGGCGTTACGCTCCGTTGAGCAACCTGAACTGCTTTATATGTAAAAGTTGTATTTAACTTGTTTCTTCCAGTATACATTCGCGCGCCTCGCGAGTTGGTCAATAAAAAATTAAATTGAAAAAAAAAATGAATAAATTAATTATAGTGAGTATCATTTCGCGTGTGAATATCCGAACGTGTTATGGTGATTTTGACAGATTTTTTGGCGGGAATCTAAAGTTTTTTTTTGTGTTTTTTTTTTTAACTATGTTGTGCATAAATAATTCCGGTTTGTGTTGTTTTGTTGGAAAACGTAACGGTGCTTAGTTTTTACGTTTTATGACCTTGGACATACCAGTTGATTAGATGAATGAAATCTTGTTTATATTCATTATTATTCTTATAACGGTTTTATAGTGTGATCATGACATGATAAAATAGAATCAGTAAACGTTCAAACTGTGCTGCCTGCCGTAAATATTTTAAAGTACCAGCTTTTTTCCGCCGCTCGCGTCACAAAATTATGACAAGGGAGCATAGTACCGGGATGACGGATATCCCATGTCCCACAGGCCATGGTCTTTCCGTGTGCCAAACTTCATCCAAAGCCGTAAAAGCGTAAAGAAGTAACAGACAGAGCGACAGTCAGAGAGAGTACTTTCACAAAAAAAGTACTTATTTGAAACTAAAATTAAATTAAAAATTTAAAAAACCCCCAACGAAAGAATTAAAGATGAAAGATAAATACCCACTTTCATCCCCCATACCTAGTAAATGGTTGCACCGATTTTGATAAAACATGTCTAATTTTAAAATACACATCATGCGCTTTCATTTGATACCCCACTTGGGTATATATTTGAAAATATTCGTACCCACTTTCATCCCCCATATCTAGGAAATGGCTGCACCGATTTTGATAAAAACGTTTCTAAGAACCATTGCCAAGAAACTAGCTTTCAAATAAAAAAACCTACATTCAAATCAGTTCACTCGTTTAAGAGCTACGGTGCCAGAGACAGACACACACACACATTGCGGTCAAACTTATAACACCCTTCTTTTTGCGTCGGGGGTTAAAACAAGCAATGGCACAAGTTTTGCAACGAACCCTAATGATAATGACATTAAAATTACATTTGTATTGAGCAAACGAATAATTAACTAATGGTTATGTGACATCAGAGTGCTTCTCTGGTGGTCTTTTTGCACGAGACAAGTTGCAACAGTCAATTTATATTCAGCATTGTTCTTCCAGTTAATAATATGCAACGACATGTTTGTGAAACCAAAAATAATAATATTTTGAAATTTAAAACGGACTTTATGCAAAACTAATGTTAATTTGAAATAATAATACATTTTAATTTATGCACAACAAAACTTGCGCCACTCAATAAATTTCCGCCAAAATTTTCGCGCTATTTCACAATTTGACAGTTAATTTTTTTTTCAGCTGTCATTCTGCGTCCTACTGCTTTACCGTTCGGCAAAGGCACAGAATCCCGTGGGGCCTATTGGTGGGTTCATTCGGGCGAACTTAGTTGGGCAGCCTGTCATTCACGAAAAGAAATCCTACATTTTTGATCCTGATGTGGCTTTGAAGAGGCGAAGACAGTTCATTGAATTACACGGAGACAAAGGAGAGAAGCTGATTGAAAGGTTGGGCCTAGGAATTGATGGATACGACGAAGAGAGGCTACAACAGCAAAGACAGAGAGATGAAGGCCATCTAGGTGGTCTAAATTTTTATCTACCTTAGTTAATTAATTAGTTTTTGTAAATAGGTTTTATTATTTAATGTAGGTAAAGAAATGCACAAAGAAATATATTTTTGTAAGTGTGTGGTTGTTTTAATTATTCTACTTACTTTTCAGTCAGTCCAGTTCTTCAGGATATAGCCATATCTTCAGGTCATAGTCAGTAATAGAAGGAGCATAAATGACTTACACTTTTTGTGCTGGGCCTCTCTGCCTGGGGGACTGATCCATAATCATCCATGAGAGCCCAGAAAGTACGATTTCCTCGGTTTCCGATAATTCCAGGAAAATAATTCTATACGGTCTCCTTTTCTATTTTAGAGAAGTCTTGAAAGCGACTCACATATTGTGACAAGAGGATGGACCTATGGAGTCATCAATTTAGTTACCAAACTTGGTGATAATTGGAAATTCCCCAATGACGGTTGAACCTTGGAGGTTCATTCATTGTTGGCTTAATGGATATTCTATGAATCTTCAGAATCATAAAAGATTTGCCAACCAAACTGGCCAACGTTATAAACCAAGCGAAATTGATTACTCATTCCGTGTAGGTAAAACCGGAGGTTATTTCGACATTTCTTTTGATGAATATAATTATATCGAAACACTGCTTGGCTGAAGGTTAAAAACAGTAACTATCGTTAGTAATCCCGCATTTGAATATAAATTGCATCAGTGTTGCCACTTTTATAATTATACTAGCTGTTGCGAGTTCGTCTGCGTATATTTAGTATTTTGCCTTTCCATCGAGCTATGAGAGTGAGGGAAGGCGCCTGTATCTGCGCACACACTTGGCACTATAATATATCCCTCGCAGATAGCTAAACTGCACTGAGATCTATGATTGGCCGCCGTGACCACTGTTTTGGGGGAGCCCGTGAAATTCTTTTTTATTACGTTTTTTGCAATTTGCCGGCCAGTGTCAGACTGTTGAACAAAATATGATTCGCGACCAAAGCACGTGTGTATTAACAGAATTATAATCATCAAAATCATCAACACAACCTTAGAGGCTTCTGCTGATGGTTCATTTTATCCTATTGCATTCCTTTTTTTTTGATGACGAGTAACTTCTCTAATGTATGGAAGAAATGTCAACGGACAACCGGGAACAACGCTTAACGTGTTTTCCAAGGCAAGGAGGAAACTCGGTATGTCACCCATCCACAGACCAACCTAGGCAAGCACGGCTTAACCTAAAGATCGACCCGAGCGGCTGTTATTATTTAGCGATGAGCTCCTCCGTAAGACACCGACCACCCATATTCAAAACGTGCATCATGTAACATGTCAATCAGGCTGTCATTGCAAATAGGCTGTCTGTCCTGAACGGTAGCATCTGCATCATATTTCTCATTCTCCTGCCCTTATCCCAATTCATTTGGGGTCCACGCAGCTTGTCTTCTTCTTCCATACTTCTCTATCACTACTACTGCTAGTCGAGTACACTGCTTCTTCAAATGTGGCTCTAAGGTTTTCACCAAACTACGATACACGATTTCACATAATTAATTTCACCAAAGGTAAAATTTATCTTCATCTAACAACCATTGTCTATAATCCAGTATAAAAAACTGACCATCACCGTTTCTAAAAGCAATCAAGGGAGATATCCAGAATCTTTTATTGTCTCCACGTTTGCGGTGACGTAACAAAAGCAACAATATAACACGTTTATTCCGATTCATTGTCGATCAAGACTGAAACCCACAATGAGATGCTGTTGCCCTCTTGCGTAGCGACGTCGTGCGTTGTCGCAACGCATGTGTGGCATACAAGGCGTTGATCCGTTGTTGCGACGACGCAACGCAACTAATGAGCCCAACACGGCAGTAATCCCCGAAGGGTTAGGAAGAGAGGAGCATCTCGCAAGTTATGTTTAAATCTTCTTTAGCCTTTTCCCTACTATGTTGGGGTCGGCTTCCAGTCTAACCGGATGCAGCTGAATACCAGTATTTTACATGGAGCGACTGCCTATCTGACCTCCACAACCCAGTTAGTACTATGTAATACGATACCCCTTGGTAAGACTGGTTGTCAGACTTTTTGGGCCACTGACTACCTAACGACTGTCAAAGATCTACAAATGACACCCGGGACCAAGGGTTTAACGTGCTTTTCGAGGCACGGAGGAAACTCGGTATGTAATGAGTCACCCATCCACAAACCACCCTAGGCAAGCACGACTTAACCTAAAGATCGACCCGAGCGACTGTTATTATTTAGCCACGAGCTCTTCCGTTAATATTACGGGGTGTAAACAGACCCTTCACCAAGCCGTCAACCAGGCATTCTGTACATCAAACTAAGTAACTTTACGCAAAAATTTTTGCTGGGAAACGAAATTTTTTTTTGGGGTCAAAAATCACATTTTACGGTAAAACTCAATATAATGCGCTCAAAACTTATTGCTGATGGATGCTTTGAATAGTAAACGGACCATGGAGGTAATTGGAGTAAAGTTAGAACCTGAAAAAGTAGTATTTAAAAAAAAACGTGTGAAAAAATTGGAACTTTGACCCCCAATATCTCCGTAACTAGAAGGTTCCCAGGTATGGTCTAGAACAAAAAAATGATCACAATAACTAGGAGAACAAGTGCCTTTCGGCTTCGTTAAGGGTCTTTTTACACCCTTTATACCAACAGCAAATAGTGGCGCCATCTAGATGTTTTGTCAGAACTAAAATGCAACTTAGATACCTAGCTTTCTCTGTGACTGAAACGCGAAGATAACGTCAAATTAGGTTGAATGTCATTCGGTTCAGTAATTCGCGAAGCAACGCCATCTAGCGGGTGATTTAGAAATCACTGTGACTGTTTGTTTAATAATAAAATTATAGTATCAGTGACATCGCTTCTCACGAATTATATAAAAAAATCTAACGATATGGGTTTTGCCCCGATTTACCCTTAGTTTTTATTGAATAAACTGTTTTCCTTGAAAAGCGATGCAAAGTTTTTTTCAGTAAGTATAAATATTTTTTGCATTTATTTTGAACCAGGATGGTGTTTCCAGGTAGGTCATTTGTTTCAGTTTACGTTTTTATTGCGTGTTCATAATTTAATCTATACATATAAAATTCAAAGTCCTGACTGACTGACTGAGATATCAACGCACAGCCCAAACCGCTGGTCCTAGAGACATGAAATTTGGAGGGTGTATTCTTTGTAAAGAGTAGATATCCACTAAGAAAGGGTTTTTCGAAATTATACCCCTAAGAGGGTGAAATGGGGTGTTGAATTTTCTATGAAACTTTTTTTTCTCGCAGTCGATTGACTTGACAATTTGTGTACATACTCTTCAGATAAAATTATGAGATACGTGTATCACAGTTTTTCCAAAATCATCCCCCAATTTAAAAATTCAATGTCTTGACTGGCTGACTGATATATCAACAGGCCAATCCGCTGGTTCTAGAGACATGAAATTTGGAGTGTGCATTCTTTGTGAAGAGTAAGTATCTGCTAAGAAACAGTTTTTTTTTAAATTCCACCCTTAAGAGGGTGAAATGGGGTGTTGAATATTCTGTGAAACTTTTTATTCTCTGAGTCGATTGACTTGAAAATTTGTATACATACTTTTCAGTGAAAATTATGAGATACGTGTATCACAGTTTTTTCCAAAATCATCCCCCAATTTAAAATTCAATGTCCTGTCTGGCTGACTGATATATTAACGCACTGCCCAAACCATAGGTCCTAGAGACATGAAATTTGGAGGGTGTATTCTTTGTGAAGATTAAGTATCCACCAAGAAAGGGGTTTTCGAAATTCCACCCCTAAGAGGGTGAAATGGGGTGATGAATATTCTGTGAAACTTTTTATTCTCTGAGTCGATTGACTTGAAAATTTGTATACATACTTTTCAAATTAAAATTATGAGATACGTGTATCACAGTTTTTTTCCAAAATCAAAATCATCCCCCAACAGAGTCAAATAGGGCTTCGAAGCTTACGTAGACGGGCGCATGTCGCGCAGTGTTGCGCGGGGCGTGCGGGGCGCGGGAGTATTTACTTATTAAGTAAGTAGGCAGGATTTTTCTGAAGTAGACGTCTGTAAATATGGTTTATTCCACAGATGTTCGCGTTGGCTCGTGATACGCGACATTGATATTAAATATTATGTAAAAGTTTACTGTCTATAAATAGATTCCTAATTAATCATTTGATTGCTGGGCAAAGGCCTCATTCATGACCAATATGGACAGATGCATGGCCAATATGGACCACTGGTTGTTGGTTTTGTCCAGCTCGTCCCGCCATCTCCTGTAAGGTCTACCGCGTCGCCTTCTGGCTGATTCAGGGTCCACAACGTGGTTTTTTTGGCCACAGAGTCGGGCACACGCACTTCAGTTTAGCGGCTTTTTGAGGTTATTATGTATAAAAAAAACAACAATATTCAATATCATTTCATTTATTTACCGTAAAGTATTACAATATCGATCGATATCCACATAACACTGAATGAAAACTTACTCTAAAGATAATAAAACATACCCTAGGAATCATGAAAGGTGGCCTAGCTTACTATCGAGAACAATTATTATTTGGAATACAAAATTCATAATCGATAAATCGTATCGAAATATCGAAATCGATTTCGAAATTCCGAGAGATTTATCCATAAAGATTATGTAGACATATCTAAGATTCTAAGGACTGTAGGTTTGTTATTATTTTAATAGCTGTTCTTGACACAGTGGGACCAGTAGTAGCTCCTAGCAGGACCCCATTGACGGTTCATTATTCTGATTGCGCAGAAAACTTTTTAGGTCCACGACCTCCGGCAAAATGACTTGCATGAAGTGAAACAACATGCAAGACGGGTCTCACTTGAGCGTGTTTTGGTCGTTAATATTTGTATTATAAAGTCTACTAAGGAGACCTCTTAAAATGAGAGACGAGACATAAGTTCTCAGGTCCACAAGATAACCCTATCTGTATGACTTCTGTTGTGTCTACTTAAGGCTACTTAAACGAGTCCAGTTTGTGAATGTTGCCCTAAGAAATCGAAGGTAGTGATTTAGGTGCTTTGAAAATAAGAACAAATCTACAGGGTGTTAATTAAAAGGACTTTATTTGCGTTTCAAATAATGCTATGCCATTTATAGTAACACCTTCGTGTTCTGTAATATGGTGACCAGGAAGAGCGCTTGAACCCTCGTCATCATCCACCTGCCCTTATCCCGATTTATTTGGGGTCGACGAAGCATGACATGTCTTCTTCTTTCATACTTCTCTGTTACTCTTTGTCTCAACAGTCACTTTACCTCTATTATTGACAAAAAATCATGCATGAATGTAATTTCAAAACTTGCAGATAATATTCTGAAGTTCATTCGGAACGAAATGGCATTTTGAATGTGAAATTTTGTTGTTTTTTCAGCCATGTTTTCTAGGGGATTATGGACATTTGCAATACTTCCATATTTTTCGAACCATTGTGTACTAGCAACGTTTTATAAGCACAAGTCGACTTTTTGATAGTCTTAGTTCACAAAACATGTCACAGTCATTTGACGCAATAAAGGCTTATAGAATAAAATATATCATAGCATTATTTAAAACTCAAAATCGTAGTGCACTAAGACAACTATGACTGTAAAAATTATAAAAAAAATGAATAAATGCATACCAAGAATTGCATAACCGGTAGGTACTTACAGACTAAAAAAAAACCTAAAAAAATCGAAGATATTTGTGACTATTTCTCTTAATTCTAAAACATTAATATTACAAAGATTTTTTTCGAAAAAAGCATTTTTTAAGGCACCTCGCATTTTTGGTTTGCATCAACAATTTAACAGAAGGAATTTTAAAATGTTAAATGTAGAGAAATCTTTAACTAATTATTATAATAGGCTCATGATTTTGATTGATAGTTTAATTCGCGAATCCGCTTTTTAATTGGATTTATCCTGCACGCATCCAAACCGAAAATGAATTCTAATCATCGCGAGAATTTATTGCAGTCATTCTTTGACATAACTGCTTATTATAAAATCTTTGCAACGATTCAAATTACGTGTATTTTCAAATCCCGTTTCTGTTTGTCAAGATGGCGATTTTTAATATTATTCATTTCGAAAACAACCATGTTATCATAATCATGAACCAAATAAGGGTCTTTCATGGGACATCTATCTCACAATACATCGTATTTCTAATACATTTCCAGGGGGAAACACACAAATTCATAATGATTTCAGTAATCCGCCATCTTTGAAACTTAGTTCCAAACTAGATACATAGATGGCGCTGATTGTCATGGCGTAAACTTATTGCAAAGTTTAATATGATTATAGCTGCTTTTACTGGTGATTTCATACTCTAATCACCAATTTGTCTAATGTAGTAACCTATTATTTGATGAAAGACCCAACTTACATCTAATAACGAACACCAATGAAGTATTATACTTTAATATGGCATTACATTCATAAATAATTATTCATTAAGAGATCAAAATTAAGTTCTTTTTTCGTTATAAAAATTATTAATTTCTCTTACATTTTTGTACAACTGATAGCATTTCTTTTCACATTAGCTGTAGAATAGTAATTTACATGACTTTAAAGAAAATTTATGCTATTCCAAAAATAACCTCTAAAACTTCACTTTTAGAGTGAATTTTACCAATTAAGGGGGAAGCGCCAGGGTAGCCCGCAAAAGTCAAATTTTCTTGTTTTTTTTTAATTTGCCGGTCAGTATCAGGCTATATGTTGAAGAAAATATGATTTGCGGCCGTATTTACAGAGTTATAAGCATTAAAATCATCAATACAATCCCTTTAAGTTCATTTAATCCCATTGAATGACTATTTCATGAAAAAGTCTTTCATATGGGATTGAATAAAGGTAAAGCCATGTTTGTTACGGTTGCGAATCGTATTTTAACCTTTTTACCGCCAGAGCATAAACGCAAGCGCGTGCCTTCCATGCCAAACCACAATTTCGCCTACCATTTTGTCACATATTTGTGTCGTTTGGCGCACAGGGAACGCACGTGCTTGTCACGTATATGTGACTATGGCGGTCAAAAGGTTAATCAACATACAACCTGACACTGACCTGCTAATTGGAAAAAACGTAGGAAAATTTGAATTTCGCGAACAACCCTGGTGCCTCCCCCTTAAGTGTCAGTAAGGTCGTGTCTAGCTTAAAATTTATGAAAAGAAATACTACCTTTTCCACAAAATTACAATTTTTAATGCCTATTTTTAACACATCGTTACTTCGTTTTACAATTTTACAAAATAAACAAGACACAATACTTTTTTAATAACTGGAATCATTTTTATTTCGTTCGAAAGAGGTTTTTTAATTTCTGTGTTTAATTCGCTAACTTCGTTGTAAATATTTTATTTTTTCATTTCAGCCAGTAGTTACAATTACTCTCATTCTCATTTCCTTTTAAAATCTAAATCGATCTAAAATTAGACCCGTTTAGATTTTAGAGTCGAATAAAAATATTGGTTTAACGAATGTTAAATCAAAACTTTCATGGACTCTGAAAAGGTTTTTTTTTTTTTCAAACTGCAAAATATTACACCTGTTTGCCCCGAAGGGTTGGATAGAGGAATATTTGTGTAGTGCAGCCTCATTCTGGACAAAGAAATAGGGGCGAGCCTAACTCCGTCCGAAATGAATGAGAGTAGTTGTAATACTGTTATAACTTCAATTATTGAATGACCCCTGAAACCTTTCTGCCGTGGAAGAGAAATCATTCTTAAATTCATTAAGTGCTTCAGAAACTCCTGATCGGTCCATCTCGTTCTTTGCTGCATCATATCGCCGCCTCGCTCCCGAACGTAGCCGAAGTTAGCCGAAGTGTGACGTGAATTCAAATGTAACGGTAATGTCGTAGTCGTGCTGTCGTTTGTCGCATGATTTTGGTCGCACACGCCTGTCGTCAAGACAACGTGGACCTGGAATGAGAGAAAAAAGGGTAATTAATAAAACTCATCAGCGATTAAGGGTAACTGTCAAGGGCTAAGAGGAGTGTGGAGCGACTTATAAAGGGTGTAAAAAGACCCTTAACGAAGCCGAAAGGCACATGTTCATCCCGTCATTGTCATACCTGGGAACCTTCTAGTTACGGAGATATTGGGAGTCAAAGTTCCAATTTTTTCACAAGTTTTTTTTTTAAAACCACTTTCTAAGGTTTTAACTTTACTTTAATTAACTCCATTACCAGTTTACTATTCAAAGCATCCATCAGCACTAAGTTTTGAGTGCGTAACATTGAGTTTTACCGTAAAACATGATTTTTCACCCAAAAAAAAAAATCGTACCCAGCAATATTTTTTGCGTAGAGTTACTTAGTTTGATGTATGTCACTTATTATGTCACTTGGTTAACGGCTTCGTGAAGGGTCTGTTTACACCATGTATACGGAAAAGTAGATGATAACAGATGGACGTAAATATTTGAGGGTCGAGCTCAGAGCAAAAGGAAGGTCTTAAATATTGACCATGCTATGCAAAAATATACCTTAAGTCGCTGAAAGATGCAAGAGTAAGTAGGCATACATAAAGCATGATGACCTTTTTTGCGCATGTCATCATCATCTGTCTAGTCTTTTCCCAACTTTTTTAGGGTCGGCTTCCAGTCTAACTGGACACAGCTGAATACCAGTATTTTTCATGGAGCTACTGCCTATCTGACCTCCACAACCCAGTTAGTACTGGCAGTTTAAAATTTCGCATAGACACTGCCAGGTGGGGTAAAAAATATTGTCGAGACATAAGTACGCTTTTCGCTCGTGCATCTATCACCCACTTATGTGATGTACAACTAAGGAGTAGTATGGGTTGTGATTTTGGTGCAGTCTAAATCGACAAGCGTCAGTTGGCAGGTGCAAATGTACTCATTATTATTCATCCGTATTGGCACCAGTTTATCCTACATACGTGGACATTGGTTCACGACGTGGATATTGATTAGCCTGTGAGCCATGATGGCTGTGGAGCAGCTGTTGCTGTTGGCCTGCTTACCGTGACTCAATTGATTTCCAGAAACAACACTAACTTATTCCATATAAGAATCTTAGGACCTAAACCAACTGATATTCTGTCAGCAGTACGATGCTGAAAAAGTAAAAAAAAATTTTTTTGTAAAAAAAAAACAAAAGGCGTCCAAAAAAAAAAACATTCGAAATTGGAAAATAACTTTAATTTCCGAAGTCGGTGACTTTGGTTCGTTTAATTGACATTTTTTTGCCTCTGTCTTCCGAAAGTAAAGTTATTTTGCATATTTTAGTGTATTTTTTGGAAAACCGTTTTTAGTTGTTCAAACAAATTCTAGTCAAGTGTTCATTAGACATTGTAACAAACAAATAATATCAGGAGATCATCAACATAGACGAAGAAGAAAAAACACGTGTTAAAGTAACTTACTTAACTACCCGAGCAAAGTAACAAGTAAGCAAAAATATTTATTTTATCTCAAAATATTGTGTCATACATAAACTGAGGCAGCGCCAGTAAGTTACTGCTGTCTCACTCTTCCCTTAAGTGGTACCTTAGCAACCATCTAGAAAGGAACCATATGGAACCATCAAGCGGGCTTCCCCTATCAAATGAAGAAAGAACCTTGAAATTAATTACGGAGTTATCGGTGTTCATACAAAAAAGATACCGGTCGACTACATAACCTGCTCCTCTTTTAGAAGTCGGTTAAAAAGCATGAGACTGACTTAAGTCAGTCTCATGCTCATGTTCATGGAATAATGTGAACCAGGCATTAATGCCTGGTTCACATTATTCCAGTCCAGTAATCCAGCCTAATGCTGAACTGGATCATATCGTCTACACTATTCTAGTAGCATTAGAATGGGCGAGCTGCAATGAAAAAGTAGACCGTCGATCTAGTCACAGGACTGGATCAAAAAAAAAAAATTAAAAAAATGAGGTGACAAAATGCTTATCCTTTCCTTATTTGAAAAGGGGTCTCAGGACCGCAATAAATACTGGCTGCCATACCAATCACTGAACTTTATTTCCTACACACATCTGTGACGTCATGCAAACGCTCCACATAACTAAATCACGTCCAGATTTACGACTTTCCGTCAAAAACTTACGGTACATATTAGAATGCGCAAACATTTCACCCATTACGAGTACTATCAGGGCAGAGATGAAAAAATCCGACCGAAATCTAAAGCGAACCGCTTTTAGTATAAATGGAATCTAGAAAATCAGAAGGTGAACTTCGTATAATGCCTGATAACATAAACCCTCTACATTCACACAAGCTGTTATATCATCATCTGCCTAGCCTTTTCCCAACTATATTGGGGTCGGCTTCCAGTCTAACCGGATGCAGCTGAATACCAGTATTTTACATAGAGCGACTGCCTATCTGACCTCCACAACCCAGTTAGTACTGGGTAATATGATACCCTTTGGTAAGACTGGTTGTCAGTGTTTTTGGGCCACTGACTACCTAACGACTATCAAAGATCTACAAATGATGTTTACACCATGTATTATGTTTCTCGATTACACCACTACAATAATTAAAATATGCACTTGGAATATGCGACAAAGGCACCAGTAGAAATACTGTATGTTCAAAAAAATTCATTGCACTGTGGTTTTCCCAAAAACTCGTTTCCTAGTTAGGACTATTTTAATCCCAACTTGAAAAATTTAATTGTCCCAAATACGCAAGATTTTTGTCCTCTATGTACGGACTTTCTGCACTTTCTTACAACACGGCAAATATCTCAAGACAGATCTCCGTATCGGCTTGCATAATGCGATTTGTAGCCAAGATTAGAACATTTTTGTTGGCGCACAGCGATACCATCGGATTCTCAGTACATCTTGAATTTTATGCCCGCCTAGTACCTCAGCCGGGTATAAATGGTTATGTTAACGCTATTTTTGATAAGTGAGGTGGGTTGTGGTGATGGATGGTAGCTTTTAGTTTAAATGTCTGCAGTTTTATGCTGTCCTGGTATGTGGTGGTAATCTTTTGGTGTAATCGTGAGAGATGGCGCTGTGAAGTAGGTTTATGGTAGCTGGTCTAAGATAGATGCAGTTGTGGATAGAAATATTTTAATGTTTTTTTTTTCTTGGTGAAATGTTGACCTGTCAAAATCTCGCTTTTTGATTTGGAAAAAAAAAACGCTTGCGTCTATTGCTATTGCGTTAGAAGTTTTCCTTGATCAGCTTTGAAGCTCAGGGTAACAGCTAATTGGAAATCTCACTCTTTGCAATGAAATAATATTCACATTTTGAAATAACGAAGAGATCGTTTAAAGATACGTTTAATTTTCAGATCGTCTAAAGTCAGGAGTTTTAGAGCGGTGTAATCTATGTTTAGATTAAAGTTTAGACTTTCAGTCTAAGTTTAGAGTGAACAAGTTCATTTACGGACAAAAAAGCTAATGACTATTGATTTTTAAAATTCAGACTTCTATGTTGTAACTAACTGTTGCCCGCAACTTTCGTCCACGTGAAATGATTATAAAAATATTACCTTATTTGCATCGGATTTTGTTAACAATTTCACATTTTTGACCAAAACCATAATCATTGTTCTACAATAAATATAGCTTAAGTTACTCATTATAACATCAGCTATCTGCCAGTAAACGTCCCATCAAAATCAGTCCAGCCCTTACAAAGATTAGCCGGAACAAACACTATCTGCTTGTTTTTTTTGCATAAAACCAAAATCATGTTCTACTATAAAAGTAGCTTTAGTTACTCCTTATAACATCACCTATCTGCTAGTAAAAGTCCCGTCAAAATCGGTCACGCCCCTTCGGAGATTAGCCGGAACAAACAGATAGACAGACTGACAAAAATTTAAATAAAAGTTTTTTTGTTATAAGTACCGTAAAAGGGTATTCCTCAAAGTGCAACTATTTTTCAGCGCAACCAACTAAGCGCAACTAAATTATTCCTCGAAGCGCAACCGTGACAAAAAATAGAGATGGGTATGATGGATTCATTAACAATGTTTTTCATCTTTGTTGCGCTTAGTTGGTTGCGCTTAAAAATAGTTACGCTTTGAGGAATACCCCCCGTAAATACTTTCATAATATGCATTCAGTAACATGCTGTTATTTTGAAAACACGAACAGACACTTCAATCTTATTTATTTGTATAGATGTAATGTAATAATGCATCCCATCACCACACAACATAACCACAATTTTCATTCCAGAAAACTTTCTCGAAGTCTAAAATAAAACATGTACTCTCCCACGTTCAATAATTCAGTAACCGCCGGCACACCTGCCTGATACTCAATACTAATACATATTAAAAACGATTCTATTTATATTGAACTTTAAAAGCGTTTTTGCAACGTTTTTTGTGCGTGTTCAGTGAACCCTAAGAACTGGGCGGGGAAGGGTTTTGTCCTGTTAAGGACGGTATACATTTATTCGATAAATATTACTTTTTTACATTTAAGTGTATGTGAGTGTCTTACTACGACGGTTTTAACCACTGATAATATAACTATATAATTGATAATATACCTATTTTGTAATTTTTTAAATTAAAATCCCTAAAACAAATTGCTGCATAAGTTGTGGAAAGTGCGCACAGTTCAAATTGTGCGCACTTATTCTGCTGACGTTCTTGAGACGCTGAGTGTGTATCTTGGGTTTTTTATACAAGGTGTAAACGAACCCTTCACGAAGCCGTCAACCAAGTGATCTATACATCAAACTAAGTAACTCTACGCAAAAATTATTGCTGGGAAACGAAAATTTGTTTTTGAGGTGAAAATTACGTTTTACGGTAAGACTCGATGTAAGGCACTCAAAACATTGTGCTGATGGATGCATTCAATAGTACGGGGGTCGTGGAGGTATTTAAAATTAAGTTACAAGTGACATTAAAAACTTGTGTTAAAAAAAAAAAAAGTTGTGAATAAGTTGGAACTTTGACCCCCAATATCTCCGTAAATAGTAGGTTCCCAGATGTGGTCCAGAACAAAAACTAGTCGCAATGACGTGAAGAATAAGTGCCTTTCGGCTTCGTTAAGTGTATTGTTACACCCATTATATCAATGGTGTTTACACACAAAAGAAGAAAATGTAAAATGTTTTGATAAGACTTACAATAGAAAAGTTCCGTCGAATTGGCCCCTTTGAATCAAATTAAAAGTTCTACTAAGCCTTATTTCGAACATGGCCGGAGATCGCACACCATAGAGAGGTTTGAAAGCGAGGAGATTCTTGGAACACCAAGATCCCTTGCGGATGTCCTGAGAAGACCGGGAAGTTTGATCTGCTTCTGGAGGGAGGTGGGCTGGTTGGAGTAACGGCCACCATGGCTCACGTACAATGGTCCACTTTAAGGACTAAGTGCGGAAACCAAATCCCTTAACATAGGACATAGAACATAGAGGTTTGAAAGGGAGAAGGGAGGCTTCTGCCCAGCAGTGGGACACTTCAAAGGCTAACGAAAAAAGCTCAAGTTGCACTAAAGTATCGTCGTCTTTGAAGATTTTTTAAGAGTCAAATCTTGAGATTAATCCTTTTTGCACAAAACCATAATCATTGTTAAATAAAAAAGTACTCCTTGTAACACCAGCTATCTGCCAGTAAAAGTCCCATCAAAATCGGCCCAGCCCTTACAAAGATAGACAGACAGACAAAAAATTAAACAATAGTTTTTTTGTTATACGTACCGTAAAGGGGTATTCCTCAAAGCGCAACTATTTTTAAGCGCAACCAACTAAGCGCAACTAAATTATTTCTCGAAGCGCAACCATGATGAAAAATAGAGATGGGTATGATGGATTCATAAAAAATGTTTTTCATCTTGGTTGCGCTTTGAGGAATAATTTAGTTGTGAGGAATAATTTGGTTGCGCTTAAAAATAGTTGCGCTTTGAGGAATACCCCTTTACGGTACGTAGGACATAGAACATAGAGGTTTGAAAGGGAGAAGGGAGGCTTCTGCCCAGCAGTGGGACACTTCAAAGGCCAACGAAAAAAAAGCTGAAGTCACACTAAAGTATCGTCATCTTAGAAGATTTTTAAGAGTCAAATCTTGAGATTAATCCTTTCTCATGCGTACTTATCTCAAATTGATTTAAAATTATGCTTTTTTTCTATCTTCGAAAGCTTTTTTGTGAGCCTCTTAAGTGATCTGCTGTCAATATTTATAAAGTATTACTTGCTAACAGATCTTTGAACTCATCACAGTAATTAATTATATCAAATCTATTAGTAAGTATGACGTGGGGATTTTTTAATATAATCTGTAGCAATATTAATGAGAACATGATCTGTTCTTGTAGTTATTAATTTAAATAGATTTAGGTACAAAAACATCTTTATTAATATTTTCAAATGTCATTCTACGAGTGTTGTGATGGCCCAGAGGTTAAGGCCTCGCCTCTCATGCATGAGGTTGTGGGTACAAATCCGGGCAAGTACCAATGTGACTTTTTCAATTCATATGTACTTTCTAAGTTTATGTTGGACATCACAGACATCGGTGAAGGAAAAACATCGTGAGGAAACCTGGATTTATAATTAATATAAGTCTGAAATCGCCAACCCGTCTTGAGCAAGCGTGGTGATCAATGCTCGTGCCTTCTCTGTATGAGAAGAGGCCTTTGCCCAGCAGTGGGACAGTAACAGGCTGATATTATTATTCTGACGAGTTGGAAAGAAATAAATAAAAAGTATTTATTAGACTGGCACAGGACAAACCAATCAAACAAAATTAAATAAAAGAGAAATAAAAACTACGATTTGTTATCTTGCTGAACTAATCACAACACAACATTTGATCTTACTTTAGAAATTGTCGCTCGTATCATTAGATATCAGCGTCAGGTGCATGCCTGACACATGCTGAGCTGGACTCCCATTTGGTGCAACCTTGAGACGCACACCGCACCTTGTATACTCGTTATTTGATTTGAAGTATGTCATGGTGTTACTATACTTCTTTCGTAAATATGTTTTTCTTTTTGTATATTGGCACCTTGTTTTTATATACAAGGTGTAAACAGACCCTTCACGAAGCCGTCAACCAAGCATTCTGTACATCAAACTAAGTAACCTTACGTATTTTTTTTTGCTGGGAAACGATTTTTTTTTTTTGGGGTGATAAATCACGTTTTACGGTAAAACTCAAAGTAACGCACTCAAAACATTGTGCTGAAGGATGGATTAAATATTACGGGGGTCGTGGAGGTGTTTAAAGTAAAGTTACAACATTAAAACCTTGTATTTAAAAAAAAACTTGTGAAAAAGTTGGAACTTTGACCCCCAATATCTCCGTAACTAGAAGGTTCCCAGGTATGGTCTAGAACAAAAAAATGATCGCCATGACGGGAAGAACAAGTACCTTTCGGCTTCGTTAAGGGTCTTTTTACACCCTTTAGTTGTGTAATTTGTATTATTTAATTGTGCTCAGTAGCAGCCACGAGGCTGGATTTGTGCCCGGCTGATGGCAATAGGCCTCGCCACCTATTACATGGAACTTAAATAAAACTGGCGAAATGTGGGTGTTCTTTTAAGTTAAGATACACCCCTGCCTAACTCTTCGGGTATTACAAGGCGTGATGTTAAATTATAAGTCGTTTTTAAAAAGTTATTTGAAGATTCCCACTATGCTGCGGGACTGTTCGAAAGAGATACCGCGGCCCTGGAACACAAAGGGCAAAGAAGGAACATGGATGGGTTTTAGTCAGTAAAAGTCTGACACTCCCTTCCACTCCGCCCAGAGCGGAGGGGGGAGGGGGGTCATTTGATGATCTCCCATCGGAAAAAAAGAAAGATTCCCACTACTCATCACTAAATAATCGACCGCGTCAAAGTGTAAACCGCCCCTAAGCCCCATCTATACATAATTCAGGTCTTATTTATAGAGCTACATTGAATAAGCTCCAGCTAGGACTATCGGCACAAAAACTAGCTATCCACTTTTTATTCCATATCTTATCTTAAGGGAAGACTAAACTGGTAAAGGTTGGTTTTCTTTCACAGAAAAAGGATGTGTGATGCTTCTTTTAGATATCAAGCTGGGATTCTTGGAAGGAGGTAAGCAGAGATGGCTGACCTGTTTTGCTGGGAAGTTTTAGGTATATCGAGTGAATCGTTTCGTAGGATGAGACCAATGTAGGTCGTAAAAAGGAAGCCTGATTTGCTGTGTCTTTCATTTAGGACAACCTAATATCTATTGACTGACCCGGGGATCGAACCCAAGGCTTGCTTGATCATCTGCCTTTGCCCAACTATAGTAGAGTCGGCTTCCAGTATAACCGGGTGCAGCTGAATACCAGTATTTTTCATGGAGCGACGGTCTATCTGACCTCTGACCTCTAAAACCCAGCCAACCAGCAACCCCGTTCATGCCACTGACTACCTGTAACGACTGTCAAAGATCTATAAATGATAACCGGGATCAACTGCTTAACGTGCTTTCCGAGGCACGGAGTGATATACACGGATAATCACTCATCCACGGACCAACCTAGGCAAGCACGGCTTAACCTGAAGATCAACCCGAGCGGCTGTTATTAGGAACCTCCTCACAATGCGAGCCATATCGAGGAGTAATGCCTTCTGAATCAGGCCCTTGATCCAACCGTCTATGGAGAGCTTATTATGAATTATTGTTATTTTAATTTTCCCAATTTATTTGGGGTCGGCGCAGCAAGTCTTTTTCTTCCATACTTCTCTATTACTCGTCATCTCAGCAGTCAGACGTCATGACATACTCTGTGTTGCAAAAATAACAACACCGCATAACTATCGTGCAAGCTAAAAATAATCGGCACCATTATTGCCATTAGAGCGGTTAGCCAAATGAAAAATATGATGTCCCAGGGTGCGGTGTTCGTGGCAAAACGGGGCGGTGGCTGGTATTAGGTGCGGCTCAATTACGGAGAAATTAGTCGCGTAAAAGTTGGCATGTTAATGACGAACATTAGGGGTGACCCTGACCTTAGTTGGAACCAAATATCGTGTTTGTGTTCAAGGAAATGATTGTTGAAAACAAGTTTTTTAGACATGATTAACTTAGGTGCATTTTCAATACTTTTGTCATATAACATAACATAGCATCACGCTAGGAGCTCGTTGCTAAATAATAACAGCTGCTGAGTCGATCTTTCGGTTAAGCCGTGCTTGCCTCCTAGATTGATCCGTGGATCGGTGACCAGCGATTACATACCGAGTTTCCTCCGTGCCTCGCAAAGCACGCAAAGCCGTTGCTCCTGGCTGTCATTTGTAGATCTCGACAGTCGTTACAGGTAGTCAGTCTGATAACCAGTCTTACCAAGGGGTATCGTATCACCTAGTACTAACTCGGCGGAGGCCCAAAAGTCTGACAAACAGTCTTACCAAGAGGTACCGTATTACCCAGTACTAACTGGGTTCTGGAATGGAAGTCAGATAAGCAGTCGCTCCATGTAAAATACTGGTAATCAGTTGAATCCAGTGAGACTGGAAGTCGACCCCAACATAGTTGGGAAAAGCCTAGGCTTATGATAAGCATCACGCCAATAATTCCTGAAGGGTTAAGCAGAAGTGTATCTATTATACCTACACACACATTTCGCCAGTTAAGTTAAAATCCTATGTAATAGGGGGCGACCCTATTGCTATATGTAAGCCACCAATTCAAACACCGGGTGCTACTGTACAGAGGGCAACATAATATCACGCCTGTAATCCCCGAAGGGTTATGCAGAGGTGTACCTAATAATACATCCACATTTCGCCAGTTATGTTTTAAGTCTCATGTAACGGCACAAATCCAGACTCCGTGGTTGTCTACTCAAAAGTTGATCGAAAAACCCAATGTTACTTTGCCTCCACTGGGAATCGAACCCAAGACCTCATGCTCAGAAGTAGCGCAGGCGACCATTAGACTAGGAGACAGTCTTTGTCAAATATTTACAGAGATAATCGTTAGTGACAGACAGTTAGACACTTGCATACTTTCAAAATGATTAAATGAATGATGACTTGGTATTTCTCTCTTTTAAGACCTACCTACCTATCACCCAACCATATAACACACAACAAAACAGGCTAGGCAGAACAAGCGGTATTTTTCAATTTGCATACAAAAAACCGCCTAATAATATTAATTGGCTAACTGTGCGATGAAAAGCTATTAGTTAGTATCTTGATTAGGTTTTTGTTGTGAAGCTATTGACCGGACGACGCCGCAGGATGTTATTAGTCCATCAGATTGGATGCAGGTGTGATTAAAAAGGAGTGACGCACAATAGGTAGGTAATCTATACATATAAAATTCAAAGTCCTGACTGACTGACTGACTGACTGACTGACTGAGATATCAACGCACAGCCCAAACCGCTGGTCCTAGAGATATGAAATTTGGAGGGTGTATTCTTTGTGAAGGGTAGGTATCTACTAAGAAAGGGTTTTTCGAAATTCTACCCCTAAGAGGGTGAAATGGGGTGTTGAATTTTCTATGAAACTTTTTATTCTCGCAGTCGATTGACTTGAAAATTAGTGTACATACTTTTCAGATAAAATTATGAGATACGTGTATCACAGTTTTTCCAAAATCATCCCCCAATTTAAAAAAATAATGTCTTGATTGGCTGACTGATATATCAACGCACAGCCCAATCCGCTGGTTCTAGAGACATGAAATTTGGAGGGTGTATTTTTTGTGAAGGGTAGGTATCCACTTAGAAAGGGTTTTTCGAAATTCCACCCCTAAGAGGGTGAAATGGGGTGTTGAATTTTCTATGAAACTTTTTATTCTCGCAGTCGATTGACTTGACAATTTGTGTACATACTCTTCAGATAAAATTATGAGATACATGTATCACAGTTTTTCCAAAATCATCCCCCAATTTAAGAATTCAATGTCGTGATTGGCTGACTGATATATCAACGCAAAGCCCAATCCGCTGGTTCTAGAGACATGAAATTTGGAGCATATATTCTTTGTAAAGAGTAGGTATTCATTAAGAAACAGTTTTTTTTAATTCCACCCCTAAGAGGTTGAAATGGGGTGTTTAATATTCTGTGAAACTTTTTATTCTCTGAGTCGATTGACTTGAAAATTTGTATACATACTTTTCAATTAAAATTATGAGATACGTGTATCACAGTTTTTTCAAAAATCAAAATCATCCCCCAACAGAGTCAAATATGGCTTCGAAGCTCACTTAGACCGGCGCATGGCGCGCAGAGTTGCGCGGGGCGTGCGGGGCGCGGGAGTATTTACTTATTAAGTAAGTAAGTAGGATTTTTCTGAGGTAGACGTCTGTAAATATGGTTTATTCCACCGATTTTCGCGTTGGCTCGTGATACGCGACATTGATATTAAATATTATGTAAAAGTTTTATGTCTATAAATAGATTCCTAATTAATCATTTGATTTTCGTCACCGGTGTCCAATCTCAAACCAAGGTATCAGTATTCACATAACAATATGTAAAGTACCTAATTGATATTACTATGAACTAATATTTGCAAGTTATAAGCAACTATATAAAAACCATGTATCTACTATACATACACAGATTACTTATTATCCCAGAAGTAAGATCCCGTGGGCAATTCCCGAACTCCACGCGGGCGAAGCCGCGGGCATAAGCTAGTAGGTGTATAAGAGCAGCCGTGGCCCAGTCGTGGCCGCCACGACTTACGAGCAGTAAGTCGTGGGTTCGAACCCAGGCCCTGCAGTCTCGACATTAGATAGCGACAAAAATCGGTCGTTAAGTGTAATCGATGTCAAATTTCTTTAATAGATTTTCAACCTTATGCTTTCGAAATAAAGTAGAAAATCTATTAAAGGAATTTGACAACGATACGACTTAGCGACCGATTTTTGTCGTTATCTAATGACGAGACTGCAGGGCCAGGCAGGCGCATTACTTGTGTAATTTGTTTCATCACCACTGCTCTCAAAACGGTTAAGGAAAACATCGTCGATCCAAAGGAATTGACAAATTCTTGCTAGTTTTTATCAATCACATACTTATGGTGTTCGTTCTCAACAAAACAATTGACAAAGGCCATAGTTCAATTGTGTTAAATAACCATTGTGCATTTAGGAATTCTCGTAATCGTTAACTTTTAGATCTTTTAGTTGGAAGAAAAAGAATACACGCTATGATTACCATAATGTAAAGCCAAGTCAGAGGACCATGGGCGGCATAGAACTCTGACACCAGGTTAGGCACTTACCACACGATGAAGGAGAAGAAGAACTGACTTCTTCGTTAAAATGTAACATAAGACGTTTTTCTGGAAGTCCGTTTTGTTTTTTGCAAAAAAAAAAAATTCTTGCTAGATTGAGGTGCAGTAAGATACTTATTCTGACTAGCAATTCTTCAAATTGAATATTGCATACACACCTGAAAATGGTTTAACTACACATTACTTCTAAATACACACACCCAAAGTTTTTGGCTAGGCTTGCAGAAGTCAGTTAATGACCACCAGAAATCTTCAACACGACAAAACAAATATCTTCATCTGCCTAGCCTTTTCCCAACTACATTGAGGTCGGCTTCCAGTCTAACCGGATGCAGCTGAATACCAGTATTTTACATGGAGCGACTGCCTATCTGACCTCCACAACCCAGTTAGTACTGGGTAATACGATACCTCTTGGTAAGACTGGTTGTCAGACTTTTTGGGCCACTGGCTACCTAACGACTGTCAATGATCTACAAAGGACACCCGGGACCAACGGCGAGGCACGGAGGAAACTCGGCATATAATGGGTGGTCACCCATCCACAGACCAACCTAGGCAAGCACGTCTTAACCTAAAGATCGACCCGAGCGGCTGTTATTATTAAGCCACGAGCTCCCCCACGACACAACAAATATGTACTCCTTAAACTTTACATACAAAACAAGCATTTTCAATTCAATTACTCGACTCTCCTACAAAACACATGTGATTTCTATCATAAATCGCTAACGTTGGCAAATGTTGTAGCATCAAAATGTCGCAAGCACTTCGTGATATGCCAGAGAACAAGTTTCCTATAAATTGTGAAAATGAAAACTAGTATTAATTCTAGTATTTTGTAATTCTGAATTCTTGTGCCTTGTAGGTTGAAGTTCGATTTGTAATTAAGTAAATTGGTTTGTCTAGTAACATGTTGTTTTCGATTACAATAATCTCGAATGTAATTTGAATCCTTTTCGGATCATAATCGTCTGCCTAGCCTTTTCCCAACTATATTGGGGTGGGCTTCCAGTCTAACCAGCTGCAGTTGAATATCAGTTTTTACATGGAGCGACTGCCTATCTGAACTCTAAACCCAGTTAGTACTGGGTAATACGATACCCCTTGGTAAGACTGGTTATCAGACTTTCGGGCCTCTGACTACTAAACAAACAAACATACCAAAGGTTAAATTAAAGATTCATTGAACTGTGGGGTCATGCCCCTTGACTTGCCTATAAGATACTAAAAGTTACGTTATTGTGTAAACTTAAATTACTTTGCAGTATAAACTGAGAAGAATTTCAAAACTCATAAGCAAGTGTGCATTCTTTAATGATAAATACGATACGACTCTTCGTATAGTTGTTAATGAGATTAAAATACTTTGAAGTTATTAGACAATCAACTGGCATAATAAACATGTTACAAGCAATGGTTAGACAGAGCTCGTGGCAGATGGCAAGTAGGAAATTCCTCAATAAGAATATAAGCTGTAAACGGACAATTCACGAAGCCGGCAACCAAGCATTCTGTACATCAAGCTACGTAACTCTACGCAAAAAAATGCTAGTTCTGGAAATCGGGCTCAGCTTTGATCAGATATGATCGTTAATTTTACCCGGTAATGCTAGGAAAGAAATCACAATGTAATTGTTATTCTAAATCTACACCAAAGTTACTTTAGCAACAGTAACTTTCTATAACAGTTTTGCGGCTTTTTTATAAGTTTGATTACAGGCACGGAATGGTCGCGTTAAGGGAGCACCGTAATGCAAAAGATGCTTCTCAAAAGATACTTCAGTGCAGATGTGCTAAAACTATGTATGTATATAAAAAAGTAACACTCACCAAAACTTAAAGATACAGCGTCGGCACCCTCTTCTGAGCTCCCAAAGACAATTTATTACCAATCTTCTTGTAGCCTTCGTTCTTAACTCTAGTTTTAGGTTTGTCCGGATCAGGACACCCCTTCAGCTCCCAAACCAGATTCGTCAAAGACTTCGGTCTGCTTAGCTTCCTTGATCTCTTCTCGGGCAGTTTCGGACCATTCCCTGAATCTCCTGACGTCCTCCCACCTGAATGACTTGAGTCTAAAGTACCATCGAGCTCCATAGCTTGGTGGATGTTAGATAGGCTTTTATACCGTATGTTAAAGATCGGAGAGTCTCCCTTGATTGGTCGAATCGGACTAGCTACGGGACTAGGGGCCTCTTTAGTCGGCGAAGTACTTTTCTGGCGGAAAACCATTCTGTTTTTATTGTTATTCACACTGTTCTTGATATATAGTTTGGGTAGGTTTGCTGCTGGCGCTATGGAACATTTTTCTTTGTAAACTGTGACTGGGGTTTCTTTTATTTGCGCAGGCGCTTTCCTAGTTCTCTTCTCTGCTTTTTGGATATTCAAAGGCTTCTTTGAGGGTATGGTTTCTATTGGCGGTGGTTCTGGCTTTATTTCTGTGATTAAAGGCATGTGGATAGGAGTTGCTGCTGGAGATGCAGGAGCAGATTCATGTCTTGGAGTTGGTTCGTTTGAATACGAAGCTTTTATGTTCTTAGGGAGAGGAGCAAAGCCTCGAACGTAGTCGTAAATTTGGTCTATTTCATCATATTCGTCTGGGATACTGTTCTCATCTCGATGACTGCTGTAGATATGGTTGTGACGTGACATATGTTTGTGTTGATTAGCTGTATCTGAAGACGCGCTGCGTCGAAGGAAATATCCAGTTTTGACTATTGGTGGAGCGTGTAAAGGCCCATTCAGAAGTCTCTTCGGGTCACCCAGCTTCCCATCTAACACATGTATTCTGTCTACAACATCTACTAACAAACGATTGCACTTTTCCACTAGCCTAGAGAATTCCATGAAATTCTTTATTTGATCCTCATTTTTGCATCTTTGCATTTTGAGTGGCGCTGCCAAAGGTAGTGCTACCAATGCGTTGCCTTCTTTAGGAAGAGGAAGAGCGAAGACATGGTCTTCTTCGAACATGGACAGCAGTCTTAATTCTGGGACAAAATGGCTGGCACTTTTGAGTCCTCTTGGTGGAGTACCGTGAACCAATCTTACTGTTATAGGCAAACGTTTCGTCAAGAGCGTCTTAGCTGTATGTACTCCACTAATATTCTCTTCCTTAGCCACAGCTGAGAACTTCCCTCTCTGATCCAGACTCAATAGAACCATATCGCCTTTAGAATCTGTACATTTCAAATACTTATTCTTACCTAAGAATGTTTCTCCTCTAGGCATGATTATCTCTCCAGCTGGTAGATTTCTTGCTCCATCAGCTGTTACATTGCCATCTAGGTCTATTTTAGCACAAATAACCCTAACCGGTTCTCTGACAAGACACCCATCATCAAGTTTCCTTCTAGCCAGTTCTGATACTGATTCAATGCACCTTACAGCTCGGCCTTCTTCGCTTAGCAACTCAAAATATCCTTTATACGTTTCTGGGATAGCTATTCTAGGTCCAACACTGACCATCCGTCTCCCTTCTTTAAGTTTGATAGCTTGAGCGATGATCTTCTTTCTCTTTCCTGCGGAGACGAGGAGGGCTGTGGATTGTAATCCGGGGCTTGGGAGTGTGGGGACACCGAGTCCTCCATATTGTCCTTTGATGATCTTGGCGACGCTTGGCAAGCGGTTCTTGACTGCGAACTCTCGGAGGTAGCTGCCTTCGTCACACCAGCGCGATGCTGCGGCCACTACTTGGCCGTCTGTGGCTGCCATTGCGGGTTTAGTCACATCTGGGGAAGAGAGAGGAAAATACGTTAATTATTATAATTGAAATAAGGGTTATAATTTGGAGTTCAAGAGAGCAGACGGATCACGACAATGTGATATGATGTAAGATAGTTTGCCATACAAAGTACTTTGAATCAGTTGTTCTTTTGGTATGTTATAGTTACTGGGGATAAGTCATAATTGAACTTCGATTTGAAAATCCAATTAGAATATATTTAATAAAGAAGTAAGTAAATGCCGGATCTAAAAAACGTAAAAACGCTACAAAAGACAGATCGAAATTAAACACAGTTTACATAGGTCCTTTTTGCTGTCTTTGATGGACAATAAAGTATTTATTAAATTAATAAATAAATTGTCACCGTGTAATACTGTGGCAATAGATTTCCTGCAAAGAAATTATGATACACATAAAATCTCACGAGTGCTACCGTATGCGGTTAAAACCGTTAAAACAAAACTTCGGTTAACCGACAGGAAAACCTAGTTTTACAATAAACATTTACAGAAGAATCACGTGCCAGTCCAAGTGCGTAAACCGATGCAATAAATTGTTTATAGTGTGTATAGGATAAGGCGGCGTACGGATTGTGAAGACGCGAGTAGGCGCGGCTAAATATCGAGTGACGGATTTTTTATTCATCTTCTTTCTTTCTTTTTCGTGTGGTTAGTGTCTAATCTGATGTCAGAGTTTTCATGCCGCCCAAGGGCCTCTGACTTGGCTTAACATGCCGTCGAGTAATATCTCTCAGGCATGCCGGTTTCCTCACCATGTTTTCCTTCACCGAGGCAAGTGATAATCATACAAGTAGCACATGAATCCGAAAAGGTGGTGGTCAGAGGTGCGTGTCTTGGGTTCGAACTAGAGACCTATGACTTGGCAGTCCGATGGTCACACCACTAGTCTGTCACTGTTGCAAGCAGTGATAACCTAACTGATTTGAATCTTCATTAAACTTAACAAAGCAAAAAAGTGAAGATCTTTACTTACAACACTAAAATATTACCCTTCATTTATATATCTCTACATAGACTTGTCGAACCCGAACCGCGCGATCCCGCGACCAATGCAACCGACACCTAAGCTAACCTCTAAACGTTCGATTAGCCAACAGTGTAACAAAGAAATGCGCGGTCAATAACGTCGGTTATAAAAACACCGTTATGTAATACGTGTAGTTATTCATCGATAAATACTTCGGTTACAATGAGTCGACGATTTCTTTGTTGATAAGGTTTTGAAGATGTTATCATGAGGTGCAATGATCATCAGCTAGGTCTGAGTTAGTGGTGATTTCGGTGTGACTCTTCGACTCTTCGTGTATAGTCATGGGTCATGGGTGACTATGGACAATTCATCATCTACCAAACCTTTTCCCAACTATATTGGGGTCGGCTTCCAGTCTAACCGGATGCAGCTGAATACCAGTATTTTACATGGAGCGTCGGCGTATCTGACCTCCACAACCCAGTTAGTACTGGGTAATACGACACTGCTTGGTAAGACTGGTTGTCAGACTTTTTGGGCCACTGACTACCTGTAACTACTGTCAAAGATCTACAAATGACATCCGGGACCAACGGCTTAACGTGCTTTCCGAGGCACGAAGGAAACTCGGTATGTAATCGGTGTTATCACCCATCCACAGAGTAACCTAGGCAAGCACGGCTTAACCTAAAGATCGATCCGAGGGGCTGTTATTATTTAGCCACGAGCTCCTCTACGACAATGGACAATTTATTATAAAACTTAATTATATCATACTTCAACGGAACTCTTACCGTGATTTTCTGTATCGAATAAACTACCTTCATAGTCTAGTAGTAGCAAGCGCAAATGTCTCGGGAGTCCCTGGTTCGATTCCCAGGTCGTGTAAAGTGTTATGGAGTTATTCCGTCAAGGATTTCTCAGTAGCAGCCGCGGAGTTTAGATTTGTGCCCCGTAATCCCCGAAGGTTTAGGCAGAGGTGTACCTCATAGTACACCCATATTTCGCCAGTTATGTAATAGGGGTCAAGCCTATTACCATCAACCGGACACAAATCTATACTCCGAGGCTGCTACTGAGAAATTCCTAATGGCAAAACTTAAAAACAATTGGCCCGACCCGGGAGTCGAACCCAGGACCTCTTGCTCAGCAGTCGCGATTGCGACCACCAGACCAACGAGGCAAGAAGAAATGGAGGAACAACCACCCCAGTAACACACTGCTGAATTGTTGCCATTAAGGACCAAATACCAGTGCAGAACAATAATGGACGGAAGGAATTCTCAATGGCTGATAGTAAGCTATACATACGCCTCTTATCACATCTTATCACCCAGGCGAAGATATCGAAATCCGGCCGATTACTAGTGTGCTATAACACCGTACAGTCACCAGCACTAGTATGTAAACACTTAACAACTTTTAAAAGTGTTTTTCTCCTACTGTTCTGATTATAATTTCATGTTCTTACGAACATACAGGGTATAAACGGACCCATCACGATGCCGTCAACCAAACATTCTGTACATCAAACTAAGTAATTTTACGCAACAATTTTTGCGGGGAAACGACTTTTTTTTTGGGGTGAAAAATCACTTTTTACGGTAGAATTCAATGTAACGAACTCAGGACATTGTGTTTATGGATGGATTGAATAATAGGGGTCTTGGAGGTGTTTAAAGTAAAAATCTTACTTTACGTTGAGTGCGTTACATTGAGTCCTACTGAAAAACGTATTTTTACACCCCAAAAAAAAGTCGTTTCCCAGCAATAATTTTTGCATTGGGTTACTTAATATGATGTACAGAATGCTTGGTGGACGGCTTCGTGAAGGGTCCGTTTACACTTCGTATTAGTGCCCTAGATTAATGTCACGGTATTCATATTGACGAAGCGTGGATGTCCTATCTACCCTTTCGCAAAATTCCGGCGTTATGTTACAAATTGACAGAGATACAAGCAGAGATCTTTTTCCAGGTGTGGCTTTCTTACGGGCGAAATAATGATAATGATTTACTTAAAATCTTAAAAGAAGCTAAAAACAAAATAGTCATTGGCTCAGGCCCCAATCAATGAACACGCGCACATACATCTTTCGAAAAACATATCACACCCATCTTCACATTGACCGTTGCAAGCACTTTAACCTCGACCGCAGAAGAAGATTCACGGGCTCCATCTGTTCCGCTATCGGTTAAAAATTACCTAACACATTACACCAATCGCCCTTGCGGCAGCACTAGCTTACCGGCGCGTAACGTATGCGTAACAACCATTGTTTGTGTACATTGACCTTAAACTTGGCAATACCACTAAGTAGATAAATACAGAAGGCACTATAAAACAAGCGTAAACGCACGCACACACAGACACGCTTCACGTACAGCGAGTGCAAGCGTACTCGCGCAGTCACGACTGTCATTTAGAAAAGAAAAAAAAAATGTTGGTCCCGGCTGCCACTTGTAGGTTTCACTGTCACATCTGTCACTTTGACAGTCGCTACAGGGTTTTGGACAAGCCCACCACACTATTCCCAAATCACTGCAATTCCTGAAAGCCAGAATCAACAGTGGTGACCACCAAAAAAGCGCCGACACAATGAAGCTCGAAGAAGTCTCTGAGAACCAATTTAACTGTTGTGGACCCCGCAACGACATGAGCTATGGTTTGTCAGAAGCCGGAATGTCGGACAACTAGTCTTACTAAGCTGCATTGTTTTATTCAATAACTGGGTAATGGAGGTCAGATAGGCAGTTGCTCCTTGTAAAATACTGGTATTCAGTTGCTTGGGGTAAAACTACTACTGGAAGCCGTCTCCAAATCTCCAATGCAGTTGGGTTAAGGCTACTCAGAGTTCACCTCTGACTTTGCATAGCTGTCAAAATTACATTCATCTTTATTAACATGCTGGTAGGTAGTTGTCACTGGCAAGTCTGTAAAAACAACAGTGATCTTTATTCTGGATACTATAGGCTTGCTTTTAGCTTGCTCGTGAGAACGCTTGCACTCGCTGTACGTGAAGCGTGTCTATGTGTACGTGCGTTCTCGCTCGCTGTTTGCAGCCGACCTTCTGCATATATCTATTCTGTGGCAATACTGTTTGTTTAACTTTTATGCGTTATTCTTTAATTAGTTTTCGGTTTGTTTCTTTACTGTTTTTCGGATTGTAACGGTTCTAAGATTATTGTGTTGTGTTTTTTTTTGATAAAGTTAGTATTAGCAACTTTAGCGGTTTTTCGGGCTCTACTGGTTACATCTAGTTTCGCCTGGTATTTTCTTTATTTCTAAATCACTTAAGTCGAGCATAGACTTTTTATTAGCTCTTTTGATAACTTAGACCCAAAGTCTAGCAATAAACGTCCTTCGTCTGAGATGACGATGAGTTAGTACTACTAGTTGGCTCCTTGGGAAGAGCTCATTTCGTATATCGATCATTCTGGAGAGCTATCGAAAGATGCCGAGTGCCAAATCCAACACTGTAGGTAACACATTGATCGGAACACTAATAAGTTCATTTTTCTCTTTTGATTAATTTTCTGAACAGACGTTTCATTTGAGTGAAATATGTTGAATCAAAGGTAAAATTTATGGTAAGTGCAGTATCTGATATAGGTTGGAATGGATATCCATCAAACTTATATTTTTTTAAACATTGCACTAAGAACCGTCAAGTGCTCACTGGTTCGTGAGAAACAAATTTATGAATACCTGGAGATGCTGACCGTAAAGGAATAAAAAGCAGAAGATACAACGAAATACTTAAAAAAACATACAAATGAATTGGCTAAGAACCTATTAACTCCACAGGAAGAAGTAACTCACCTAAAAAGATGGCGAATACTAGACCTAGAAACTAACCATTTAGTTTTACTAACTCATACGGTGCCGTTCAATGGAATCGCACCCAATCCAAATTAATCCCAGAAAACATCTGATTATGGCTAAAAGCCTATTTAAAGGCGCGAATTACACAGAAACGGCGTACGGTGAAGGCGCGGCGCAGGCATGATGCCGCTTCAAAACGTTTTCATACAAAAAAAAAAAATGTGCGTAGGCGACGTGTCGTGAATTACACTCAAGCGGCGCGGCGCAGGCACGCCGTTCTTTCGTTTCCTTATAAATTCCACGCCTGCGCCGCACCTTACGCCGTATCTGTGTAATTCGCGCGTCAGAAAAAAGGAAAAAAATATTCTCACTAGTCTTGGGTATATCCCACTTTCTTACAATGTATGTACAAGTAATGTATGTAAGTATGCTGCATCGTTATTAATTCGCACCTGTCAATATATAATGACGGCCATAACATTTTATATGGGGCCACGAGCATTGTAATGCTCGTGGCCCCCTCGTGGCGTGATTGACATTCAATTAATTATGTAATTCAGTACATACCGTTAGCATAATAAGATGACTAAGTAGTACCTAGTTTTTATGAGGATAAGAATGTGAGATTTTATAAGCTGATAGGCAAAGTGTGGCCTAGAGGTTTATTGAACCACTAATGTGAGCAGAAAATCAGTATAATTTTGTTTCATCATCGCTGCTCTCAAAACGGTGAAGGAAAACATGAGTAAACCGGTATATCCTAGAACCAAAAATTAGAAGACATATGACATCTACCAACCCGCACTACCCAGAGCGGGTTGGTAGATGTCATATGTGGCTAGTGGATTATAGCCCATTCCCTATCATAGTGAGGATGCCCGTGCCCCAGTTGTGGGAATATTACTATTATGTAAAGTTTGTCCGTTAAGTTCATTATGAAGAATCCAGAGACCATGGTGATGATGATGCCATCTAACCGATTTCGGCCACAGCGACTGCATTCAATGGTTGCGTGGGTTGAGAGCTTTGGTGTGCTGCTCTTTCAAGTGCTCTTAAGTCACAAGCATAAGCAACTCAGGCTGAAAAACTCCGAGCACAAAGCGGTGATATATCAGAACACTATTGACGACGTTGTAGGGTATAGCTGTAGGTGGCCTAGTTTTAAGGTCATCATGTTTTAAATCTAACTGCGACCTTCTTCCCTCTTCAAAGGTGTCGATCTGTTGATGCTGACGACGTCTCCACTCGGGCCAATTTTGTGCCTGCTTTTCCCATACTAAGGACCTGTTTGTTGGGAAAGGCTAGCCAGACGATGATGATGTAGGTATGTACCAATAAACTAAAAACTATTGTCCAAAAATACTTCAGGTTACTCACGATCTAAAATCGCGTGCACAAAACTAGCTTCTAATTATTGGAACCAGACTATGACTTTCCAAAAGCGTTACAAAAGATCACAACTGATAAAAAGAAGTTTGGATTAAAAAGAAGTTCCGACACTAACTAGTTCGGAGTTATCTGATTAAACAAATCATGAAACTGTTTATAAGAATGCTTTTAAAGATTGCTGTATCATTGCTGAAGTTCAGGGACTTTTGAAATAGCCTTCAAGACTCATCATCTGCCTAGCTTTTCCTATGTTGGCTTCCAGTCTAACCGGAAGCAGCTGGATGCCAGTATTTTACGTGGAGCACTGTCTATCTGACCTCTACACCTCAGTAACAGGGTATTACAAATCCCTTGGTAAGACTGTTATTATCCGGACAATTTTTTTTGCACAAAAAGATCAATTTATTTGGATAAGATTAGCGTGATTCCTGTCTAAACTAAAAGTTAGTTGGTGATTTAAACTGAACTCCATAATTATTCTCCAAAGTAATCGTTGGATATAGATATTTTTAAAAACAAAAACTTGATAAAAATATTCATAACATAACATCAAGCCTGTAATTCTCGAAAGGTTAGGCAGAGGTGTACCTACTAGTACATCCACATTTCGCCAGTTATTTTTAAGTCCCATGTAATAGGGGGCGAGCCTATTGCCATCAGCCGGGCGCAAATCCAGACGCCGTGCCACTGAGAAATTCCTGATGTAAAAAACCAAATAACGCCAGACCTGGGAAAAAAAGATTCGATTTATCAAAAACAATCTTAAAACTATCAAAACTTCTGAGTGCAACAAATCTTTTCCTCAAATCAAACATCCGATGATCAAAGAAAAAACTTTCGAAAAAACCATCTATTACTGCATCATCACGATTCTGATACCAAAAATAATACTTTTGTCGTCGACTGTAGCTCACGACCGTATGGCACGATTAAACCTATTGTGAGCGTCTGGATAATATTGCGGGTAACTGTACCCGATCGCTTGTAGACAAATAAGGAGCGGGCTGTGGGGCTACGAGGGAAGCGGGAGGACTGCTTGGGGCGATTTTTTTTTTAATGTGACTTCGGTTGAATGCATGAGTTAGTAAATGTAAGTAAGGCTAATGGTGTGACCGTCAGACTGCCAAGTCGTAGGTCTCCATTTCGAATCCAAGACACGTACCTCTGATTTTTCGGATTCATACGCGTATTGTATAATTATCACTTGCTTCGGCGAAGGAAAACATCGTTAGGAAACCAGCATGCCTGAGAGATATTTCTCGACAACATGTAAAGCCAAGTCAGAGGCCCTTGGAACCTTGAAATCTCTGATACCAGGTTGGGCACTAACCACACGATAAAGAGCAAGAAGTAAATGTAAATATGGAGTCATTCTTCGAGGCATGTTAAAATAAACTAAACATTTTTCCTGCAATCACTGATTGAGGCGTACAATACGCCCTTATTCCACCAATTTTGTTTAAGAATCAGTTCCCTACTCTATGTAATGGAGTGCGACCCTATTGTCATCAATAGGGAACAAATCAAGATTTCGTGCTATTACTGAGAAAATCTAAACAGAATCTTTACATAGTATAAAACAAAGTCGCTCTCGCTGTTTGTACGATTACATCTTTTAAACTACTCAACGGATTTTAATGTAGTTTTCGGCAATAGATAGAGTGATTCAAGAAGAAGGTTTATATGTATATATTGCACCCGTGCGAAGCCGGGGCGGGTCGCTAGTTCCCAATAAAATACATCATGATGAGATGCTAGCAAGGCCTCGGAGCCGAGAAAGTCAACACATTCCCACCAATCGGTGGCCAAAAAGTCAATGAAACAAACAAAGGCTCCGACTTTCTAACGTAAAGTTATTTTAGACTTTTAAGCGTTTTTTTGGAAGTCGGTTTTTTTAACAAAAAAGTTGTTACTTTCCCTTTTTATTAGTTGTAGTAACTCACTGCACAAATATATGGACCATTATGCCCTCAACATGGGCCAAGAAGAAAAAATACGTATTAAAGGGAGCTGACTCATAAACTTCTAAAGCCAAGTTAATAAAAATTAAATGGTGGGCCACGCGGACTTCTACCAAATGAAAAAAGAATCATGTAAATCGGTCCAGTAATCACGGAGTAATGGGTGCACTTACAAGAAAAATAAAATATGCTAGTGAAATACAATAACCTCCTTGTTTTTTACCCGACTACGGCGTAGGCAAAAGGAAGGGTCATATGATTTTAGCAGTCTCTGTATGTTTGTATTTACGTATGTTCCTCCGTAGCGCCTAAACTATTCATTCGATTTTGATGAATAAGGTATCAATTGATTCGTTATTAGGGCCCGGGTAGCATATGCACATTACATTCCGCACGCAAAATACGCGCTTTGACGTGGAGTTGCGGAAACCAGCCCGCTATACAATACAATACAATACATTACAACAGACTTCAACAATAGGAGGAGTCGATTTTACCTTGTAAACCTCGATTTTAATTAGAGCATGGTTTTTCAGTAGTCGGGTTTTTGTTTTAGAATAAGAATAAATTGTAAATAAGAATATGAATAAGAATAAGTTGTAGTATACCACAAAAATTCTTATTAGAAGTCAGATTAAATACATCGTCGCCTATCCTTTCGTAGATAACAACCATTTTGTTACTCAACCAATTCTTGCTACCATCTTTAAGCAATATCTGCTTTTTGCATCGCTAAACAACCCGTTCTCACTCATTCCCGCTGCTCCTGCGGCCCCAACACTCGACTACACTCTGACGGACCGCTACAACTTGTTTCCCATGCTGTTTTAAAACTGGCTCTGTCCTCTAGGTACCTAATTTGGTATCATATTTATGTCCAGCGTGATAATTATGAGTTTTATGATGATTAGGCCCTGATGGGAAATTGTACGGGCGCTGGACTTCACGGGAACGTAACGGGTGTTTTTATGACTTTTTTTTGTCTTAGCTCAGTGGTTTTAACTTTTTAAGAGTACTAGTATTGCACTACTAAGATATTTAGGTTAAGCTGTGCTTGCCTAGGTTGGTCTGTGGATGGGTGACCACACATTACATACCGACTTTTCTCCGAGCCTCGGAAAGCACGTTAAGCCGTAGGTCCCGGGTGTCATTTGTAGATCTTTGACAGTCGTTAGGTAGTTTTGTTTCATTGGTCCAAAAAGTCTGACGACCAGTCTTACCAAGGGGTATCGTATTACCCAGTAATAACTGGGTTGTAGAGGTCTGATAGGCAGTCGCTCCATGTAAATACTGGTATTCAGCTGCATCCGGTTAAGAATGCAAGGTTTTCTCAGGCATAAAGCTACAAAAATCACCGTTGGAGTTAACTGACCATATCAGTCAGATTATCAAGTAATTGACTCACTATAACCACTAATTAATAAGATATCATTAAACTAGGCCGTCTTTGTTGATTGTTCTCTCAACTATTTCATATTTAGGGAAACCCATTGTTTTCGTACTAACTCAATTTGATACCAAAACAATTGAAAAACAACTTTAAACCTTTAGAAATACAGTTGAAAGTTCAGCAAGTTTGGGTTGCCGAAATCGTAATTGTTTTATGACAAAGTTAAACTTGACCTTTACTGAATAAGTGTACAACCTTTTTTCTTGAGTCATAAGGTTGATAGTCGAGTAGAGTTAGTAAAATGAAAGGTGAATATAAATTGGTTTGATTGAATGAATGTTTTCGATGTGCTCTGCTTCGCCAATCAAAATAATCACGGTCAAGTGTGAGAGGCGATCAAGCGTGAACGTTAGAAATAAATTGTGAATGTATTCGTTTAGATTTTTTATTCATGTATGTAGTGTGTTATTTGATTGAAGTTAATTTAAATCAACTAAAACCGCAGATTAAGACCTAAATCTCGCTATGCAACTAATTTTATGTGATACATATTATAATCCTATTATTAAAGCAGGATAGCCTAATGTTGTAACCATCGGACTGCCAAGTCATAGGCCTCAAGTTCGAACCCAACACACGCACCTCTGATTTTTCGGATTCATGTGTATATACATATATGTGTATATGTGTATAATTATTCAGCTTTACTTCGTTCCTGTACCTATATTAAAAAAGATAGTAATAGTTAGACCTTATAATATCAGCTATCTGCCAGTAAAAGTCCTGTCAAAATCGGTCCAGCCATTTCGGAGATTAGCCGAAACAGACAGACAGACAGACAAAAATCTAAAAAAAAAACAGTTTTTGTTATAAGTACCGTATTTACTTACATATGCATTCAGTAAAAAGCTGTTTTTTTGGTATTACAAACAGACACTTCAATTTAATTGATTTGTATAGATGTATAAAGGGTGTAAAAATACCCTTAACGAAGCCGAAAAGCACTTGTTCTAAAAAATGTTCCCAATGAAGGGGTTCATTGGGAACATTTTTTTGTTCTAGACCATACCTGGTAACCTTCTAGTTACGGAGATATTGGAGGTCAAAGTTCCAAATTTTTGACAAGTTTAAAAAAAAAATACTAGTTGCAATTACCTCCATGACACATTTACTATTCAAAGCATCCATCAGCACAATGTTTTGAGTGTGCTACATTGAGTTTTACCGTAAAACATGATTTTTCACCCAAAAAAAAAAGTTGTTTCCCAGCAATAATTTTTGCGTAAAGTTACTTAGTTTGATGTACAGAATGCTTGGTTGACGGCTTCGTGAAGGGTCTGTTTACACCCTGTATAAGATATAAATAATATAATATAATATTAGATTATAACCTCTTCCAACTAAGACCTCTTTTCAAGGTCTCCTGAGAGAAGTGATCTTATTTTTTCCACAGGAAGACTACTCAATAAAATACCAGTCTGCCGTTATTCATTGAACATATAGCGACATCTATGTATAGGAAGTTGAAGCAGTTTTAATAACTTTCCGGCTATTACGCTAGTTACATACTTTTTTTGCAGAAAGAGGATTAACTATGCTAGACAAGTGGTACGTGAGAAATAACTAGATTTTTTGTTTTCTGGGTGAAATACTTCTTTGGTCAATTGTCGTGGCTATATAGTAACAAACACCCGGATCGTTCTTCTAGGTTGGTCTGTGGATGGGTGATCATCACATAACAAGTTTCCTCCGTGCCTCGGGAAGCACGTTAAGCCGTTGGTCCCGGCTGTCATGTGTAGTTCTTTGACAGTCGTTATAGGTAGTCAGTGGCCCGAAAATCTGACATCTAGTCGTACCAAGGGGTACCGTATAACCCAGTACTAACTGGGTTGTGGAGGTCAGATAGGCAGTCGCTGCATGCATCCGGTTATACAGGAAGCCGACACCAACATACATAGTTGGGAAAAGGCTAGGCAGCTGTTGATTTTTGTCACGTTTTGTTTAAAAACATAGTTTATTTTTCCTAAAAATATGAATGAATGATCCTTATTACCAGGCACACCAGGATCAACTAATTTATAACGAAGACATTTTGTTTTACATAAGGCAGACTCGAAGCAAAGAAAACTTTTTTCGTACTTTTCACATTACACAGTACCTGTATCCCTGCTTACCCCTTACACATCGGCAGTATCACGTGCTAATAACGCGACTGCTCCGCACCGTTATGCTTGAGTCGGACTTGATGCTCAAGGATTTATAACAAGGTGCCTACACTGCGGGCGCGGGTAACTGACACACTGAATATTGCACGGTTTTTTTTTTGATTTTTTGTTTTTTACTTTTTTTCTTATTCTTTGCAATGTAACATTAAAGAAAGGACAGTTTATCTAAGATGCATTTAATCGAAAATCTAACGAGATTCTCTAACAATTTATTTTACAATTTGTTGAACGTAGGTTTTTTGTCATAAGTTAGGCAACAGAAAAAAAAAACTTTAAAGTGAGAAAAGAGAAAAAAATAAAAGCATAGGTAGGTAATGTCTTCTTCATAGCATAGGCTAATATTTTTTATTGCATTTATTTTAGTAAAACAAACAAGTTTTACAAAGCTACGATCGTAATTGGTAGTGAGCTTTGAAACGTGATTGAGAGTCATTACAACAGAAAATAACCGGTAGAAATCTTTATGTTACTCTTTAAAACAAGACACATGTTACGATCTTGATTAATTATGTATATTGACTTAGTTTTTTGTTTGTACAAGGCACCTGCGTAATTATGTTGGTCATTAGTTAAGATCTTAAGCTGTTAGCAAAACGATACAATCTACAGCCATTTATCTATGTAATAACAATGTTAATAAATCAAAATATTGATTCTATCTTTTGTTTTTTTTGGAACTTACTTACTTTTTGGTTTTTGTAAGTACTTGGAGTTCACTGCACTTTAAAGCACGTGAACAATATTATTTAAGCCGCCCCGCTAATATAGTGGTTACAAACACTGAGCGTGAGGTCCTGGGTTCGATTTCCAGGTCACGCAAACTGTTATTGAGCTTTTTCACCAGGAATGTATCAGTATTACACCAGAGTATGGGTTTGAGCCCGGTTGATGGCAACAGGCTCGCTCCCATACTACTTGCCAATAAAATATAAGTAATAGACACTCGCGTAATAAACACTACCCTGCGCTGAATCACTCAAGTTGCACATGTAGAAATAAAAGACAGCCAAGCTGAAGTGGGAGTGTGCTGGTCACGTAGCACGATTGCGCTTGGAGAGATGGCAACAATCGTGCCTCACTGAATGCCTGTCGCAGGAAATCGCCTTGGAGATAGACCGCGGCGAAGGTGGTGTGACGATCTGAGCTTGTTTGCGGGGCGAACATGACCAGAGGTCGCTCAGGATAGAGAAGTTTGGAAGGAGAAAGGGCCTAACATTGCGAAACTCAACAAGCTAATAAAAAAAAAAGAAGTAATAATAAAAATATATTCAACCATCCAATCTATTTAACATGGCCCAGATGAACCCGTGTAATTTGTAATATTTATCAGTATAAGAAAATGGGTATAAAAACTCAAGAAAAACTTTGTTGATATTCGAAATCGATACTCTGTAAAAAATGCTAGCCATCAAAAATCGATATTAATAAACAATCGTGAAGGAATTTTGCCGTTACCTTACTTGATGGGAAACGGTTAAGTTATTACAGTATCTCATAAAAAATATTGTGGCCTATTCTCAGGTTTACTGTCAAGTATTATAACACGTAACCGGTATGACAGACTAGTAATTTATGTGTTCATAGTGCAGTTACAACTTATTTCAGTTACTATTGTTATGTCAAAGCACTGCAATTCTTTGATTTAAAACTGCACTTACTCGTAACTGACAGCGTGGCAGCGTAGTGATCAGTACTCGTTTTTATTGTTTTAGTTAAAATAATATAAAAAACAACGTTATGTAGATAAGCAACGTTATGTATGTTAAGTATTATGATAATGATACTTGACATAATAAGGTACAGCTTTTCAAAAATATTTTTCGCTTTTTATTGCTTTAAAAACCCGTCAATGTTGTTTTTACATTAAAAAAACTCGCCATGATACTTTTTTCTTTTTTGGCGTTTCAAAATATCAATTTTCTATTTATACTAACTACTTCATCATCTTCCTGCCCTTGTCCCATGTTAATTGGGGTTTTTTTCTTCTATTTTACCCTGTCAATCGTCACGCTATTAAACTAATTACACGTCACGCTATTTATACTCATTACTTAATATATATATATATATTTTTTATTACTTTGCCCCCACATTAGGAATTTCTTCTGTAATGTGGGTGCGTTTACAAACATTTAAAAGTTACATACACAAACAGCCAGTAAGACAACAGTCAATTAAAATCTCTAAATCCATTTAGAAAAATCATCAATGTTTTCAAAAACTCCCCATTCGCTGTACACTTTCTCATGTCCCGACGTGTACGGCAAGTATTATAGCTTTTTGCAGCGCTCTGATGGGGTGAATGTCCTGCACTCGCGGACTAATGTAACGAAATTGTGTGGCCGTGTTAACAACACGGGTATTAAATAATACTGGGTTTATGAATAGTGCAGATTATATCAATTGTATTGGTAATGATTTTCTGGCTGAGATTAGTTACCAAGAACTAATAATACCAGTCGGTGAGCTCCTTGAGTTATAACTTGAGCAACAGGTTAAGAGATAAATTTTATTTGTTCACTGACTGGACAGGTCCACTCAAATCTGTGTCATTTGTTCCTCGTACAAGAATTTATGTGATATACTACTACAACAAAAAAACTCGACAGCTGAAAAATCACGCTCTAATTAAATTCAGGGTTTACAAGGTAAAATCGACTCCTCCTAATGTTGAAGTCGGTTAAATTGTAGCCTATGTTACCCGGGCCATAATAACGAATCGATTGACACCTTATTCATCAAAATCAGATGAATAGTTTAGGCGCTACGGAGGAATATACGTAAATTCAAATACATATACATACATATACACATAGACTGCTAAAATCATAACCCTTCCTTTTGGTTTCGCAGTAGTCGGATAAAAAAAGGAGGCGGAGGAGCTCGTGGCTAAATAATAACAGCCGCTCAGGTCGATCTTTAGGTTAAGCCGTGCTTGCCTAGGTTGGTCTGTAGATAGGTGACCACCCATTACATACCGAGTTTCCTCCGTGCCTCGGAAAGCACGTTAAGCCGTTGGTCCCGGGTGTCATTTGTAGATCTTTGACAGTCGTTAGGTAGTCAGTGGCCCAAAAGTCTGACAACCAGTCTTACCAAGGGGTGTCTAAGACACGAATCTGCATGGTGCTCATATGCCTCTGCGATTATCGACTCTGACAGCTCTTGAACGCGATTTAGATGCCCTGATCGCGTTCAATTTTATTCGTGTTTGACCTTAGGTACTAACATAAGAATTATTTACGTTACTCATGGAGGGTTTTTTTTTTACTATCAAAATTAATGCAAAAAACTGCTTTTATTATTATTACTTCGCAATTTTCACGGGTTTTCAAAAATTCCTCGCCCGTTGAATCCGGAATATAATAAAAATCAAATCGACCAATTATGAATTTCACAGTATAATTTATTTTTAGTAGTGATTTTGTTCGGTTTGTTACAAAAAACGTTTAATGTGTTTATAATGGTTTTAGGTATATCTACTGAAGGAAGTGTGAATCAAGTGTTTTATTGCAATCATTTTTCGGACGGATCTAGGTATTATGAGCTTTTTATTTTACTAGAAAAAGTGGAGAAAAATACCTTTTAAGTTATGAATATTTATCACTAGGACTTTTTAATTGATATCATGATGGTGCATAAAAAATAACGTGCGCCATCTTTGGTAGTCCGCCATCTTGAATTTAGAATGACGTCACTTAGCTAACCATGCATTGTCAGTCAAACTAAATGTTTATGCAGAATTTCAGCTCAATCGGTTGGGGATAACTGTTTAAAAAATCAGTTGCAAGATTTGAACTAAATCAACAAAGAAACATCATCCGCCTAGCTTTTTCCGAACTATGTTGGAGTCGGCTTCCAGTCTAACCGGATGCAGCTTAATACCAGTATTTTACATGGAGCTATTGCCTATCTGACCTCCACAACCCAGTTAGTACTGGGTAATACTATACCCCTTGGTAAGACTGGTTGACAGACTTTTTGGGCCGCTGACTACCTAACGACTGTCAAAGATCTACAAATGACACCCGGGACCAACGGATTAACGTGCTTTCCGAGGCACGGAGGAAACTCTGTGTGTAATGGGTAGTCACCCATCCACAGACCAACCTAGGCAAGCATGGCTTAACCTAAACATCGACCCGAGTGGCTGTTATTATTTAGTCACGAGCTCCTCAAATCACAAAACAAACATTGCAAGTTAAAAAAAAGCTTGTAAAAATATCCATGGACGTGACGTATAATCTCAAGTCAGGGCACTAAGGAGAGGAACCTGCTCACAATGCAAGCCGTGTCCAGAAGTGCATAAAGCCCTTGAATCAAGCCTCTTCAGGTATTGGTTATGGCTCTTGGCTTTTAACAATATTATTATAAGAACTGCAATATTAATAATAATATGTTGTTTTAGAGCGTAAGTAAATACGTAATACTGCAATCATTGTCACAGTAGAAAATACAGGCAAAGAGGATTTTTTATTGTGCTGACTGAAATTGTACTTTTCGCAGTACAATTTATGAATACTTTTTGTAAGTACAGATACATCAAGCTACTCTCAAATTCATCTGTCAAATTTCTTTAGTAAATTTTCAACTCTATCGATAAAGCTTTAGGTTCAAGGTTGATTGGGATAATTTGACAGTTTCGGGTAGCCTGCGCTGGCGTCTGTGTCTAAATGTATAATCTATTTAATATTTTATTAAACTGGCTTTTCGTATTTATCTGTGTGCAATCACGGCGATTTTCGGGATGAAAGGTACCCTATGTCTGTTTCTGTTCACCTGACAACGTATTTGGAAAATTTCAGGATTATCGGTTCAGTGGTTTAGGCGTGAAAAGGTAACAAACAAACAAACTTACTTTCGTTTTTATAATATTACTAGCTGTACAATGTACGCTGTAGCGTTGCAATGCACTTTTCCCTACCTTCTACTACCAAACTACCGACCTACTTAATACCTACCACCTACCTACTACCCTATAAACCATCCCTGACCTATGTAGAACAACTATGCAAAATTTCATCAAAATCGGTCAAGCCGTTTCTGAGTTTTAGCGAGACTAACGAACAGCAATTGATTTTTATATATATAGATTTAGGAAGTTAGGATTAAGATTAGGATAGATGTAAGTACTATACATTTCTACCTGCTTTGTCGGTAAATAAAGTCATTGTATTACCTATTTCTTTCTCCAATTTGCGGTCTCATTACATGATTTCATTCCTCACGATGCAGCAACATTGTAGCTCACAAATTCACCTGTTTTACAGCTATTTTATTTGCAAGAACATACTAACACCTAGCCGGTATGCAGTACAGATCTAGATGGGCTAGAGTGCTTGCCTAGGTTTAATTTCTTCCTGGATAAACGATAAAGGTTGGTACAAGACATAAGAGGTTAGCGTTTTGCGATTTCCCTGTCATTATTTACTGGAACTGGAATTGCCAAACTTAAGTGGAAGTGGGCAGGGCACATTGCTCGCAGAACGGATGACCAATGGGGCCGAAAAGTTCTGGAGTGGCGACTGCGAACCGGAAAACGTTGCGTTGGATGGCCTCCCACTAGTTGGACCGATGACCTGGTGAAGGTTGCGGGGATCCGCTGGATGCGAGACGCACGGGACCGGTCAATGTGGCGACACTTGGGGGAGGCCTATGTCCAGCAGTGGACGTCTTTCGGCTGAAATGATGACTGGAAATGGGGTTTTAAGGGATTGTGTCTGTATTGCGTGACAATTACTCTACAACTTTTGATAAAACTACCAGTCAATTTTAAGGTTGCAATGACCGAACTGACACTTATAAAAATAGACCCTTGTACCATTCTATCAAAGATTTGTTAAGACCCTTTGGTGGTTTTATGACATATAAGCGACAATTAACCTTACAAGAGGGTGGTAAAGGAGTTATGAGATCAATTGGTGTGATCTCATAATTGCTGAACGTAACTGATAATGCGAGAAAAGAAATGGCATCAGATACTTTAACAATTAATTCTACATACTTACAATGAGATTTCATGAATTACTTTTTAAAGAACATATTCTAGTTTTGCTCTACTTATTTATCTTGCGTGTCTGCAAACAATTAAGGCAATTAATAGTTAATTTTACCAACACAATTTAAAATCGTTATAACTTTTAAATCATTCAATAGCAGTCACACAAATATTGTAATTACGATACTTGCTACGCTTGTTTTAAAATCATTTAAAATTTAGTACACTTTTTTTGACAGAACTTTTTTAACCAATGAAAAAAGGACTTAGTATGAAAAAAAGAGAGAAAAAAGGAGGATTTTTATATATATTTTTATAAATGCTTTTTATAGAAATATCTCTTGAAGAATTGTAGCAAGTTTATTATTACTAATTGATTTAAAATACCGAAACAAATCGGTAAACTGGAAAGAACTTAGATTTTCTTTCATTCATACATTCCTGCGTCGATCAATGAAATGAATGCGTCAATTAAATAAAATCATCTTGCATTCAGAAGAGTGCTAATAACTCTTTACCGGCCTTGAAAAGATCCGGGTGCTGCTCTTGGGAATGACTTTACAGAGCATTGAACTTATCAGAGGAACCAGGAATTAGCATATAATACATATTAAGCAGCTTGTTTTAGTTCGAACATGGCCAGAACTTTAAACTACGATAGTAATGACTAGAGGCCGGATTATATGCAACTTAAAATCGTCCAAATATGCATTATAAATATGCCAAATTATGCAACATTATAATTTACATAACTAAAACTATGGTTTCTTTTTAATTTATTAAATTTTCGACGAGATCTTATCATTTTGAGCTCTGGCCAAATATCCGTCGAATGACATTTGTTGAAATGATAAGGAAGTTACGCGACAATTCAGGCCATTTTGATCACATCCAGTAAGTTCACGCAATCAGCGCGATCGATTCCCATTCTTCATCCCGTGGGGGTATGCTGCAGTTTAGCTAGAGTTTTACGGTGATTGTACTATCTCATAAAAAGTGTTCCAGAAAATTTCATCCCCGCTTTTCGCTCCTAACTTGGACCACACACCAAAGCACTACTTGGAATTGATTGAGACGAGTCTAATACAGAGTTAATTTGACCCTCATTTAACGGGACCTCGGACCAGACCTCCGAGAGTAGACCTCTAGACTGGGTTTAATCTTTAATTGCTACATACTTGGGCTAGGAAATTCGTTCTATTACGTTGGTAGTGGGGTTAGTATTCGTACGGATTATCCTGGACGGATAGTAACTTTGTTCGGACTTGTCATTTGGTTGACATTTGGCTGGTGTTGTCATGTGTGTGGAATTAGTCTTGTCATGTGTGCGGAATTGGTCTTGTCTTGTGTGCGGAATTGGTCTTGTCATGTGTGCGGAATTGGTCTTGTCATGTATGCGGAATAATTAAGCTTGTCATGTGTGCGGAATTGGTCCTGCCTTGTAACTTGTCAAGATTTTGACCAGCTACGTCTTTTGCACGAACGCTTGATGTTGAGGAGATTATTTTTACTGAGTACTAAAAAATAAAGATTAAAACGTAATATTATGACTGTATTTTTTTTCGTAAATATCCGGATTTTTGTCAAGACTTAACAAATTGCGGCAGCGGAATGGTCACCCTAGTTAGTACTGAGTAATGTTGGTAGTTTGAACTGTTGTAACGAAACAGGAGTAATTTCAAAGCATAGATGTTAGAGTATGTGTGTATATAATATATATAAAGGGTGTAAAAAGACCCTTAACGAAGCCGAAAAGCATTTGTTCTCCCCGTCATTGCGATATTTTTTTTGTTCTAGACCATACCTGGGAACCTGCTAGTTACGGAGATATTGGGGGTCAAAGTTCCAACTTTTTTGACAAGTTTTTTTTTTAAATACATGATTTTAATGTAAGATTTTTACTGTAAACACCTCCACGACCCCCGTACTATTCAAATCATCCATAAGCACAATGTTTTGAGTACGTTACATTGAGTTCTACCGTAAAACGTGATTTTTCACCCCAAAAAAAAAAAGTCGTTTCCCAGTAAAATTTTTTGCGTAAAGTAACTTAGTTTGTTGTACAGAATGCTTGGTTAACGGCTTCGTGAAGGGTCTGTTTACACCCTGTATAGGCTGGTAAATTGTAGACGAATCGCGCATTAACGGTTGAACAGATTTTGATCACATTTGGCACACAGATAGATTAAATCCTAAATTAAAAATAAACTTAAATAACTAAAGTAAACTTGCAACAAACTACATTAAAAAAATTAATTGTAAAAACTAAAAAACCCGACTGAAAAGCGAAAAACAAGCGCATTGAAATATAAAATTATTAAAACATGGAATGGGTCCCGCCTGCTTCCTCATGCGCTTGTTTTTTTGCTTATTTTAAATATTTAGTTTTTTTTTTGCAATAATGTAAATTAAAATGTTGAATTATTTTCACTCGGTTAAAATAGGCAATACCTAAATCAATGGTCAAATAAAAAGGCATTGTGTGATTTTAAGCGACCGGAGAGCGTCGAGAGTGTAAATTCTAACAGTGCAATAGGCATTCATTTGGTTTAGAGGTAGTGTTAAACAGACATGAGCTGCAGCAGTATTTACCTTATAAACATACACGAAGGGAGTGACTTTTCTACTGTTGAGTAGTGTATCTGTAACACAAGAAAACAATACATTAATAAACATAACATCACGCCATTCCTCCGTGCCTCGGAAAGCACGTAAAGCCGTTGGTCCCGGCTGTCATTTATAGATCTTTGACAGTCGTTACAGGTAGTCAGTGACCCAAAAAGTCTGACAACCAGTCTTACCAAGGGGTATCGTATTACCCAGTACTAACTGGGTTGCTAGATAGGCAGCTCCATGTAAAATACTGGTATTCAGCTGCAACCGGTTAGACTGGAAGCCGACCCCAACATAATTGGGAAAAGGCTAGGCAGATGAGGACATAACATCACGCCTGTGATACCAGAAGGGCTTTTCTCTTAAAATTGGGACAAGCCCGCTTCACTATCCCCAAACCGCTGCAAATCCTGAAAGCCCGAATCAACCGTGGCGACCACCAGAAAAGTGCCGAGATAATGAAGCTCGACGAAGTCCCAGAAAAAAAATTAACTGTCTTGGGTCCCGCGACGAAATTAATCAGAAAAGAATAGCGGAGGAGTTGGAAAAAACATTATTTCTACTTCCCTCCATATCAGCAGGAGACGGAACGAAACAATGCCAATAGGCACAACAAAGGGACGTTTACAACTGGGATAAGTCCAGTTGCCTTGCACCACGGATCCGAAGAGCTGGATAAAGATGGATCTTTAGCACACCTAGATTTTGCCAGTTATGTTTTAGTCCCATATAATAGGGGGTGAGCCTATTGCCATCAACCAGCCGTTACTGACGAGCTGTTACTGAGAGATTTCTTTTCTTTGTCTATTTGGTAAAACTAGTTTGTAAAGCTAGCCAGTTTTTTTTTGTACAAAGGGATAAATTGGTATTTTATTAATATCTTACATTTGTCCACGTATATCTTACCATCCTACTAATATTATAAAGGCGAAAGTTTGTGAGAATGGATGGATGTTTGTTACCCTTTCACGCAAAAACTACTGAACGGATTTGGATGAAATTTAGCATACAGATAACTTATAACCTGGATTAACACATTAGCTACATTTTATCTCAGTAGTATGATCCCGTGGGACAATTATCGAACTCCACGTGGGCGAAGCCGCAACCATAAACTAGTATGTAGATATAACTTTAATTTCAAATATCTAAAGGTAAAACCTATCGCCTATGGCGGGCTTTGGACACAGAACCGACAATACCTCAAATAGCACACCATATTCATACAAAACAGCAGCTACATAACGTTATGTAAATCGCTTTAAAGCGCTAATGAATCGCTTAATCAGCTAAAAACGCCTTGTAACGGATTTCTGATTGATCAGTCGTGCGTGTAATGGCCTAGATTGTGCGTTGTTTAGTTTCTTTACTTTATAATGTGGTTTGGTACTTCATTAGGTCAATCTGCTCTGAAGTTTATTATATTCCCACTGCTGGGAACAGGCTTTCTTCAATGTACGCTGGATGATATACAGGATGGTAAAAATAATCTGCTATTTCCTACAAATATGCAATACGTATACGGTCTCAATGTATGAAAAAGTATTTTTTTTTTATAACCGATTAACACCGGTGGAGCCTGAGATGGCCCAGAGGTTAAGGCCTCGCCTCTCATGCATGAGGTTGTGGGTTCAAATCCGGGCAAGTACCAATGTGACTTTTTCAATTCATATGTACTTTCTAAAGTTTATCTTGGACATCACAGACATCGGTGAAGGAAAACATCGTGAGGAAACCTGGACTTATAATTAATATAAGTCTGAAATCGCCAACCCGTCTTGAGCAAGCGTGGTGATCAATGCTCGTGCCTTCTCTGTATGAGAAGAGGCCTTTGCCCAGCAGTGGGACAGTAACAGGCTGGTATTATTAACCGATTAACAAACAATATTCCACAGGTTATTTGCTTTAAAATAACCATAATCCACGTAGGTATTACGATACTAATTGAACCAATACGTGATCAACCTTCAGAATATTCCATTTAAATTGATACCTTCGCGAGGACTCATTAAAGCGGTCGCTCTATAGATAAAATGCTGAAATATCTCATGGCAGAAAAATATTGGTATTTAGCTACATCTAAGAAGTCTGGAAGCCGACCTCAACTGATGAAGGAATCTCCTTAAACAAGTAGCTTCACAATTTCAGTTCAGCCTAGCTCATGATACCCCTCAGAATACCAGCGCTGGGTTTTTTTTAAATGTTGCAGCACCATGCTGAGATAGGAGCCTTTTGGCCTCGTACGGGACCAATTTAATTTGTTTTATCTTTTTTCTTATGTTTACTTTTTGTTTTATTGTGAACTAGCTTTTGCCCGCGGCTTCGCTCGCGTTAATTTAGAATTTGACAATCAATTCGGGTTGTAGTCAGCTTGTAACAATATAATTCAATCATGATTCGAAAGACACGTAGCGCTATCTTTTATCATAAGAACGTTATTGTTGTTTTCCTCGGAAACAGTACTTTTTTTCGGAATGCAAGGTATCCTATGTCCGTTTCTGTACACCTGACAATGTATATGCAAAATTTCAGGATGATCGGTTCCGTGGTTTAGGTGTGAAAAGGTAACAAACAAACAAACAAACTTACCGCATTTATAATATTAGTAAGTATAAGGATTCAACCATTTTTTTTGTTTTGTCCTGTGTGAGTCCAATAAATAGTTTTTCTTTCTTTCTTTCTATCATATTTTAGTATGGCTTAAAAAATCTTTAACTTACACTATCAGAAATCATTGCCACAATGCATAACACAGTAAATGCATACAACATTTTCAAGACCACCCAGAAACCCTCGCATCTTGTTCAAACTATCATAATCTATACTAAAGTCATACTAAACTATAACTTAAATAACAAAATAATATTTACTTCAATGTAACCGTCGTTTGGTTCTCTTATAAAACGGCTAGATTATGTATATTAAAATACCGATTTACGTCGCAGTAAAAATGTCGAAACGTGGGCAGATACCGTGTTTTACTTTTGTGCATATCATGCGAGTATTAAATTGTAACCAGCGGTTTTACGGATCGGCCAAAGTGGTACGGATAAATTCCCTGATCAGTATAATCTGGATTAATGGAATATAATGTAAATACAAGTTTTTAATGTTTTAACTTTACTTTCAATACCTCCATGACTCCCATACTATTCAATGCATGGTTTAGTGCGTTACATTGAGTCCTACACGCGTAGTATGCCAACCGTAGAAACTAGTTTTGCCAACTGAAGAACGGACAAAATGACAGATAAACAAAAGAAATCCGTCATTTTGTCGATTGTCCTGTCGACAAAACCCGTTGTAAAACGTGATTTTTAACCCCAAAAAAAGTCTATTTCCAGTCATAATATTTTTTGCGTAGAGTTACTTAGTTTGAAATATAGAATGCATGGTTTGGATGACGGCTTCGTGAAACTTTGAATACGAGGTGAAAACGAACCCTCCGTTTACACCTCTATTCAAAGTTGGAGTGAATCGGTTTCTTCTAGGCAAGCGTGCTCCACCCTAAGCCGCGTCATCGCTTCACATCAGGCGAGTTGCGGCCAAACGCTAGTCTGTTCAGTATAAAAACATTAAAAAAATGAGGACTTGGCTTGGACATCAGACTCGTTACAGACCATTTACTGAATCATCTGCTTAGTTTTTTTTTCAAATTACATTGAGGTCGGCTTCCAGTCTAACCAGATCCAGCTGAATACCAGTATTGTACATGGAGCGACTGCTTGTTTGAACTCCACAGCCAATTCATTGGGTAACACGGTAAACATTGGTAAGACTAGTCGAACTCAGGCTTTTAGTACTAGTCGGGCCAGCCCATCCACCTCGGTATGTAATAAATGGTCACCCATCCACAGACCGACCTTGGATATCGTAGCTTAACCTTCCATCGGCTCGTATGACTGTTATTACTTAGCAACGAGCCCCTACCATCGGTTTTAGAGCTTGCTCAGTTTTGCTGTGAAATATCAAGTAAGCTGTTTTGATTGGCGGATTGAAATCACAAGACCCAATCAGATGACTCAACAAGATTAACTTGATAATACCTAAATTAAATTCAATAGGTTCTTAGAAACCTTTGATAGAAGCAGTCCAGATTTTGCAACTGTGTTTGTTAAATGGCAAAGGGTCCCAATGTTTTACCGACTTTGATAAAAGATTACCAAGTTTAAAAAAAAAAAAAATATACTTGGTACTTGTTACAAAATTCAGTAAGAACTCGACTAGCTGTTTTTTAACACGTTAATAAAATCAAATCTTGTGACAAACAAACATGCATACTGGGCTTTACAAAAAAATGCTCATCACCGATTTTCGGTTACACAAATTGATGAAATTGGAGTCAAAAGACATCAACGCGTTCACATAAAAATCATAATTTTGTCCGACTATCGAGGAGCACGTGGCTAAAAAATAACAGCCGCACGGGTCGATCTTTAAGGCTAAACCGCGTTTATCAGGGTCAGTCCGTGAATGAGTGACCATCCATTACATACCGGTTAAGCCGTTGGTCCCGGCTTTCATTTGTAGATCTTTGACAGTCGTTACTGGTAGCCGTAGTAGTCAGTGGCCCAAAAGTCTGAAAACCAGTATTTACAAGGAGTTTCGTAATACCCAGTACTAACAGGGTTGTGGAGGTCAGATAGGTAGTCACTCCATGTAAAATACTGCTATTCAGCTGTATCCGGTAAGACTGGAAGCCGACCCCAACATAGTTGAGAAAAGGCTGGGGATATGTCGATCCGAATATCACAGAAGTAGGATACTGGTTTTCGAGTGTATCTCTACACGTGTATTTTTATAACTGAATTATTCTTTATTAATTAATTATCATTATATTATGTATCGATTTAATTTAAATAACAAAAAAAGCTTTCTAAAATGATTTATGTTTCAAAAACGAAGACATTTTAGTATGACTTCCATACTCAATTCTTTGTTCATACTAGACAGCCCTCTGCCCACCCACCCTAGCCACTAACGCGATAGTATCACAATCGCCACGCTGGCACCGGTAGGTAACGCAGACACATGACCTTTCGCCTACATATCGGTCACTGTCTCATTAACGGGACGTTATGTGTGGCCCAAGGGAGGAGCGGTAGCAAGAAGGGATATATATTTATTTATTTATAAAAATTGAGAATTACGAGAACATGGCTGTTCAGATTTGTTCAAACGGTTACGGATAGAGTGCGGTTGTCTAGTTATAACCTATTTTGTTTTGCTATTTTGATCTCACAAAACCTTCGACATAAACAGAACGAAACGGTAATATTTTTTATTTTATAGTTGACAAAAGTGTACAAATCTTTTAAGAAAATTAAGAAATAAGTCTAAAGCTGGCATGTAAGGTCAGGGAAATTAGTTACTAAGCAAATTAAATATTCTAATCTCAAACGGGATCCTTTGGTAGTAGTTTGGAATCACTATAACACAGCAAATTGACGTGCAGTGTTAATTGCTTGAAGGGACTACTCACAAACATAGATGTTTATTTAATATTAAAGATCGCCTCTTTAAAAAATAAGTCCTTAATCATTTAGCATTATTAAATAACATTAAAAGTGAGAATGTTTATAAACAGTGTACCTATCAAAGAAGAAATTTTGCAACACTTGAAATCGCTATCTCTTCCTACTTGGACCACAAACGGATGGTCAGTTCAAAGGCCTGGTCAGTGTTCATTTATTTATATAACCCTGACTGTTACGAAACTATGTATGTTTAGCTATACACATCAAGTATTTACGTATACTGTATACATTCTATACATGCTTGTATGGTCATCGGTTATTGTGGTAGAGACTTGAGGAGTAAGTGTTTGTGCAGTCTGTCTCGAGTGCTGTGAGAACTTTTTGGAGAACAGCATCTTGGAATATCGAGTGCAAGGCAAAGTCCTTTTCTCAAAAGGAATAGGAACGAACATTGATAACCACAGTTGCCGTTTGCAAGATTGACCGATTGATCGATTGACGTGAAGTTGTTGAAGTTCATCCTATTCTACGAAAATTATAAATGCGAAAGTTTGTGAGGATGGATGGATGGATGAAAAGATGGATATTTGTTACTTTTTCACGCAAAAACTTCTGACCGTATTTTTCCAGCCGTATACATACATCCACATAATCGAATATAAGGAAAACTAAGATCACAAAGAAATACTTAAACAACTTTGAAAACAGCCACGGCATGAAAAAATCCAAACACGTTTCCAGGTTTTTTGAGAAAGGTCCTTTTTCCACCTATATTCATATAAATATATATATCTGAATTCCATAATGAGTGAAGACCTTACAATGGGCTTAAAGCTAAAGTACAATTACGGGCCCTATAGGGCGCAGCAAAAAGTATATTTACATGTGAAAGAAAATGAATACTGAATCAATTAACAATTTTAAAACCGTGTCCTTAATATTAATTAACAATAAATAATAAAGACTAGAACTAGACCTGCATTTTGGAAAGAAACACAAACATCCATTAAAGCTCAATTCTTACTGACTAATCCCTTGATACATTTTAAACAAACACCTCAAAAGTTATAACCTTTTCGATCCTCATACTATCAAAAAGAGGCCAAAGTTATCTAGTCATACTTAACAAAAAGCCGTATACCAAAGAACGGCCATCTTACGCAAGCCTTCAATTGTTAAAATGACGAAAGTGACAACTGACAGTTGAATATTTAGCAACTATATCTTTGCTATAAGTTGACGAGTTGAATGGCGCCGCTTGGGGTGTAAAGGTCAGTTGGTTATTGACAACGATATGAATTATATTCAAATGTATCGTGAATGCTTGCTATTATTATGTTTACTTTATTCAATACGATATTATGTTGATTTCAAAGCTAACACAAATAATTTATAACTGATACTATAGTCATTTCAAAGCGGGTTGCTATTAATGGCTTTGGGCATAATTTTCAATCAATATTTGACACAATTAAATATCATGCCGTTACTGCTTTTTATTTTGCTGCAAATACAGCCAAATATACTATAACTCATTACTGAATATTTGTCTTTACAAAATATATACGCTATACTTTAATCTATTAAAATCACACCGTAATTATAACAAATTCGCACTTATAAATATAGCACATTAATTAATCATTCAAATATTATAAATCACTGACAAATAACATAACTGAAGTCATACTACACGTCAGCGATTTTTGACCACCATTCAACGCCTACAATGTTCAAGCGCTCATTCCAAAGTTGTATAGCTACATCAACTATATTTTTCTAAGTAATTCTCACCTTGTTAAGGTCACATTCAAACAATATGTTTTTCGGATGTGTGTGCAATTGTAAAGAGTTCACAGTCACAATTGAAATAACTGTAACATTGTAGAATTCATTGTTAACCTTTATTTTGGAAATAGTATGTCGATAGTCAGTTGTCTTCCTGTGGTTGTCGAAATGGGATTTTGTAGTGATTGTCATCTGTTGTCACATCCGTTATTGTCAAATCCGATGTCAAATGATGTGACTGGTTGATATTCTTCAAACCGGTATACAGGGTGGAAGGGTCACCGACGCTAAAACGGTTACTACGTATTCAGTACATCATTTTGAACCCCCCTACATAGAAGAAGTGTAAGTACTGAATTGAAAACGTGGTAATTACCCGTTTGTGCGACGGTCTGCCCTTTGGGGAATTTCTTTTTACGTGATGTTATGTTACAGCTTACTCACATTTGACAACAGATTTACTTGTTTAGTCTCAGAATCAATTAAAACCTGTAGTATTAAATACATAGGCTCGCTTTTTTTACATAGACCACTTCACCTCCTGTTATAACTAATTTACGCGTTATGTTCAACTATTTTAATAGTTAACATTTTTTTTTTCGGTTAAAAACATCACGTTTATTTACTCCGACGGGGTAAAGCATAGGAGATTCCTGATGGAAAAAATCCACAAACAAATTTTGATAGATAATCATTTATCATTACTACATCGGTACTTGTCAATAACTTAAAACTGACAAGGCAATCACCAAGCTATCTTACTCAACACAATATATACAGCTTGTGCCAAAACAAATATTTCTCTTATTATTTCCGAGATGCGGAAGACGAAATAAACACATCGGTGGATTGATAAAACGAGAGATTTATGTCTCATGGCATATAAGAGGAATATGCAGAAGGTTCAAAGAAATATCATCTAAAATCTTTATAAATTTAACACCGTGTATTGTATATGTTATGGCTAAAAATCGAAGTAAGGTTACACCTAGTTCTAGCCGGCTATTCCTAGGTGCGGCCGGTAACTATCCTTTTTATTGCTAGGACACACCGACCAAATGGATTAGGTTAGGTTGGAACTGTGACAAAACGCGCGAGCCGAGCGAGCGCGGCGAGCGGTGTCGCGGCAGTGGCCGGCGAACTCTACATCCAAATTGGTTGCATTATAACAAACTGTTACCGGCCGCACCTAGGCATAGCCGGCTAGAATTACGTGTAACCTTACTTCGGCTTTTAGCTGTAACATATGTACCATATTCTGACAAATAAATGAATTTGAATTTTAAAAGATTAGAGCGAAATTCAGAGAATAAAATACGTCGCGCATGACGTAGGTACGTGCTGTTTTTAAAAGAAGAATATTTATAGATTGAAATTATGTATTAACTTCAAGACCTTGGCATTTGAGTATGTAGCGGTATTTATTCTAAAAATAGTTGAAATAGGAAACATATTGATTTAAAAATAATTAACGCGGAGTAGAGCTCTTTATGAACGAGCTTCTCCGGGGAACTACTGCTACAGTTCCCGTCACGTAAAAAGAACGCTGACCGCTCAAATAAACTTTCTCAATTTTTGTTATTCTAGCCTTTTTCAAAGTACTAAGTAGCTAGTTAAGTACCTATTACGATTCTACAATGAAACAATTATACTTATATTATAAAACAATAGCTTAGTACTTTAGGACTCGACTGTATAACGTGCGCAAACACATCCTCTCCACTGTCGGTCAGCGTTCTTTTTACATGACGGGACTTATACCATACTAAACTTGACGTACCTTGAGGTAAAGCGTAAATTTTTTAAAACAGATGTCATTTGTTTCGCGAATCGATATAGCGGGAATCGACATAGAGGGAATGATACCTTATATATTGATTCAGTCGCAAAGCAGCTTTGCTGTATATGACACATATTTCATTACATCTAATATGGAGACGCAACTATTACACAAATCTGTATTTAACTGACTTTTAAAAAAGGAGGAGGTTATGTATTCCACCAGCGTTTTTTTTTGTTTTTTCACCGGTTTCTCCGTGATCATTGGTCTGATTTAAGTATTTTTTTTTCGTTTTTTAGAGGAAGCTTGCGCGGTGTAGTCCCACACAAATTTTATTAACTTTGTTTTCGTACTAAATGAATTATCCTCTATAATATGCAATTTTTCTTCTTTTTCTATGAGAGTGGATGATGTGCTAATATTTTCTAGTTACAATGTCAAATTGATACTTTTTTTTTCCGATGGGACATCATCAAATAACCTCATCCGCTCTGGGCGGAGTGGAATCGAGTGTCAGACTTTTACTGACTAAAACCCATCCATGTTCCTTCTTTGCCCTTTGTGTTCCAGGGCATACTTGACAAGGATTTGTGTGACCACAACTAAAAAGTATAAAACAAAAACTTTTTTGCAAAAAAATAACTAACTTCCAAAAAAACACTAAAAAGTGGAAAAAATTGCTTTCGGAAGTCGGTTGCAAAAAAGTGGTGTATTCCCGTTGACCCCACTGGATAGCCCCACTGGTGGGGTCAACGGGAATAATCAAAAACGTCGTTTCGTTGGCCCCACTACCCTACCCCACTGGTGGGGTCAACGGGAAGTCTGCATTTTTGTTCCCGCTGACCCCACTGCCTTGTCCCACTGGTGGGGTCAACGGGAAGTCTGAAATTTTATTCCCGCTGTCCCCACTACCATACGCCTTTAATGAAAAAGAAGATTACTATAAGGAAAATGGTAAGGACAACTGGGAGTTGAGAAACAAGGATAATAGTCTCACAGACTAACTACCAAGGCGCCGAAATCATGACGAAGTATAATCTTTATTGCTTGTTGCATGTTAGGTATCCGAAATATAGATTTAGTTCTGTGAAATTCCTATTTTAGTCGTGAGGTGGCAGGAACTACTAGGAGATCAGAAAAATGAAGGAATGAAACAAACTTTAATGATGTCAGTGGGAAACAACATTCGTATTCATCGCTCTTTTAGTTTCATTTGTTTCATCCTTCCTCATCACATGTCCATAATAAGATAGACGGCTCCCTCTTTTATTTTTTCTGTAATAGTCACCACTTTCAACGTCCTCTAATATACTCATTCCTAACTTAATTAATTCCTAAATTCAATCCCCCTCCACTCATCCATCTCAAGATTCTTATCTCCGTTATAAGCAATAGTTTTTCATTCATCTTCATCACAGTCCAGCAATCCCAACACCACACACCTTTTTACAGAAACAAAAATAGACATTCCGATCCATACAGTACGACAGCTCTGATGCTGGCCAGGCTGGCATGTGTGGTGGTGGATTTTAGTAATTTTGGGTAGGAACGATCTTTTAGTAATAAATACCATCTTGGATTCATGCCAGCCTAGTACTGTTGGTAAGGTTACTGCCCGTAACTAGCACAACTATACTAACACTACTCGATTCCATACAATCTTTTTGAGTAATAAAAAAAAAATCCAATTTGTTGCCAGTGAGGCATATAATATACGACACATATTATGTTCCCCAAAAAGTACCAGGCTGGCATGATCTTAAGGTGGTGGTGGATTATAGTAATTCTGGGTAGAGAATCTTAGAGTAAGAAATACCCTCATACTATACTACTATACCCTCTTGGATTCATGCCAGCCTAGTACTGTTCGTAAGGTTACTGCCCGTAACTAGCAAAACTGTTCAACAAACTGTGCAAACACTACTCGATTTCATACAATGTTTTTGAGTAATATTATAATACTCAAAAATATGGTGGGGCCAACGCGAACAATTTTTAATTGTTTTAATCAATTCCCGTTGGCTTCACTGCCCCGCCCCACTGGTGGGGTCAACGGGAATAATTTTGAATTATTTTATCAATTCCCGTTAACCCCACCGCCGTAGCCCCACTGGTGGGGTCAGCGGGAACAATTTTCAATTGTTTTAATCAATTCCCGCTGACCCCACCAGTGGGACCAAAGGCGGTGGGGTCAACGGGAATACACCAAAAAAGTCAATGAAGCAAACTTAAGTCACCGACTTTCGAAAGTAAAGCTATTTTCCACTTTTTAGTGTTTTTTTTAGAAGTTGCAAAAAAATTTTTGATCACGTGGGTCGCTCTTCACTCACATAGAGAGGAGGCTGTCTCCCAGCCGTGGGGACGCTATAGGCTGAATAAGCTTATACTCTTCTTTGCACTTTATGGTAAGTGGACCTTCTGTCCAATATTTCCCTATGATCTCTCTGTAAAGGTAAATCAGCGGTGGGTAGCGGGTTCGATGCCGACCCGTCACCCGCGCGAAAGTTATGCTTAGAGCACAAATGCGGAATTGTACTGACTTTATGATTGGTCCGTTTGTATCTATGTGATGTAATGGCGGAGAGATATCTGTTTGTGATATCTGTTGACTGATTTGCTGTAATTAGCTTAAGTCAAACTAAAATATTGTTATGCTACTATTGACAAGGTAAATGCAGATAGGATGCATGGTAGGTTTTGCTGAAAGCAAAATGGCTTTCAAAAGAACAGTTCGGAAGTACTATTTGAATTCAGATTAAATTGCTCACAAGCTAGTCATTAGTAGTCATAGTAATTATTATACGGTTTCTCGTATTTTGGAATATTTGTATGTATTGTAATATAGTTCATTTTGTATGTAAGTATATGTATTAGTATGTACCTATTTATGTATATCAATTTTATGTTATCAAAATGGTATTTTTCTTATTATTTTTTTTTGTACTCTATCACAATGCTGTCCTATTTGACCCAAAGGTTGACTGGTAGAGAATGCCTTGTGGCATTAAGTCCGCCTATGTACCACTTTGTACATGAAGTTTAAATAAATAAATAAAGAAATGTAAGTTTTACTATCATCAGAGTGTTTTTCAATACATTATGTAAGTATACAAAACATGTTCACACATTGCACATCAACTGAAAACATGGACATAGGACTGAAATTGTCAAAATGTGTTCATTGAACAACTCTGCTCTGGGTATAAAGGGTGTAAATAAATCCTTAACGAAGCCGAAAGGCATTCGTCCTCCCCGCTATTGCGATCTTTTTTTTCTTCGGGATAATACCTGGGAACCTTCTAGTTACGGAGTTATTGGGGTCAAAGTTCCAACTTTTTCTCATTTTTTAAACAAATGCTTGTTTTTAAGGTGCTTGGCTTTACTTTAAATACCTCCATGACCCGTTTACTATTCAATGCATCCTTACATAAGCACAATGTTTTGAATGCGTTACATGGAGTTTTACCGTAAAAGGTTATTTTTCACCCAAAAAAAAAGTCGTCTCCCAGCAATAATTTTTGTGAAGGGTTACTTAGTTTGATGTACAGAATGTTTGGTTAACGGATTCGTGAAGGGTCCGTTTACACCTTGTATTATGATACACTTGCGATATGGTATTTAGCGGCAATTAGTACGGGTAGCGATAAATATCGGTTACAACTGCGTGTTTTTAGTACCAGTTCACGTTCACTTGTTTTTTCTAGTTAAACCTAGTTGACTATAGCACCTCAGTATGTCTAGATCAAAAATATGACAGCACCAATGGTATTTTAGAGTTCCGTTAACAGTTTTGGGGCCTTAGGGCTAATGGGTTCCGCGAAGGTACGGGTTCGATGCCCCGGTCAAACGCTAAATTACACGGATGAGTCTTCGCTGTGAAATGTGTGTGTCATTTGTTTGAAAGTGGGGTCGGCAGGGCTTCGGGCGGTGAGAGGGAATAATATGTAGTGGAGGTCAGATGGCAGATGTTCACAGTACTGGGTAGATGTGTGTAAGCAGAAACGTGGTATGACAAAGGTGGTCTAAGATTAAGGAGGCTAATACCCGCTTCATTAACGCTAAGAGATATCTTTAGCGATTATTGTACTGTTGGAAAATGAACTCTGAGCCGTGCGTTGAAAGTCCAACAGTGCACTTTGATTTACATCGTTCGAGTTTCAGAGTTTTATATGTATATTTTTTATACAGGGTGTAAATGGACTCTTCGCGAAGCCGTCAACCAAGCATTCTGTACATCAAACTAAGTCTTACTTCTGTCTAAACTGCTCTACGAAAAAAATATTGTTGGGAAACGACTTTTTATTTTTGGGGTGAAAAATCACGTCTATGGTAAACCTCAATGTAACGCATGCACTGAATAGTACGGGATTACATGAAAGTTGTAACATAAAAAAATGGTATTGAATAAAACTTTAAAACTTGTGAAAAAGCTGGAACTTTAACCCCCAATATCTCCGTAACTAAAAGGTTCCAGGTATGGTCTAGAACAAAAAAAAATCTCAATGAATGACGGGGAGAACAAGTCTCTTTTGGCTTCGTTAAGGGTACTTTTACACCCATTATAGTAACATCAAAGTCGACCTTATCTGTTCATGCTCTGGCCATGATACTAGGCCTGTCTTTGACGAACTATATTAGTCCGAGCAACGAGAATTTCGATAGTATAAAAAAATCACTTCGTTGACCAGTAATTTTTCTACGGCCAAACTTATTCCCTTGGCCATAATCCATTCCAGCCATTGCCATTGTCCATTTGCTGTATAATCAGTAAGTTATATAACCACTTAAAAAGCAATGTCAATCACCTTTCCGATGACACATTAATAACCACGTTTGTGCCACTTCACACGTACTGAATGGCCGCCATATTTGGCGACGATGATTAGTATAATGAGTGATTCCGGACTTTCCTTGCCAATATGGAGGGGCAGGATTATTGAGGAGGCTTTGGTCTGCATATTGAAATATGGTTGATGACTGTACATTGGTGTTTATTTGGGGCCTCACAATAACCACTGAATGCCACTGATATAGGGTGATACAGAAAGGTCATCATCTGCCGAGCCTTTTCCCAACTATGTTAGGATCGGCTTCCAGTCTAACCGTATGCAGCTGAGTACCAGTATTTTACATGAAGCGATTGTCTATGTGCTCCCACAGCCCACGTTGTTCTGGGTAATATAATAACCCTTAGAAGAATGGTCTATCACACTTTTGGACCACCTGTAAAGATGGTCAAAGATCGACAAATGACAGCCGGGACCAACGGCTTACCGTGCTTTCCGAGGCACGGAGGAAACTCGGTATGTAAAGGATGATCAGGTCAACCCATCCACGGACCGACTTTGGCAAGCCCGGCTCCACCCGTTATTATTTAGCTACAACCTCCTCTGCACAACACATAAACGCCATTTAATAATCCTCAGAAAATTATTTATAGCAAGCTAACGTTCCGGCGACCATTTAGCTAATTCAGTTAATATTTCGCTTAAATATTAATAACTGTTACCGACAGTTAGGGCCTAAGTAAACCGGAGATTTAAACACTAACGGTAGATTAAACTGAAGATAAGATTCACAACTTGTAATGCGACAACTTTTATGTGGTAATTTGTTTAATTCCCGCTGTTGGTATGTAAATGAGAACAAATGATTCTCGAAGTACTGTAAGCCTTTCTGAGACTTTCAGTAACTCCATACTTCGCTCCAAAACTCAATTAGCTGATGCTGGCCTTACAGCTGCTAGGTTGAAGTGGAACTGGTCAAGTCTGCCGCATGTCGGAGGACCAATGCGAAAAAATTACCAGTCAGTGGATACCAAATAGTAGGAAACGACAACGCGGCAGGCCCAAAAGGAGGTGGCGGGATGAGCTGGACTCTTTCGTAAAGGACTGGCCTACAATCGCACTAGATCGCAAAATGGGGAAGGGAGGCCTTTGCCCTGCAGTGGGACAATATAGGCTTATAATATGCCTTTCTGAGATTTTGATTGACTCGATGGTGTAGTCAAAAATACTTACTTTACAGGAGAGTGAAAAAACTTCATAATCGTACCTACGTAGTGATCAGCATCATCTGCCTAGCCTTTTTTAACTATTTTATATTTGGGTCGGCTTCCAGTATAACTGGATGCAGCTGAATACCAGTATTTTACATGGAGCGACTGCCTATCTGACCTCCACAAAGGACAAGGCTAGGCAGATCATGATGGGAATAGGCTCGCCTAATACATGGGACTTACCTCAACATAACTGGCGAAATGTGGGTTTACCTTTAGGTAGAACTCTACACATCCCTTCTGGGATTGCAGGTGTTCAATGTTATTTTATTCAAGAAACGAATTCTGGGAATTACTTCTTTAGGATATTTTCCAAAAAGTACTTTCCAGGGTCTCGTTGCGTCTAGTGGTCGCAATCGCAATGATTGTGAAAACCGCATTGAAACCCATTGTGTAGCGCGACTGCTGAGCATGAGGTCCTGGGTTCAATTCAGACCAAATTGTTTTTTTTTTAAAATAAAAATTTGGCAGACCGAGGACAAGATGGTGGGACGCCTTAGATGGCTTTCTCGTTAATTGGCGAGAAGAGGCGCAACATCGAAAAAAGTGGAAGGAATGGGAGGTCTTTGCCCAGGAGTGGGAAAATTCAGGCATATAAAAAAAATAATGAAATCCTCTTGAAAGAAGTCGCGGGCATAGTCAAAGTCAGTCGTACTCATAAATAATCCGATCAATAAAAATCTTCTCACGTTTAACCGGCGCACACCATACCGGGACCGAACCGATTTACCGGTATAAGTACCGGACACCGTTATGTCATAACCTTATATATGTATTAATGTAAATGTGCCTGTGTCAATATTTATAAAGGGTATAAATGGTGTTCGTCCAGTGTTGCCAATTTAGCTCCTTCGGGGCTAGATCTAGCCCTTTTTTTGCTTACTCAGCCCCAAGAATAATGATTTAGCCCCTAGCTAATTTTCTAGCAAAAACCATCTTCTGTCAAAACCACAGACACGTAACGGAAAGTGTGAAAATATTTATCATTTCATTAAACAATGTACCCAGAATTCAGTATTTTAGTAGTGATATTTTTGTAACAAAAACAATCACCTACACCCTTCACCCTTTTTTGAAAAAAATTGACAAAACTAGCCGTTTTTGAAATACTGTTTAGCCCGAAAACCTGATATGGAGTTGGCAACACTGTGTTCGTCGCAGTTAGCTGTTTGAATCAAGGTTATAGTACCCCGTTCTTTTCCATGGCGAGTACAGGCAGGCCAAGGAAGCATTTCCTACTATGGACGGCCGCTTCACCAAACGGGCGCTTCGGCTGACAAACGACCGCTCACACTCACAGCCACCATCAATGGACACGGCTCTTTTAATAAACACCTCTTTGTCATAGGAGTCACAGACAGCCCCCTATGCCGAGCCTGCATGGAGTAAGAAGAGACAGCAGCCCACGTGCTTCTGCACTGCCCAGTGGTTGCAACATGCAGGGCAAAGTACTTCGGTAACCCAGGTACTCTCCGCGAGATTGTCAGCAACATCAAGGCGCTGCTGGTCTTTCTCGGGGAGTTAGGGTGGATCGAATAGGTCTCGCACCCGCACGCAAAATACGCGCTTTGATATGGAGTTGCGGACACCAGCCCGTTATACAATACAATACAATACCCCGTTCTTTGTATAAGGGAAGAACAAATACTGAGAAGTAACATAACATAATATCACGCCTGTAATTCCGTGAGGGTTCGACAGAGGTGTACCTAATAGTATACCCACATATCGCCAGTTATGTTTAAGTCCCACGTAATTTTTTTTTTTTTTTTTAAACCTTACCCCACACTAGGAATTTCTCCTGTATCTTGGGTGCGTTTACAAACATTTAAACTCACATACACAAACAGCCAGACCCGGAACAAGTACCTGTACCTAGGCCATACAAATATTTGTTCCGTGCGGGAATCGAACCCGCGACACGAAGCGCAGCAGTCAATCGCTCAGCCACTGCGCCAACCGTGCCGTCAACGGGGAGCGTCAATTGGGAGCGACCCTATTGCCATCAACCGGGCACTAATCTTGAGTCCGTGACTGCTACTGAGAAATTCCTGATGGAATAACCCATTAACACGAATCGATCAAGCCTGGTAGCAGTTTGTAATTTATGACAGAAAACAAACACGTCTCTATTTGTTTGAGCTCACAAATTAGCTTGAAATTAATTACCTACCAGTTCTTAGATAATTCACAAATATACTTAATGAATGTAAATAATTGATGATGCAAGTATTCAAATGTGAATGATATCAGCTATGAATAGTTGGAACAGGTTTTTCTTTCAATTATTTACATAATCAGATTAGTGAGAATTTAGGAAGTTGTGCTCTTGAATATCTAGTGATCTGAATTTTAAATTATTTTTGGTATTATAAATAATTGACGCAACCGGTGTGCTTTTATGACCAGATGTAAAGTTTGTAAAAAGCCCCTTAACAAAGCCGAAAGGCACTTATTCTCCCTGTTATTGCGATTATTTTTTTATACTGGATTGGCGGTCAAAGTTGCAATTTTTTCACAAGGTTTTTCAAGTTTAAATGCAGCTTTTTAAGGTTTTTACTTTATTTTAATTACCTCCACCGTTTACTATTCAAAGCATCCATCAGCACCAAGTTTTGAGTGCGTTACACGTTTACATTTACCGTAAAATGTGCTTTTTCACCCCAAAAAAAAAATCGTTTCCCAGCAATATTTTTTGCGTAGGCTAAGACTAAGTTTGATGTACATAATGCTTGGTTAACGGCTTCGTGAAAGGTCCGTTTACACCCTGTATTACCCACATTTCTCAGAACTGGTGAACGCTCTAAAGAAAGACGAAGCATTTCCCTACCAAACCCATTTGTGCCACTCACCCACTTGCTGAAAATCTAGCCCACCTGGACACGAGTTGCCATGGTCGATCGGGAAGTCTTTGAATAGACTTCGGACACAGGTTGGCCGAAGCTACGAGAATCTGTTCAGGTGGATGTTCATAGGTGACTCTGCCCGGGAGTGTAAATGTGGTGTTCCCACGGACGATGGAACATTTGATATCGTGTCCTGCCTGTCCTATTGCTTGGGCATCATAGGAGCTGATGGACGCTACGCTAGTGAAAGTGTCACCAATCTTGTCACCAATTTTGAGCTGACATTTTTTTTTTTTCGGATGGGAAATCAGCAAATTACCCTGGAAGGGAGTGTCATACTTTTACTGACGAAAACCCATACATGTTCCTTCTTTGACCTTTGTGTTCCAGGGCCGCGGTATCTCTTTCGAACAGTCCCGCAGCCCCGGCAGGCATCGGCCCTTGCGGACCCTTTCCTGGTTGCTGACATCTCTTTGAGGCGCGCGTGGAACACGAACGTGCTGTCGACATAAGACGGACGGATGGCGAGCTAGCCCATTACTCACCGTCCACAGGCCCGCATTTTGGGCTGACACAATTTAAATTGTCATGGACACGCTAAGAAGAAGATTTCTTAGAACTGTCCCAACCAACTTTATAATTTCTCACAAACACCTTTCTCCGTGCCAGTATATCCATGTAACATTTAGACATTGACAGCATCTTTATTTCCTGAGAATAAGGGCGACTTTCCCATGTCAAGTGTAACTGAGGTTGCCGGTACAATCGGTAACATAATACAATTACTTTTATTTTTATCTCCCGTCTCCAATATGACGCCGAACTTGTAATATGAGTACATGATTGCGTACAGACGCGTACAGGTAGGTTGTCAAGTGGGGTGTGGAAAAAACCACAAAGTAGCGGTTAGGAACGAACCGGGGGAATGTAGAGGTTCTGTTGTACTTGTGGTTTCCGAATAGGGCATCTGCCTAGATTTTTCCCAACTATGTTAGGGTCATAATTCTAACATTCTCCTGCCCTTATCCCAATTTTTGCGGTCGGCGCAGCATGTCTTCTTCTTCCATACTTCTCTACTCTATTTTCGTCATCTCACCGGACACCTTCTTTCTTGCCATATCATCTTTCAAACAACCCATGCGTTTCTTTGGTCTTCCTTCACTCTTGTATCCATCCACATTCATACTCAAAACTTTTCGCAACACCTCTCCCTGTTGTCCATACCACTTTTTAGTCACCGGCGCCACTTTCTGCTTCCCTTTATGTACTCATTCCTCTTATTCTATCCACTCACATAACACCATACATCCCCCTTAGCATTCTCATCTCAGCCACATGCAAATGCCTTTCATTCATCCCTTTTGTGGCCCAACATTCGGATCCATACTAGACAGCAGGTCATTGCTTTTGGCCATTGTTTTATAAATCTTCCTCTTTTTTTTTAGCGGTGGGAAATCATCAAATAACTCCTCCCGCTCTGGGTGGAGTGGGAGGGAGTGTCAGAGTTTTACTGACTAAAACCCATCCATGTTCCTTCTTTGCCCTTTGTGTTCCAGGGCCGCCGCGCCGCGGTATCTCTTTCGAACAGTCCCGCAGCATAAATCTTCCCCTTAAGTAGAATAATAGGCAAAAACCTTTTATCAATAGTTATTTATTAGGTATCGATGAGTCTTCTGGCCATATTCAATTTGGGATAAACCAAATGACATGATTAGAGACGGCCTACGTGACCATCTAACAAACTACTTAGAACCGTTACGTTCTCAGAATAATATCGGAATATGCATCACCAATTTTGCGGAATCATTGTCAAGTGTTTGCCAATATTTTACGCTATTGCGAGATTCTGTTATATTAATGATCCTAAACCGAATGACTTTTTTCACTCAGGGAGAAGTGTTATGACGAACTTTTCCAGATTCGACAAGTTTTTTGAACTTTTAAACGATGATACTCGATGAAACTTGATTTTAACCTTTGTTCGCCATTGTCACATTTACGAGACAAGCAAGCACGTGCCCTGTACGCCAAACGACACAAATATGTGACAAAATGGTACTTAGAACTTTAAAGAGATCTAAATTATAATTATCTAGATTATTCCAGATCCGCGTTTTAGATTATTTATTTATTTATAGATAGGAGAACCAACAGCTATGACAAATGAATAACAATTATATAGGCAACACAGAGCCAATTACAGGACATTAGGGAATTATGGTCCACGCTCTTTTACAGAGAGGAGCTCTTGTCCCAGCAGTGGGAACATTAAAGGCTGAAACTATAGTCGCCAGAGTTTGCGATTAAACACTTTCTCATCTCGTAACTAAATACATATAAGGGTGAAAAGTGGACAACCACGAAGTTTTATCAGTTTGTTAGCCAAAATAGTGCAAAAAAACCTCTTTAAAAGAAAAGAGATTTTCTTTCAACCAAATGGATTTTTTCAACCAAATGGGTTTTTACAACTAAATAGATTTTTTCAACCAAGGCGAGTTTATTCACCTTAAAGATACTACGGAACTCTAAAACCCATGTAACCAGTAGTACTCTAGTTTTATTTTTAAAGTGGCCCTTGTCTTATAATCGACGCCTGCCTGATGAGGCGTTGTAATATGTTAATGAAGACTTGTAATATTATATTGTAGTTTATTTTTACGTAAAGGTTAGGTGTCTTTAACCAAGTAACGGGGCCATCTAATTACTTCTTAGGACTACATGTTCATTTTCATAACATAACAATCACGCCTGTAATTTCCGAAGGGTTAAGCAGAGGTGTACCAAATGAAAAACGAATCATGTAAATTGGCCTAGTAATCACGGAGGAATCGGGGTACATACTCGTACATGTAAAAAAAAGATGCTAGTGGAATACATAAACTCCTCTTGTTTTAGAAGTCGGTTAAAAAAAGGTCTGTTTGAGTTTGAAAACAATCGGATATTCACTAAATACTCACACAAAAAGTTTTATACAAAAGTAATAATATTAGACCATAGTGTTTTACTTTATCTACAGCTAGCGGCCCGTCCCGGCTTTGCACGGGTGGACATTTATTTATTAAACATTTTGGGATAAAATATAGCCTATTTTACTCAGGGATAATGTATTTTCTAATGGTGAAAAAATTTTTGAAATCGGCACAGTAGTTTTTGAGTTTATTCATTACAAACATACACACATAAAAATACAAATCTTTCCTCTTTATAATATTAGTAAGACTACCAAACGAGATAATCGGAACACTGAAAATAATTTCGCTGGAAAAGTATCTATTACAAATATCTATCCGTCAATCAGATGTTCAAGTAAGCGAGCATAGTATGTCAAGAATGCGCTGGTCAAGAGAGAAGCCAAATGAATGAGGTATTAATTAGTCTAGCAGACAAATTACTGGGTCTTCGTCTAGGAGACCTGATTAATTAATTACATGCTATGCGGCTACTTCGTCGGGGCTACGGGACTGTTCGAAAGAGATACCGCGGCCCTGGAACACAAAGGGCAAAGAAGGAACATGGATGGGTTTTAGTCAGTACGAGTCTGACACTCCCTTCTACTCTGCTCAGAGCGGGAGGGGTCATTTGATGATTTCCCATCCGAAAAAAAAGAAAAGGCAGCTACTTCTTTGGTCTTGTGGTCGCAAGCACGACTGCTGAGCATGAGGTCCTGGGTTTGATTCCCGTGTCGGGCAAAGTGTTATTGAGTTTTTCAGGGATTTCTCAGTAGCAGCCTCGGAGTCTGGATTTGTGCCCGGTTGAAGGCAATAGGCTCGCCCCCTGTTACATGGGACTTAAACATAACTGGCGAAATGTGGGTGTACTATTAGGTACGCCTCTGCCTAACGCTCCGGGGATTACAGGCGTGATGTTATGTTATGTAAGGATGCCTTCCCTGTGTTACCAAAGGCATAGAATACTCTCATTAACCGACATCTTAAAAAGGAGTAAGTTATGTATTCCACAACTTATTTTTTTCATTTATTTTCACCGATTACTCTGTGATCAGTGGGCCGATTTACAAGATTCTTTTTTCATTTGGTAGAGGCAGCCCGCGCGGTGGTCTCATATAAATTTTATTATCTTTGCTTGAGTAGTTTATGAGTTAGCTCCTTGATTACGTATTTTTTCTTCTTGGCCTATATTGACGACCTGATGATGCCTTAATAACTTCTAGTTACAATGTAAAATTGATTCATGAGCAGAATTTGTGTTATACAGGGTGTAAACAGACCCTTCACCGTAAACCAAGCATTCTGTACATCAAATTATGTAACTTTACGCAATTTTTTTTGTTGGGAAACGACTTTTTTTTTGGGGTGAAAAAGCACGTTTTACGGTAGGACTCAATGTAACGTACTCAAAACATTGTGCTGATGGATGGATTAAATAGTACGGGGTCATGGAGGTGTTTAAAGTAAAAATCTAACATTAAAGTACCTAATGAATTTAAAGAAAAACTTGTGAAAAAGTTGGAACTTTGACCCCCAATATCCGTAACTAGAAGGTTCCCAGGTATGGTCTAGAACAAAAAAATGATCGCAATGACGGGGAAAACAAGTGCCTTTCGGCTTCGTTAACGATTATTTTACACCCTTTATGCTACAACTAAAAAAACAAGCACGTTCTTTGTCTTAAAGGTTGGCAATGTATCGGGAAATGATGCAGGTGTCCATAGCCAACGGTATCAACTGGCCATCAGGTGGGCTGTCTGACTGCCAAGAAATAGATTTATGATTCTTTTCTACGTGTAAAGATTGCTAATTAGCTGAATTTAATTAATGTCATTTAACTTTATAGTCTCGATAAAGTACTCTTAACCCATTTTAAGGTAGAGGCAATATACGTGCCACCAACAAAATTATTTTTTATACAGAAATATCAGCACTTTAGTATGAACAGTGGCACATATACTGTTATCAAATTTTCCACATATTTTCCGGCGATAAAAAGAAAAAAAAGAATTATTTAATATTTTTGGATTATTATTAATATTTTTAGAAATAAAAAAAAATAAAAAAAATAGTCTTAAAAATCATATAAAAATATCCTTATTAACATACATAAATTTCGTTTTCCTATCACTTCCGGTTTTCTCTGCCTTATAAAGAGTTAAACAATTTTATACCTCTGCCTAACCCTGCAGTCGCTACAGGTGATATTATGATAAACTTAACTTAATTTTACATAAAATATTATAACTTTATAAGATGGATAATAATGATATGCATAAAAATGTATGCTGTCATGTCTAAGTTAACAGGCATTTCCTTTTATAGCACACACCACATGATACTTGTAATCACATTTATACATAAAATCGAATGGTTGCGTGTATGTACGTGGAAGATAAATATGCATCATCATTCTCCTGTTTTGCTCTACCCCAAGAGGTAAGGTGAAACACGTACAGAAAAATTGAGAAGCCTGAAAACCAGTTGAAGTCAAGAGAATTGAAATCGCCCAGTAATCTGGTCACATAGACTTCAGTTGCTTCATATTAAATATGTAGGTACCTACTGAAATATTCACATCTTGCTTGACTGGAGGCTGAGAAAGCGTTATGCAGGCTTTATTTATGTAAAAACATTATTCAACACGACCAAAATCACGGCTAAAACCTAGTACATTTAATGACATCGCAATATACTAGTGACGGGAACATTCGATAAAATCCTATCGATATTTCACTGTCGACGTTAGAGAGGCTATAAAACGTACGTTACGAGTGTTACGACTTTATGTGTGCCTGTAAAATTTATATAGATATTAAATTTATAACGTCAGCTGTCTTTGTTATTATCTAAGTTAAATTATGGCTTAATAGGCGATGGTTTTAAGTTAAGTGCCTTTTTTTCTAACGTCTTGAAGTTTTGATTGTCATTGTAAATTTTAAGTTTCATTAGGTTATAAATTAGGGCTTGTAATGAGCAGGTTTGCTTGCGACACGTTAGAATTTATTTTATGTTAAGTGGTTTCTTAACGAGATGGTCTATTTTTGTTCGATAATGAGAGTACTTGCGTATCGAAAGTGTAAGTACTGAGGAAATTGATAGCCTCTGTTTTTCACTGTTTGTTAAGTAACTGGTAACTATGATATCGTGGGTTCAATTCCCAGGTTGGGTTATTGGGTTTATTCATCAGGAGTATCTCAGTAGCAGCCAGTAGGAGTTTGAATTTGTGCCTAGTTGGTGACAATAGGTTTATTCCCTATTACATGGTACTTAAAAGTAACTGACGAAATGTGGATGTAGTATTACACCTCTATTTAAGGTTTTGGGATAACAGGTGTTATGGTGATGTAATGTTTGTTTTTTTCCGTAATAATTTCTGATATTTTTTTATTTCAAAAGGACAGTTTAATAAATAACATTATTATCTCTCATGGGAATTCAAGTTTGACAATTATGATCGCAGCGAATCCATCGTTTTTTTATCGATATCATAGCCCATCACTACACATTAGCTCGAACATGTCAGTGACAACGTGATCTCGCCTACACAGATTCCTCGCGCTCCGTCATAGCCTAATAGCCTTGAGTCTATGACCTGGATAGGCTAGACATTTAGACTTCAACCGTTTTGTAATCAGTACTTAGTATTACAAGGTACTCGTTTGTTTACTTGATTGGGATTCGAGGAATCTTCGTAATGAATTATTTATGGGTGGCCTAGCCTTCTTTAAGTGCAAAGAGTCAGTGGTTTGTTTGTAGCTCCTTCTTTTGTATCGCTAGGATCAATCTGCAGGTTAAGCCGCGCTTGCCTAGGTTTGTCTATGGAGTTTCCTCCGTGCCTCGGAAAGCACGCTAAGCCGTTGGCCCCGGCTATCAATTGTAGATCTTTGACAGTCGTTACAGATAGTCAGTGCCCCGAAAGTCTGACAACCAGTCTTGCTAAGGCGTATCGTATTACCCAGTACTAACTGGGTTGTGTAGGCCAGATGCTGATAGTAAGTATTCAGCTGCATCCGGTTAGACTGACAGCCGACCCCAACATAGTTGGGAAAAGACTAGGCAGATGAGGTACAACAAAACTTTAGCATCTTGATGAGGATGGGGGTATCATGGTACCGATTCTCTTATTAAGGGGGGTATTACCCAGTTCCTGGGTTATGAAGGTCAGATTGGCAGTCGCTCCAAGTAAAAAACTGGTAATGACGTATGGTCTACTATACTAGGAACCGATTGGTATTCTGCAGGCACGATAAGTGTCACAAGCTTTCGAAATACGGCAGGCAAACGTAAAATAATGACATGGATAGAAGTCATGCATGTAAGCCACGAATTCGCGAGTACTCCCTCATTAAAATAACGTATGCCAAATATTAATAATTAATATTGACATTCACGTGATTTACTACTAATCATTATTCAAAATTTTATTATTATCCTTATACCATTGATTGACTGTATAACCGCAGATATACGGAATTTAATCGTACGTGCGTTTGTGAGTCGATGTATGACAAGATCTTTTATCTCAGATATGATTGATTTCTGTTTATATGAGTCGTGATTACTGTTTAACCTTTTGGTTAGTTAAATACTTGGTCGGCTGCCAGTCTAACCAGATGCAGCTGAATACCAGTATTTTATATGGAGGGACTGCCTATCTGACCTCCACAACCCAGTTAGTACTGGTTAATACGATACTCCTTGGTAACACTGGTTGTCAGACTTTTTGGGCCAAACGACTGTCAAAGATCTACAAATGACACCCGGGACCAACGGCTTAACGTGCTTTCCGAGGTACGGAGGAAACTCGGTATGTAATGGGTGGTCACCAATCCACAGAACAACCTAGGCAAGCACGCCGAACCTAAAGATCGACCCGAGCGGCTCTTATTATTTAGCCACGACAATTTTTGCGTAGATTCAGTATTATGATTCTAGACGCACAAGCGATACAAATTTTCATATGTTATTAGTTTGTGGTCAAAATGTATGGAACAGCTACTTTTTTTTTAAATAACCATAGAAATCTTTTCGTCTTAGGTAATTTAGAATAATGAAGGTATTGAATACATTACATGACTGAGGTTTGTATAACAATGTCCCGTGCTCCGTATTACCATCAGAGTTCAGGGGTCATTTTATCACGATTGGGATATAGTAGTTGTATCACGATGTTGATCGATGGAGAGTGGAGAGGGAGAGGAAACAATGAAACAATAGATGGATTGTGTGAGGAATGGTATGAACGAAAAAGGAGTAAATGATAGCCTTGCGGTTGACAGAGAAGAATGGAAGAAAAAAAACGTGTTGCGCCGACCCCAAGTAACATGGGACAAGGGCAGGAGGAAGATGATGATGATGATGATGATTGGGATAACGTAGTAATTTAATGTAAGACCAAAAAACCGCGAGTTTTAACAACTTGACGAAACGAACAAGTTTTTGATTTGGTGGTGGAAACCGCATTAAAATCCGTTGCAAAGTTACAAACATACAGACAGACACAAAATGGTGACTTTATTCTTATTCTTTATAGCACACAAAAAACAAAAAAAAAATATGCATACAAATTGCGATAACATAGCTTATGTACAATGGCGAGCTTAGCCCAGAATTGGGTTTTCTTACAGCAAACCAAATTTCGATTGCGAAATTTGCATAAGAGGAAATACCTATGTGCATTAACAAAACATCTCATAACTTAAATTAATTAATTTTATAAACTAAACTACATACATACAGTATAAGACACGTAATACATACAATATATATACAAAACAATGCCTATAGAATCCTATTTGCCTACATATTGATAATTTCGATAGGAAATGTTCCCTTATTCCTTTCCTGAACACTTCTAACGAAGGGCTATCCCGCAAGGAGTGTGGAAGTGAATTCCAAAGGCGCACAGCACGAACAGTAAATGATCCATCATACCGACTTGAGGAGTGAGGAGGGAAACGAAGGAGAAGAGATGATGATGAGCGACAAGGTTTACCTCTAGGAACAAGGTACTCAAAGCGTTCCCGAAGATATGAATGGCGACTTAAATTTATAAAACAGATAGATGGGCATTGTATACCTTTTGCTCATAAAGATACCATAACACCTTTTAAGACAATGTTGAAAAATAAGACCACCAACTAAGAAATTCTATTTAAACCCATAATAAAATCGAAAAGATACATTGTAAAATCTTCGTCATTGACAATTTTAGTACTAAATTCCCGATAGCCGTTTTCTTTTAAGTAATATCAGATATTTTATGATGCTCTAATAGTACCAAATAGGCTTTTAAAAGTCGTAAAAATTCTATATTTTGTGTTAATTTTTTATTAGCTGAATGCATTTTACGACGTTCTATTTTTGTATGGACGTTTTTGTCGGACTATTGGCTAGCTATTAGCTTACATTTTAAGGCAGAAATTATGAAAAACGTATATTTATATCGAGATAAAAAACTTCACTGCTTCATAATATCATAATGTAAGAAGTAATGTTTTTTTTTCTGGGCAAGCGATGTTTTCAATGTGTTCAGTAGGTATATTTCTAAAGGTAGTGTTTGTAAAATACTAGCTGTTTCCCCTGACTTCTTCTGCAATATACAATGAAGTTGTCTTAGAATTACGTCTTTCTACAGGTCTGAGGCTATCCACCTGTTAAATTACCAGAATCATAACAATTGGTTTAGTAGTTTGGAAAGGCAAAACACGGACATAAAGAGAGAGAAATACTTTCGACACTATAATAATATTATTGCTAGGCAGAGATGTACCTAATAGTGCATCCTCATTTCGTCACTTATGTTTAAGTCATATGTAACAGGGGGCGAGCCTATTGCCATCGACCGGGTACAAATTCAGACTCCGTGGCTACTACTGAGAAATTCCTGATGGAAAAACCCAATTACAATCTGCCCCACCCGGGAATCGAAACCAGGACCTCAAACTCAGCAGTCGCGCTTGCGACCACTAGACCAACGAGGCAGTAATTTTGCGTTGTTGCGTCATAATTTTTCCGTAATATGATACCGTGATACACAGATATATGTAAAACTAAAAAAAAAACTGGAAACCAGCCCGTTATACAATACAATATTGTATTGTACAATATTGTATTGTATTGTTGTTTCCAGTTTTTTTTGCAAAACTATAAATTACTCTACAACCAGTGCACAATGATCTACATACATCGACCTTATTTCAATGGTACATACACACCTCCTTGCTACATACAACGTTTACATAAGTTATACTTCAACAAACTTATCTGTGCAGGCGGGAAAACACAGAACTAAAATAAATGTACCAAGTTTGACATATCGATGCAAATTTTCATGACAAGCAGCGCCACTTTGAACTGTACACTTAAAGTGGTCATACTATACAGCTTTTAATTTTTCCATTGACAGTAATGTTACATGTTTTCTAGAAGTAATACTAGTTTTTCTTGTACATATTACGTCGCTAAGTATGGAAAACTCATAGTAATTATTGGAAACATACCAGGCTAACAGGAAAGAGCGAAAGTTTCTAATGAATGGTATTGCTGAGTACGTAATTTATGAAAGCTGTACTTTTAATATAGCAAGTAATCTTATGAAATGTCACTCATGTGTTTCATTATGGTAATTCCTCTTCATAAAACAAGTATGGACAATTTCGAATAAAACGACATGACTGGTCACTTTTTTTCGATACTTTTTCATTATGTCGACAAGTGATCTGAACATCACTATTACTAGCTGTCATTTTTGACATCTCTTACCGTCTCTAGTATAGTAAGTAAAATTACCATAAACGGTCTGTTTAAAGTTAATTTTCCTTTCCATACATCCATACTAATATTGTAAATGCAAAAATAACTCTGTCTTACCGTCTTTTCCTTTTCACGCCTAATGGACTGAACGGTTTCGGATGAATTTTTATTTATATTTGATATCTTATTAAGAACAATAAATTTTATTATTAGATATTTTCACACACACAGTTTTAAAATAACTCCGCAACAAAATAATGATCAAGTACCGCGCGACCCACTATCTCTAACCCTCTCTCTCTCGTATGAGACGCAGACGAAGTTGCGCGGGTCAGCTAGTATTATATCGCATTGGGACATGAATAGACCATAACCTGAGTTCATTCTATTGTGGAGCCAGAAGTGACGAGGAGGGACACTGTGTGGTTTTAGTCAGAAAGAGTCTGACAGACTAGGGGTCCGTTTGTGTTCGGCACAGCACGTCTCCTTCTTCCATATTTCTCTTTTAGTCGTAATTCAATGAGTGTCCCCATTTCTAGCTCACATCATCTTCCCTAGATTAGCAAAGGATACTTATTATCCTCGTTATTCGTTCCCGTGGGATATTTACCGACATAAACGCAAGCGAAGCCGCGGGCAAGAGCAAGTAACGAACTAAAACAAAAACTCGACAAATAGTTAATAATTTTGCTGTAGTCAGTTAATAGTTGAACCAGTTATGAAATAACTTTACTATACCGATAATTTAACTTTTACAGCATATTACCATAAATTATTCTCCCTATTATTATTACTTATTGAAGGTGTTGCTTTATTTTTATTGAGGTAGCTGTAGAAGAGGTGTCATAGCAAATAGTTATGATCAGTTAAAGTTTTTTTATTTTATTTTTAGTCTGTGTTTTTGCATATATAATTTATTTACTAAAATGAAAAAAATGGGAACTTAAATTAATGCTTAGTCTTAATAGGTCTTCTTTAAGGCCCTTGTAATAGGAGGCGCGCCTATAGCCATCATCCGGGCACAAATGCAGAATCCGTGGCTCCTACTGAGATATTCCTGATGGAAAAAACCAATAACACTATGCCCGACCTGGGAATCAAACCCAGGACCTCATGCTCAGCAGTCTCGCAGGTGCGCGTAGGCAATTGCCCGTGGCTGAGATGAGAATGCTAAGGGGTATGTGTGGTGAAACGCTAATGGATAAAATAAGGAATGAGTACATAAGAGGAAGTCAGAAAGTGGCGCCGGTGACTGAACAGTTCTGTGATAGTCCGCTGTCTTGATATGGGCATGTGGTGCGGAGGACTGAGGAAAATGTAGTGAGGAGAATTTTGAGTATGAATGTGGATGGCTGTAAGAGTAGAGGAAGACCAAAGAAACGATGGATGGACTGTGTGAACAATGATATGGCTAAAAAGGAGGTGACTGCTAAGATGACGAGTAATAGAGAAGTATGGAAGAAGAAGACATGCTGCGCCGACCCCAAATAATTTGGGATAAGGGCAGAAGAATGATGAGGAAGACTAGAGAACACGAGGTAGTTATAACGGGATAAAAAATTCCTGTACCCAAGTCAAGTTCTAACTGTGTGCCAAAACGTCATCTAAATTCGGTCAGCCGTTGAGGAGTGAAAAGGTAACAGAGAGACACAGACAGGCTTAGTTACGCATTTGTAATATTAGATTGAAGAAGAAAGAAGTTTCATTATGTATTTTAATATTTTATAGTTATTTGATTCCCTCCAAAAAAGTCTGACAACCAGTCTTACCTCGGGGTATCGTTTTACCTATTATTAACTGGGTTGTGGAGGTCTGATAGGCAGTCGCTCCATGTAAAATACTGGTATTCAGCTGCATCCGGTTAAGACTGGAAGCCGACCCCAATATAGTTGGGAAAAGGCTAGGCAGATGATGATAGTTATTTGATTCCCTTACCTCTTGTTACTCTAGCAGCTCATGCAAATCTGTAAATAAAGAAATACGTAATTAGTATTTTATCAATTAATTATCTATTTTGGTGACGGAGTCTTACCGCATGCAGCTGCATCCAGTAAGTAACCGGAAACCGTAAGTACTGGTACTCAGCTGAATACTAGTAATTTACATGGAGCGACTGCCTATCTGACCTCCACAACCCAGTTAGTACTGGGTAATACGGTACTCCTTAGTAAGACCAACTCCACTGACTACCTGTAACGACTGTCAAAGATCTGCAAATGACAGCCAGGACCGACGGTTTAACGTACTTTCCGAGGCACGGAGAAAACTCAATATGTACAGGATGGTCACCCATCCACAGACCGACCTTGGCAAGCGTGGCTTAACCTTGAAGATCGACCCGTGCGGCTGTAATTATTTACCCATGAGCTCCTCACGGATTGCAGATTGCCGTATACTTAATCTGTGACAATTGTGAAGCACTCCATAAGGTCTTCCGGTCCACCGGTATGAGGCACAGCCCACGTTCAGCAGTGGCCATCTCCTAACCATAAATCATCCTCATCTGCCTAGCCTTTTCCCAACTATGTTAGGGTCGGCTTCCAGTCTAACCGGATGCAGCTGAATACTTTACTTTACATGGAGCGACTGCCTATCTGGCCCCCACAACCCAGTTAGTACTGGGTAATACGATACCCCTTGGTAAGACTGGTTGTCAGACTTTTTGGGCCACTATAGGATCTACAAATGACAGCCGGGACCAACGGCTTAACGTACTTTCCGAGGCACGGAGAAAACTCAATATGTACAGGATGGTCACCCATCCACGAACCAACCTTGGCAAGCGCGGCTTAACCTTGAAGATCGACCCATGCGGCTGTAATTATTTACCCATGAGCTCCTCACGGATTACAGATTGCCGTATACTTAATCTATGACAATTGTGGAACACTCTACAAGGTCTTCCGGTCCACCGGTATTAGGCACAGCCCATGTTCAGCAGTGGCCATCTCCTAACCATGAATCATTTCTATAATTTTCCACAAATGTCATTAGTATTTCCTTCCTATAGTTTATTGACCCACAAATTATATCAATCGCTCATATGTTAAGTTGTACTGAATAAAATGACGACACGCTTCGCTTGGCACCCTATGCGAAAACATTACTGTGTCCATTAAAAAAGGATCCTACCTCCTAACTCATACAGTTGAAATTCCCTTGAGCGAATACAAGGATATGATAACTGAAGCGGAATACACAGGAATTTGAATTTTATCTGATGTATGGTAGAGTCGAATTTGCTATGGGTGTGATAGTTTGAAGGGTACTTAACCGTAACGAAATGCGGGTTCTAAAATGAGATGTTTTCGCAAAGAAAATGACGGACATGTGAAGGAAATGTAATTTATAACTTGTAGTTCAGTTTAACGGGTGACAGACGGCGTTAAGTATTACGGAAGGACTAAGTATCTCTTAGAAAAGCGGTGTCCGTATCAAACGACTAGGCAGCATATACTGAGTGTAAAATATCCTTAACGAAGCCGAAAGGCACTTGTTTTCCCCGTCATTGCGATATTTTTTTTTTGTTTTAGACCGTACCTGAGAACCTCGGATATTGGGTGTCAAAGTTCCAACTTTTTCACAAGTTTTTTTTTGTTAAGATTTTAATGTTGTAACTTTACTTTTAACTCCTCCATGACCCCTGTGCTATTCAATGCATCCATAAGCACATTGTTTTGAGTGCGATAAATTGAGTCCTATCGTAAAAAAACACGATTTTTCACCCCAAAAAGTCATTTCCAAGCGAAAAACCAGTTATGTTTAAGTCTCATACAATAGGGGGCGAGCCTATTACCATATAGCGGCCATAAGTCTCGACTCCGGTTTGAGAGACCAATAATTTTCTGACATTCAAAAGTGCCTGTAATGGTCTACTTGAAATAAATGCTTTGAGTTTGAGTTTATAACACTTTGCCCTGGGAGTCGAACTCAGGACCTCATGCTCTACTGCTGAACATGAGGTCCCACGATCAATTTTCGACCGAAGAAATTAAACCTGATATGATCGTAACAAGAAAAGCTACCAAATCCAACCACTATGCTAGAGGCGGTTGCATGTTAAATTCTTAATTTCTCCATTTTATAAAAATGTCTACTACTTTAATATGCGCACACGCATACGCGTATCCTTTTAAGGGTGGCGCACACTGCACGGATGTCCTGCCACTGTCTACCCAGCACCCATATTAATGGCCTTATTGGAAAACTAGTATTGCTAGACGAATAGAGATAGGGGTGTGGGGAGGCTATTTTTAATGGGATATTTTTTTGGTCTAGTGGTCGCAAGTGCGATTGCTGAGCGTGAGGTCCTGGGCTAGATTTCCAAGTCGGGCAAAGTGTTATTGTGTTATTCTACCAGGAATTTCTAAGTAGTAGGGCTTGGATTTGATTTATGGCAAGAATAAACGCCGCCATCTTGCATTTCAATACATTCCACAAATGGCCACCAACAGCGCTGCTCTGAAAGCGTCATCCAAGCGCCGAAAGCTCCTTACATCACTACAAATAAAATTCGTTACAAAATAGCTGTCCCCCCCACTCACTACTTACCACTAAGTGATCATCTTCCTGCCGGGTCTACCCTTCCGTGATCCACCAAGAAGTCCTTGAACCATCTCTGGACTCAAGTGGGAAGATGTAACCCCAAACTCGCTAAGTGGGGCTACCTCAATGAAACAGTAGCGAGGTGTGGTTGTGGAACTGTATCGGAAACCCTGCCCTCTTAGCCCAAAAACATGCAGTCAAAGTGACCTGCATTGCCTGTGACGGTGGAAATGGAGAAGTTCTGGGCTAACAAAATATAAAAATTGTGGTGCCAGCGACACGAAGAAGTTACAAAATTGATCAGTACACACCAGTAGCGAACGGTCAATTTTTGTAAGAGGTAAGCCGGAGTACATATCTTTAATGTGATTTTATTATTTGTCTATAAAATACTGACTGTGCCATTTTTCAAAGGGAAGCCGGTAGGAATCGAGTTGTATAGTACACACTAGTTTTGCGAGTAAAATAATTGCAAAAAGCCGGTTTTTGTAAGCTTTAAGTATGATAGTAATTAAAAGAATCATTTCCTAGTTTAATGCCACAGTAACCTTTTATAAGTATTCGGAATATCTTTGACTTGACATAGTCGCACGCTTAATACGTAATTTAAAATAATTACCGTTCCGAATATCGGCACGGTATTTTGGCAAATAACACGTTTTTCTCGTTTATTGTGTAGCGTGGGAACACATAACATGTTATTTTGGAGGATGCTTCATCTTTATGTAGATGTAAAGATGGACCATGACTGACTGACATGAAAATAAGTGTTTTTTTTTTGTGAAGATGGTCGCGGGCAACAGCTTCTATTATACAGGGTGTAAACGAACTCTTCACAAAGCCATCAACCAAGCATTATGTACATCAAACTAAGTCATCCTACGCAAAAATTATTGCTGGGAAACGACTTTTTTTTTGTGGTGAAAAATCACGTTTTACGTTAAAACTCAATGTAACGCACTCAAAACTTGGTGCTGATAGATGCTTTGAACAGTAAACGGGTCATGAAGGTAATTAAAGTAAAGTTTAAACCTTAAAAAGTAGTAATTAAAAAAAAACTTGTGAAAAAATTGGAACTTTGACCCCCAATAACTTCGTAACTAGAAGGTTCCCAGGTATGGTCTAGAACAAAAAAATGATTGCAATAGCGGGGAGAACAAGTGCCTTTCGGCTTCGTTAAGGGTCTTTAAACACCCTTTATGTAGAGTTAATTGTAAATACAGGGCGTCCAAAAATTCATCCACATCGCTGTCAACCCGTTTTTAAATTAACCCCCGCGCATATCAGAAATTATCTCACGGAAACGATAAAAATATCATAGTGCAAAAAATCATCGTAGTCCGTTCAGGGTGTGAAAAATTAAATATTAAGTATGTATGTCACAATGACCGCTGGGCAAAAATCTCCACGCGATGGTTGCCGGAAGATGAATGGCGCCGGCGAGGCCGGCCCAGAAAGAGGTGGCGAGACGATCTGGTCGCGTACCGCGTGGGCTGGTTCGAGGAGGCACGAGAAAATATCACATGGAAGGAATTGGGAGAGGCCTTTGCCCAGCAGTGGGACAAAACTATTAAAAAAAATTAGTATTTTCTACTTTACTAGATATATTTTTTAATTTAACAGTAAAACTAAAAACACATAAGTGCCAACCTTAAAACTGATCTATGTCTACAAAGGAAACGCAGCGTCAACATCACGTTTATAAACCCAAGTGTGAGTCACCCTTAACTCGTTACTAGACGATGCGGTTATAATGATTATGTGTGCGTTGTTACCTTATTTTACGTTTTTAGGGTTCCGTATTCCGCTGGTGTTAAAGGGACCCTTTTTACCAAGCTGACGCTATCTGTGATTCTGTCACTGGGACAAAATTATATGTTTAGAACCGTTATGACTAGCCAGCAGTGGCGAAGGTTCAATACAACTCGATTCCTACCGGATTCCCTTTGAAAAATGGCACAGTCAGTATTCTATAGACAAATAATGTAATCACATTAAAGATGTGTTCTCCGGCTTACCTGTTACAAAAATTGTCCCTTCGCTACTGCTAGCCAGTTAACATTTCCGTGGAGTACGTGTTACTAAGATCTCTATAATCTTGACAAATAACAATATGCGAGCATCTCATGCCCAACTTTTCAGTCAACAACAGTTTTCAAAGCGTTTCGTATTTCTGCAACGACTTTGAATAGAATCGACATTGTAAGCTTTTTGTTAGTTTATGTCAGTCCCATACAATATAGACTTTTCCGTTATCGATATTCCAAGTTGAATTTCAGTTTGTCTAGGTCTCAAATGTTTCTTGGAAACGGTCAACTTGGTTGTTTTACTGTGCATGTTCTATTTCAATTTGTATAATCGTTTTGTTGGTACGGAACCCTTAGCCTACGAGTCTGTCACACACTTAACCAGTTTAAATGATAATGTATGCGTAGTTACTTATTTCACTTTTTATTCACTTTGAACATGAACTTGGAATTAAATAAAACAGCTGCTGCTTGTATTTTAAATTGTATTTTTGTTTACATGGGGGCCGTTTATTGGAATTGCTTTTACAAGTTCGGACATTGCATGGGAATATGGGATTTGGTAATATTTTGTTTGAATTACTGCTGGGAGATGATTTATGATAGAAACGAAAAAAAGTGAAACGACTTGATAGTCAAATATAAATTGAAATAAAGTTTTGAAGGAAAAATAATTCACTTTAGTAAAGAACCACTTTCTTTGTTAATCATCGCATACAATAACACCTCTCTCTCTCTCTGGGGTCGGCCCATCATGTCTGAGGATCGTGGTCAGCATTAGAGTTGCATCTGGAGCGGATGATCTGCTCCACCGGTTTCTGTCCAGCGCGTCTCTTACAACCGTGTAGAATTTGGAGAGTCTTTAATTTGGTCGGCCCATCTTGTTGGTGAACGACCGCGCGATATTTTGCCTTCGGTACAATAACATCAGACCAGTATAAAACCTCATAACGTCAAAAAAAAAATATACAGTAAGAAATAGAAGACGACTGTGTTTCCTATGTAAGTACTCTAAGAAGAAACACTGAAACAACATCATAGTTCACAGTCTCTTTTAAAGTTCAGAAAAGCTATGTGAAGACCATGCAGGTAGGTGTTCTCAGATGGTCTTTTGAGGAAGAAACAACGCAGATTTGAATGGACCTATCCTGTCAGTGCATGCATTTGTCAGTAACCTATCAGCTCTCCAGCTTCCCCCTTTCAGGTCTTCGGTCCTTGTAGTTGCAGCCTCTGCAGAGGCCCTAGCACTGAGCGCGCGTTGTAAAAGTAATGTAAATACGTCGATGTTAAAATGAAAAATACTCGTTTCACATATAATATTTCATCATTTTAAGAATTCTGTTTTAAGCTTTCACGGTTTACAACTAAACTTACTTGCTCCCGATATTTCGACGCTGTTGCAAGCGCCATGATCGCGGGTTGACTCAACAGCGTCGAAATATCGGGAGCTCAAAATAATGAACAATCACGGAAGATATCGCGTAAGTGACAGTATAAGTTTATTTTATGAATTTATTAATATCCTACGTATAATACTGTTTGTGCTTGTTGGAAACAATTTGACTAAAATACTATACAATAATTGTATTTTCGATTAAAACATCGACGTTATTACGTTACGTTTACATCGAACGCTCATGCTTGGCCTCTGGTCAAGTCATATTCCCTCTAATTTAGTTTTATACACCACTCCTTAAACAAAAGGTGACTAGTGACTACACTCAAAAGGTAATGTTTGCCCATAAGGTGAGGAATCCATTTAAACCGTAACGAATATTTGTTTTCACGTACAAAAGGGCCTGTTTGAGCATTCCTTAGTGTTTAGTGTGAATTAGAAGGCGTTTGTTCAAAGCTCTCGACGACTTATGGGAGCCTGGTACTTTTTTACACCTTCGGATTTCTTAATATAGCTTTTACCTTTCTTGATCTTTGTGTTTGCTTTTCTTTCTTGAGTTTTTTTTAAGAAAGTCAAGTACTTTTATCATACTTACTTAGGACTGGCTTTTACCTTGGCCTGAGGCTAAGTGTTGCCATACAACGTGGCAACGCCGCCAGTCTCTTGGACGCATTACCAGCTGACAGCGTTGAGGACGAGTTTTTTGATGCCCTTTTGTAGTTTGTTGCTGGTATAGTTATTTTAGTTTATATGATCGTTTTTGATTGTTACAATTTATACAGAATGAATTTTCTAAGTGGGCGTGGATGGCCAAATCCGAAACTATGAGGAATAGCGAAAAATGCTCAAAGGAGTCTCGAGCCCGATTTTGATGAAAACTAAAACTGCGTCGTTAGATTTTTGAAAAATCAATATTCCTAGCCAGGAATCGAACCCATTCATTTTGGGACACAAAAAAACACTGTCTTACTACACCATTCGATAGTGTCGCTAATAAGGATCAAATTCTGGAAAGTAATGACATACGGCAAACTTGTCTATGAAATAAAGAATACTTACTTACTTTTGAAAAATGAGCTTTGAAGAATTATAGAGAGTTACTAAAGTCAGATTATAATTACGGTCATAATATCCTCTGATGAACATTACACCAAAATAACGAGTCTGAAGTCCAATCGTGAAGTATAAAAAAATTTTATTGATCACAGCTTTTTTTTCTTAACAAGACTGCACTTGAAGATTCTACAGCTGCTGAGTATACACTATCGGGAAAAATTCTGATGAAAATGTTCACCCTTTGGTATTTTGTTTTGCTAGGAAAGTGTAAAGGAGCTCGTGGCTAAATAATAACATCCACTCGGGTCGATCTTTAGGTTAAGCCGTGCTTGCCTAGGTTGGTCTGTGGATGGGTGACCAGCTGCGAGTTTCCTCCGTGCGTCAGAAAGCACGTTAAGCCGTTAGTCCCGGGTGTCATTTGCAGATCTTTGACAGTCATTATGTAGTCAGTGGCCCAAAAAAGTCTGACAACCAGTCTTAACCAAGGGCTATCGTATTACCCAGTACTAACTGGGTTGTAGAGGTGAGATAGGCTGTCGCTCCATGTAAAATACTGGTATTCAGCTGCATCCGGTTAGACTGGAAGCCGACCCCAATATAGTTGGGAAAAGGCTAGGCAGATGATGAAGGAAAATGTAAAAGAAACACAGACAGACTTTAAATCCCGCCATGAAACGAGGTATTCATTAAAATGACCTGCCGATGCATCAATAGCCAGTGTGACCAAGGAAAAAGGAAGCCAAAGAGCTACCATAACCTTTTGTTACAACTTCCTATGACATCATGGGAACATAGCCCTTTCTTTGCAGGAATAACTACTATCTCCTTATTAATATGCGAGCCTAGTACTCCCAACAATGGACTGGCACTCAGTATGCGAGAGCACGGCGTAAAGCGCCATCTAGCGGCGACGTGGGTGAAATCTTGATTTCATTATGGCGGCGGTTTGTTTGGAATAATAAGGATATCAGCTGATAGGGTCGTTAGAAAGGGTTTATTATTAACTAGCTATTGCCCGCGACTTCGTTCGCGTCGTAATTTTGATGAGTGAGGAAAAAAAAGATAGCCTATGTCCTTCTCCAGGATAAAATCTATCTGCTCGCCAAATTTCATTACGATACGATCAGCTGTTTAGTCGTGAAAAGGTAGCAAACAAACAAACAGAGTTACTTTCGCATTTATAATATTAGTATGGATATTAGGTTTATTGCCACTTCAGGGTAAAGGCCTCTTTATAAACAGCAAAGGAATGATCGGTCTTTAGTCTTGCGATTTTGGCGTTGGTGATTTTATTGTTGGTGAGTCGTCGACATGGCTCACAGAATAAGTAAGATGCAGTGGCATGGCCTATGTGAGAGGCCTATGTGTGTTTTTGTAATGGCTCCAAAGGTCTACAATAAATTACCAAAATGTATAAAGAGAGAAGATAATGTCCGCAAATTCAAGGGTAATTGTATTTATTTGTAATAGATAAGACGTATTACTCCATTAAAGAATTTTTTTAAATGATAAAATATGATATTTATTATAATACCTTTTATTATAATTTACCATCATTGACAAGCATGTGAAAATAAATTACTATTAATACAATTAATAGACATTATTAACTTGAACTTGACCTAATTGTATTGTATGCATTCAGATTTATTACTAAAAAAACTAATATATTGGTACACCAATTTCATTGGTAGGTAGGACATAGAGCTCGACTAAAATGTATAAATAAGACCTTTATTGTAATACCTGTGTTCGCAAATAAAGATTGATTGATTGATTGATTGATTGAGACTTGCGTGGTGACAGCTCACTTTCTCACATTGAGGAGGTTTGTTTCCCAGCTGTGGGACATTAGTAATAAGTCTAATTTTGTTTGCACAACAGCAAACATCTTAAACTTATACTGTCACTTATTTCAAAAATATCGGGAGCTCGAAATAGTGAAGAATCACGAAAGATATCCCGTAAGTGATAGTATAAGTTTAGTTGTAAACCGTGAAAGCTTAAAACAGTGTTAGTAAGCCTCTTGTTATATGAGAACCCGAAACAGTAAATATGGTAAATACCCCGTTTCTAGTGTTAATGATAATGTTAGTGACCATGCCAGTTTAAAAACTTATTAAGGGTGTAAAAAGACCCTTAACGAAGCCGGAAGGCACTTGTTCTCCCCGTCATTGCAATCATTTTTTTCTTCTAGATCATACTTGGGAACCTTCTAGTTACGGAGATCTTTGGGGTCAAAGTTCCAACTTTTTCACAACTCTTTTTTTAAATACATGTTTTTATTGTAAGATTTTTACTTTGAACACCTCCACGACCTCTGTTCTATTCAATCCATCCATCAGCAGAATGCTTTGAATGCGTTACATCGAGTCCTACCGTAAAACGTTATTTTTTCACCCGAAAAAAAAAAGTAGTGTCCCAGCAATTATTTTTGCGTAAAGTTACTTAGTTTTATGTACAGAATGCTTGGTTGACGGCTTCGTGAAGGGTCTCTTTACACCCTGTATATGAAGGAAGTCGTATAACGTAGTACTCACTAAGTTTCAAGCCTAACTACCGTTAAGCCTTTGCGTCAAATAAATTAAAGATTCATAAGCTATTACACTGAAATACAAAATAATGTCAACAATATTTTGGTTTCACATTGTAAGCTTCAACAACAACAAAGTTAGACTCTTCATTATACTTTAATAACTGTGACATCTTTGTGATAAAATTATTCACGCCAATCGGAAAACCTCAGCGTAAAATCTTCTTAGGGATGCGACATACTGGTTCGCTTCAGCATATTCGATTTGTATCGAATCAAGTCAACCTTACCTTGTGTGAAGCACCTACATACTACAAACTTAATTTATACAAATAAATAAAATTGAAGTGTCTGTTTTTAATTTAAAAAGAACAGGTTTTTACTAAATGTATGTGAAAATATATAGGTACGGTTCTTATAACAAAAACACTTTTTTTTTAATTTTTGTCTCTCTGTTTGTTGCGACTAATCGCCCAAACGGCTGCACCGATTTTGACGGGACTTTTACTGGCATTAGCTGATGTTATAAGAAGAAACTTAGGCTATTTTTATAAAAAATAGAATAAGGGTTCCGTGCAAAAATAAACCCTTGAAATTGTTAACAAAATCCGATATTATTTATTTATTTAATATATGATAGGGAAGTTATATTCTTAAAATCATTTCACGCGGGCGAAAGGCGCGGGGCACAGCTAGCATGTATTCATTTCCAACGGTTTCTGGTTACCCTAAAGAATACAACATACCTACCTATCACTCAAGAATTATGACACATAGCACGCGTGGCTCAGACCTCATCAAAATGTCGTTAACCGAAGTTTAACGTTATAATTTAAATTCTCTGTAACTCATTTTTCATTTTAAATACCGCATTTTATGCGAGAAGACTTCGTGTTAGGTTAGGGTTGTGCGTATCCGAAAACTTTCTTTCGGATATTTTTAATGGTCCTAGTTATCTTTGTTTTTATAAGTCGGTCTGGTTTATTAGTTTGATGCCTCAGAAGCCAATATTAAGAGTAACATAATACCCTGTTTTCGTCGGTGGCAGCGCAAAGGTCACTTTGCATGTTTTGGAGCACAGAGGTTGCCCCCTTTACGAGGTTGGAGTTACATCTACCAAATTGGGTTTGGAGACGGTTCAGGAACTTCCTGGTGAACCGCAGAAGATAAGACCCTGCAGGAAGATGCTCGCATTGTGGTTAATAAGATCTGAAAGAAGGAAAAATAATCCCAATTCAAACTACCATAAAAAATCGGATATTTTCGGATAAATATCCGCCATCCAAGCACATCACTACACACATTCTCTAAGGCGGTACTAAGCTGGTATAATGCTCACAATTTACATGTCACGGATAGCATGAGGATGTAAGGAATTGACGGTTAACTCGGATACGAGAGTCGGATATTTTTCTATGCGAATACTTGGCTGTTTTTACCTTGTCTGGCGAAATTCTTTTGTGGTAAGTGATACTAATAGTCCATCTTATCCAGTGTTAGGCTTCGTTTGGTACTTCTTCTTCTTCTTCTTCTTTATCGTGTGGTTAGTTCGTAACCTGGTGTCAGAGTTTTTAGGCCGCCCATGGGCCTCTGACTTGGCTTTACATGCCGTCAAGAAATATCTCTCAGGCATGCTGGTTTCCTCACGATGTTTTCCTTCACCGAAAAGCAAGTGAGGTACTAATAAGGGTTTATTTAAAAGAAGAAAGTAAATACAATGTCTTTTGTATAATGGACGCTAAAATGTCACAAAAGGAACTTGTGACGTTTTAGCTTCCGGGGCAGATGCAATTGTTTAACAAATCGAAATTTCTTATGAAAATACCTTGCTTGAAAAATTTCAAATGAAATACAAAGTAACACTGTTGCGGAGGTATTACGGGTCAGAGTTTCAACTTTTTTTTTAAATACATGTTTTTAATGTAAGATTTCCAACTCTTTGAACACCTTCACGGCCGGCCGTACTATTCAATCCATCCATCAGCACACTGTTTTGAGTGCGTTACATTGAGTCCTACCGTAAAACATGATTTTTCTCCCAAAAAAAAGTCGTTACCCATAAAAATTTTGCGTAAAGTTACTTAGTTTGATGTACATAATGCTTGATTGACGGCTTCGTGAAGGGTCCGTTTACACCCTGTAGATACTGTGTATGGCCTCTTTGAATTTGAACACTAGTCAGTTAAAGACTGAACCCAGCCACCTTGTACCTATGACACGTTTGGATTTAACGATAGGTCACTTAACTTACAACGAACTATCATAAAATGATACGTACTAGCTTCTTATCCTTCAACTGTGGCATACAAATTGTGGAATTTACAGAAAGGATGCGCTTTTGTGGTTCCGTCGTGACTTTTGTAAAACGTTTGTCGTTCGTTTTCTACTTGTTTCTTATGAACCGAACAATAAATAATATTAAATAAAAAAATAAAAATAAAATATTTCTTAGCCAAATCAAGACAGCAAGTTGATAATTGGAGCCTCCTTTTAAGTAAAAAATACCTGTATTAGGAGACTCCGCTATTCCATAGCAAATATAATACGGGAGGTACCGTTAATCTGCCGAAGTCTTTTTATCGGCTGAAAATCATTTCCACAATTAAATTAAATTGTGTCTGTTTTTAATTATTTCAAAATAACAGCTTTTTACTGAATGCATATGAAAGAATATACGGTACATGTATTAAAAAAAAAATGTTTTTCTGTCTGTGTGTTTGTTCCGGATAATCTCCGAAACGGCTTGACCGATTTTGACAGGAATTTACTGGCAGATAACTGATTTTATAAGGAGTAACTAAAGCTACTTTTATTTTAGAAAAATAATTAGGGTTCCGTGCCAAAAATAATAGTGCGACAGGTGGATATCTAAGTATCGCTAATAAGTAGAGGCTATTTTCATTTGCCATTTTATAGGTTCATCTACATAGGTAGCCATCGAAGCTAGCTAATAGTGTGAACATACAGAGGTGCTGCTGGTTGGCCTAGCGTGGAAAATGAGGACATTTGACGCTTTGTCATGCAGTGGACATACGATGTGGAATGAAAACACAACTATGTATGGTACAATTCTCTCTCAAGTTGGTACACACGGCGGCACATGAAGCTGTACTTTCCAGTATAACTTGGCGTCGCTTTGTATAGATTTCCTGTACAATGAAAGGTCCGCATAAACTGGTTTTGTAAAGCTTGAATGGCCGTCGTGCGTACCTCATTGAATATAGAGTTTCTGGACTTGAACACAAGAAAGTATTATCTGATCTGCTCGTTTATATAGAGAAACAAGGTATTTTTCGTTACTATCGGGCGACGACTTACGAGCATAGTTCAGTCGATGACGGACTAGGTAGATAGATAGATAGATAAATCATTTATTTAGTGCACACAAAAGACTAGTCGTTCGCGAACGTTATTGTCACGACTTTTTTTTCTTCTTGGGGTTTTCTGTACCATTAACACATAAATAATAAGTGAGCATCTTTGTTACTAACACTATGAGTCTTGTTGCTTGAATTAAATGATTAAATTAAATTAAATTAAAAACAAGATTTTTGAGATTAGATTTTTTCACTTTTCTTTCGATAATAAATTAACTAGTTTATGCCCGCGGCTTCACCCGCGTGGAGCTCGGTAGTAGTCCCACGGGACCGTACTACCGGGATAAAAAGTATTCTATGTGTTAATCGAGATCATAAAATATCTGTGTGCCGAATTTCATCGAAATCCGGTCAGAAGTTTTTGCGTGAAAGAGTAACAAACATGATATATCTTCACAAACTTTCGCATTTATAATATAAAGTAAGCAAACGGAGTATTTCAACTCCATTATTAAAATATGCAGAACCATATCTCAAAACTCAAAACTAAAAACATTTTATTCTCTCGTTTTCACGGATCGTTACCAAGGATGCTGTGTGAAGGAATGTTGAGGGCTGATGTATTCTTAATGATGATTAATATCCTTCTTACTCTGAGTGGGTGGGCAGAGAGGTACGTTGCGAACGTGACTGAGAGAAAAAAGGTTTGTGTATGTGATTTTTAAATGTTTGAAATATTTTGTTTAGTGTGCTGACTTGAGTAAGGTCAAGGTCGCAAATGATTTTTGTCACCAGTATGGAATTTCTTGGTAAGAATCATTCGGGTCATTTGATCACCTTGTCAGCATTTAGAAGGAGATTTGTCGATTTCCAGAAATGCTATTTGGGTAAAAATTAAAATAATTGCACTGTTATTTATAATTAGTTTATGGTAAATTACTGGCTTGTAAATGCATCCTAAATATGTAACTCACCCACAATTACAATATTTTTCATTTTGATGATGATTTATAATCAATTGCTTTATAATCTATACACATAATAAAATTGAAGTGTCTGTTTGTTATTTCAAAATAATATCTTTTTACTGAATGCATATTACGAAAATTAACGGAAAAAGTATACGGAACTTATGTATATTAAATTGTTGTCTGGTTGTCGGTCTGTCTGTCAGTTTGTTCCTTCTAATTTGTCTGACGGCTGGACCTTTTTTGACGGGACTTTTACTGGCAGATAGCTGATGTTAAAAGGTGTAACTTAGGCTAGTAAATTAGGGTTCCGTGCAAAAAATTAAAACCCATGAAATTGTTAAGAAAATCAAATTCGAATAGGGAAGTAATATTTTTATATTAATTTCATGCGGACGAAGGTCGCGGACAATAACTAGTTTCAGAATAAATACTCTGCTCCACAATGTTAAACGCAATGGACATTGTTAAGCTCACAAAATATAAAATTAAATTTAAAATTAAAAAAAACCCCAGCGACAAATTAAAGAAGAAAGATAATACCCACTTTTATCCCCCATGTCTAGTAAATGGCTGCACCGATTTTGATAAAACATGTTTAATTTTAATATACACATCATGCACTTTAATTTGATACCCCACTTGGGTATATTTGAAAATATTTGATTTTTCATGCCCGCTTTCATCCTCCATATCTAGTAAATGGCTGCACCGATTTTGATAACACAGAAACTAGCTTTCAAATAAAAAAAACTGCATCCAAATCGGTTCACTCGTTTAAGAGCTACGGTGCCAGAGACAGACACACACACACATTGCGGTCAAACTTATAACTCCCCTCTTTTTGCGTCGGGAGTTAAAAAAGGACATTGAGTGTGTTCCGCAATAAAGCTGCTGTTTTTATTCATATCAATTCCTCAAAAATATTTGTCGTCATCTTCACACATAACTAGTTTTAGCAATCTTCTAAGTAAAATCAAATCATGAGTGTCTTGACCTCCACGATCATTTGATGACAAGTCATGTTTACGAGTGATGTAATCATCTAATAGGTCAATGCTGCTGATGTGTCTAATTCTTTTGAATTGATGTTTAAAATATGATTGCATATCGTCATAATTATTATGACTACGCCCACATTTTTTTAAGTTATGCGAAAGTTTGATGTAATTGGGGGCGAGCCTATTGTCATCAATCGGGCACAAATCCAGACTCCGTGACTGCTTCTGAGAAATTCCAGATGAAAAAACCCAATAACACTTTCCTCGACCTAGGAATCGAACCTAGGACCTCATGCTCAGCGGTGGCGATTGTGACCACTGGACCAACGAGGCAGTTTTTTTTTAATTAGGTGTAATAGGGGGCGAGCCATTTGCCATCATACAAACATACACGAACTCACGCCCCCTTCTCATGGGGGTAGAGAGAAACTACCGAACGCCACGTGCCTCGTCCACGCTTATATAAATAAGCAATTTTTTAATATAATTAATTAAACAAGAAATTAATAGATAGACTTGCATATAAAATATTAGTAGAATAAATAAGTAAATGAATGGAAGTATAAAATACTTAATCATCATATGCCTAGCCTTTTCCCAACTATGTTAGGGTCGGCTTCCAGTCTAACCGAATGTAGCTAAATACCGGTATTTTACATGGAGCGACTGCCTATCTGACCTCCACAACCCAGTTAGTACTGGGTAATACCTCTTGGTAAGACTGGGCTTGGCAGCAGTGGGACAGTACAGGCAGATAAAAAAAAAATGCCTGCTGCAAGTATCAAGAATAATGGAGGTATTTCGTTTGGCAACTTTTTCACACCTACTGGTATGAAAGTAAGGTATTTTTCCTGGTCAAAATCACGTCCTGAAGTGCAAACATGGCGAAAAAATTCCTCATTTCCGTTTCCTTCAATTTGTCCTTAAAAATATTTCAACTTTGAATCACCCGATACAAACCGAAGATCGCATTGAATAACAAAATAACACTTACTGTTCCCAGAACACATACTGACCTCTACTCCGTGTACTATAAGGTTGAAATTCCCACGGTAATTGGTTTTTAGTATATGTTCATATGCTTACGGTATTTCATTCGGAGAATCGTATCAGAATAACAAATAAGTCGGTATCGTAAAACGTGAGACGAAAGCTTAAGATCATGTGTCGTTATGGAATGGGTTCCGTATAATAAGACTGGACCGCAAAATGAGGCTATTTGAAACTAAGGGCCTCTAGGAATTCAATTAGGTCCTTCCTATTCCAGCAGCGACATTTTTCGGCCTTCTTTTTGTCGCTGGCACGACAATGCTTGGCCCAATTTTTTGACACTTCCACGGCGTCTTTGATCGCAGCGCACGGTTGACGCAGTGGCTTAGCGGTTGACTGCTGCACTGCGTGTTATGGGTTCGATCCCCGAACGGAACAAATATTTGTTTGGCCAACAGATAATTCTCCCGGGTCTGGCTGGTTGTGTATGTGGGTTTAAATGTTTGTAAACGCTCCCAGATACAGGAGTTATTCAAAAGGGTGGGGCAACGTTTTGAAGAAAAAAAAAAATGTGTTGTAGAGCACATATTATTTGTCTATAGAATACTGACTCTGCCAGTTTTCAAAGGGAAGCCGGTAGGAATGGGGTTGTATGGAACCTTCGCCACTGATATCCAACTGCGGTACCCTAAAGTTTAAACCCAACGGTCGAATAATAACGGGTTGGTCATTGATAAGGCGACCCGTTTATACCATGACAAGAGATTTTACGTTAGCACGTATGTGGAAAATATTAATGAGATGATTCAGACTGCGAATTTTTTTGCGACAAATTTCATCTTGTTGGGTAAAAATTCGTCGCCATTTTCTTGGTATATTTGCGAACTGTCCTAGATTCACCGGGGTGATGAAATGTCAATATTTTCTAGGAGTAACGATAATTATGTGAAATTTGTGTGCTGCCCAAGATTTGCTTGGGTGATCAATGTGGTACAGTTCTAACTGTGAAGGTCATGGTAATCTGGATAGGAGAAGCAAAAGATCGGTTGATGTGGCGACACTTGTACTTGAATATTTTAATGTTTTATTTAATAATGAGAAACCTAATGATCTCATTTTTCGACTTATCTGATTTTATTCCAATTTTATTAAGTAGATATTTAAAGTAATGTTTTTATATTATGAATGTAGTGTACAGAAATTGTCTTAACTTTTAACCTCAACCATAATACAATTTTTTTGTCATAATTATTAACAATTTCATTTATAATGTTTGAATGCCTAATAAAAGGTAGATTGTACCCAGATCAACCACTTTGTACTTTTGTTCACTTGTAACATCTTATTTTATGTTTCTACAATCTATGCCAATAAATTTAACTTTAATTTACTATTTATTTGGGGGAGGCCTATGTAAAGTAGTGGACATTTTTCGGCTGCAATGATGTAATTTGATAAGTAAGGTTTTATAAGGTTAACAAATCGATCAGGTGGACCTGATAGAAAGTGGTTTCTTCTGACTAAAGCACCAAGGTTTTATGTTAGTATTCACTAGGAATCAATTTTCACGCGACGCGTGCTCCTCGCTATTTGGTAACGTCGCACAACAGTGTGCAATTTTACCAAATGAAACACAACTTGGGTACCATGATTTTAATAGGCAATGTTCAAATTCAACTCCAGTGAATATTGTTGCTTTAGAGTACATTAGTAAGTAAGTAAATTCTACTTAGTTGCTTCGACTAGTAGACTGCCTTGTTGGTCGTGCGTAGTGTTCGCAATCGCGACTGAGCATGAGGTCCTGAGTTCTATTCCCGGGTCGGGCAAATTGTTATTGGGTTTTTGTATCAGGAATTTCTCATTAGCAGTCACGGAGTCTGAAGTTGTGCCCGGTTGATAGCTATAAACTCGTTCCCTATTACATGGGACTTAAACGTAACTGGCGAAATGTGGGTGTACTTTTAGGGACATCTCTACATAACCCTTCGGGGATTATAGGCGTTATTTTATGTAAGTCTACATAGCTGTTAAAAAAAAAATTAAATGTATCTTTCATTTCATTTCACCCAAGGCTTTAAAGCTGGAACAATTGCTATGCTGGGATAATGACTGGCAATTTGTGACGTTTCTACTCTCTTGATGAAGGTGTTTGCCAAAATAATTCATAAAACTATAGACATTAGCCTATTTATTTATTTATTTGTTTAGATAGATACTTGCCGCACTTACAGTTTGCACCAAAGCGTGCAGCAAGCCAACAGCACAACATACCAACTAACTAAACTAAACTACTACTAAACAATTGTATGCAATAATTAAGCATAATTTTACTGCTCTACTCGTAAACATATCTAGATCCGGCTCCTGAGCAATCAGGGGTTAAGTAGATTCATCGCCTATAAACGTCTTGCAAAAAATAACATGTTCTTTTGATAATAGAGAAGACTCCTCTCTAAGAACACCTTGGGATGTAGCCTAAGAAGCATTCAAGAGCTTTCAGAGTCATAATTGCTATGGAATAGAGAAACGAGCTTAGGTACACGTTTCTTCTCCAGCTAACTTATTACGAGTTCTAGCTTAGCTAGAATAGCTAGTACTACTCTTATCTCCCCGACCACATCTCGAAGGCGTAGCGGGGATGTTTGAAAGCGTTTAATCACAATAATCGCAGCACTTTCAGCTTCTGTTTATAAGTAGGTCGACACTTTCTAGCTCATTGTCTAACCTAGAGAAAACTGTGGTGTAGTCGCTACTAGCTGTTGTCTTAAGTAGCTTGTTGCTGGTGACTTTGTTTGTGATCAATTTACAACGTCCTGTTTTTTCTTGTTAATTTCTCTTAGGGTGGGTTTCACCTGTGAAAGTGTACATGTTAACGTATGTAAACGTCCTTTTAAGAGTTATCAATCGTCATCTGCCTAGCCTTTTCCCAACTATGTTAGGGTCGGCTTCCAAATTAACCGAATGCTAGTATTTTACATGGAGCGGCTGCCTATCTGACCTCCTTAACACAGTAAATACTGGTAATTACGATACCTCTTTATAAGACTGGTTGTCAGACTTGTGGGCCACTGACTACCTGTCAAAGATCTACAAATAACAGCCGGGATTAACGGGTTAACTTGCTTTCCGAGGCACGGGGGAACTCGGTATATAATGGTTGGTCACCCATTCACAGACTAACCTAGGCAAGCGCGGCTTATTCACGAGCCAGCCACGATCTCATCCCAACCCATTTATAATATTAGTATGATCTAATTCATACTAATTTTCATGCTTTCTTTTAATTTAATTCTGTATTATTGTTATGTCTTATGCAAAAGAAAAAGTATTTACTTGACATAAATACTTTTCTTTCTTTCTGTTCTGTGATCTCTTTGATTTGATTAATATACAATTGACTAGCTTTTGCCCGCGGCTTCGCTCGCGTTAATTTAGAATTTGACAATCATTCCCCCTTTTCACCCACTTAAAGGTTAAATTTCCAAAAACCCCTTCTTAGCGCTCCCCTACATTATAATAGGAAGCCGTGTATAAAATTTCACATTCCTAGCCCCAGTAGTTTCGGCTGTACGTTGATATGTCAGTCAGTCAGTTCTCCTTTTATATATATAGAAGATTATATGTATAAAGGGTGTAAAAAGACCCTTAACGAAGCCGAAAGGTACTTGTTCTCCACGTCATTGCGATCACTTTTTTGTTCTGGACTATACCTGGGAACCTTCTAGTTACGGAGATATTGGAGGTCAAAGTTCCAATTTTTTCCCAAGTTTTTTTTAAAATACTACTTTTAAAGGTTTTAACTTTACTTTAATTAACTCCATGACCCGTTTACTATTCAAATCATCCATCAGAACTAAGTTTTGAGTGCGTCACATTGAGTTTTACCGTAAAACATAATTATTCACCCCAAAAAAAAAGTCGTTTCCCAGCAATATTTTTACGAAGAGTTACTTAATTTGATGTACAGAATGCTTGGTTGACGGCTTCGTGAAGGGTCTGTTTACACCTTGTATATTATCTGACAAGTCCAGCCTATCCAATCGTGACTGTTCAAATATTTTGTCTAAAGTTTGTGCTAAAGTAACAGGGCACAATGCAGTAGCCATTTTAATAACTCAATGTCCTTGCCTTCTCCAATTATCAATAATACATGTAACAATCAGATCAGGAGATCGTATCAAAGATAATCAGATAATTATAATTACCGACATACCAATGCACAATTTTAAACTCCTAACACTCGAAATTACGATCTAATTTATAATTATATCATACAACTAGCTTATGCCCGCGGCTTCGCCCGCGTGGAGTTCGGGAATTGCCCACGGGATCTTACTTCTGGGATAATAAGTAATCTATGTATGTATAGTAGATACATGGTTTTTATATAGTTGCTTATAACTTGCAAATATTAGTTCATAGTAATATCAATTAGATACTTTACATATTGTTATGTGAATATTGATACCTTGGTTTGAGATTGGACACCGGTGACGAAAATCAAATGATTAATTAGGAATCTATTTATAGACATAAAACTTTTACATAATATTTTATATCAATGTCGCGTATCACGAGCCAACGCGAAAATCGGTGGAATAAACCATATTTACAGACGTCTACCTTAGAAAAATCCTACCTACTTACTTAATAGGTAAATACTCCCGCGCCCCGCACGCCCCGCGCAACGCTGCGCGCCATGCGCCGGTCTACGTGAGCTTCGAAGCCCTATTTGACTCTGTTGGGGGATGATTTTGATTTTTGAAAAAACTGTGATACATGTATCTCATAATTTTAATTGAAAAGTATGTATACAAATTTTCAAGTCAATCGACTCAGAGAATAAAAAGTTTCACAGAATATTAAACACCCCATTTCAACCTTTTAGGGGTGGAATAAAAAAAAACTGTTTCTTAGCGGATACTTACTCTTCACAAAGAACGCACCCTCCAAATTTTATGTGTGAGAACCAGTCGATTGGGCTGTGCGTTGATGTATCAGTCAGCCAGTCGACAGTGAATTCTTAAATTGGGGGATGATTTTGGAAAAACTGTGATACATGTATCTCATAATTTTATCTGAAGAGTATGTACACAAATTGTCAAGTCAATCGACTGCGAGAATAAAAAATTTCATAGAAAATTCAACACCCCATTTCACCCTTTTAGGGGTGGAATTTTGAAAAACCCTTTCTTAGTGAATAAGTACCTACTCTTTACAAAGAATACACGCTCCAAATTTCATGTCTCTAGAACCAGCGGATTGGGCTGTGCGTTGATAGATCAGTCAGCCAATCAAGACATTAATTTTTTAAATTGGGGGATGATTTTGGGAAAACTGTGATACACGTATCTCATAATTTTATTTGAATAGTATGTACACAAATTGTCAAGTCAATCGACTGCGAGAATAAAAAGTTTCATAGAAAATTCAACACCCCATTTCACCCTCTTAGGGGTGGAATTTCGAAAAACTCTTTCTTAGTGGATACCTACCCTTCACAAAGAATACACCCTCCAAATTTCATGTCTCTAAGACCAGCGGTTTGGGCTGTGCGTTGATATATCAGTCAGCCAATCAAGACATAAAATTTTTAAATTGGGGGATGATTTTGGAAAAACTGTGATACACGTATCTCATAATTTTATCTGAAAAGTATGTACACTAATTTTCAAGTCAATCGACTGCGAGAATAAAAAGTTTCATAGAAAATTCAACACCCCATTTCACCCTTTTAGGGGTGGAATTTCGAAAAACCCTTTCTTAGTGGATACCTACCCTTCACAAAGAATACACCCTCCAAATTTCATGTCTCTAGGACCCGCGGTTTGGGCTGTGCGTTGATATCTCAGTCAGTCAGTCAGTCAGTCAGTCAGTCAGGACTTTGAATTTTATATGTATAGATTACAATAGTATTAGGAGTAGGGTTACCATTTCGAAGAATAGATATAGTGTACAAGAATTTCTATTAAATGCCGGACATTTCCAGATCTCTTTTTAACCGGATGCAGCTGAACAGCAGTATTTTACGTGGAGCGACTGCATATCTGACCTCCACGACTCAGTTATTGGGTAATACCCCTTGGTGAGACTGGTTGTCAGAATTTCATGCCACTGACTACCTGTAACGACTGTCAAAGATCTACAAATGACAGCCGGGACCAAGGGCTTAACGTCCTTTCCGAACCACCAACAGGTCTCGGTACGTGATGGTCACCCATCCACCGAACAACTCCCGATCACGATGTATAAGCATAGCTGCTTTATCTTTGATTGACCCGTGTGTCTGTTATTATTTAGCCACAAGCCCCTCATATTTAACTTTCTTTTCTATCTATACAAACAAAAATTAATAAAATTGTAGAGTCTGTTTGTAATTTCTAAGTAACAGTTTTTTACTGAATGCATCTGAAAGTATATACGGTACTTATAACAAAAACACATTTTTTTATTTTTGTCTGTATGACAGTCTGTCCGGCTAATCTCCGCACCGGCTGGACCGATTTTCAATTAAACTTATACTGGCAGATGAGCTAATTATAAGGAGTAACTTAGGCTACTTTTGTTTTAGAAAAAGGATTAAGGTTCCGTGCAAAAAAACAAATAACTCTTGAAACTGCAGGACTAATTCCGGACGGGTTCCAAAAAGGCGCATATTTCTGGAGCATTTCTACGAATGCTAAATGCTAACCCTAATCAGGAATGAATTAGTTTCAAACAATAGTGTTTGAAACAATAAGATATGGTTTAGATAATATTAGAACTGAGCACTGACCTGAGCTAAGAATTTGAGTTAGTTACGCAAGCTGATTAGTTGGGTGTGGTGCAAGGTATAAGCGAACGTCGAGATTGACGTATGGTGTAAGAGTAACGATGTCTAAGAAGATTTACAACAGAGATTACGCTATTACATGGGACTTAAATATAACTGGTGAAATGTGGGTGTACTATTAGGTACACCATTGCCTAACCCTTCGGGGATTAAAGGCGTGATGTTATGTTATGTTACAAGAGAGATTTAGCGTCATATCCACCACTATATTTCACAGGGAAACAGTGAATCTGTGAGTGGCAAAAAATTTAGGAGACTTATATTGGTCAGTGGGTGACATGATACGGTTTTTTAGAAATGGTTTCGAAAACTTACACGTGAAGTGATGGGCCTCGACCTAGATGGCAGAGTGTATGTGGTAACCACAGTATAGTAGATAATTTTTAACTTTTCTTTCTTTCTTTCTTAAATCAAAAAGTAACCAAAAAGAAAAAAAAAATACCTGCTTACAAAGAAATAATAAAAAAATACATATAGCAAAGTAATTTAGTTTTGGTTAGAAGTTACGTGAAAAACATTTTAAATTCCCAAGAAGCTGTTGTAGTAACTAATAGAAACCAATATTATTTTGCTGTTGATGTCAACAATAAAAAAATCTTAAAAGTTTCGGAAACGAAATAATAATACCGGTATAATCCTTCAAATCAAATAATTATTAGAATTAGCTTCAGCTCACTTCTTGCACCACCCACAAATTGTTGTTTTCCATTGATGTCGACACACTGACATGCTGTGACACCTTGACCCGCTCGGATTGTCATTTGTGTCGATTCATTTTCAAGCTTCCTTTTATTGTAGTTAATAAATCATAATTTTTGTATTAGCGGTGACTAATCTGTGAAATTAGATCCTTGAAAAGATATCGAGTCGTATTCAGCGCTTCTCCTCCAAGTTTATTATGCGCACAGCCAAAGTGTGGGACTCTCTGCCGGCATCTGCGGTCCCTCCCATATTTAACCCGTCTGCCTTCAAAGCAAGAGTGAACAGGCATCTTCTGGCTAGTTCCATCATAGACCTCATCTATCGCTTTCCATCAGGCGTGATCGAGGCCAAGAGCAGGCCCATTTTGTAATAAAAATAAAAAAAAATCGTTATTCTTTGCAGCAGTATTAGATAGATGACGTTAATTACATGTCATTTGCGATTCCGTACACACAATTTAAAATCTCTGGATAGATTATTTTTGTTTTACTTTTTTGAATAATCAAAAACGTGATTAGGATGGAATTCCTCACAGCTTCAGGTTTACCCTGGTAGTGGGTTTCCGAGGGATAATATCCGAACTGGACGTGGGCGAAGTCGCGGGCAACAGCTAGTAATGTATTAAAATACATATTTGAAAAAAGGTCGTCGTCTCTTTGTTGATTCCGTCACAGCCAGAATTAGGTATGACATGAAAATAAATAATCAGTAGACATTGTGACATCCGCACCCATCATCCGCCTAGCCTTGTCCCAACTATATTGGGTTCGGCTTCCAGTCTAACCGGATGCAGCTGAATACCAGTATTTTACATGGAGCGACTGCCTATCTGACCTCCACTACCCAGTTAGTACTGGGTAATACGATACTCCTTGGTAAGATTGGTTGTCAGACTTTTTGGGCCACTGACTACCTAACGACTGTCAAAGATCTACAAATGACACCCGGGACCAATGGCTTAACGTGCTTTCCGATGCACGGAGGAAACTTGGTATGTAATGGGCGGTCACCCATCCACAGACCAACCTAGCCAAGCACGGCTTAACCTAAAGATCGACCCAAGCGGCTGTTATTATTTAGCCACGAGCTCCTCACATACACCGGTGACATCCGCACCCATACCTCAATAAATAAATCAAGATATAGGAAAAAAAAAATCTAACAGAAAAACCTAATTGAACTTTGTACGTCAATTTAAAATTAAACTTAGAATCTGCCACTGAATTTATGAGGCCCAGAAAACTTGTTACTATTAATAATAGGAGTGACTAATCGTAATAGAATTTCTTACTTAATGTTTTTGTTATGTAAATCACTTTTTATTTAAAGTCTATTCAAATCCTTGTATCCAGTGGTGTTATTTTCACTTAAATGAATATCAACTTTGATTCTGTGTAAATTAAGTTACTTTCAAAATGGCCATGGTATATAGAAATATTTGGAGATTGTCGTTTTCCAAATATATATTTGTTGTCACGTTGGAAACAAAATCACGAACTAAGTTTAGTTATTACATTTTGGCGAGACGAGTTGATTCATCTGAGATGTCTCATAAAATTACTAATTAGCATATAAATTGTTTGTTTTGTCTATATTAGAATCTACGGATTTCAAGTTCATTAAGGAAATAATTATAAAGTATAATATGAATACATAAGTTCGTCTTTGATATTGACCGCTGTGAAACGAGGTCTTTAGTTTCGAAAATACTTATTTGGAAAACTGGTAGCAATGTGCCTGGGAACATATTTTATTTGAATATGTTTTTTTTGTTCAGTTAGGTTTTGTTTACGCTTGAATATTTTTCACGCGCATAAAAATCAGCATCATCATCATCTGCCTGTTCCCAAATATGTTAAGGTCAGCTTCCAGTCTTACCGATTGCAGACGAATAAGTATGACTCTGGAGGGACTGTCTATCTAGCCTCTACAAACCAGTTACGGCGTAACGCGATACTCCTTTGGAACGTCTGTGTAGTTCCTACATAGCGGTACACACCACGGATGTCACCACACTGGCTGGAGACCTTACACTCAAGGCACTCACAGGATTAGCTCGCCGTCCGTCCGTCTTGTAACGACAGACCGTGTCGACGGCGTGTTCCTGTTCCAAGCGCGCCTCAAAAAGATCTCAGCAAATCGGAAGGGATCTGCAAGGGCCGATACCTGCCGGGCCTACGGAACTGTTCGAAAGAGATACTGCGGCCCTGGAACACAAAGGGCAAAGAAGGAACACGGATGGGTTTTAGTCAGTACAAGTCTGACCCTCCCTTCCGCTCCGCACAGAGCGGGAGGGGTCATTTGATGATTTCCCATCCGAAAAAACCACCCACAGGATAGTCTGGTTAAGCAAAAGCCAGTCTCATAGGATGACCTGCGAGATGCCATTTAAAAATAAAAAGATGTCACCACATCACTTCGTTCCAAGGCCGGAGATCGTTAGCAGAATGAGCCGGTCTTGTGTCGCCAGTGGAAAAACATAGTCTGAAGCAGACAGTCTTCTATGTCATTAGGCTTTACTTGGGCTAAATTAGTTTCAATACTTACTTCATCGATTTTTTGTTTGTCCCCAATTGGCGCGTTGCCCAATGGTTCCGACACAGGGTTGTTTCTTTGATAGTCAGAATAAAGATAAAATGACGCAGAAAAGCAATTTACATGTAATGAGACTGTATTAGCTGGATTTCTTTTACTTGTTCCTTAGGTCGTAATTTGGGATTCGTGCCAAGAATTTGTGTTAATGTCAGTTCTGTGTGGCTCCGTATTATTATTGTTATTATTTCAATTTGACAAGAATTTTTATAGCTCAATATTATGCTTCTTCGTTCTATTGCCTTTCTGTCTCATTCCTAGGCAAAAGCCTGCCCCCATTTCTCGCGCTTCTCTCGATGTTGGGCTACTTCCAAATACTACTCATCATCTGCCTAGCCTTTTCCCTACTATATTAAGGTCGGCTTCCAGTCTAACCGGATGCAGCTGAATACATTACATGGAGCGACTGCCTATCTGACCTCCACAACCCAGTTAGTACTGGGTAATACGATACCCCTTGGTAAGACTGGTTGTCGGACTTTTTGGGCTACTGACTACCTAACAACTGTCAAAGATCTACAAATGACACCCGGGACCAACGGCTTAACGTGCTTTCCGAGGCACGGAGGAAACTCGGTATGTAATGGGTGGTCACCCATCCACAGACCAACCTAGGCAAGCACGCGAGCTCCTCTTCTACTTCCAAATACTACTAAAGATAATTTCAATTTACCTCATGAGTTTCGTGAAGGATCAGAATATCCATACATCATAATTCTCTCTAATTACCCTTTCGAACCCGTAATAACCGCAACCAACCAGTAATAACCAGTTAAAGCTAGCCTTCAACTGTGACTTTGCCTACATTAACTACGGATTATTGGCTAACAATGCCGGTTGACCTTATTGACTGTCTTTTGTTACTAGTGCGGAAAGAATGTGTGTGTGTCGTGTCGTTTTGTCGCTCGGGAAGTCAATAGAGGTTAATTGAATAACCGGTTACTAAAAATTAAGTAACCGGTTGTCAAAACCAACCAATCGTATTTTGGTGAAATGACTGGAAGTGCAAGTTGTCAATATTAACAAAACATTATACATAACATCACGCCTGTCATCCCCGAAGAGTAAGGCAGAAGTGTATCTAATAGTACACCCACATTTCGCCAGTTATGTTTAAGTTCCATGTAATAGGGCGAGCCTATTGCCATCAACCGGGCACAAATCCAGACCCCGTGGCTGCTAATGAAAAATTTCTGATGGAAAAATCCAATAACACTTTGCCCGACCAGGGAATCGAACTCAGTACCTCATGTTCAGCACTGGGGCTTGCGACCACTAGACCAACCAAGCAGTCAAAATGAAGTGTAAATATTATCTTCATTGAGGGATTATTTCAAGGATGGTATAATAGATCGCCATCTGTATGAAAGATCTAGACGAAAAAGGGATCTTTACACTTCTTCTTCTTCGTCGTGTCGATGATTTCCCCTTTAATTAAATTTGTTTTATCCAAAACTCTGCCACCTCGACGGCGTTGGTGGTGGCCTCGGACAGGTCCCTCAAAGTGCACGTGGAACCACACATAGTGCATGATAGGAGGTGAGCCATAGTATGCTCTGAGGCACCGTAGTCACACATGGCTTCATCGGAATACCCCCACCGGACCAGGTTGTATCTGCAGCGCCCCACCTGGCTTCGCAATCGGTTTAGGGTCTTCCAGGTGGGCCATGGCAGCAGGTGTCCCGGTGGGAGTCTTTCCGCAACTTCAATATAGTGTGTCGGAGGGGGATGTCGTAGGAGCCACAGCTGTTTACACTTACCAATCGTTATATTGCCAAAGTGTCTGAAGCCTAAATAATCTTTTCCAAACAGAATCTGGAGCTTACCTGCAAAGAAAACGAAAACCATAAGTTAAAACGTCAAGCATAAAATTGACATATTTAGAAAAATAGGTATTTATTAGCTAAATATTAAATACATTAATAAATTAAAATAACCTAAACTAACTAACTTAAAAAATGGCGTCAAAAAACTCCTCAACGTTGTCAACTAGTAATGTACCCAAGAGACTGCTGGCGTAGCCATATTTTGGAAATGTAAACACGTGTGAGCATAGGCACGCCTATTAGTATACACAAACCATTAAGATCGCAACTTTCGTAAAGAAAGTTTTTTAGTATGAATGTGAAAGGCTGTAAATAAAAAAAAATATGCAAAACATTTTTTCACTTCAAAAAAAAAATAGTACCTATTAGGGTAGGACAACGCTAACGATGACTTAGCGTTCTTAGATTCTTAGTGACCTACCTAATGGGAAAAGGTCCTTTATCAAACAGTAAGCATCATCATCTGCCTAGCCTTTTCCCAACTATATTGGGGTCGGCTTTCAGTCTAACCCTATGCAGCTGAATACCAGTATTTTACATGGAGCGACTGCCTATCTATCTCCACAACCCAGTTAGTACTGGGTAATACTTGGACTTTCGGGCCACTGACTATTTAACGACTGTCCAAGATGTACAAATGACAGCCGGTACCAGCGGCTTAACGTACTTTCCGACGCACGCAGGACACTCAGTATGTAATGGGTGGTCACCAACCCAGATGAGCGCTACTTAACCTGAAGATCGACCTAAGTCGAGGCTGCGGGACTGTTCGAAAGAGATACCGCGGCCCTAGAATACAAAGGGCAAAGACGGAACATGGATAGCTTTTAGTCAGTACGAGTCTGACGCTCCCTCTCCGCCCAGAGCGGGAAGGGTCATTTGATGATTTACGGTCCGAAAAAAAAAAAGATCGAACTAAGCGGCTTATAAGGGTGTAAAAAGACCCTTAACGAAGCCGAAAGGCACTTGTCCTCCCCATTATTGCGATACAAAGCATTTACCAGCACCAAGTTTTGAATGCGTTACATTGAGTTTTACCGCAAAACGTTATTTTTCACCCCAAAAAAAAAAGTCGTTTCCCAGCAATAATTTTTGCGTAGAGTTACTTAGTTTGATGTACTGAATGCTTGGTTGACGGCTTCGTGAAGGGTCCGTTTACACCCTGTATAGCCACGAGTTCCTCTCATAACTTACTACCTAGTTCACAAAATATCTATCTGTCAACAGGTCCTGCAGCTAGTCCGCATTCTCAATGATTCACAGCAACAGAATTAGCTCCAAAATATTTTGTTGTTTGCAACACAATGGCGCTGCCGTTTCATTTAGATAACTATTAAATTGTTGTAATGTTTATTTGGCTTGTTTATTACATGTTTACATTGTGTTGAAAGTGCAGGGCTAATTGGAATTGTTTTCTAGGTAATATGGGAGGCTAAAAAGGAACAGGGCCTGTAAAAAAATATATTCCCCTTTTTTCTTTCCGAATAATGCCTCTGGAGCAATTTTTTTTTAACTAAATGAGGCGAAGCCCGACAGAAGGGTTATTTTATAAAATCAAGGTCTATTGTAGACACGTCCCTGAAATTTTCTTTTTTTTTTAAGTAACTAATAAGTAAAGAAAATATGCCCCAAAAATGACAAAAAATACCCCATTTTTACGGCCGTGATTAGAAGACTACCAGACAAATTCGGAAAGTTTTTAATATAAAAGAAATTGATAGACTATGTTGGGGTTGGCTAGTCTAACCGGATGCAACTGAATACCAGTAATTTCTATGGAGCGACTATCTGACCATCTGACCTCCACAGTCCAATTAGTATTTGGTAATAAGACTTGTTGTCAGACTTTCGGGCCACCTGTAACGACTGCCAAAGATCTACAAATGACAGCCCGAACAACGGCTTAGAGTGATTTGCGAAGTACGGATGAAACTCGGCATGTATATGGGTTGTCACTCATCCACGGACCAACCTAAGCGCGGCTTAACCCGAATATCGAACCGAGCGGCTGTTATTATTTAGCCACGAGTCGGTCGGCCATCTTAATCCTCAAAGATAAAAACCGACCAGCGTTTTAGGTAATGGTGTGATATCATCACCTAAAAAGAAAAACAAGTTCAATTCAGCAATAACAATAACATTTCAACCGTTTTATATGATTTTTTGCTCCGATATTTATCGGTTGTAGCAAAAACTAGCCTGTAACAAATACACAGATATCGTATGATGTAATAAGCGACTATTTTCGATAGTAATACTGTGGCGAATGCGATTAAGTCATAAATTGTTATGGCTGATCAAATCTGAAATAAGCTGTGAAACTTATTTTTTTTTTTTTTTTTTAAAGTAACAATAATATTGAATGCTTCAGAAATGATTAACCATCAACCTAAACTTTGTTTTTTTGGTTTTGATCATCATCATCATCATAACCTTCCTGCCCTTATGTTACCCTTCTAGTTGCGGAGACATTGGAGGTCAAAGTTCCAATTCTTTCACAAGTTTTTTTTAAACACCACTTTTAAAGGTTTTAATTTTACTTTAATTAACTCCATGACCCGTTTACTATTCAAAGCATCCATTAGCATCAGTTTTACCGTAAAACATGATTTTGCAGCCAAAAAAAAGGTCGTTTCCCAGCAATAATTTTTGTGCAGGGTCACTTAGTTTGATGTACAGAATGCTTGGTTAACGGCTTCGTGAAGGGTCTGTTTACACCCTGTATGTATACGGGGTGTAAACAGACCCTTCACCAAGCCGTCAACCAGGCATTCTGTACATCAAACTAAGTAACTTTACGCAAAAATTATCGCTGGGAAACGAGTTTTTTTTAGGGTGAAAAATCACGTTTTACGGTAAAACTCAATGTAACGTACTCAAAACATTGTGCTGATGGATGGATTGAATAGTACGAGGGTCGTGAAGGTGTTTAAAGTAAAAATCTAACATTAAAAACATGTATTTAAAAAAAAACTTGTGGAAAAGTTGGAACTTTGACCCCCAATATCTCCAAAACTAGAAGGTTCCCAGGTATGGTCTAGAACAAAAAAATGATCGCAATGACGGGGAGAACAAGTACCTTTCGGCTTCGTTAAGGGTCTTTTTACACCCTTTAGATAGATAAGTTGTTCAAATCTTTAAGAGATCCTTAAACAAAAATATCAGCTTTTTACCCTATAAAAATACCGTACCTCATTATTGCTATTCCGTGAATCATAAAACATGTTTCAATATGAAAAAGGGGTAAGTTAACGACTTCTGAATATCTCTTTCTTATGACTTTATTCGATTAAAATACATAACAAGGGACAGCTATAAAGAATACGAGGCAAATCAATCGGGCTTTTTTTTTGTTTTTGTATGGGAAATCATCAAATAACCCCCCCCCCGCTCTGGGCGGAGTGGGAGCGAGTGTCAGACTTTTACTGACTAAAACCCATCCGTGTTCCTTCTTTGCCCTATGTGTTCCAGGGCCGCGGTATCTCTTTCAAACAGTCCCGGTTTTAGTCAGTACAAGCCTGACACTCCCTTCCACTCCGCCCAGAGTGGCATATGTGAAATTTCCATCCTAAAAAAGGGGCTTTGAATTATTTCTGACATTCAAAAGTGCCTGTTATGGTCTAATTGAAATAAATGCTTTGAGTTTGAGTTTGATTTTCCTGCATACAAAAATCTTCCGACCCCAAATTTTACATGTAAAAACAAATGGTTTCGCTATATTTTTGACGAGTGACGTCAGTGACAATAGAAATTATTTTATTTATCACATTAAAAGCTTTTGCGGGACAGTAAAAGCGTCATCAAAGTACATTGAACTGAATCGCTCATTCTCCCAGCTTTGGTTTCTTTGGCAAACATATCCTGTTCCCATAGCAACCGCATTAACAGGATTACACCATAAATAAATTGTGTGATCTCATAAAAACTTAGCGATTTACAATACGTCTTTAAGAACAGCATTTTCTATGTATAGGTTCTAGGGTCGCTAAAATGTTGCTCTGAAACGCATGAACTAGGTGACAAAATCTAGCTTACAGACATATTATTAAATTATATTTTTAAAGAGCTTAAAGAACCACTGATTGAGTCCCTGGCTTGAAATGCTAAGCGATGTCACGGCAGCCCAAAATGAAGATGGAGGAAAAAATTGACTCGACTGGTCCGCAATGGCAGAAGAAAGACGTGTGGGTGAAAGTTGAGTTTGAGTTGAGTTTTGAGTTGAGTTTGAGTTTGAGGGTAAAGGAGATATTATTTGCTTTTCAGTGGAAAATTATGGGTTACATTTAAAAATATTCATTAAGAAATAATCGCTTTCACTCTATCAACTATTCTTGAAAAAAGGTCACATTGACAATACCAAATAAGTACTTATTCTTTCTTTCAATAGATAAAATTAAAAACGTCTTGGATAACGAAGAAGTGAATTTTGATTTATTGACATTTTAAATACGGGACTAATTTTGCGAGATTTTGTTTGCACGAGCTTTTAAATGTATAGATGAAGTAAAATATTTCTAATCTTTTCAGAAAGCTTTTGAATATTTTTTTAAATTAAAAATATGTCATCTGCTTCTCCTTTTCCCGACTATACTGCCTATCTGACCTCCACAGCCCAGTTAGTACTGGGTAATACGATAAGCTCTTGCTAAGAGAAGAAATGCTGGTCCATAAAGTTTCGACTCAATTTTTAAGCTTATCATTCTCATGCTTCTTTCTGTCTACAGCTACACTAATACTATAAAGAGAACTGGTTGTCAGACTTTCGGGGCACTGACTACCTGTAACGATTGTCAAAGTTGCACAAATGACAGCCAACGGCTTAACGTGCTTTCCGATAACAGCTCCAATTAAATTACAGAACGTAAAATACAAATAAGTGCGTCACCCAGCACCATTTTACCGCTCCCATACCCATACGACTCAATCGCGTGTGTCAGCGCACGCAACATGATACACGATCATAACCTGGCATCTAACTTTAAAACCTTGTTTACTTTTAGTTTGGCTTAATTTAAGATCGTGGCAGATACTGCGTTCTGTTTTATGCCAGAAATAGAAAAGTGGTTAGTGAAGTTTGCAAATTATATTCGTTCAAGAAATTAATACGGACGATAACGGTAAATTACAACTTTATTACCAAACTAGCGGTCGCCCGCGGCTCCGCCCGCGTGGATGTCGGTAACCGCTGCAAAAACCCTACCCAGGAAAGACACGGTCAGCAAAATGATTCCCAGGTCAATTCACAGACACCGACACTAACATCGACGACGCAGTCATTATCCGCAGGCTGCATAGATTGTCTTTATGTGGATGTAAAAGTTGTTAAATTGTGTAATTAATACTAAGTTTTCACTTCTGCCAGCAGTCCCGGAGTACAACCCGTTGTTTTAGGATAGATAACTAAAGCGATTATTGTAGAGCTTCTCTATAAACAAAATTTGACGTTAAATTATTTTCAGGTAACAAAATATACTGATGGTCGGGAGCCCCGACCCGTGATAGGGCAACGTAAAGTTGCCCATGCGTAAAACATTCTTTTCGTAAATCAATTCCTACTAATTTGAATGTTTGGCCCTGGGATTTGTTTATCGTTAGTGCGAAATAAATTTTTACTGGAAATTGGAGCCTTTTGAAGGGTATAGGCAAATCAGTAGGGATACCCTTACTCATAGATCTAAACTCCCCTCCTGCACGCGCACCCCGCCTTGGTGACGCCCACTTCGCAACGGGCCGTGCAGCAGAAATCGTAATATTTTAATTTCGCCATAACTTCAAAACCAAACGTCCAATTTTAGTCATTCAAAGACCAAATATTATCTACATAAACTTTACTTAGTGATGAAATAATTTATTTTGATAAGGATTATAGCATGAGTAAAATAAATGCGTTTAAATGTAGTCCAAAAAAAATTCAAGATAAAAAAATGGTTGTTGTGCCTCACTCGACATAGATAGGTATATTGTGTTGTAGATTTTTTTGTAGATATTTATAAGATCTACAATTAATTAGAACATTTTATGGTTCTATCTTTTATAGTTTAGGCAGCGTACGCAAAATAAGTAACTTTTCTGCTTGATTTTTTACACCTTGCGTCCGAAAAACCCAAATATCTTACGGAACCCTATTTTTTTCCAAAATAAAATTTAGCCTATGTTACTCGTGGATAATGTAGCTTTCGAATGGTGAAAGAATTTTTAAAATCGGTCCAGTAGTTTTTGAGCCTATTCATTACAACCAAACAAACAAACAAACAAAGTTTTCCTCTTTACAATATTAGTGTAGATAAAACATAACAGCAAGCTTGTAATCCCCAAAAGGTTAGTCAGAGGTGAACCCATTTTGGAACTTTTTTTTAAACTTGTAAGAAGGATCGATTCTATTGCCACAAATTGAGATTCCAGGCAGGTTCTGAGAAATTCCTGACGGAAGAACCCAAATAACATTTATTTAGAAAAAAACTGTGCCTTTGAACTCTAAGTTGTGGTATGATATTTCCTTATGTTCTCTCTTGTGTGTACATCTATACTAATATTATAAAGCTGGAGTTTGTTTGGTTGAACGCGCTAATCTCAGGAACTACTGAGTCAAATTGAAAAAATCTTTTAGTGTTGGATAGCCTATTTATCGGGGAAGGCTATAGGCTATATAATAGCACACTACGACCAATAGGAGTGGAGCAACAATGAAAAATAGTATTTTTATAATAATCACGCGGACGAAGGTCGCGGGAAACAGCTAGTAAATGATAAAATAAATAAATAAAACTTTGACGGACTAATCAAACTCAATACCCTATGCTCAACAGAAGCACTTGCGACCACTAGACCAACGAGGCAGTCAAACCGGGTAGTATTTAATCTTGAATTCCCGAGTAGCTCTTATAAGGACTGATGTAACTAATAAATGAATGGTATAAAAACTGACACTATCTCGTATCCAACTGAAAGCAGGTAATATGAACTGTATACACATCTGATTAATACTTTGTACATGTTATGTTGACTTGTTAAGGTGCAGTACTGGCGAAAAATTACATTATACTTGACACAAGGCCGAAGACAGAAATAAAGAAAAAGTTTTGGTAATCACACAGTAAATTAATTACACGACAAGTAAATAATAAAAAGGAAAAATCAAAATTAAAAAAAATATTGATAACAAAACACAAAAACACTAAACTTCTAAAAGAACAAAGCACCATTTTAGTGGCCCTGATTTGACTGAAAAGTCTGGCAACCAATCTTAACAAAATAATGGTAAAAACAAAAAAAAACACATGAACAAATAAATTTAAAAAAATGAATTCAATAAAAGGAGATTTCAGAACTCAATAAACGCAAATACTGTATTTGCGTTTAACGTGCAATAAAATAGCAGAAATGTTTGCCCAGTTACTGGGACTTTATTTATGACTTTGTGATACCGACTTAAGTAAATTAACAACTGTTTATTTGTGTCAAACTAGGTTGACCCAAAAATTTTACACAAGTTCAGAAACAAAAGTTTGACGGAACTATGTACTTTTAACGATGGCTGTAAATAACTCTGGTTTCTTCTTCATTCAACTTTAATACGCTATTTTGTTGTTTTATGGACCCAACCCAACCGGGGTATTCCTCAAAGCGCAACTATTTTTAAGCGCAACCAACTAAGCGCAATTAAATTATTCCTCAATTATTTTTCAACCATGATGAAAAATATCGTTAATGAATCCATCATACAGATGAGTATTTTTCATTAAGGTTGCGCTTCAAGAAATAATTTAGTTGCGCTTAAAAATTGTTGCGCTTTGAAGAATATCTCACCCAACCGTATCCCTATAGGTCGATTATTTAAAACCTTATCTTGGATGTTCCAGTATCACTAAAAATAATTTGTGTGGTATACTACAACTAAAAAACCCGACTACTAAATAAAATGTACTGTAATGTTACCCGGGCCATAATAACGAATCGATTGACACCTTATTCATCAAAATCGGATGACTACTTAAGGCGCTACGGAGGAACATACGTAAACACAAACATACATACATAGACTGCTAAAATCATAACCCTTAATTTTGACTTCGCCGTAGTCGGGTAAAAAATAATATTTAATACCAAGTAAGATCAGCCTCTTAAACAGGATGATAATAATTATACGCCGTCGTTATTTTTTTGTTGACGCTACTATACTCGTTTGTGCCGCGTCGTCGTTCGAGTTTTATCTTCTTTTTTTTCTACATATGATTACCGTGGACAGGGCTGCCATACCAAATGATCTCCCTCGATTTAAACGCATTCGGGTGAATAAGTGAAGGGGTACTTATTGAAGAAAATGAAGGTCAAAATTATACATTAACTTTGATTGACTTCAAGTCCGATCAACACAAGTATGTATTTTACGGTAGAAGCGACAGGGAAGCCAGCGAAATTGAAATTTCTTAAGTTTTTTGCAATTTGCAGGTCAGCGTCAGGTTGTATGTTGAACAAAATATGATTCGCGACCATAACACGTATCTATTTAAAGAATTATAATCATTGAAATCATCTATACAACCCTCTAAGGTCATTTAGTCATACAATGGGATTAAATGAGCTATCTTAGCGTATCCTCCTAAGTATACAATCTTGGTTTAAAAAACGGGAGGCTACGCACGACGGCCAATCAAACTATACAAAACCAGTTTATGCGGATCTCTCATTGTATAGGAAATCTATACAAAGCGAGGCCAAGTTATACTGGAAATGTACACGTTCATGTGCCGCCATGTATACAAGGTCTCAAAATTTTGAAGTTAAAAATATTGCAACAACAACATCAACATCTTGCATCATCATTTAACATCTTGCATGCTATGTGTGTGTATACTCATGTTTTGAACAAATAAAATGATCTTATCTTATCTTATTGAACAAGACTTCCTACCACCGAAATTAGATCAAAGTTTTGTTTGAAAGTACACCAATTTTAACGATTGGAAATCCCATCGATATCACTAGTGTCAAATAAAATATTAAAGCTACTTAAAAAGAGGCAAATCGAGTTTCAAAGTTGAGATTGTCTTTTGTTTAAACTCGATTTTTTTATTCAACATCCCAGTGACCACCGTAGAAACGAGTTTTGTTGACGAAAGAATCGACAAAATGACAGATTGTGTCGACAAAATGACAGATTTATTTTCAAAACTGTAATTTTGTCGATTCTTCCGTCAACGAAACCCGTTTCTACGGTGGTCATGCTACGCGTGCAAGTTTCGTTTTCGAACTTCTTTTTGTTATGTCAAAACAACAGTATTATTACAACAGTAACTAATGATTTTAAGAACTGACAACCCTGCATTACGTACTTATACTAGTCATTCCAACGGAAGGGGTTGAGTGAATTTTAATTTATTACCTGAAGTGTATAATTATGATTATCGGGGAGGTAATTTATCTTTCTTATGAGCTAGGAATAAGAAGTTCTCGATGAGTAGTTTAGCCTTGGATCTTAGCTTGTAAGAAGTTACTAAGAGATTGTTTCAAAAGGTTGCAGGCTTTTGCGTGTCCCTCAATTAACTGTATTCATGCATATTACTAAAATTGAAGTATTCCTATTTGAGCACTGATTTCAAGAGCACCAATGCTTAGAGTACCAAAGATTTTCCCATTTGAGCACCCATTAATATTTAAGCTTGGTGCTCAATCGGGAATAAAATAAAAAAACAATTTTACTCCCGTTTGAGCACCTACGGTACCTACAGTAGATTTTAATAGTGGGGGGTATAATAAAATATATCGATAAAAATCTTCTGTTTTATTACACAAAATGTCATCATTAATATCATAATAAGTTTCCTAAAACTCATAAGCATCATCGTCACGAACAAGCCAAGTACGCAAGGATCGTAGCACATGGCGAACTGTACTTTCTACTTACACCCGTGTACAAAAGCGTTAGTTTACAAACACAAAACGAAATACTTTTGGTAAGCATCTGATTTTTCATTCGCTTAACCGATTGCGGGCCTAAGTTGGCCGCTGTAGATATAATCTGGCCAAATGGAGTATCCTCGATCAATCCCAAAAAAAATGCCAGTATGGAGCCCCTTTGCAGGATATGCCCCACCTACTATCCTACCCATTCTGCACAACCACTTGCACCTTTCAGGATTTAATCGAAACAAATGTTAGAACCGTGCAGGTGGCTACATACTGGTCTAGCACAGACACGAAAAGAAGAAGAAGCATCTGATTCCTCATTATCAACAGCCTATAGAAACCTAATGCTTGACATAGACAATCTAATCACTAGCAATTCAAGTCAATCCTTGGCTACTCTCATTCAGCTGCTTCCAGCCTTACGGAGATTGTTGGTCTATCTAGCCTGAAGGCATCATACCCTAGCATGTAATTACAGCGTACTGGAATGGTCCAGGTATTCTTAATTTGAGTTCGAATTTTATCGTCTTTTTTATAAAGCCGGCAACATTTTGTCCATAATTGTTATTATATTATCTGCCCATAATGTAACTGCTGGCCAAAGCTGTCCCTCCATTTTTCACGGCTATGAGACGTTCTGGTCCAATCTCTGATAAAAGTGACCAGTTCGTCTCGTTATCTACACCTAAGTCTTCCAAGGCGTCTCTTTTTGTTTTTTGACAACTTTGACACATCTTTTAGTATTGCCAGTGCTAAAAATCGAATCAAAACTTTTTAGTCGATTCTAAAATTAATTTAAAAGTCAATAGAATCACAAATCGCGTACATAAACGAACAGGAAATAAACTCAAGGAACGGTACATGGGATCCAGCACACATACCCTATTGTTACTCGAGTCGATTCTACACGACTCCTAAATCGATATTACCGATACACCGCGATTACGTATGCAGAACCTCACTTAAGATAATCGAGTAATAAGCTATATCGATATAATGACTCGATCCGGCTCCCGCTTAATTGCAGATTTATTTGCGTTGCGAGAATGATGTAGCTGCCATTTTGTGATAGACGAGATCGGTTGATGGTATCATGGATTCTACACGGTTTTGTATGCACAATGTTGGGTTTTGTTTTGTAGGTTGTTATGTATTAGATCTGATACTTACTAACTTTTAAATAATCGAATGAATTTACTGTACTTCGTTAGCTTGAAATGGTTTTACTTTCACGAAAGTAATTTGTGTTGTTGCTTTTATTGTGATTAGTTTTGTAGATCTTATTCCATATACTAGGTACTAAAAATACAGAATAGTTGTGATTTATCGGGTTTGTTTAAAAATAAATATTTTATGTCACATCTTACGATTTCAGTACCAATCGGTACCTGTGCACAGTATAAAAAACAGTACTATACACCTTTTTGTATGCACCACAATAAAAAAATATAATATAAATAATTACTAACAAAAGTTATGCAATATATTGCTTTAGTTTTGTTGTAAAAGCTCAAATATGAAAATAACTCATGTCGTTGTAAAAATATTAAACAAAAAAAAAAACTTATACTGTCACTTACGGGATATCTTCCGTCATTCTTCATTATTTTGAGCTCCCGATATTAGGCAGTAAAGGCTTAAAATATTAGCAGTAATATAGTAAAGAAGGCCCCAGACGTGTAAACGTGACGTGCATTCGAACGATTCTTAAATCGAAAATGCTATTAAACACTATTTTAAACTTTCACGGTTTAAAACTAAACTTATATTGTCACTAACGGGATATCTTCCGTGATTATTCATTATTTTGAGCAGCGTCGAAATATTGGGAGCTCAAAATAATCAATAATCACGGAAGATATCCAGTAAGGACAGTATACGTTTTGAAAATACAATTATCCTATGGCATTTAAAAAAAATGCAAATAAAACAATTGACGCCTTAAAACGAAGTAAAAAAATATATTGTATCAACGTTGGTGAATATATTCTATTTATCTATCTAAAAATCATATGCCAAACGAATATTTTTAATTTTAAAATATTTCAAATTTACCTTATGTTAACTCTGCACGTTCGTGCTAGGCCCACGGGTCTAGCTGTTTAGGGTGCACCGGATTTACATTTAAAACTATATTTAGTATAACTACTCGTAGAAGCTATTAAAATGCAATGTCTTACTAATAAAACTTATAATGAACTCCACACGACTACATACGATCATTCCCGACCATAATTATTTATTCTGGCCACACCTCCGGGCGGTCATTGCCTTGTGTATGGCAACCTTCTTTTTATTTCGAAGAAAAAAAATCAATCTGTCAAATGATTGACATCGACAAATTCGTAGTTCGAACGCCTTGACATTTCGATTTGCGATTTCGAAATGTGTTCTATTAGTTTTAAGAATAGAGGTATTTTTTCGTTTTCCATAAAAGGAGTGTAATTATTAAGTTTTAATCTTAAACGGCATCTCTTTTGAATTCTGCGACTTATTGTAAATAGGATATGTTTTAAATACAACCATTTGGATAGCACTGTTCGCGTTCACGGGTTCGACTCGTGCACGAAACAAATATTTGTGATTTTGATCTGGATGTTTCTGTAAGGCGCGAATTACACAGAAACGGCGTAAGGTGCGGCGCAGGCGTAGAATTTATAAGGAAACGAAAGAACGTCGTGCCTGCGCCGCGCCGCGTGAGTGTAATTCACGACACATCGCCTACGTACATTTTGTATTCGAATACGTTTTGAAGCGGCATCATGCCTGCGCCGCGCCTTTACCGTACGCCTTTTCTGTGTAATTCGCGCCTAAGAGAGTTTTGTGTTTCATAACGCGCGAGACGCACAAGCGCCTGCCTAGCCCTTTCCCAACTATGTTGGGGTCGGCTTCCAGTCTAACCAGATGCAGCTAAATACCAGCCAGTATTTTATATGGAGCGACTGCCTATCTGACCTCTACATCCCAGTCACTTGGTAACGTGACACCCCTTGGCTAGAAATGAGGGCTAATCATTCTTCAGATTTTGGACGTGCCAAATGTTTAACCTAAAATAAATATTTAGTATGTAGATATTGTATTTTTTTAAACAAACTATTAATAAAAAAAAATTAAAAATATAAGGTATAACGTTAAATACAGTTTTTCTTAAATCTATGCCTAGTTCACCCATGGTTTGTGCCTGAATTAGGTAATCCTGTGTTTCAGGAAATTGGAGGTAACATTAATTGGTTAAATAATCACAAATCTTACTAATCTTATTGATATGTAAAAAGGTGTCTAAAATTATAGTATCTTAACTTAGCTAACTAATTGAATACAAAATTACAACAATGCAAAAAAAAGTAAAATTTAAATGTATGTGTAAATGTAATGTAATGTAAAAAATGTATATGTAAATGTAATGTAATGTAAAAGTATGTGTAAATGTAATGTCCTGTTAAGTATTTTGTGAGTACAATAAATACATGAACAATATTTACTTTAGCACAAGTAAAATTTTTCTGTATCTTCATAGGACACAAAGTAGCAGTAAATATTAGCATTTAAAATGTGACTCGTCATGGCGACATAAGATGTCTGACTTATAAAATTCATCGCGCAAGCATCAAACCCAGGTGTCCCTCCACTCTTACTCTCAAACAATATCGTTTTAAATGTCATACTTTCTCCGTAACATTCGCACCACGCCCCCTTAACGTGAATAAAGACAATGGTATTAGCGATAATTGTATGCCAGCTTAATATTATGTTGTAGTTAGATGAGGGAGTCGGGTATTGCGGGTAATGTCTAGTTTCTTTTTTTTTGTGCAGTTCGATTTTTTTTTTTAAATACCAAGCATTATTTATATACTAACAGAATTTCATTAAATTATTTGAGTACCTAATGCTAAAGAAAGCTTCTTATTTAATTAAAAGGATCAAAAATCCCGACTACAAATTGTATTATGTACTCGATAGGTTTGGTTGAAAAAAAAAAAAATTACGACTTAGCGACGATTTAGCGCCAAAAATCCGCCCTTTTTTATTTTTTTTTCTAAGCACCGATTTATGGACACTTGGTTTTTTCTTGGCAGTCGGGTAAAAACTGCTCCAAGGAGTAGCAGCAGACCTATGTATTTGATATTAATTACAGCTTGATACCTCCACGCGTTCCTAAGAAAAAAGGTCTTGACAGACTGACAACAAAGTGATCCTATAAGGGTTCCGTTTTTGCCGACTGACGTACGGAACCCTAAAAACGTAAATTTCTGAGTACTTAGGAGACAAATTTACCTTGGTATTTATTATATATCACGTAATGGAAAGTGATTTACGGTTAAATGTGGTACAAATTCCTTTAAGGGGTACTTTCACTTCCCCTCAGAAACTCTGAACTAAATCAAATCTTAAAATAAATCTCAGCGACCGACCAAGCTTTTAGTTCTATTTCATTACAGTAGAAGGAACCAGATTGCACAACGAGATAATATACAATCCGATGACCTAACGGTGACCTGATCTTAGCAGCTAATTAAGTGAAGTAACATAAAATGAAAGTGCCATAAAAGCTCGAATTTATTTATCAAACATTTCTCTTTTTTATTTATTTATTTATTTATAGATAGGAGAACCAACAGCTATGACAAATGAATAACAATTATATAGGCAACACAGAGCCAATTACAGGTTCTCACGAGTAAACACAGAAAAGATAGTAGAGATCTTAGGATCACTAGTTAACAAGCACGATACAAATAAAATAAGAGTAATTAGAATAAGATACAATAAGCACTATAAACACTCAGACACCAGGTTAAACATTAATGACACGGGGAAAAAGAAAAAAACTATGCGCTTTTAAAAAAGTTAGCATTCAGCCGAGTGCGTGCTGCATAGGTTTTGGTGGTAAATTTTACGGTCTTACTTTTCGAACAGACGTTACTACAATCTGTCAAATTTATTTAATAGATTTTTAAGTTTAACAACACCAGTGTGAGAAAACCCTGTTGTTTTTTTATGCTTGTTTTACTAAACATTCGAAGACATAATGACATCACAATCTCTCTCCCAGAGAGTGGGCCTGTTTACTAGCAGTAGAAAAGTTACATAACATCACGCTTATAATCCCCGAAGGATTAGGTAGAAGTTTACCTAATAGTGCAATCACATTTCGCCAATTATATTTAAGTCCTATGTAATAAGAGACGATCCTATTGAACTCAAACGCGCACAAATCCAGTCTCCGTGCCTGCTACTTAGCAATTCCTTATAGAAAAATCCAATAACACTTTGCCTGACCTGGGACCCGAACCTAGAACCTCATGCTCAGCAGTCGCGCTTGCGACGCCTAGATCAACGAGGCTATCACGTAGGAAATAATAAATAATAAGTAGATTATGCTATATAATTATATACTTGCTCTAGTGGCCAGGGCCGTTGGGCAGGAAATGGAGTCCTGAAATGGATACCGGGGTTGGGAATGTTTTCTAGTTTTTTCTTCAGGGATATTACATTCGCAGCTCTGAGTCTGGACTTCTACCTGGCTAAGGGCAAAAAGGCTCGCCCCCAATTACAAGAGACTTAAACCAAAGTGGAAATCTGCGAGTCCATTTTCAGATACACCAATGTATGTGGTTTTTTTTGTTGCATATTGCAGTTTGATTAATCTTGATAATAATCTAGCCAGGAACTTATTAAGTTACAATAAAATTATACAACAGTAATTTTGTAACTTGTACTCAATATCATATCCGATTCAATCAATGCAATTCAATGATATAATTCAATTATAACAAAGAGTTTTAACGAATTAATTAATCAATTGATTATTTAAGAACTGTGAATGAGTAGTTTTTTATTACGATTAATTTCAATTATGTAACTTGTGACTTACTGTTACTATTAGGATTAAAGTTTTAAACATTACTAGCTGAAACCGTGGTTATTGTTCGTATCTTTTTTTTTCTGGGATTTTAATGTAATTATCGGTTAATTCCTCAATAGCCCCGCCCCTCTGTTTCGCACAGTTTCACGGCATGTTAAAACATCAAGGTTTCTGTATCATATTCCGATTTAATATTAATTTTACATATAAAAATTTTCGGGATAAATTCTGTAAAATGTGTTCAAAACGGCATCAAACTACATTGTTAAGTTTAAAATAAACCGGCCAAGTGCGAGTTAGACTAGTGCTTGAAGGGTTCTGTACCATCGTAGTAAGGGAGCCCCTTTAATTTTTTTTTGTTGTTATAGCGCCAACAGAAATACATATTTTGAGACAATTTCAACTGTCTACCTATTACGGCTCATGAGATACAGCCCGCTGACAGACAGACAGACGGACGGACGGACAGCGGAGGCTAAGTAGGGTACCATTGGTTACCCTTCGGGTACGGAACCCTAAAAACTACTACGCGGTCTCACCGACAAACACGAAAACTAATTTAATTAATAATATTTTTAGGTGACTTTCTAGCATCATTATGATTTTATGTTCTCATTTCTCGCTTACTCGTTATTTCAATTCGTAACTAACTTTGTATAGTCACCAAAGGATGACTAATAAATAATGACATTATACGTTGTCCAGTGCAGTGCATTGGATAAGGAAAAAACAATATTTAAATTATTTAATATAATAATTATAATTCTGTGCAGGCTGCATGGTAATTCTGTAGATTGCCTCGTTGTCATTGGTCACAAGAGCTAGTACCGCTGAGCAAAAGTATCTTTTTGGGTTCGATTTTCAGGTCGTTTTCCCATCAGTAATTCCTCAGCAGCAGCTAGGAGACGAGAAGAATGCAACTTATAATTTCATCATCATTCTCCTGCCCTTTTCCCAATTCATTTGATCGGCGCAGCATGTCTTCTTCTTCCATACTTCTTTATTACTCGTCATCTCATCAGACACCTCCTTTCTTGCCATATCATCCTTTACACAGTCCATCCATCGTTTCTTTGGTCTTCTTCTACTCTTATACCCATCCATACTCAAAACGAGAAGAATGCAACTGATGAGGCTTAATCAACTATTCAGACAGGATACGTGGAGTATAAGTTGCATAATTCGCTTACTTTGAGTTGCATAGTACGCAGTAACATAAAATTATGAGTTACAAAGTACAGTCAACAAGACTGATGGGTATCTAGGCAGCTGACTTGCAACTTGTGCAATCCTCGTTGTGCATTTGCTGATTAACTAGAAAAAGTATTCAAATACTTCTCTATCAAAGACTCTGAAGATTTCAACATCTTCCGAGAGTAAGGTGATTTAAAAATTATAATTACTAAGGATTTTTGAAGGTCGATGATTCTTTTTTCTTTGTGTAAGTAAATCAATCCATTTTTTTTTTGGCTACACATACGCCAACCTGGAAAGCACTATAATTTTCTTATTTAAAACTTAAAGGGTTCAGAGTGGTCGGGGCTGCGGGACTGTTTGAAAGAGATACCGCGGCCCTGGAACACAAAGGGCAAATAAGGAACATGGATGGGTTGTAGTCAGTAAAAGGCTGACACTTCCCACTCCACCCAGAGCGGGAGGAGTTATTTGATGATTTCCCATCCCAAACAAAAAAAAAAGGGTTCAGAGTGGTTAAGTGCATAGCTGAGAGGAGAGCAAGTGTGATTTATGTATGATGCTTTAAAGTTTTGTGTGTGTTTTTCCTTCTGTATACCAAGCTCTTTTGCCGATTGTACAAACGAAGCTATATTAAATAGTTAATAGTAGGAAATCGTTACGGTATTGGTAGGCGTCACCCCATTACGTGCTGTGTGGGATACCAATAAACTGTTCCAACATCCCGGCAGATTTGTAAGAGGTAGATTAAAAATTATGTTGGAAAGAACATCGACCTTAGTGATTATGAATCACTAGCTTATGCCTGCAGTTTCGCCCGCGTGGAGTTCGATTATTGTCCCAGAAGATCATACAACCGGGATAAAAAGTTTTATATGTGTTAATCTAGGTTATAAACTATCTGTGTGCTAAATTTCATCCAAATCCGTTCAGTAGTTTTTGCGTGAAAGAGTAACAAACATTCATACATCCTAACAAACTTTCGCATTTATAATATTAGTAGGAAGTAGGGTTAGAAGGATTATGATGAAAAATTACGAATACGTGGTAACCGTTTTAGCGCCGATGTCCCTTGCACCCTGTATAGGACATGACATTAATTTAATCTACAACTTGAACTTGACACAACAATAATAACAATATGTAGGCAAATAGGATTCTATAGGCATTGTATTGTATATATATTGTATGTATTACGTGTATTATACTGTATGTATGTAGTTTAGTTTATAAAATTAATTAATTTAAGTTATGAGATGTTCTGTTAATGCACATAGGTATATCCTCTTATGCAAATTTCGCAATCGAAATTTGGTTTGCTGTAAAAAAACCCAATTCTGGGTTAAGCTCGCCATTGTACATAAGCCATGTTATTGCAATTTGTATGTATATTTTTTTGTTTTTTGTGTGCAATAAAGAATAAAGAGGGATAAAGAGAAGAGGGTGACACATTCTTTAAAACGCAAAACCAACTAGAAATTTGACAAAAAGTCATCCACCCAAACTTGCACCGCGACATGAGCTATAATAATTGCGCGGCACATCAAACCGCGTCACACCACGACATTCAGACACCATTGTGTTGTAACTCGTAACGTACTCATTCTATGTTCACGCCTGCTTTATATTGTGACATGTGCAGTATTGTCTCGATCATCGGATGATGTGCTGAGAGTCTGAGCTAATAAGGCCAGTCTTAATATCAATTAGGCTTTTTTTTTTTTTTTTACGGATGGGAAATCATCAAATGACTTCTCCCGCTCTGGGTGGAGTGGGAGGGAGTGTCAGACTCTTACTGACTAAAACCCATCCATGTTCCTTCATTGCCCTTTGTGTTCCAGGGCCACGGTATCTCTTTCGAACAGTCCCGCAGCCCCGGCAGGCATCGGCCCTTGCGGGCCCCTTCTTGGTTGCTGACATCTCTTTGAGGCGCGCGTGGAACACGAACGCGCCGTCGACACGGCCCGTCGTCATAAGACGGACGGACGGTGAGCTAACCCATTACTCACCGTCCACAGGCCCGCGCCTACGGTGGCCGGGAGCCACCACGTGGCCCCCGACGCCCGGTGCTTCGCCCGCGGTGGCTGGGACGTGAGATTCTCTCCCTCTCACGTCCCGCCACCTCCTTCGCTAGCATGACTGCTTCGCAAAAGGAGGTGACGGCTTCCCATTCCCTCTCGCTCCGGACCATGGCCTGAACCAGGGCCGGGAGCGAGAGGTCGCCGCCGCCGATCGCCGCTACGAGGACACGGCGGAGCTCCGCCCAAGCGGGGCAGACCTCCACGGTGTGCGCCACCGTGTCCTCCGGACGATCCTCACAATGATAACACCCGGGCGTTTCCTCCCGCCCGATTCGGTGCAGGAACCTCCCGAAACAACCGTGTCCGGTGAGGACCTGCGTCAGGCGGAAGGTGAGGGCGCCGTGGCGCCTCTCTAGCCACTCCTCAAAGAGGGGACTTATCGCCACTATTGTGGCGTGCCCTGCACTGGGTTGCGACAGTCGCTGTCTCCATGTCGCCATGAGATCGCGTCGGAGGTCTGTCCGCTGAGCGGTGATTTGCCGCGGCAGCGGAGTTTCCCCCCGACGTAGTGCCCCCGCGCGCCATTCATGCAGGCGCGCGAGGACTATCGCCTCCAGATCCCATGGCGGCAATCCGGCTAGGAGGCTCGCCGCCTCGCGGGAGATCGTGCGGTACCCCCGGATCAGCCTTACGGCTACGACCTTTTGGGGCGCGTTCAGGTAGTGCGCGGCACGCCGCTTAATTGAACGCGCCCACACCGGGGCCCCGTAAAGGGCCATGGACCGCACGACCCCCGCGTAGAGCCTACGGCAGGAGGCGTTTGGACCCCTCAGGTTGGGCAAGAGCCGCTTGAAGGCAGCCCCGGCCCGTTCCAGTTTGGGAGCCAAACGTCGGAAGTGCTCAACGAAGTTCCACCGGCTGTCGAGGACGAGTCCTAGGTACTTCAAAGTCGACTCGACGCCGATGGGAACCCCTCCTACCGTCAGCGTGGATCCCGACGGTGGCGCATTCCGAGGCCTATGAAAGCTCATGGCCTCGGACTTGTGCAAGGCCACCTCGAGACCCAATTGCCGGATCCTCTCAACGACTATCGCAACCCCGCGTGTCATCAGTTCGGCCGCCGCCTCGTGCGACCTCCCTTGTGCCAGTACCAGCGTGTCGTCAGCGTAACAGACTACGCTGACGCCGCTAGGGAGGTCGGCGCGCAGCACCCAGTCGTAACCGATGTTCCACAAGGGCGGCCCTAGAACCGACCCCTGTGGAACACCGCACGACATCTCTCGCCGGTTCCATTCTCCGTTGGGACCAGGGTAGATGACATACCTGTCAGACAGGTAGTCCCCGACTACACGACGGAGGTAGGTGGGCACCCGGTGATACCGGAGTTAATTAGGCTTAGAAAAGGTTAGATCATAACTTGAAAGGATTTTTGACGAATTGGAAAGAGATAGAGAAATGAGATTCCTTACTTCTTTATCTCTTTTTCTGGGCTTTGGGAGAAATCTATGAGGAGCTCATGCACGCTAAATAATAACAGCTGCTCGGGTCGACCTTTAGGTTAGCCCGACCTAGGAATCGAACCCAGGACCTCTTGCTCAACAGTCGCGCTTGCGGCCACTAGACCAAGGAGGCAGTATATCTTTCCTATTTCTTTAGAATTTCAATAGTTCCTCTCAAAATACCGTAATTTTCTTTGAATTTCGAATCTTCTTGGCGAGTATGAACGACCACGCACATAATTCGTTTTTTTACGGTGATGTTTAAAATAGTTATGTTTAAGTCCTATGTGATAAAGGGCGAGCCTATTGCCATCAACCGGGTGCATATCCAGAGTCTGTGGCTGCTTCTGAGAAATTGCTAATCGAAAAAACCAATAACACTAAAATTGGTAGCTTATTTTGGCATATATTATTACTAAACAAAAACTCGGTCCCCTTAATCTCGGTCCCGTAAAATATTGAAACCTTGAACACCAAACGGCTATAATAAACCTGCTTATTAACGCCAGGAATTCTTAAGAACTATTTAGCCAAAGATTGCGATCGTTTTTTGTTTCCACCCGTGCGAGACGAACCCTTCCTCTGCGCAGTCGAGTAAAAACAAAAGATTGCCAACAAAAATAATAACAAAATTATACCTTATCGAAGCGAGGGACGATGTTGATGTATTCTGTAAAAAAAAGAAGATTATTTGGTTAAAAAAAGATCTAATTGACTTATTAGAGGTTGGTTTATTGCATTTTCCGTGTTGTTGGGTAATAAAAGTGCAATAATAGGTACATTTTAGTATCGTCTGCAATTAACTTGAAAATATTTCTGGTTGTGACGTGTCTATAGTTGTAAATAAACCGTTTTAAACCAAAATCCGTGGTTTAAAACCCGTTTTAAATTTGTTTAAAATCACGACCACGTGGGCCGTACACAGATTACGAATTACTTTAGAAGGCTAATTGAAATCATTTACCATTTGTATTAATATGTGAAGTCATATATCATACTTATACTACTTTTTAGGATTAGACAGATTGAAAACAATTATGATATTATGCGTGTTTATTAAAATATTACGGCAACGCCGCATTTTTATTTTTCCTCTTGCTAGAGAGAAGAAGAAAATACATTTATTTGGCACATGCCACAAGTTCACAAAAAAAAAACATTTTAAACCATTATTAAACGGCTAAGCATGGTTTTAAATAGTTTTCAACCAAAAAGACGGTTTAAAACCAAATGGTTTAAAACGCTTAAAATCCGTTTTGCATCTATAGACGTCTCTGATTGGCTTAGTAGTCGCTAGCGTGGCTGTTGTATGTAGAAAACTAATTCAATATCCGAGTCTAGTAAAGTGATCAAGCAATCGCGAGTGCTGAGCATGAGGAATTTCATCATAAAGTAGCAGTCACGGAGTCTGGAATTGTGCCCGGTTGATGACAATAGGCTGGCGTCCTATTACATCATCATCTGCCTAGCCTTTTTCCCAACTATATTGGGGTCGACTCCAGTCTAACCGGATGCAGCTGAATACCAGTATTTTACATGGAGCGACTGCCTATCTGACCTCCACAACCCAGTTAGTACTGGGTAATACGATACCCGTTGGTAAGACTGGTTGTCACTTTTTGGGCCCCTGACTATGTCAAAGATCTACAAATGACACCCGGGACCGACGGCTTAACGTGCGAAACTCGGTATGTAATGGGTGGTCACCCATCCACAGACCAACCTAGGCAAGTGTGGCTTAACCTGAAGATCGACCCGAGCGGCTGTTATTATTTAGCCACGAGGTCCTGGCGTCCTATTACATATCACTTAAATATTACTGGCGAAATATGGGTGTACGATTAGGTACACCTTTGCCTAACCCTTCGGGGATTACAAGCGTGATGTTATGTTATAAGATGTAGATATTTTGTGATAACAATCTAAGGGAAAGGCACTTCAACACCACACCATGTACAATGTACATAAAAACTATTACATAAGTAAAACGCCCAAATAACAGGTTACAATATCAAATTATTTTAATAACTTCATTTTTATTCTCTTCATACCATGTTATTGTTGAGATCTTAATCATTTTCTTACGTAATCGAGTTTTGAAATTAAGTTATTTGGTGTTAATGTGGTGATGAAAGTTGGTAGGGATTTATTGGTTTTTAAAGTTTTTGATTGATGTTGGGTAATATTACCCAACATCAATCAAAAACTTTAAACTTAACTAGCTCTAGCATTAACTCTGTCTTAACTAAGCCTTGCTTAACGGGGTATTCCTCAAAGCGCAACTCTTTTAAAGCGCAACCAACTAAACGCAACAAAATTATTCCTCGAAGCGCAACCATTAGTTGCGCTCGCGCAAAATATTATGTTTATTCCTCAAAGCGTAACCATAAAGAAAAATATCGTTAATGAATCCATCATACCCATCTCTATTTTTCATCTTTTTTTGAAACAAAACGTTTATGGAATCGTGTTTCCGAAAGATACAACTAAGAAGTAGTCCTCAACTTTGCTATAATTATATTAACCACAAAGTGAATGCTTCAGTAATATTAAAACGAGAGCCATTCAAAAATCACAATTTAGGGTTATTTTGGCCATCAAAGTAACCTAACACGGTCTCGGGGTGCCCAAGTCCCGAGCTCGCTTCGCTCGCTCTTGCATCCTTGCCACAAAGCCTTGTTTATGATGGTGTGGTATGTAGTGTATTAGGGTAAGGTAGTCGCCCCTCGCAGCACTATTCCAGCTGTACTTAAAACATCAAGAATGTAATTCATTTCCGATCGCTATTTAGCAAATGTATGGATTTCCTAGGAAAAGAGCATATTACAAAATATATCATAGATTTCCTATCTATTATAGGAATTGTTTTGTTTCTCCACGATTGACCACATCCATACCGTGAAGCAGATGATGGAGAAGAGTGCAGAATACAATCGGCCACTGTGTTTAGCCTTCGTCGATTACGAGAAGGCATTCGACAGTGTCGAGCATTGGGCCGTCTTTAACTCTCTCCATCGCTGCCAGATCGACACTCGGTATGTAGACATACTCAGGGAGTTGTACGATGCGGCGACAATGCAGGTCAGATTGCATGAACTCACCGCACCGATTTCGATCAAAAGAGGAGTGCGACAAGGAGATACCATTTCGCCTAAGCTTTTCACTGCTGCCCTGGAAGACGTGATGAAAACACTGAAATGGGACAAAAGTGGTGTAAACATCAATGGTGTCTACTTGTCTCACCTCCGGTTTGCGGATGACCTCGTGTTGTTCGCCGAATCCCTAGAAGACCTTCAATGCATGCTGAAACAACTTTTTGATGCTTCCCTACAAGTTGGCTTAAGAATGAACATGTCCAAGACGAAGGTGATGTCAGGCATTCCGGACGACTCTGTCTCAGCTATTATGGTTGGGAACGAGTGTCTGGAGATGGTTGATCATTATGTTTATCTTGGACATGTTCTATCTTTTGACAAGGAGCATTCCAACAAGGAGATTTCTAGGAGAGTACAGCTCGGATGGGCGGCATTTGGCAAACTAGAACATATTTTTCGGTCCAAAAAGATCCCTCAGTGCCTAAAATCCCGCCTTTTCAACCAATGTGTCCTGCCAACAATAACCTACGGTGCCGAGACATGGACGCTCACAAAGGAGACTGTCCACCGAGTACGAGTGGCACAAAGGGCCATGGAGCGAGCCATGCTCGGCATAACCCTCTTAGATCGAGTGCGTAACACCGAAATCCGCCGTCGGACGAAAGTCTACGATGTCGGGGACCGGGCGGTGCGCCTCAAGTGGACCTGGGCAGGACACCTGGCTAGACGCGGAGATGGCCGATGGAGCAAAGCTTTGACCGAGTGGTGGCCAAGGTTTGGCCAAAGAAATCAGGGCCGTCCTAAAGCTCGTTGGGTTGACGATATCGTCAAAGTCGTGGGAAACACCTGGATACGGGACGCACAGAACCGGGAAGTGTGGCAGAAAAAAGGGGAGGCCTATACCCAGCAGTGGGTGATTCCAGGCTGATGATGATGATGATAGGAATTGTATACATTTCCTAGGAATTGTATACAACGTCGGATTACATACATTTCCGTTAACATACAGGGTGTAAACAGACCCTTCACGAAGCCGTCAACCAAGCATTCTGTACATCAAACTAAGTAACTTTACGCAAAAATTATCGCTGGGAAATGACTTTTTTTTTGGGGTAAAAAATCACGTTTTACGGTAGGACTCAATGTAACGTACTCAAAACATTGTGCTGATGGATGGATTGAATAGTACGGAAGTCGTGGAGGTGTTTAACGTAAAAATCTTACATTAAATTCATGTATTTTAAAAAAAACTTGTGAAAAAGTTGGAACTTTGACCCCCAATATCTCCGTAACTAGAAGGTTCCCAGGTATGGTCTAGAACAAAAAAAAATGATCGCAATGATAGAGAGAACAAATGCCTTTCGGCTTCGTTAAGGGTCTTTTTACACCCTTTATATATACGGCCTCTGTTCTAAAACTAGTGCGTAAAAATGTGGGAGACAAAACAAACTAACCCTTTCAGCTTTGTATGTAGAGGTTGGTAAAGGATAACCTTTACCAACCTCTACATACAAAAACCTACATTTTTTCCTCATCCACAGATTAACTTAATCATTCACAAGTCACAGACCCAATCTCTCACCCATCCCACACCGATGGCTTTCTCTCAACTATACAGGGTCACCCGCGCTATTGAAAGTGAACGCGACCTACATTATGGCTACCTAAGTGCTTATTATTTGATTAGAAGATACTTTATGCGCCGTAATCTTGGTTATGGTTTATGCTAAGTTATTATTACACTAGTGTAGTAAAGTATTAACACCTGTGACATAGTTTGCCAATGCTTTTATGTTTGATAGTAAAGTTGAGCCTTGTAATCGGCTGCTTCCTGCAAAGCCCACAAAGGGACATAAAAAAAAAAACGTAATATTTTATTTACTTTCAACATAACATAATATCACGCCTATAATCCCCGAAGGAGGTGTACCTAATAGTACACCCACATTTCACCAGTTATGTTTAAGTCCCTTGTAATAGCGGGCGAACCTATTGCCATCAACCGGGTCTCAAATTCAGACTGCTACTGAAAAAATCCTGGTAGAAAAACCCAAAAACACGGCCCGACCTGGGAATTAAACTCAGGCCGTCATGCTCAGCAGTTTCGCTTGCGACCACTAGACCAACGAGGCAGTCGATGAATATTGTACTATTATGAGCCTGATGTGTCCCACTGCAGGGCAAAGGCCTCCCTTCCCTCTTTCCATTTGTCTCATTCTTTGGCTATTTGGGCCCAATCCTTTTGACAAGAGTCCAGCTCGTCACGCCATCTCCTTCTGGGCCTACCGCATCGTATTGTTGTAATTAAAAAAAAACGTGATTTTAATTACAGAATTTTATTTCCTAACCACTAATGCAAGAAGATTATGCACTCCAATGACCCCCTAAGCCTATATTAACGACTTTCTCTTAACAAATCGTACAGGGTCATGCATCTAAGTGTTAAGCTATCGAAAGTGAACGTGCCCTGGATATGACAACCGCATTGATCACTATTTGTTTAAGATGTATAGTTTAATACTGGAAGTGGTTACGATTTTTTTCTGTTTTTTTTCTGTTTTTTTTTTGTTTTTTTGTTTAGTTTGGGATGTTTCCACTGATGAAATTAAATGATTCAGTACTATATTTAGCTAATTAATATTAAGACAAAAATATAAATTAATTTGTAAGCTCTCAAATTAGGTAATTTATTTAATATCTGTTAGTCTTTTTTGTTTTAAATATTTTTGATTGGTCATGTTTAAAATACATACAAAAAACGATGATTAATTAATTAAGTAAACTTTGCTTTTATTTGTAAGACTGCAATAATGTTCTTTTTTATATTATGGAAAAAAAAATCTTACAGCTTCACTTGCGTAGGAATTAGAAATTATCGTATGGAATAAAAAGAATCCTATTCAGCTTTTAAAGCGTGAAAATATAATTACAGGCAGACTTTCGTATTTATAATATTAGTACAGAAAATTCGTTTTTTTTCTAAAAACAGTAATTTAGTCATGAAAACAGTCAAGTAGTAGACGTCTCTAAATTATGATCACCTGGCAAAATAAAACTTTTTCACACTTTTTCTCACATCTTCACACCCATAAAACACCATTATTGATATTTTATCATTATGCTAATCACCGCCTAAGGCGAGCCTTTTTACTATTCAATGTTAATCCGAAACAGTGAAAGTGACATGAAATAGTTGTTGACGTTTTTAAATAAATTGTCAGTGAAAGTCAATAAAAAACTGGTATTTAGTTAGTTAAATGTGTTAGAAAGATTTTGTTTGTATGGGCTAGGTTTTGATAGATGGTGATGAATGGACTAATTTCTACATCACTTTTTTGCTTAGTAATAGATCAAAAGAAATGTTTTTTTTTTTAAATTAACCTACTTTTGATCAAGTTCATTATTCTAGTGCTGCATGTTTTTTTTTACGGTTCCGTAGCCAAATTGCTAAAATGGAACCCTTACGGATTCGTCCTGTAGGCTCCTAAAAAGTGATACGAGTATCGTGGTTCAACATAGATTAACTTAGTTTATTAAGTCAATGGTTACTATATTTGCTTCTAAAGTCGCAAAAATTGTGCCTCCTGTAATTTTTAAAATAAGAGGAGGAAAATTCTAAAGAAATGTTTGTATAAATGCAGCAGCAACTTTGTTTTTCATTTACATACTAACTATGAAAAACAATTTTAGTTTTGCTCAGTAAATTGACGTCTCATGAATGAGCGTTAAAGATATTGTAATGATGGTTTTTGGTGCTACGGATCAGACAATTTCACAAATATTTGCCAACAGCGCACTCCTAATAATGTCTAGCGTAACAAAAAAAGTTTTATCTCGACTATACGAATACCATATACTTACGTAAATTAACCATAAAATTAAAACAGTATAATAACAATAACCAAAACTAAACAACTAAAGTGCGCTCAAAACTTCTAACAAACTACGCTCACTCTCAACATACGCACATCTAGTACACATACATCTACGTATCAATCAGTCAAGCCTCACAAATATTAAGAACTGGGTTATATTACATACATACAGCTGTGAGGTTATTATGTGCTCTAAATTAGACCAGTTATAAGTAAGGTTAGGTGCTTATAAAAATCTAATGTGTGTGCATTTTGTAACGATATTCAGCCCTTGGGTAATGTTTGATTTATTGAAACATTATCATTTTGTGCTAAATGCATACTGCTATGATTGGAATGCAATTTTAATGGACTTGAAGTGGGGTTACCTCAATGAAACAGCAGCGGGGTGTGGTTGTGGAGGTGTGTCGTAAACTATGCTCCATCTCCTATCTAAGAGGGTAGCCTCTTAGCCCAAAAACATGTAGCCGAAGTGACCTTTGCGCTGCCACCGACGACGCGGTGGAAGTGACGATGTTTTGGGCTAACAAAATATAAAATTTGTCGTGCCAGCGATACGAAGAAGAAGAAGATGGATTTGAATTACTGTCGTCATACATTGTCATCGTAAGATTTCCTCTGATACTAGAAATTACTAGAAAAACATTCAAACAATGGACGTTTTCGAGATTTGTTAGATATCCAAATAATTTCTTTTTTCCCCGTCGTATTAGGTTAATACTCTTAGTAAGACCAACCTAGGCAAGCGCGGCTTAACCTGAAGATCGACATAAGCGGCTGTTATTATTTAGCCAAGACCTCCTCCAACCAACGCAACCTCCAGTAATCTTATTAAAAACTAGCTGTTCCCCGCGACCTTCGTCCGCGTCAAGTTATTAAAAATACAATTTTCCCCGTTTTTGCAACATTTTTCATTGCTGCTACGCTCCTATTGGTCGTAGCGTGATGATATATAGCCTATAGCCTTCCTCGATAAATGGACTACCCAACACTGAAAGAATCATTCAAATCGGACCAGTAGTTCCAGAGATTAGCGCGTTCAAACAAACAAACAAACAAACAAACAAACAAACAAACCCTGCAGCTTTATAATATTAATATAGTATAGATTAATCGTCTCAATCAAAGTCCCTACCTACCTCACCAACCAACCAAAGCTTCATAATATTAGCACACCTATCTACAATGTCTTATCAATTATTTTCCAAATCAAAAACCACACACATTCACTATAGAAAGGGGTCCAGTTCACATTTTTGACCTCAAATTATAAGAACCATAGGCTCCTATTAAGGCCACTATGGCTATAGACCCTAAGGTCAAAAAGGTCCCTTATTAAGATTAACGTTAGTCGCGGTCTTTGAGTATGAAGATGGGATATAGAGAGAGCTTACGAATCTTACAAAAGGAGGAGTTCGTGGCTAAATAATAACAACCGCTCGGATCGATCTTTAGGTTAAGCTGTGCTTGCCTAGGTTTGTCCGTGGACGGGTGACCACCCTTTTTTTTTTTTTTTTACGGATGGGAAATCATCAAATGACTTCTCCCGCTCTGGGTGGAGTGGGAGGGAGTGTCAGACTCTTACTGACTAAAACCCATCCATGTTCCTTCATTGCCCTTTGTGTTCCAGGGCCATGGTATCTCTTTCGAACAGTCCCGCAGCCCCGGTGACCACCCATTACATAACGAGCTTCCTCCGTGCCTCGGAAAGCACGTTAAGCCGTTGGTCCAGCCAGTCTTACCAAGGGTTATCGTATTACCCAGTACTAACTGGGTTGTGGAGGTCAGATAGGCATTCGCTCCATGTAAAATACTGGTATTCAGCTGAATACGGTTAGACTGGAAGCTGACCCCAACATAGTTGGGAAAAGGCTAGACAGATGATGCTATTGTATTGTATAACGGGCTGGTTTCCGCAACTCCACGTCAAAGCGCGTATTTTGCGCACGCAAAATACGCGCTTTGACGTGGAGTGGCAGATGATGCTATATAGTAATTGTATTTTCGATTAAAAAAATCGACGTATTTACGTGTCGTTTACACCGCGCGCATATATTAGGGCCTTTTTTTTTTGGGATGGGAAATCATCAAATAACCCCCCCCGCTCTGGGTGGAGTGGGAGGGAGTGTCAGACTTTTACTGACTAAAACCCATCCATGTTCCTTCTTTGCCCTTTGTGTTCCAGGGCCGCTATCTCTTTCGAACAGTCTCGCAGACATGTTAGAGCCTCAGTTCAAATGTAAGTGCGCTCTGCAGCTCATTCATACTCAAAACTAAAGTGACCATTAATTTACTAATCGAGTGGAATCGTGTGCCGCACTGAAGGCAAAGACACGCAATTACTATAATAACTATCTCTTTTATTTACTGAGAGATTATAGGGGATATGACCACGTTTTATTACTTGTTAAAATGGTGCTCGCGGCAAGGTTTAGAGTGAATTTCAGAGAGCCCAGAAGTGGGATAGAATACATAACATAACACCACGCCTGTAATCCTCGAAGGGATAGACAGAGGTGTACCTAATACTACCTCCATTTTTCACCAGGTATTTTTAAGTTCCATGTAATAAGGGGCGAGCCTATTGCCATCAACCGGGCCCAAATCTAAACTCCGTGGCTGCTACTGAGAAATTCCTGAAAGAAAAACCCAATATCACTTTGCCCGACCTGGGAATTGAACCCAAGACCTCATGCTCAGCAGTCGCGCTTGCGACCACTAGACCAACGAGGTAGTCAAAGACAGAATAGAAATAGAATTGAATTGAATTTGTGGGATAGAATAGTCTATCAAAAAAAAAAACAAAAAGAGAATGAATTGGTTCCTGGTCTAGTGATGGACGCGGGAAGCAGTTGGTTTTGAGATGCATAGGCCGAGTCATTATGGAATACTTGGAGAAGCTTATATGCAGTTGGCGACTTTCGTCTTAAATGACAACGAATCCAGAACCTAATAATAAGCGATCTAAAATAATTTGCCTTTATTATTTCTCATTTTCATGCAACAATAATAACAAATATTTTTATAATTCGTTTTTAGTTTAATTAATTGTAATTTGATTTAAATTTTCATAGTTCTAATTATTAATTAAATTATAATTTATAAAAAAATATAATTCTTATTATTAATCAATTTATAATTTATAAAAAATTATAATTCTTATTATTAAGTAATTTACTTCCTGATCATTAAACTTTATTGTTAAATAAATTTCAATTATTTGAATGAGAACCCCTTTGTGTGTGTGGCTTTCTCCATTTTTATCCATAAAGAACCTTATGCTTAGCTATCTAGAATCTAGATCAACGAAACAATTACTGGACCAACTGCAACTAAAAACAAGGCCACACCAAGTACTCATTGATTCTGTAGTCAAATACAACCTTTTTAAATGCAGTTCAGCTCATCTGTATTCAGTTCAAGTTCCCATCCCATGCGTCATTAGGTCAGTTCTTCACTACACTAACGTACGACCGACCTCGTTACACACTTGCGGGATCAGTGGGCGTCAAAAACGGTTACTTAGTGACATCTTACCAATTTGGACGGTGCAGAACTAGGATTATACACCGTGACTTTTTAGTCGTCTTACAACGGCAGCCCACTTCATGAATCCAATGTCTACTAAGCATTCATAAAAAACATAGGTATTTATAAGATTTTAATAATTTAAAAATAAATATATTTTTCAGTATTATGACGCATGACGTAGTTAAAACACCCTGTTGTAAGCGATGATCTACTGGACTCGAGCGCTGGGTAGGTATGTTCTCCCGTTTGACACGTAAACATCATTAACAGGATGTTTTATATTTTTTTCTAATGTTTTATTAATTTTCTTTGTACCTATTATGGTGAGTAAAAAAAAAAAACGCGTCTAGAGCTATTTTATGTCGGACACATTGAGTGGACCACCTTTGTAAGACGACTAAAAAGTCACGGTGTATTAGCGAGTGTGTTCGTAGCCTTATATGGGAGGACTAGTTCGTCAAATTACCGATTAATCGGGTGTCGGAATTTTTGTGGTAGAAAAGGAAAAGTTTTGGGTTAGAAAGTCTTGTTACTAAGGATAAGGAATGCCAATATTATTTGTCGCCGACTTTTGAAGTCCTTACAAGATCAAAATACTTTTTATGTTAGTCTATGGCACTTTAGTTCGTAAACGAATGTAGGTATACTGTTTTGTTAACACCTTTTGCGTATTCTTACATAATAATGGGTGGGCAAATACCCTTAACGGAGCTTGAAAGCTTGTTCTCCCCATCATTGCGATCATTTTGTTGTTCTAGACCATACCTGAGAACCTTTTCGTTACGGAGATATTGGAGGTCAAAGTTCCAACTCTTTCACAAGATTTTTTTTAAATACTAGTTTTTAAGGTTATAACTTTACTTTAAATAAGTACCTCCATGACCTGTTTACTACTCAATGCATACATCAGCACAATGTTTTGAGTGCGTTACATTGAATTTTACCGTAAAACGAGACATTTCCCACCAAGTCACGTTTTAAAAAATGATCGCAATGACGGGGAGAACAAGTGCCTTTCGGCTTCGTTAAAGGTATTGCTACACCCATTATAGACGGTTCCATCTTCTGTCCTACCAGCCAGTACTTTAACTATAGCCTCTAATTAGAAAGCATACAAACACAACACGAAGTTTAAGTATGTCGTATAATACATACAATGGCTATACATTCGTACATACAATAAGAATAATTACGTTACCAGTTCGCCCACACGTGTTCTTTATAAGGGGCTATAGAGTATACCCGGTAGACGGTAGACTGCGGTTAATGGGTAAACTGGTATTGTGTTATGGTGTTTGTATTTCGTGGCAAAATAATAACAGCCGATCTGTTGGTTAAGCGGCGCTTGCCTAGGTTGGTCTGTGGATGGGTGACCACTCATTACATACCGAGTTCCTCCGTGCTTCGGAAAGCACGTTAAGCCATTGGTCCCGGCTGTCAGCTATAGATCTTTGACGGTACAGGTAGTCAGTGGCCGAACGTCTGAGAACTAGTCTTACCCAAGGGTTACTGTATTACCCAGTACTAGAAAAGTTCTCTGACAACTTTTTAGACTTATGTATCCTGCTTATGCGCATGAAGTTTCATTAAAATCGGTCGGTCGGTTTGAGCTCTATGGCAAAACTTATTAGTTTTGATAAGCTTTTGTGCAAACACGTGCTGTAAAATGCAAATGTCACTCAAGAGTAAAAGGATCTATAGTACAACGTTGCATGCAGAAGAGTGATGACAAAATCTTCTCAAGACTTTTTAAGATTAAACCCCTATCGATCAATAGATCACAAGTTCCAATCATTATCAAAACCACTTCCACCCATCAATTTCATCACCTCAAAGTATTAATAACAATCTCTTAAGAAATGTCGTCGTCAATTGTTTTAACATCCATTGTTTCGACCGGTCCAGTTTTAGGTTAATCAGTGGTCTGATAGACTCCTTTAAGAGATATCGTGATGGTTGGGACCTTGAAATGGTGGTGATAAGTGGTGCTACCGGTTTAGTGAAGAGTTGTTCTGTGGGTACTTGTTGAGTGTTGGTGTTAGTATTGCCAGTCTTCGTAGGTTTTTTTGTTTTGGCAATGGCATCTAGCAAGTTAACCTGGTTCAGGCTCTCGTCTGCTTAACCGGACTATCCTGTGGGTGCCTGTAGTGTAAGGCCTCCAGCCAGGGCAAAAACGTTTACACGCTAAGGGCACCCGTAAGGCTACCCTCTTACACTACCTGTAACGACTGTCAAAACTCTACAAATAACACCCGGGACCAACGGCTTAACGTGTTTTCCGAGGCACGGAGGAAACTCGGCATGTAATGATGAGTGGTCACTCATACACGGACCAACCTAGGCAAGTGTGGCTTAACCTGAAGATCGACATGAGCGGCTGTAATTATTTAGCCACGAGCTCCTCAATAATTAACAATATTCGTGATATGCCTAAATCGGTAACTTATGATTGTCCAACTGAAAAAACACAATGCCGAGTAAGGCTTCCCCAGTTTTTATCTAATAACGATAAATCGTGATTCCACGTGAGAATCTTCAAGAGCTTCCGTATTAGTAGCTTGTGACATCATAAGAGGCTGCAATGTTGCCATCACCTACTTATGTGGTCAGTTTTCCTTTAGTCGTGACCAGGTTTTAAATTGGCGGTAAAATTGATGTTGCCAGTTAAAGTGGTTTTACCTACTTGGGTAAAATGGCTTCCTTATGAATTGGCGAGAAGGAGCATAACAGTGGACGGAATGGGGGAACAGGATCACTTTTTGTAAAAATAAACATTTTCCTACTGACATTGACAGCTCGGCTGTTTGAATCACTAAGCTGCATTTTAAAATGTTGCAGGGAGAAAAAAACTTGAAATTTAGGGAAAAAAATGAGTATTGATCATCATGCTTCATCACGATGTTTTTTCTTATAAAACCCAAAGGTTGACTGTTAGAGAATGGCTTGTGGCATTAAGTCTGCCTATGTACCATTATTGTATATGAAGTTAAAATAAATAAATAACTATAGTTGCTGCCATTTAAGATGGCAATAGCGGTCATTGCTCTTTCCATAATATCTCTTCATACGAACCAAAACAAATGAACCATGTATCGTTTTTCATTAGAAAAGATGTTGAAGATCACGATAGATGACGATTCAAGACATGAACAGGCTTATTTGTGGATTTCAAAGTTAAGAACTTTAATAAATGTAGGTGGGTCAATGACCGCCATTGCCATCTTAACTGGCAGCAACTAACTAACAACTCATAAATTCGTTCATTCCAGAAAAATATAATCATGTAATTTTTCACAAGAATTCCTTATAGGTACATCATTATAAGAAAGGAGTGCTAAGGTATTTTTGAAAATGTATTCCTCAAAGGGATTACAAGGACGATGTCACTTAGCATGAAAGTTTTTCTTTCGTAGATTTTGCTTATGGGAATATTCAGAAAAACTTGCAATGTTCGTTTTTTTTTGTCTTTTTCCAACTCCCTATTAAAGAACTAAGTCCTTCATCCATCGACCCAATAAGAGCCTCTAAAAACATCGAATCCACTAAGATTAATCGCGTTTTGTTTTTCAACAGAAATAAATCACCTCCTAATAAGTCGTCCCATTATCTGCCTTTTAACAGAATCCACGAAGTAATGGCACAGGCGTGACTCCTCCACTAACACGGCTTCTTAAATAACCCAATTACTATAAATGCTTCCGTATAACTTCGAACATAAACAATGACGTCATCTGAGGAGCTCGTGTTTGTGACGTTGATGTTTGAGGTTAAGCAGCGCTTGCTAAGGTCGGTGTATGGATGGGTGACCACCCATTAAATACTGAGTTCCCTCCGTGATTCAGAAAGGTCGTAAGCACTACTGGTGGGCATTAGGTCCTCGGTTAGTTTCTCAGGTCGGTCAATGTGTTTTTCGGGTTTTCCATCAGAAATTCCTCAGTAGCAGTCATGTTGTTGCGATTTGTGCCCGATTGATGGCAATAGATTCGCCCCTATTTCGAGGAACTTAAACATAACTGGCGAAATGTAAGTGTACTATAATAGGACCTCTGCCTAATTCTTCGGGGATTACAGGCGTTTTGTTATAATATTTTTATAATCTAAAACATCAATAATGACGTCATCTGAAGCACAAATGTTGCCACTAAAATTATTAAAAAAAAAAATTTAGTCACGCGTTCGATTTTCACAAAAAGTTTTTTAAACATCACGCATTGACGACGCGGAAACCACGGAGTTGAAACAAAAAAAAATGGTTACTTAATAGTGATTATTAAATAGTGAAAAAATATACTGGTAGTCATAAGTTTTGAAGGTTAAAGATGATGTTTGATGTTTTTACTAAGTAATTGATACGTAATTGTTATTGCTGAGAATATGTTTCTTTTTTCTTCGTCTTCGTACACTCATTGTGAACGACAAATTGGAACCGAATATCTTACAAGATTTGTAAGGTACACGGATAAGCTCTTTTTATAAGCTTGAGATGTTACTTTTTTTATCTACATAAAATGCTAACTACATTTTATTGAAAATATTAAATTGATGTTTGTTATTTTTGTCATTATTACATAAATACTAAATGGATGTAAATAAAAAAATATGTACATGTCGAATTGAGAACCTCCTTCGTTTGTTTTTCGTTAGTTATTTGTAGTCTGTATAATAATTTAGTGTACCTACATAATAACCATACCTAAATAAATATGTGTTAAAAGGAAAATAATAGTAAAATTATTTTAATGACGGACTCCGCATAGTCTAAACTGTAAGCTGGGTCTAAGATCATGTTTATTTTTTATATTGAAAGTGTGCTCAGGAAGATCTTTTGAAAATTCATGCCCTTAATAGTAATGAAATTAAATTGGGAATGCAATTTTGTCTGAAAGTTCGTCATTTTTGCGGATGTAGAATCCCGTTTATGCTTTAAAATAATAGTTACTACTCACAGCTCTCACAGCTTTTCAGGTGTATATAAAAAAAAAGTTGCCCCGCAGCCGTCGGTCCCGGCTGTCATTTGTAGATATTTGACAATCGTTACAGGAAGTCAGTGGCCCAAAAAGTCTGACAACCAGTCTTCTCAAGGGATATCGTATTACCCAGTGCTAACTGTGTTGTGGAGGTCAGATAGGCAGTCGCTCCATGTAAAATACTGGTATTCAGATGCATCCGGTTAGACTGGAAGCCGACTTCAACATAGTTGGAAAAAGGCTAGGCAGATGATGATAGAAAAAAAGTTTAAAAAAATCATTTACTAAATACCCTTTGCAATAAGTTGCTCTATTCGTTATCATATATTTCCATACATGACTAACTCCCAGGCACTTTGTAATCCACAATGAAGAATCTAGATCGATTGTCTATGATATCATAGTAAATTAGCCATATTTATGCCTAGATTAGACCGGTAAGGAATGCATTGTGTTATAATAATGATGTTTTTAAGTTTTATGAAGTAACATCGGAATTCCATTGAGTCTTACAGCGTAACTAATATTGTTATTATTATGTGGTGTTTATAAATATATGAGAATACTTTTAAACATATTGTGTTGTTTTCCCGTATAAGTCAAAACATTATCACGAGAGCGATGTTATGAAGTATCAAGCCACATATACCTAAAGGGTGTGAAACAACCCTTAACGAAGCCAGAAGGCACTTGTTCTCCCCGTCATTGCGATTTTTTTTTGTTTTAGACCATACCTTGAAACCTTCTTGTTACAGAGATATTGAAGGTAAAAGTTCCAACTTTTTCACAAGTTTATTTTTAATAATAGTTTTTAATCTTATAACCTTACTTTACATGCCTCCATGACCACTGTTCAATGTTCATCCACCAGCACAATGTTTTGAGTGCGTTACATTGAGTCCTACCGTAAAACGTGATTTTACCAGAAAAAAAAGTCGTTTCCCAGCAATATTTTTGCGTACTTAGTTTGATGTACAGAACGCTTGGTTGACGGCTTCGTGAAGGGTTCGTTTATACCCTGTATGAATGTGGAAGTAATAGTCTGTCTGTCAGTCTGTCTGCTCCCTTTTGACACGTAAACGGCCGAATAGATTTGGATTAAATTGGCCCAATGATAGTCTAGGACGTGTGTTGGGACATAGCACACTTTTATTCCGATACGTTCCCCTGGGATAATTTCCGAGCTTCCCGTAGGAGCAACCGAGACCAAAACCTAGTACTTAATATTATTATGTAGAAATAATGCTCTATTTTTCTTTAACACAAATAAACCATCAGGGTTTCCACAGTTTAAAATATTGAAAACGGTGGGTATAATTTTATTCAAAAATTAAAAATCAAAATTGAAATTCACAAGGAAGTCTTTAACTGTATTTAAGCCCCACCATTGCCAATTTACAGCAGAAAAGCTGCAATAAATAAAAATCTCCAAGGAAAACACTTAATAAAAACAATCATCATTTCAACTCCTTTTTTTCACAAACAAAAGCGATGTTATGCAATTATGTACGAAGGCCAAAGCATAAGTAGTCAATACTTAGGTTCATCATTCCTCAAAATCACGACTCGCCAATCAAGGAGTAGGAAATACTATTAATATAATTACGAATATAAATAAAAAGAGGTTTTTTTCCAAACACATTATGTTATACGGTAGTAGGTTTTTGTTTTTTCACGGATTCTTGGATAAAAGAATTGGCAGTTTGATTTTTGTTTTCTTAAAATCGACGGGCGTTTTGAGGAAGCCTTTTGACAGATGACTTAATGTTAAGGCTGCGTTAGACGGATAACGGATGGGAGGGATTTTTGCGAAATGGTTTGAGAGCAGCCTTCTTCTTCGTGCTAGATTTTGAAATAGGCTGACAAAGGGCACTACAAATAATTTTACTATCCGGCAGTCCGATTTCGAGTCCAGTAGATCATCGCTAACAACAGCTACGTGCGTCATAATACTGAATAATATGTTAATTTTTAAATTATTAAAATCTCATAAATACCTATTTTTGTTTTGAATGTTTAGTATACATTGGATACATGAAATGGGCTGCCGTTCTAAGACGACTAAAAAGTCACGGTGTATACTAGTTTGTGCACTATACGTAATTTTACCGTCCGACTTTTACTTTTCCCCAATCTGGACCGTTTAAAAAAAAATCATAAGTAGCTGTAGACATCCGATAGTAGTTAAAATGAATTCTCTCGTCCTGCCTCAATTCATTGTGGTTTATGTAAAATGACCCTGTCAGGTACCTTTCACTTATAAGGGGATGAACCCAAAATTCATTTTGTCTTCTACGTCTGCGCACGTAGAGAGTATGTCTCGTCACGTAAAAAGAACGCTGAGCGACATTGGAGGGGTTGTGTTTGCGCACGTTATACAGCCGCGTCCTGAAGTACTAAGCTATTGTTTTATAACTGTTTCATTGTAGAATACTAATAGGTACTTTACTAGCTACTAAGTACTTTGGAAAAGGCTGGAATAAAAAATTGAGAAAGTTTATTTGAGCGGTCACCGTTCTTTTTACGTGACAGAACCTACGAGTATAATAAAGTAAGCAACTGCCGACGTTCCAAGAAACTCATCGTTCCTAGCGTAATTACACGTGCGTGGCGTGTAGTTTCAAAGAGAGCTACCCTAAACTAAGCAGCATCGATCAGAGTAAAGACGGACAAGTGCACAAGCCAATCACCCGTTTTTTGCATGCCACATCGAATGGATATTGATCGAGATGGAATTAGTCTCAGAGCAAGACCCCCTGCTAGGGCTGCGGGACTGTTCGAAAGAGATACCGCGGCCCTGGAACACAAAGGGCAAAGAAGGAACATGGATGGGTTTTAGTCAATAAAAGTCTGACACTCCCTCCCACTCCACCCAGAGCGGGAGGAGTTATTTGATGATTTGCAATCCGAAAAAAAAAGACCCGCTGCTATTCACTGGCACCATAATAATATTTCATGACATAAAGTAGCTCTCATTGAAAAATAAATCTTACACCATAGGTAATAATGATCACCCAATAAAACTTTTCTCTCTTATAAAGAAAAGCGTAAACAAACTAGTTAGTTGAAACCGGAACCACGGCCGCTGCCTACCCACTAAACAATGGGAACAGCGTTCCACCATCACCGTAGAAATGGAAAACTAGAACTTTCACTTCAAAATACTTTCGTTTAAAGAAACGTAATCTTTAACGCGGTTGCAGCGAGTGAAAATGAAAACTAGAATCGAACGACTTTTTGGTAGAGAAATCCTAATATGCCTCATAATAAATGCGAAAGTAAGTTTGTTTGTTACCTTTTTGAAATTTTGCATATAAGTTGTCAGGTGTAAAGAAACGAACATAAGGCAAACGAATACCTTTCATCCCGAATAAAAGGTAGTGTTGTCCCGAGGAAAACAACATTAACACTTTTTTAAGCTTTCACGGTTTACAACTAAACTTTTCCTTACACTTACGGGATATCTCCCGTGATTGTTCATATCGGGAGCTCAAAATCATGAACAATCACGGAAGATATCCCGTAAGTGACAGTATAAGTGTCATATCGGGAGCTCAAAATAATGAGATTAGATGGCGCCACATGTCTTTCGAATCGTGATTGATTTATATTATTACGAGCAGAGTACAACCGGTTGGCTGTCAAATTCTAAATTAAGGCGAGCGAAGCTGCGGGCAAAAGCTAGTATTAATATAACACAGACCAATCTCTAGGCAAAAGCGGCTTAACCCGAAGATCGTTGCGAGGGGCTATCATCACGAGCTCCTCAGTGTGTCATGATGTTGAACTTACTATTTCAAAAACCGACTCCTCATGTCTGGTTACCTGAAACGTGTGAAAAAGGGCTCAGAAATCGTGGTCAAGCTCAACAGTGACTTTCAATCACAATACACACAAGACAGCTCTAATAATGAAACCGTCAGCCCAAGATATATTTTTGCCAATTTGTTACCCTTTTATTATGAATGTTGCCAGTTTTCTCGGAAACCATTTTGAATGGATTGTCTGCCGGTCGTTTTGTTCGAAATTTATGACCCTTCGAAGTTCCAATAAGTTAAATCTGATTGACAACTTTAAAATTGTGCAATGATGGAGTTGAGCCTTTTGTTGACGACGAAAGGAGGTTAGGTTGAAAATATGTAGCTTTCTAGCTTTTGCCCGCAGCTTCGCTCGCGTTAATTTAGAATTTGGCAGTCAATTCTGCTTGTAATAATATAATTCAATCATGATTCGAAAGACACGTGGCGACATCTATTATCATAACAACGTTATTGTTGTTTTCTTCGTGAACAGTACTTTTTTCGGGGATGAAAAGTACTCTATGTCCGTCTCTGTACACCTGACAACGTATATGCAATATTTCAGGATGATCGGTTCAGTGGTTTAGGCGTGAAAAGGTAACAAACAAACGAACAACAAAAATCAGCTGTTTCCTACGAAAATGTATAGAACAGCCGATTTCTTTTTAAATTAATGTTACTAGCCTGTGTCATCCCTCAGTTGGGCAAATGCCTCTCCCAATGAATTCCAAATTCTTCGATCCAAGGCCAATGTGGGCTACTGGGCGTTGATCCTCTCCAGCTCGTCCCGCCATCTCCTGCGAGGTCTACCGCGTCGCCTTCTGGCTGAGTCAGGGCTCCACATCGTGGTTATTTTGGCCCACATCTCGTCGGACATTTTAAATGACTGATGAAAAAATTATATGTGCACTGTGGCATCATCTGCCTAGTATTTTCCGAACTATGTTGGGGTCGGCTTCCAGTCTAACCGGATGCAGCTGAATACCAGTATTTTACATGGAGCGACTGCCTATCTGACCTCCACAACCCAGTTAGTACTGGGTAATACAATACCCCTTGGTAAGGCTGGTTGTCAGACTTTTTGGGCCACTGAATACCTAACGACTGTCAAAGATCAAAAAATGACAGCCGGGACCAACGGCTTAACGTGCTTTCCGAGGCACGGAGGAAACTCGGTAGTATGTAATGGGCGGTCACCCATCCACAGACCAACCTAGGCAAGCACGGCTTAACCTAAAATCGACCCTAGCGGCTGTTATTATTTAGCCACGAGCTCCTCCTATATGTGCACTGTGGCATTACCGAAAAATTCCTCCTTGTTTCTAGTGTAAGTACCTCTCAAAGAAATTAATACACTCAATAAATGTATCTCCTACCTAAGCCGGATCAATCAACTTCTTCGTCCAATGCAATGCCAAGCCTTATAAACTATCCAACTAGGCCTGTAGGTCAAACAGCCAACAATAAATCACAAACAAACCAATATAATATTAATAACATTTATAATAACAAAAATAAACAATACTCCATACAAGTGGGCGTTTGATCCGTTCAAGGATAAATGTATGGAACAGACAAATTGATTGATGTATCGAAATGTATGATGGTGAGTGATGGATGAACATGCGAATGATCTCATTTGGCCTTAACCATTGTCTAATAATGAGAAATATTATTTCCAGTGTGATAAAAAATTAAATAGTCATTGGGTTTAATTTTGGGGATCAATATGGGTTTGGCGGATGTTTTTTTTTAATATTAAACTAGCTGTTGCCGCGTGAAATTATAATAAAAAAATATAAAAAATCCCCAACATTTTCATTGATGTTCCGCTCCTATTGATCATAGCGTGATGTTATAAAGGGTGACTGGTAATTAGTGACCGATACTTACAAACAACTTTACCAAAGAAACTTTTTTTTTAATACTTTTTATTTTTATCCCAATAACACAACAGCCGAATGAATTACGCGCGCGCGCGCCTGTGACCTATCAGCTGTTTTCATACGAGCGAATTTACGGTACCATAGTATTGTGACTGAACACGGCGTCACGCGGCTATTACTGGTGGTCAAAGGCGTGCGCGCGAATTTCATACGGCTGTTGTGTTATTGTGATTAAAGTGGATGAGTACAAAAAAAAAGTTTCAAATCATAATTGCTTCTATTGAATCATTTGATCGTTTCTAAACAAATAATCGGCCATTTCTTCCTTCTAATTCTATTCAATTTCCATAATCGTCCAATTGGATTCTTTGAAAGACATAATTGCATTGCCGTCCTACATGGTTATATACTGGGTGTATTGATTATATCGCAAAACGAATCAATTCTATGTTATAACCTTCACAATAACTCATGTATGTTGATAAGAATGAACAAAAAGATGGTTTCATATCGATGATTGAAATCTAAAGCGTGTCCGTTCGTCGTGTTATGCCAAATGGTTGCGAAGTGATTGTTTGGTTTCTTTTAACTCGACTACTGCGAAGCCAAGAGGACGGGTCATGATTTTAGCAGTCTATGTGTGTATGTTTGTATTTACATATGTTCCTCCGTAGCGCCTAAACTATTCATCCTTTTTTGATAATTAAGGTGTCAATCGATTCGTTATTATGGCCTGGGTAACATACAAAGTAAGGTTACATCTAGTTCTAGCCGGCTATACCTAGGTGCGGCCGGTAACTATCCTTTTTATTGCTAGGACACACCAACTAGATTAGGTTAGGTTAGGTTAGAACTGAGACCAAACGCTACATCCAAATTGATTGCATTATAACAAACTGCTACCGGCCGCACCTAGGTATAGCCGGCTAGAACTAGGTGTAACCTAACTTTGGCTTTTAGCCGTAACATATAGACGTATAGATTTAGACAAAAGCTTTAAGAACTCAACACCTCCAAACCTTATGAAGCAACAACTCCTTACTCAAAACCGAAACATCAGTAGCAAAAGGTCATAAGTAGACACCACCTTTTCAAGATTTACGATCTTATAGATTCACAACAAGAAGATAATTTCCTATGACTAGACTTTTTTATCGTAAATGTCATCATTCTTATTCGTTTGAAGATTTATTTGTTTGATGTAACGGTGAAAGCCAAAATATTTATAGCTATTTGTATGGTAGTCTAGGAATGGTGATTTGTAAACAAAGGTGTTTTAAAGATGGATGCCTTTAATGGACTATGATATGTTATAGGCATTTTAAGAGACTTTATTGGTGAAGATTGTTGTGAGAGGAGCTCATAGCTAAATAGTAACAGCCGCTCGGGTCGATCTTTAGGTTAAGCCGTGCTTGCCGACATTGATCCTGGGTGTCATTTGTGGATCTTTGACAGTCGTCGTAGTCAGTGGCCCAAAAAGTCTGACAACCAGTCAAGCCACCAAGGGGTATTGTATTACCCAGTACTAATTGGGTTGTGGAGGACACAGGCGGTCGCTCCATGTAAAATACTGGTATTCAGCTGCATCCTGTAGACTGGAAGCCGACCCCAATGTAGTTGAGAAAAGGCTAGGCAGATGATGACAAATTCTTGTTTAAATCAACTCTTATTCAAGATTGGTACTTTGTTAATAACTAACCTTTTTGCAAATAGTAAGTCTTTTTCTATAGGTCTTCAACACGGTACAGTGGTTTAATAACAGAGAGTGTTAACAAAAGCAGGAAACCTTCTAAGTTATTAATTTGATTAGGTATCTTTAGGTATACAGTGTGTTTCAGAAAACTGTAGTCATATAAACCATTTAACTTTCTCCATGGGTCTAACATCGTCAGCGCGAAAAAATATATACAGGGTAGCGCCGACAATACAACATTAAATTAATCTGCATATACCTACCTCATAACGTTTTCAGGCTGCATACAAAAATTCAATCGAATATATCTAGTAGTATAGTCTCAGGACATTATTTCTCATTTTCTACATGATGTAGAATAAAAGGTTAGCACCAACAAGTTCCAGCCCCCGAATCGGTATAGAAAACCATGTTGCCAACTCGCTACATCAAAGAACTTTGCCATATTCGTTTTAAGACGCGAATCAGTGGAAATTATACCTTAAGGTTAGTAAACCAATATTTATAAATGTTGTGTTGTATTTCGTTAACAGTAAGTTTGAAAAAATATTTTTTAAATTTCGATGTTAGGATTTATTTGATAGTTCAAAATATTCCTAAGAACTAGTAGTACCAGTGTTTTCATTTATTGTCGTATTGTCGATGCCACCCTGTATACCCCATTCCCAAAATTTAAATACCTACGCCGCGATCAAAATGTATGAGACAGCTTTTTTCTCGCGATAACGATGTTGGTCCCATACAGAAAGTTTTACAGTTTAATGGTTTGTACCACACCCTCAAATATGACCACAATTTTCAGATACACGCTGTATACATTCAGTCCTTGTTATTTCACAATACACATACGCCATCGCTGAATATTATGAAATTGATACAATTAGTTTAAAAAACAATCGTCTTAATAAATGATGAACAATGCCGTTGTGGACTCTAAATCATTACATAACTATCGGAGAGTGTACTCACTACTCTGCGTTCTTTTGTAAACAAACGACGAGGCATCGCCCACTTTGAAATGCTTTGACAACGTGTAGTGAGAACAGAAAATTAAGTCACTAGAGGTGAGTTTAATGGAACTAAACCAGTGAATGCATATTTCGTCCCCATTGTGTTGACAGGAAAAGGAGCTCGTGGCTAAATAATAACAGCCGCTCGAGTCTATCTTTAGGTTAAGCTAGGCTTGCTCAAGTTGGTCTGTGGATGGGTGATTACCCATTACATGCCGAGTTTCCTCCGTGCCTCGGAAAGACATTAGGCCGTTGGTCCCGGCTGCATTTTTAGATCTTTGACAGTCGTTAGGTAGTCAGTGGCCCAAAAAGTCTGACAACCAGTCTCACCAAGGGGTATCGTAATACTCAGTACTAACTAGGTTGTGGAGGTCAGATAGGCAGTCGCTCCATGTAATACTGGTATTCAGCTGCATCCGGTTAGACTGCAAGCCAGACCTAACATAGTTGGGAAAAGGCTAGACAGATGATGTGTGGACAGGAAAATATTTAAAAAAATTGAGAACGCTTTGAATAGTAAACGGGTCATGGAGTTAAAGTAAAGTTATATAAAAGTGGTATTTAAATAAAAACTTGTGAAAAAATTGGATCTTTGACCTCCGATATCTCCGTAACTAGAAAGGTATGGTTCAGAACAAAAAAATGATCGCAATGACGGGGAGAACAGTGCCATTTGGCTTCTTTAAGGGTATTTTTACACAATTTATTTTAATACATACATCAATGAGGAAGATAAAATTAATGGACCTTCTGCAACCCACCCACCAGTACCTTCACAAGTACATTGCAGCACAGTTACGTCACCATGACGGACAAGACGCGATATCAGTATTAGATTGCACTCAATAAATGATCTGATGCTCACTGCGTCTTGGGTAAGCTTGTTATGTTGAACTAAATTGAAATTATGTTAGTAAATGTACCTTATGTAAGGATTATGTCGTGGCTAAATAATAACAGCCGCTCGGATCAATTGTCAGGTTAAGCCGCGCTTGCCTAAATTGGTCCGTGGATGGATGGCCACCCATTACATACCGAGTTTCCTCCGTGCCTCGCAAGTGAAGCGTTTGGTCCCGGCTGACATTTGTAGATCTTTGACAGTCGTTACAGGTAGATAGTCAGTGGCCTGAAAGCCTGACAACCAGTCTTACCAAGGGATGTCGTATAACCCTGAAAAGGTAGTCATTGTTGACAATACCGAAGGCAGAGAGTACGCGGCCGGTCGCCAACATTATGGTCCGACCAAATAAAAGAAACTACGTCCTCAGCAGGTGGTGATGGCAACTTTGGACCGGAGTCGATGGAGGCAGATTCTCCGTTTAAAGGGGTCCAGTGACCACGATCCTCAGTAATGAGGAACCGATTGAAGAAGAGATCGTATTACCCAGTACTAGCTTGTGGAGGTCAGTTAGGCAGTCGCTCCATGTAAAATACTGGTATTCAGCTGCATCCTGTTAGACTGGAAGCCGACCCCAGCATAGTTGGGAAAGGCTAGGCAGATGAGCTAGCTAGGGAGACAGTACCTGATTTATGACGACAAGGCTACAAACTTTTAATGAAGCTAATTTACTTAATAATCATTTGATTACGACCAATCAAATGCACACAATAATCTCAACGATTTACCCATCCATAGTAAAATTACTCACATTACACAAATTACCTGCTTTAACCGGCGCATACACTGAATACCCGGCACAAGTGATTAATAGTTAATGTTTAGTCTTTACACTAGTAATTAACCTGTCTCCCGAATTGATTGGTTGTACTACCGTTAAGGATTCCTTGCATTACTCGAGGGTATTATGGGTAATGCATAACAGGTGCGAGTCAGTCAAGGTGAATTTGATTACTGGTAATCGATAACCGAATTCTTGAGGACTGACGTCTCGACGGGTGAGAAATTGGTGAAAGATTAAAGGTTTTTCTGGAATTTACATACTTCGGCTTCAACCAACATTTTGAATATCAAACTAAGTAACTCTACACAAAATGATTGCTGGGAAATACTTTTTTGGGGTGAATAATCACGGTCTACGGAAGGACTCAATGTAACGTACTTAAAACATTCTGCTGATGGATGCATTGAATAGTACAGGGGTCATGAACGTCATGGACGTATTTATACTTTTAACACTAAAAACCTTGCATTAAAAAAAAACTTTGTGTGATAGTTGGAACTTTGACCTCCAATATCTTCGTGACTATAAGGTTCCCAGGTTTGGACCAGAACACAAAAAAATCTCAATGACGTGGAGAACGGATCCGTTTCGGCTTCTTTAAGGGTCTTTTGACACCCATTAATAACAATAATCACACATACACACAGCGTTAAAAGCAGTAATTAGTTTAACCAATATCATTTCGCAACACCATAAAAAATACCGTTAGGATTAGCAAATAATAGGTCACCTACATGAAAACTAGATTACGGTCAAGTGCTTAAAACGTTCACTTTCACATGTGCCGATATATAATGTAAACATTGTTATCAGTACAAAATCAGGCTATCTATCAGTCAATTGGAAACTCGTGCTCCGTTTGATACGATAATGTCGGACAGTATAGTGCACTGTCGATTTTCGGTTTACTGGACTGTGACGAATTAAAATTGAATTGTGCGATACCTCTATGGGGTTTATGGATCACGCGAGTTGTGAATTGTTCATTCAGTTAAAAATGTTTGTAACGGGATTGTCTGCTATTTATGTTAGTAGTGTTAATATACATAGATAAATGAAATATAATTTAGTGTTCGTCAACATTGTAACACAGCACTTTTTAATGCATATTTTTAGGTACAATGACATTGCTCTTATGTGGATAAGTAAATGCAATCTTTTATCAATCAGCCCGATTGATGATAATAAAAGTACACAACATAAAAGTACACAAAAGTTCAAAAAAAAAGCTCCATTCACCTTCTTCTTCTTTTTTTAAGTTTCGACGGTACTTTACTACTTATTATTGTTAAGCATTCATAAAACACCGAAAATAAAACTGGTTCGTTTTTTTTTAAATCCAGAAGTTTCTCAAAAAACTTGTACAAAGTAAGACATAAGACTGATGGACTAACAAACTGAAAAAAGACAGCTCAAATAACTGGGTCCCCGTTTATCCAACAAAAAAAGAAGATATTAATCACCAATTTAAATCATGATCAAGTTACTCGACTCGTCCTGTTAAACGAAGCATGAATGATTATTAACATTTCACACAATGATAACGCTTTAGATAAGATTTATTTTCACTAATAATATTTAAAGATACACTTACGATTTCCGTTGGAATTTAAACGTCATCTAAGCTAGGTATCAATATTTTTATTTTAAAAGTATTTTTAATTAGATTCAAATGTCACAGCAAACAAAAAAACTAGACTAAAAAAACGACTAACTAGACTAATAAAAATATTAGAACTAAAATAAAAATCAGTCACGTGGAATTCGCTACCAGAAAGTGGTTTTAGGCATAAGCCAACAGAAAAACCAAAAAAGAACGTATCTATTCCTACAAATAAGTCTCAAGACGTCTCTTCGTGTTTTGCAACCTCACTACGAAACTACTAAACAGGTTGTACAGAAATTTAGCAGATAGGTAGCTTAGTACTTTAAGAAGGACATCATCATCGACCTAGCTTTTTCCCAACTACTAGGTTACTAGTATTTTACATGAAGCGACTGCCTATCTGACCTCGACATCACAGTCTCTGGATAACACGATACCCTTTGGTAAGACTGGTTGTCAGACTTTTGGGTCTTTGTGAAGGACATAGAACCATAAACTTTGGAAATGAGAAAGTATTATTTCACATAGGGTCAAAATAAGTACAGCATAAAAGGTCACATGACTTATTATGACAGTGGCAAGTCCTTACTAACAATATTATAAATGCGAAAGTAAGTTTTTTTGTTTGTTACCTTTTCACGCCTCAACCACTGAACCGATCATACTGAAATTTTGCATATACGTTTTCGGGTGTACAGAAACGGACATTGGGTATCTTTCATCCCGAAAATAACGTCCTTATGATAATAGATGGCGCCACGTGTCTTTCGAATCATGATTGAATTATGTTATTACAAGCAGAGTACAAACCGAATTGATTGTCAAATCCTAAATTAACGCGAGCGAAGCCACGGGCAAAAGCTAGTATAAAATAATTTCACAATTTTCAACATATTTTGAATACCCGAAGGTTTATAGTTCAAAAGGTTTTAAAACAACTGGTCGCAGTACAGTTGCTCAACCGTCGCAATTATCTTCAATAAGAAGGCAAAATTAAGTTTATTTACAGTGAAACACCTGTTAATTGGGCTGACCGATCGAGACTTAATTGCGTTTTTTTTTGCAACGGTTGTGCAATAATTGCTGTCAGAAATGAATTTGTGTTATAATGTTTCTATTATATTGGTGTTGTACGGTTGTTAGGTGTCATTAAATCGATTTTAAAGGGTTGTTACTATACAGGGTGTAAACAGACCCTTCAAGAAGCCGTCAACCAAGCATTCTGTACATCAAACTAAGTAACTTAACGCAAAAATTATTGCTGGGAAACGACTTTTTTTTTTGGGGTCAACATCACGTTTTACTTAAAACTCAATGTAACGCACTCAAAACATTGTGCTGATGGATGGATTGAATAGTACGGGGGTCGTGAAGGTGTTTAAAGTTAAAATCTTGCATTAGAAACATGTATTTAAAAAAAAACTTGTGAAAAAGTTGGAACTTTGACCCCCAATATCTCCGAAACTAGAAGGTTCCCAGGTATGGTCAAGAACAAAAAAATGATCGCAATGACGGGGAGAACAAGTACCTTTCGGCTTCGTTAAGGGTCTTTTTACACCCTTTATAATAGCCTTCATGCATAATAGACATAACACAACATCACACCTTACAAACCCCGAAGGGTTAGGCAGAGGTGTGCCTAACAAGTACACCCACATTTTGCCACTTGTAATTGGGGGCGAGCCTATTGCCATCAACTGAGCACAAATCCAGGCTCAGTGCATGTTGTCAAACATCTAGAAATTACAGCCGAGACCAACGTCTTAACGTGATTTCCGAGGCACGGAGAAAACTCGGTATGCAATGGATGGTTACCCATCCACAGACCGACCTCGGCAAGCGCTGCTTAACCTTAAAGACCGACCCGTGTGCTCCTCCTACTCATATATCTCTCTGAAGACGCACTACATGAATTCTCAAGCCTTAAAAAAAACAAGTGAAAACGCACCAAAAAACCGGTACATCACACAGATTCGAATCTCAAAAAAACCGTATAACTGTAAACGTAAAACCGTCTAGCCACAAAATAGGCGCACTATCGATACTTTATAATTAAATTCTCGCTCAGTTTATTTTTAACTGAAGTGGGTCAAATTGTACGTGACTGAGTGGTTAAACTTAACTGATGGTTAGATAGTTTCGTTTAGATTCGATGTCGGAAAGGAGGTGATGTTTTGATGACTTTGACTTCAGTGAATATTTTTAACGGAGTTTATTTTTTATGGTTTTTCGCAAACGTTTGGGGCAGAAAGAGTATAGAAAATTTAAAATGGTCGTAACAGCGTATGATAGATAAGTCAGTGACAATCTATGATTTTTGCAGACCTAGTAGTAAGACTTGGTCCCGGATAGAGACCAATGAGTACGACGGAATAAAATGAGTAACTTACTAAAGAGCGTTTCCGATTTACAGCATTTCATAAAAACTTTCAAGTCCTTTTTTTTTTCGAAATGACTGAACCGATTTTAATGAAACTTCATACGCATAAGCAGGATATATATGTCTAAAAAGTTTTCAGAGAACATTTTTGAAATAGTGTTACATCTAAATTAGACCCTTTTTTTTTTTTTTTTTTAAAGACATTTATGATAATGTTCTCTGATATTTTTTTTCTTTTTTAACAAAAAAAAGTAGATATCAAATAATGTCAATAAGATTAAACTGTTGCAATGTCACACCTTATGTTAGTCGTTAGTCTGATTGCTCACTTTACTTAGACTTTTAAGTTTTTAGCTTGCAGAGAGAAGAGAAACCATTTTATTTTAAGCATCTATAACAAGAAAAGGAGTTTCCAACCCATTCAACTCATAGAGTATTCGGAAGATGAACAGTTCAATGGTGGTAATCCGCAACAGGCGATGAGTAGCTGACCATGAAGAGCACGTTACAAAGTTTCGTGTACTTGCAAATTAAATCTATTACCACACCAGGTAAGTATGACAATTTCATAATTTTAACCTTCTATCTCTAAACTAGCTAAACAGGTATTTACTATCCTTGCTTACCCCGACATTTTGACCCGACATACATACATAACATATAACATCAAGCTTTAAACCCTGAAGGGTAAGGCAGAGGTGTAAGTATAGGTCCCGTCACGTAAAAAGAACGCTGACAGTTCAAATAAACTTTCTCATTTTTTTTTATTCCAGCCTTTTCCAAAGTACTAAGTAGCTAGTAAAGTACCTATTACGATTCTACAATGAAACAACTATACTTATATTATACAACAATAGCTTAGTACTTTAGGACGCGACTGTATAACGTGCGCAAACACATCCCCTCCACTGTCGCTTACCGTTCTTTTTACGTGACGGGACTTATACCTAATATCCATTTCTGACTAGAACATCTCCATATCGCCAGTTATGTTTAAGTCCCATGTAGTATGGCAAATCTATTTCTATACAGGGTGGTAGGAACACAAATGCGAAAACTAACCACGTTTTCAGTATAATTATCATTCTGAGCCCCCCACAGAGATGCGGCCCTGAAACACAAAGGGCAAAGAAGGAACATGGATGGGTTTTAGTCAGTAAAAGTCTGACACTCCCTTCCACTCCGGGCGGGGGGGGGGGGGTCATTTGATGATTTCCTATACGAAAAAAAAAAGCCCCCCACATTGAAATTTTTCATCGTTTATTAAAAAAAATATGCTGTTCCATACATTTTGACCGTGTAAGTATTGCACTTTTGTACGAAACAGCTGTTTTTTTTTAATAACCGATGAAAAATTTCTATTTTTATGCTCAGAATGATGTACTGAAGACGTGGTAACCATTTCCGCGTCGGTGTCCTTTCCACCCCGTATACCTACCACAAAACCAGACTCCATGACTGCTATTGAGAAATTTTTTATGGAAAAACCCAATAGCACTTTGCCCGACCTGAGAACCAGGACTTCATGATCAGCAGCAGTACCTTAAATTACTTAACCAACGAGGTATACATAAATTTTCCACTGCTAGGCCTCAGACCTCTTCCCTATGGGATGCAATGGGCCATCATCCACCACGCTGGCTGAGGTTGGTGACCTGACATAAGTACCAACAATCCAGACATTCAAATTCTTCAGGACTATTGATCTATTATTCAGTTGCTAAGGATAACCGGGAATTTATGAAAACGGGTCGTGTCAGGAACCAGTGCTCCCGAAGAATAGCGAAGTAATGGGTTTATTTATTTGTTGTTTTGTTTTAGGTTGTAAATGAACACAAACAAGTTTATGGGCAATCAATCTGGCTAACTTCCCGCAGCACGGTTAATGACCATTTTAATACAGAGATGGGATATCTCCTTTATAAACCTTGCTAAGATACCATAAAACGTCAAAATATCTATGAAGAAAGAAATAAAGAAAGAAAAAATATTTATTTGTCGCAGGGACATGACGTGCATACAGACAAAATAAGTTAACAAAATCATAAGCACAACAAAATATTATAAACACAACAGATAGAAACAAAAAAAAAAAGTTACCATCTTTACCACTCAGCATGATGCTGTGCTATGGGGGACCCACAGCACAGAGCTGGTGTTCAGTAGTCACCCGTGAAAAAAACATACGGAACAACAGACGTCATTATTTAACTTTAAGAAACGGATAGTCATAACTACATTGGATGAGACCTTAGTGTATTCTGAGACCATTAATAGTGGGAGAAATAAAATCTCAAATTTCCACCGAATCTACATAGTATCGTAGCAAAAATGTGAAACAGATCACAAGTATTACGTGTAATTTCATCGACAGCTTCGTTTTTAAAATCACATCACACATAGCAATGGTCCTTTGCGGGAAAAGACGCTAGTTTCATCTACCAAATGAAAAAAGAATCACTCAAATCGGACCAGTAATCACGGAGAAACCGGTGTACATACTTGACAAAAAGATGCTAGCCGAATACATAACCACCTCCTTTTTAAGAAGTCGGTTCAAGAAGGGGAAGACCTCCACTATAACACCCCTTATAAAACCCTCCACTACTTTATGCCCAATGACACACATTGAGCACAGGACGGTGTGAATATGTTGATGTCACGCATGTTCGCATTTTTGGAAGTGTATCAAATGCGTAACACAAGTCATAAATGTCAAGCACTCAAATTGGGGCACATGTTGGAGCCGATATGAACCGTATCGGTGCTCGTAAACTGACAAATGACCTAATTGAAAATAACATAACATTACGCCTGTAACCCTCAGAGATTTAGACAGATATGGTGTGCCTAATACTCCTAATAGTATGTCCTATTAGGAGTATTAAGGCACACCATATCTGTCTAAATGTAGGTGTCTACATTTCGACAGTTATGTTTAAGTCACATGTTATAAGGGCCGAGCTTATTGCCAGCAAGTGAGCAGAGATTTAGACACGGCTGCTACTGAGACATTTCTGATGGATGAACTAAATAACACTTTGCCCGACCTGAGAATGGAACCCAGGACCTCATGCTCAAAAAATATCAAGCACTTCTTCTTCTTCTTAGCGTGTCGATGGCAAAAAGTTTAGACCTTATGTTTAGCCCAAAACTCAGCCACGCGAACCCCACTCACTGATGCAGTAAGCATATCATCGAGTGCGCAGGTGATAGGGCATGCGGTGCAAGATGGAAGGTTGGCATTGTCTGTGGGGAGACGCCGCATACGCACCAGGTCTGAGCCGTCCATGAACCCCCTTCTGCAGAGATTGTCTTTGGTCCGGCCGACTTGGGTTCGAAGTTCGAAGTCTGTTTATGGATTTCCAAGTCGGCCGCGGCAATGCGTGCCCAGGTGGAAGGTTCAAACACTTAAATTGGGGCACAAGTTATAGTCGATATGCACCTTATCAGTGCTCATAAACTATCAAAATGACCTAATTGAAATCTGGCGTTATATGATTACGATTGCGACGAAGTAAGTACATAAAATCAGATTGGACCGTGATAAACGTTGATGAATTTACAATAAAATTACTTTTGTTTGAATTCAAATTCGAAAAGAAATAAAATAAATAACGTTATGGCTACTTAAGATTGGTCTAAGTCAGGATCTGGACAAAATAATAATATCAAAAAAACAGGAGTACCATCAATTCACAAAAATTACTAAGGAAAGTCAAAGGGGACTGCCACTTATTGGTGCATCAATTTTCATTTCATATTTTTACAAAGACTTTAAACAAAATTGATAGTAACTTTTCGCTAGCTCAGGGTCCATAACAAAGTTAAAGTTACGGTACCCAATTGTAAAACTTATTAGCAACCTACAAAGACAAATTGACAAAAAGCTTTATAGAAATCAATTACTTCATAAAACTGCAAATTATATCATCGACAAACCTTGGATTTTACAATAAAAACAATTTCGTACGTAGGTGTTAATACTTAGACCAATCAAAATGATTCATACTAATAATAAAGAACACAATATTGACAAAAATCTCATATTACTATGACCATTTGCAATGACACAAATCTTGAGTACACTAACCACAGGCAGGACAAAATAAACCTTAAGCTGGAAGATATACAGGCTGCAATAGTGTGAGACAGAACTGCAGTGAAACTTAAAAGCCTACAGAATAAAGTGAAGGATTCAAAGCAATTGGCCTTTGAACTAAGTATCTAATAATATAATAGTATTTCCGTACAAAGACGCACCTACCACGGTATCAAAAATCGATAGTTAATGCATTATTTTCAAAGTTAAATGGGTTAACCTTGTGATGTTTAACTGTTATTAAACAAAGCCTTCAAAGGAAAATCCTTAAGTTAGTCTTATCTATTAGTCTATCGGTGATAACGGTGATTGAAAAAGTTTTAAAACATTGAACGCATATACAAAGTTTCGAGTACTTGCTATTAACCGTTGAGGAGTCTATAACGAGGTGATCCTGGCTGAAGGATCATGTCATGTCTGTCATAAAAATGTATTGTCAATAGAACCAAAAGTGTGTGCCAAATTTTAGCTCAATCGGAAACCAGGAAGTGGGTCAAATTTAACTTGCAAGATTTGATTACAGACAGATTCCGAGACAGGTGACACTACATAAAACTTTGTAAAAAATAATTGGATTGACATCATTTGCTCCCGAAAATCTTATGTAAGTCCCGTTGGAGTTGTTGTAGAAAAACGAAGTGATTTGAAAACGAAAACGATTACTATTTGTCAATACCCTCTAATTACTAATATATCTTAAGAGTTTGTGGAAAAGGGTGTAAAACTCCTCAATACACCATAGAAAAGGGAGTATCCTCCGACCAGACGGGTATTGTATCTGGTAGGCTACTGTCCGACAGCTGTTATCGGGTTTTTATACATATTAGGTTCTTAACTCGCGGAGAATTCTAATATCACGATTTAGGATTCTGATTTGAGTTCTTTATTTGCATCATAGTCTCTAAGGGGTATCGTATTACCCAGTACTAACTGGGTTGTGGAGGTTAGATAGGCAGTCGCTTCATGTAAAATACTGGTATTCCGCTGCATCCGGTTAGACTGCAAGCCGACACCAATGTAGTTGGAAAAAGGCTAGGCAGATGATGATCTGCGTCATATATGTCGCTGGAGTTATTTTTGTAACATATCTACAGATCTTTGGGTCGAGAAAAGTATCATTCTCAGTATCAACCACCAAGCCTAAATTCTTGTCCAGTTAACGGTGACAGGGTCGCCCCCAATTACACAAAACTTCAACATAATTGGCGAAATATGTGTGTACTATTCCACCACCGCTAACTCCTTTAGAAAACAGAAGCGTGATGTTCCATTCAAAGGAACTTCCTTAAAGGCATTGTTTCCTAAAGCAAGTAAAGGACACTACCCATATTGCACTTTGATGCATGCTCACTGTCTGGTAGGTCAGGTCAACTCAAAGGCTCTTGCCTCAAAAGGCCATTCCTGACGTTGTTCTACAATGTCGGTCTTATGTAATTCTGAACCACGATGTCTGTAATTTTAAAGGGAGCACGATTTTTGAGGTTAGGAAATCTATAGGATTACTAAATCCAATTATTGTTGGATCAGTTATCGGTCCCATCTTGTTTCGAAAATCAAATATCGACTTATAAAATAGCAATTGAAGATGTTCTTTCAGAAATAAGATTATTGACCGTCAAGGAAAGCTAACTCAGAATACGTTAAGTTTTAAAATAACTAACTTAGGAGTTGTAATCCTCATGGATATATAATTGTATTATCTAACCATAAACCAGTGAAAGAACTAGTAGTCTGAGAATGACATATTATGAAATTTAGTTTTGCAACTCGAAATTCTCGAGATTTTTTAGCAAATCATACTTTTAAGAGCAGCATCCTTTTCAAGGTCCAGTTATCCCCCTACCCGCACAAAGCCCGCGTGGTGGAATTTGGCCCACTCGCCCTGTCACAAAGGAGAGTATACTCAGCAGTCTAAACGTTAAGGCTGATAATGCATATTTTCAAGATACTTCTGTCGTAGAATACTCGATATTTTACCATTTAATCATAGTTCTCGTCGTAAGCCTAAGATTATAAAGGAATGTCCAAAGTCTGAGTCATCTGATTTACAATCATTACAAAATTCCTTTTGGCAACAATCGAAGATTCTAGAACCTTTCTAGCATCTATTGTTGATCGATTGTTTTTAGTATCTAATCAATTTCTAAGAATCCTTTCATTGAATTGTTTTGTTCAAGATTAGGAGTTTACGATAGGCCGAAAATGAAATGTTATCACTAAGTAACAGGACTTCCTTAAGATTACCTTGATCTTTGATCACAGCGTGTAGATTATATAATAGTCCTTCTGGTTGTGGTGCAGTAGTTTTAAAGTGTAAGCAATTAATTTCATCACCTTTGCTCCCAAACTGGTGAAAGAAAATTTCGTGAGGAAACTAGCTTGTCCTACAATCAAAAATTCAAAGACAATTGACATTCACCCGCATTGGGTCTGCGTGGTTGATTGTGACTTAGTGTGAAGCTGTTATCAGTGCAAGGCTAAGTTCTTCATTTGAAGATAGAACGAGCATGCTGCTATTATATATGCTTCGTTGGTACAGATCGTTCATCTTAATAGTTGTTTTGTGGCTGCAAAGTTCAAATATTTTTGGCCCAAAATTCAGCTTCTCGAGTTGGGTTCACTGAAGTAGTCATCACGTACACAGGTGCGGCGCAAGATGGATGGTGGGACATTATATTATTTTCTGGTTATTTATAAAGACTCACTCATTAAGATATAGAGTTCTTCAATGGAAGACCTGAAATACTAAAGTGTCTTCTATGACTGTAGGTGCTCATACACAAGGCGTATTCAGAACTTATAACACTGTAGCAGGAGCAATATTCTGAATCACCTCACATATTAAGAACATTAATAAATATCTATGCTTCGCAAAAATCAGCCGATCCTCAGAAAAACCCTTCGTACCACTTCGAGAAAACTACGCAGAATAATTACAAAAAAATCCTAGTGATTCCAACATCGAAACCTCAATGACGCCATTGAAGACCTCAGGTATTCTTGACCTCAAAGTTTCTAGGTAGATTCGTGACTGAAAAATGTTAGTCATTCCAGTATACGCGTAGTTTTTAAATACGGATATTGGATTAGCATAAAAAGATGAGGTGTTTACATGCCTAAGACAAGACCCAATGAGAATATGATGTGGGAAGCGTGAGGTCGTGCAAATACAACTACATGAGTTGCGTCAAGTACTAATATTAATATTCTCATAAAAAATATATAATTCTTTGAAGAGGTTGAAGTGACTAATGAAGCTTGAAATGAATGGGAAGATGAAATAGAATCGTTTGATGGTGAAGTAAATCGTGACCCCAAAATGTCAGAGATCGATCGATATCGTTTCTTAACATACGTATATAACGTGGAATCCCGACACCGACGCACAGACGCTTACTACGTACTCAGTATATCATTCTGAACCCTCCCACCCACATATAAATTTTTCATCGGTGAATAAAAGATAACCAGCTGTTTCCTACAAATGTGCAATTCCTACACGGTCAAAATGTATGGAACGGCAGATTTAAAAAAAATTACCAATGAAAAATTTCTTTGAGGGATGGTTCAGAATGATGCACTGAGTCCATGGTAAGTGTTTGTGCGTCCCGTCCACCCTGTATTCTATGTAAACCTAACTGGACTACCGTATTCTCTTCTTGGAACGAATCATCATCATCATCATCATAACCCTACAGCAGTCCATTGCTGACTATAGGCCTCTCAAGATGATTTAAAACATATTTATGGATTTATACTTTGTCAACAACGTCAATAATCAAGAGGTGAATCGGTTTAACTCGCTCACGTATCACTATCACGAGGAGCTCGTGGCTAAAGAATAATAGTCATTCAGGTATATCTTCAGGTTTAGCTGCGCTTGCTTAGGTTGGTCCGTGGATGGGTGACCACCCATAATATTATACCGACTTGCCTCTGTGCCTCGGAAAGCACTTTAAGCCGTTTGTCGCGACTGTCAATTGTAGATCTTTGAGAGTCGTTACAGATAGTCAGTGGCCTTTTCCCAACTATGTTGGGGTTGACTTCCAGTCTAACCGGATGCAGCTGAATACCAGTATTTTACATGGCGCGATTGCCTATCTGACCTCCACAACCCATTTAGTATTGGGTAATACGATACCCCTTGGTAAGACTGGTTGTTAGACTTTCGGGCTATTGACTACTTGTAACGACTGTCACAGATGTACAAATGACAGCCGGGACCAACGGCTTAACGTACTTTCCGAGGCACGGAGGAAACTCGGTGTGTAATGGGTGGTCACCCATCCACGGACCAAACCAGGCAAGCGCAGCTTAGCCTGAAGATCGACCCGAGCGGCTGTAATTATTTACCCACGGAACCTTTTACTCCGATGATACGAACTGAAAATAATTATGCATTTTTTACATAATAACCAAGCCACAGTAACCCAAAACGGAAACCGTTACATCCTCTCGCACTCTCCGCAAAATAAAATTTAAATTACAAATAACCCGTAAAGTTCATTTCGAAGTACCGTTTATGTAAAACAATGAAAATTGCTATGTATATCATTAGGTATATGAATATGCATGGATCTTGCCTTGACCAATTTGACCGACTTCCTCATACTAGCAATTGTTTTGAATGAGCATTATTTTAAGATGTTCGTGCTTTTTTAAGCCGTGGCCACGCGATACATGTTTTACGACAGCCAATGCGGCACAAGCAAATTCAAGAAATTGAGTGTGAGCAAAAAGGTTATACCATGAGGTACCGCGACACGACTTGTGATTGTGACAAGACATGCGATTGCGACGCGATTTGCGATTTTGATACGATGTAACACACGTGAAGGAAACCAGTTTCAGCCGCGAGTGTTGTCTGATGCAAGTCGCATCGCACGTCAAGTCGCAAGTCGTATCACAGGTCGTGTCGCAAGTCGCATCTTAAGTCGTGTCGCAATTCGCATTACCTGAGGTCGTGAACGGAGCTTAAGATGTTCATGAGCGTAAGATGTTCTTTACCTTTTAGGTTCATCAGAAGCTAAAGTGTTTTTGCTAAGTGCTTCAATTGTTTTTTCGACATGGTACCTACAATTTTTGGTATAGTTCAAGGATTTAATGTATTTTTCTGGTAGGAACTCTTTGCGTGTTTTAGCAAGTTCAAGATATTTTCTACCGTTTATGTTGTGGTATGCAATGTGTGCATTTGGTGGTTCTTCTTCGCTTTTAACAAGTGTGAATGTGTCAAGATCACAGTTGTTAGGCAATTTAAACTTGAATACAACTAACTCATCATCACCTGCCTAGCCTTTTCCCAACTATATTGGGGTCGGCTTCCAGTCTAATCGGATGCAGCGGAATACCAATATTTTACATGGAGCGACTGCCTATCTGACCTCCACAAATACGATACCCCTTGGTAAGACTGGTTGTCAGACTTTTTGGGCCACTGACTACCTAACGACTGTCAAAGATCTACAAATGACACCCGGGACCAACGGCCACACAAGTAACTGTGAAGAAAAATATAGAAATATCAATGTGATGAAATTTAGAATTGCCGATTTGATCTCCCAAAAGGCTCTCAATATTTAGTTTCTAATGTATAAGAGGAGACCTTTCTTTTTGAGATAGTAACAGGCTTGAATATTATCCACTCCAAGAATCAACCGCTGGTAGATCTTGCCCTCTGTGATTCAATTGGACCCAAATAAGTAACAGCAGTGTTGGGCACGCAATTCGCTACCGATCGAAAAACTAGAAACAGAAGTGACAACTTCTTTGTTCCTTGTGAAACACCATCATTCTTCTGCCCTTATCCCAATTTATTTGAGATCGGAGCAGCATGTCTTCTTCTTCCATACTTGTCTATTACTCGTCATCTCGGTCACCTCCTTTCTATCCATATCATCCTTCACAGTCCATCCATCTTTTGATTGTATTCCCTTACATACGCCTGAGACAAACCTATTGTGACTAAAATAGTCCTTTTATTTCTAGAATCAGCGGTTCAATTCGGTGTCTCCACTAGGTTAAACTCGCGAAACGACTCAGTTTTTATTACATATTCAAACATAATGTGTGAAGTTTTAGGTTAAACAATGTCTAACTGTTACGAGCTTCTCATTAGGCTAATTGGCTAAACTATTACACTATGTCATGGTTCTAAATTTTGCTTGTTTTGAAAAAGAAGTTTAGAGTATTGACATTTGAGAGGATATTTAGTGTTTTGGGAGAAAGTTGATGATTGAAATGGGAGTTAATGGGTCAGCTAACAAAGAAAGACGGAAAGGTAATAAATAACTTTTGATAGGAAATTAGTAACTGGGTTGTGTAGGTCAGATAGTCAGTCGCTCCATGAAAAATACTGCTATTCAGCTGCAACCGGATAGACTGGAAGCCAACTTCAAAATAAAAAAGGCAGCGGCAATCAAGATGTTGCGGGATCCGCAGGGAATAGGATTACGCTGTATTCCGCTGAATTGTAGGATCCAATTGCAATCCAACAAAGACCATACCAATTTTACATTAGAAAAATTAAATCATATGAAGCCTTGTATCTACACCAATAGCAAAGGTAAGATATTGTATTTGAGCAAAGCTGACTAGCGGAGCTGACATGATAGTGGATGAACCATGGCTGCCGAAAAATGTATCATAGCTGTTGGAGCAGACAAATTCTTGAGTGGAGACAGCGATAGGCAAGCATAGCGAACTACCCAATCGGGTGTTATAGGCAATTTGAGAAAGTCCTCAGTAATAGTCTGCAACAGACTCAGTTGATTGCTTGAACGTCCGTTTTAGCCTCCAATAGAAGTCTGAATATATTACGTTGGCCTTTAATGCCCAAATTGATCTTCGAAAATACTATTATTAAGTCCAATTTCACGACCAATCCAATAGCATAATCAAAATCCTATTAAATAAATCAGCAGGTCATTGTCAATTCAATTACGATTAATTTGTCATAATTATTTGCTTTCTACTCAACTTTTCATTATCCGTAGAGGACTAAGGAGGTCAATCTGTTAAAGTTAAAGCATTTCTGTTGAATTGATTAAGTCACATAACTGGTTTTTGAATGCTCATATTAATTATACAAATGGAAATCTGTGATTGTTATTTTGTGGTATTGTTAATCTTTGAGTGAATGATAAGGTGACTTATGCAGAGTGGATGGGACATCAGCTCACAAACGAATAACACCCCCACATAAAAAAAATCATCGGTTTAAAAAAAAAAAAACAGTTGTTCCATACATTTTGACCTTGTAGTTATTGAACTTTTGTAGGAAAAGGCAGTTTTTTTCATTCTGAAAACGTGGTATTCGTGTGGGTGTGCAAAAATGTAATGTTTTTGATAGATTAAACAAAAAAAGAGAATAAAGAAAGATAGAAGAAAGGACAGATTTTTGAAGTCAAGCGAGTCGACTGAGATTATTATTTTGGCAAGTAAAGTCGTAGAAATACGAATCGCTTTGCAAACGATCGTCACTTGTTTTCCCTTCCTTCTGGAGGTTATTAAGCCCCGACGCAAAAAGAGGGGTGTTATAAGTTTGACCGCAATGTGTGTCTGTCTCTGGCACCGTAGCACTTAAACGAGTGGACCGATTTGGATGCAGTTTTTTTAAATTGAAAGCTAGTTTCTTGGCGATGGTTCTTAGATACATTTCATCAAAATCGGTGCAGCCGTTTACTAGATATGGGAGATGAAAGTGGGTATTTATCTTTCATCTTTTATTTTTCCGTTGGGGTTTTTTTAAATTTTAAATTTAATTTTTTTATGAAACTAGTTTGGTCTGGGCTCCATTCTTTTCGACGAACAATGCAGTTCTGACTCAGCATCTTATCACAACCGGTAGCATAAGTCAAAGCTTTATCTTTGCACTGAGCATTGTTCTGTATTCGCTATTACTTATTATCTAAAAGCATATGACTGGCAAATAATAATGCTATTATTATCAACGCGCCTTTTATCAGTACGGCGAATAAATTGTCCAGTTTCGTTATTAAGGAAAATAATAATTGTGTACTATTTTTATATTAATATGCAATATTATGCATATTGTACACGTGTAAAACAGTAGTGATTATTATATTGTTTTTTTTCTAAGTTTATCGTGGATATCACTGACATCGGTGAAGGAAAATACCGTGAGGAAACCTGGACTTATCCTATCCTACTAATATTATAAATGGGAAAGTTTGTGAGGATGGATGGATGGATGTTTGTTACTATTTCACGCAAAAACTACTGACCAGATTTGGATGAAATTTGGCACACAGATAGTTTAAAAGCAGGATTAACACAAAGGATACTTTATACTGAGACTACTTTGCTCTCTTTCTAATACTAAAAAGAGTGATGGACATGAATGTTGATGGATGGAGAGGGAGAGGAAGGCCAAAAAAAAGATGGATGCATTGTGTGAGGAATGATATGAAAGAGAAAGGAGTAAATGATGCCGTGAAGACTGACAGGGGAGAATGGAAGAAGAAAACATGTTGCGCCGACCCCAAGTAGAATGGGACAAGGGTAGGAAGATGATGGCTCTCTTTCTAATCACCTTATTCCAAATTCGAATATTCCGTAATCGAAACTTCTTCGAATTCTTATCGAGTTCCTTTTAAAAACTCCTTCAGGCACAACTTTGGCAATCTCTTCAAGGATATACCCTGAAGGTCATGTATGTAAATAAGATATAAAAATTAGTCTATCTTTACTTATCTGATAAATATTGGATATCTTATCCATAAAACGCGAACCTTCAATGTTTTCACCTATTTATCCAAGGGCGGTATTATTTACCAAAACATTCGATATTTTTTACGTTTTTAAGAGGGTCATGGTCAATTCGATTCGAAGACATGTGACATGTTGGTTCACGTGGTGGATAGCGGCCTACTTTCCTTGACAAATACGTGTCCCAGTAGTGGGGACACTATTGGCTGATTTATTTATGGTCACTTCAATACAAGAACGTAGGTATTTAAATGACCATGCGTGAATTGTCCTGCGTGTTGTGTGTTATGTGATTAAAAGCATGCAATAATATTTACAGTTCTAATTCCGCATTAATACACGCTTTGTTTCGTTTAAGCGGAATTGTAACTAAATATTATTGCATAAGATTTATGATGTGGGCTGCTGGGTTGAAGTGAGATTGGGCGGGCCATGTCCATAGAATGTATGAAGACCGATGGGCCAGAGTCGTCACGCAGTGGGTGCCAAAAGACGGGCGTCGTAGCCGAGGGAGGCCTAGAAAACGGTGGCGTGACGACCTAGACGCGTATATATAGCCGCACGGAGAGACCAATGGAAGGCTAGGGAGGCCTTTGCCCTGCAGTGGGATAATAGTGGCTAATAAAACAATAAAAACACATGTATTGTCATAGATTTCCACAACGTCATCATCATTCTCCTGCCGCTATCCCAATCTATTTGGGGTCGGCGCAGCATGTCTTCTTCCATATTTCTATCTACTCAAATGCTTTTGTCAAACACAATGTGACATAACATTTGACACTAGACTTACCGATTAAAGTCTTGATCACCCTTTTAAAACCGGTAAAGCGTGCACACTGGCAGCCATCACTATCTGCCAATGTGACGTCAGAGCGTCGTCGACTAGGGATGCACGATGCTTGCAAATATATCGATACTTCGGATCACAACTATGCGATACGATTCTAGGATTGTTTGAAATGGCTTCGTTCTGATTCTACATAAATATCTGATTGCATCGTATCGTCCTCTGGGAAGAAAAAAATCCCTGTAAGAGTGTAGGCACAATTCCAGGTTTTTTTTGTAATTGACTGTTCAATGCAATTTAAGAGAATGTGGCACAATACGACCCATTCATTCCGATACGAATACTTTTATATCGATCCAAGCATTTTCTTTCTGTTATATCGATATTGTAAAGTATAGGAACGGAGCGTACATCACTATCGTCGACCAATAGCAAGGTGCAGACCATGCAGGTGAGGTTTAATAATTTTAATAAACATAATGTGACAGAATGACGTCACTGAATGCAAACCGTCAAGGCTAGAGTTCGATATTTCAAGTTTGGAAAAGGAACAACTTTTATCATACTGGCCAGTCGAGATTAAAATAAAAAGTATAAAAATATTGTGTCTGTGTGTTTTGTATTATTATTTCTTAGGTTTCTTTTAGCATCACAAAATAAAAAAAAATCATGAAACTCTTTAAGTAGTTCTTCATCATCTGCCCAGCCTTTTTCCCAACTATGTTGGGATCGGCTTCCAGTCTTACCGGATGGACCTGAGTACCAGTATTTTACACGGAGCGACTGCCTGTCTGACCTCCACAACCCACTTACTGGACAATAATGATACCCCTAGTGAGAATGGTAGTACAGACGCCAGAACATCAAGCTTCCCGAAACTGTCAAATTTTCCCAATCAACCTTGAACCTAATGCTTTAGCGATAAAGTTGAAAATCTATTAAAGAAATTTGACAGATTGTAGTAGCTTGATATGCTGGCGTTCTTCTGAATATTTTTCATGAGAGCTTTCACCTCGTCAAGGAGGTATTATACCTTTCTTTGTTATCTTGATTTTCTTACACGTCAAGGGTGTCGATAAGAAGTTTCCCTCTTGCATACCCTCTGAAAGGGAGGGAAAGATGTCAAGAACCACTTTTAGCTTCTTGTAGCTTTTTTACTTAGATACTCTTTCATTTTTGCGTGGATTTGAAATATTTTTTTATGTTACCAGAGATGAAAATAATGTTTGCACTGAGAGATCACATTTGGCGACTAGGGGTAATTTTAAGAGAATCCAACTTCCTACATAATTGGTTGTAAATATGATTCTACAAAGCACTAATTAATGAAAAATCACGGAATAAAACACGTAAACAATATTAAATTACTGAAACCAGTACCTACAAGCAAGCCTAAATTGAAAAGTCAGACATTTTGACAGACGTTTCTGTACCAAGGAGAGCAAACACGCGAAACAAAACTAGTTTTGTGACCGTCAACCTTTTACCCGTTCATTTATTTTTCGTATTTTATTCAAATTTCGAATGTTAGTGTCAAGTTCGAATGCATAATACTAATTTATGATTTGTTTGGTTTTTTTTTTTATTTGAATTGAGCAGTCGTCTTTTGTTTAAGTTTTCGCGGTTTTGCGTCAGTATGTTGGATTTTTTTAAACTTCCTTATTTATTTATTGAATACTTTATTGTTTACCAACATCACATATATAATATAACAAAAAAAAAAACGAGAAACATTTAAAACTAGGGGATGAAATGGGAGGTCTTATGTCACACGGGCATTGACAACAGACAACCTTTAGATTTATATAGACTAAAAGGAACTTTTGAAGGATAAACAGATTTTCTGCTCTAAAAGTTTAAAAAACCGTATTTTTGCTTTGGCTCGGATCGATCTTAAGGTTAAGCCGCGCTTGCCTACGTTGATCCGTGGATGGGTGACCGCCCATTACATACCGAGTTACCTCCGTTCCTCGGAAAGCCGTTGGTTGCGGCTGTCATTTGTACATCTTTGACAGTCGTTACAGGTACAGTGGCCCGAAAGTCCGACAACCAGTCTTACCAAGGGGTATCGTATTACCCAGTACTAACTGGGTTGTGGAGTTCAGATAGGCAGTCGCTCCATGTAAAAACTGATATTCAACTGCAGCTAGTTAGACTGGAAGCCGTTAGACTGGAAGCCGACCCCCCATTACTAACTTGATTAATCAATTAAAATTGATCTCTTACACTATCATAATTCATATCAATCTTGCATAACGTACACCCAACAATTTTTGACAAAGAACTTGTGCAGTTCGAAACCAGTTTGTAAAAAACCTGAAACATATCACCCGTCAGCTGCAACGTGGGACCAGTGCACTTTATAATAACCTCGAGCCAAGCAACGTGACAAGATAATACAAGTGTCACAAACTAAGTCAGATCTTGAATCAAATAGAATGTGAAGCCAGTTCTTCTTCAAGTTGTTCTTCTCCATTATTGAAGATGTTCAATTCACTGACTTTCTTCAAAAAGGAGGAGGTTCTGAAATTGGTTGTATTTTTTTTATGTTTGTTACCTCATAACTCCGTAATTTCTAAACCAATTTGAAAAATACTTTTATATGAGTGAGCGCCTAAAAAGGCGCTATTTTTTTATCAACACCTATAAGGTAAAATAAAAACCGAGGGTCACCCACCGAGGGTTCCTTACTTTGTAGGTACCTACATATACGTACTTTAAATAAAGACTATATTTTTTATGATTTAATTACAAAAAATTTGAATTACTAAATTTGACCCAAGAATAATAAATAAAAAAACAAACGGGGTGAGCTAAATAAAACCGTTTAAAAATGTATAGTTTTCAGATTTCCTATATTTGTAGTATAAGACGATATTACTTGCCAAATTTCATAGTTCAACAGAAAGTACCCTATAAATTTTGATTCCCTTGTGAATGTCGAAATATACTTACGTCTTTTGCGGCTTAAACGGCCGTATCTTTTTTTATACATTAACATAGAAGTATGATTTTTTTCACAGCTTTCAAGGGACTGTAGACCTGAGTATAAAGGGTGTAAAAATACCCTTAACGAAGCCGAAGGGCACTTGTTCTCCCCGTTATTGCGATCATTTTTTTGTTCTAGACCATACCTGGGAACCTTCTAGTTACGGAGATATAGGGGGTCAAAGTTCCAACTTTTTCACAAGTTTTTTTTGAAATACATGTTTCTAATGTATTTTTTTTACTTTAAACACCTTCACGACCCCCGTATTATTCAATCCATCCATCAGCACAATGTTTTGAGTCCGCTACATTGAGTTTTACCGTAAAACGTAATTTTTCACCCCAAAAAAAAAAGTAGTTTCCCAGCAATAATTTTTGCGTAGGGTGACTTAGTTTGATGTACACAATGCTTGGTTGACGGCTTTGTGAGGGGTCTGTTTACACCCCGTATGGTACGATACCTCCATGCGTTCCCGGGATAAAGGGTCTTGACAGACAGACGGACGGCAAAGTGATCCTATAAGGGTTCCGTTTTTTCCTTTTGTGGTTCGGAACCCTAAAACTGCCTAATATGATTAAATTCATGCAGAAAACTAGCACTATGAGAACAAGGGGCAAGCTTTAAAATTGTGTTTAATAATGTTTCGGGTCGGCTTCGTTGATCGGCAAATACTACCGAATCGAAAATCGACCAATGACGATCTGAATAAAATTAAATTCAAAAAACACCCTACGAAAAAATAAAAGATGAAAGATAAATACCCAGTTTCATCCCCCATATCTAGTAAATGGCTGCACCGATTTTGATAAAAACGTATCTAGAAACCATCGCCAAGAAACTAGCTTTCAAATAAAAAAAACTGAATCCAAATCGGTTCACTCGTTTAAGAGCTACGGTGCCAGAGACAGACACACACACACATTGCGGTCAAACTTATAACACACCTCTTTTTGCGTCGGGGGTTACAAATGCAATAAATGACGACTAAAATGAATCAAAATATATTAGATACCTCGTTTATTATGTTTTTTGGAGACAGGTTTTTACCGAAACAGACACTTGCTCATCATCACCATACCAGTCAAACTAGATGGTGATTGTAAAACTAGTCTTAAACTGTTAAAGCCGTTTCTAGGCTCTAAAGTTAGAAACATTTAAGACTATAAAGTATCTCTAATAAGATAATATCTCTGCCGCGCTAGCGATATCAGCAGTAAGTGCAATTTTTGACAAAATGAGTTAAATATTGATCCTGAATCAGCGCAACGAGCTCTACCAGATGTGCTGACAGCTGTTTCAGGGATACCTACTTGAGTGCGAAAGTCGTAACATCGAATTTTGTTTCTTCGAAAACCTTTCGTCGACATCTCTATACTGCGACGCCTTGTTAAATCGACGTCTTGTTACTGCGATATTTCGTTACATCGAAAAACTGTACTGCGAACGATTTTACTGCGTAAATATCATACTGCGAAGCCTTGTTCAATCGACGTCTTGTTACTGCGATGTCATGTTACTTAGGAAAAACTTAGTTCGGACTTAAGGCGATAACCAAGTACATCGATTTAAAAAGCTCGAAGCGCAACCATGATGAAAAATAGAGATGGGTATGATGGATTCATTAACGATATTGTGCTTTGAGGAATAATTTAGTTGCGCTTAGTTGGTTGCGCTTAAAGTTAGTTGCGCTTTGAGCAACACCCCCCGAATTCGATCCCCAAATTGAGCAAAAAGTTTTGAGTTTTTCATTCAGAAATATTCTGTTATTCTATTCCGTGAAAGTCGTTTATGTAGTATGGTAGAGCCTATTGCCATTAACGGGCACACAGACTGGAAAAAACCCAGTACCATTTTGCTCGTCCCGGGGATCGAATCTTAGACTTCATGGTCCGTAGTTAGCAATTGCGATAACTAGACATACGAGGTAATCTTTGGCTTGTTTTATTGACAAAATCAATATTTACACCAGGTGTCTTTTTCTAAAAAATATTTATTAAAGGGTCTAAAAGTACCCTTAACGAAGCCGAAAGGCACCGTCATTGTGATATTTTTTTGTTAAAGAACATACCTGGGAACCTCTTAGTTCCGGAGATATTGGGTGTCAAAGTTCCGACTTTTTCACAAGTTTTTAATGTTATAACTTCACTTTAAATACCTCCACGACCGCCGTACTATTCAAAGCATTTATCAGCACAATGTTTTGAGTGCGTTACATTGATTCCTACCGTAAAACATGATTTTCACCCCCAAAAAAAAAGTGGTTTCCAGCAATCATTTTTACGTAGAATTACTAAGTTTCGATGTACAGAACGCTTGGTTGACGGCTTCGTGAAGGGTCCGTTTACACCCTGTATATTATTATTTTTCTAAGGAAAAAGTTATTTCTACGTAAAAAATACAAAATATCGAAGATCATCATCTGTTTATTTTTTTATTCTCTCCCTGAACTTGAATACTGGCTAGCAGAGTTGATAGGTACCTTACTTATATGGCTTGAAGTTGTATCAAGTTTTTACTTATACATCGGTAGCTAGATATCTGCTCGGTTCTCAAGGGAATATTGGCTTGAAAGAAACCTTTCTTTGAACCAAAATTGCTGTCATTCTAGTGCTTATAGCTACTAAGTTAAAGTCCCATTTTGGTCTAAAAATAATACTATTACGTAAGAATTACTTAATTAAGTTAAAATGTACCATTATACTATCCTATTACTCTATACACTATCAATCAGTTATATAAAAAGGTTTTATAACAATTGCTTACACTACAAAAGAGGCACAATACAATACAGGCCGCAAATAAAATTATAGCTTTATAAAAAAAAAAGATAAACGTCAAATTCAAGTGTCAAAACTTACCGAAACAGCGAAACTTCCTCAGTTTAAAACACAGACACAAAACACAGAACTTTAAAACACATGAGAAACCACTAAGATTCCTGTCAATGCAATGTAACTTTCTACTCTGGCTCAACAACTTTTAAAAACACAAATACACTAGAAATTATAACAAAAACGACTTCCCAAACTCGTATTTTAGTTAGAAAACACGCGTTTTTTGTTCAAAATTAGTTGTTCGTTTTATTTTTTGGTACGTAAAAGTTTTTTTATCGCGGAGCGGGGAGAGACGTGCGGTCTCTCTGAGTGTTGGTTCGCATCTGGCAAAATGCCTGACCTTCGCATAATCAAACGCAGTGGAGTGAAGTTGGCCGTAAACCGGTTTGCTTTAGGCAAAAGTGGTGCTTTTTTCTTTTTGATCCCACTCGCACTTCAGTGTGGAGAAGTTTTTTTTTGGTTTTGTGACTATTATCGAGGTGTGCTGTGTATTGAGAGTAAGTAGAGGTGTTGGTGGGTTTAGTGTTTTTAAAGGAAGAGCTACTTCAAGCTGTTGTTGCTTCTTTTAACTGGGGATGCTAAGCTGTTAGCTGACTTCTTATAATGGTGTTGATGTTAATAAAAGAAGACCTACAGTTTTTTTTAAGATACATGTTAAAGCTTTAAAGTCTAAGGAATGGCAGAATTTCATGTTTAAATGAAACAAAGAGTCAATAAGAGATTTAACAGTAATTTCATAAAGTAATTCGGTTATGGAATTTTGTCTTTAAAAGGTGATCTGTATAATTTTGGAGAAAGTTATTTCTCTATTTCCATTGTATTTCCCTTTATTAGAAGCATAGGATTTTTTCTTCAACGTTAATGTCACATGTTGTTTAACTTTTTAACAGCAACAAAAGATTTATTCCAGAAATCCCCAGTGATATGGGAATATGGCAGTTAATCCTCAATCTTTTAATGAAAATCCCCACGATTTTCATTATTTTTTTATTTTTTTCAGAAATCCCCACTTATTAATTAAACCCAGCATAGTAGACGTTTTTAAATCAAACAAACATCCATGAATCAATACGTTTAATTGAATTAGTAAGTTATTATGTCAATATAATGATAAGTTTTCTTCACAGGTACTGATTAAAACAAAAAAAATCTTCCTCATACAGTAGGCAAATATTGCAAAACGTTGCTTCTATATTTTAGTTTTTTCCCCCAAAAAAGAAACTGGTATTACCCACTATTTTACAAAATTAACTCCTAAACGGATGTGCAATATGCCAGTCTAAAAGATACCGAAACTAGTTTTTTTGTTAACAAACTACTAGATTCCTTTTATCATTAACTAAGAGGTTTCTTTTAATAGGTCACGAATTCACGATGCATGATAAGAAGTGTTAGTAAAAAGATTCTTATGTATAGGAAGATAATTATGATTTATTGTATGTACATAAGTTTGGAGGAGCTCGTGGCTTAATAATAACAGCCGCTCGGGTCGATCTTTAGGTTAAGCCATGCTTGCCTAGGTTGGGCCGTGGATGGGTGACCACCCATTTCATACCGAGTTTCCTCCGTGTCTCGGAAAGCACGTTAAGCCGTTGGTCCCGGCTGTCATTTGTAGATCTTTGACAGTCGTTAGGTAGTCAGTAGCCCAAAAAGTCTGACAACCAGTCTTACCAAGGGGTCTCGTATTACCCAGTACTAACTGGGTTGTGGACGTCCGATAGGCAGTCGCTTCATGTAAAATACTGGTATTCAGCTGCATCCGGTTAGACTGGAAGCCGACTCTAACATAGTTGGGAAAAGGCTAGGCAGATGATGATGTATGTACATAAGTTAGTTTAGAGTAAGGATGGGTTTGCAAAAGTTAAATGTCATTAGGAAATATCAAGGGGATTGCTGATGACTTGATAAACGATGACCATCAAGATAAAGATAAAGCTTTTTTTTTTTTTTTTTTTTTTTTTTCTGTTTAATTTACGTTTTATATTGTGTAGATTTAAGTTTTTTTTTTTTTTAATGTTATTTTTATTTGTTTGTTGTGTGCATCTGTGGCATGTGCTAAATAAATATGTTTTCTTTCTTTCTTTCTTTCTTTCTAAAAATCCTAATGTGCCTATAATTTTACAAACCCGGAACACAACAATGCAATTTTTTTTCTAGCCTTTTCTGTGCTGGGCAAAAGCCTCCCCCATTCCTTCCCGACTCAACCGGTGTTAGTGGAAGTTCCAACCTAGGCAAGCACGGCTTCACCTGAAGATCGATCCGAGCGGCTGGTATTATTTAGCCACGAGTTCCTTATAATAATTAAAAAAGGTACCAATAAATAATGATTAAACTGGGCCTTAAGTTAGTTATTGGTATTGAACTAATATAAGTGTGACCTTCATAATATCCTGGGTTATAACATAGCATAGCATAGCATACAACCTACTTGGCTGTCTAGCTTGACTTCTAAATATGAAGAAGAGCCAACAAGTGAAACCACGTTGCAAAACCAGTTCTCAATAAATGTAAAAGTTCAAATCCGTTTTTGTTTAATCGAGAAAAAAGACAATAGAAGTTCTGCGGGTCATCTTAAATAATAAACGTTTTTTTTATAATGAGACAAGCAAAAAACAATCAATAATTGAGATTCAAGATAGTATAGAACCTTTAATCTTACCTAAGGATGCTGGTATGCCCATTAGGTGCGCTATGGGGCCTTAGAGGTCAGGCGGTCATGTTCAATACTGAGGTATTGGTAGTTTGGTTAGACAAGATGTTCACAGTCGACCCCAAAACGCTTGGTCAAATATTTTACATAGGGTGACTGGTAATTAGTGTCCGATACTTAAACACGTGATTGTAGTCATGATAACAAACAACTTTCCCAAAGAAACATTTTTTTTTTATACACAGACTTTTATAACAATAACACAACAGCCGTATGAAATTCGCCACCCGCCCGCCTGTGACCTATCAGCTGTCCAGCCAGCCCTACCAGCCCTTTAAAGAAAATGTTTCTTTGGGAAAGTTGTTTGTTATCATGACTACAATCAATTAAGTAATCCTTTTACTCGGTCTTCTCACAGAACCACATCTAACAGTATCGCCTTCTATTCATCAGCATACGAATCTAATCCAGGGTTGGTCTTCACGGACGCGTTGAGCATCGTAAGTATAAGCGGTGTACGGGAGGTGGAGCTACAAGTGCGACAAAATGGGACTTGTGACGAAATTAGGAGTTGATAATACCTGTTTTGCCAAATAGTATTATGTTACGATGTAACTGGGTTGTGGAGGTCAGATAGGCAGTCGATCCATGTAAAATACTGGTTTTCAGATGCATATGGGTAGACTGGAAGCCGATTCCAACATAGTTGGGAAAAGGCTAATACAGATGACGATGTTCATGATATTATCAGTTTACAATTGACGCGTCAGACATTTTGAAGTTGAGCTGGAGTTCCCTTGGTAGAAAGAAATATCCTCAATCTAATGGATCCCTGAAACAGTTTGCCTACTGTTGGAGTCAAGCATCAGCTCGTACCTGCGGTCAAGAGTCACTGGAGAATCCACATCACAACACACGGTCACGCGAACCGTATCTACGTATATGCCGTTTATAAGAACAAACTGGTCTTCTAAGAAATATTGCTAAATGATTCAGTAATTTTTCCAATTAGTTCTATAATTAACTGTAAAATGATGAAATCACTCCCGGAACCCCTCAAAAACATAGGAAAGTGCTCCCGGGGAAGTACTACCACCACACCTATATCTGCTCCAAGACCTTGCCTTGTTCCTTGTTCTGACTTTGAACTTTGACTTTTGGTGACGAAGTTAAAACCTGATTTTAAGGAACTCCGAATTCTAATAAAAATAAATCGATCGGCCTTCTTAGAATATTTATTTATAATATGAATCAGATAACAAATTAGAAATAAGCTTTTAAACTTTATGTTGGAGAATTGACGTCCGACAAATCAGATTTTTCAGAAATTACAGAGGACACGGATACGCATATACGTATTTTCCTTAATTTTTGAATAATCTGTTCAGTCGAACTTAGGTTCTCCAATATCTAGAAATATGGAAATATGTTTCCAAAATGGTATTTTCTTATTTATTTTTTTGTACTCTATCACAATGCTGTCCTATTTGACCCAAACCAACCTAGGCAAGCACGGCTTAAACTAAAGATCGACCTGAGCTGCTGTTATTATTAAATCACGAGCTCCTCTTCAAAGGTTTCTTCACCTTCTCCATCCTATTTAACCCAGCCACCTCATCCGTCCAGTTAGCTGTCGGTTGGATGCGCGATCTTCACTCTAAGACACATCATCAGCCTAATCTTTTCCCAACTATGTTAGGATCGGCTTTTAGTCTAACCAAATGCTGCTAAATACCAGTTTTTTACATGGAACGATTGCATAATACCTGACAACACAGGCATGGAGGAAACTCGGAGTCAGCATGTAATGGATGGTCACCCATCCCCGGGCGACTTCACTTTAAGGCTAAACGGTGAGAATAACCATCTCTCCTTCGATAGATATCATCAGCTATTTTAGCTGGCTATGTAATTCTTTGCACTGCTTTCGAACTGATGAAGATATCGTGAGGAAGCCAGCGTATCCCAGATCAAATAATCCGGATACATTTAGACAATGTCCCAGTAGTGGAGAGATATCACTGACTATGCTTGCTAATGCTATGTATCTTTGCAAGCCGGTAAAGCGTTGGAGCTGCCAACGTAGTGAATACGTCGACAGCTACAATGCTTTATCAGATACTTTCATAGTGGCTAAATTTTGTGGTCACGCTTCATAATATAACAATACCTTACCCCGTCCACCTACCGTCCACGTTATCTTATACCGTCTAATCTTCAAATCCGGGGTCTCAAAATTCAAGTCCGCAATTTCGCAATTCCAATCCGAATTACTGGCCACATACATTCGCTTCCTCGTTTAAAAAACAAAAGAACGGAGCGACCAATCGCCTTCTCGGAAACATTCTCAAATGAAATGATTCAGTTTCGGGTTTTTGAACCTGAATGTAAGATATTTAATTAGTCTGAGTGCACACGGGCGATACCAAAGAGACTATACAGAAGTTCAGCTCCAAACAACGAGTGAAAACACTCATACAGACACGCTTCACCTACAGCGAGTGCAAGCGCACTCGTGACATTCGAGATTAGCATTTATTTGTTTGTGTGAAATTAGCTGTTCTGTCCCAAAAGCATACAAAAAAGTGAGTTCTTTCCGCATACGGCTAAGTTTTAAAATATCTTAGGTCGAGATTGATTGATTAAATAAACGTTCTTCTCATTCGTGTCACTGACACGAAAGTAAGTATATTACAAATATTGTATTGGCCCAAAACTTAACCATTTTCACGGTATCGTCAGTAGCAGCGTAGAGGTCACTATATCCGTTTTTTTTTTAACTCAAAGTGCAGGATAGGAAATGAAATAATAAACATCAATTACCACGAATTCTATCTCTATCTAAGATTTGTAAGTAGTCTGACAGTAATGCGACAGTAACAATAATAATTGAGTAGTAGTTAAGTTTGCATCAGTGATTCGTGCAGTAACAATACTAAATGGTGTCTCTCGGCGTTTGGACATAGTTTCTTGCTCTTTGGCGGAACTCCAGAGGGTGTCACTTAGTATGTTGTCCACTGTGTAACTTGTGCTTCCCAGACCCGTTACTTGGGACTCGACAATTAGCAATTTATGACTACTTTTGTTAGCTTGGGTCTTACCTGTTAAAATAAATATAAATGTGTTAATTAATAAAATAAATAAATAAATACTGAGCATAGGTACGTGGGTAACTTTTATATCTCAGTTACTTGAACTTAGCTTATCACAGTTTGAGATTGTCTCCATACAAACGTGTCCATCTGCGCGTTTTAGCTCGATGTAAAGAGCTGACCTTCTGTATCTCTCTATTCCATGGCATACATACTGTAAGACGATTCGGTAAAAGATTTACTGGTACACACGGTGTTTTAATAATATTACGATCTGTACCTGCCTTATTAATGTATGTTTGAATAACGTTTTCAAAAGATTTAGAGATACGGTAAGAGAAAGGTTTTGAAATCTTTATTGGAGAGGTCGAAAGGTAGGAAACGTCTCATTCATCGTCATTAATATTCTCTTACCCTTTTTATGCTGACTCAGGTCATTGCTGGATCAATAGCCTCCCCGTTTTTTTAGATACTCTTTTCTAAACCTCCTCGACCCGAACCACGTACCAGCCCTCGAGGTACATGTCTAGATCCTCTCATTACCTCTCCTTGCCTTGGGACGGCCTCGTTACCCACTGTGTCTGTTGTTTATCATCTGCCTAGCCTTTTCCCAACTATGTTAAGATCGGCTTCCAGTCTAACCGTATGCAGTTGAATATCAGTTTTTACATACATACACAGGTATTTAAAGTAAAGTTATTAAGAACTTGTCAATAAGTTGGAACTTTGACCCCCAATAGCTCCGTAACTAGAAGGTTCCCAGGTATGATCTAGAACAAAAAAAAAGATTACAATGATAATTAGAATAAGACGTACCTTTCGGCTTTGTTAAGGGTCATGTTACACCATTTATAACCTTGTAATCCTCACGGGTTAGTTAGTCCGAGGCACTCCCGAGTCCACTGAGGGTCTGCCACTTTTCACCCTTATATTCTAAGTAATAAGGTTGACAATCGATCGACCGTTATGTTTAAGTCCCACGTTCCAATTGGGGACGAGCCTATTGCAAAAATACCAACAATCCATCCATCGTGTCTTTTAATTGCATATCATTATATGCTATCTTTTTAAAACGCTTCCGGTAAGCCTAATGCCAAATCTTTGTTAGACATAGATTAATTGACAGCTCAGTAACGTAAAATGTCAAGCTTTTGATTGACAACTTTCAATTAGCGTGAAAGGTCAAAAACCTGCAGTTATGTTATCAGATCAAATCTCTTTTTAGGTCCATGAGAACATTCACAAAGTAATGTAAAAGAAAAAAGTAATTAAACATTTTAAAAGAAAACCAAAACTTTGATTAGGGACCCCACAACTCATGCTCTCAAAACTTACAGCGTTTTGTTTCAAAAAAAGAGAGCAAAAGAAATGATTTCAAACCGAAAATAAATCTTTTTTAACTTTGTTTTTTTTGCATATCTTTTATGGTGTGGTTCATTTTTCTCCTTAGTCTAGTGGTGGGAAGTATAAGACAGGGTTAATTTTAGTGGACCTGCCTTCGATTTAGACGAAAAACGGAATTGCACAATATTTCGAAAGGATTGAATATGAAACTCCATACTTCGCTCCAAAACCCAAATAGCTGATGCTGGCTGATGAAATGGAACTGGGCTGGTCACATGGTCTGCCGCATGTCGGAGGAGCAATGGGCAAAAATTACCACTGAGTGGTTACCAAATAGCCGGAAACGACAACGCAGCAGGCCCAGAAGGAGATGGCGGGATGAGCTGGACTCTTTCGCAAAGGATTGGCCTACAATCGCACTAGATCACGAAATGTGGAAGGAGGGAAGGGAGGCCTTTGCCCTGCAGTGGGACAAAATAGGCTTATAATAAATAAATAATAAATGAATATGAAATCAGACTAATGAAATAATCAACGTATTGTCAACATGAGTTGGAACATCTAAGTCATCATCTGCCTAGCCTTTCCCAGGTATGTTGGGGTCGGCTCCAAGTCTAATCGGATGCAGCTGAATACCAGTATTTTACATGGAGCAACTGCCTATCTGACCTCCACAACCCAGTAGGCACTGGGTAATACGATATCTCTTGGTAAGACTGGTGGCCAACTTGTCAGACTTGCGGGCCACTGACTACTTAGCGACTGTCAAAAATCTATAATTGACAGCCGACACCAACATTTTAACGTGCTTTGCGAGGCAAGGAGCAAACTCGGTATGTAATGGTCACCAATCCATGGACCAACCTAAGCAAGCGCGGCTCCTCAGCCTGAATATCAAAGCCAATGTTTTTTCAGGATTATATGACAGTAAAAACATAACAGCTTTGGTGAAATTAAATAAATATGGTTTCATTCTTTTAACTTCACTTCCGGTGATACTCTTAGTTCATTTAGTCTGAGCCTGTCACTCTGGAGACAAAAAAAAACGCAATCAAGTACAAAAATAGCTAAAATACTGAACCGCTCACGGCCATCAAATCAATACATCATAAGTCAATTTCTTCATCAGCTACAAGGCATTCCTTCCCTCCTCAAATCATCTACAAAACACGTTTTCAAAGCCTTTATAAAAGATTTACTGTCAAACTAATAACTTATATCAAAGTGCCAATCACAGAAAGCCAATAAAACTATACAGTAACTGTATAACTGTTATAACACCATAACATTGATTTTATAATCGCACCACATAGTGACGGGCTGCGCAAGAGTTCAAAAACCCTATATAAACTCAAAACCTTTCTTTAAAAGTGTAAATTTATTCAAATTTTAATAAAAAAACGTCTCCTGTGCCTCCATCCTTAACACGACACCGCGAGCGAGAGAGATAGAAATACAATCGGACGTAGGAGTAAAAGAGATGGGTGTATCACTGTCGACTCCCGCTAAAAACCCGTTTAACAATAGCTAAGTCGTATGATGTGATGTGCAAGTGCAACGGTTTTGTAAAAAAAGCATGTCGTTTTTTTTTTCGTTATTTAAAAAAAGAAATTGTTTTGTGTTTACTGTGGTGGCGCTATTTTTAGATAATGTGATGGTGTGAGGTGAACTGACAGCCGAGGATAGACGAGTTTAGCCGAAGTTTTACGAGCTGGGACTACCTAAGCTTGGGGCTTCTGAATGACGAATCTCTATATGTAACTTTATAATGTTGACGTTCATTTTGATATTTTACATTAACATCTTTATTTTTTTTTATCTTATTAATTTTTAATCTTTCGAATTGAATTGACTTTAAGTTTTGACATACTATGACATTGAATATGATTTTTTTTTTTTCCATGTGTAAATAATACAAATAATGCAATCATATTATTGTGGGTGTACTTAAATACGTTAATAACAATATTGTAAGAAATTTGTATTTTAATTTAATAGCAGGGCCCATGTGTATAATCAATTTATTTTTAATTTTTAATAATTTATATGTCAGTTGGCAAAACATAGCGAACAACCTAATTTTTAAGATCTTTTTTGTAATTATTACCTATGTTTATGAATAAATGATTCTGATTTTGATTCTGATTCTGATTCTAATCATTATGTTCTCGTTGCTATGCGAAAGGAACCCAAACCATAGCTCACGATCATTATTGCTTGAAGGAGTAACTGGTTAGCAACACAAAGGCGACTTTACTTAACTGTACAAGTAAGAGGAATGATTGGAAAGGACCTTCAAGGGTCACTGCATTTTTAAAGATGGCTGATTTGGTCAAAGTGGTTTGAAACCTTCGACAGAAGATATGATTAAGCTCGATTTTTAAAAGTTTGAAAACTTAATATGGTATGCCAGTTGTCACAAATGGAACCTGGATGGACCAAAATTTGTTTTTACTCAGGTTAGATTAATGGACTGCCTTGTTGGTCTAGTAGTCGCTAGCACTACTGCTGAGCATAAGGTCCGGGGTTCGATTCTCGAGTCGGGCAAAGTGTCATTGGGTTTTTCCATCAGAAATTTCTCAGTAGCAGCCACGGAGTCTGGATTTACGCCCGGTTGATGGCAATAGGCTCTCCCCCTATTACATGGGACTTAAACATAACTGGCGCAATGTGGGTGTTCTATTAGGTTCACCTCTGCATAACCCTTCGGGGATTTCAGGCGTGATGTTATGTTATGTAGATTAATGGAATTGTCCAGTTCATCGGTTGGTGAGGTCAAGCCAAAAGTCAGTCACTTGCTGAACTGTAGGTTCTGACTTTTCACCGCATTAAGGTAAATTGGAAGGGTCGTGGGGCTTTTAGGACCGGGACCGCGGCCCCGGAATTTTGAAGTTATACTAATAAAAGTATTTTTATAAAACTATAAAATATTTTTTTATTTAAAATGGTAGCCTTCTATTAGAATTCATCATCATCATTTCAGCCGAAAGACGTCCACTGATGCACATAGGCCTCCCCCAAGCATGGGCGTACCCAGCATTTTCTAAGGGGTGGGGCAGAAGTAAATAAACTAAGTAGTAGGAAATTAAAAATGCTTTTAATTTACTAACTGATACGTTTAATTGACTGCAATACACCATTTCAATAATAACCTGCGAGGGTTCTGGCTAAATCTAGCAAAAATTTTGTTTGCAAATGTATGTTGTGCTTCCAGAACCCTCTTTCTATGCACTCTCATCATACAGAGGCCGACAAGACGGTTTTCTGTAATTGTTTACCAAGTTTTTATTTCAATGTGAAAATATTTAATTTTGCCATTATATTAATTTTGCCTAAAAAATCTTAGCTTCGGGTCAGGCAGGGTGGGCAGGGTGGGGCAAGTGCCCCACCCTGCCCCACCGTGAGTACGCCCATGCCCCCAAGTGTCACTACGTCGGGTGATGAAGAAATCGAACTGATAAATAATTTTTTTTTTTTTGTTTTTTTTAACCTAATTTTTTTTTATTAATAACAAGTGAATATTTACATTATATACAAACTATAAATCTATAATACTAAGGAAAAATAAAAATCGGAATCAAAAATAAAAATCAAAACGGTCACAGGGCGTCAAAAAATTCATCCACATCGCTATCAACAGGAAAAGTGCCCAGAAGGCTGGCAGCATTGCCATCCAACGTGGCAATGCTGCCAGCCAATAATAATTTAATTTTTAATAATAATTTAATTTTTAATTGATATAATTATGTATTGTTATTTTATTTTATTGTTACAACTATCCTTTTATAAGTGCTACTAAGTAATATTACCCATTATTTCGTACAGGTACTTGTAATTCAAGCATAGATTATATTAGCTTTTCAGTTAACTGTACTTTAACTTCTTTTTTCTTGTGGTCCCAAAATACTACTCAAAATAATTATTGTATATATTTTGCAAAGTATCCTCCTTCCTAATTTAGTGTTAAAATAAATTTATCTAAAAACGAAAGGTTAGCACATTGGAAATAAAAGGAACAGATGAACAGTACATTTGCAACTTCTTTACATTGTGGCAAAAGGTAACTCTTGTTAGGTTGGAGACATACACGGAATCATGTATTTTATTTAGGAGTTTTTTAAGATACTTTTTAAGATCGAAAGGTGAAGTAGGAGTGAGCTGTCGACGTAGCATAAATGCGTTGGGAGAGATGGGAAACGATCGTTACTCACATATTGCACAGGACAGAGACCATTGGGAGGAGAATGGGGAGGCGTTTGCCCAGCAGTGGGACACTCAAACAGGATAACTGACAAATGCTTGCACTGTCTGGACAGGTCCACTCAAATCTGTGTAGTTTTTTCTTCAAAAGATGGTCTTTTGAAGACGCTTATCTGCATAGTCCTTATGTGAGTTGACCAAGATTATGTCTGGACCTTAAAAGAGACTATCACCTCTGAGTTTGGTTTGGCTGTTTCTTCTCAGCGTAGTCAGGTACGAAACACCAGCCTCATCAAGTTTAAAAAGAGTTGACGTGTAAAAGTGTTTGTAAAAACCTATTTGCATAAAAACAAAAGCGGCCTCCTCTCTCATATGGAGTAGGCCTGTGTCTCAGTAGTGAGAGCATTTTAGGCTGATATACGGGGTGTAAACAGACCCTTCACGAAGCCGTCAACCAAGCATTCTGTACATCAAACTAAGTAATTTTACGCAAAAATTATTGCTGGGAAAAGACTTTTTTTTTGGTGTGAAAAATCACGTTTTACGGTAAAACTCAACATAACGCACTAAAAACATTGTGCTGATGGATGGACTGAATAGTACGGGGGTCGTGAAGGTGTCTAAAGTAAAAATCTTACATTAAAAACATGTATTTAAAAAAAAACTTGTGAAAAAGTTGGAACTTTGACCCCTAATATCTCCGAAACTAGAAGGTTCCCAGGTATGGTCTAGAACAAAAAAATGATCGCAATGACGGGGAGAACAAGTACCTTCGTTAAGGGTCTTCTTATACCCTTTATGCTTTCGCAGCTTAAAGGACAAAAAAGCTAAAAAAATAATTCATGACTCAACAAAAATAAAGGCCCGGTACATCCCCAACTCACATCACAAGCGCGTATGCTAACACTTCTAAGAAACTAAAAGTAAAAGGTACAATAATATGAGTGTGTCTTAACACTTGGAAGGCTCAGAGAAGATTTAAATGAATAATTTATTTAAATAACTTTGAGAGTAGTGTTAGTATGAAAGGTTACAGATGTTGATGCAGCATTCTTTGAGGATGTCGTCATGGGTTAAGTTTTGACCTGGATTTTCTAGCATTTTATTTTATTTATTAACCGACTTCAAAAAGGAGGAGGTTCTCAATTCGGTTGTTGTATTTTTTTTATTTATTTTTTACGTATGTTCGGGCATAACTCGTTCATAAATAGACGGATTTGCAAAATTCTTTTTTTGATCAAAAGGGGTTTATTTCGAAATGGTCCCATTCAAATTTCATATATATCTGATTATGAGTTTCGGAGATAGACAACGGAACTCTTCAAAATATGATAGCAAATCAACCGCGATTGCTGCTGTCGCATAAAGAAATGTATTGTTAACAATGTAAAAAAATGCATAGCAAATATTTGTATAGGATATTACAACTAAAAATGAAAAAATAAAAAACTTTTAACAAAAAATAAAATCGACTTCAAAAACACAAAAAAAGTGAAAAATTACTTTAGCTTCAGAAGTCGGTGACAAAAAACTAAATCAAACAAACAAAAGTCACCTACTTCTGAAGCTAAAGTTATTTTTCACTTTTTTTGTGTTTTTGAAGTCGGTTTTATTTTTTGTTAAAAGTTATTTATTTAACTTACAAACTATCATTACAGGTAATCTTAAACCTCATTCGATAATGTGGCTATCACTCTTATTCCTAATACTGGTCCATTCTCCATCTACTATTTAACAAAGGAGGCATGGCCTAATACCTTATTACCTTACTTCTTAAAGTGATACATATAATAATACCAGCCTGTTACTGTCCCACTGCTGGGCAAAGGCCTCTTCTCATACAGAGAAGGCACGAGCATTGATCACCACGCTTGCTCAAGACGGGTTGGCGATTTCAGACTTATATTAATTATAAGTCCTGGTTTCCTCACGATGTTTTCCTTCACCGATGTCTGTGATGTCCAAGATAAACTTAGAAAGTACATATGAATTGATAAAGTCACATTGGTACTTGCCCGGATTTGAACCCACAACCTCATGCATGAGAGGCGAGGCCTTAACCTCTGGGCCATCACAAGATCATACATACATATAAACATATACATACATATCTGATACATATATATATAAGAAATATTATAGATATAGCTATGATCAATGACTCAACAGTTCAGCACAGTGGAGAGTTGAGCTTTGCTGAATAAAGCTCTCAGAGTATGGCTACGGTACAATCTATACTAATATTATTAAGCTGAAGAGTTTGTTTGGTTGAACGTGCTAATCTCAGGAACCACTGGTTAGAATTGATAAAATCTTTTAGGTTTGGACAGCCCATTTATCGAGGAAGCCTATAAGCTATATAACATTACGCTACGACCAATACGAGCTGAGCATGAGTCCTCTCTCTCATAAGTAACGCAGACGAAGTTGCGCGGGTCAGCTAGTACATAATAAAAATCAAAGTATGCATTTCGTTTAGTATGACACAATGATGACTATTAGAAATTTTCTCCATGTTTCTGGTGGACTAGTCAAAGTCTTTATTTGTGTGAATTTTGGTGATACAGTAGGTCTCATAGTTAGGTTATGGTAACTCAAAAACCTAATCTACTAGAGAGAGTATTAACACATAGGTCTTCAACTAAATCGTCTAGGAACAAAACACGGTTGCAAAAATATGAAAATCCTTTTTATTCGTGCTGTCTTACTCCTCCATTCCTTCTAATCCTGTAATATCCTCTCACTACTTGAGGAAACCAGAACCAGAGTTGTCGACATAGCTCACACAATAAGTAAGCTGAAGTGGCACTGAGCCGGCCATATTAGTCGTAGAACAAAGGACCGTTGGGGTAGATGTGTTCTTGAGAAGAGACGAGCGAATCGGCAAGCGTAAGGTGGGACGCCCTCAGGCTCGGTGGAGCGATGATCTTCGTGCAGGGTGGTTGGTAGCAACTGGATGAGAGTTGCAGAGAATCGAGTTGAGTGGCGTGTGATTGAGGAAGGTTAGGTCCAGCAGTGGACTGTTGAAGGCTAATGATGATGATGACTTGAGGAAGAAAAAACCACTAAGAAAAAATTACAAACATATCATAATGCCTTTATTTGCTGCAGGACTGTTCGAATGATACCGCGGCCCTGGAACACAAAGGGCAAAGAAGGAACATGGATGGGTTTTAGTCAGTATAAGTCTGACACTCCCTTCCACTCCGCCCAGAGGGGGGCGGGTCATTAGATGATTTTCCATCGGAAAATAAATATATATACAAGGTGTCAACAGACCCTTCACGAAGCCGTCAACCAAGCATTCTATACACCAAACTAAGTAACTCTGCGCAAAAATAATTGCTGGGAAACGACTTTTTTTTTGGGGTAAAAAAATCACGTTTTACAGTAAAACTCAATGTAACGCACTCAAAACTTAGTGCTGATGGATGCTTTGAATAGTAAACAGGTCATGGAGTTAATGAATGTAAAGTTAAAACCTTTAAAACTGATATTTTTAAAAAAACTTATGAAAAAATTGGCACTTTGACCTCCAATATCTCCGTAACTAGAAGCAATGTCGAGGGGGTCTTTTTACACCCTTTATATACCTTTATTACCCAAAGGGTAAAGGGTTCCTACAGTACACCCCCATTTCGCCAGTTTAGTTTAATTTAAAAGTGGGCCAGTTGCTCCCAACCGAACACAAATCAAGTCCCCACTTTGGTCATCCATTTTATTTCTAGAAAAGAGGATTCCCAATTTGAAACTATTAATAGGTCTATGGTTCCCTGTACATTATCTAAAGGTGCCTGCTAATTAGTAACCGCGGCGCTGTTCCGAGCGATGCGTTTATTTTGTGCAAGAATCTTTGTTTTAGAAAGAAGAAGTGTTTGTCTGTACTCTGTGGTCTTTGTTGTTGGGATGCTGTGAGTAAGAGTTTTGAAGTGTTCGTTATGGTGGCAGGTCCGTTTTTGTTTTTTTTCATGTGGTTGTTCCTGCTACGAAATATATAGGGAGACTGGTAATTATATTGACCGATACTTACACAGGTGATTATTCTAATGAAAAAAAAACAAACAACTTTCCCAAAGAAACTTTATTTTTATACTCGTTCCCTTTTACCCCAATAACACAACAGCCTTATGAAATTCTAGCCACGCTGGTGTTCTGCCTACCCACTGTTGCACGGTACGATAGTAATGAGACAGAACTGCTTCACGCGGCTAACAGCTGATAGGTCACAGGCCAGGGCGCGCGAATTTCGTACGGCTGTTGTGTTATTGGGATAAAAGTGAACGAGTAGGTATAAAAAAAAAGTTTCTTTGGGAAAGTTGTTTATAATCATGAGTATAATCACGTGTTTAAGTATCGGTCACTAATTACCAGTCACCCGATATAACCATCGGAAAATCGAAACTATCAACTAGTTTCGATTTTCCGATGGTTTATGCATAGATGGGGTTTATAACGAACGAAGGGTGTTTGATGGTGTTTCCTTTTCTAGAACATAAGATAACATCACGCCTGAAATCCACGAAGGGATAGACAGAGGTGTACCTGATAGTACACCCACATTTCGCTAGTTATGTTTTTAAGTTGCATGTAATAGGGGGCGAGCCTATTGCCATCAACTGGGCACAAATCCAGACTCCGTGGCTGCTACTGAGAAATTCCTGATGGAAAAATCCAATAACACTTTGCCCGACCTAGGAATCGAACCCAGGGGAAACTCTACGTTCCAAAGGACCAGTGATAAAAATTGTAAACAAATTCAATGTCGTAACTACATTAAGTACATTCGGGTGCAAAGCTTATAAAGTTTGACCTTCCAGGGTGTGTCAAATGTTTTGTTTTTTGTTTACAGGTGTGATATGACGTCACCAAATAAAAAACTCGACGCCACCTCCGACCACCGACCGTGACATGACCTGGCCAAACATTTAGATAATTATGTCACCATTTTATGACAAGAGGTAACGCAATTACAAGGGGTAGTAAAATAAAAAGGTGTGGGGATGATGAAATTGTTGACCTTGAGCTAATATTGTGAGGGAGGATTTGGGTTTTGGGGTTGGCAAAGATTTCTGCGTAGATAGCGATCAAGGGGTTAATACAGGGTGTAACTAGAGCCTTCATGAAGCCGTCAACCAAGCATTATGTATATCAAACTAAGTAACTTTACGCAAAATTATTGCTGGGAATCGACTTTTTTTTTTGGGGTGAAAAATCACGTTTTACGGTTGGACTCAATGTAACGTACTCAAAACATGGATCGTGGAGGTGTTTAAAGTAAAAATATTACATTAAAATCAAGTATTTGAAATAAAACTTGTGAAAAAATTGGAACTTTGACCCTCAATATCTCCGTAACTAGAAGGTTTCCAGGTATGGTCTAGAACAAAAAAAATGATCGCAATGACGGGGAAAACAAGTAGCTTTAACTCACAAATCTTATCTGCTCAATCTCTAAAGCACAGGCCACACCGCTAGCTGGCGGGCGGGTGAGCGAGCCGAGCGAGCATCGTTTCACCTTCTCTGTTCATACTTTGGTTCAAACAAAGACATTATTTATTTATTTATTTAAACTTCATGTACAAAAGTTTACATAGGCGGACTTAATGCCACAAGGCATTCTCTACCAGTCAACCTTAGGGTCAAATAGGACAGCATAGTGATAGAGTACAAAAAAAAATAAGAAAAATACCATTTTGTTAATAAATAAATTATATATAAATTGATAAACATAAATAGGTACATACTAATACACATATATACAAATAATATGAAATATATTATAATACATACAAATAGTCCAAAATACGAGAAACCTTATATTAATTAGGTACTATGACTACTAATGAGCAATTTAGTCTGATTTCAAATAGTACTTCCGAACTGTTCTTTTGAAAGCTATTTTGACATTCAATTATTTACGAGCGATAGACGGGACAAGACGAAGAAAATCGTAATCCAAAACTTGTTACTACTTAGTAACAAATCGGTCTGTCTAGTGTCACACGCCCGCTTGTCAGGTACCTAGTCTTCGTATGTCAAAATCGAAAATGTTCGGTATAAAAAAAATTGTGTGAATATTCCCAATGTGCGCTCTATAAGTATTTTAAATCTCTTTGGGTTCAAACGCTTGCCCGTCCGTCCGTAGTTTTCGGTGTGAACCCACATAGTTTAGCTCGCCAAATCTTCGCGTAGTTTATATAGTTTCCATCGCCTCGGTTCCCCCGCCATCGCCAGCTCGCTTGCTCGCTCGCTAGCTGGCGGTGTGGCCTGCGCTTAATAGACAACCACCTACAAATAGATATAAAAACGATACTTTCTCTAAATCATACAAATGTGATGTCAAAGGCCCATGAAAACCAATTATTCAATGCGTTTTACTATAATCTTACCTCCACAACTACAGGGTTCAAATTCACGAACCTATAACAGTGGTAACTTTGTGGAAGGTTCACCCTTGATTCTGAAACACATACACAGTAGAAGTCAACACGAATATGTTAGAAAGAATATTGTTACTAGTGTTGTGATTTCCTTAATTTGATTTAAAAATGTTTGATTTTACTATAGAATTATCATATTCACTGTGGCAAAACTGACAAAATATGAATTATTGTTGTTGTAACTGTTTTTTTTTAAACGAATTCTTAAATGTAATTCCAATTAGGACATAGAATATATTTTTACTTTGACAACACTTTGAAATAACGATTATGATGAACTTACGATATCCATGCATCATCGTTATTTCTAGGTGGGGAAAATGTCACTTGAATTTGTAAGCTCTAATGGAGAGTCAGTCGTTGTTCGATCGTCAAACAGTGCAGTAGTGCGAATAAAAAGTATTAGCAAGCAAAAGGTGTTTTCTTTATACTAGTATTTATTGACTCCTAGTTTGGAGATAAACATCTTTCTCGTACAGCTTGTTTTTTCCGCTTTGCCGATTTTGTAAACAAAAAAAAATAGGCTTTAATTTTCAGTACACGTTAAGCCTTTGGTTCCGGCTGTCATTTGTAGATCTTTGACAGTCGTTACAACTATTCAGTGGCCCGATAGTTTGACAACCAGTCTCACAAAGGGGTATTGTATTACCCAGTACTAACTGGGTTGTGGAGGTGTGATAGGCAGTCGCTCCATGTAAAATACTGATATTCAGCTGCATCCGGTTAGACTGGAAGCCGACCCCAACATAGTTTCGAAAAGGCTAGGCAGATGATGATTTTCAGTTCTTTCGTAGTAATTCTTTGCAGTTGGGATAGAGGTTTTGTTCTAGCTTGTTTGTGTGTTAAATAGTTAGGTCCTTTTAAAACAACTTTTTAGTATAAATATTATAGCTAACCTGTACCCCACTGCTGGGCAAAAGCCTCCCTTTACCTTTTTCATCGGTCTCGGTTCTATGCAAGGTCTTGCCAATTCTTAAACAAGAGATCAAAGTCGCGACCACGTCTTGTGCTTTTAGAATAGGTACCAATTTTGTGTTACACGGGCCTATCGCTCGTTTGGCATGCGGCACACACATGTCCAACTTTATCGTTAGAATATAACATAACACAGCCTGTAATCCCAGAAGGTTTAGGCAGAGGTCTACCTAAGTACACCCACATTTCGCCAGTTATATTTTAAGTCCCATGTAGTAAGGAGCGAGTCTATTGCCATCAACCGGGCACAGATCCAGACTCCGTGGCAGCACCTAAGAAATTCCTGAAGTGAAAACCCAATTACACTTTGCCCGACCCGGGAATCGAACCCAGGACCTCATCTCAGCACTCCACTTGCGACCACTCGACCAACGAGGCAGTCGTTTTAATATAACTCCTCAATATACTTAACAGTTCGCAATAGTTTCATTTACCAATCAAGAGGTAACTTATTTTCGAATAATTATAAAAGAACACAGACACGCATTTGTGTACAGTTTTGGTAAAGTAGAAAAGAGTAGAGTATACTTATTTACTCAGAGATACTGTTGCCTACGCTATGTACTTCCGGTCGTATGACTTTCGATATGACAAGAATATAAGAAAGTATATGAGTAGTCAATAGGCTGTTTGTTTCTCATATTATCAAGGACAAACATAGATATTATTATTTCAGGTACACTTCAGGTTACAAGTTAGGAACCTACCTATTTGTTTATTGTATTCTTGTGTAGTAAAGTTGAGGCAAATAAAATACGTCATCGTGTCTCACGGATATTGGCCACCTATTGTTTTACATAAAGTACTTCAAAGAGACGGGACTGTTCTGTCTCGCCTTTATAACCAGTGTGTTCTGCCCACAATGACATACGGTGCTGAAACATGGACGCTCACCCAAGAAGCTGTGTATAGACTGATAGCACAGAGACCCATGGAGCGACCCATACTCAGCAAAACCCTTCTAGATCGAGTACCGAAATCTGTGTGCCATCGGACGAAAGTCTACGACGTCGGGGACCGGGCGGTGCGCCTCAAGTGGAGCTGGGCAGGACATCTGGCTAGACGCGGAGATGGCTTATGGAGCAAGACTTTGTCCGAGTGGTGGCCAAGGTTAGGCCAAAGAAAACAGGGCCGTCTTAAAGCTGGTTGGATCGACGATATCGTCAAAATTGCGGGAGACACCTAGAGGAGGGACGCCCAGAACCGGGAAGGGTGGCAGAAGAAAGGAGAGGCCAGGAAAATACAATACATATTCACCAGCTAAACATTCTTCAGCCAAATCTAAATTTAGCACTAAAAACTTTGTCTACCGCACGTTATGGCTAATCGCGGTAGAACACGATAACTTCTAATTAGCTTCAAAATGTTAGAATAAATATAAACTTTGTCGGTGTACCAGGCGATTATAAAGTTTCCTGTACTAGTTCTAAACTTTAATAGTACAGATTAGCTTAGTTTCTGAGTTAGACCGTAGAATTTTGTCGTGTAGAATATTTCTAATTTTAAGTACTGGCCTTATGAAGAAGCCATAATTAATAATAACAAACTTTTTCACAAGTTTTTTTTTTTAATACAAGTTTTTGAAGACAATAACTTTACTTTAAATACCTCCACGACGCGCGTACTATACAATGCATCCATTAGCGCAATTCTTAGAGTGCGAAACATGAATCCTACCGTAAAACGTGATTTTTGACCCTAAAAAAGTCGTTTCTCAGCAATATTTTTTGAGTAGAGGTACTTAGTTTGATGTACAGAATGCTTGGTTGAAGGCTTCGTGTAGGGTCCATTTGCCGGGGCTGTGGGACTGTTCGAAAGAGATACCGTGGCCCTGGAACTTAAACAGGGCAAAGAAGGAACATACTGGGTTTAGTCAGTAAAAGTCTGACACTAAGAGCGGGTGCGGGTTATTTGATGATTTCCCATCCGAAAAAAAAGGGTCCGTTTACACCTTTTATAACTCGTCATCTCAGCAGTCACCTCCTTTCTACCCATTTCAACCAGCAATCATTCAGTCCATCATTATTTAAAAAAAACCAGTCCAATGAAAACGTCTAGATTTCATTTTTAATCTAAACTTTTACTTACCTACAAAATCACTAGCGTGAAGATTATGACAGTATAATTAACGCGTTCCGTGTTAAAACATAATTAGCTATCGTCGACTTCTAATTTACTAAGTTCAGATTTGTTTTGGAAATGTCATGGTGGTTGGTAATGGTTATTGTTGGTCACACTAAGGTGGTTATATTGAAAATGTTAATGTTTTATGATATTACTAGCTGTGGCACCTTCGTCCACGTCATCATCTGCGTAGCCTTTTCCCAACTATGTTAGGGTCGGCTTCCAGTCTTACCGGATACAGCTGAATACCAGTATTTTACATGGAGCGACTGCCTATCTGACCTCCACAACCCAGTTAGTACTAACTAGGTTATACGATACCCCTAGGTAAGACTGGTTGTCAGACTACCTGTAACGAATGTCAAAGATCTACAAATGACAGCCGGGACCAACGGTTTAATGTGTTTTCCGAGGGACGGAGGAAACTCGGTATGTAATGGGTGGTCACCCATCCACAGACCAACCTAGGCTAGCACGGCTTAACCTAAAGATCGATCCGAGCGGCTGTTGTTATTTAGTCACGAACTCCTCGCCCGTCCACGTGAAGTTATTATAAAAATATGACTACCCTATTTGAATCGGATTTTGTTAACAATTTCAAAGGTTTTTAATATTTTTGTACGGAATCCTAATTATTTTTATAATAAAAGTAGTCTGATACTCCTTGTAACATCAGCTATCTGCCAGTAAAAGTTCCGTAAAAATCCCGCCGTTTCGGAGATTAGCCGGAACAAACAGACAGACAGACAGACCGACAGGCAGACAAATAATAAGTACCGTATACTTCTACCACGTCTAGTGGTCGTAAGCGCGACTGCTGAGCGGAGGTCCAGGGTTCGATTTCCAAGTCTGGCAAGTCGGGCAAAGTGTTATTGGATTTTTCCATCAGAGATTTCTCAGTAGCAGCCACAGAATCTGGATTTGTGCCGGGTCGGACCTAAACATAACTGGCAAAATATGGGTGTACTAACGAGTAAACCTCTGCCTATCCCTTCGAGGATTACAGGCGTGATGTTATGTTATGTGGAAGCCCGGATATCTGACGACTAGTTTTACAAAGGCTTTTCGTGTTACCCACTAACTGTGTTGCAGAGCCGCACACACAGTCACTCCATGGAAAATACTGGTATTCAGCATTCAGCTGCATGTGGTCATTTATAGTTGGGAAAAGGCTAGGCAGATGATAATGTACGAAAAAAAAATCAGAAAAATCTTTCTTTCTTTTTGAAAGAAAGAAGAAAGATCAGAAAAATACCATTTTGTTAACATAAATTGATAAACATAAATAGGTACATACTAATACACATATATACAAATAAAATGAAATAAAATAATACATATTATAATACATACAAATAGTCCAAAATACAAGAAACCTTGTAATAATTACTATGACTAGCTTATGAGCAATTGAGTTTGATTTCAAATATTACTTCCGAACTGTTCTTTTGAAAGCTATTTTGACATTCATTTATTTACGAGCGATAGACGGGACAAGACGAAGAAAATCGTAATCCAAAACTTGTTACTACTTAGTAACAAATCGGTATGTCTAGTGTCACACGCCCGCTTGTCAGGTACCTAGTCTTCGTATGTCAAAATCCAAAATGTTCGGTATAAAAAAAATTGTGTGAATATTCCCAATGTGCGCTCTATAAGTATTTTAAATCTCTTTGGGTTCAAACGCTTGCCCGTCCGTCCGTAGTTTTCGGTGTGAACCCACATAGTTTAGCTCGCCAAATCTTCGCGTAGTTTATATAGTTTCCATCGCCTCGGTTCCCCCGCCATCGCCAGCTCGCTTGCTCGCTCGCTAGCTGGCGGTGTGGCCTGCGCTTAATAGACAACCACCTACAAATAGATATAAAACGATACCTTCCCTAAATCATACAAATGTGATGTCAAAGGCCCTTGAAAAACAATTCTTCAATGCGTTTACTATAACCTTATTTCCACAACTACAGGGTTCAAATTCGCGAACTTACAACGGTGGTAACTTTGTGGAAGGCTCACCCTTGATTCTGAAACACATACACCGTTGAACACAACACGAATATGTTAGAAAGAATATTGTTACTAGTGTTGTGATTTCCTTAATTTGATTTAAAAATGTTTGATTTTACTATAGAATTATCATATTCACTGTGGCAAAACTGACAAAATATGAATTATTGTTGTTGTAACTGTTTTTTTTTAAACGAATTCTTAAATGTAATTCCAATTAGGATATAGAATATATTTTTACTTTGACAACACTTTGAAATAACGATTATGATGAACTTACGATATCCATGCATCATCGTTATTTCTAGGTGGGGAAAATTTCACTTGAATTTGTAAGCTCTAATGGAGAGTCAGTCGTTGTTCGATCGTCAAACAGTGCAGTAGTGCGAATAAAAAGTATTAGCAAGCAAAAGGTGTTTTCTTTATACTAGTATTTATTGACTCCTAGTTTGGAGATAAACATCTTTCTCGAACAGCTTGTTTTTTCCGCTTTGCCGATTCTGTCAACAAAAAAAATAGAGTCTCATTTTCAGTCCACGTTAAGCCTTTGGTCCCGGCTGTCATTTGTAGATCTTTGACAGTCGTTACAACTATTCAGTGGCCCAAAATGCTGACAACCAGTCTTACAAAGGTGTATCTTATTACCCAATACTAACTGGGTTGTGGAGGTGAGATAGGCAGTCGCTCCATGTAAAATACTGGTATTCAGCTGCATGCGGTTTGACTGGAAGCCGACCCCAACATAGTTTCGAAAAGGCTAGGCAGATGATGATTTTCAGTTCTTTCGTAGTAATTCTTTGCAGTTGGGAAAGAGGTTTTGTTCTAGCTTGATACAAGAAACCAGTCACCCATTTGTTAACAGTTTTGGTAAAATAAAAAAGAGTAGAGTATACTTATTTACTCAGAAATACTGTTGCCTATGTTCTTCCGGCCGTATAACTTTCGATATGACAAGAATATAAGAAAGTCTATGTAAGTAGTCAATAGGGTGTTTGGTTCTCATATTATCAAGGACAAAAATAGATTTTATTATTTCAGGTAACAAGTTAGGAACCTACCTATTTGTTTATTGTAATCTTGTGTAGTAAAGTTAAGGCAAAGAAATACGTCATCGTTTCTCACGGATATTGGCCACCTATGGTTTTACATAAAGTACTACAAAGAGACGGGACTATTCCGTCCCGCCTTTATAACCAGTGTGTTCTGCCCACAATGGCATATGGTGCTGAAACATGGACGGTCACCCAAGAAGCTGTGTATAGACTGAGAGTTGCACAGAGACCATGGAGCGACCCATACTCGGCAAAACCCTTCTAGCGTGCATAATACCGAAATCTGTGTGCCATCGGACGAAAGTCTACGACGTCAGGGACCGGGCGGTGCGGCTCAAGTGGAGCTGGGCAGGATATCTGGCTAGACGCGGAGATGGCAGATGGAGCAAGGCTTTAACCGAATGGTGGCCAAGGTTAGGCCAAAGAAAACAGGGCCGTCCTAAAGCTCGTTGGATCGGCGATATCATCAAAATCGTGGGAGACAACTGGATGAGGGACGCACAGAACCGAGACATGTGGCAGAAGAAAGAGGAGGTCTATACCCAGCAGTGGGTGATTCCGGGTTGATGTGGTGATGATTCTCATACGACTGAAGTCAACACGAAAATACAATATAGAGTCGCCAACTAAACATTCTTCAGCCAAATCTAAATTTAGCACTAAAAACTTTGTCTACCGCACGTTATGGCTAATCGCGGTAGAACACGATAACTTCTAATTAGCTTCAAAATGTTAGAATAAATATAAACTTTGGCGGTGTACGGGGCGATTATAAAGTTTCCTGTACTAGTTCTAAACTTTAATAGTACAGATTAGCTTAATTTCTGAGTTAGACTGTAGAATTTTGTCGTGTAGAATATTAATTCTAATTCTAAGAACTGGCCTTATGAAGAAGCCATAATAAAATTAATAATAACAAACTTTTTCACAAGTTTTTTTTTTAAATACAAGTTTTTGAAGACAATAACTTTACTTTAAATACCTCCACGACGCGCGTACTATACAATACATCCATCGACGCAATGCTTTGAGTGCGTTACATTGAGTCCTACCGTAAAACGTGATTTTTGACCCTAAGAAAGTCGTTTCTCAGCAATTATTTTTGCGTAGAGTTACTTAGTTTGATGTACAGAATGCTTGGTTGAAGGCTTCGTGAAGAGTCCGTTTACACCTTTTATTACTCGTCATCTCAGCAGTCACCTCCTTTCTACCCATATCATCCAGCAGTCATTCAGTCCACCATTATTTTTAAAAATCCAGTCCAATGAAAACGTCTAGATTTCATTTTTAATCTAACTTTTACTTACCTACAAAATCACTAGCGTGAAGATTATGACAGTATAATTAACGCGTTCCGTGTTAAAACATAATTAGCTATCGTCGACTTCTAATTTACTAAGTTCAGATTTGTTTTGTAAATGTCACGGTGGTTGGTAATGGTTATTGTTGGTCACACTAAGGTGGTTATATTGAAAATGTTAATGTTTTATGATATTTCTAGCTGTGGCACCTTCGTCCACGTGAAATGAAATTAGATATATTTCCCTATTTGCATCTGATTTTGTTAACAATTTTAAAGGTTATTAATATTTTTGCACGGAACCCTAATTCTTTTTCTAATAAAAGTAAAGAGTCTGGCCCCTCGTTCGCATTACGTCAGATTCGCTTTAAGACAGATTCGTTTTACGACAGGATCCATCGACTGCTGCGTTGCGTGTCGTGGTTTTAATTCCCGTACGAAACAAATATTAAATATTTGTAGGCCATACAAATTTTGTATGGCCATACAAATTTTGTATGGCCTACAGGTGGTAGTCCCGGGTCTGGCTGTTTGTGTATGTGAGTTTAAATGATTTTAAACTCCACGATACAGGAGAACTTCCTAGAGCAGGGCAAAGTTAAAAAAAAAAAATGTTAGTTTGCTAAAAACGGTGTATCGCACCCAGTGTGCTTTCATTCCCCGAAACCCATCTTCTGCTCACATGATGTAGAGCCTTTCTTTTTGTTTTTTTTTTTCGTATGGGAAATCATCAGATGACCCCTCTCGCTCTGGGCGGAGTGGAAGGGAGTGTCAGACTCGTACTGACTAAAACCCATCCTTCTTTACCCTTTGTGTTCCAGGGCCGCGGTATCTCTTTCGAACAGTCCCGCAGCCCATGTACGAGCGTAACGGAATAAATCATGACTATCCGACATATATATGTTTATAGGACGTTCCCCTGTCCAACCACTATTAGCTTAAACTAATGTTGATGTTTGAAGGTGGGTTTCCTTCGCAATTAGGACCATTATCGTACCGTATCGTGTCATGAAAAGCTTAAAATACTACCCGCAATAATGAATTCTAGGAAACTAGAATAATATACGTAATGGAACTTTAAAACATCTAATTAAAAAGATAATAACGCAAATGCGGTTTCTGTCTGTGTTTTGACGATTATTTTCATTAAAAATGTTGTTATTTTTTATGTTTTTATTTGGATTAAAACATGGCACGAAAGTGGTCTTAAAAATAAGTTTCGATCATGTGTTGAAAAATTATTTTTTTAATTTACAATGATGATAACGCAGGCCGCTGCACGCGCACACACTCCGTAAACGGAAAAAAACCGCGCCGCGTCTCCGCAAATGAGCCCTTTTTTTTCGTAAGGGAAATCATCAAATAACCCCTCCCCCCCCCGCTCTGGGCGTAGTGGGAGGGAGTGTCAGACTTTTACTGACTAAAACCCATCCATGTTCCTTCTTTGTCCTTTGTGTTCCAGGGCCGCGGTATCTCTTTCGAACAGTCCCGCAGACCCGGCAGGCAGCCCTTAATGATACATAATATATCAGAAGACACTTCCCACCAACTAGGACATTAACCTTAAACAAAAGAACACCTACTATTCCATATTCCCGGAATATCTTAAAACTTACAACCTCTGTCACCAATATTTCATGGTCCTAGCGTGTTTCTATTTCAGCCCTGACATTCACTGTCTTACCCTTATATTTTGTCACGCGATATGCCGACTCCGGCGCCCGTAATTAAAGCTGTCTTTATTTTAATGGTCTTTGTAATTAGATAAAGATGGCGTCGGATTATGTTTCTGGGGGGATTAGTTAGGTGTCTTGGTGTAACCGTTTAATAGTTCTGGTAGGCAAGTGGAAATGTTGTTGGGCTGAGCCATATTTGAGGATAAATAGAATAGAATAGAATTTTCGAGCCGTTTGGGGTTGAAACTCTAGGACCGTGGGGTCCGAGTGCTCACAGCCTTTTTAAGGAAATATCAAATCGCTTAGTTGACACTTCCCGTGACCCAAGGGCTGGCTTTTACTTTGGCCAAAGGCTTAGCGTTGCCATACAACGTGGCAACGCCGCCAGTCTCTTGGGTACATTACCAGTTGACAGCGTTGAGGAGGAGTTTTTTGACGCCATTTTTTAAGTTAGTTAGTTAGTTAGTTACTTTAGTTTATTTTAATTTATTAATGTATATATATATTCTCAAATAAAACAAATAGAACATAGAATAGAATATTTTTTTTTATTTCAGATCGGAGTCCATAGGGTTAGTAACAATTTTACTTAACTTATAGTGTTAGTAGGTTTCAGACACAGATGAAAATATACAATTAAAATTCAGCGTGGAGCCGCATCCACCTCCGCAGCATCGGGGAACCCCATCGATCTGCAAATACACTGAGAATACTGTTGGTGCCGCCGCGAACACGAGTCATCAGGGATGCACATCTACTCCTAATAATGGCGGCAAAACCATCAATATTATTATCTGCAAACATCAATGACGCACTACAACGCCACGGCAGCCGCAGCAGTACTCTCAGTGCATTATTATATTGAACGCGTAGGTCGCTGTTTGTCCGCTGAGTGAAGTTGACCCACAGGCTGCACGTGTAGAAGGACTGACAGTAAGCTTTGAAAATCGTTATCTTTAACTGGCTTCGTACAACGGCCCGCAGGTTTGGCTAGCATGTTACAACGAACAGCCAGCGACCTACGTTCCCTTTCAAAATAAATAAAATGATGTTAAACTATATAGTAGCTATGTTGGTCGACGGCAAAGATTCGCCTCTATAAACAGGAATAAAAATAAGTAGACCAGAAACTCATGAATAGAAATTATGACCGCTTGCCTGTGACAAAATTATCTTGACTTACAGTGAATACAACTCTATTTGATGAAGTCATTCAATAGGGTTAAATGAACTTAGAGAGTTGTATTGATAATTTTAATGATTATTAGTCAGTAAAGCCATATTTGTTCGGGGCTGCGGGACTGTTCGAAAGAGATACCGCGGCACTGGAACACAAAGGGCAACGAAGGAACATGGATGGGTTTTAGTCAGTAAAAGTCTGACACTCCCTCCCACTCCACCCAGAGCGAGAGCAGTTATTTGATGACTTCCAATCCTTAAAAAAAAAGCCATATTTGTTACGGCCGCGAATCATATTTTAATCAATATACAATTTGAAATTGACTACAAATTACAAAAAACGTAAAAAAAAATGAATTTCGCGGGCTACCCAGGCGTTTTCACCATAAACAATAGCCTCTCAAAAGGTACTCATCTGCCTAGCCTTTTCCCAATTATATTGGGGTCGGCTTCGAGTCTTACCGGATGCAGCTGAATACCAGTATTTTGCATAGATTGACTGCCTATCTGACATTCTCAACCCAGTTAATTCTGGGTAGTATGATACCCCTTGGTAAGACTGGTTGTCATACTTTTTGGGCCACTGACTACCTAATGAATGTCAAAGATCTACAAATGACAGCCGGGACCAACGGCTTAACGTGCTCTCCGAGGCACGGAGGAAACTCGGTATGTAATGGGTGGTCACCCATCCACAGACCAACCTAGGCAAGCACGGCTTAACCTTAAGATCAGCCAGAGCAGCTGTTATTATTTAGCCAAGAGCTAGTCAAAAAGTACCTACTGATGAATTTAAACTGACGATATTCGAGTTCTATACCTAAACACTAGCCGGCCCATTTAAGAAAGATGAATGAGAAAAACAAATCATTCATCACTCAAAAAATATAAGAAACTACGTTCAATACAGACCGATAGCGTGCCGCGAACACTTCACATAGATCTAGATTAGTTGAACGGGATATTACTGGCTCTTCATTCATGAGTTTACAGTTAAAATGGCGACTTATTTTTAGTTTAGGTTACTATGAAATTTTGAGTGGAGTGTAGGTTGTAGGCAGTGTTTCAATTGAAGATTTATTTGTGACTAGCTGTGCCCTGCAACCTTCGTCCGCAAGGATTTTTTATAAAAAAAAAAATTTCACTATTTGAATCGGAATCCCAAGGGTTTTATTTTTTTTACACGGGACAGTAATCCTTTTTCTAAAATAAAAGTAGGCTAAGTTACTCCTCATCACATCAGCTATCTGGCAGTAAAAGTCCCGTCAAAATCGATCCAATCAAACACGGAATTTATACAAATAAATATAAGTGTCTGTTTGTGGTATCAAAATAACAGCTGAATTTACTGAATGCACATACATGAAAATATATAATGCGGCATCTATAACAAAAACACATTTTTTTTCAATTTTTGGCTGTCTGTCTGTTCCAGCCAATCTCCGAAACGGGTGGATTGATTTTGACGAGACTTTTACTGGCAGATAGCTGATGTTATAAGGTCTAACACAGGTTACTTTTATTTTAGAACAACAATTAGGGTTCCGTGCAAAAAAATTAAAATCTCCGAAATTAATATATAATAACACATGAATAATATGAACGAAGATCGCGGACAACAGTAGTGTTATGATAAAAGTGTAACCTGGCGACAATCTTTATTTCTTCAATGGATAAGTATTTGGGTTAAGATTTTTTCGCGGAACTTCTAAACAAAAATCTAGGTGAAGGAATGTCTTTCTTTGCAAACTGCGAACACAATGGAATAAGTATGTTAATTTATAACAAATCTTCGAAAAAATACCTCCCATACATTAGCTTAGGGTCAATGTCGTAGATCCATTGAATTTTAGGTATTTTTGTACGTCAAAAGGAAAAAGAAACTCTTAGAGGAACACTTTATTGTCCGTCTGTCTGTCAAGACCCCTTTTCTCAGCAACGCGTAGAGGTATCAAGTTGAGTCAAACTTGTAATAACGCGATCAAAAGATGTTACCGTTTATGTCGCAAATCGTATGTTTAGTGATTTCACAAGGGAATCAAAACCTTTACCTGTAGTGTACTTCCCGTTGACCTAGAATCATGAAAGGGCTTTAAAAAAATTTGTATGAAGCCTGGCTGGCCTAACTTCCGCGATTTTAATTTTTTTTCAAAGTTGCGGCCACAGAACATTTTGTCTCATACAAAACTTGTATGTATTGATGCCAGCTATCCATTGATACAGGTTTTATGCTTGGCTGATCAAATCAAAGTTGTGCTGAAGATGCCATCAGAGCCAATTCCAGTGTTTGTAATATAGTGATTGAGGAAATGCCGCGGGGCTGCGGGACTGTTCGAAAGAGATACCGCGGCCCTGGAACACAAAGGGCAAAGAAGGAACATGGATGGGTTTTAGTCAGTAAAAGTCTGACACTCCCTCCCACTCCACCCAGAGCGGGAGGAGTTATTTGATGACTTCCCATCCAAAAAAAAAAAAAAAATGCCATCAGAGACCGGACTTTAACTTTTATAGCTCATAATATCTCGGAAACGGGACACTTTTGTCTCATACAAAACTGGTTTGTATTGAAACCAGCTATCAATTAATGTAGGTTTTATGCACGGTTGCAACTTTGACAAAAAAACTGGGGTCTGCACAGCATAATTATTATCTTCTTCTATAGATGTGCTACAAATCCACAGGTAGGCCTTGAAAACATTACTCTTCTTTAGGTCCCGCAGTCGGCTAAATAGGAACATATAGGGTGACTGGAAATTAGTGACCGATACTTAAACACGTGATTATACTCATGATAACAAACAACTTTCACGGTACTGAGATAGAACGGCGTCACGCGGCTAACAGCTGATAGGTAAAGGGGCGCGCGCGCGAATTTCATACGACCGGTATTCAAAAAAATGTTTCTTCTGGAAATTTATTTGTTGTCATGAGTACAATCTCGTGTTTAAGTATCGGTGACTAATTAACAGTCACCCTATATACGTTTAAAAAATGGATGGAATGGATGGATTAATCTTAATATATAAAACAAACCAAGTACGACTCCACACCAGACACCCAAAAAACTGGAACCCATCATTCTTACTAAACAAAAAATATTACCTTTTGAGTCTTAAACCAAGGTGTTTCACAATCCGGGACGGACAGGAAAATAAAAGAGTGTAAAGTTCGGCTTATATGGAATTTGGGTCGGACAGTTGAAGATCGATGGGTGTTCTTTGTTTAGTCTAGATTTTGGTTTAAGAAATGGCTGTTGGATTATGTAAAGATTAATTTTGTATTTTTATGCTTAGATGATTCGTTTTTGAATTAAGAATGTGAATCGAAATAGGTTTTTTCTAAAGCCTGGTTGGTCAAGTGGTGGTAAGAGCTAGTGCTTATGGGGTCTTGGGTTCGATTCCTAGATTGGGTAGACTGTTTTAGCGTTGTTCCTTCAACAATTTCTCGTATTTGAATTTTTCCCTGTTCTTATTCTTATTGTTTATTGCACACAAAATAAAAAAAATTAAATACAAATTGCAATAATATAGCTTATGTACATTGGCGAGCTAAACCCAGAATTAGGTTAAGCTCGCTGTTAGCTGTCCATTGCTATTACAATTGTAGATGACCAATAGATACAGGTCTACCTACATAACCCTTCGGAGATTACAAGCAATGCAATTTAAATAACCAATTTTAATAGTCAGCTAGATGACTTCCTCGCGAGTTGGCGAGAAGTGGTTGACTGGTAGAGAATGCCTTGTGGCATTAAGTCCGCCTATGTACCACTTTTGTACATGAAGTTTAAATAAATAAATAAATAAGAGGCACACCATCGTGAGAAGTGGAAGGAATGGGGGGAGGCCTTTGCTCAGGAGTAGGACAACACAGGCTAACTAAAAAAAAAAAAATAGTCAGCTTCATTAGTATTAACATCCCCTGCTGAATGCATACTTTTCTCATGTAACTCATGACGATAAAAGGGACAAAACAGATTGATTTTCAAATGGGTTCCCATACACGCATTATGTTTGTTGAAAAACTTAAAATTTAAAAAAAAAAATATACACGCTATCAAAATTAAATTAACGCTGTAAATAATTGGGATGTTTATATTGAAAAATATTTGGATAAATTCTGTCGCTTTCTATGTTTTTAGAGCTAACATACCTAGAGATCAAAATAAAGTAATCGTTTTCCTCAAACTTTCTCTCCTACCAGCTCCATGTAAACAGACCTTTGCAAATAATCTGCGCGACCCATTTACACTTTTATGGGACTATTTTGCGAGTTCTCTGGAAATGTAAAAACCCAAAACTTGTGAGAATGGACGGTATGTTTACGGACAGTAAGCTGAAATTCGAAGCGGTAATACTATACACAATTATAACAACGCATACGCAGCCGTTGGTCCCGGCACGACAGTGTATGCACATTCGTAACGGGTTAATCGGGAGCCCGAAAGTCCGACAACCAGTCTTACCAAGGGGTATCATGTTACGTAGTAAATGGGTTGTAGAGGTCAGCTAAGCAGTCGCTCCATATGAAATTCTAGTATTGAGCTGTATCCGGTTAAGCTGGAAGCCTACCTATGTAGTTGAGAAAATCGAGGCAAATCATAATGATCATGCTAGTGAAACTCAGAAACGCCAACAGATACAATAGCATAATCATTTAATAAGCTGCCTGGGACAGACCTCCTCATGTAATCTTTCTTACATCGACCATCGGATTTAATCCACCACGCGGTCCTAGTGCGGGTTGGCAGATGTCACTCATGCCTTCTAATTTTTGGCTGTTCTAGGACAGCCTTCACCATTTTGAAAGCTGTGATGCCGAAATAGTTCGTACCAATTATCTACTGCTCGTAAGTTGTGGACGTTTTTATAGGGGTAAAAAGAACAGGGTGTAAAGTTCTTCATCCCCCATAGAAAAGGGAGGATCCTCCGACCAGTCGGGTGTTGTGTCTGGTGGGCTACTGCCCGACAGTTAATGTCGGGTTTTTCTATATGTTCGTAAGTCACGGAGTTAATATCAGATGATAGTTTTTCATTTGTGGCATAGATGGCGCTGTAGTACCTTTATACAATGTTGCTCTAGTACTTTTTCTAGTTCTACATATTTCACGGAGAAATAAATTATGAGTGATGTTAATAACTAACTTCAACTTAGTAACACACATACATAGTCTTACCTACTTGTTTTATTGTGGAAGTGCAGTAAGTAGTAGTTCTTCGTAAGATATAAGACACAAGTTGTAGTCATTATCGAGTTTTATCTACTTATATTTTTGTTCAGCACTTCGCGTGAACTAAGTTCGTGATTAACTAGCTTGAGAGCACTGAGACTGGGAACTACCTGAAATATTCAAGAAAAAAAAAGACATTTGAACTACGGGGTGAGTCAGATGAGTGTTCTTATAACTACGTATTTTCATTTAGTACATGGGTATGTTGCCTGTAATATAAAACAAAAATAAAACATTAAACACTGTTTCAAGCTTTCACGGTTTATAACTAAACTTACACTGTGACTTACGGGTGTCTTCCGTGATTTTCAATTATTGTGAGCTCTTGATATTTCCATGTTACAAGCGCCATGATGACTCATTTATTTGAGTTTTACAAATATCACAATCCATAATTAGTTAAAAGAAAGGTTTTCATTACGTATTCATTTTAGTTTTCTTTTGTTACTTGTAGAATAGTTTTATTGGGTGGTTAACCCACCTGCCCCCGTATTAACAAACCCTTTGATTCGACAAGTTCTTGTCGAATCAAATTTTTTGTATTTTGTCTTTTTTTTTGCATTACGAAAGCAAGCGAGATAGACATAAGACTTCCCGAATTTAAATCGAATAGATGAGAGTTTAATCTTTTATTTTTTTATTTCTGTATAAAAATCGTAAAGCTGTTTACAGAATACATCTACCCACCAAGTTTCAACTGTGTAGTCCCAATAGTTTCGGAATAAAATGGCTGTGACATACAGACGGACAGACAGACATGACGTGTCATTCGGCTACGGAAACCAAAATACTCAGAAATTCACCTACATCTTTAGTCAGATTGGTAGCCAAACCCATCATAGTAGCGAAGAGGTAGACAGATTATCTTTTTCTGACAGTACCACAGTTTAACCTCTCACCCAACTGCGCACAAGAACTTTAAACACTTCCCAAGTAGTTCGCAAGTCTATCGTGCTCACTGTGAGAATGCAACGCAGAACTTTTGTTGAAACAAACGGAAAAACAACCCTTATTTGAATATTAATGTGAACATTAAAAACTTTTGTTGCTTGAAGTATTTTATCTTGTCACCGTGGTTGTTTTAAGAAATGGGACATTTTGTACGACCTACCTAGGTCGTAAAGCTCTTTGTGACACAATGGTACTATTTCCTGCTGGTACTGTTTGACTGCCTCGTGGGTCAGGTCGCAAGCGTGACTTCTGAGCATGAGGTCTTGGGTTCGATTCCCGGGTCGGGCAAAGTGTCGTTAGGTTTTTCCATCAGGAATTCTAGAAAGAAAGAAAGAATGAAGCTTATTTGATGTCAGTTCATTAAGCACACAGAATTAAAATAAAAAAATGACGAAATAAAAAAAATAGAGAAAATACATAGTATGACATATTATTTTTTGGCGCAGCCGTGAGGCCCATTCAGCAAAAAGGTCCATTTCAGCGTTCACGCCAGGACAGGTGATGCTGTCGCTGTGCTGACGCTGGTCTTCCAATCAACCTTTGGGGGTAAGTGACGGAACAACAGTTTCAAACATAATAATACCTATATAAATAAATATATAATAACAAATAAATAGATAAAGATTAAATGAATTAAATTTGTATTACGAGTTCCGATAAAAAAAAAAACAGTAATAAGTAGGTATTTATTTTTTATTGAATTCTGGCGAAATTATGGTATACTAGTAGGTAGTCCTCTCACCTCTGACTAACCCTTGGGGATTACAGGCGTGATGTTATGCTTTTATATAGGGTGACTGGTAATTAGTGATCGATACTTAAACTCGTGATTGTACTCATAATATCAAACAACTTTCCCAAAGATTTTTTTTATACTCATTCACTTTTATCACAATAAAACTTACGAAGCGGGCTTGCGAGCCGCGCGGGTGCTCTGCCTACCATTGTTGCACGGTACGATAGTAATGAGACAGAACGGCATCACGCGGCTAACAGCTGATAGGTCAAAGGCGCGCGCGCGCGAGTTTCATACGGTTGTTGTGTTATTGTGATAAAAGTGAATGAGTATAAAAAAAATCTTTGGGAAAGTTGTTTGATATCATGAGTACAATCACGAGTTTAATCGATTTTAAAATATAAATTTTTATAAATTTTCGATCACTAATTACCAGTCACCCTATATGTAGCGACTGCGTATCTGACTTTTACATCTACAACCCTAACTGGGTTTTGGCAAGACACGGAACGCTGGGGAACACGATACCCACGATTGGCAAGACTGGTTGCCAGGCTTTCAATGCTACGAATGGCAGCCGGAAGTAGCTGCTAACGTGCTTTTCGAGGTTTGAAAGATATATTCTGTACTTGTAAATTGCAACATTTTCCTTACTAATATTATAAATGCGAAAGTAAGTTTGTTTGTTTGTTTGTTACATTTTCACGCCTAAACCACTGAACCGATCATCCTGAAATTTTGCATATACGTTTCCAGGTGTATAGAAACGGACATAGGGTACCTTTTATCCCGAAAAAAAGTACTGTTCCCAAGGAAAACAACAATAAAGTTCTTATGATAATAGATGGCGCCACATCATTCGAATCATGATTGAATTATATTATTACAAGCAGAGTACAACCCGAATTGATTGCCAAATTTTAAATTAACGCGGGCGAAGCCGTGGGCAAAAGTTAGTAATTAATAAATCGAGTAAAATGGATTCCTGTTATGTTGAGTGGTAGATCAAATTGTGAGCCTCTCAATAATTTTACGTACAAGTTCCAGTTTGAAAGTGGCACCGGACTGAAAAGTTGTATGGCAATCAGTAATCGTGGTATGGATATGTGATGCGGAGGAATGAGGAAAATGTTGAGTATGATGTGTGAAGAATGATATGGAGGTGACTGTTAAGATGTCGAGTAATAGAGAAGTATGGAAGAAGAAGACATGCTGCGCCGACCTCAAATAAATTGGGATAAGGGCAAGAGAATTATGATGATGATAAACTTCCAGTTTTTTTTAATCTTTGGTCTCTCTTCTTCAATGCGTAGGTCTACATAAACAACACTATGATACACGAACATCCACTAGTAGGTAGCCAACTAAACCCACTGATATAAGAGGACATCGGCCTCTTTATGTCAACCACCGCATACAACGATAGAATAGAGCACTTGACCACGTTTAGTAGCTATCAAAATGTCTCGCGAAATTAAGATTACAAGCGAGCTGGAATCTGGATAAGGACATACGATAAATAATTTACTGTTGGTGTGAGGAAGTGTGAGAGCAGTCTCTGGTGGTCCAGAGGTAACGGCCCCAAATAACAGATACGCAGTTTCTTTCAACAAACATTATTTTTATAAAAACGTTGCCCCACACTAGAAATTTTTCCTGTATCGTGGGTGCACAACATTTAAATTCATATGCACAAACAGCCAGACCCGGAAGAACTACTTGTAGGCCATATGCATATTTGTTCCGTGCAGGAATCGAAGCCGCGATACGCAGCGCAGTAGCCATTGCGCTAACCGTGCCGACGACGTTATTTAGTCATCTCTGATCTCAAAAATGGACATGTCATGCGGAGGAATGAGGAAAATGTAATGAGAAAACTTTGAGTATGAATGTAGATGGCTATAAGAGGAGAGGGAGACCAAAGAAACGATGAATGGACTGTGTGAAGGATGATATGGCTAGGAAGGAGGTGACCGCTGAGATGAGTAATAAATATGGACGAACAAAGACATGCTACGCCGACCCCAAAGAAATTGGGATAAGGGCAGGAGAATGATGATCCTCTCAAAATTGTGAAGGATTTGACCCGCGTAGTGGATTACCCACTTCCTCAAATAGAGAGGAACATTTAAAGTTGATGATTAATATTAATCTTTTTTCGCAAGTGCAGCCACTGACCATGAGGTCCTGGTTTCAATTTCAAGGCCGACTAAAGTGTTACTGTTTGTATTCTTTCCGGAATTTCCCAGTAGCAGCTGTTATTGCCGTATTCCATCTGGAATTTCTTACTAACAGCCACGGAGTCAGGTCTGAGAATAGCCTCGTCCCTGCCTGATACGTAGGACTTAACATAACTGGTGAAATATGAGGGTCCTATTAGAACCTGTCTTATTCTTCAGGAAGCCAGGCGTCATGATGATACTGATACTGTTAGCCCGCGTCATCCTACTGCTGGGCAAAGGCCTCTCCCCATGACTTCCAGTTGTTTCGATCCAGGGCTAATGTGGACCACTGGTCGTTGGTTTTGTCTAGCTCGTCCTGCCATCTTCTACGAGGTTAAATGAAAACGCAACAAAAAAAAACACTTGACGAGGTCTGCTGCGACGCGTCATGCAATGGCGTGCCTAGGTGAAATGCGGCAAGCCCATAAGGCAAGCAGACTGTCCTTAAAACCCTTACATCATGGTTATAAGGCCAAGCCAAGCTTTTAGACTTGTATGAAAGTACCGCCACAGCACTAGCGTCCTGATAAGTTTATAGAAAATACATGAGTACTTTTAAGGACCTACGTGAAATTAAACATATACAGAGTAAAGTAAAAGGGCATGGGGTTGGAAGACCTTGGAAATTGGCGTTCAATAGGTCAACTATTGAATTCTATTTTGGATAGTAGGGTAAAGGTGAAGAGGCATCGTACGCTTCCAATTACTCTTTGCGTGATGGCAATGATTGACTACTGACCTAAGAGTTGTCTTAAGTCGTTCGTCAGTGGAGGTAAGAAAATGCAACGTTTGATTTCAAATGAGTCTCTCTTCTACTGTAAATGTTGAAATTGAAAATTTCCAGTACCAGACTTCGTCAGAAACGCTAGATATCATATGTACGATCACTAAAATAAAAAAAAAAATCCCTGTCACCACGACGTTTATCATGGTTTCTTTTCTTCTTAAACTTCCTTAGCAGACCAATAACTTTATTACCAGTATTTTACACGGAGCGACTGCCTATCAGACCTCCACAACCCAGTTAGTACTGGGTAATACGATTCCCCTTGGTAAGCCTGGTTGCTATACGTGCATATTTTTTGCGGGCGGGAGAGCGGCGCTGCACCCTACATCCAGGTCTGGATCTTATGGGGTCGAAGGGACACCGACGCGAATACGGTTACCACGTATTCAGTACATCATTCTGAGCCCTCCCCCCCCCACATCGAAATTTTTCATCAGTTATTTTTAAAAAACAGCTGTTTCCTACAAAAGTGCAATACCTACACGGTCAAATTTTATGGAACAGCAGGTTTTTTTCAAAATTTATTATGAGAAATTTTTATGTGGGTGCACTCAGAATGATACATACTGAACTCGTGGTAACCATTTTGGCGTCGGTGTCCCTTCCACCCCGTTTATTATTTTGCATGACATTTTAACCAAAATATGTTTAAATATGTTTACCTATCTTTATCTAAAGAACACTATAGTCACTCAAAACAATTCACCAACCCATCCTCCTCTCCACCCCATCTATATTCCCACAGTACATCCACATAAGGACTCCAACTGCTCATTACGGCATCCATATTGGTCGCTTGTTATCTGCCCGGCCGTATGCACGACTTCTCGGTGAGATACTGGAAATAAAGAGGCATTGTGGTGTGAACGGGAATTTGGAAGGTAAGTGCGGGTAAATTGGGTGCGTGGATTTTGGAATTGAGATGAGTGCAAGGTTGCTTTAATCATTTGATGTTGAATGGAGAGGTACCGGAGTTTTGATGATTGGCTCAAGTCGCATCGATATTGTGGTCACTACCTTCCTTTTATTCAAGATTAAGTTTGCCACAACTATATTCTACAAAAAAACACTTAAACAGTCATATTTTGTTCTTCAATTAAAAGTTATAGATCTGCTCCCTGAACACCGGGCCTTAGTGCCACCATTGCTCTTATATCGACTTGAAAGATGTCTTCTTGACATCACAGACAGGATTCCTGTGATGTTATTGTGACTACCTGAGGCATTTTCCAATGATTTATTCTCTCCAAGTAATTTTGTCAATTTCCAATGTTGGTTCAACTCAACAATTACTAATTTGAAGACAGCTCCATCTAGTGTCAGATGAACGTATTATTTTAATTACAGTAAAGTTAAAGGCTTCAGGTTTAACCATGCAAAAATGGAAAATATTTTTTTCAGGGATGTAATACGATAGTCGAATATCTTTGAATAATTTAACCAACCAAACCTGAAATCTATTCTACACGTCGTGCCATCTAGTTACGCGAAGCATTACTGACAACACGTTTGGTACGTTGAAAATGTACCTAAGTAAACAGTTCAGACAAAAGTCGCCAGATGGCACTGTTCCAATTTTATGGTTTATGTTCTTTTAGCGGTTTCTTTTGACCTTTGCAGAGATTTTAGGCTTTTGAAGTTTTTAACCATAGGTCCTCTTGTTGCTTGCAAACTATTATTAATTATAGTTAAGGAAATAGTTAAAATATAAAAGTAGGTATTTACTTGTACATTTATAGGTACTTGCTGTTGCTCTAAACATTTGTGATGAGACATAAACGTATTAGGTATTACCAGACTGCCAAGGATGGGTTGTTTTTTATTTTTTATTATGTTCAAAGTGCCTTTGAACATTATGAAAAATTTTACGCCCATTGCGCCATATCTTCTTAGTACGGCGGGCTTCGCTGGCGCGGCTGCCGCAGGTGCTGAAAACCTCAAACGGCGCAAATACAATAACTTAATTGGTAGTTGTGTTTGAGCAGTTTGAAGTTGAACATAGGGTCCGGTGCTCACCTAGTATTTCGGGATATCGACAAACGGTTGGCCGAATCTTTCGTGACCAGAGGGCTGGCCTATTTCTCGGCCAAAGAATCAGCATTGCCATTCTACATGGTAATGCTGCCAGCCTTCTGGGCACTTTCCCTGTTGACAGCATTGCGAACGAACTTTTTGATGCCCTTTAATTATTTTCTGCTTTTGATACATGTTCGTATTTTATCATTTTTCGGTTTGTATAGTTAATAATGTAAATTAAGCAATGCTTGCCTAGGTTGATCCGTGAATAGGTGATCACCCATTACATACCGAGTTTCCTCTGTGCCTCGGAAAGCACGTTAAGTCGTTGGTCCCGGCTGTCATTTTTAGATCTTTGACAGTCGTTACAGGTAGTCAGCGGCCCGAACGTCTGACAACCGGTCTTGGCAAGGGGTATTGTTTTACCCAGTACTAACTGGGTTGTGGAAGTCAGATAGGCAGTCGCTCCATGTAAAATACTGGTATTAAGCTGCATCCGGTTAGACTGGAACCCGACCCCAACATAGGTGGGAATCGGCTAGGCAGATGATGACGATAGTAAATAATGTATTAAGTACCTTTTAATGACACAATGCAAATAAATAGTTTGACTTGAGCATGGAGACAGTTAGTACTATTATCTGAACTGCCTTTTATGTTATTTATTTATTTAATGCACAGTGTATACAACCAATTTTACACGCTAGGCTTAAAACTAGTGAGTACATGACCCTGTTAGGGCGCAGCAAGATAACTTAAAGCTAAAAATATTGCAGTGTCTAATATCACGTAGATCATTACATAGCTTTCACATTAAAATGTTTTATTAATTAAACTTATATCTAGCTTTATACATGAATACAACCTATTTTTTTATTTAAATCTATATTAAAATGAACAAATAAATATACGGGCTGTAAACGGACCCTTCACGAAGCCGTCAACCAAGCATTATGTACATCAAACTAAGTCACCCTACGCAAAAATTATTGCTGGGAAACGACTTTTTTTTTAGGGGTGAAAAATCACGTTTTACGGTAAAACTCAATATAACGCACTCAAAACTTGGTGCTGATGGATGCTTTGAATAATAAACGGGTCATGGAGGTAATCAAAGTAAAGATAAAACCTTAAAAAATTAGTATTTAAAAAAAACTTATGAAAAAATTGGAACTTTGACCTCCAATATCTCTGTAACTAGAAGGTTCCCAGGTACGGTCCAGAACAAAAAAAATATCGGTATCAATGACGGGGAGAACAAGTGCCTTTCGGCTTCGTTAAGGGTCTTTTTACACCCTTTATATTTGAACTCTATTTGAACATTTTATCTTCCATAAATTCTTGGATACTGTTATCCACTAAGGCTTTCAAAAACAGTAGTAATTAATTTAAACTTCAATTAATTTCCTTAAAATCGACAATTATTCTCAGATCAGCTCAAGACAGTTATGGGAACAATTAGAAATGATTGTAAAATACTCGTAAAGGCACTTGATAGGCAATTGTACAAGTTGCCGTGTTTAACTGCTCAAATACAGCCTAAATACATTTATATTTTATCGCTTGTTATTTTCTTATTAGGAAGTTTATTTGTCCGTCGGTTACATAAATTTATTTATTTAAACTTCATGCATAAAAGTGGTACATAGGCGGACTTAATGCCACAAGGCATTCTCTACCAGTCAACCTTTGGGTCAAATAGGATAGCATTGTGATAGAGTACAAAAACAAAAAAGGAAAATATCATTTTGTTAACATAAATTGGTAAACATAAATAGTTACATACTAATACACATAAAAATATAAACGCTTACCAGACAAAGACTAAAGGGACATCGACGCACAAACGGCAAACATTTCTGTGTGGGGAGTTCGTAATGATGTACTGAATACTTGGTAACCGTTTTCAGCGTCGGTGTCCTTCCACCCTGTATTACTTATACTTGAAAATGGTCAAAAACGCAGGCTAAGGGTCTGAATGTCGCGGGCCTGTGGACGGTGAGTAATGGGTAAGCTCACCGTCCGTCTGTCTTATGACGACAGGCCGTGTCGACGGCGCGTTCGTGTTCCACGCGCGCCTCATGTCAGTGACCAGGAAGGGGCCCGCAAGGGCCGATGCCTGCCGGGGCTGCGGGACTGTTCGAAAGAGATACCGCGGCCCTGGAACACAAAGGGCAAAGAAGGAACATGGATGGGTTTTAGTCAGTAAGAGTCTGACACTCCCACCCACTCCACACAGAGCGGGAGGAGTCATTTGATGACTTCCTATCCGTAAAAAAAAAGGGTCTGAATGTGCAGGTGGTCCCTGTATCACCACTCTAGCATAATACTTTACGACCTTGATGCAACTTGCTTGCGTCAAACAGCACGCGCAAGCCTGTCTCTCGTTTCCTCCGCGGGAGTACTGTCAAGTCACAAATAGCTAGTACCACCTTCGGCCAAAAAACCACTTTGGCCAAAACATCAGTTTTGGCCGACCCGAAGGTTTCCAGCTATCGCCGAAATTGAACGAATTACGAATGCGAGAGAGCGCGGAGGAAAAGGCGACGCGCGGGGGTCACATATTTTGAAGTGTTCTTATATTTTTGTCAACTTTCAAGATCCTTTCAATTTCTATGAGAGGGAATGGGCTTTAGTACAGTACGTGGGCCCGGGATGGTAGATGTCACATCTCTTCGATTTTTTGGTTCTACGACATGCCGGTTTCCTCACGATGATTTACTTCACCGTCTTGAGAGATGGTGATGAAATAAATTACACAAAGTAATGCGCCTGCCTATGTTCGAACCCTGCGACTTACTGCTCGTAAATCGGGGCCACTACTGGGCCACCTTTGCTCTCCTACAATGCTTATCCGTGTCCAATTTCAGCTTGTCTTTAACTGCTAATATTCCCTAAACTCTTTAACACAAGCAAAGTCACAAGAACCAACAGGTATACCAATAAAACGTTATACAATTGAAACGCTCCCACTTTATGTTGATAATAAACAACTGAATTTATGCCAAAACGCAATTTTGTGACGGACAGACGAACATTTTATGTCTTATACCGTAAAATTGGACTGTTAAAAATATTTAATAACTCCTACTGTGCCTAATAATGGGTAGGCTGTTTAATATTGATCTGAGAGAGGGAAAAGGCTTTTTTTGTAGGTCAGTAGTTAATGTGCTTGTGCGTGACAATATTACAGACTAGCTGTTGCCCGCGACTTCGTCCACGATAACTACCTTCCTGCCAAATTTCAAGTTTCTAGCACCAAAGAAGGCCTTTCATAGGAACTTGTGAGAACCCTTATGACTTCTCCCGCTCTGGGTGGAGTGGTGGGAGGGAGTGTCAGACTCTTACTGACTAAAACCCATCCATGTTCCTTCATTGCCCTTTGTGTTCCAGGGCCACGGTATCTCTTTCGAACAGTCCCGCAGCCCCGGCAGGCATCGGCCCTTGCGGCCCCTTCCTGGTTCCCTTAGACCTCCTTAATCCGGCCCAAAATCCGTTCTTAGCGGACGTCTACTAACTATAAACTATCTCCCTGCCAAATTTAATCTTAATACGTCAAGCGGTTTTCGATATTTTGTGATGAGTTAATGAGTCACCTTTCGCTGTGATATGTCTAAATATATATTTTTTTTTATAAAGAAAGATAGTGTCCGTAATCTATCTAAATAGATCACGGACACTATCTTTCTTTAAAAAAAAATGTTTCACATAAGGAATTTCTCCTGCATCGTGGGTGCGGTTACAAACATTTGAACTTACATACAAGGACAGCCAGACCCGGAAAAATTGCCTGTAGGCCATATAAATATTTTGTCCGTGCGGGGATCGAACCCGCGACACACAGCGCAGCAATCAATCGGTCAGCCTTTACGCCAACCATGCCGTCAAAGACGACTAGGTAGAAATTGCGGTTAGCCATTACATAATTATAAGTCCAGTCCAAGAAAAGTCCAAAAAAGGTTCTATTGTCCGGTAGGGCTACTCTTATTGATGATTCCAAAGCGTTTTGTATTTCTACAACGAATTTCATAGCCTTTACGGTAGCTTATCATCATCTGTTTAGCCTTTTCCCAACTAACTAACTTGTTGGGGTCGGCTTCCAGTCTAACCGGATGCAGCTGAATACCTATATTTTTACATGTTGCGACTGCATATCTGACCTCCATAATCCAGTTAGTACTGGGTAATACGACACCATTTGGTAAGACTGGTTGTCAGACTTTCAGACCACTGACTGCCTGTAACGACTGTCAAAGATCTACAAATGAAGGCCGGGACAAACAGCTTAACGGGCTTTCCGAGACACGGAGGAAACTCGGTATGTAATGGGTGGTCACCCACCCCACCAACCTAGGCAAGCGCGGCAGCCCCGAGAAAGTAAAATAACTCTTCAAAATACGACTAAACTCCTTTCAGTAAAATTCTAACCTAGTTTATATTCTCAAGGCCCTTGATTCGACATCAGATTTCATCAGATATTCAAATGTTGTAAAAAAACGTCTGGTCGAGATTTAAGTCGTTTTCCCAACAAATAGATGAAGAAGAAAAACTGTGTGCCACCAAGTTCTGGCGTAAAACCCCTTTTTATTATCCTGACTAGCTAAGGTCAATTGCGCGTTCTAGAAATGTCGATGGTCCAAGCTTTAAGAAAAATAAAAGATCTTACAATATTCTAAAGATTTTTAAGAAACTGACTGACAGACTGCCTCTTTGGTCTAGTGGTCCCAAGCGCGGCTGCTGAGCATGAGGTCATGGGTTCGATTCCCAAGTCGGGCAAAGTGTTATTGAGTTTTTCCAGTACGTCGTTTCCAGTCACGGAGTCTGGATTTGTGTGTGAAATGTGGGTGTATTATTAGGAACATCTCTGCCTAACTTTGTTCCAATTTGTATACGATAGTTGCTGCTGAAGATTAGTAAGTCACTTTTTTTAGTTATTGTAACTTACGTTTAATTAAAAGCTAAAGTAACATATACGTATCTATCACTAGCACTTCGCCTGCAATTTCGTCCGCAAAACTTGTTGTTTCGGTACCTCGGGTCGCTTGTCCAAGGGGATGGCGAAGTAGACCGAGACGTAACGCACCGGATCAACTCAGGATGGATGAAATGGCAACAGGTCACTGGAACAACTTGTGACCCACGGATGCCCCTCAAGTTAAAGGGGAAAATATACAAGTCCGTGATTAGATCTGTCGTACTGTATGGATCGGAATGCTGGGCTGTGAAAAAGATGGATCAAAAAAGATTGCATGTAGCGGAGATGAGAATGTTGACGTGGATGTGTGGTGTGACAAGAATGGATAAGGTAAGGAACGAGTATATTAGAGGAAGTTTAAAAGTTGCGCCAGTTACAGAAAAGTTGAAAGGGAGGAGGGACGAATCGCATGTGACTAAAAGAGTGATGAATATAAACGTTGATGGATGGAGAGGGAGAGGAAGACCAAAGAAACGATGGATGGATTGTGTGAGGAATGATTTGAAAGATAAAGGAGTAAATGATAGCGTGACGGTTGACAGACGAGAATGGAAGAAAAAAACGTGTTGCGCCGATCCCAAGTAACATGGGATAAGGGCAGGAAGATGATGAGATAACTTGACGAGACACTTTTCAATAAACATTAATTTGCGATGGCAATTCCTAGTTACTTTTTACCAATAAAACGCTACACCTTATCCCACACTCCCCACCCTACGCCAGCCAGCCAGCAATAAAACACAACTGCCACACTATGATAATAAACCGCAGATTCCTTAGAAACCACATATTGTACTGTTTGTCCTTTATTTGCTTACAAGAGACACTCGTACCCTCTCCACGTTGCCGGACAGATGAAGGGTGCTCAACCGGAGTGGACTGGCAGTCGAGGGTCTTGATATGAGAGGATCAAATGTATGGAAGTGGTGTTTAGATTGGTCAGTGTTTGGTTTGGCGAGGATATCATTCTATTTCTGTTGTGCTGGTAGTATAATAAAATTTTAATGAGTTGACGACGTCTGCGTATGGAAACGTCTTTCAAGAACATTGAAGTGAACATTGAAGTGAACATTGAATACATTGAAGTGGTTTGGATTGGCACTAAGGATCTTAGAAGATTCGCTTTTAGCACCGGTGACCACTGACCAGTGTTTTTAGGAAGCTCAAACTTGAGACCGATTGAAAAAAAGTGCTTTCAAGCAAGTCACCAAAACGCGTCAAAGAAGCCAATGGGTCCAACGAAATTCAGAAAAAAATAAAATGGGGATTAGTTTTCATTAAAAAAGAAAAATAACATTTTTAACTTCCTAGTGTAACGTTTAGGATCATTTTTTACCTTCACCGAATATCTGAAAGGTAGCCCATACACGCTAAGGTGTACCTGATAGGTTTGCCTGTATATTTGTCCTGTACAGGTAAACCGGAGCGTGTATGTTGCAAAACTGTGCAGGTTTGTTCCCTACGCAGCACTAGCTTACCTGACGGGTGTACCTGTACTACGTGTACAGGTAAATCTGTCAGGTACACCCTAGCGCGTATGTCTACCTTAAAAGTAACCTTCAACAGTCTTCTGGTTCTCAATCGGAGTGGGGTCGAGAGGGACTTGATATGAGATGATCAAATATAAAGAAGTGTTGTTTGGATTGGCCAGTGTTTGGTTTGGGGAGGATATCTATTTCTGTATGTAAATTTTAAAGAAGCGATGTCTGCATATGGTTCCGAATTCCTTTCAAGATTTGAATTGAAGTAGATTGTATTGGTTTTAAGGGTGGTTTCAGATTAGCGTACTTAAGCTCGTTTTTAAACACTCGTATGCCGAGTATCCAGACACACACGAAAGGTTAAAGCGTGTAGTGCGTGTAGGCGCTTATGAGCGCGCCTTTACCGACACGCGCAAATCTCACGAGCGTTGTATAAACGTGAGCCGTCAGAGATGCCTACCCACACAAACACGCCGGAATAAGCGCGTTCGGTTTTTTGAAGCGCAAAATATGGCGCGCGTGTATTGTATACATTTACGACCTTGTACGCGCGAAAAAATACGATAGTCTTGTTTTTCACTGACACACTCACTGACTATCATAGTGCTTTGCAACATTTCAGAAAATACATTCAGCTTTCGTGGAAAAAGTTCAATCTCTTTTTGACCGACTTTATAGAGATACTAGCTGCCCGTCCCGGCTTCGCACGGGTGGATATTGATTTTCCCCTATTCGCCCCCCCCCTCCCCTATTTTTTTTCAATAATAAATATAGCCTATGTTACTCAGGGATAATGTAGCATTCTAATGGTGAAAGAATTTTTGAAATCGGTTCAGTAGTTTTTGAGTTTATTCATTACAAACATACACACGCACACACACACACAAAAATACAAATCTTTCCTCTTTATAATAAAGGGTGTAAAAAGACCCTTAACGAAGCCGAAAGGTACTTGTTCTCCCCGTCATTGCGATCATTTTTGTTCTAGACCATACCTGGGAACCTCTTAGTTTCGGAGATATTGAGGGTCAAAGTTCCAACTTTTTCACAAGTTTTTTTTAAATACATGTTTCTAATGTAAGATTTTTACTTTAAACACCTCCACGACCCCCGTACTATTCAATCCATCCATCAGCACATTGTTTTGAGTACGTTACATTGAGTTTTACCGTAAAACGTGATTTTTCACCCTAAAAAAAAAAGTCGTTTCCCAGGAATAATTTTTGCGTAAAGTTACTTAGTTTGATGTACAGAATGCCTGGTTGACGGCTTGGTGAAGGGTCTGTTTACACCCCGTATTAGTGTAGATTATGCTTTTCTAAACACATTTTTCAAAAATAACGAAATACAGGATTACACATTAACCTTCATTCTGAAACCTTCACCAGTCTTTGGTGACAAGCAGCCCTTTCCCAGAAAATGCTAGACAGCCAATTATTTCTAACCTTGGATCTCACGAAAAAATTCTCCGTACATACTCTAAATAAAGAACACGAGATCACTCATAATTTATCACTCTCATCTCTTGTCACATAATATTTTTGTCACATGACGACAGAGCATACCTTATTAAATATTTTGATTGATAGAACTGCGCTGTAGGGGTCTGGGGGTCTGGGGATACGGAAATGTGATCCTGATGTGGGTCGGAATCGCGACCTTGAAGATGGTTCGTCATAAGGTAGGTATAAAGCTCACAGCACACATATCAACTCGGAAAGGGATCGGTACCGTATCGCCGTTCGCCTCGCCGTCAAACAGGCTTCAACCTAACGTCAGTAAGCGTATCAGCAGCTCCGATACGTCGACTCGGCTACGGCTAGGCGACGCCGCGCTTATGGCGCGCCAAAGAAAATGTATGGCGGTTCGTATTTTGATACTTATATTTCTACAATCTAACCTACAAATTTAATTAAACACGCGGGCAACACGACTGGAAGTTGCCCTGTGAATGACAGCACGTGTGGCAACAGTAGTTGAACGGCTCGAGTTGATACGGTGCCGACCCCATTCCGAGTTGATATGTGTGCTGTGATTTTAAGAGAGTTTGCTTATAACTAAGTATAAGGTTATTTTATTATCCTGTTCACGTTCACGCATTCATTTGTTTCTTCAGCGTGAGTACCATCGTACTTTGGATCGAAAATTGCGTTTCGTAGACTATCACCTGTCTGTATCCATACACAAGTCAAAGTGTTTACTTGAGTAAAAGTAATAACTTAAGATACGATTTTTATTTTGTAGTTGCTTGGTGTTAGAACTGTTAAAAGTTCTGTAAGTCTTAGCTTTGCTGCTCTTTATCTACTGCATACAAATGGTTGCATAAGTAATTAATTAAACTCAAGTACTTAATTAATTTAACTTGACTATACGATACAAGTGTTAGTGATTATAAGTTTTAAGTGTCGGTTTTTGGGCTCGAAATGGCCTCTGTTTGGTATTACTATAGTCAAATAAACGAGAAGTAATTTGGCTGGAAAAAAGGAATATTTGTAAAAAAAAATGGAGCCGTTATGAAAAATGAGGAAAAATCCTTACACGGTTATAGTACTAATTTCATTTATGATTTTTTGACATACTTCACATCACAGGATACACTGCACTTTTTTTTAAATCATCTGCTTGGCCTTTTCTCAATTTTGTTGGGGTCGGCTTCCAGTCTAACCGGATGCAGCTGAATACCAGAATTTTACATGGAGCGACTGCCTTCCACAACTCAGTTAGTACTCGATAATACGATATCCTTTGGTAAGACTGGTTGTCAGACGACGTATTTGCCGTCCAAATTTTACCTTACCAAACCCGCCAATAACATTCAATAAATCCAATCACTCAGTCTAAACTTGTCAATTTAATAATAAAATCTTGAAAATTTCAAAGCAAAAACAGGCTTCATATTGATTAATGGCAACAAGATATTATTTCTAGGAACCGGCCAGTGTTTACGGGTAACTTTTTTGTTTGCTCGCAAATTAGCCTGTGACGCGTGAAAACAAGTTGGCTTTTATTTTAGGGTTCCGTATGGTAAAAAGAAAAAAAAGCGGAGCTCGTGGCGAAATAATAACAGCCGCAAAGGTCAATCTTTAGGTTAAGCCGTGATTGCCTAGGTTGGTCTGTGGATAGGTGACCACCCATTACATACCGATTTTCCTCTGTGCCTCGGAAAGCATGTTAAGCTGTTGGTTCCGGGTGTCATTTGTAGATCTTTGACAGTCGTTAGGTAGTCAGTGGTCCAAAAAGTCTGACAACCAGTCTTACCAAGGGTATCGTATTACCAAATACTAACTGGTTGTGGAGGTCAGATAGGCAGTCGCTCCATGTAAAATACTGGTATTCAGCTGCATCCGGTTAGACTGGGAGCCGACTCTAATAAAGTTGGGAAAAGGCTAGGCAGATGACGATGGTATTCAGAAAAAAATTGTGCCGCTAAACACACGTACCTACACGTGCAGATTGCCAGATTACTTAATCTATTCGTTTGTAAGTTTGCATGTAAACTCCGAAACTGCTCATCCTATTTCAGGAATTCTGTCTCTGATGGACGACACGGCTAGCGCAGTGAATGAGGGATTGACTGCTGCACTGCGTCTCGCGGGTTCGATTGCACGGAACAAATATTTGGATGTCCTACAAGAAGTTGTTCCGGGTCTGGTTGTTTGTGTATGTTAGTTTAAATATTTGCAAACGCAGAGAGATAGGAGAGATCGAGAGAATTGCAGAGAAAAAAAGTAAATTTCCTAAAGTCCCCTGTTAAAAAAAACTACAAACTCAAACTCAAAAAACTCAAAGCATTTATTTCGATTAGAAAAACAAAGAACGATGCTACAGTCACAGACACAAGGCATAATAACTTGTGAAAGTACTGTAGTTGCCCATGTTCCAAGGCGTAGATCTCTATGGAGAAGAATGGGCAAGAAAATCCATGGATACTCTTTTCAATCAAAATATTGTTACTAAATCTTGGTTACATCATTCATGTGGAGATTATACATTTATTGTGAGAACGATTTATAAAGAAGTGCAAGCTAAGAGACACTTTTACCGAGTCCCATAAGATATATTTCTTTGACACAGACGCTAGTCTCGCGTTAAAAGAAGTAGAGGGAAAGCGGCGCTGGTAATGCTATAAGTATACTATGAGGCTGTGAGCACATCTTCAGAGAATATTAATAATCTAAGTTATTTTTATTTTATTTTTATTTTTGACGAGCTGGACTCTTGTCAAAAGGATTGGGCCCAAATAGCCAAAGACAGAGATAAATGGAAAGAGGGAAGGGAGGCCTTTGCCCTGCAGTGGGACACAACAGGCTCATAATAATAAAGTTATTTTAATGGTAGGTAGAGGTTGCCGGTATTAATTACTTCTCAGTGACAAAGCTGGAAAACGGAAGTAACTGCACGTCACAAACTGAGCAGAACACTGGTGAGTTTCCCTCACTCATCAGTTTATTTAAAACGCCAGTTTCGTTGATTGTACAGTTTTGTGAAAGTTGTCGCCTCGAAAAAAGCCATACATTTTTACGCATAAGATTTGTTATTTTGATTAGTGATTTATTATTTCCTTTATTTATTTCTGTACAAATATAATTACATTTTTAAATATTCCTTAGAAAAAACAATATAAAAAACATTTAAAAATATAAAAAATTGTAGCCCACCGGTATCGGGAACAGGGTCCAAGCTACCGGCGGTCAGGGCTCCAGAGAGAGGAACCTCCTAACAATACGAGCCGTGTCCAGGAGTACCGCTTTCTGAATCAAGCCCTTGATCCAGCTGCCTAACGAGAGCCTCCTCAGATGTTGGTCGAAGCTCTTGGCAATTAAGCCATGGGCTGATACAACTATCGGCACAATGATCGCTGAGTCCACATCCCACAAGTCGACAACCTCGTGAGCCAAATCAAGATACTTGATTTGCTTATCTTTCTCGGCTTTCACGAGGTTCTCATCATGTGGGACCGTTATGTCAACAATCATTGCGCGCCGCTCTGATCGATCCACCACCACTATATCAGGCTTATTGGCAACAATAGTCCTGTCAGTGATGATGGATCGATCCCAGTACAATGTGACACAGCCATTTTCGAGAACTGGGTCGGGCACATACTTATGGTACGGCACTTCCGATTCCACAAGGTTGTATTTCAGAGCAAGTTGCTGATGAATAATCCTGGCTACAAGGTTGTGTCTATGCAAGTACTCTCCGTTAGCCAGACGAGAACACCCGGAGATAATGTGACGGATTGATTCGCCTGGACGGTGGCATGCCCGACATATGTCAACCGTACCGTCCTTCACAATAAATCTCCGGTAGTTATTCGTCATCATAACTTCATCCATAATTGCACAGACAAAGCCTTCGGTTTCTCCAAAGAGATCCCCGGAACGTAGCCAGGCTACGGACGCTGATAGGTCTACATCGGGCCCATGCAGGGCCCGGAAAAAGCGTCCGTGAAGCTCCTTACTCTGCCATACTTCCCTGCGGTCGTTAGTATCAAGCACTACTGGTTTGCGCCAGTTCTCTTTAGCCAAGGAGAGAGGGGTGAGGCCCTTGTCCACCGCGACTACATCTCGATGCATACCCACGTCGGCTTCTAGGAAATATTCCCTAAGACTGCATATCTCGCGATTGTGGAGAGTCTTAGCGTTTAAAAAGCCTCGACCCCCACACCTCCGCGGGATATACAGTCTCATAACCGAAGAACGCGGGTGATGCATTCGATATGCCGTCAACAGTGTACGGACCCTCCTATCCAGGGCGTCTAGTTCTGTTTGAGTCCATTTAAGTATGCCGAAAGAGTACATCAAAACCGGCATGACCCAACCGTTGAAGGCACGCACCTTATTTCCGCCTGATAAAAGACTATTAAATACTTTTTTCAGACGGCCAAAGAAGCGTTCCTTCAACGATTGCTTCATGTCAGCGACATTGATGCCCAGCGCTTCCGACATACCCAAATACTTATAAGTTTCGGTTGCTGAAAGAGATCTAAGATTTATGGAATCCGAGAGCTGGGTTCTCACAGATTCCACAATCTCCCCTCGCTTTACATGCATGACCGCACATTTGTCCACACCAAATTCCATCCTGATGGCGCTACTGAAAGTTTCAGTTACCTTCAGTAGCTCCATCAGTTGCAAATCGTTGGGGGCAAAGAGTTTCAGGTCATCCATGTAAAGGATGATGTTAGTGATTTAATTATTAGTTGATTTATTTGTTCAAATCATACTATATTATAACTGTTTTTAGCACTACTGAAAAGATATTCGTTTGACTATTTAAATTACATACATTATTTAATAAATATGAAGGTTGGTAGCACTGGTGTCGCGCTGTTATTGATCCGTTGTGAATTTCCGGGCAATAGTGGGGCGACACAGGTCATTTAGATATAGTATAAAAGAAGAACTCTGGCAGTTGGTTGGTGAATACAGGCGCGCGTAACTATTCGCGCGCCACTAGGCCCGGCCTATATAGGCCACCTAACGACGGGCCCGTAGCAACGGGCCAAGGTATGGCCTCCGTGGCCAGGGGGCAAAGCCCCGTGACCGCCAGCTGCGCCCCCTAGCGGGGGCGCAGCGACATCTCAACACACTGGTTGGTGAATTCAGAACGAGTAACATCTCTTTAGTGGTTCTAAAATAATTTGGTGATAATTGTGCATGTGTATATTTCTTTTAAAGTGAAGTTTAAATACTGTATATTGTAATATTAATGTTCTACAGTGATTATAGTACTTAAATAAATATTGTCAGTTACTCTGTGTTTATTGTGGTGATCCTTTTACATGAATTGGGCAGCTGCGTCAATTCGAGAGTTTCCAGTGTTTGCCGTCCAGTGTTTCCAGTGTCTGAAGTGAGTTACCCCACTCACTGGCGATCCACGGAAAGACTAAAGCTGTGGCGAGGTAGTGCATCCTTACCTAACCCATTTATTCCACCTGCCGAAAATCTCCCACCTGCACACGAGTTGCCATGGCTGACCTGGAAGTCTTTAAATAGACTGCTCAGGTGGAGATTCATTGATGACTCTGTCCTGGAGTGTAAATGTGGTGCTGTTCCACAAACAATGGGGCACTTAATAACGTATCGTATCCGAAAGCGCCAAACTAGTAGCTCAGTTCTGGGCCGACACAATTTAGATTGCCATCGACACGCTAAGAAGAAGAAGTGTTTGCCAGTTTCTTTGATTCGTCAGTTTAGTAAACTGTTTTCCGCCTTCCGCAATCTACCCGTAAGTGTCAAAACAAGTCAAAACTTTCCACCTACAGAACCACAACATCAAAACAGAGTTCTTGCTAACAATTTATTTTTTATTAAATTTCCTACGGCGTTGACAAGTTTGTAATCAAATTGGCAAATTTATATTCAATTACGACGGTTGAATGCTAAACAGGGGTAGTTCGTGTTTGTGGAGCTCGTGTTTACCTTTGAATGAAATTATTTTATGACAGGAGCAGGGTAGTTGTGAATTTTGGTTGGTGGAAGCTTTTTTTAGATTTTTAGGATATAAAGGGTGTAAAAAGACCCTTAACGAAGCCGAAAGGCACTTGTTCTCCTCGTCATTGTGATCATTTTTTTGTTCTGGACCATACCTGGGAACCTTCTAGTTACGGAGATATTGGGGGTCAAAGTTCCAATTTTTTCACAAGTTTTTTTTTAAATACTACTTTTTAAGGTTCTAACTTTACTCCAATTACCTCCATGGTCCGTTTACTATTCAAAGCATCCATCAGCAATAAGTTTTGAGCACATTATATTGAGTTTTACCGTAAAATGTGATTTTTGACCCCAAAAAAAATTTCGTGGGTAAGGTTTAGAATCGCGTCCTCCGAATTGGGAGGTGTGGGAGGTGGGAGGGGGAGGGGGGGGAGTTGTAGTGTCACCCCCCACTTCCCCCCCCCTGCCGGAGGCGAATAGTTTTTTTTTTATGAATTTTTAAAAACTCAATTTGGTTTTATGTTTGCTTAATTTTTAAATTAAATTTTTGACATTATAAACCTGATTTACAGGGGAGAAAGTTGAGTTGTTGCCAGTCAACGTGGCGAAGTCGAGGGAAGCCCGGTCGCCGGAGCCCCGCTTCGCGGGGCTCCTACTTCTGAATGGTTTACAAAAAAATAACCACGAAGGGGATGGCGGGGTCTAATCGCTCGTTTCGCTCGCTCACTCGACCCCGCCATCCCCTTCTAACCTAACCTGTCCGAGTCGGGGTGCCCCAGGTCCCGAGCTCGCTTCGCTCGCTCTTGCACTCAATGAAACACGAAACACACTTTAATTTATAAACATAATTTATAGCTTCCACCATTTTAAAAAAAGTGTCTTTTCGATATTTCATTCAAAATCATATTATATTTATTCATAATAATATTTATTACGCATTTTGAGATGATTTTGACAGATGTAACGTCAAAAACGTAAGACTTTAGTTAAATATTCATTCTGTTTCACGTTTAGTTAGTGATTTACCAATATTTTTAGAAAATAATTTTAAATATTTCCGGCAGCTAAAATCGCATGGGGGCGCTTCAGATAAACCCCCTTGACCCCCCCACAGTAACAGAATCCTCGAATTCAGAGGACGCGATTCTAAACCCAACCCAATTTCGTTTCCCAGCAAAAATTTTTGCGTAAAGTTACTTAGTTTGATGTACAGAATGCTTGGTTGACGGCTTGGTGAAGGGTCTGTTTACACCCCGTATTTCATTATCTGTGGGTATCGTCTTCTTCTGATTAAAGGTATTTTTAACCGACTTAAAAAAAATGAAGAGGTTCTCAATTCGTTTTTTTTTTGTTTGTTATCTCATATCTCCGTCATTTATAATCGATTTGTAAAATTCTTTTTAAGGAACCTAACAAAATAAACACAAAAAAATAAATAAAAAAAGAACAATACATAACCTAACATAACCTTTCCGATTCTTCGATTCTTCTCTCTATCTTGCGATCCATAGAAATTTGTTCAAAATCTTCCGAAAGTAAAGTTATCTTTTTTAAGTTTTTTATTCGGTATCGTTTTGTATGATTTTGTATTATTTTTTTGTATGATTTTCACACACGAAGTAGGTACTTTCATACGCATACGTGATGGGCATATCATGCGAAGGAATGAGGAAAATGTCGTGAGGAAAGTTTTGAGCCTAAAAGAGTAGAGGAAGGCCAAAGAAACGATGGATGGACTGTCTAAGGGATGATATATGGTAAGAAAGGAGGTGTCTGATAAGATTACGAGTAATAGAGAAGTATGGAAGAAGAAGACATGCTGCGCCGACCCCAAATAAATTGAGATAAGGGTAGCAGAAAGTTGATGTATGTCCTTAATCATTCGATTAGAGATAATTGATTAAATGATTGAGCAATGAGTTTATTTCACTGCGTATGACAGTCTTAGATACTGTATCTTTGATACCAAAATCTAAAAGCACAAGTGTATCAATAGGGTATTTGACTGATAAAATCTATTTAGTCCGTCAGTTAGATTATTAAAAAATATCGGACGCGTATTTTTTCTTTTGTCATGTAAACGAAAAATGACCACGATACAGCGCGTTGAAATCTCGCGTGACGTCACAATTTCTGTTACTTTTTACTGTTGAGTGACATCACAAGCCCCCTCTCTTGAACTTTGATGCGCTGTCTCGTCATCATTATTTGATTATGTGACAAAAGAAAAAATCGTGTCCAACATTTTTTGGTGACCTAACTGCCGGACTAAATATTTTTGTTTTTTTTCGATGTTGTCAAATAGCCTTTTCCCCACATCGAATCAAAATTCACCAGACCAACTTCCACCAAATCGTATAAATAACTTTCCAGCTACTAGTCACAAACTAAAGTACCTATAAACTAGGCTAACCACACCCTTAGTACATCCACACTGAATTAAATTCCTAGAGAACCATCCGGACTATTGAATTTTCAGCTATCGAGTATGTTTGAACGAAAGGAATTGCCTTTTAAGAAACATTTATTTTCTACTAGCTTTTGCCCGCGGCTTCGCTCGCGTTAATTTAGAATTTGACAATCAATTTGGGTTGTACTCTGCTTGTAATAATAATTCATTAATGATTCGGAAGACACGTGGCGCCATCTATTACCTTAAGAACGTTTTTGTTGTTTTCCTCGGGAACAGTATTTTTTTTCAGGATGAAAGGTACCCTATGTCCGTTTCTGTACACCTGACAACCTATATGCAAAATTGCAGGATGATCGGTTCAGTGGTTTAGGCGTGAAAAGGTGACAAACAAACTTACTTTCGCATTTATAATATTAGTTATGATTTTCTAGTAGCTTTGGCCCGCGGCTTCGCTCGCGTTAATTTAGAATTTGACAATCAATTTGGGGTTGTACTCTGCTAATAATAAAGTAATGATATAATTCATTCATGATTTGGAAGACACGTGGCGCCATCTATTACCTTAAAAAGTTATTGTTGCAGTAATTTTTTTCAGGATGTATATGTACCCTATATCCGTTTCTGTACACCTGACAACGTATATGCAGTAAAATCTGGGTTCCTGACCGTTTGATTCAGATTTTTTTATTAAGACAAACATACATTTTTATTTATTACTAGCTTCTGCCCGCGACTTCGTACGCGGATCCTGTTGCTTATGCCAGCGACAACGGGGTCGTCAAAATCGAAGATCTGAAACGTCTGATGTCGAATTCTAAGAGCCCGGGGACGGGAAAACAACGGGATGCGCGAGACGATTCGAGACGTTCCATATCTTTCATTTTTGTAAGTCAGAAGTCGATGCGTAGATACGCTTGGAACTCAAGCGTAATTCTCTATCTGTGAACGTCTCCGACTCGCGAGACAATGCGTGACGTTCACGATCAGCGGTCAGTCGCGCATCACGTTTCCCACTTGTCTCTAGAGACCTAGAAGTCGATGCGTAGATACGCTTGGAACTCAAGCGTAATTCTCTATCCGTGAACGTCTCCGATTCGCGAGACAATGCATGACGTTCACGATCAGCGGTCATTCGCGCATCATATTCTTCACAGTTCTCTAGAGACCTGGATGTAGATGCGTAAATACGCTGAGAACGCAGGCGTGCTTCGTTATCCAAGAGGAAGAGAAGAGAAGAGAGGAAGAGGTTTCCACGGAGCGAGTTGCAGCCTGATGTTCTCGAACAGCATCAAGTCTCTCCTGACGTTCTTCGGTAGATTCTTGGGATCTTATGATCCTCAATCTTTTAGCTCCTTTGGAACATTGGGAAAGATTTGACCTCTTTCTAGGCATGGTTATAGTTTTATTGTGAAGATACCTGATCAATTAAAATCTAAGTGACTGCTCCCCTGCGTTACCGGGTAGGCTACCGTGTCACGAAGATAAGTGGAAAATGTCTAAAACACTCAAATAACATAAGCCCGAAGGCATATTTATTCGATAAAATAAAAAAATAAATAGGAGTTTTGTCCAGTAGAGTCAAATTTTTTAATGATATACCGTCGTCATCGAATATCAGTCCTAAACTGTTACCGCCTTCACCGCGTGGAGGTACTCCCAGCTTATGTTATTATATAATTATACAGTGAAATTAGTGATAGCTTTGATTTCCACATCAGATGTTTCTGATCTTCGATTTTTATAAGTCAACAGGAAATGCCCATCAGACCGAATAACTTTTGCTAAGACGTCATTTCTATATGTATTATGGTGTAGCTGGGCTCTTGGAGTTCCACAACAGGTGTTCCAGATCTTCGATTTTTATAAGTCAACAGAGAGTGCTCATCAGATTGAACAATTTATGCTAAGACTTCATTCCTATATGTGTTATGGTGTAGCTGGGCTCTTGGAGTTCCACAATAGGTGTTCTAGAACTTCGATTTTTATAAATCAATAGAGAGTGCTCATCAGATTGAACAATGTTTGCTAAGACGTCATTCCTATATGTGTTATGGTGTAGCTGGGCTCTTGGAGTTCCACAACAGGTGTTCCAGATCTTCGATTTTTATAAATCAACAGAGAGTGGTCATCAGATTGAACAATTTTTGCTAAGACGTCATTACAATATATGTTATAGTGTAGCTGGACTCTTGGAGTTCCACATCAGGTGTTCCAGATCTTCAAATTTATTCTCTCAGCAGAAAATGCTCATCACGTGGAACAATTTTTGCTAAAGTACCATTTTTGTATCTCTTATAGTTTAGCTATTCTATTGCGGTTCTGCATCAGGTGTTCAAGTTTCCAAGATAAATTATAGCCTATATGTTGCCCAGACTTAATACCTATACAACAAAAAAAAAATCTTTCAAATCCGTCTAGTAGTTCCGAAGATTAGCGTGTACAAACAAACAGACAAACAGACAAACAGACAAACAGACAAACAGATAAACAGACAAACAGACAGATTTTTTTTTTTGGATTCGTGGTCTATTACTGTTTCTTAACCCCCCTCAATTTTTTATTTTTAAATATATTCAATGTACAGACACAGTTTTTTTACTGTCTTATTATATGTATATAGAAGTAGAGTAAACTAACGACATACATTTTTAATTAAAAACTATTAAATAAACTAACAACACACTATCAAAGGGCATCGAAAAAATCCATGACAAAAGAAAAAATATGTGTCAAATATGTTTTGATAATCTAACTAACGGACTAAATAGATTTTTTCAGTCCTGGGCCACCAGTGCCACCACAGCTCATTTTAAGTTAAACCAACTGAAATCAGAATTAATACCAAAATTGTGCGGAACTAAGCAGTAAATCAGGCTATTAGTGCCAAATCATTAGAAATAAATTAATTACTGTGCAAACTAACACGGAAGCTAAATTAATATCAAATGTGCAGCTGCATCAATAATTTAATTATTGGTCTATTCAACCACACAAATAATTGTTTGGAAAACGTAAATTAGGATAACATTAATATTTTAAATGAAATAGTTTGTAAGTGTGTCTGTATGTTTGTTACTTATATACGTTGAAATACCTGGACGGATTTAGATTAAACTTTACAGTAAGATAGTTCAGTTCATCCATTACAATAACGCATAGATTATAATTTTTAGAGTATTTATTTATGTAAACAAATGAATATACGGGGGCGAAGTCGCAAGCGGAAGCAAGTTAATAATAGTTACAAAATAGTGAGTAATAATTATCTCTAAACATATCCGTCAGTGTGGTTTCGAATTATTTGATTCATGATTATCAGTGATCCGATAATCGGGCGCTAATATTCTTATACTTTTATTTCCACGAAAGTTTAATACCGACATGCCTTTCAGAATTCCGGATCCCGGAATCGTTTGAAATTCCTGAGTAATGTAATTTTTTAGTCTTCAGTTCGTATAAAATACAATAAATTAGTCGATTCGATCACTAATCTGTTAGATGGATAAATCAATTTCCACTACTTGACCACATTTTGCACATTTTAATTTTTTATTGATATTCCATTCGCTTTAAATAAAATAATTTCATTAAGTTTGTTACAGTTGTTTTTACATAATTGTGCAATCCCGGGAACTCGGGATTACTTATTTATTCAGAAAGGAATGTCCATATTATTCTTTCGTGGGAAGAAGTTTAGATATATAAGCTCCCAATTATCCGATCATTTAATTCATAATTATCACTATTACATGGTTTTAGAATAAATAGTGACGTGCCTCAACTTTGCACGGATGCAATGGTGACACGTCGAGACATGTCGACATGGAGATTTCTATTATAAATTATGCTAATTCTAAATGAATTTACACTGGGTCCATGGGGTCCGAGTGCCCACCCAGTCTTTCGGGATATCGCCAAGCGTTTGGTCGACTCTTCAGGTGAGCAGAGAGCTGGTCTATTTCTTGGCCAAAGAATATGCCATTCAACATGGCAATGCTGCTAGCGTTCTGGGCACTTTTCCCGTTGACAGCGAAGTGGACAAATTTTTTGACGCCCTGGAATTCTTTTCACCTTTTGATACTTGTACATATTTCATTATTTATTTAAGTTTGTAATAAATTATGTATACAGTGTATTATGTTATATGTGTGTGTTCGCAGGGTGGCTGGTAGCAACTGGATGAGAGTTGCAGAGAATCGAGTTGAGTGGCGTGCGATTGAGGAGGCCTATGTCTAGCAGTGGACTGGTATGGGCTGATGATGATGATGATGATGTGTACAGGGTGGAAGGGACACCAACGCTAAAACGGTTACCACATGTTCAGAACATCATTTTGACCCCCTCCACAAATAATTTGTATAGCTAATTTGATTTTTTTTTTAATACCGATGAAAAATGTCTATGTTCAGATTGATGTTTTGAATACGTGATGACCGTTTTAGCGTCGGTGTCCCTTCCACTTTGTACAATTATTAATAAAAAAATATAATTTAAATAAGCAAATAGCCCAGAATTGGTTGTCCCATAACCATTGATTACATCAGTTGCGAGGAATATAATTCAGTGCGAATGTATTTGAATAGATAATATAGCGAACACTGTGGTTTACTGTCGGATTGGGATTAACTGGGCTTTCGGTTAGGGCTGATGCACAATGTAATACTGATTGAACATAGTATTGGCAATTGTTTCCAAAGTGCAATCAAGTGTTTTCTATAACAATTTGTTTTTGGAATTGCCGGTGGTCTAGTGATCGTAAGCGCGACTGTAAGTTGAGCATGAGGTACTGCGTGCGATTCCCGGGTCCGGCAAAGTGTTATTGGGTTTTTTCCAGTAGCAGTCACCAAGTCTGGATTTGTGCCCGGTTGCTGGCAATAGGCTCGCCCCCTATTACATGGAAATTAAACATTACTGGCGAAATGTGGGTGTAATATGAGGTAGACCTCTGCCCAAACCCTTAGAGGATAACAGGCGTGAAGTTATGTGCTGTTTTTTTTTTTAAAGACATCGGTTCTGCATCGTTAAACAGAAAGGGTATAGTCATCCTAATGGTTGTGCTACAGACCATCAAACTGAACAAATAATTAATCAGCTGCGAAATACAAAATTTCAATACCTAATTGATTAAAAAAAAACCCATAACGAAAAATGGAGAAAAAAAAGACAAAAACAAAAATAGTTACGTTTATAAAATCCATTTATTTACTTATAATTGTAATAAAAGAGATGTTATTTTGGATTTTAGTTAATCAGAACAATCGATCAAAATGTTGATTTTACGTGGCATTGAGGAGGCATCACGCTATGACAGCGTCATGCCATCTTCCGCCACGGCATACGAGTCGGTTTTACTGCCTATACTGGCGCGCATATAAGGTCTAACTATTCAGACACGAAATATTTTCAGAGAATCATCAAACGGCTATAACGAAGTCATTTCCAGGGGATTTTTTTTCATCTAAGATAATAATAATACCAGCCTGTTACTGTCCCACTGCTGGGCAAAGGCCTCTTCTCATACAGAGAAGGCACCAGCATTGATCACCACGCTTGCTCAAGACGTGTTGGCGATTTCAGACTTATATTAATTATAAGTCCAGGTTTCCTCACGATGTTTTCCTTCACCGATGTCTGTCTGTCTTCATCTAAGATAAACAATTTAAAATTACTTGACCCACAAAATAAATACTAGCTCCATATTTTTCAACATCCATTTCGCTAGTTTACTACGTCGTATTTACCTAAAAATACCCTAAACCAAACTGAATCTAAACCTAATCCCTATTACACTGCAACCCGACTTTACACAAAACGCGAACAATAATATGAAATGTTATCTTCATCAAGATTGGTCCAGCTCATTGAAGCTGCGTCGGTTTCATCCGGCCGCCGAAATGTATTGTTAAACTGTAATTAAAGAGTTAACTGAAGATTTTGGTTTGTAGGCTTTGAGGTCGAAATTTGGGAAGCTATTTCTGGGATACTTTGGTGTTTCATTAATTAAATGTTTCAAAGTTTAACAGAGCTTCTTATTCTTGCATCGTTTATATGTAACTGTATTATATGTCACTATATTTATTTATCGTGGCATATGAAGCAAACATATTTATTTATTGATAGGAGAACCAACAGCTATGACAAATGAATAACAATTGTATAGGCAACACAGAGATATGAAATAAATTGACCATTCCTATATCGCCATTTCAGGGTTCTGCGCAATCCACACACACTACATACATACACACACACACATTACACACACATACATATTTAGACCACAAGATACACACACACACATTATTACAACACACACACACATTCACATTATTTCCTATATTTATTTTTATACATATTTTTTACATTTTTAAATATTCCTATAAAAGATACTATAAAAACATTTCAAAATATAAATAATAGTAGGCCACCAGCACTGGGAACAGGGTCCGAGCTGCCGGTGGTCAGGGCTCTTGAGAGAGGAACCTCCTAACAATTCGCGCCGTGTCCAGGAGTACCGCTTTCTGAATCAAGCCCTTGATCCAGCTGCGAAGCGCGAGCCTCCTCAGGTGTTGGTCGAGGCTCTTGGCAATTAAGCCATTGGCGGACACGACTATCGGCACAATGACTGCTGTATTACGTCCCACATGTCGACAACCTCGCGAGCCAGATTCACATTATTATTACTTTGTACAATTAGACTATAACCACGCTTAATTTCTCGAAGGTATCGACGTGAGAAGTGTAAAGTTCAGCAGTTATGTTACCTGTAAATTTAGAATCTGGCCAGAAAATAGTCATCAAATTGTAGATCTTTGACAGTCGTTACAGGTAGTCAGTGGCCCGAAAGTCTGAAAACCAGTCTTACCAAGGGGTATCGTATTACCCAGTACTAACTGGATTGTGGAGGTCAGATAGGCAGTCGCTGTATGTAAAATACTGGTATTACTGCATTCGGTTAGACTGAAAGCCGACCCCAGCACGTTGGGAAAAGGCTAGGCAGATGATGATGCATGTGTGCCTCCATATTCAAACAACTAAAATATACGTCTATACAATTCTATTCATAACTTACCAAAACGTGCGTAATTGCATCGCGTTATCGAAATCTAGATTGGTGTAGTTCAGTGATCCGTTGCGGTTTCATCCGGAATCGGTGCCAATGTGATTCTATTCTATAGTTATTTTGGAATAGTATTACTGAGTGTGGCAATGGAATTATGTGATTTTAGCGTTATAAAGGGTGTAAAAAGACCCTTAACGAAGCCGAAAGGCACTTAGTCTCCCCGTCATGACGATAATTTTTTTGTTCTAGACCGTATCTGGGAACCTTCTAGTTACGGGGATACTGGGGGTCAAAGTTCCAACTTTTTAAAAAAATGCAAGGTTTTAATGTTGTAACTTTACTTTAAACACCTCTACGACCCCCGTACTATTCAATCCATCGATCAGCACAATGTTTTGAGTGCGTTACTTTGAGTTTGACCGCAAAACGTGACATTTTACCCTAAAAAAAAAATCGTTTCTCAGCAAAATTTTTTGCGTAGGGTAACTTAGTTTGATGTACAGAATTGGTTGACGGCTTCATGAAGGGTCCGTTTACACCCTGTATAAGAATTTCAGAAAGATTGAGAATGATTGATTGATTTGTGGTTATTCAATTGATTGGACATCATCATTTGCATACAATTTATACAGGGGGTAAGGGACAGCCCTCCACAAACTAGCAGGGTGCATTCAGCTCCCTTTTTGAATCATATTCTTATATTCTTTTTTTTTTATTCCATTCCCTGTACGCAGTACTCCATTAAGGTAAATAATACGGCTAAAATCAAAAATTCAACAATGGATGTTGAAATACTCTAACGAACGACGCGTGAAATCAGCTGTTCACTTCCTGCCTAGCTACAGAGTTCATCGAACTCGTCGTCGTGCTTGCCGTTTGCTACGTGCGTTTTGCCACGGTAACGATACATTGCGTATGAGGTAATGAAACAAATCAAATTTATGGGATTTCCGTAAATTCCTGAAATAATTTCTCATAGCGGTCATCTTAGTATGATATACTGAATTCACCCCATCAGTTTGTGGAGGGCTGTCCCTTACACCCTGTATTTATAACTGAGTAGCTTTTACTCGCGGCTTCGCTCCCGTTATGTACGAAATGTACTCAAGGAAACGTTTTGAATGTAGCATAATTATAACACTCGGGAATAATGCAGCTTCCCGTTAATGAAAGATTTTTCGGAATCGGATCAGCAGTTCCGAAGATTACCCCCTACATACAACAAACAAACAAATTTTACCTCTTTATAATATTAGTGTAAACATAATATTCACCGTAATAAGAAAGAGCAGATGGCGCCATCTTGAACAAAGGTAAGTGTCAAAAGATATCTTGTGAACAGTGACCTAGCAATATTTTTGACTTTTATATGACTGAGGCTATAAATAAAAGTAGTGGCCTAAACTACTAATAACCATAGATTTATTTCTATGTTAAAAAAAAAAGTGATTTGAAAATGTATATCCAAAAAAATACGTCCCAAAAATCAAACTCCACAGTTAGAAATTTTATCAAACTCAAAGCAAACTTCATAAATAAAAAAATATAAAAATGGCAATAATATAATTTCATAAATATCTTCAACGCCTGGTGGTCGTCATAAATATTTGTCGATCTTAGATCTGGATCAAAAGGAATTCAGTGGTCTTTGAGAACACAAAGCGAGATTAAACGTAGGAGAAAATATCTTGAGGAATTCGCAGAATTCAGACCAACAAAGCTATGACACAGAATAGGTACCGCAGATAATATATGAGATCGCCTCCATGCAACGATAAAATGAAGTTTATTCAGTAAATTATTTAACTACTAGCTGTTACCCGCGACTTCGTCTGCTATAACTACCTCCCTGCCAAATTTCAAGTTTGTAGCACAAAAAGTGAAGGCCTTTCATACAAACTTGCGAGAGCCCTTAGACCTCCTTAATCCGGCCCTGTCGCAAAATCCGTTCTTAGCGGACGTCTACTAACTATAAACTACCTCCCTGCCAAATTTCATCTAAATGCGTTAAGCGGTTTTCGATATTTCGTGATGAGTGAGTGAGTGACCTTTCGCTTTTAAATATTTAGATAGATTACTATTAACATACATTACATCACACCTGTAATACCCCAAGAGTTCGGCAGAGGTATACCTAATAGTACACCCACATTTCGCCAGTTATGTTTTAAGTCCCATGTAATAGGGGGCGAGCCTATTGTATGGGTGTATTAATATTAAACATCTAAATTATAAAAAAAACGAGTGTCGGAATCGCGCATGAAGGGTTCCGTACCATCGTAGTAGGGAACAACTAACAAAGTAACAACCAACTTATGAGTATCTGTGCAGGCGGGAAAAGATGGAACCAAAATAAATGTACTAAGTTTGACATATTATCGATGCATATTTTCTTGACAAGCAGCGCCACTTCGAACTGTTTACTTAAAGTACTTATAAAATAATACTATACCTTTGTTTACAGGGTGCTAAGGTTAAAAAGACCAGAGTTTTAAAAGACTTGAGCGGACATTGGGAATATTTTCGTACAAAAATTTTCATCCCGAACATTTTTGACACACGAATGCTACCTGACAAGCGCGCTTTCTGTAACAACATACGTATAACAGTCGCAAATCATATTTTGTTCATCAAACTGCCTGACACTGCCCTGCTATTTGTAAAAAACGTAGAAAATTTGAATGTCACGGGCAACTCTGGCGCATCCACCTTAAGATCGCTGTAAGTACGCGTCTATGTGTGCGTGCGCCTGTTTTTGCTCGGTAGAGCCGGCTTTCTGTACTTATCTATTTTGTGGTACTGATCCCTTGGGGCACAAGGCCAATGGCAATGGAGCACTAGAACGATTATAAGGAGACAATATTTGATTCTTTATAGTCTAGTTTTTGTAGAAAGATTCTTAATGAAGTTAATACAGAATGAGCTCTAATTTTTTTTTGCAGAGGGCTCGTGCCTAAGCAAAAACTGCCTTATGGGTCGATCTATAAGGTTTAGTAAGGCTTGATGTGAATAGGTGGTTTCTGAGATTCCTCCCTTAAGAGCCTAGAAAAGTACGTTAAGCCGTTGGTGGTTGGCTGCGGGACTGTTCGAAAGAGATACCGTGGCCCTGGAACACAAAGGGCAATGAAGGAACATGGATGGGTTTTAGTCAGTAAGAGTCTGGCACTCCCTCCCACTCCACCCAGAGCGGGAGAAGTCATTTGATGATTTCCCATCCGTAAAAAAACAAAAAAAAAGCCCTTGGTACCAGCTGTCATCAAATTTGTAGATCTTTGACATTCATTACGGGTGATCAGAAGCCCGAAACTCCGACAACCGGGTTGTGGAGGTCAGATAGGCAGTCGCTCCACGTAAAATACTGGTAGTCAGCTGCATCCAGTTAGACAGTACAAACGATGAGAGAGATGACGTAAGAGAGGTTCAAAGGCTTCGTTCAAAGAGCACCCTGTTTGTCTCGGTGTGAAACGTGATATTTTCCTGTGACATTCAGTTTCACCTTTGAATTGAGCCAGTACCTTTGATAATCATGTAAGCTGAGATGAGATGATTCTCCGTGGCAGAGGAATTGAATTTCACAATTACGGTATAGTGATCTAATGGATCAAAAATGATGTGTGCTCTATAGAGTTACTTTGGGTCGGTGTACCTTATGTTATTTTGGGTGCTTGTAACTGTATCAGAAATCTTAGTTTACAAAATATAACGAGTCCTGAAACCGGAATATATAAGAGTAAATATACACTTTTTAGGGTTCTGTAGCCGAATGGCAAAAAACGGACGGACAGACACGACGAATCTACATTTGTCGTATCTGACCGTGCGTATGTCACAGCCACTTTATTATTCCGAAACTATTAGGACGAATTTATTATTTAAATGTGCCCTTCTAATTTCTAAAGTAAGAGACGGAAAATTTTAAAGAAATTTAGGATTATAGAACGTAAAAAAACTTTCAACGAAAATTGGTTGAATAAGATTTGATGTTTAGTTTTTGAGATATGGGACTTTTTCATCAAACTGCAGCAGTAAATTTGTTTTTCATTAACAAACTATGAAAAACAAATGTGTTTTGCTGTTGAATGTACCTAATATAATACATTGTAATGAATGAGTCTTCAAAATATTTTTATTATATTGTTTGGTGCTACTGCACCCTGTGTGCGTGTGAGTACGCTTTGCACTTTTTTATTTTTTATTAACACGGTAAACCTTAAAACTTGAAGTCTATCTTTAATTATGATAATAAATAGCCCTCCCATTTTAATGCTATACGTCCCATAATTTGGAGTATTTCAATTTGAAAGGTTTATTGGTATCATCAACGATATTCACATTCAGATTAAAATAAATTCGGTTGCAAGATTTAACCTAAACAAACAAACAAGCACACAAACACTGCAAATTAAATAAAAGCTTGTAATAATTAAAATTAAATTTAAAATTTAAAAAACCCCCAGCAATTTAAATATGAAAGATAAATACCCACTTTCATCCCCCAAATCTAGTAAATGGCTGCACCGATTTTGATAAATCATGTCTACTTTTAATATACACATCATGCGCTTTCATTTGATACCCCACTTGGGTATAATATTTGAAAATATTCGATTTTACATACCCACTTTCATCCCCCATATCTAGTAAATCTGTTGCATCGATTTTGATAAAACATTTCTAAGAACCATTGCCAAGAAACTAGCTTTCAAATAAAAAAAAACTGCATCCAAATCGGTTCACTCGTTTAAGAGCTACGGCGCCAGAGACAGACACACACACACACATCAAACTTATAACACCCCTCTTTTTGCGTCGGGGGTTAAAAATAGAGAGGTGATCATTTAAAGTGTTATGACCAATCTAGCGCTTCAAATCTTTGGGACGGACACAATCTAAGTCCAAGTTACGGAGTTCAATTTACCGCTTCATCGGACCGAAGGACAGTGTTGGTCTAATGTTGTTTTGATCCGCGTCTTCCTGGAAATTGGAGGATACAACGCTGGCACTTGGAACACCTCTCGCGGAAGCGAAGGCGATTTGTGGAGAAATTTATTAGCTTCGGAATGAAAAAGGACCGGAATCTGTTGTCGTAGTTGATTGACAAAAATATTGGATATGTTTATCCTCTTTAGCAATAACCAAAGCTACTAATACATAGACATATTAGATATAGGCATATTTGCACAATAATACAGTAAATGCATTTAGAGCTTAATTAATTTAAAAGCTCATTATATATCTGTAAAGATGTTTGAAGATGACTGAGACCGAATGACGTTTTAAATACGTTTAGTCATGTGGCGTATTCTATAGTATGGTTTTTGCATCCCTCAGTGACAGCTTAAAAATGATTTTATTATTTATTTATTATTATTTATTTATTCCGTTTATTCATTTATAATACATATTATTTACATTTTTAAATATTCTAATATAAAATAATATAATTCATTTATTTATTATTATTATTTATTAAAAAAAAAATCATCTGTTAAGTCATGGAAAGCTTTTGTTACCTTTCCACGACTTAACAGATGATTTTTTTTCAGACAGATTTTCTTTCGTATTTATAATACTAGTATCGATTTGGTTTTACACCATTTTTTTTTAATTTTAAGCTTAGACGTTTTTAGCGATAGCTCTATCGAAAATAAATCTTTCCAAAGATGATTCACCACAACATTCGAACTACCCTCCAAACCTACTCACACTCCAAGCTTTACAACCTTGAAGATAAGAAAACAAGGACAGTATAAAATCCTGGCACAATGTATCTCCGTTTAACCGACGCAAAGGGATCACATTTTTTACTGTGGGGTATAAATTCAGCGTACAGGGACTTATCTTTGTCTAGTTTATTTGCAATGATTTAAGGTCAGCTGTGGGCATTTAATGGTGGGCTTTTGAGGAAGAATTTACGCTTTGGTGTAAATACAATTATTTTGGTTTCTTCCGTTGTTTCAGCATTTCCCCATGAGGGAGGCAGAAACTGTAGAGCGCTTCCTCTAACGATCCTTACGTACTCCTTCAATTTACAAATTAACATAATCCTTACTAATATTATAAATGCGAAAGTAAGTTTGTTTGTTACCTTTTCACTCCTAAACCACTGAACCGATCATCCTGAAATTTTGCATATACGTTGTCAGGTGTACAGAAACGGACATAGGGTACCTTTCATCCCGAAAAAAGCACTGTTCCCGAGGAAAACAACAATAACGTAGATGGCGCCACGTGCCTTTCGAATCATAATTGAATTGTATTATTTCAAGCAGAGTTCAACCCTAATAGATTGTCAAATTCTAAAGAAGATTGGTTTTTTAGGGCTCAGTTAATTTCAGAAGCGTTCATCAATGAAAGTATTTACATTATATGAAGCAATAACAGCGTTTCTTTCCATGTAATATCTTTTTTTTACTAAGCTGCACAAAGTAAAAAAAGAAGAAACAAATATTTTACTAAATCTGAACATTTAAACGCAATCATTTGTAATATCGAAACGTAGAAATAGTGACGGTAGCAACGGAGTTACCATATTCAACAGAAAATGGAATTTCTATAATAATACTAATTAATGATTTTGCTGGTAGTAATAGTGAGTACCATGAGACGTTTGCTAACTAGTATTATAAGACAAGCCGTTTACATTGCTGCGATATTTTATCTGTTTTGTCTCATCTAATCTATGCCATTTTGAGTAAGGATCCTCCTATCTTTGGAAACATATGCTTTCTTTGCTTCTAAGTCAGCCTCTTATTAGATTCGCAACAAGTTTTATGATACTAAATTATCATGTTACTAAATAAATGATTAATTAGTGACTGCTGATATTATAAATGTAAAGTACGTACGTAACGTTTCTTTGGAGAATTTAGCTTAAATGGCAACATTCAAAGCTATGTCATCTATGAAAACAGAATATGTCATAAATGTCATAAACATTGTCACTTCTCTGTCTTGATCAATTTAAATCTAGATGTGTGGTTTTGTTGTGGATAGTTGTGCATTTTATTACTTTAACAGTTTTATTTGTTTCGTGGTGAACTATACAAAAAAAGAAACGTACAGTGAAGGTGTATAGATATGATAGAGGCTAAAACAATGCCATAAACATAAACAGTACAGTTGCTGCTAGTATGTGCGAGGAGCATCATATAGTGATTATGGTAATGATGCCGATGAGGCCGATGATGATGGCATGCCCGCGCCGCCGGTCGCGCACTTACTTGAAGAAGTTGTTATAAGATTATAATGTTAAGCTGCTTAAAATAAATGTTTTATCCAACTTGTAATTAATGTTTCATTTTTGCCCCCGTCGTTCCCCCGAATTCGATTGCCCATGGAATTCGTCAAACGGCCAAGTGTAAATGAACGCGGTCGAGTACGTCCGCGTTCGGGCAGACTCATCCAGCTTTATTGTTTGTTTTTCGATTAGTGTAATTGCGCCATTAAAAAATAAGCCGACCAAAATCATAAGACAATGTGATGGGTTGTGCAAATGTGGGTTCCACTGGCTAAATACCTAAGTCCTTAAATGCTACGTACTTGTAATAAAATATAAGGTAAATTGGATTGTATAATAATGAAAATATTTTTGAATGACATTACAGCTGACGTAGTTGTCTATCCTACAGTGTTACATGGATCTTTTGAAGCTCCATTGAGGTTGATAGGCGAGAGCGCTGTTGCTAAACGTTTGTGATATGTATTGAAAAAATAAGATGGCGGCGTTAGTTCTGATTTTGCCCACGCGACAAGTGTATTTATAAATTCTGTTATTCTAGCCAAATCCAATATTATAAAAATATGCTGTGATTACCTTTTATCTTAATTTGACCGAGACCTACCTTTTGGGAGTATTTTTACGAATGTACGCGAGCTCTAAGTGTGGTCCCCAGAACCCATAAGGGTGTGCCATTGTTCTTTAAGCGAGTGAATCTGCGGGCAAAAGCTAGTCAGCATATAAATTTTCCACTGCTGGAACACAGGAATTTTCTCGGCGAGACAGAACGGCATTATCCACTACTATTATAAATGCAACAAGGAAGCGGCAAGCGTAAGGTGGGACGCCCTCAGGCTCGGTGGAGCGAGTTAAGAGGCGTAAGATTGAAGATGCCTATGTCCAGCAGTGTCAGGAGGCTGATGATGATTTATTATAAATGCGAATGTTGGATGGATGGATGTTTTTTACTCAATCAGCCAGAATGAAGACAAGAAGTATGCCAAATTTCACCCAGATCCATTCAGCCGGATCGGATCTGGGTGAAATTTGGCACAGAGATAGATTATAGACTTTTTATCCCGGAAGTATGATCCCGTGGGTAATTCCCGAACTCCACGCGGGCTATGCTGCAGGCATAAGCTAGTACTTCTGTTGTCCGCGTCTTACACTTTGTTTGCGTGTATTTTATCAATTATTTATATCCCAATACGATAGTCTATAACGATTGGTTCAGTGGTTTAGGCCCAAAAAGGTCAATCAGATACTCAGAGTAACTTTCGCATTTATAATATACGTATGGGAATACGGATGAGTGAAGGAACCAGGAACCTAGCAATCAGTTAGTTTGGCAGTAAGGTAAGGACCAAAAATGTATTGACAAAAGTAATAGTACCTAATTATATTTTCAATAAACACCACTTTCAACTACCCTTGCCTGCACGTTCGGGGATTACAGGCGTAATGTCATGTTATATTAGTGACCGATACTTAAAAACGTGATTGTACTTATGATAAATAAACAACTTTCCCTAAGATTTTTTTTTTAAAATTCACTATCACAATAACACAACAGCCGAATGACACTGCCCTATGAGCCGCGCGGGTGCTCTGCCTATCCACTGCTGTACAGCACGATAGTAAAGAGACAAAACGGCGTCACGCGGCTAACAGCTGATAGGTCAAAGGCTCGCGAATTTCAGACGGCTGTTGTATTATTGTGATAGTGAATGAGTATTCAAAAAATGTTTCTTTGGGAAAGTTGTTTGTTATCATGACTACAATCACGGGTTTAAGTATCGGTCACTAATTACCATTCACCCTATATTTATGTTACCGTCAATAGAATACTTCAGTCAAAATCCTATAAATATCATCCCAGCAAACTACGCGAATCCGCTTTTAGCAGCTCTATGCTAAAATGAATACGGGTCCGTTTACACATCAAGTCAGCCATGAAACGCTAAAAGACTAACCTAGCCATTTCAAAAGCCAATATAAAGAGTCCAAGCCTGCTATAGGACCTCGTCGTTAAATAATGGTCTCTATTTAGTTTTCAAAGTAATTTATTGCAGCAATGAAACTCCGCCGGTGGTTTATTTTGTTGCGTACGACCGGAGCCTAAGATCTCTTGATATTTCTGCGACCCTAGTACTTTTTTGTGGGTTTAGATTCTTGGAGTAAGCTGTTTTGTTATTTCTGGGACTGTGTTTGGGCAAAAAATAAACATACGAGGCCTTTAGAAATTCGTCTGATAAATTCCACAGACGATTTAGTGTGAAACAGTTTCGTTTAAGGCCCCATTTAAGGCCTCGGTAAATTTGCGCCAAGAGAGTGTGTGTACGTCACTTATCAACGTTTAAACGAACCCTTCACGAAGCTGTCAAACAAGCATTCTGTACATCAAACTGAGTAACTTCTACGCAAAAACTATTGCCAGGAAATGTCAATTTATCCATCATCATGATGTCTGATAAAATTGCTATATTTTTTTGTACTTCAGCCTATAAACGATAAAGCCCTTTCGTATCAGCTAAAAAATATATGACACCACACGAAAAATATAATTATGAACTTAAAAACGTCTCAAATTAATTCACTAACAGTTTGTCTTATGCTTGATGCATGATATCTTGCACTAGAGTTCCTTAAATATGTAATTTGTACACTCATCACGAGCGTTAATATGTTTGTATACATGCAGCAAAAAAATATTAAATGTGATTTTCTCTTACTATATTGATGAACGTTTTACGTTTTCACGAACATAGTATTTTGGAGGTCATACTATTAGTCTTTAATTCAAAATAGAAACCGTTAGTTGTCGAGAAAATCGCGTACGAATTTTGCTAAGTGTGTTACGTAGGTATTAGTGCTCGTGACTGTATAACGAAAGTGAGCACTAAGGAGGTTTTTTTTTTAAATAAACTTCTAAAGGATTTTTTTAATTTAGAAATGACACTTTGTATGAACGTTCGTCACTTTTACTCATGGCCAAAGACATTCAAATATAACTAGCTATAGACGGGACAAAACCAAGAAACTGACAATTCCAAAACCTGTTACAAATTAGTAACAAGTCGATCAGTCCAGTGCGATACGTCGCCTTGTCAGGTCGCATTCACATGACACAAAGACACTCAAATATTTCCGGGCTATAGACGGGTCATGACGAAGAAAATCGTAATCCAAAACTTGTTACTTCTTAGTAACAATTCGTTCTGTCTAGTGTCATCTGTGTCATACGCCCGCTTGTCAGGTAGCATTCGTGTGTCAAAATCGAAAATATTCAGGATGAAAATATTATTGTATGACAATATTCCCAATGTCCTCTCTATTTGTGTTTTAAATCTCTTTGCTCATGGCAAATCCCATCAAACAAACAGCATGTTCACACATAAATCACCCATTTACCTCTCGTCTTCTTCTCCACATGAACCGACTACAAAGTAAAGTGTAGCAGGTAATACGTAAGATTCATGTGCTCATAAACGTTCACGGTCTTCACTGCCGCACTAAACCTTTCTAGTATTAGCTGGTTTAGTGTCTCTGGAACGAGCGCACTAAATGGAGTTTCAGATGGATTTTAATTAATTGGTTGTAGTTTTATGTCTGAGGAGCTCGTGGCTAAATAATAACAGCCGCGCAAGTCTATCTTTAGGTTAAGCCGTGCTTGCCTATGTCGGTCTGTGGATGGGTGAGCACCACACACATACCGAGTTTCCTCCTTGCCTCGGAAAGCACGTTAAGCCGTTGGTCCCGGGTGTCATTTGTAGATCTTTGACAGTCGTTAGGTAGTCAGTGGCCCAAAAAGTCTGACAACCAGTTTTACCAAGGGGTATCGTATTACCCAGTACTAACTGGGTTGTGGAGGTCAAATAGGCAGTCGCTAAATGTAAAATACTGTTATTCAGCTGCATCCGGTTAGACTGGAAGCCGACCCCAATATAGTTGGGAAAAGGCTAGGCAGCTGATGAGTGTAGTTTTATGTATGTTTCTGCGTTTTTCAAGGCATGGTTATGGTAGCGATAGCGTCAGATGGCTATCAATGGTGGTTGGCTTTGTAAAAGTAAGTAGCACGCAAAACACAGAGCTGTCCCTGTTTGGTATGTCAAGTTAATCAACTCTATCTGTCTATCGCAGAGCACTGTTGGACGCAGGCCCCTCCTTCGATGAGCCATGTTCTCCGTCTTACGCATCCAGTCTACCTCAGCCATCTTCTATATCATCATCTGCGTAGCCCTTTCCCAACTATAGTGGGATCGGCTTCCAATCTAACCAGATGTAGCCGAATATCAGTACTTTACTTGGAGCATGTGCCTATCTGACCTCCGCAACCCAGTTAGTTCTGGGTAATACGACACCTCTTGGTAAGACTGTGTGTCAGACTTTCAGGCCACTGACTACCTGTGACGACTGTCAAAGATCCACGAATGACACCGGGACCAAATGCTTAACGTGCTTTCAGAGGGACGGAGGAAACTCGGTATGTAACGGGTGGTCACCTGTCCACAGACCAACCTAGGCAAGCACGGCTTAACTTAAAGATCGACACAAGCGGCTGTTATTATTAAGCCACGAGCTCCTCAGTCATCTGCTAAAAGACTATATTAAAATTGTTTATTCATCTACCAACGTTGGCAATATGCACCGTTTGATATCAAAATATCGTGTTAACAAATAACATTTCATCGTCATTATTCTTCGTCAGAAAATAGTCTTTTTGAATAAATACTTATTGCTGTCACAAAGGCTATGTTTTCTTTTGCCCCTAGATTGGAAAATCAGTCTCTTTTCTTGTTTCTTTTTTATCAATAGCGGAACGGGATCGGTCGATCTTGAGCTGTGAAATATTTAAATTGGACGGATTACAGGGTCGGACTGAGGCCAATTGGAGGTGCGGGAATTAAAATTTTGGTAAGCTTTACTGATAGATAAACGGAAGTATAAAAAGTTAAATAAGTATTTAGAGAAATTGTGTGGCTTTTATTGGTACATACACGAGGTGGCAACTAGTGGAAAGTGTTAAAAGTTACCAACATTCTTTACATACAATAAAGGATCGTTTTAGATGACTACAACTATGATCTTTGTTTATAATTATAATAACCAGAGGCAAAAGTACTTTATCGAAATACCCGGGCAATCCTTGCCTAAATACAAGGTCCTTGGGAGTACTTTAATGTTTATTTTGCACTCACTCTAGATATTTTGCATCCACCCTAGATATTCTGCACCCACCCTGGATTCGTCTCTGTGTTTAAGAAAGGATCGCTTCGCAGGCGACGGTTTAAAAGGCAATGCAGTTTTATGTTTTTTGAACGCCATATTGGTTACCTTACTGTGAACGTTTTCTAGTTAAGAAATAAGTATTTTTACTGAAACTTTTCGACCTGGGGCGTTTGTTAGTAAATGCGCTGTTCTAACGGGTCTAGTTGCCCCCCTTAAAAGGAGATTCTTGCCGGCCCAGAAAGTGGTAGCGAGATGATCTGGATGCTTATTACGAAGGCTCGTTCGAGGTGGCACAGGAAAATAGTACCAGGTAGGATATGGGGGTGGCCTTTGCCTAGCAGTGGGACATAGAAGGTTACTAAAAAAACAGGATGGAGCAAAATTAACAAGACAAAAAACCAGCCAAGCGCGACTCAGACTTGCGCATGAAGGTTTCCGTACCATGGTAGTAGGGGAGCCCCCTTTAATTATAAATTAATTTTATTATTTGTTGTTATAGCGCCGACAAAAATACACATTCTGTGAAAATTTCAACTCTCTACCTATTACGGATCATGAGATGCAGTCCGCTGACAGACAGACGGACGGACGGACAGCGGAGGCTTAGTAAGGAGCTCGTGGCTTAATAATAACAGCCGCTCGGGTCGATCTTTAGGTTAAGCAGTGCTTGCCTAGGTTGATCTGTGGTTGGGTGACCACCCATTACATACCGATTTTCCTCCGTGCCTCGGAAAGCATGTTAAGCCGTTGGTCCCGGGTGTCATTTGTAGATCTTTGACAGTCGTTAGGTAGTCAGTGGCCAAAAAATTCTGATAACCAGTCTTACCAAGGGGTAGCGTATTACCCAGTACTAGGGTTGTGGAGGTTAGATAGGCAGTCACTCCATGTAAAATACTGGTATTCAGCTGCGGCCGGTTAGACTGGAAGCCGACTCCAATATAATTGGGAAAGGCTAGGCAGATGATGATGGTTACCCTTTTTTTTTTGGGATGGGAAGTTATCAAATAACCTGGGTGGAGTCCCTCCTACTCCACTAGTGTCAGTACTCTTACTGACTAAAACCCATCCATGTTCCTTCTTTGCCCTTTGTGTTCCAGGGCCGCGGTATCTCTTGTGAACACCCGCAGCCCCGGCAGGCATCGGCCCTTGCAGTTGCTGACATCTCTTTGAGGCGCGCGTGGAACACGAACGCGCCGTCGACACGGCATGGTTACCCTTCTGGAACCCTATAAACGATCCCACCAAAACAAAGCTCACAGGTCCCAACAAGTGACTGACAGCTATCTCCATTGAATACAGTCGTACCGTACTTTCTGTACCGGATATAAAAGTTTTGGGGGGAAACGACAAAATGGCGTCGCATTGTTACGTCGTTGCTGAACGAATAACTTTCGCCATTGGAATTAGGAGGCTGCCAGTACAAAGATAAGGCGGCTCAATTGATGGTTAGGAGCTGGGTTGATTGGAGGTGGTAGTTTTATCTAAAGTGATCTGTTGTCAAGCTCGTGGCTACGTCATAACAGCCGCACGGTTTGATCTTCAAGGTTAAGCCGTGCTTGCCAAGGTCAGTCTGTAGATGGGTGACCATCCATTATATACGGAATATCCTCCGTGCCGCAGAAAGCTTGTTAAGCCGTTGGTCCCGGTTGTTATTTGTAGATCTTTGACTGTAGTTACAGATCACAGTGGCCTTAAAGTCTGACATCCATTCTTACCAAGGGGCATCATAATATTATACAGGGTGTAAACGGACCCTTCACGAAGCCGTCAACCAAGCATTATGTACATCAAACTTTAGTCACCCTACGCAAAAATTATTGCTGGGGAACGACTTTTTTTTTTGTGGTGAAAAATTACGTTTTACGGTAAAACTCAATGTAACGCACTCAAAACTTGGTGCTGATGGATGCTTTGAATAGTAAATGGGTCATGGAGGTAATTAAAGTAAAGTTAAAACCATAAAAAGTAGTATTTGAAAAAAAACTTGTGAAAAAATTGGAACTTTGACCTCCAATATCTCCGTAACTAGAAGGTTCCCAGGTATGTTTCAGAACAAAAAAATGATCGCAATGATGGGGAGAACAAGTGCCTTTCGGCTTCGTTAAGGGTCTAATAACCAAAAAAAAAAAAAAAGGGTAATAAAGGGGTCGCGGGGTCATCCAAAAACCTGTCAATAAAGTAGGTAAATTAGAGAGATTTCAGACTGGGATAAGAATGCGAACACTCATTAAAATATGAGTATCAATCAATCAATAATTTTATTTACAGGCAACTGAGCCCCATAGATAAAAACACACAAAATCATTTTACACAATAATAAACTAATAAAATAACCTTATTTAACTATGACTAGACACGTATCGTTGACGGCGTCGTGTTATGCTGCGTGGTGTTGCGTACCCGTCCTCGAAATCGTCGGTATACGACACTTTTGGGCCAAAAATCCTCTTTCATGAAGGTCTGTAGATGGTGAGTTGGAACTCGTACCACGAACGACTTAAAGTTCATGTTGTGGCGCGATTCCAACTTCGAAGGTTGGAATCACGCCACAACGTACTTTCCCTCAGAGTCCAGTTGGTCTTCACTCTCAAATACTCCATGACTTCCTCAACCTTCGTGGAGTAATGCGTCGTGGAGTTTGGGTCCACTCGGTGCGGTACCGCACTGGTTATTGGAACAGGGCTTGCTGTTCTCCTTTCTTACTTTAGTGTAACCTTCTTCATCAACTTGGCCTGCTCTTGGCAAGGAGCTATAGACCGCAATCAGGGCAAGTTGTGCACCCTTACTTTTTCGTCTCTTGTTTAATTCTGATAAAGCTGCATTTGGTTAGACTGACAGGGGATCCCAAAATAATAGAAGAGATCGCAAACCATAACACATCCATGTTTTAAACATCCCTGTAACATGGTTTCCGTCCCACAAAAAGTTGGTAGTTGAGTATTAATCCATCGCACACAAATGGTTCAATGAAAATATGAACTGAACTCACAACAGTTTTAAACGGAGTTTAGGAGTTCTGTCAATACAAAATGGTTGCTTATTACTCCTTTATTTATTTATCTACACATTTTTTACATTTTTAAATATTTCTTAAAAAACCCATGTACAAAAAACATTTAAAAATATAAAAATAGTGGGCCGCCGGTGTCGGGAGCAGGGTCCGAGCTACCGGTGGTTAGGGCTCCAGAGACAGGAACCTCCTCAAAATGCGAGCCGTATCGAGGAGTATTGCCTTCTGAATCAGGCCCTTAATCCAACCGCCTAAAGCGCAGGCCACACAGAAAAGACGTAAGACGCGGACGGGGCGCAGACATATGTCCCTTCCGCGTCGCTTTCATAGAAAATGTATAGATGCGTCGTGACGCGAAACATATGGAAAAGACAGGGCGCGGACACGACGCCGCGACGCTTCTATACATTGGACATATGTCTGCGCCCCGTCCGCGTCTTACGTCTTTTCTGTGTGGCTTGCGCTTTAGGAGAGTCTTGAAAGATAGTTAGTGTTTATGGTTGTTTATTATTACTATTAGCGTTCATCAGTAAACTGAAAGGCAAAAGCTGTTAGATATTTATTTGGGAGCAAATTCAAAATTCGCCGTGTTGTATCAATATACAACTGCCTCGTTGGTCTAGTGGTTGTAAGCGCGACTGCGGAGCATAAGGTACTGGGTTCTGTTCCCAGTTTGGGCAGTACTATTGGGTTTTTCCATTAGAATGTTCTCAGTAGCAGCCACTGAGTTTGGATTTGTGCCCGACTGATGGCAATAGACTCCCCCCTATTACATGGGACTTAAACATAACTGGCGCATTGTGTATGTACTATTAGTTGCACCTGTATCTAACCTCTCAGGGATTACAGGCGTGATTGCCACCTCTCGAAGCTCTCAGACAAATGTTGTTTTACGAAAGGCTTTATAAACTTATCACTTCAAAAGATATGAGATAGTATGATGCATGCAGGTTTGTGTGTAAACTTCCTTTGTTTTCTCGGGAATCAGCTTAAAACTGATATCAACATTTCGTATTTTTCTAGATCAAGTGGGGGTCAGGGGGTTACCATCACGTCTTGAAGCAGGAGTAATTTCAATGTGGGAAAGAGATGGCGCTAGACGACCTGTATAGCTCTGTCTCTTTCCCACACTGGAATTACAACTGTTATTAGACGTCATAGTAACCCCCCAGTTCTAAGAGATAAACATTCTATTTATTTATTTGAGAAAACCTGTATGTATGTACAATAGAACAGACAAATCAAAGCTATTGTACAAACAAAACACAGATTAAAAGAAACATATTTACAATAAAAATATAAAATAAAATACTTAAAAATAACAAGCAAAAATCATCTTTCGTTCATCCGTTCGCAGAAATCAAACATCCACGACATATGTCTACCCATCTGGAGACAAATATCTGTTTAGAAGATTACAATGTTTGTATAGAGCTACTCTAACCCTCGAGCCACGACCTACACGGTCAGGCGAGAAACGTGTCCCGACAGCCACAACGTAACAAATAAAAAAAGTAGATTCCAGCATGCCACCGAGCCACCGCAACGCAACATGCGAAGCGATGAGACTCACGCTAAAGAAGAAGAAAGAGTCGCGTCAATAGTTGCTCCGCAAGTCAGCTCAGACAGAACGAAATTATGTCCGAGCAATTTACCGGCTGCAATGAACTGTGTACCGTATTAGCATTGTTTAAAGTAGAAAATTGAATGAATATCGACGTGGATATCAAACGTCGCGTCGTCACGCGCATTCTCGCGACTCGGTTGTGCGTCTTTAGCGCCCTTCCTATTTTCATTGCTCGGGCATATTTCCATTCTGTCTGAACTGACACTAAGGGCCGTCTCCACGAGCGAGAGAATCGCGGCGATATTATCGTCGTGCCAAGCATTTCTAAGGCCCTTAAGTCGCATCGCCTGAGGTCGTGAACGGAGCGGAAGAGAACAATGTTTGAACAAAACTACTCTCTTTAAATAAAGTTACACGGACAGTACCTCCAGCCATGCAACTTTTCATCCTGGTATTATCTTATTGCGGGTGAATGTAAATTCAAACTGGAATGTCATACGTTTGTGAGATTAGAACTTGAGAGAGATTGCATTCAGTCATATTTGTATGTGCGGTAAAATGGATTGGAGTTTGTAAACCGAATTTGTAGTATTAACTCTATTTGCCTTGGATCCTCCAAAAAGCTCGTGGCTAAATAATAATAGCCGCTCGGGTCGATCTTAAGGTTAATCCGCGCTTGCCTAGGTTGGTACGTGGATTGGTGACCGCCCATTACACGAAAGCACGTTAAACTGTTGGTACCGGCTGTCATTTGAAGATCTTTGACAGCCATAATAGGTAGTCAGTGGCCCGAAAGTCTAACAACCATTCTTACCAAGGGGTATCGTATTATCCAATACTAACTGGGTTGTGGAGGTCAGATAGGCAGTCGCTCCGTATAAAATACTGGTATTCAGCTGCATCGGGTTAGACCCAACATAGTTGGGAAAAGGCGAGGCAGATGATGAATATTGATGATCTCTATTTGCTTTGAAAACCTGGAAATTAGATATATCTTTCCATAGAATCTTCCATATACGGTGTCCGGGATTTTAGACCTCCAAAAATTTAATGACAGGCTCGTTGGTCTAGTGGTTGCAATTGCGACTGCTGAGCATGAGGTCCTGGCTTCGATTCCCGGGTCGGGAAAATTATTATTGGGTTTTTCCATTACGAATTTCTCAGTAGCAGCCACGGAGTCTGGATTTGTGCTCGGTTGCTGGCAGGCTCGCCCCCTATTACATGGGACTTAAACATAACTGGCGAAATGTGGGTGTACTACTAGGTATACCTCTGCCTTACCCTTCGGGGATTACAAGCGTGATGTTATGTTACGTAAAACTGGAATTGTTGTTGTTATCAATGATGATGTTTCATATGTGCAATGAAGCGACCTACACACACAAAATGTATGGAGCAGACAATTAATTTTTGGGATGGTATGAAATCGTGTACCTACTAAATAGGGATGTTTCCGGAGTAAAATAAATATGATTCTATTTAGTCCGTCAGTTAGATTATCGAAAAATATTGGATACGTATTTTTTGTTTTATCAAATCAATAATAATTGACGAAGATAAAACGCATCAAACATCATGAGTGGGGGCTTGTGACGTCACTTTCCAGTAAAAAGTGTACAAAAATATGACGTCACACGAGTTTTCGACGAACTGTATCGTGTTAATTTTTTGTTTACGTGAAAAAAAAAATACTAATTCTAATCAATTCATGGAAAAAGTTTATGACGCGATGTTCTTTCCACCATATGGGTTTTCTTTTGCATTTTCATGCAAAAATGAATAGCAAATAAGCAAGAAATAAATAATTGAAATTAACAGATTGTGTTTGTACTGCAGTGAACAGCAAAAAGAATAATACTAAGACAGCAAAACAATTTATTGAAACTTTTACTGCAGACTTAGTACAACAAAGAAACAGAATACGCTAACTGGCTACGAAGGATCTAATTTGTGCGTTTAACTTGGCAACTAGCCAAATTGAATAAAGTCAGACAAGTTCTTTTTCAACTAAAAAAAGAATGAACTGTCAGGGGGATACCTAATGGAATAATCAAGGAATCTTCGCATAGAAGGATACAAGGTTCTTTTGGCTTTCGAATAATTTTGATATAAAGGGTGTAAAAAGACCCTTAACGAAAACGAAAACCACATATTCTGCCCATCATTGGGATCATTTTTTTCTTCTAGAGAATACCTGGGAAACCACAGGTTCTGGAGATATTGAAGGTCAAAGTTCTAATTATTTCACAAGTTTTTTTTTTAAAACCACTTTTTACGATTTTAACTTTACTTTAATTAACTCCATGACCCATTAACTATTCAAAGTATCCATCAGCACTAAGTTTTGAGTGCGTAACATTGAGTTTTACCGTGAAACGTGATTTTTCACACCAAAAAAAAAAGTCGTTTCCCAGCAAAAATTTTTGCGTAGACTTACTTAGTTTGATATACAGAATGCTTAGTTGACGGCTTCGTGAAGGGTCTGTTTACACCCCGTATATGGCTGACGAAGCGAAATGTTTATTTAGATCATTCAAGGACAGACTAGAAGGTAAAATACTAAAGGGGGACTTTGTTACGCCAAGTGATTTGAGAAACTTCCAAATATCAGCCGGTGAAGAATTGAGGTCATTTTCACAAATGTATCGGCGTTTAGATGCTCTTACCATCTGGTTGCAGCGGTTTCTAGCCAACTTGTGCAGGTTCGCTGTTGGTGGAGTTCGTGGCTAAATCATAGCTGCTCGGGTCGATCTTCAGGTTAAGCTGCGCTAGCCTGGGTTGGTGTGGATGGGTGATCACCCATTACATACCGAGTTTTCTCCGTGCCTCTGAAAGCAGGTTATGCCGTTCGTCCCGGTTGTCAATTGTAGATCTTTGACAGTTGTTACAGGTAGGCAGTGGTCCGAAAGTCTGTCAATCAGTTTTATCAAAGGGTATCGTATTACCTAGTACTAACTGGGTTGTGGAGGTCAGATAGGCAGTCACTCCATGTAAAATAATAGTGATCCGATTAGACTGGAAGCCGACTCCAACATAGTTAGGAAAAGGCTAGGCAGATGATGAAAAAATATGTGTAGATGAATAATGCATGCTAGATGATCCCAAAAAAAGGCATAAGGACAGGAAGGTAATGATCCGTTTAAAGTATCAATGATCCTAAGTAGTCAGTCGGGTCGAGATTAAAATTAAATAAAAATAATGTACCAAATTCACAATACATAGATACATTGTGTGATTTAATATATTTTGCAAACACTACATACAACCAGGCCAGACGTATCAACAGAGCTTAGACAACAGTTAAAGGAAATCTCTAGTGTCCACGGACTCGATTATCTTACGGCGACATACTGCACAAACATTGCTGTACATACAGAAGCCGGGCTTAAAGTATGGAGTGTAGTGTAGATACCTAGCCTTTATGGTCATCTATATGTTACGGCTAAAAGCCGAAGTAAGGTAACAACTAGTTCTAGCCGGCTATACCTAGGTGCGGCCGATAACAGTTTGTTATAATGCAACCAATTTGGATGTAGCGCTCGCTGGCAGCTGCCGCGGCACCGCTCGCTGCGCTCGCTCGGCTAGCGGGCTTTTTGTCACAGTTCTAACCTAACCTAACCTAATCCATTTGGTCGGTGTGTCCTAGCAATAAAAAGGATAGTTACCGGCCGCACCTAGGTATAGCCGGCTAGAACTAGGTGTAACCTTATTTCGGCTTTTAGCCGTAACATAATATACAAATAAATCAAATTGAAGTGTCTATTTGTAATTTCAAATTAATTGCTTTTTACTGAATGCTTATGAAAGTATATACGGCACTTATAACAAAAACAATTTTGTTTCAATTTTGGTCTGTCTGTCTGTTTGTTCCGGCTAATCTCTGAAACGGCTGGACCAATGTTGACGGGATTTTCACTTGCTACTTTTAATTTAGAAAAATAATTCGTTCGGGTCCGTGCAAAAAAAGCCTTGAAAAATTTATTAAAATCCTTGAAATTGGTAACGAAATCCGATTCAAAAAGGAAAGTAATATTTTTATAATAATTTCGCGCGAACGAAGCTCGCGGGAAACAGCTAGCTATGAAAAAGAAAGATAGTAAAACTATTACGTAATTAGAATAGAAAAATTTGAAGTGCTCACTCTAATAAGTACAAATAACTCCCAACCCAACTCGTCTGCTACCCAACCTGGTATACGACGGAATCTGTACCTATATACATACTGCATAATATATGTGTACATGTGAAATGTAGACCGTGATAGGTGCAGACGTATTCTGGAGTAGAGTGAATTAACATCCATTTTATTTCGCTGAGGTTTTTAACGAAATGAGGAGATTTGTTTCTAGGTGCAACGTTTCGGTACGTGTTTTCTGCATATGTTATGGGCTAAGAATTTTCTTTTCTTTTTAGCGTAACAATGGAAATTTTATGACACAAAAACTATGTAAAAAATCTTAGAAGTTAAATTAGACCCACTTCCCGGTTTCCGATTGAGCTGAAATTTTGCATACATGTTTAGTTTGGATGACAATGCATGGTTATCTAAAAACAAAATGGCGGACTCTCAAAGATGGTGGTATATTTTTATGCATTCCCATGATATGGGTATCAAATGAAAGGGTTTGCTGAGAAGAACACAAGAAATAAAGGACAATGGGCATCGATGTATAGGCATATGCCCCAAGGTCCAATAGCCATAAGATACACATAATTGAAAAGAGCTTTTTACGGAGAACCTTTGCTACTAACACGACTTTTGGTTCGACGTAGTACGTTCGGAGTTATTGAACTAAATATGTAACTAGTTGGACAACGAAGTTAAGATTTTCTTGGCATCAATTAAGGTTTTCTGGGTAACCAATAGTAAAAACATATAATCCATTTCATAGACCTTTTCAAGGAGAACCTTTGCCAGAAACACGACTTTCGCCAATTGGTTGTCCGTTCGGAGTTATTGACCTAAATAGGTGACTATTTGAGCACCGAAGTTAAGATTTTCTGGGTGACCAATAGCAATAACATATATACCATTGCAGAGAGCTTTTCAATGACAACTTTTGGTACTAAAATAACTTTTGCTAATTCGCAGTCTGTTCAGAGTTATTGAACTAAATAGCTGACTAGTTGGACACCGAAGTTAAGATTCTCTTAGCAACCAATAGCCATACGATATACATCATTAGATAGAGCTTTTTGACTAGAACCTTTGCCAGTTACACGACTTTTCCCAATTCGTATTCCAGTCGGAGTTATTGACCTAAATAGGTGACTATTTGAGCACCGAAGTAAAGATTTTCTGGGTAACCAATAGCAATAAGATATACATCATTGTATAGAGCTTTTCAAGGAAAACCTTTGCCATTTAACGACTTTCACCAATTCGTATTCCGTTTGGAGATATTGACAAAAGTAGCTGACTAGTTGGACACCGAAGTTAAAATTTTCTTGCCAACCAATTAAGGTTATCTGGGTTACCAATAGTAATAACTTATGATGCAATGGATAGAGCCTTTTAGAGAGAACTTTTGCTACTAGCATCACTTTAGCTATTCCTATTCCGTTCGGAGTTATTGACATAAATAGGTGACTATTTGAGCAGCGAAGTTAACGTTTCCTGGGAAACCAATAGCAATAAAATATACACCATTGGAGAGAGCTCTTCTATGAGAACTTTTGCTACTAACATAACTTTTGCTAATTCGCAGTCTGTTCGGAGTTATTGACCTAAATAGGTACTAGTTGGACACCGAAGTTAAGATTTTATTTACAACCAATTAAGAGTTTACGGGCAACTAATAGTCATAAGATATACACTATTGGATAGAGCTTTTCAAAGAGAACTTTTGCTACTAGCACCACTTTTGCTAATTTGTAGTCTATTCGGAATTATTGACCTAAATGTGTGTCTAATTGAGCACCGAAGTTAACATTTTCTGGGTAACCTATAGCTATAAGACGTACACCATTCGAAAGAGCTTTCAATTAGAATATTTGCTACTATACAACTTTTGCTAATTCGTAGTCTGTTCGGTTTTATTGATCTAACTAGGTAGTTGATTAGGCACAGAAGTGTAGCTCCTCTCTGACTCTGAATCGAGAAAAGTTGTCAAAGCAAGAAATATTCTTCTTGTTGAGATCAATCCATTGATACATATCTTGACGCTATTGGGCGTTGGGGTTGTGTTAACGATCTATCCAAGTTACTGTTACAGTAAGGATTTGCTCCTAAAATAGCATTTTAAGATGTCAATATTTTGAAAATGATGTTTATAGGCTTATAATATGATGTTTGAAACGTACAGTATTAATGAAAGTTAAAAAAATTGACGAAATAACAGTATTTAATCTAACTTAATTTCTCAACATTAGACCTCTGTAGCTCCTCTCTGACTCTGAATCGAGAGAAGTCGCCATAATAAGAAATGTTCTTCTTAAAGAGATCTATACATTGGTATATATCTTAACGCTATTGGACGCCAGGGCAATTCTGCCCATTCTCCTTTACATCACTCTAAAGCGTTTTTTATTTAAACTTTTTTTTCTCGGCGTCGTCGCCGATGGAGGCCTAGAAAACGCTGGCGTGACGACCTAGAGGCGTTTGTGAGAGATTGGCCAGAGAAAACAGCACGGAGAGAAGAGTGGAAGGCTTTGGGGTAGACTTTTGCCCAGTAGTGGGACAATAGAGGCTAAGTAAAAAAAAAACTTGTATACTATTTAAGATTCAATAGATAGGTGCAAACATTGAGGTCAAATCCGAAATTTTCTTTCCTTTGAACTAATAACAATCTTTGTATCCTCATTATCTTTTTTTGCTTAGGGTTGTTGTTAGTCGACTAATCGAGTTGGTATTTTTATTTAAATCTTCTGATCATTTTCAAAGTAGTAAAAGATCGGCAGTATTATAGTTACACAAAAATGTTTTGTCTAGTAGCTCAAACTCGGAAACAATCACGAAATCGTTTTCCAAAAAACAATTTCAGAAATGTCTACTTATTGAAAGAAATCAAATATTACCTTTAAGTTCTGACGTGGTCTAGCCAGGTCATAGATGAGTATCTTTAAACATGACGAAATAAGACTCAAATCTGTTCGACAGCCTGTCTGTGAGACACCCACGTCATTACTTAAAGGATTAGGTCTACACAGCTCCACTTAGAAAATATTTGAATATAGCAACAGAATAAGCCCAGGAAATTTCTTAAGCAGTAGCGGCTCACGTTAATATTTAAATTTTGAGCACCGCAACGAATCTACATTCAATATTTTTACATTACTATGAATAAGGTTCATTATATTTAAATTCGTATATACAGGGTGTAAACAGACCCTTCACGAAGCCGTCAACTAAGCATTCTGTACATCAAACTAAGTAACTCTACGCATAAATTATTGCTGGGAAACGACTTTTTTTTTTGGTGTGAAAAATCACGTTTCACGGTAAAACTCAATTTTACGCACTCAAAACTTAGTGCTGATGGATGCTATGAATAGTTAATGGGTCATGTAGTTAATTAAAGTAAAGTTAAAATCTTAAAAAGCGGTATTTAAAAAAAAACTTGTGAAAAAATTGGAACTTTGACCTTCAATATCTCCAGAACCTGTGGTTTCCCAGGTATTGTCTAGAAGAAAAAAATGATCCCAATGATGGGCAGAATATGTGGTTTTCGTTTTCGTTAAGGGTCTTTTTACACCCTTTATAAGCCGTTCCTCATTTTTTGTATGGCCTTCGAAAGAGGGGAATGAAAAAGAAATATTTAGCTTTCGAAAGATAGATACTGAAAAATGTCTCTCACTTTTTTTTTGGGACAATCCCCCACACTATTTCCAAACCACTGCAACTCCTGAAAGCTAGAATCAACAGTGGCGACCAACAGAAGAGCGCCGACACAATGAAGCTCGACGAAGTCTCAGAGAAACAATTTAACTGTTTTGGATCCCGCAACGAAATTAATCAGAAAAGAATAGCGGAGGAGTAGCAAAATCATAATTTGTACTTCCCTCCATGTCAGCAGCATAAAATGTGTAAAACAAGGTACTATTCGGCTAGATAAGGATATTTAACCCTTAAACGGGCAGAACGATCCGGGAATAGCAAAATAATGCCAAATTGGTACAAGTATTATTGGTAGAAAATATTTTTTTAAATATTTTTTTATGTTTTTTGAATATTTAATGAGTGATTGATAAGTCTTTAAATAACCTTTGTACAACAATAGAATACCTACCAGGAACACTTTATTTAATTAATGAGCTGAAAAATATGGTGGGAAAACTATTCCCTTTGCCTTATTAATACTGATACTGCTGCACTGACCTAAAGATAAAACAGGATCCTATCAGCATCAATCAAAATTATTTGAGACTGTTTTGTCTTGCTGTTCGCCCGCTTGAAGGTCTGAATTATGTGACAGGAACATATAACCGGGATTGAATTTATTTTTGAACTGTATAATGATGTTTTTACTCTGGACGCTCTTAGCTTGCACTTCTATAAACATCATTCTCACATAAATGTATAGTCTCCACAGTCCACATGCATGATGTAACCAAGATTTTGTAACATTATTAAGAGTGTCCATGGAGCTTCTTGCCCATTCTTCTCCATAGAGATCTACACCTTGGAATGGGCAACTACAGTACTTTCACAAGTTATTATGCCTTGTGTCTGTGACTGTAGCTTCGCTCTTTGTTTTTTTGTGACATTCAAAAGTGCCAGTAATAGTCTAAATGAAATAAATGCTTTGAGTTTGAGTTTTTAAAAGTATCCTATTTCCTAATCAAGATCTAGCCCTGAGCGCCAAACATCTAAAAGACGAAAAAGAACCAGATACCATTCGTTCAACCGTTAAGGAGAGGAAAGGTAACAGTTCGAAAGAAAAACCTTCGCATTTTTATCATTAGATAGTATGTAGTATGGATAAGCTCATCATCATTCTCCTGCCTTTATCCCAATTAATGTGTCTTCTTCTTCCATACTTCTCTATTACTCGTCATCTCAGCAGTCACCTCCTTTCTAGCCATATCATCCTTCACACAGTCCATCCATCGTTTATTTCGTCTTCCTCTACTAGCCTTAGTATGGATTAGGCTAACAGCATGAATTCCTCCTGATGGTCTGTGTCTCTGTTGGGCAGTTCCTGTGTGAGCAAGTTTATACGTAGATTTGCGGGGATCGATATTCTGTTTCGGATTCAATGGACCGTCTTCGGATAACGAAGAGTTGGCGTGACTAGAAGAGCCTGTAGTTATATAAAACGGTTTTAGTATATTCGCCCACTAGCTGAACCACTTTTCCGGGGTTAAAAGTAGCCTATGTGTTAATCCAGAATATAAGCTATCTTGATACCAAATTTTATATAAATCTGTTAAGCCGTTTGAGCGTTAAGGAGTAACAAACATACACACATACGAACTTTCATCTTTATAATATTAGTGTGATTTATTTCTATTGAAAGACAATAAAGATGAAGAAGATGGCACTGTGATGATACCACTGTAACCTTCTTATACGGCCATCCTTGAGGCGAAGAAGGATTGCTACCCACAAAAAGATACCAGACATCATAGAAAGAGAGCGACTGAAAGATATGGTACTGTGATAACCGATGACCATTGGGATATACGTGTTCTTGAGTGGAGACCGTGAATCGGTAAACGTAAGGTGGACCGGGGCATAGGATGGGTGGAGCGACGATGTTCACAAGGTGTCCGGTAGCAGCTGGATAAGCATTTCTGAGAATCGAATTGAATAGCAAGAGAGAGCTGATCTTGATGTTTGTAAGCTCTCTAGGTAGGTACATCAATAGTATCCTTTTTTTTTACGTTTCGTGCACTTGTAGCATGTGCCAAATATTTTCTATCTTTCTAATAAACCCACATTTAATTATTAATTTTTAAGACCCATGTAAGGTGCGAGCCTATTGCCAGCAACCAGGCACAAATCGAGATTCTAGGTTGCAAAAGTAAGTCATTTTCAAATAAAGTCAGTGGTTGTTTAAAAGGTTCGATTAAATGTTGGGGTATTAAGCACAGGAATATACTGGCCTCTTCCAGTCTTGTTTAGGGTAGGTTTCCCGATAGTACTGAATCTAGGGTTGGGTGATCGCTACACTGATACACATACAGGGTGTAAATAGACTCTTTACGAAGCCGTCAACCAAGCATTATGTTTATCAAACTAAGTCACCTTACGCAAAAATGATTGCTGGGAAACGACTTTTTTTTTGGGTTCAAAATCACGTTTTACTGTAAAACTCAATGTAACGCTCGCAAAACTTAGTGCTGATGGATGCTTTGAATAGTAAACGGGTCATGGAGGTAATTAAAGTAAAGTTAAAACCTTAAAAAGTAGTATTTTAAAAAAAATTGAAACTTTGACCTCCAATATCTCCATAACTAGAAGGTTCCCAGGTATGGTCCAGAACAAAAAAAATGATCGCAATGACGGGGAGAACAAGTACCGTTTGGCTTAGTTAAGGATCTTTTTACACCCTTTATAGTCCTCTTGTGAGGGTGATAACACAAAGTAAGGTTTTTGTTATAATGGGTTTTTGTTGTAATTATGTTAATTGACATCTGAGGAGCTCGTGGAAAAATAATAACAGCCGCTAGGGTCGATCTTTAGGTTAAGCCGTGCTTGCTTAGGTTGGTCTGTGGATAGGTGACCACCCATTACATACCGAGTTAGGTAGTTAGTGGCCCAAAAAGATTGACAAGCAGTCTTACCAAGGGATATCGTGTTACCCAGTACTAACGGGGTAGTCAGTGGCCCAAAGGTCTGACAACCAGTCTTGGTTGTGGAGGTCAAATAGGCAGTCGCTCCATGTAAAATACTGGTATTCAGCTGCATCCGGTTATACTGGAAGCCGACCCCAACATAGTTAGGAAAAGGCTAGGTATATGATGGTACTAATTGACATCTAATTAAATCATCACCATCATCTTCCTGCCCTTGTCCCATTCTATTCGGGGTCAGCGCGTTGACATCTAATTATGTAACGGTAAATATCTGCAGTAATTTGCAGGAACGTAATTAGGTGGCGAGTTGCTAGGCTTCTTTTGGGTTAGCTCGTTCCATCGTCGACCTCATCTCTGTCGTCAGGACAAGATTAAGGTCAAGAGTAACTGTAGGCCCAAACTGCTACCGGCAGCACCTAGATATAGCCGGCTAGAACCAGGAGTAACCTTACTTCGGCTTTTAGCCGTAACATATAGATGACCATAAAGGTTACGTATCTACACAACACTCCATACTTTAAGCCCGGCTTCTGTGTGTACAGCAATGTTTGTGCAGTATGTCGCCGTAAGATAATCGAGTCCGTGGACACTAGGGATTTCCTTTAACTGTTGTCTAAGCTCCGTTCATACGTCTGGCCGGGCTGTATGTAGTGTTTGCAAAATATATTATATACCAGATTTAAACCTGGCTCCAGCAGATTTAGAAACTCATCAAAACAAAACGTAGCTAGCTACACGATCAATAACAAATTCTACAAACTTCGCCAAAACCGAAACCATAATAATTCAAACAATAATTTCAGTCATAATCCCAGCACATACCACTCCTAAACCAGATGCGGCTAAATATCAATATATCACATCAATATCCGCCCCAAATCACTAGGATATCCGCAGCCGCAGATATATCCGAACTCAGTGTGGTCCCCGCACTAATCCTAGTGAATAGAAATTCAGCAAAGGTTTTAAGCTGAAACCACAGCCTATGATGTAGCTCTGGTTTTACATGGTACTTTGTTTTTGTAGTAATAGTTTATAGTTGACTAGATTCTGAATACGAATTCACCCGTGTGTTAGGGTCGGCTTCCAGTTTAACCGGATGCAGCCACCACCAGTATTTATATGGAGCAACTGCATCTCTCGAAGAAATCAGGGCCGTCCTAAAGCTCGTTGGGTTGACGATATCGTCAAAGTCGTGGGAAATACCTGAATAAGACTGGGACTGGACCTGGGACGCACAGAAACGGGCAGTGTGGCAGAAAAAAGGGGAGGCCTATACCCAGCAGTTGGTGATTCCCGGTTGATATGATGACTGCATCTCTGACCTCCACAACCCAGTTATTACTGGTGAATAAAAAAAATTGCTATTTCCTACAAAAGTGCAATAACTACACGGTCAAAAATGACTGAAGACCATCATCTGCATAGCCTTTTCCCAACTATGTTGGGGTCGGCTTCCAGTCTAACCGGATGCAGCTGAATACCAGTATTTTACATGGAGCTACTGCCTATCAGATCTCCACAACCCAGTTAGCGCTGGTTAATAACGATATCCCTTAGTAAGACTGGTTGTCAGACTTTCGGGCCACTGACTACCTCTAACGACTGTCAAAGATCTACAATTGACAGCCGGGACCAACGGCTTATCGTGCTTTCCGACGCACGGATGAAACTCGGTAAGTAATGGGTGGTCACCCATCCAAGGACCAACCTAGGCAAGCGCGGCTTAACCTGAAGATCGACTCGAGTGGCTGTTATTATTAAGCCACGAGCTCCTCACAAAACACACGCAGACAAAGTCGGAAAAATGGCAAGATTTTTTCATAAAACCTCAATCTTTTGTTTCCAGTCCACGAATTTAACCTCCTTTTATCACCACGAACAAGATAATCAGCTGATCCCTTCCACCTCTCCCCCACATGGCCGTGTTTATGTCTCGTACCTATAAATCGCTTCCACGGAACGTGTAATAAAACAAAGCGATATCGGAGTAATCATGAGATTGGTAGACCGATTGAGACCAGTTTACGTTGATCTGTGTTGACTTTTAAAGTTGTACGTGACTGAACATCACGCCTGTAATTCCCGAAGCGGTAAGCAGAGGACTACCTACGGTGCTCCCACATTAAGTCTATGAGAGGAGGTTTCAGGGGAACGTAAATAAGTCTCTGATTATAGTTAATAACAACAGTTTATTCGTCAGTTCACAGCAGTAAATCAAAATAGTTCGGAACGGTATTCGCGGACAATATGGGCGCGTGGCGTCACGGACCGACTTGCGCGTAAGCAGCGGACTGGCGACGCCGCGCGCCTCGGTCACACGCTTGCAACCGCCACGCGGGAAAGAGATAGCGATGTATCTTATTCTGTGTATCGCAGCGGTGCGCGACCGCGGGACGCTCTTATTGGTCGACTTGGTGGACTCTGGGTTGCTATAAGTCCCATTTAATAGGCGAGCCATTTCATCATCATTCTCCTGCTCTTATCCCAATTTATTTGGGGTCGGCGCAGCATGTCTTCTTCTTCCATACTTTTCTATAACTTGTCATCTCATCAGACACTTCCTTTCTTGCCATAATATCATCCTTCACACAGTCCATCCATCGTTTCTTTAGTCTTCCTCTACTCTTATACCCATCCACATTCATGCTCAAAACTTCCATTTCAATCAATGGTGCACTAATTCAGACTCCAGTTGGTTACTCCCGGTGGAAAATAATACTGCCCGAACCAGTTAAGGTAGCCAGGACAGGACCTCGCGCCCAGCAGGGGTGCTTTTTTTTTTTTTTTACGGATGGGAAATCATCGAATGACTTCTCCCGCTCTGGGTGGAGTGGGAGGGAGTGTCAGACTCTTACTGACTAAAACCCATCCATGTTCCTTCATTGCCCTTTGTGTTCCAGGGCCACTGTATCTCTTTCGAACAGTCCCGCAGCCCAGCAGGGGTGCTTACGACCACTTGATCATCGAGACAGTTTTATGAAACCTAAAACCCGACTAGAATATAAACTAAAATAAAAAAGAACATTGAAAAATTTGAAAGAAAAATAAAATGTAATAGTTAAAAAATAACTAAATATCATGCTATTGGACCTTGGGGCAGATGCCCATTCTTCGAAGCCCATTCTCCTTTAACTTATTTTTTTTTTTACATACTTACAGGAGTTACAGGTAATAAAAGAGTGTTCAAATTGTTTGATTTATCCTATGTAGAAAGATGGAACATACTTTAGTGTAACTACTACACTAAAATTACCATTTTGTATCACAAGATGCGATATTGATCGCTTTAAACTCAAACTTTTTTTATAATGCAGTCATTTCATGCCAAAACTTTGGTGCTTAAGAAAAACAAAATCCATGAATCATCTCTATGTTCAAACTTAAAAATCTAAACATCTCTAGGGAAAAATCAAAACCAAACTACAAAAAAAAAAACCTACGTAAACTTTTCGAAACATTTATTTTTACCCTAAAACACCCCACCTCCTAGTAAACAGTTGGGTCCAAACACAGATACATAGTCGATATACCTAGATAACGCAAGTATCACAATCCGTATGAATACCAAGCGTGTCATTTTCCTGCCGGGGCTACGGGACTGTTCGAAAGAGATACCGCGGCCCTGGAACACAAAGAGCAATGAAGGAACATGGATGGGTTTTAGTCAGTAAGAGTCTGACACTCCCTCCCACTCCACCCAGAGCGGGAGAAATCATTTGATGATTTCCCATTAGTAAAAAAAAAAAGCGTGCCATTTGTTGACTACCTACTATGACGTCATAAGCACTATTTAATTTATTACTATACAAACTAAATAGACTAAGTTTTTGTTGTTTAAATGTCTAGAATTAAGTACTTGAGTTGTAACGTTGTTGTTCAGTTGTAAAACAAATAAGTTTGCTACGATAGTAGCCACGGTAAGCACAAAATGCTTAAAGCGCAGGTCACGCCACCGCTTGCTAGCTGGCGGTGTGGGAGCGTGTACGCCGTACGGCATTTAAAATTTTCAAGTCCTTATTTTTCGAAATGACTGAACCGATTTTATTTAAACTTTACACACATAAGCAGGATACATAGGTCTAAAAAGTTAATCGAAAACATTTTCCAAATTTTTCATTTAAAAAAAGATAAATGGAAATTTCTGTTTGCATGGAAAATTTGCCTACAATCGCACTAGATCGCGAAATGTGGAAGGAGGGAAGGGAGGCCTTTGCCCTGCAGTGGGACAATATAGGCTTATAATAATAATAATAATGGAAAATTAATTGAAATCGGTCTAATTCATTAAACTGTAACACCATTTTTCGAAGAATTTTTAGTCCTATGTATCCTGCTGATGGGTATGAAGTTTCATTAAAATCGGTTCAGTAATAAGGAATTGAAAGTTTTTATGAAATGCCGTACGGCGTACACGCTCTCAAGCCATGCACGTGAAGTAGGTGTTCTTGCGTTATCTAGGTATACAGGTGTAAACGGACCCTTCACGAAGCCGTCAACCAAGCATTCTGTACATCAAACTAAGTAACTCTACGCAAAAATTATTGCTGGGAAACGACTTTTTTTTTTGGGGTGAAAAATCACGTTTTACGTCAAAACTCAATGTTACGCACTGAAAACTTAGTGCTGATGGATGCTTTGAAAAGTAAACGGGTCATGGAGGTAATTAAAGTAAAGCTAAAACCATAAAAAAAAACTTGTGAAAAAATTGGAACTTTGACCTTCAATATCTCCAGAACCTGTGGTTTCCAAGGTAGTGTCTAGAAGAAAAAAATGATCTCAATGATGGGTAGAATATGTGGTTTTCGTTTTCGTTAAGGGTCTTTTTACACCCTTTATCTACGTCTGTTGGTTCAAACAACACTGGTGAGATAGATTTTACGGCCAGGTAAACTCATAAAATCGGGAAAGGGGTATAAAAACTGCTTGATAGTACTGGTCTGGGGGTAAGTAATGGGGTATAGGGGAATTGAGGCTACCGGAACGACTGATAGGCTATTAATTGTGTTAACGGTGTTTTTCATGGTTTTCTAGTCTTTATGGTGTCTTTTGAAAGTGTTGGTTCGAAGTTTAATTAAAAACTTTGGAGTAGATTGTGACGCCTTTATTTTGTGTCAGGTTTTAACAAGAATTACTTACCTGTAGTGTGACTCTTCTCTTGAAGGGGGTTGCCAGCAGGCACGTAAATAAAATAAATAAATAAAAAAGCCTTTATTCGCTGCCCAAAATACAGTAAATTTTAAACTTATGTAAATGTAATTTTAAATCTAGTTTATAAAGAAATAAAGAAAAAAAATAACTTAATTCTATCAGGTAAGTAATAGTAATAGGTAATACAATCTTCAGCAACCAGTTTGTTGGTCAGGTGGTCCTTCGACATAGGGTTCCCATAGTTTCTCATCTCTGTCACGAGCTTATCTTCTCCATCTCCATCCTTTTGGTAAGTCATATTCCCATCATTATCATTAATACTTTAAACGGGATATTTACCATGTTTACTAGTTTCGAGTTCCCGATATTTCGGCGCTGTTGCAAGCCCCTGCACGATCACTGATAAACTGAAGTCTTATTCCCATCATCATCTCTAGGATACCATTACGTTTCTCGTCCATTTTTCTCCGTTCTTCCTCATAATGTGACCCGTCCAGTTCCATTTGAGTAGCAGGTAGGTAGGGGTTCATAAATAACAAGTTCCCCTAGATAGTTACTATTATTATATTTATTCACTTAAAATCCGTGGCGACTGCATGTCTCGATTGCAGAAGGTACCTAATAGAATAGGTAACACTGGCCTGAACCGTACCCGGAGGTGGTGATAGCATCGACATCCAACAGCTCCACTACCAGGTTCTTTACGTAACCACCGATATCTGTCTGCAGCAGAGGATCTTCAATGATCGTCTTCCTTCGACGCCGGAAAGCACGACGTGGCGACGGGTTGTAAGGGATCATCAAGGGGTCTTAAATGGTCTACTATAATCCTGGAAGTCCAGTCAAAAATAGAATCCTAAGCGAAGGTTCCAAAGTCACAGATCAATGACAACTAACTCAAACAAAACCTACAGGTTGAACGTGATTCTATGATTATGAGTGTATTACCATATTAGGTCAGGGGCGTAGTACTCTCCACCGACGTGCTCGTATGACGAGATGCATGATTGACTGCTTATGTCCATGGGAAAAAGGCGTGAGTTTATGTAATGGTGTATGTACTTATATAACTGATTGTCGCGATGGTCGAGTGGTCGCAAGCGTGACTGCTGAGCATGAGGTCCTGGATTCAATTCTCGGGTCGCGCAGTGTACTATTGGATTTTTCCATCAGGAATTTCTCAGTAAGTGCCACGGATTTCGGATTCGTGCTCAGTTGATGGCAATAGGCGTTACGCGCGCCTCTATTACATGGGACTTAAACATAACTGGCAAAATGCGGGTGTATTATAATATTAGGTACACCTCTGCCTACGGGGATTACAGGCGTGATGTTATGATGATGACGATGTACATAATGTACTTAGCAAGCTTACCCTAGGAACTGATGACTCACGGAACAATTACTATTTAAAGATAAAGCCTAGGACTCATTACATACACACGAACTCACATTAGCTACATTACTGACATTAGCACGATAACAGTCTAGACAACAGATATTACAGTCACACACTCACACGCACACACACACACACTCACAAACATACACACACATTACACTATGTAATAGACATTAAACTAGTAGGACAATATCATCTGATATTTGTACTAAATTACATTATCATAGAGCATTGCGACCGTCTGACTGAATTAGGGCTGGTCTACAATGTGGTTTAAAGACAGTCAGGAAAGAAATCTTAGTGCTTTGTCAGTGGTTGGAAACTCCAATTCTGAGCATGTGAACCCCTGCTGGAAATTTCAAAAATGGTGAAGTTATGGGTGGTAGCATTTAAATCCAACCAGAGAGGATGGAAAGGTTTAGGAGAGGCCTACGCCGGAGAGGCCTACGCCGGAGAGGCGACTACTACTTATATAAATTAACTTAGTTATAGAAAAGTACACAATTATACTTGAAACCAAAAATACCCGTAAGCACAATTTATTAGACAGTAAATTAGTCTTATAAGTTTTGAATGGTAGTAACATATAAAGGCTATTTTTATTTTATTTTATTAATTTTATTAAAATAGTTCAAAACGAATCATACCCCAACCATTCTAACCCAAGCCTAACTTAGTTAGTGTGCACGTCCGACTTAATGACGTCACGTCCACCCCGGACATCTCCCGACCAAAACTTATGAAAGATGATCTGTACTGATGGGACAGTCAAAATTTAGTAGAGAGAATTTATTTGAAAAATTCCAACCTCGAGCGAGGGTCGGAATGTTAATATGGGGTATGTAGAAATTATTTTTTACTAGCTTTTACCCGCAGCTTCGCTCGCGTTAATTTAGAATTTGAAAATGAATTGTACTCTGCCTGTAATAATATAATTCAATCATGATTCGAAAGACACGTGGCGCTATCTGTTATCACAATAACGTTATTGTTGTTTTCCTCGCGAACAGTACTTTTTTTCGGGATGAAAAGTACCCTATGTCCATTTCTGTACACCTGACAACGTATATGCAAAATTTCAGGATGAATGGTTCAGTAGTTTAGGCGTGAAAAGGTAACAAACAAACAAACTTACTTTTATAATTCTAGTTAGGAGTTAGGATTAGGATATGTCGGAGGTAGTTGGACGATGTTGGGGAAAAATGTGAGCGGATATCGTGGGGGATGTGAAAGGGCCTTTTAGGGTTGGCAATGAATTAATGTTTCTAACATTACAACACGCCTGTAATCCACGAGCAGTTTGGCAGAGTTGTGGTCATATTGAAGAGTGTTATTCAGACCATCAAGCTGATAAATTGGGAGAAGCGCTAGGATAGGTCGCGAAATTCATTTCTTTTTTGGGTTTTTTTTCAGTTTGCAAGTCAGTGTCAAAATATGATTTTTTGCCTAGCCTGCTCCGGCCCACTCCTGGGTGAAGGCCTCCCTCCACTCCTTCCACTTCTCGCGAACCCACGCGTCCTCCTTCCAGTTCGGACGGAACCTGTCCAGTTCGTCCCGCCATCTCCTTCGTGGCCTGCCGCGACCCCGCCTCACTGTGTCAGGGCACTAATTTCCTGCTATTTTGGCCCACAGTTAGCAAAACAGCTATTTTATTTTGATAAACAAACGTATGCACTTGTCCAGTATCAAATCGACCGAACGATTTGCCTTTCTTTTGTTCGAGACGCGGTCGAACTAGAGAGCAACCTAGTTCGTTAAAGAAAAGCGAACTAAATTGACCGTTTCAAGTCGCGAACTAACCAAAAACGCCTACATCGCTACCGTCCAAGCAACCGACCGTTTCAAGTCGCTACTTTCGTACGCGTTCAGTAGACATGCCACGTCTGTGGCATGTCTACTGAACGCGTACGAAAGTAGCGACATGGAAGTTTTGGAGTGTAGGTTCCATCATCATCTATATATCAACCTAGCCTTTTCCCAACTTTATTGGGGTCGGCTGCCAGTCATCAGATGGAGCTGAATGCCAGTATTTTACATGGAGCGACTGCCTATCTGACCTTCACAATCCACTTAGTACTGGGTACTACGGTACCCCTTTGGTAACACTGGTTGTCAGAGTTTCGGGCCACCGACTACCTGTAACCACTGTCAAAGATCTACAAATGACATGTGTAGGCTCCATAACGTTACCAAATTAATCGTCTGTGCCTTTCCTCCACAATTTCTTAATTATGCCATATAATATCATAATATATGGACCAACATGTTCTACTTGCAATTCATGATGGGTTGACGGTCTATCATGATTTGCATTTACATTGTAGTTATATTATTGTCCTGCAGGGTAGTTGCGTACCTAACACATTTTAAAACGAATTTGACCAATGGAATTGAATGCTATCTATACACCGTGACTTTTTAGTCGTCTTAAAACGGCAGCCCACTTCAAGTATCCAATGACTACTAAACATTCATATAAAAAAAAAATTATATTCATGAGATTTTAATAATTTTAAAATAAAAATATTACTCATTATTATGACGCATGACGTAGTTAAAACACCATGTTGCGAGCGTTGATCTGGACTCGAGCGCTAGGTAAGTTCTCCCGTTTGACACGTAAACATCACTAACATGTTTCATGGTAGGTAAAAAAAAAATCACGCCTAGAGCTACTTAATGTCGGGTACATTGAGTGGACCACCTTTGTTAGACGACTAAAAAGTCACGGTGTATAATCTTTCTCAATAAACTTTATTACACAAGAAAGTGGTTACAAAATTGTGTGAAGTCCCTGACTTCTGTGCTAAGTGATAGTCCTGTGCTACAAGAACCGGTGCCCTCTCCCAATCATACATCTAATCTGCGTCCAAGAGCTGTCAGTGCCTTTAAAGAGTTACCTAATAATTTATTTCTATAAAGTTAAAGGACTTTCAATTGGCCTGCATATCTTCCGCCATTTTATTTTATTTACATTATAGCGGACACGCATTAAATCTATAATCAAATAGTTACGATGGGTATAAAGTTTTTTCATGAGATTATTTACTGTTAAGGTCTTTTCAAAATATTTATTTAGTTAATTTAATTTGAAAATTGTAAATAAACATTAAAAATCAAACACATTATAGATTTCTAGACTATCAAAGGCTCGAGTACATAATTTAATTCTCATGCATCACAGGTCCTCAAAATTATAGACTGCCTCTATAATTCTATAATAAAATCTATAATTGCCTCAATTTCAATGTGAGCCTAGTACGAAGTCGCGAAGTACATGTAACGTGAAACGGACCGATTTTAAAATGAAAGATTTGACTCTTGCTTTAAAATGGGATCCCTATAGTTGCTGCCAGTTAAGATGGCAATGGCGGTCATTGACCCACCTATATTTATTAAAGTTCTTAACTTTGAAATCCACAAATAAGCCAGTTCATGACTTGAATCGTCATCTATCGTGATCTTCAACCTCTTTTCTAATGAAAAACGATACATGGTTCATTTGTCTTGGTTCGTACGAAGAGATATTATGGAAAGAGCAATGACCGCTATTGCCATCTTAACTGGCAGCAACTATAGTTATTTTTTACGTTTGCTGATTCGCGGTCTCCACTGAAGAACACGTCTACCGCAACGGTCATCGGTTCTACGGCTTACTTATTCTGTGAGCTATGTTACGACAATTCAACACAACGCAAGCGCGTGCTAGGGCCTCTGGCCCCCTATTCACAAATACTTCGATACGGAAAGTCGCATCTCTATCTCGCTCGCTTTCATAATGCCAAAAAAAGATAGACATACGACTTGTCGAATCGTTGGTGAATAGCGGGGCTGGTCCTAATATCATAAAGTACTCGGATCCGAACGTACGTGAGTGCAGTCTGGTATTTAGCCACAAAAGGGCTGGACAATAATAGCGTGCTTCAACGCACACTTTTAAGATGGCGGACAAAATGGCCTTAGAAAATCAGACCTAAGTTGAAAATATAATTATAGTGGGGCTTGGGACTAATGGTTTTGAGTGTAGTTTAACCTTTGGGATATTATAACTGTGTAGTCAGAGGTGTACCTAACAGTAACACATTTCACCAATATGTTGAAGTCCCATCTAAAAAGGGGCGAGCCTATTGCCATTAACCAAGCCCTAATTCAGATTTCGTGGCTGCTACTTAGAAATTCCTGATGGAAAAACTCAATAACACTTTGCCCGACCCGGGAATCGAACCCAGGACCTCATGCTCAACAGTCGCGCGTGCGACCAGTAGACCAACGAGGCAGTCAATACTTTTTTGATTAATGCTAACCTAAGGGACCAAAATGCATTTGTTTTTACTTCTTCTTATATTGTTCGGAAGAGCATCACACGTCCCTCGTGTGTGTAGTTTTACACACATCCCTCGTGTGTGTAGTTTCACACACATCCCTCGCTATGCAACCTCGCTCATCTCTGGTGCAAGCGCAGCCTTACATTTTTGTAGACCGAATATTAGGATACTTGTACATTGTTGAATCACGAATCTCCAGGCTCAAATTCAGTTCCAAATACAAATTTAAAGCGATGGAACTCTTTTCAGAAAATCTTGTTTACGTAACTTGTTGAACTAAAAAGAGTTCGATAGGACAGTCCGAAGCCCTTATAAAATCTATTCGTATTGTTTCTACACTTTGGCTCACTTTGAGGCGAGCAAACACAGTGCCACGTTAAGGGTTTTTCAGTCAACATCGACCTGGCTTTTGGACCTCGATTTTGCTGTTGTTCCCGCTATATTTTTTTTTTTTGTAAAATTCTAGGTTTGAGGAGCTCGTGGCTAAATAATAACAGCCGCTTGGATCGATCTTTAGGTTAAGCCGTGCTCGCGTAGGTTGTCTGTGGATGGGTGACCTCCCATTGTTTTTATTTTCAACTAGCGTCCTTCCGTTTTGACGTCAAGGCCTAAGTTATTCAGTTTAACAGTTTTTAAACATCCCTGCGCTATAAATAAAACATGGCCTGGCCACACAATTTTTTTATTGCAAAAATTATTTCCAAAGTCGAAGCTTCAAAAAATAGTGGCCTAAAATTTTACTCTACCGTAGGCCAAAAAGCGGTAACTCAACAAATCCATGTTTCGAGAAAATATTTAAAAAAAAATAGCTATCTCTTATTTAGTAGGTACAAAAAATGAGCCGTAGGTTTTTTTTAAGGTGATACCTTGAAAAAAATGTGGGTTTTCTATTTCGTATAACTTGTTAAGTACGTGGAGTAGAGATTCTTTGGTCTAGTATCAAGTAAAAGGAATACAAGATTCAATGAATTTTTCTCGATTAAAAAAAATTGCAAAGCTATATCAATTTTTTTACTTTTTTTGACATCACGGCGTAACGCATTAGACTTATTCAATCGAATTTAATTTAAATAGAATTAGAATTTATTTTTAATAGAGAATTATCATATCAAAGTTTACTCAAAGTAGTTTTAAATTTAATTCATTCATTTTGTTATACAAGGAGTAAATTCGTTTTGGCACATACGTTGTTTTATTCTAAGCGCACGCACATTATAGCGATCTCTTTTTTTGCGATTCAAAAGTAATTGCATCACTTTAGCTCGCTTAGTAGATCAGTCGACCTACGATTTATTTTCGAGGTAGCGCATTAATATTTCAGTAAAGATCTGTATCTTTACAATCTGATCAGATCTGTAATTTTCAGTAAAGATACAGTTAATTTCATTAGTTAATTTGATGCAAGAGGTGTCAAACTTTCAGATGAACAGAAAACATTTTGTTGTTTTTAACCGACTTCAAAAAGTAGGAGGTTCTCAATTCGGATGTTTATGTTTTTATTTTTTATGTATGTTCAGGCATAACTCCGTCACGGATTTGCAAAATTCTTTTTTTGTTCGAAAGGGGTTTATTTCAAAATGGTCCCATTTAAATTTCATATAGATCTGATAATGAGTTTCGGAGACAGACAACGGAATCTCTTCAAAAACTGACAGCAAATCAACTGCGATTGCTGCTGTCGCTTATACGAGTATATGCATTGTTTACGCAATCACAAAACATAACATCACGCCTGTACACTCGAAAGGGTAACGCAGATATATTCAGTATATCAGGGTACATCCACATTGGTCCCACATTTTGACAGTTAGGTATGTTTTGTTCCATTTTTTGGGGATAAGCCTTTTACCAAGAAATGTATTGTTAACAATGTAAAAAAATTCATAGCAAATATTTGTATAGGATATTACTAATTATTTATTAAAAAGTTTTTTATTTAGATACTGCTTTTTGGTTCACGAGAGCAGAATTGATTGCACTAACGCAATCTAAATATCCTAGCGATTTGAATCAGCCGTGGCCTGGCGTAGCCTGGCCTTACAAAATGGCGGCTATTGGCCTCCCCCACGTGGTCTGAGGCCAACAATACGCACTAACGAGATATTTGAGGCACGTCTGACTGGCGAATTCAAATTTAGAACGGAACGTTATTCAAATTCGAAATTATGGTCGTACATCTATTGAGGTTAGTTGTGAAGTGTTTTGGCCTGTGAAATAGACGGGTTTATTTATTTAACTAGCTGGTGCCCGCGACCTTCGTACGCGTGAAATTATTATTAAAAAAATTACTTCACTTTTTGAATCGGATTTTGTTAACAATTTCAAGGGTTTAATTTTTTTTTGCATCGAACCTTAATTCTTAAAATAAAATTAACCTAAGTTACTTTTTCTAACATCAGTTATCTGCCAGTAAAAGTCCCGTCAAAATCGGTCCAGCCCTTTCGGAGGTAAGCCGTTTAATTCGGATTTTAACAATTTCAAAGGTTTTAATTTTTTTGCATCGAACCCTAATTGTTTTTCTAAAATAAAAGTAGCCTAAGTTAGACATTATAACATCAGTTATCTGCCTGTAAAAGTCTCGTCAAAATCAGTCGAGCCGTTTCGGAGATTAGCCGGAACAAACAAACAGACTGTCAGAGCAACTGACTACCTAACGACTGTCAAAGATCTACAAAAGACATCCGTAACCAACGGCTTAACGTGCTTTCCGAGGCACGGAGGAAACTCGGCATGTAATGGGTGGTCACCCATCCACAGACCAACCTAGGCAAGCACGGCTTAACCTAAAGATCGACCTGAGCGGCTGCAAAAATTCGAAGACATGTCACATCTCAAAACATAAGTTAAAAATAAAACAGAACAAAAGATAAAAATACACTTCTTTTGCAACGTATTTTTTTCATCAACTTCAAATACATTTCAAATACATATGTTACAAGTAAAACTCAATAACTTTCTTTTTTTATATATACTTACACGTGTCGCGAGAAAACCATGAATTATCCTCAATATTTCTTTCATATTTACAACATAAAAATCTCGTTCACAACACCCAGGGTTGTAACTGTAAAAAATACAGTGAAATTCAGCAGGCCGATTCTTATTTATTGTAGCAATGAAACTAGAGTTGGGCTGCACGTAATCCCGGCGCGGGATTTGAATGTTCCGGGTGGCACGGGATGATAAAGTTCCCGGGTTTTTATTCCTTTTTAAAGTGGCTGTAATGGGTAGTAGTTCTTGAGAAGTTGCTGTGTATTTGCTAACGAGGGAACGAGTTTCTTGTTTTAGTATTATAGTAAAGATATAAGAATGAATTTTAATTTGAATAATGTTGTGTTTTTATTAAATGTAGAGTTTTCATATACTGCCTCGTTGGTCTAGTGTTCGCAAGCGCGACTGCTGAGCATGAGGTCCTGGGTTTGATTCATGGGACCAGCAAAGTGCTATTGGGATTTTCCATCAGGAATTTCTCAGTAGCAGCCAGGGAGTCTGGATTTGTGCCCGGTTGATGGCAATCGGCCCCCTAATACATGAGACTTGAAAATAACTGGTAAAATGTGGGTGTACTATTAGGTTGCACCTCTGCCGGACCCTTCGGGGATTATACTTGGAGCACATTTGGAGCCAAATCACCATCCGCAACCCTGTTACTGTGTGATACAGCTATCCACCAACCAGTACGAGGGTACCAAGGAGTATCCTTAGTATCCTCGTCAGACTTTCAAGCACCTGGTCACTTGTAACGACTGTCAAATATTTACAAATGACAGCCGTAGTCTCGGTATGGAATGGATGTTCATCCATTCATCAAATGTCTTCGGCAAACGTTGCTTAACTTTTGATCAATTCATGCGGCTGTTATAACTAAATCACGAGCCTGAAAGAAAACGTGTGTATCTTAAAGGAAAGTCATCATCATCATTCTGCCTTTATCCCAATTTATTTGGGGTCGGCACAGCATATCAATACCTTTAGGCTCAAAGGGCGTAACCGCCATTTTGGCAAAAATGAGATTTTAATGCAGTCATACTTAGTATATGTCTTCCTTCGATTGGTATATTTAAAATTTCGATATTCACAAAAAAAGGTGAATACAGCTATCATTTTTGGATCGCTAAACATTGATTTTCTTAAAATTTTATACGAAGTCAACTTTTTTAATTGTTAGATTTACTTTATATATTATTCTACGATGCTGTTTTATCTTTAATTGCTTTTTCTCTCTTTTATAGCTATAAGCACAAAAAAATTATGTCTCTCCTGAAAAATTGTGTTTTGGTGGATATGCCCTTTGAGCCTAAAGGTATCGATATCTTCTATACTACTTCTCTATTACTCGTCATCTCAGCAGTAACCTCCTTTCTAGCCATATCATCCTTCACACAGTCCATCCACCGTTTCTATATCTTAAAGAAAAACGTGATCCCAAAATAATATTTTCGATTTCCCATCCCTACAGCCCGTTTATTATGAGTAGTATGTATCGTAAAATTTTATTGTGCCAATTTATTTACAGATATTTCTATCCACGTTGATTTAGTAATAAAAGAAAAAGTAACATTATATTATATCAGATGTTAGTATCTTTTCGTGTAGGATTTGGAGAAATGATTTATTTTCAAGATAGAACATAGCTATGTATTTTAAACTAGCTGTTCCCCGCGACCTTCGTCCGCGTCAAGTTATTAAAAATACAATTTTCCCCGTTTTTGCAACATTTTTCATTGCTGCTACGCTCCTATTGGTCGTAGCGTGATGATATATAGCCTATAGCCTTCCTCGATAAATGGACTACCCAACACTGAAAGAATCATTCAAATCGGACCAGTAGTTCCAGAGATTAGCGCGTTCAAACAAACAAACAAACAAACACTTCAGCTTTATAATATTATAAGTATAGATTTATATCAGTGATAGCATAGTCGTGTGACCGTCGGACTAACAAGCCGCGATACCGCCTCTCTGTGTCAGGGCACCAGTTTCCTGCTATTTTGGCCCACAGTTTGTTCGGCATGCGGCAGACATGTCCTGCCCAGTCCCATTTGAGTTGGGCAGTCTTTTCAGCCACGCCAGCTATATTTGTTTTGGAGCAAACTACATTGGGGTCGGCTTCCAGTCTAACCGGATGCAGCTGAATACCAGTATTTTACATGGAGCGTCTGCGAGCTGCCTATCGGACCTCCACAACCCAGTTAGTACTGGGTAATACGATACCCCTTGGTAAGAGTGGTTGTCAGACTTTTTGGGCCACTGACTACCTAACGACTGTCAAAGATCTACAAATGACACCCGGGACCAACGGCTTAACGTAAACGTTAGCGTTATAATATTTACTAGCGGCCCGTCCCGGCTTTGCACGGGTGGACATTTATTTTTTAAACATTTTGGGATAAAATATAGCCTATGTTACTCAGGGATAATGTAGCTTTCTAATGGTGAAAATTTTTTAGAAATCAGCACATTAGTTTTTGAGCTTATTCATTACAAACTTACACACACACAAAAATACAAATCTTTCCTCTTTATAATATTAGTAAGATAACAAACAATTAAATATCTACAGTCATATGTTGTAAATGAGAGCACGCGAAGGTTATAATTTAGAAAATAATGAGATCCTCCGGGACATACGTTCCTCTGTCAACTAACTCATGTATGACGAAATAATTAACGTTAGGAATTCAGAGACTAAAATATTGTTTATTTAGTTTAGTAAATGTCTTTATTAGCTGTTTTGTTTTATAAAGGGTGTAAAAAGACCCTTAATGAAGTCAAAAGGCACTTGTTCTCCCCGTCAATGCCATATTTTTTTTGTTCTAGACCATACCTGGGAACCTTCTAGTTACGGAGATATTGGGGGTCAAAGTTCCAACTTTTTTTTTAAATACATGTTTTTATAATAAGATTTTTACTTTAAAGACCTCCATGACCCTCGTACTATTCAATCCATCCATCAGCACAATGTTCCGAGTGCGTTACATTGAGTCCTACCGTAAAACGTGATTTTTCACCCCAAAAAAAGTCGTTTCCCAGCAAAAAATTTTGCGTAAAGATACTTAGTTTGATGTACAGAATGCTTGATTGACGGCTTCGTAAAGGGTCCGTTTACACCCTGTATAGTCTGGCTGTTTTTTATGTGATGTTGCTGAGACTGATTGCTAAGAAATATTTACATTCATCATCTCATCTGCCTAACCTTTTCCCAACTATGTTGGGGTCGGCTTCCAGTCTCACTGGTTGCAGCTGAATACCAGTATTTTACATGGAGCCACTGCCTACGACGGCTTTACGTGATTTCCGAGGCACGGAGGAAACTCGGTATATAATGGGTGGACACCCATCCACAGTCTAACCTAGGCAAGCGCGGCTTGACTTGTAGATTCATCCGAGCGGCTGTTTTTATGTAGCCACAAGCACATCCAGTAGATTATAAAGGGTGTAAAAAGACCCTTAACGAAGCCGAAAGGCACTTGTTCTCCCAGTCAATGCGATCATTTTTTTGTTTTAGACCATTACCTGGGAACCTTCTAGTTACAGATATATTGGGGGTCAAAGTTCCAACTTTTTCGCAAGTTTTTTTCAAAATACATGTTTTTAAAGTAAGATTTTTACTTTAAACACCTCCACGTCCCCCGTACTATTCAATCCATCCATCAGCACAATGTTCTGAGTGCGTTACATTGAGTCCTACCGTAAAACGTGATTTTTCACCCCAAAAAAAAAATCGTTTCCCAGCAAAATTTTTTGCGTAAAGTTACTTAGTATGATGTCCAGAATGCTTGGTTGACACCCCGTATACATACAAACACTTAACAGCTTTTAAATGTGTTTTTCTCCTACTGTTCTGATTAAAATTTCATGTTGTTACAAACCTACTATTTTGGAATTCATAGTTTTTATGAAATGATCCTATCTCCAAGTTACAATCGTTATCGTCTCCCGAAAATTGCTTTTAAATTTAGGAAAGTGTATCCATATTGGTGCTCGTGTCTGTACATAATAAAGAATATTCTATTCTATTCCATTTGAAAATGTTATAGTTTGACAAGGTCTCAACTTCTCAATTCTGAAGCCGATCAGTAAAACAATGATATTCAACCCAGGCAAAGCCGAGGCACTTGACTAGTACTTAAAATAGTAAATAAATAAATTAACACAAACACTCAGGTGGGACGAGTGAGCTATAAAATATAGTTTTGATTGACTGTAACTAAAGGGTAAGTTAATTTTCCAACTCATATAACTTAGACGGGTCTCGTATGGATTATTTATGGGATTATTAGCTCTTGCACGTGACTTCGTCTGCGTGAAGGTCAAAAATTGTCCTACGGGATTATACTTTTGGGATAATAAAATATTATAGGAAAAAAAAACAAAAAAACCACTCGTTTCTCGTATTTTTCTCAGCAAACCCTTGCATTTTATACCCGTATCATGGGAATGTATAAAAAAAACCGTCCGTCTTCTGACTAAAGTAGGAAGATGTAACTCCAACCTCGTTAAGTGAGGCTACCGCAATAAAACAGCAGCGGGGTGTGGTTGTGGAGCTGTGTCACAAACTATGCTCCATCTCCTATCCTGCCCTCTTAGCCCAAAGACATGTAGCCGAAGTGACCTCTGTGCTGCCACCGACGACGCAGTGGAAGTGGCGAAGTTCTGGGCTAACAAAATATAAAAATTGTCGTGCTAGCGATACGAAGAAGAAGATAAATATAAAAACTAGTTAGCCATCTTTGGAGTTCACCATATTAGATTTAGAAGGACATGCATCGGCATCCTAACTAAACATGTATGCAAAATTTCAGCTAATACAAAACTATAATTATGGTTTTATACCTTGCGCAAATCCGAATCCTTACCAAAACCCTTTATAACCTTACAAAACTCAAACTTACTCGCCATTCAAATAGCCAGAGAGCTCACTACAAACTATTGTACAGTCATCCGAAAGATCGTTGCGCTCCAAGAGCTTGGATATCTTTAAAGAAAATTTCACAGTTCGTTCAACCATTCCGTTCACTTGCTTAGTTAGATTTTCAACAGATTCTCTTGCCAGTTCAGGTGTACCCAACCGTTTGATTTTCGCTTCAAAGATCTATGAAAGGTCCAACCAAGTTTTCTTGGCGCTGGCAGTTTGTCGCTGAGAATTTTCTTCGGAAATGTGGAATTAAATGTGGATATTAAAACAGTACTTGACTATTTTATTAGTAAAGGATTTTTATTATACAAGGTGTAAACAGACCCTTCACGAAACCGGCAACCAAGCATTCTGTACATCAAACTAAGTAACTCTACGCTAAAATATTGGCTGGGAAACGACTTTTTTTTTGGGGTGAAATATCACGTTTTACGGTAGGACTAAGTGTAACGCTCTCAAAACTTAGTGCTGATGGATGCTTTGAATAGTAAACGGGTCATGGAGTTAATTAAAGTAAAGTTAAAAGCTTTAAAAAACAACCTTGACCAAAGAGATTTAAAAGACTTACAGAGCGGACATTGGGAATATTTTCATACAACAATTTTGATTCCGAACATTTTAGATTTTGACACACGAATGTTCGTGACAAGCGGGCGAATGACACTAGACAGAACGATTTTTTACTAAGTAGTATAAGTCCCATCATGTAAAAAGAACGCTGAGCGACAGTGGAGGGGATGTGTTTGCGCACGTTATACAGTCGTGTCCTAAAGTACTAAGCTATTGTTTTATAATATAAGTATAAATGTTTCATTGTAGAATCGTAATAGGTACTTTACTAGCTACTTAGTACTTTGGAAAAGGCTAGAATAACAAAAATCGAGAAAGTTTATTTGAGCGGTTAGCGTTCTTTTTACGTGACGCGAACTTGTAATAAGTATTGGATTACGATTTTTTTCATCTTGTCCCGTCTATCACTCGTAAATATTTGAAGTCTTTGACCTTGACCGACATTCCAAACCAAGCATATTAAAATATTCTTACCCTGTACGATACCACTTCAACCTCCGCCGATATCTCAGACCACAATCGGTTCACACAATGGGCCAACCAGCCCATAGCTCCGTGCGACGGATCCCATTGACTATAATAGCTTAGGAAAAGGGTTTCCTATCTGAACGGAATTCCGGTTCTCAATGGGAATTAAATCAAATAGTTTGGTGAATCGGGAAAGGGGTAGATCCGGTTTGTTGAGTGACGAGTTTCTTTTTTTTCATTCACTCATAAATTATGAAAATTTTATTACAATTATTTCTGCCCACCATGACGTATGTTGCTGAGACGTGGACGCTCTCACAGGAGGAAGTGTACAGACTCAGAGTAGCACAGAGAGCCATGGAGCGTTCCATGCTCGGCATAAAACTAATAGACCGAGTTCCAAATGTCGAAATTTGGAGACGTACAAAGGTCTTCGACATTGGAAATCGCGTTATGGAACTCAAATGGAGTTGGGTAGGACACCTAGCAAGGCGTGGTGATAGCAGGTGGAGTATAGCTGTGACCGAGTGGCGTCCAAGAAATAGAAAGAGAAGTGTTGGTCGTCCGGCGGCGAGATGGGCAGACGACATTGTTGCCATGGCGGGAATATGCTGGATGAGGCTGGCACAAGACCGTGGAGCTTGGCACAAACAAAGAGAGGCCTATACCCAGCAGTGGGTGAAGTCGGGCTGTGGATGATGATGATGTTGATGATGAATGAAAAAAAAGGAACTCGTCGTCGTCTCTCGTTGATGATCACTATGGTGTCATTAGGAAAAGATTTGGGTCAATGCTAGGCAGATTGCGTGGGGGCACTAATGGCATCCTTAAGATATCAGTTGACTTTGATAATCGATTTGTAAGGCACTGAGTAGATTTACACATATCTACCCGTTGCCTAAAACCAGCAAAATATGCTAAAACAGTTTTTAAGTTTTTTTGTTACTAACACTATACACACATACTTAATCAAAATCCATTCTGCTTTTAAGGCATGAAAAGGTGACGAACAAAAAGATAGACCCACATTCATTTTTTTTTCCTGGCCTAGCTTTTCCCACTCCGGGAAAAGCCCCCCCACCACTTATGTAGACTTTATAACATTAGCATGGCCGAAATTTAGACTGCAATATGCGTTAGGATTCAATACAAACCGCTTGTTAGGTTCAACTTTTGAAGAGCATCCAATAACCACAATACGAGGTTTATGATGAGTCAAGTATCTATTTAATTGAAGTGCGGTCATTCTGTTTAGGATATTTGTAGTACTTGCAACCGGCGCGTGTGATCTGATTTATGAATGTGGATAAGTCGAAAGGAGTACGTAAGGATCGAAGTAGTTAGCGTCCTGTTTAAAAGGTTTTTTTTTTCCGCTTGTATTATTTTTGTTTTATATTGTGTGCACTTGTGGCATGTGCCAAATAAATGTATTTTCTTTCTTTTTTTCCTGTAGTCTCCGCCTGCCACCATGTAAAAAAGTATGAGTTTATGTATGTATGAAACTATGTAGATAATACCCCGAGGTATTCCTCAAAGCACAAGTATTTTTAAGCGCAACCAACTATGCGCAACTAAATTATTCTTCGAAGCACAACCATGATGAAATATAGAGATGGGTATGATGGATTCATTAACGATATTTTTCATCATGGTTGCGCTTTGAGGAATAATTTAGTTGCGCTTAGTTGGTTGCGCTTAAAAATAGTTGCGCTTTCAGGAATACCCCAAATAATCCGGTGAATAAAAGCCAATCGACTGCTTTGGTTTAGTGGTTTAGTCTACTGCTAATACTGAGCATGAGGTCTTGGGTTCTGTTCTCTAGTCGGGAAAAATGTATTTGAGTTTTTCTATAAGGAATTTCTCAGTAACAACATCATCATCTGCCTAGCCTTTTCCCAACTATATTGGGGTCGCCTTTCAGTCTAACCAGATGCAGCTGGATACCAGTATTTTTACATGGAGCGACTGCCTATCTGACCTCCACAACACAGTTAGTACTGGGTAATACGATACCCCTTGGTAAGACTGGTTGTCAGACGTTTTGGGCCACTGACTATCTAACGACTGTCAAAGATCTACAAAAGACACCCGGGACCAACGGCTTAACGTGCTTTATGAGGCGCGGAGGAAACTTGGTATGTAATGAGTGGTCACCCATCCACAGACCTACCGAGGCAGGCACGGCTTAACCTAAAGATCGACCCGAGCGGCTGTTATTATTTAGCCACGAGCTCAGTAGCAACAAAAAACACATAACACACACACACACAACTGACTACACATAACTGAGGACCTGTGGGTGTACTAAGATACACATCTCTGCCTAACCCTTGGGGGATTACAGGCGTGATGTTATGTTTACGTACATCTGAAACAAATTAAAGTTTCGAATTTTTGACGTCTGTTATATTTCCTTCTGCAGTTCATTTTGAATTGTCAAAGTAAATTCACCCGTAGGTTTATTTGCTAAACAAAATTCACCCTAACCGACCAACATAATTACTAATATTATAAATGCGAAAGTAAGTTTATTTGTTTGTTACCTACGTTTTCACGCCTAAACTACTAAACTGATCATCCTAATATTTTGCATATACATTGTTAGGTGTACAGAAACGGACATAGGCTACCTTTCATCCCGAAAAAAAGTACTGCTCCCGAGGAAGACGACAATAACGTTATTATGCCCATAGATGGCGTCACGTGTCTTTCGAATCATAATTGAATTACAAGCAGATTACAACCCAAATTGATTGTCAAATACTAAATTAACGCGAGCGAAGCCGCGGGCAAAATAAATTCACCTGTAGATTTATTTGCTAAACAAAATTCACCCTTATCGACAACATAGCAAATACAAAACAAAAGAGTTTTTCCAAGAAACTAAAGGAATCTAGAACTAATAAAGGAATTAAACCAAGATTAAAACTCTTTAGTCGCAAGGAGCTCTAAGGAATAGGAATTAAGAGATTCGCAAGTACCCCGTTCTGTAGCAGTCTGATTATAGACCTTAGTAATGAGAAAGATAGACTAGACTTTCACAAGGAATTAGGTGTACTGGAAAAGGTAGTTTTATTGTTTGACACTAACTTGGTGACCACCCATTCTAAGGGTAAAAGAAAACATGGCCATCGTGAAAATAATATGTACGGAGCACGGGCATTTCAAAAAGACTACTTTCTGATGAAGAATAATGACTATGAAATGTTATTTGTTAACACGATATTTTGATGTCAAACAGTTGTAATGATAATTGCCAACGTTGGCAGATGCATAAGCAATTTTAGTATAGTCATTTAGCAGGTGACTGAGGGGCTCGTGGCTAAATAATAACAGCAGCTCGTGTCGATCTTTAAATTAAGCCGTGCTTGCCTAGGTTATTCTGTGGATAGGTGACCACCCGTTACGTAACGAGCTTCCTCCATGCTTTGGAAAGCACGTTAAGCCGTTGGTCCCGGGTGTCATTTGTAGATCTTTGATAGTCATTGCAGGTAGTTAGTTGCCCAAAAGTCTGACAATCAGTCTTACCAAGGGATATCGTAATACCCAGTACTAACTGGGTTGTGGAAGTCAGATAGGCAGTCGCTCCATGTACTCGTAAAATACTGTTAGCCGCATCCTGTTAGACTGGAAGCCGAACCCAATATAGTTGGGAAAAGGCTAGGCAGATGTGATGTTGATTTATGCTAAACAATAGTAACAGAATTTTTAACTCTTATGCTACAATATGATTCTTCCATAAGGTTTATACATACATTGGTATGAAACTTAATTATAAAAGCAGTCATTCCGCAGTCACACGTCATATAAGGTGTAAACGGACCTTTCACGAAGCCATCAACCAAGCATTCTGTACATCAACCTACAGTAACTCTACGCAAAAATTGTTGCTGCGAAACCACTTTTTTTTTGGGGTGAAAAATCTCGTTTTACGGTAGGACTCAATGTAACGAACTCGAAACATTGTGCTGGTGAATGCATTGAATAGAACGGGGGTTGTGGAGATATTTAAAGTAGAGTTACATTAAAAACATTTAAAAAACTTGGAACTACATCTCCGCAACTAGTTCCCAAGTATGGGGAGAACAAGTGCCTTTCAGCTTCGTTAAGGTACAGTTATGTTGTTCGTTAGGGCAGGTTATTTGTACCCCCATTAAAGTCATCCTGATCAAGCGTGTGTCAATCACTGTTGAAATCTGAATAAAGTTAGTTAAAGACTTTGTTAACATGTAATCTAATTTTAATTTAATTTAATCTATTTGCCAATGTTATCATTGTCAATATTTTATCTATTTTATTTTTAATCACTTTTTCATACTTGTTTTTTCAATATTTCCAATTTTAATTTAATTTAACTGAATATTGGCGGTTAGTATTTACTAAGCTTAGCCTATTTTCCGTATTTATTGTTTTGTGCATGTGGTGTTTACCTCTAAGTAATTGTTGCGCTGTAATTTAATTTATGGATGAATCATGTCGCTGTATGCAGTGTGAACAATTGTTGGTAGACCTAATATCATCATCTGCCTAGCCTTTTCCCAACTATGTTGGGGTCAGCATCTAGTCTAACCGGATGCAGCTGAATACCAGTATTTTACATGGAGCGACTGCCTATCGTACCTCCACAACCCAGTTAGTACTGGGTAATACGATACCCCTTGGTAAGACTGGTTGTCAGACTTTTTGGGCTACTGACTACCTAACGACTGTCAAAGATCTACAAATGACAGCCGAGACCAACGGCTTAACGTGCTTTCCGAGGCACGGAGGAAACTCGGTATGAAATGGGTGGTCACCTATCCACGGACCAAAATAGGCACGGCTTTACCTAAAGATCGACCCGAGCGGCTGTTATTATTTAGCCACGAGCTTCGGTAGCTCTTGGTAGACCTAATATAATAAATAAAAAGATAAACATCTTCGATACTGACTTTAATACGAACACTCGACACTCCGTTCAATTCTCCCCAAAACGAAAAATAAACTTTTTACGAATAAAATTTGGCAGATCATTACCAAAATTTACCGAGAGGCTTTCCGAAAGAAATCAGCACCCTTCCGGAATTGTTCAACAAAATAACAAACGGCGAAGGTTGACGTAATTTCCTTGAAATTTTCAAAGTATTTTGTAGGAAGAGATTTAATTTGTCAAAGATTTCATTTGTGAATTGAGCCGTGAGATTTCTTAATTGTCAAGGTATTGAGTGCTTATGGGAATTCTCTGGAGTACAAAGATATTGTTTTCAAATATTTTGAAGGCAGTTAATTGCTTGGAATTCGAAGTATACAGGGTGTAAACAGACCCTTCACGAAGCCGTCAGCCAAGCATTCTGTACATCAAACTAAGTAACTTTACGCAAAAATTATTGCTGAGAAACGAATTTGTTTTTTAGAGGTAAAACATCACGTTTTACGGTAGGACTCAATTTATCGTACTCAAAACATTGTGCTGATGGATGGATTGTACGGGGGTCGTGGAGGTGTTTAAACTAAAAATCTTATTTTAAAAACATGTATTTAAAAGAAAACTTGTGAAAAACTTGGAACTCCCAATATCTTCGTAACTAGAAGATTTCCAGGTATGGTCCAGTAAAAAAAATTATCGCAATGACGGGTAGAACAAGTGCCTTTCGGCTTCGGCTTCGTTACAGGTCTTTTTACACCCTTTATGAAACAAAACAGCTAATACAGACATTTACTAAACTAAATAAACAATTTAGTCTCTGAATTCCTAAAAATCTTACATTAAAATCATGTATTAAAAAAAAACTTGTGGAAAAGTTGGAACTTTGACCCCCAATATCTCCGTAACTAAAAGGTTCCCAGGTATGGTCTAGAACTGAAAAATTATCGCAATAACGGGGAAAACCAGTGCCTTTTGGCTTCGTTAAGGGTCTTTTTACACCCTTTATGTAAAAGTATCCGTAACGAAGCTGAAAGGCACTTTTTTCTCCGTCATTACGATCATTTTTTTTGTTCTAGAACATACTTTGCAGTTACGGAGATATTGGGGGTTAAAGTTCCAAGTTTTTAAAGTTATAACTTTGCTGTAATACCTCCATAACCCCTGCACTATTCAATTCATCCACAATGCACAATATTTCTTTCGTTACATTGAGTTCGACCGTAAAAAGTGATAATTCACAACAAAAAAAAAAATGTTTGTAGAGTTACTTAGTTTGATGTACAGAACGCTTGGTTGACGGCTTCGTGAAGCGTCATTTTTATTGAAAGAGTGTCTGTGTTAAGTTTCTTGCCCATTCTTCTCCATAGGATTTACGCTTTGGAATGGGCAACTACAGTACTTTCAAAAGTTATTAAGCCTTGTGTCTGTCTGTAGCTTCGCCTTCTTTGTTTTTCTGACATTCAAATGTGCTTGTTATGGAATGCTTTGTTTGCTTTGCTTATGTCTTTTGTGTGCACTAAATAAATGATTTATCTATCTATCTATCTATCTTTGAATGACACCGATTGAGACTATCTTAATCCTGGGATTCGCACATCTTTCAACACTACGAACATCAGAGAAAACTGGCAGATCCAGTACTTTAGACTCAAGTAACAGGTAAAGAGTTAATGGCTCGAAGAGGAGCATTAGAGTTAAGTGTCTGTACTACACATGCTGGGTTCTCACGTTTTTAACTGAGTAGGACTTTTTATACGTATAGGAAAGACGTCATGCTTGTTTGTAATGTACTTTTATTTGTCTATTTGAAATGGTAGTCACCATTTGGCCTCGTTGGTCTAGTCGTGACTGATGAAGCATGAGGTCTTGGGTTCAATTGAAGCATGAGGTCTTGGGTTCAATTCCCAGGTCGGTTAAATACTGGGTGTATGGTATTTGTAATGAAAAATGAAACCAAATCCATAGGAAGCTGGTTCATATCCGGCTCGAAGGACGAAACTTATGTATGGTATTTATAATGAAACCACCATTTGTCACACGAATACTATATTATCAAATTGAGAACTTTTGTTTGATACACTTTTTTATGGATATTTTAGACTTATAAATTAGGTTTAGACATTTATATTGAATAAAACAATGTGCGATGTAAGAGAGTTAGAGAAACGAACGGAAGAGAGAGATAGATGACGCAAGAGTGAGATAATAATTGAGTAGTAAGAATACTAAACACTCGGTTTTTTCAACAGGAATTTCTCTGCATCAGCCATAGAGTTTGGATTTGTGGGCAGTTGATGGCAATAGACTTGTACCCTATTGATATTATATATATTTATTCTGAGCTGGGGAATGGAGATGGGGAGGTCAGAATAATGGATAATCATGGAAGATATCACGAAAGTAAAAGTATAAGTTTAGATGATAATCCCTTTCAATTTCGCGACACGAGTAAAACTCCAGGAAAACGTAGTAGTAATAACCATGCCTGAACATACATTACTGGCTAACGATATCCTCATGTTTTCTTTTAATTCAAAACCCATTAAAATTATAATCATAAAGTTAAAAATAAACAGACAATGTAAAAGGAGAACCCTTCCTATATTTTAAGGTTTTAATGAAAAATAAACAAACTGACTGCACTGAAAAACGGTATATTATACGTCAGTTCAGTTTTTTTTAAATTAAAGTTTTTAATAACGGTAAACAAAATGAGTAAAATGATGATGATGATTTTATTTTACGATACCCCTTGGTAAGACTGGTTGTCTGACTTTCGGGTCACTGACTACCTGTAACGACTGTCAAAGATCTACAAATGACAGCCGGGAACAACGGCTTAGCGTGCTTTTCGAGGCACGGATGGGTCTCGTAAGGATGGTCTCTCATCTACAGATCGACCTCGACAAGCGATCCATCCGTGCGGCTGTTATTATTTAGCCTCGAGCCCCCACTTTTTTTTTTTTTTTTTTTGGAATGGCCTCTCGTAGCACAACAACTCTAGAAGGTTGTAGCTACTTAACCGGTCTATCCTGTGGTGGCCAAAAATTACTTTAAGGCCCCCAGCCAGGGCTTACAAACTAGGATCCCCGAGAATAAAAATTATTCTGTTTCAAACTAAACTATAAATACATACTTATTTAGACACAAAGAGATTTTTTTTTAAGTTAGTCGCTCATGAATATCTGAATAAAAAAGGAGCTCGTGGCTAAATAATAACAGCCGCTCGGGTCGATCTTAAGGTTAAGCCGCGCTTGCCTAGATTGGTCCGTGGATGGGTGAAAGGCCATAAAATACCGAGTTTCCTCCGTGCCCCGGAAAGCACGTTAAGCCGTTGGTCCCGGCTGTCATTTGTAGTTCTTTGAAAGTCGTTAACACCTGTTTAAGGGATATCAATTGGATGTTACACGTAGTCAGAAAGTCCGATAGTCTAACAGCCAGTCTTACACGTACCAAGAATCTTACACCCCTTTTCACCCCCAGAAAAGAAAAACTTCCCTTCATTCGACCTCGAAAAAAAACCAAAACAGACACACAGCCAATTAATTTTCCAACAGATATCTCACTTGGTGACATTACAACGTCAAAAATTACTCACATCTAATAAAGAGAGGCCGTAATTTTTCTCAGGACAACCCGCGAGGGGTGAAAAAAAAATATAAATTGCCCCCTTGCTCTTGACAGTACAGTCGTTATGCCCCAGTTTTATGTCCCGCACTTTATCAAGGGATGAGCGGGGTGTAGTAGGGGTTTTTGAAAAAGTTAGGTTTGAGAAAATTCGGGAAGAGTATTAATGGGAAAAGAAGGTTCTTTGTTCATGTTAATATAGGATATTAATATAAATACATAACATAACATCAGGACGAGCCCGTGGTTTAATAATAACAGTGGCGCGGGTCGGTCTTTAGGTTAAGCCGTGCTTGCCTAGGTTGGTATGTGGATGGGTGACCACACATTACATACCGAGTTCCCCCGTGCCTCGGAAAGCACGTTAAGCCGTTGGTCCCGGGTGTCATTTGTAGATCTTTGGCAGTCGTTAGGTAGTCAGTGGCCCAAAAAGTGTGACAACCAGTCTTACCAAGCGGTATCGTATTACCCAGTACTAACTGGGTTGTGGATGTTAGATAGGCAGTCGCTCCATGTCGCTCCTTGCTGCGCCCTAACAGGGTCATGTACTCACTAGTTTTAAGCCTAGCGTGTAAAATTGGTTGTGTACATTGTGCATTAAATAAATAAATAAAATACTGGTATTCAGCTGCATCTGGTTAGACTGGAAGCCGACCCCGATATAGTTGGGAAAAGGCTAGGCAGATGATGACGACATAACATAACATCACAACCTGTAATCCCCGAAAGGTTAGTCAGAGGCGTACCTAAATATTACACCCACATTTCGCCAGTTATGTTTTAATTCCAACCACAATATTCCCAAACCACTGTAACTCCTGAAAGCCAGAATCAACAGTGGCGACCACCAGAAAAGCGGGACCAACGGCTTAACGTGCTTTCCGAGGCACGGAGGAAACTCGATATGTAATGGGTGGTCACCCATCCACAGACCAACCTATGCAAGCACGGCTTAACCTAAAGATCAACCCGAGCGGCTGTTATTATTTAGCCACGAGCTCAGGCGGAGTCTACTGTAATAGCAATAAATTACCACATAAGTAGAGGTGGTAATTTTTAAATTAACAAGTAAAAGAAATCGCTTTCAAACAAGCTTCTGTCGTCCAACCAATATATTTCATCGTAAACTTTTAATGTGGCAACATTACTTCAAGAGTTTGTTGAAGGAGATCGTTTACTTAACAATGTACCTTTTTAGAAAAATGTTACAACTTTAGATTGGATTGTTTACGTTTTATTCTAAGTGTAGGCCTCTTTAAGGAGCTGCACTGCGGAAAAGGAGTATGTACATATGTGTACACTTTTTTAGAAAGAAATGGGTAAGCATATTTCTGGCAAATATGCTCGAGGATGCTTCATGGAGAAGCTCGAAGCTAAATATCAATATTCAATAGGAGCAATCTTCAGGTTAAGCCTCGCTTGCCTAAGTTCTTCTGCGGATGGGTGACCACCCATTACAAACCGAGTTTCCTCCATGCCTCGGAAAACAATTTTTTTTCCATAGTATGTTAATGAAAATCCAAGTTACAGCTGCAGTTTGATTGAAAGAGATATCTCAAAAACTAAACATCAAATCTTATTCAAACCAATTTTCGTTGATAATTTTTTTACGTTCTACAATCTTACACTTTTTCAGAATTTTCCTACTCTTACTTTAGCAATTAGGACACATTTTACATTTTGGAAGTATCTATTTTTGAAACGATGGACTTTGAGAAAAAATGGTTTGCGGAACCTCAATATCATTTTTAATACCTATAGATACCCCGCACGTATAGGTCTGACGAATTTTTTTTTTTAGTTTCGTTTTCATTTATCTTTTCTTTATATTTTTTTTTGTATACAAACATGATCCGGTCATGTTTGCGGGACTAACCTGGCCGGAGATCGCACAGGATAGAGAGGTATGGAAGGAGAGAGGGGAGGCCTTTGCCCAACAGTGGGACACCATGTAGGCAAGCAAAAAAAAAAATGTTTGTATAAAAATCGTAAAGCGATTCACAGAATACATCTATCTACCAAGTGTGTAGTCGTAATAGTTTCGGTATTCCGAAGGTATTCGTCATGTCTGTCTGTCTGTCTGTGTGTCACAGCCACTTTATTAAGTGGCTGTGACACACAGACAGACAGACAGACATGACGAATTTATAAGGGTTCTGTTTTTTGCCATTCGGCTACGGAGCCTAAAAATGTAGTCTATTTTGTATAGTAACTAAATAATACTTATGAAGTCATAGACGCTTAGTTTTCATACTTCGAGATCGAAATACTTGCGGGACCCAGGTATATCTATGCTAGCTAAGCTGGAAAAATACTAATATTTGTAAACAAGGCGCCTTCATACATTATTCAATAAGCTCATTACGATCGTTTACAAAAGTTTGCTATAATAATTTCAGCAGGCGTTTATCAATATTTAATGTTTACGTGTGTAAACAATGCTGTATGGCTCACTCTCTATTCATGTAATAACTAAACGAAATATTGTTTTGTGGCTCTTTATAATCCTCTTGTTGCTGTATTTTGTTGTCATCATCATATGCCTAGCCTTTTCCCAACTATGTTAGGGTCAGCTTCCAGTCTAACCGGATGCAGCTAAATACCAGTATTTTATATGGAGCGACTGAATATCTGACCTCCACAATCCAGTTAGTACTGGATTTCACAACTAAAAATGGAAAAATAAGAAACTTTTTTGCAAAAATAAAACCGACTTCAAAAACAAAAAAAAGTGAAAAATTACTTCAGCAAAAATAGCTTCAGAAGTCGGTGACTTTTGTTTGAATGATATAGTTTTTTTATCACCGACTTCTTTCTCCGATTTTTCACTTTTTTTTTGTTTTTGAAGTCGGTTTTTTATTTTTTGTTGTATTGAATTGATTATACCAGTGTGTTTATATAACAGTTACCGATACTTTAAGTGAATACCGCGAACTCGTTTCTCACATACAAACACGCTGACAACACTATTTTATTTTATTATATTTTAGTCTATTTTTTTATTATTAAAAAACTCTAAACAACACCACACTTCTAACTCAATTCAAGACTGGTCTTAGTCGAGTGTCATCAGTTGGATGACAGAGGGGTGCGGAATGGCGGGCGAGAGGGTGGAAGAGGGGGGGTACTCGAAACATGTTTCTAATGTCCATGATTTAAATATTTATAAATGCTAGGTTTTGATCAACTTCAAAATGTTATCGGTCAGTAATGCTGGCACTTCACATGGCGTATTTGTCAAAAATTTCACGATATTGAATCGAAACAAATTGTTCTTTATACCTATTGAGATAAAGTTTTCTTTGCCTTACTGGTAGAAAGCGAATATTTGCCCAGATCTGCCAAGTGTAGTGCCACCATAAGAATTATTCGGCTCGTGGGAGAGTAGTACTTACATTTTGATAAAAGTGAGGTAACGTACTTTTTGTTTTTGAAGTCGGTTTTTTATAGATGGGCAAGGATCGTCACACACTGGACGCCTGAGGACGGACAGTGCCGTCGAGGTCGACCTCGGTGAAGGTGGCGTGACGATCTGATCATGTTTGCGGGGCTAACATGGCCGGAGATCGCACAAGATAGAGAGGTATGGAATGAGAAAGGAGAGGCCTTTGTCCAGTCGCCATCAGATATATCGTAGCGGGTGAGGTACTTAAATATTTCGGAGCAGCATTACTTTTCAATAAATTCGTTACACTAGATATGGCCAATAAAATCAGAACATGCAATATGTCATAAATATAAGAGCAGCGACTTTTCAATACTTACTATTTTTGACAAGTTCAAAGTCAATATAGCAACGAATTTAAAGTAATGCTGATCCGAAATATTTGAGTACCTCGACCGCTACGATATATCTGATGGCGACTGTCCAGCAGACACCATGTAGGCGAGCAAAAAAAAAACATTACTATGTATATTATACCGGGTAGAAACTTTCAGCGGGGGGCAGTAAGGGGAACTACTTTAAACATTGTAGCTACACGAAAATGGTCTTAGGAGACTATAATTTTTTTTTTCCCGAAATCTTGTAAAATAAAATATTTTATAAAATATTTTTTTTTTTTTTTAAATCTGTGAAAGGAATTCACAGATTTAAAAAAAAAAAAAAATATTTTTGCGATTTCTGACAGTTTTTAATTGCTTAGAAACAGGATTGATTGGCATCAATAAATTGTTTTCTGTAAAATGGCCATTTTCTTTCTAACTTTTTTTTTAAAATCTGTGAATGTGGATCAAGATTTTACGAAAAGTCTATAATCTTTTAAGACCATTTTCGTGTAGCTGCAATGGTTAAGGTAGTTCCTCTTACTGCTCCGCTGAAAGTTTCCGCCCCGCATACGAACTACAAATTGATCTAAAATAGTAATAAAAAATTAAGATTAAAAATAATTATTTATTTATTAAATTCCTTTATTTATTTATAAACACATTGTTGACATTTTTAAATATTCGTGTACAAAGTATTATAAAAAAAACATTTAAAAAACAAAAAATAGTGGTCCACCGGTGTCGGGATCCAAGCTACCGGTGGTTAGGGCTCCAGAGACAGGAACCGCCTCACAATACGAGCCGTATCGAGGAGTACTGCCTTCTGAATCAGGCCCTTGTCCAACCGCCTAAGGAGACACCGGAAGATTTGTTCTCCCCTTCCGCGTCCCTGTGATATTTTTTTTTTGTTCTGGAAGATATCTGGGAACCTACTTACGGAGATAATGAACTGTCAGACGTAGATTTAACTTCACGGTTAAAATACCTTTCTTATCCGATCCAGCCCTTACTGATACTGATACTGTTAGCCTGTGTCAACCCACTGCTGGGCAAAGACCTCTCTCCATGACTTCCAAATTCTTCGATCCAGAGCCAATGTGGACCTCTAGTCGTTATTTTTGTCCAGCTCGTCCCGCCATCTCTAACGAGGTCTACCGCGTCGCCTTCTGGCTGTGTCAGGGTTCCACATCATGGTTATTTTGGCCCATAGCTCATCGGGCATGCGGCAGACATGGCCAGCCCAGTCCCACTTTAGGTTAGCGGCTTTTTAATCATTTTTGTTTCAGGATGAACCAAATGAAACGGAAGTTTCTGTACAGAAACTCCTTAAACCGAAAAATAGTTACGGTTTAATATTTTCGGGAAATTTCGATGCTTTTGATCTTATACTGCAAGTCTCTGGACCTGATTCTGGCGACGTACCTTACGTTGAGAGCGTACTCCGAGACTACCAAGAGCTTTGTACAAATCTGACAACTGTAAGTACACCTACAGTCTACGGTGAATAAGTTTCGGGTCTAAATATATACAATTTAAGTGTTTGTTTGTAATAAAAAAATAACAGCTTTTAACTGAAAGCATATGAAGGTGTATACGGTACTTCTGACAGTAAAACATTTTTGCTGTCTGCCTGTCTGTTTCCGGCTAATCTCCGAAACGGCTCGACCGATTTTGACGGGACTTTTCCTGGCAGATAGCTGATATTGTAAGGAGTAAATTTTGATTTTAGAAAAAGGATTAGGGTTCCGTGCAAAACAACTCTTGAAATTGTTAACAAAATCCCATTCGAATAGGGAAGTAATATTTTTATAATAATTTCACGCAGACGGAAGTAATTTTATGAAGACTTTCTCCATTCTTAGCCAGGGGGTTGTGGCTAAACTTATGTTAAGCCGGCTAATCTTAGGTAATAAACTTCCGAAACTCTCTTTAGACGGAAAAAAAAATCATGAATAATACACTAATAATATAATACACTATGTAGAAAATTTACGCATTTCAGGGCTATTTGGACAAACACATCAAAGATGGAACGACACATGGATTCGGCCCTGTTATAGACGAATCTTGCGGTAGACGCAAAGTTATACATACGCAACTAATAGTCCGTGGGCAATCAACAAAATCTGGAGACTGGCCCTGGCATGTGGCTATATCAAGGCTGGAAAAGTCTTCCCCCAAGTATATTTGTGGAGGGACATTGCTGTCGAAGACTTTAGTTCTGACAGGTAAACTATGGGTTTTTTTATCGACATCATCACACCATCATCTCACCTTCCACCTGGGCACGCGTTGCCGTGGCCGACTTGGAAATCCTTAAACCGACTTCGAACCCAAGTCGGCCGGACCAAATACAATCTCTGCAGATGGGGGTTCATGGACGGCACTGACCTCAAGTGCGTATGCGGCGTCTCCCCACAGAAAATGGCCCACCTTCCATCTTGCACCGCATGTCCACCTGCGCACTCGATGATCTGCTTACTGCATCATTGAGTGGGGTTCGCGAGGCTGAGTTTTGGGCTAAACATAACATCTGAACTTTTTGCTATCGACTCGCTTAGAAGAAGATCACACAAGCAGTTACCATGTATTTAACGCGGAGTTCCGAACGCACCTAGCGTTAAGGTTAGGTTAGGTTAGGTTAAGCATGCTCAAAAGTAGTTATTTCCAACGTGTTCCAGCAAATCGTCTCCTTAAAAGTGAGTTACATAATTATTTGCATTATTTTATCACAGAACTGTATTTTTTTGAACTTAATATATTCTTTTACTCTTTTCAGCTGCCCATTGTGCTTCTTCAAGGGGTAATGCAGTCATACCAGACGTTTTGAGTGTTCATCTTGGCAAGCACCATCTTATTGGTGGAGACATAGGAGCACAAGAAAGAGCGGCAAGTTTACAATTGTGAATAAGTATTTTTTAGGGTATTTCTCTAAAGCATCAAGACAAATAGGCCACAGTTGTCACGCAGTGGGTGTCAGAAGATGGGCTTCGGCGTCGTCGCCAAGGGAGGCCTCGAAAACACTCGCATAAGGACTAAGAGGCGTTTCTGGAACACTGGCCGGACGAAACTGCTCAGAAGAAAGAATGGAAAGCTAAGGGGGAGCCTCGCCTTTCCCCTGGGGACCTTTGTCCAGACGCGGGACAAAACAGGTCATCAATGGCAGATTTTAAGTCAGCCTTATGATTTCTCATTTTTCTAGAACGTGATTGTTAAACTTCACTTGGAACTAGCATTGCCACCATTATTCAGCACGCTCAAAGTAGAAAATCGCAGCAGGTGATATTGCGAGACATACGCCGCAGACGGTTTGCGGTACCGTCCATAGACCCAAGTGGGAAGATGTAACTCCAACCTAGTTAATTAAGGCTACCTCGGCGGAACAACAGCAGCTGCCCTACCTTTTGAGCCACAAAACCTGCAGCCAAAGCGACATCTGTATTGCCACCGACACCGCGGAGATGGCAAAATTTTGGGACAGCAAAATATAAAATTTTGTCGTGCCAGCTGTACCAAAAAAAGAAAACCTCAAGCTACATATTATGCTGCAGGACTGTTCGAAAGAGGTACCGTGGCCCTAGAACACAAAGGGAAGGAACATGGATGGGTTTTAGTCAGTACGAGTCTGACACTCCCTTCCACTCCGCCCAGAGCGGGAGAGGTCATTGATGATTTCCCATCCGAAAAAAAAAGCCTAAATGTTATGGAAATTGAACATTTGACTGGAGCACAGTATTCTATGACCGAAAAATAATTTTGATGTCTTTGTTTGGCAATTTTACACAGCTGTTTATCGTTACTGGCATTCTTTAGCTTAGCGTAAAAATTCTCCATGTTTTTGGCTCAGACCTGCGCCACCGGACGATTGGCTTCCCTTTTTGCATCTCGGTATGTTGATGATCTTTTCCTTGGCCTCTGGGCTCGTTCCCTCTTAGGAGTCCGATGCCTTGGTGTCTTGTGGCCTCTTGAATGCGAAACTCGTGGAACTCATTAAACATTATGATTGCGTCTTTACTTGGTTTGATCTCGTGGATAGACTCATTTAGGTTTTACACTCCGACACTTCTTTTCTCCTTCCCCTATCCACTACCTGAGGAAGTGAAGACACGTCTTCTAAGGGTTTTAGGTTGCCCCGAAGATTATGTCCAATGGCCTGAAAGTCAGAAATCAATTCATATATATCAAGTATGCGGTTCTTCATTTCAGTCGAAATTAGTCAAAATTTAGCGTAGCAAGTAATTTTGAAAAAAACGTTACTAATACTGTTTTTTTTTTTCTAGGTGTTTCGAGTAATTCTTCATCCTAATTACGATGGATTTACACAGGATAATGACATAGCTTTACTGAAATTGAAGTCTGAAGCCGTTATTAATGATTATGTTCAACCAGCCTGCTTGTGGTATAAGCAAGCTATTAACAAGCTTCCTGATAGTCAGTCCATTTTTGGAACGGTATGTAATATGCATTATTTTCGAAGGTGTTATTGTAAACATGGTATTTATTCTAATCCAAATAAATACGTTATTCATCAAAAGTATTTGATTTTGAACAAAATTGCTCTTACATCTTTTCATTTCAATAAATATCTTAGGAGATATCACAGTTTTAAAATAACTCCGCAGAAAAATAATGATCAAGTACCGCGCGCGCATTTTCATTATGCGGAATTATGTGTGTGATGTGCTCCTTTAGAATTGTGTTATAGGTGCCTACCATCCACTCTCTCTTACCCTCTCTCTTATGTGACGCAGACGAAGTTGCGCGGGTCAGCTAGTGTAATATAATTTGCTTACCTATAGTTCTTTGTTTTCAATCTGGGTGTCCGCATAGGACAATTCAGAACATAAAAAAACAACTTACGTAAAATGATTTATAAGAGTTTGACAAATTTTTTACTTAAAATTCTCGATTTAGGAACCAGAACGAACAGGAGGAGCTCGTGGCTAAATAATAACAGCTGCTCGGATCGATATTTAGGTTAAGCCGTGCTTGCCTAGGTTGGTCTGTGGATGGGTGACCGCCCATTACATACCGAGTTTCCTCCGTGCCTAGGAAAGCACGTTAAACCGTTGGTCCCGGCTGTCATTTGTATATCTTTGACAGTCGTTAGGTAGTCAGTGGCCCAAAAAGTCTGACAACCATCTTACCAAGGGGTATCGTTTTACCCAGTACTAACTGGGTTGTGGAGGTCAGATAAGCAGTCGCTGCATGTAGAATACTGGTATTCAGCTGCATCCGGTTAGACTGGAAGCCGACCCCAATATAGTTGGGAAAAGGCTAGGCAGATGATGACGAACAGTCAGTCTCGTATTTTTAGATCTTTAGAAGTCGTTGCGGGTAATCAGAAGACCGGAAATTCCGAAAAACAGTTTTACTAGTAGCACGGATTCTGGATTTGCGCCCGGTTGCTAGCAACAGGCTCGCCCTGTATTACCTGGCACTCAAACAAAACTGGAGAAATATCCTCTGCCTAACCTTCTGGTGATATCAAACGTGATGTAATGATGAATTCATTTTACAGGTCGTAGGTTGGGGATTTAATCATGATGACACTCTGTCCTCCACTCTGCAGAAAACAACCATTCCTATTGTACCAGAGGTGACCTGTTATAAGAGTAATCCAACATTCTTTCATCAGAGACTGAACGACCACAAATTTTGTGCTGGATTTGCTAACGGTAAGCATGTATTATAAAAATTGGGTCTTTGAGGGTTAAAATTGCTTGGACTGCGGGACTGTTCGAAAGAGATACCGCGGCCCTGGAACACAAAGGGCAAAGAAGGAACATGGATGGGTTTTAGTCAGTAAAAGTCTGATACAGGGAGTATCAGACTTTTACTGACTAACACACACCTACTACACCCAGAGCGGGAGGAGTTATTTGATGATTTTCCATACTTAAAAAAAAGGTTTTATATTGCTTCGTGTATCAGTTTGTGGTGTTAACTTTATTTATTTTTATTTATTTATTATATTTCGTACGGCATAAGCCATTAATACTAAATGAATTTATCCTTTTATTCGGTCTTCTCACAGAACCACAAAAATTCTAACATTATCGTCTTCCATTCATCAGCAAGCAAGTCCAATCCAGTGTCCAATACAGTGTTGGTCTTCACAAGCGCGTTGAGCGTCCTAAGCATACGCGGTATAGGGGAAGTGGATCGAGCTACAGTGCGACAAAATGGGACATTAAACAATTTATGCTTTCTAGAGCGATTATAATTATTTGGAACAAATAATTGACACAGCTGCGCATGTAAATCTGAGGCGTCGGTATAACCATGTAAAATTTTATACGCTGTTGTTATTTGGTCAATAGCACGCCTAACTTTAGGGAAATTAAAATTCATATTTTTAAATTTATCTTCATTCATCTGTATCGGGTGTTCATAGTTCAAGTTGATTTCAGCCATCCTAGCCACTGTACTGGTCGACGCAATCGATGGCCCGACTGCAGCACCAAATGCTTCAAATCTACGTCTCTAATTCAGTCACTTGTTTATTTGATACAAACCGGCTTGAGCGCTGGAACCCTCTCTCGCTGCCTCTGGTGCGATAATACCTAAAAAAATGTTTCATCTTTAACTATGGCAGTCCAGTCAAAATTGTTATCATCGTAAAAGACCAAACAAAATACATGGACTGACTTTTAAAGCACTCCTCTTCTGAATATGAAGTGGTATTCGCCAAGATGATCTCTGAAAATACTGCTCCAAATACAAAAAAAAAACTTCAGGTTCCTTATTCCCAACGTTCCATGGTTTGTTAATTCTGTAGCGGCACTACAAAGAGTATTACAGCAACAAAAAAAAAGTACTACACAGCCATCTATGACACAGGCGATGAACTAAACATCGAAATACACCTAAATTCTGCATCGCGCAAGTAAAGTTATCCGCGATTTATGACTATACAAGGTGTAAACGGACCCTTCACGAAGCCGTAGTCGAAGTTAAACAAGCATTCTGTACAACAAAATATGTAACTCAAACAAAAATTATTGCTGGGAAACAACTTTTTTTTGGGGTGAAAAATCATATTTTACGGTAAAACTCGATGTAATGCACTCAAAATTTAGTGCTGATGGATTATTTGAATAGTAAACGGGTCATGGAGTTAATTAAAGTAATGTTAAAACCTTTAAAAGTGGTATTTAAAAATAAACTTGTGAAAAAATTGGAACTTTGATCTCAAATATTTTACAAGGTTCCCAGGTATGGTTCAGAACAAAAAAATAATCGCAATGACGGGGCAAACAAGTGCCTTTTAGCTTCGTTGAGGATCTTTTTACACCTTTTATAGAACCCGACAACATCAGTCTGTCGGGCAGTAGCCCACCAGACATACCACCTGTCGAAGGATCCTCCCTTTTCTATGGGGATGAAGAACTTTACACCCTGTTCTCCATACCCCCAAAATTCCATTGCGTTCCAACTCTTGTCCATAAATCTCCACTGGAGCAAGTTTGCCTGTCTGTCTGCTAAGAGACTTCCACTTTAGCGAAAGCACCTCATTTCCAGTAGGATGATTCTCAGTAAGAGCGATCTTGTTTCAGGAACCTCGGTCTGCAACGGTGACAGCGGTGGTGGTCTCATGATCTTTGTGCCAGACTCGTCAGGTGACGCGGCGTCAGGCGGGTGGTATGTCCGAGGCATAGTGTCCATTGCTCCCAGTAGAATTGATGCACCTATCTGTGATCCTTACCAGTTCACAATCTTCACAGATGTAGAGAAGTATCGAGATTGGCTGCTGGAGTATATGGAATGAATATGTGTGGCGAAAGGCCTGCTCTTCGTGAGAGGAAGTGGGCCGTAATCCACCACGCGCATCTATTACGGGTTGGCGGTGGAACTGCATCAACATCAGTTATAATAAAATAATGTGTTAAAAAATTATAAAGTGTTTTTTTTTTTATTATTATAATTACTGTAATAAGCATTATTATTGTTTGCTTCCAAAGACCCTATACAAATGATCAGTCTATGATTAACGTAACTTAGTTGAAAATTGAGGAATAACAGCCGGCAAAAAGTAATTTTTACTCAATAGTTGTATAATCAATAGAACAAAATACAGCAACAAGAAGTTTACACAAAGATCCTTACATAACAATATTTCGTTTAGTCATTACATGAAAAGAGAGTGAGCCATACAACGTTGTTTAAACACGTAAACATGAAAATAATATTGATAAACGCCTGCTTAAATTATTATAGCAAACTGTTGTCTGTTGTACGCACGACAGCCGATCAAGCTATACAAAATCAATTTATGCGGATATTTCATTGTTTAGGAAATCTTTACAAAGCGAGGCCAATTTATACTGGAAATGTACAGCTTCATGTGCCGCCGTGTGTACTGTCGTCTTTCCCATACCTCTTATAGCAATTTTATTTTATTTTGACTTCCCATACAATTCCATGTCTTCACATTCAAGTAATAAGGCCCCTGTAAACAAGTTACTATAATTTTAAATGAAAATACTGTTACTGTACGGTGTCAGCCCACTGCTGGGCAAAGGCTTGCCCCATGATTTCCGGTTGTTTCGATCTATTGTATTGTATTATATAACGGGCTGGTGTCCGCAACTCCAAGTCAAAGCGCGTATCTGCGTGCGGGTGGGAGATCTATTCGATCCACCCTAACTTCCCGTTCAGTGATGGCGGCTGTGAGTGGGCGCAGCTGTCGTTTGGTCAGCCGAAGCGCCCGTTTGGTGAAGCGGCCGTCAATAGTAGGAAATGCTTCCTTGGCCTACCTGCACTCGTCATGGTCCTCTTGAAGCCAACAAAAATGCTTATAACTGTTATCAAGTTACTATAATTTTAAATGAAAGTACTGATACTGTTAGCTTGCGTCATCCCACTGCTGGGCAAAGACTTCCCCCATGATTTCCAGTTGTTTCGATCCAGGGCCAATATACTGGCCACTGGTTGCTGGTCCTGTCCAGCTTGTCCCGCCATCTTCTACGAGGTTAAATAAAAATGCAATAAAAAAAACATTTTGCAACTAAATGCACTTTATTACAACTGATGTTGATGCAGTTCCACCAGCAACCCGCACTAGACGCGCATGGCGGAATACGACCTACTTCCTAGTACAGAAAGGAGGCCTATTTCCTGGCAGTGGAACTTTATAGGCTGATATTATGATTCACTTCATATACTCCAGAAGCCAATCTCGATACTTCTCTACATCTGTGAAGATTGTATACTCATAGGGATCGCAGAGAGGAGCATCAGTTCTTCGGAGAGCAACGGACACTATGCCACGGACATGCCACCCGCCTGACGCCGTGGCAGTGTCACCTGACGAGTCTGGCACAAAGATCATGAGACCACCACCGCTGTCACCGTTGCAGACTGAGGTACCTGAAACAAGACCGTTCCTACTGAGAAACATCCTGCTGGAAATGAGTGGCTTTCGCTAACGTGGAATTCTCTTAGCAGACCCCAGACACAGGTTGGTCGAAGCAAGGCAAAACTGCTCCAGTGAAGATTTATGGACAAGAGTTGGAACGCAATTGTATGTGACTGGAATTAACAAACCATGGAACGATCTGAATTTTTTTTTTTTGCATTTGCTGCTGTATTTTCAGAGATCATCTTTTACAAACATGCTAGCAAATACCACTCCATATTCAGGAAAGGAGTCCTGTAAAATTCAGTCCATGTATTTTGTTTAGTCTTTTACCATGAAACTGATTTTAAAAAGTCTTCCATACTAAGATCCTGCCATAGTTAGAGATGAAACGTTTTTTTATGTAATATCTATACTAATACTAATATTACAAAGCTGAAGAGTTTTTTTGGTTGAACGCGCTAATCTCAGGAACTACCGGTTTGAATTGAAGAAATCTTTTAGTTTTGGATAGCCCATTCATCGAGGAAGGCGCAACAATAAGAAGGTATAACATCACGCTACACCCAATAGAAGCTGATCATAAATGAAAAATGTTTCAAAAACGGAAAAATAGTATTATTATAATAATTTCACGCGAACGAAGGTCGCGGGCAACAGCTAGTAATAATATATAATCACAAAAGTATTCAGCACCAGAGGCAGCTAGAGAGGGTTCCAGCGCTCAAGCCGGTTTGTATCAAATCAAACAAGCGACTGAACTTAGCGACGTAGATTTGAAGCATTTCCTGCTGTAGTAAGGCCACCGATTGCGACAACCAGTACAGTGGCTAGGACGGCTGAAATCACCTTGAACTACAAACACCCGATACAGATGAATCAAGACAACGTTAACACCACAAACTCATACGCGAACCAGTTTAAACCCTCAGAGAGCCAATTTTTATAATGCATGCTTACCGTTAGCAAATCCAGCACAAAATTTGTTTTCGTTCAGTTTTTTATGAAAGAATGTTGGGTTACTCTTCAAACAGGTCAACTCTGATACGATAGGAATGGTTGTTTTCTGAAGAGTGGAGGACAGGGAGTCATGCTGATTGAATCCCCAACCTGCGACCTGTAAAATTAATTTATCATTATATTCATGCCTGATATCACACCGAAGGGTTAGGCAAACGAAGTTTCTCCAGTTATTTTTAAATTCCATGTAATAGGGGGCGCGCCTGTTGCCATCAACCCGACACAAATCCAGACTCCGTGCTATTGGTAAATCTGTTTGTCAGACTTTTCGGTCTTCTGATTACCCGAAACGACTTCCAAAGATCTACAAATACGAGACTGACTGAGACCCGATTTCTAAATCGAGAATTTCAAGTTGAGAATTTTTTGGGTTTCAAAAGAATCACCTAAATATTTGTACTAATCACCTAACGTATATTTTGACAATTTTTCAAGTTAAAATACAGAAACTAACAGTGAGTATGGTCTCGGTACATACGAAATGAGTGGTCACCTAGTCACAAGCCGACCATGGTGTAACATTCGATTGAACTACGGACACCCCGACTAAGAACAAAAAAATATAGGTAAGCAAATTATATCACATACCGTTCCAAAAATGGACTGTCTATCAGGAAGCTTGTTAATAGCCTTCTTATACCACAAGCACGCTGGTTGAACATAATCAGTAATAACAGCTTCAGATCTCAGTTTCAGTAAAGCTATGTCATTATCTAGTGTAGATCCATCGAATTTAGGATGAAGAATTACTCGGAACACCTAGAAAAAGTAAAGTAGTATTAATAATATGTTATAGGACATCAAACAGCAACAAAACAAAATTACTTCCTATGTTTTAAATTCTGACTAAATTGCACTGAAATTAAGAACCTCACACTTGATATTTTTGAAATGATTTCTGCATTAAGGTCATTAGATACAATCTTCGCGGGAGCCTATTACCCCTAGAAGACGCATCTTCACTTCCTCAGGTAGCGGATAGAGGAAAGGGGAAAAGAAGTGCCGGAGTGTAAAACCTGAATGAGTCCATCCACGAGATCAAACCAAGTAAAGACGCAATCACAATATTTAACGAGTTCCACGAGTTTAGAGTTTAGCCACAAGACACCAAGGCATCTGAAACGGACTCTTAAGAGGGAACTATGGTCCAATACAATTTGGCCCGGAGTCCAAGGAAAAGATCATCAACATCCCGAGATGCAAAAAGGGAAGCCAATCGTCCGGTGGCGCAGGTCTGAGCCAAAAACATACAGAATTTTTAGGCTAAGATTGCCACCAAAGATAAGCTGTGTAAAATTGATCTTTATCGGTCAAAAAACATACTGTGCGCCAGTCAATATCAAATTTTCATAACATGTTATCTGAGGTTTTCTGTTTTTTGGTACAGCTGGCAGGACAGTATTTCATATTTTGCTGTCCCAAAACTTTGCCACCTCCGCGGTGTCGGTGGCAGCACAGATGTCGCTTTGGCTGCAGGTTTTGTGGCTCAAAGGGCAGGACAGCTGCTGCTGTACCGTCAAGGTAGCCATTAATTAACGAGGTTGGAGTTACATCTTCAGGGTCTATGGACCGTACTGCAAACCATATGCCGCGCATGTCTTGCAATATCACCTGCTACGATTTACTACTTTGAGAGTAAACTGAATAGTAGTGGCAATACCAGTGCAAAGTAAGATTTATCAGTCACGTCCTAGAAAGTATTTGAAGGTGAAAAATTATAAGGTCGTTTTTTGATTTGCCAGTGTTGTTTTAGCTTTCCATTCTTTATTCTGCACAGTTTCCTCCGATCAATCGTCCTGAAACGCCTCTTAGTCCATAAGTATTTTCCAAGCCTGCTTCGCCGACGATGCTTCTGTCATCCACTGCTTGACAACTGTGGCCTTCATCTTGATGCATTCTATAGACATGGCCCGCCCATTTGTAGAAAAATAACTTATTTACAATTGCGAACTTGCCTCCCTTTCCTGTGCTCCTATGTCTCCACCAATAAGATGGTGCTTGCCAAGCTGAACACTCAAAACATCTGGTATGACTGCATTACCTCTTATAGAAGCACAATGGGCAGCTGAAAGGAGTAACAGAAAATATTAGAAGAAAAATAATACAGTTTTGTGATAAAATAATGCAATTATATACGTATATAAATAATTAATGAGACCATTTCCTGTCGAAATTATCAATATGTAGGTAAATAGGATTCTATAGGCATTTTATTGTATATTATATTGTATGTATTACGTATATTATATTGTATGTACCTAGTTTAGTTTATAAAACTAATTAATTTAAGTAATAAAATGAACTGTTAATGCACATAGGTATATCCTCTTATGCAAATTTCGCAATCGAAATTTGGTTTGTTGTAAGAAAACCCAATTCTGGGTTAAGCTCGCATTGTAATTTGTTTGTATATTTTGTGTGCAAAAAAGAATAAGTGTAACAATATGATGAAAATAACCAAATAGTATTTTTGAGCATGCTTATAACCTAGTGTTTGGAACTACGCGTTTAATAAGTGGTAATAGTCAATGAGACGATGTCGATAAAAAACCCATAGTTTACCTGTCAGAACTAACATGATGTCGATAAAAAAACTCAGATTTTACCTGTTAGAACCAAACTTTTCGACAGCAATGTCCCTCCACAAATAAACTTGGGAGAAGACTTTTCCACCCTTAATATAGCCACATGCCAGGGCCAGTCTCCAGGATCGGTTGATTGTCCATGGACTATTAGTTGCGTGTGTATAACTTTGCGTCTACCGCATGATTCGTCTCCACTAGGGCTGAGTCTTTTTTCATCTTCGACTTTGATGTATTTGTCCAAATAGCCCTGAAATTATAAATTTTCGGCATAGTATACAGTATTAATTCATGATTTAATTTTTTTTTTTCTGTCTTTTGGCGATAGTTCGCTTGTGCAAAACTCAGAAATTCACAGCAAAAACAAAAACCAATCGTGTGTGCGGGGAGCGCGCGAGGTGCGTTCCGTCGCTTGCCATTTCACAATTTGACGGTTTCACTTCGATAGATTATAATCTATCGAAAAGTAATGCGTTAAATTGTAAGCAGTATGTTACGGTTCACAATCTTTCGACAGATTACGATCTCGCAAGATAGATCATAATCTAATGGTTTTTACAATTTAACGGTGACATAATATACATTCAACCAAGTAGTAATTTTGATATAACAGACAGACACTTCATTTTTATTTATTTGTATGAATACATTATTTAGATCTAAAACTTTTTTGCCGCAGACTGTAGATTTAAGTGTACTTACAGTTTTCGGATTTGTACAAATCTCTTCATAATCCCGGAGTACGCTTACAACATAAGGTACGGCACCAGAATCAGGTCCATTTACTAGAAGTATAACAGTAAACTCATCGAAATTTTTGGAAAGCATTAAACCGTAACTATTTTTCGGTGTATCCAATTTCTGTACAGAATCTATCATTTTATATGAGTAGTTCGGCTGAAATAAAAAAGATTAAGGGTTGGATTAAATAAGAAAGGTATTTTAAGGAGCTCGTAGCTAAATAATAACAGCCGCTCGGGTCGATCTTTAGGTTATGCCGTGCTTGCCTAGATGGTCTGTAGATGGTTGACCACCCATTACATACCGAGTTTCCTCCGTGCCTCGGAAAGCACGTTAAGCCGCTGGTCCCGAGTGTCATTTGTAGATCTTTGACAGTCGTTAGGTAGTCAGTGGCCCAAAAAGTTTGACAATCAGTCTTACCAAGGGGTATCGTATTACCCAGTACTAACTGGTTTGTGGAGGTCGCTCCATGTAAAATACTGGTATTCAGCTGCATCCGGTTAGACTGGAAGCCGACCCCAACATAGATGGCAGAAGGCTAGGCAGATGATGATGAAGTAGAAGGATAGACAAAAGGCACTGGTAGAACTAAATCAAAATTTGCCGTTACTTTTTACTATACTACGGCAAAGACAAACGGAAGGGTTATGATTTTAGCAGTCTATGTATGTATGTTTGTATTTGTGAATGTTCCCCCGTAGCGCCTAAACTATTCATCCGATTTTGATAAATAAGGTGTCAATGGATTCGTTATTATAGCCCGGGTAATATAGAATACATTTCAACTAACTTCAACAATAGGAGGAGTCGGTTTTACCTTGTAAATCCCGAATTTAATTAAAGCGCGATGTTTCTGTAGTCAGGTTATTTACTTGTAGTATATCACACAAATTTTTGTTTCACTGTATATTATTATAACAGCACAGTAAATTCTTACAAATCAAAGGTTACCTATACTTACATTTAACTCAAGTGAAACATCTGAAGAAAATTTCAATTGCAAAGTAGCAGTCTTAGCCGGTACAACTATATTGAGAGAATATAGATGACTTCGTCTCCCAGTAGTTTCGTTTTTCTTTAGTGGTGTTTCATATAAAAGTCCAACATGATAGTCATTACCACAAGGACTCCAGTAGCTGTAACTGGGTCTGGACATATTATCTTGATTCAAACCACCAGGTATAAAAAGGACAAAAAGCAGCCATATCATTTTCTATGATGTTATTGAACTCTGAAATAAAATATGAATATTAATGATGACTTCACATTCTATTGACCTTTACTAATATACAAATAACAGGTTATAGACGAAAATCATTCAAAACGCTGAGGCAAAAATGGTATCGTAGTTATTATTATACTCTAAGGAACTAGCTGACCAGCGCGACTTTGTCTGCGTCACATAAGAGAGAGAGAAGCATCATTCCACAAAATAAAAATGCATGTGCGGTACTTGATCATGATTTTGCTGCAGGGTTAGTGTAAAACTGTGATAGCTCCTAAGATATTCATTGAAAACAAATGTTGTAAGTGCAATTTTGTTCAAAATTAAATGATTGTGATGAATAACGTATTTATTTGGATGAGGATTTATACTATGTTTATAAAAATCACCTTCGCAAGTAATGCATTACTTTGGAACAAATTTTATTACCATAAAAAGGTTATAGTGAGTCAACCTTAAAAGATGGATATATGCTATAGCCGACTTTTTTTAGAACTTTTTTATAGTCACATTTCCGTTCTACATATTTGTTGCGTAACTTTAACCGTTTACGCAGTGGACGCCACGGAAGCTCTCAAAAGGAATAAATTTTCCCCGATTTTGCAACATTTTCCATTGATGCGCCGCTCCTATTGGTCGTAATATAGCATTCCTCGATAAATGGGCTATCGAACAACAAAATAAATTTTCAATTCGGACCAGTAGTTCCTGAGATTACCGCGTTCAACCAACCAAACAAACAAACTCTTTAATTTTATAGTATTTGTATAATATATATGGAGCAAAAATCTTCGCTGGTTCGAGGTGGCGCAGAAGAAGAGTTACTCGAAGGATATGGGGGAGGCCTTTGTCTAAAAGTGGGAGATACAAGGCTATTACAAAAAAGAAAACATAAACCCATCACTCACTCACCTTTGTAAAATATAAATTAATTAGAAACCATTCGTATATTTTAAACACACCAGCAACACTATCTTCTGACAACAAAAGTTTATATTTTTTTAAATTTATTTATATTATTAAAAAACGTGAATGTTCTATACAACATCACACTTCTAGTTCAATTGAAGACTGGTCTCAGGGGTCAAGAGTCATCAGCTGGATGGCAGCGGGGTGCGGAATGGTGGGTGGGGGGAGGCAGGTCTACGGTCGTGCCATAGTCGTGATTCAACTTAAAGCATTTGATTCTAAATGGCTATGATTTTATTATTCCTATTCTTTTTCCTGTTCTGCAAATCACGCAACCAATGGGTTTGCTGTTAGAAAACTCATTTCTGGGTTTAGCTCGCCATTGTACAGACGCCAGCACATCAAGCTACTACAATCTGTCAAATTTCTTTAATAGATTTTCAATTTTATCGCAAAACAATTAAGTTCAAAGTTGATTCAGAAAACTTGACATTTTCGTGTAGCTTGATGTGTGTCTGTACGTAAGCTATGTTATTGCTATTTCTTTGTAAAAATATATAAATAATAATACCAGCCTGTTACTGTCCCACTGCTGGGCAAAGGCCTCTTCTCATACAGAGAAGGCACGAGCATTGATCACCACGCTTGCTCAAGACGGGTTGGCGATTTCAGACTTATATTAATTACTAGCGGCCCGTCCCGGCTTCGCACGGGTGCACATTTGTTTTCCCCTAATTTCCCCCCCCCCCCATTTGTATTTCTATGAATGGATTGTCCGATTGGAATAAAATAAAAAGTAATTTATAGCTATTGAAACAATCTTGCTCAATAAATAGTTTATTTGGATAAAGATTAGTATTTGACGATAATATGATCAATAAACATAGGCTAATAACTTTAATTACTTTTATTCTATGGAAAAGTGGTTATAATGGCTAAAATATAAATGTTTGGTTTATACTATCGCGGACTTTTTTGTAGGCATTATTGAGTTCTACAACTTTTCTATAGAAGTCAACCATACATCTCTAACCATTTAGGCAGCGTTTGCGAGAATCGTTAACGTACGGTAGTTTTTTCGACGCCTTACTCCACAATCTTCAGTATAGACAACAATCGTTCCAAATCAAAATTTATTTTAGAATAAAGTTTGTTTTGGGAAAATGTTGATTTTACATGGCATTGAGGAGGCATCACGCCATGACAGCGTCATGCCATCTTCCGTCCCGGGGTACGAGTCGGATTTACTGCCTAGGCGCACATAAGGTCTAACTATTCATACACGAAAAATTTTCAGAGAATCATCAAACATCTATAACGAAGTCATTTCAAGGGGATTTTTTTTCATCTAAGATAATAATAATAATAATACCAGCCTGTTACTGTCCCACTGCTGGGCAAAGGCCTCTTCTCATACAGAGAAGGCACGAGCATTGATCACCACGCTTGCTCAAGACGGGTTGGCGATTTCAGACTTATATTAATGACTAGCTTCTGCCCGCGACTTCGTACGCGGATCCTGTTGCTTATGCCAGCGACAACGGGGTCGTCAAAATCGAAGATCTGAAACGTCTGATGTCGAATTCTAAGAGCTCGGGGACGGGAAAACAACGGGATGCGCGAGACGATTCGAGACGTTCCATATCATTCATTCTTGTAAGTCAGAAGTCGATGCGTAGATACGCTTGGAACTCAAGCGCAATTCTCTATCCGTGAACGTCTCCGACTCGCGAGACAATGCGTGACGTTCACGATCAGCGGTCAGTCGCGCATCACGTTCTCCACTTTTCTCTAGAGACCTAGAAGTCGATGCGTAGATACGCTTGGAACTCAAGCGTAATTCTCTATCCGGGAACATCTCCGATTCGCGATACAATGTATGACGTTCACGACCAGCGGTCAGTCGCGCATCATATTCTTCACAGTTCTCTAGAGACCTGGATGTAGATTCGTAAATACGCTGAGAAAGCAAGCGTGCTTCGCGATCCGAAGAGGTTTCCACGGAGCGAGTTGCAGCCTGATGTTCTCGAACAGCATCAAGTCTTTCCTGACGTTCTTCGGTAGATTCTTGGGATCTTATGATGCTCAATCTTTTAGCTCTTTTGGAACATTGGGAAATATTTGACCTCTTTCTAGGCATGGTTATAGGTTTATTGTGAAGATACCTGATCAATTAAAATCTAAGTGACTGCTCCTCTGCTTTACCGGGTAGGCTACCGTGTCACGAAGATAAGTGGAAAAGGAAATTAAACACTCAAATAACATAAGCCCGAAGGCATATTTATTCGATAAAATAAAAAAATAAATGGGAGTTTTGTCCAGTAGAGTCAAATTTTCAATGATATACCGTTGTCATCGAAAATCAGTCCTAAACTGTTACCGACTTCACCGCGTGGAGGTACTCCCAGCTTATGTTATTTTATAATTATACAGTGAAATTAGTGATAGCTTTGATTTCCACATCAGATGTTTCTGATCTTCGATTTTTATAAGTCAACAGGAAATGCTCATCAGACCGAACAACTTTTGCTAAGACGTCATTCCTATATGTGTTATGGTGTAGCTGGGCTCTTGGAGTTCCACAATAGGTGTTCCAGAACTTCGATTTTTATAAATCAACAGAGAGTGCTCATCAGATTGAACAATTTTTGCTAAGACGTCATTCCTATTTGTGTTATGGTGTAGCTGGGCTCTTGGAGTTCCACAACAGGTGTTTCAGATCTTCGATTTTATAAGTCAACAGAGAGTGCTCATCAGATTGAACAATTTTTGCTAAGACGTCATTTCTATATGTGTTATGGTGTAGCTGGGCTCTTGGAGTTCCACAACAGGTGTTCCAGATCTTCGATTTTTATAAATCAACAGAGAGTGCTCATCAGATTGAACAATTTTTGCTAAGACGTCATTCCTATTTGTGTTATGGTGTAGCTGGGCTCTTGGAGTTCCACAACAGGTGTTTCAGATCTTCGATTTTATAAGTCAACAGAGAGTGCTCACCAGATTGAACAATTTTTGCTAAGACGTCATTTCTATATGTGTTATGGTGTAGCTGGGCTCTTGGAGTTCCACAACAGGTGTTCCAGATCTTCGATTTTTATAAATCAACAGAAAGTGCTCATCAGATTGAACAATTTTTGCTAAGACATCATTCCTATTTGTGTTATGGTGTAGCTGGGCTCTTGGAGTTCCACAATAGGTGTTCCAGAACTTCGATTTTTATAAGTCAACAGAGAGTGCTCATCAGATTGAACAACTTTTGCTAACACGTCATTCCTATATATGTTATAGTGTAGCTGGGCTCTTGGAGTTCCACGTCAGGTGTTCCAGATCTTCAAATTTATTCTCTCAGCAGAAAATGCTCATCACGTGAAACAATTTTTGATATGGTACCATTTTTGTATCTCTTATAGTTTAGCTGGTCTGTTGCGGTTCTGCATCAGGTGTTCAAGTTTCCAAGATAAATTATAGCCTATGTGTTGCCCAGACTTAATACCTATACAACAAAAAAAAAACCTTTCAAATCCGTCCAGCAGTTCCGAAGATTAGCGTGTACAAACAAACAGACAAACAGACAAACAGACAAACAGACAAACAGACAAACAGACAGAATTTTTTTTTTGGATTCCTGCTCTTTTACTGTTTCTAAACTCCCCTCAATTTTTTTTTTTTTAATATATTCAATGTACAGACACAGTTTTTTTACTGTCTTATTATATGTATATAGATATAGATATATAGATAAGTCCAGGTTTCCTCACGATGTTTTCCTTCACCGATGTCTGTGATGTCCAAGATAAACTTCTTTGTATATTTTTTATTTTCATTTTGTGTGCGATAATGAATAAAGGACGATTTCCACCAAACGGCTCGCATCGCATCGGATCGGAAAGGATACTGTTTTAAGGAAAGCATCGGTAATCACTCAAATATCTTTTAATACGTTTATCTCAAAACTGCTAATTTCTGTGTAACGACGGTTTTTTTGAGGGTGTGCGATATTATTATCTTACCATATAATATGAAACTAACTGTTTGTGAAAGCGTACTTCACAAATAATATAGTGAAAGAGCTACATAATAATGACTGCCTTGTTGGTCTAGTGGTCGCAAGCGCGACAGTTGAACATGAGAGCCTGGGTTCGATGCCCGGGTCGGGCAAAGTGTTATTAGGTTTTTCCATCAGGAATTTCTCAGTAGCAGGATTTGTGCCCGGTTGATGGCAATAGGCTCGCTCCCTGTTATATGGGACTTAAACATAACTGGCGAAATATGGGTGTACTTGTTAGGTACACCTCTGCCTAACCCTTCGGGGATAACAGGGCGTAATGTTATGCTATAATGAAAGATACCAGGTTTTTTGCATGCGTAATTTATTTCAGATATCATCATATAATTTAGCTTAGACAGGTCCCACACAGACCCAGTGCCGGTTGGTAGATGTCACATCATCATTCTCCTGCCCTTATCCCAGTTAATTTGGGGTCGACGCAGCATATCTTCTTCTTCCATACTTCTCTATTACTCGTTATCTCAGCAGTCACCTCCTTTCTAGCTATTTCATCCTTCACACAGTCCATCCATCACTTCTTTGGTCTTCCTCTACTCTTATAGCCATCGACATTTATACTCAATATTACTCCTCCTCATTCCACCGCATCACACGGTAGATGTCACAATGTCTTCAAATTTTTGGTTCGAAGAAATGTCAGATCTCATTACCAACCCACTCTTGGCCCGCGTGGTGGATACCAGCCCATTCCCTCTCATAACGAGAAGCCCCATGTGGCACCGGTGGGAACATTCCTGGCTGATGATGCTGCTTCATCTGGACTGACAATGATACATACCATACCATGGACATACAACGAGCCAGAATGCTGGCCAATGGCATTTCTTGACTTTTCTGGTATTTGCTACCCCCCAACCAGTTAACACACCACCGCTGTCACCGTGGCAGGTTATTTTTTCTGTAAAATAAAAAGATGGACTTAGCACTACACACACGACATCACCCCTTGTAATCCCCGAAGGTACTGGTATATCTGATGGTATACAAAATTTGGGATGTTACCAGTTATGTTGAAGTCCCATGTAATAGGGGATCATCGTGCTGGTAGTCGTATCAGCCCATGGCTTAATTGCCAAGAGCCTCGACCAATACCTGAGGAGGCTCTCGTTACGCAGCTGGATCAAGGGCTTGATTCAGAAAGCGGTACTCCTGGGCACGGCTCTTATTGCTAGCAGGTTCCTCGTTCTGGAGCCCTGACTGCCGGTAGCTTGGACCCTGTTCCTGATACCGGTGGGCTACTATTTAATTGAGCCTGTGACCATCAACCAGGTATAATCAATCAGGTCAATCGTGATGGCTACTGAGAAATTCCTGATGAAAAACCCATTAATACTTTACCACACCTGGGAATCGAACCTAGGGCCTCAAGCTCAGCAGTCACGCTGACGACCACTAGACCAACGAGGCAGGTGGGATTTAAACCCAGACTAAACTAATAAATGTGAATGCAATTTTGTCTGTCTATCGATTTGACTGTCTGTCTGACATCGTTTCATGAATTAACTTGGTATAAGTAGTGAATAATATGTATAACAGACAATACTAACCATAATTGTCACAACAGTCAGTGTGCAGTTTCTTATTTAAGAAAAACAGGTTAATATTGAAGAAGGTCACTTCTGATGCCATAGGAATGGTTGATAGTTGTAGTGTTGATGACAAAACGTCTCGGTGGCTGTAACCCCATCCTACTTCCTGTATTTATAAAAAAGGGAAAAAATATAATTGGTGAATTTTGATTGAAAGAGTGTCCATGGAGTTTCTTGCCCATTCTTCTCCATAGAGATCTACGCATTGGAATAGGCAACTACAGTACTTTCAAAAGTATTTATTATGCCTTGTGTTTATGACTGCTTCGCTTTTTTTGTTTTTTTTGTGACATTCAAAAGTGCCTGTAATGGTCTAATTTAAATAAATGCTTTGAGTTTGAGTTTTGTAAAAAGATCCTTAACGAAGCCGAAAAGCACTTGTTCTCACCTTCATTGCGATATTTTTTTCGTTCTGGACTCCGGGTCACGGGTCACGCATTTAATAGTACAAGGTTTTCACAAATTAAGTCTTGCATTAATAACTTGTATAAAAAAAAAACTTTTTAAAATTGGAACTTTGAACTTCAATATCTCCGTAACTAGAAGGTTCCTAGGTATGGTCCAGAAAAAAAAAAATCGCAAATGAAGCATTATTCAATATTTTTTTACGATCGTTTACTGCATGAAGTTGAGACGCTTGAGCTTGTCTTGCAAAAAATATGCATTATAACAAGAAGTTATTAGGAGTCCATTAACATAGACGAAGAAGAAAAAATAAATATACATATTTTAAAGAAGCTCTCACATAAACTACTCGAAGAAAAGGTAATTTATTATAGGATCACCTCGTGGCGTTATCAAACTAAAAGAAAATCACTGAGAATAGGTCAGTAGTCAATGAAAAATCAGTGCACATGAAAAAAATAAATAAGCACCGAATACATAACCTCCTCGTTTTTTAATAGTCAGTTAAATTACATCACTTACCTTCACAAAAACCGCTTTATTATTTGTCTGCCACAAATAAGTTGGTTGTACATAATATTCAAAAACATCTTCAGACTTCAATTCCAGTAAAGCTGTGTCATTATTCAATGTTTTCATGTCGAATGCAGATTGGACAATTATTTCGAATACCTGAAAATCATTAATTAAACGTCAAAATAATAATTTAGTGCCGATAAATAATAATATAATGCTTTATTTCCAAGTTTACAATTTTGAGAATAGCACTATGTATAATAGACTATAAAGGGTGTAAAAAGACCCTTAACGAAGCCGAAAGGTACTTGTTTTCCCCGTCATTGCGATCATTTTTTTTTGTTCTAGACCATGCCTGGGAACCTTCTAGTTACGGAGATATTGGGGGTCAAAGTTCCAACTTTTTCACAAGTTTTTTTTTAAAGACATGTTTTAATTGTAAGATTTTTACTTTAAACACCTCCACGACCCCTGTACTATTCAATCCATCCATCAGCACAAGGCTTTGAGTGCGTTACTTCGAGTCCTACCATAAAATGTGATTTTTCACCCCAAAAAAAAAAGTCGTTTCCCAGCAATAATTTTTGTGTAGGGTTACTTAGTTTGATGTACAGAATGCTTGGTTAACAGCTTCGTGAAGGGTCTGTTTACACCCTGTATAAACAATTGTAAAAAAAAAACACTGATTTTAAACCTCTGGCACCCAACCTAAGATTAAACTTGTGTTATGGGTGTCAGGGCTCTCTCTTTAAACATTTACCAAGATAATTTGAACAAGTTCGGAGTTACATAGTGATTAGTGTCACTTGCGATTGCTGGAGCAAGCAATAAAGTTAGTATATATAATACAAAATACAAAAGAATAGATACAAAACAAAACAAATATTAAAAAACTTAAAACTATGAACTGTAGCCATAAATAAATGAGTACAGCAGTCATTGTGCCGACAGTCGTGTCGGCCTACAGGTGGTTTACTTACAGGCGTGATTTTACGCATATTACGTAAATTACTATTTTCTACCATAACAGGAGGAGCTCGTGGCTTAATAATAACAGCCGTTCGGGTCGATCTTTAGGTTAAGCCGTGCTTGACACCCATTACATGCCGAGTTTCCTCCGTGCCTCGGAAAGCACGTTAAGCCGATGGTCCCGGGTGTCATTTGTAGATCTTTGACAGTCGTTAGGTAGTCAGTAGCCCAAAAGTCTGACAACCAGTCTTACCAAGGGGTATCGTATTACCCAGTACTAACTGAGTTTTGGAAGACAGATAGGCAGTCGCTCCATGTAAAATACTGGTATTCAGCTGCATCCGGTTAGACTGGCAGCCGACCCCAATATAGTTGGGAAAAGGCTAGGCAGATGATGCTGGGTGCGTTACATTGAGTTTTACGGTAAAATGTAAATAAAAGACTTTTCCCAGTAATCATTTTTGCCTAGGCTCACTTAGTTTGATGTACAGACGCCAGCAAATCAACCTAACCGAAATTGACAAATTTTCCCAATCAACCTTGCACCTAATGCTTGAGCGATAAAGTTGGAAATCTATTAAAGAAATTTGACAGATTGCAGTAGACTGATGTGCTGCCGTATGTATAGAGTGCTTGGTTGACGTCTTCGTGAAGTCCGTTTACACCTTGTATGACACCCCTGCAATCGGGGATTACAGGCGGGATGTAATTTTTTTTACTGCCGTATCCAATAGACTAACTGTCAACTAACTACTAACTGAAACTGTCGTGATGGCCCAGAGGTTAAGGCCTCGCCTCTCATGCATGAGGTTGCGGGTTCAAATCCGGGCAAGTACCAATGTGACTTTTTCAATTCATATGTATTTTTCTAAGTTTATCTTGGACATCACAGACATCGGTGAAGGAAAACATCGTGAGGAAACCTGGACTTAAAATTAATATAAGTCTGAAATCGCCAACCCGTCTTGAGCAAGCGTGGTGATCAATGCTCGTGCCTTCTCTGTTTGAGAAGAGGCCTTTGCCCAGCAGTGGGACAGTAACAGGCTGGTATTATTATTATTATCCAATAGATACCAAGTTAAAAAAGTAACTTACCAAAATCGCAGTAGAATTCGAATCAAACTTCAAATTGATCTGGGAATGAGTCTTATTTTGTGCAATATTCATAATATACTGATTTGCTTCACTGAGTAGTATTTTGGATTCAAAAGCAACTGGCATATTGCTTTTACCACTGCAAAGAGGGTAATGGGCTGGAGGGTGTCCTACTATGCCAACTTGATTTGTCCAATTAGGTGTGGACAGGAGTAGAAGTAGCCAAATCATTGTTTATGTATTGATGGTATTCTGAAACATAACAATTGTAAGTCAGTTATATTTTTTTTAAGTGTTTACGACTTTCGGCATTTCATTCATACTTCAAGTCCTTATTTTTCGAAATGGCTGAATCGATTTTAATGAAACTTCATATGCATAAGCAGGATTTATAAAAGTCTAAAAAGTTTTAAAAGAACATTTTTGAAATGAGTTTTTGAAAAAGAGATAATTGGAAATTTCTGTTTCTATGGAAAATTTAAAATCGGTCTAATTTAGCTGTAACACTTTATTTTTTATAATTATTTTATTATGAGCCTGTTGTGTCCCACTGCAGGGCAAAGGCCTCCCTTCCCTCTTTCCATTTGTCTCTGTCTTTGGCTATTTGGGCCCAATCCTTTTGACAAGAGTGCAGCTCGTCACGCCATCTCCTTCTGGGCCTACCGCGTCGCCGGGTTCTGTTGTTCGGAACCCAATCTGTTGCCACTTTGGCCCAATTTTGATGCGACATGCGGCAGATGTGGCCTGCCCAGTTCCATTTTAATTTGGCGGCTGTGTTGCAAACGTCTGCGATTTGAGTCTTGGATCGAAGTATACTGTTCCGTATACGGTCAGAAATTTTGACTCCTAGTAGACTTCGTTCCACTAGGAGTCAAAATTTCTGACCGTATACGGAACACTATTTTTCGAAAATGTTCTCTGTAAATTTTGTTATCTATTTAAATGGAATATTCTGAAGGTTGATCATTACGTATTGGTTCAATTAATATCGTAATACGTGGATTATGGTTATTTTAAAGCAAATATCCTGTGGGATATTGTTAGGACTTTGTGGACCTTAATGTGCCTTTGATGGGGCAAGGCGGAGGACTCGTTAAAGCGGTCGGTGTATAGTTGTTCGAGAAGATGTGGGCGGTCAAAAAGACTGATACAAAAAGGGACTTTGTTTTTAGCAGTATATAGAATTACTTTCCAACTAAGAGGTTCTTTCCAGTTAAAGGTTTCGGCTTCTTTCAAAACACATTAAGTTAGGATTGCCATCGAAAATGCAAGTAATAGGAGGAAAAACGAACACAAAATGAACACAAATAATATATAAAATTATTTAAGTAAGGATAATATCAAAACTCGCACTACCTACTCACCGTTTTAAATTCTACACTCAATTATTTCACAAAATATGATTTAATGTCTTCGAAGAGAGGCATCGAGATTTTTCAATATTTAAAATGGTTGGTCAAATAAACAAAAAAACTTAATCAAACAAACAAAAGTCACCGACTTCTGAAGCTAAAGTTATTTTTCACTTTTTTTGTGTTTTTGAAGTCGGGTTTATTTTTTGCAAAAAATGATTTTTTTATTACTTTTGTGAGCTATATATTCTAAAACAACAGGTTTCTTAGACAATCCATTCGTAACTGGTCAAGCAGCATCTTGGTGTTTCCTCAATGACGCAAATTATAGTTTTTTTCTCCATAATACTTACGTCATTCTGTGACGCTTAGATTTAATTTTCCTGTATTTATTAAAATATAAACTGGCTCGTTGGTCTAGTAGTCGCAAGCGCGACTGCTGGGCATGAGGTGCTGGGTTCGATTTTCAGGTCGGGCAAAGTGTTATTGGGCTTTTCTATCAAGAATTTCTCAATAGCAGGCACGGAGTAGGTATATTATAAATCCGTCAATAACAGTAGGTGTATAGCGTAACAGTAAGTATATCAATCAGTCAGTGAATCATCTTCTAGAAAGTCGTCAATCGAAAGTCTGACAACCGGTCTAACAAATGTGCTGTGGTTCTGAAGCCTGCACCAGCTAAGAATTGATAACTCGACTAAGAGGCTGAAATCTAATCCTATAAGCTTTAACAACCTAACTGCAGCCTTACTGTTATTGAAATAAAGATCATTGTGTAATGTAAGCTGCCACGTGACGGCATCTCCTCAATAATATAGTAGCAACAGCTGTGATCGATTGATTGTCGCTGGTACAATGTTGTGGGGTCATAGAGGATGACTGTCACACCGGAGTGTAAAAAGAAAGCAGGAGTTTAAGAAAACTGAAAGCCTGTCGTACTGCATGGATCGGAATGCTGGGCTGTGAAGAAGATGGATGAAAAATATTGCATGTAGCGGAGATGAGAATGTTGAGGTGGATGTGTGGTGTGACAAGAATGGACAAGGTAACGAACGAGTATATTAGAGGAAGTTTAAAAGTTGGACATATGATGAAGAGTGACGAATCGCATGTGACTAAAAGAGTGATGAATATAAACGTTGATGGATGGAGAGGGAGAGAAAGACCAAAGAAACGATGGATGGATTGTGTGAGAATGATATGAAAGATAAAGGAGTAAATGATAGCGTGACGGTTGACAGAGGAGAATGGAAGAAAAAAACGTGTTGCGCCGACCCCAACTAACATGGAATAAGGGCAGGAAGATGATGATGAGTTTAAGAAAGCAAGAGAAATATACATTTGGTGGCTATTGAGCTGATACTGGTGATAGTAATCAATAAAATTTGTTTAAGGGTAACCAATCATATGAAAAAAAGTAATTATAAAAACTAAAAAACCCGACTGAAAAGCAAAACCTATGGCATGTTTTTTTTTTCATTAGCCTTGTATGTCCCACTGCTGGGCAAAGGACCCACCTATATCCCTCCAGGTACTCTTCTCCAGCGCCACCGCGAACCAGCCTTCGTGATGCGCGTCTAAATCATCTCGCTGCCGTTTTCTGGGCCGGCCTCGGCAGCGCTGTCCATCCTCAGGCGCCCATCGTGTTGAGACCTTTGCCCAGTGGTCGTTATGCAAGCGGCTCACGTGATCCGCCCAATCCCATTTCAGCCTGGCAGCCTTTTTGCCTATGTCTGTGATCCCTGTTTTTGAGCTCAGCGTAGTATTCCGTATTTTATCAGCTCTCTTTACACCCAGAATCCGCTCCATTGCTCTTTGGCAGACTCCATGTTTTAATAATTTTATTTTTCAATAGGTCCTGCCTGCTTCCAATGCGCTTGTTTTTTGCTTTTCAGTCGAGTTTTCAGTTTAGAAAATAATCTTTTTGCAAAAAATAAAACCGACCGAAACCGAATATTACAAGACAAAACTCCTGCAAAACAGTTTGCTAACAACAGTTATAGTTATAGTGATTGGTTGACGGGCTAGGCAGCTGCAGATTGCACAATTAGGTACCTTTTTATCGTTTTTTTATTTCTTTTTTTACTACAAAATGGGCCTGCTCTTGACCTCGATCACGCCTGATGGAAAGCGGTAGATGAGGTCTATGATGGAACGAGCGTGCCCAGAAAGTGCCAGCTTTTCTTACCTAAAAACTTTTACCATTACGCTCCGGTGTAAAAGCATCCCATATCACACACTGACGCGTCGACACATGCACAATGAATTAGGCAAATCCTATGCAAGTGACATACTTAATCGCCGTCCCGATAATCCATATGTAGTGTTCAGGCCATATCCATGATACCTTGCCGTTGGACATTCAACCTAGGACCAGTAAAATGAAGGTTGACATTACGATGACGTGCAAGTTAGGTAAGTATCGTCCAGGAATGTAAACAGGATTGTAAGTGAGATTAGTTTACATTCTACAAGCTTTGAAGAGAGACTTATGATAAGTGTGCGAGAGTTGCAATTTGAATGGCAGGCTGGATCCTTTTCCTTATATGGGGTGGATGAGACATCGTTGCTCAGACGGTTACGGTTCCGGCTGTCATAATTATGTAGATCTTTGACAATTTTTACAGGTAGTCAACAGCCCGAAAGTCTGACAACCAGTCCTACCAAGGGCTATCGTATTACCCCGTACTAACTGGGTTGTGGAGGTCAGATAAGCAGACGCTCCATATAAAATACTAGTATTCAGCTGCATCCGGTTAGATTGGGAGCCGACCCCAACATAGTCGGGAAAAGCTAGGCAGACGATGAACATTCACTAAAAAAAAGTCATTTTCCAGCAATCATTTTTAACCCCCGACGCAAAAAGAGGGGTGTTATAAGTTTAACCGTAATGTGTGTACACACACCTCTGGCACCGTAGCTCTTAAACGAGTGAACTGATTTGGATGCAGTTTATTTTATTTGAAAGCTAGTTTCTTGGCGATGGTTCTTAAATACGTTTTATCAAAATTGGTGCAGCCATTTACTAGATATAGGGGATGAAAGTGGGTATTTATCTTTCATGTTTTATTTTTTCATTGGGGTTCTTTAAATTGTAAAGGACATGGACAAAAAAGTACATTCAATATACACTTACATAGTCAATATATTATAATAAGAAAAATAGAGATGTGAATTGTTGCGTAGTTTTTAACCTCTCTGAACTCGTCAGTATTGATTACAATATAATAAGTAATGCAAGTTGAATTCAAAGTCTCATTTGTCAACTTTAGCCATTATGGACCATAGAGAAAGATAAATAGAATAATAGACGTTCTACACCACGCATACTACTTGTAGATTTGAATGTGAAATGAACGACAACTGCTCTTACCTGGAACATTTTATTTAAACAAAACTGTTTTCATTGAAATACCAATGAAAACAGTTTTGATTAAAGAAAATGTGATTAAATTATATTTTGAAGTGTTGATACGTAAGATATATTTATTTCAATTTTAAATAACGTAACCGTACCATAAAACGGAACGCGTTTTACAATGTCTCATTGTCTATGTCAAATTGGCGGTACGTACTGCGCTTGACACTTGACAGATCCTCCGTTGCGTACGAACTGTTTGTGTTTTTGCGATTATCTTCTAATATTTTTGACTCCTGCTTATCTCTACGGACTGATACCTTCTACTACCTGATACCTGGCTATTAACACTGGACTCGGATTTTCATTGTGTTTCGGAATTTGTTTTGTGAATCAATATGAGGTGCATCAACTGTGGAATAGCCTTGCAAAGGTTACAGAGGCATACTATATCTTCGCTTTCTGCACACTATCAAACAAGACTTTCGCGTTGGATAACCCTTGCTCAAACCCAGGTATGATGTTGGAGTAGAAAAACATCATCAGATTTATTTTTTTGAACGGTATCTTTTATGGTTTACGATATTAACTTACAGTGCATCTTATTTTCAGTTGCCTCTGGATACATTTATTTGTCATCCATGCTTCCTATTATTAAATACCGAAGCTGGTGAACATGATAGACTACTGGGGCATAACATGGTTTGCCTTGGTTGTGGAAAATCTGTGAGGAAAATAAGACACCATGAAGTCAGTATGGAGTCTCCATTGCTGTCTATCCTATCGGAAAATACTAATTATGTGGTAAGCATTTTGTTTTTAATTATTTTAAATACATGGTTTTTATAAATTATAAAAAAAACTCATTTTCATTTTGGGAAGGTTGTACCTAATGTGTCTTTATGCTACAAGCGTGATGTTCATTATGGCAGTATACTTCCCATCTATACTTAATATCATAAAGCTGAAGAATTAGTTAGGTCAAATGTTTTCAATTAATGTTCAATTCGAAATCCGATTGCGGCTATAAATAACATTAAGCTATGACTTTTAGCTTTTAGAGCTGAGCGGGGGCACAGCTTCATAACATACTCGAAAACAAATAAACAATTAAAATATGTTTAAAAAATACCCTTGTTTCGGAATATTATATAACTGTACTTTGTTTTCAGCCCTCAAGAAACAACTATGTCTGTCATGTATGTTGGATGCGAGCAGATAGACAGGCATCGCACGACTCATCACGACCTTTGGACAACAATGCAGCAGTCCCGAATATTCAAGTGGTTAGCCCACCAGAGCCACCTCCTTTACCGCCTGTTCAAAGTGGACCACTTCGAAGGGAAAATAGTAACATATTATTGCCTAATTATAAGCGAGCTTCAATTACGTCTATGCACTGTATATTTCAACAATGCAGAAATAGAACATTACATTTGGTCCCACATTTCCTCAAAAGAATATTATTGCAAGAACACAGTTTCTATGTTCCTCGTAGCTGTAGAGTGTGTGAAGTACATTTGTACAGTGATCAGTGGCATTTATTACCTCAAATGAATGACACATATTCTACATTTAGTGCTGTCCATATAGAAGACATAATAAACATTATGAAGTCAAAAGCTAATTTTTTGAACTTTGAAAATGTCTTGGAAATGCCAAACCATTTTTGCCATTATTGGACGGGTCTTACAGTACCTCAGTTTTTAATTCTTCATAATCTTTTACCTGCTTTAAATGTGAAACAATCTAAACGAGCTTTAGCAATATATTTAATCAAATTAAGAACAGGCGAGAGTAATAGACGCATGGCAACTCTTTTTGATTTACCTAGGTCGACATTGGAATTGATTATGAAAAAAGTTAGGTTGTGTCTCAATGAACATTTTGTTCCTTATAATATTGGTGTGAACCATATCACTCACAGGGAAATATCTGAAAGGAACTTGAGAGTTCCTCAAGCACTATTGGGTGATCCTCAGGAGTCTTTAATTAGAGATAGGTCAGCAATCGCAATATTTGATGGGACTTATATATACTTGCAGAAAAGTGCAAACTATATGTTTCAAAAGAAGACATATAGTTTGCACAAGTATGATAATTTGGTGAAACCTTTTATGATCGTCTCTTGTGATGGTCACATAATCGACGCTGTAGGGCCCTATGCTGCTACCCAGACCGATGCTGAAATTATGACGCACTTGTTTGAAAATGATAATGGACCTTTCCGAACACTTTTTAGGGAAAACGATATTTTCGTTTTAGATAGAGGCTTTAGGGATGCAATACCGTTGCTTGAAAATTGTAATTATAGAGTATACAAACCTGAATCATTAGAAGAAGGAGCAACTCAACTCACATTTTCACAAGCTAATAAAAGCCGTAAAGTGACACTTTGTAGATGGGTTGTGGAAGTTGTGAACGGGAGATTTAAGAGGGACTTCAAACTGTTTAGGCAAAGATATTTTAATAATGCCTCAACCCATTTAATGGTTGATTTTAGAATTGCTGGGGCTCTATTAAATAAATTCCATCCTGTATTAAGGGATAGTCCTAATGCTGAAAATATCATACAAAGAGCATTGCGATATATGGATGAACCTAATCATCTTGGACAATTTATTAATGATTTTAATATGAACAGAAGACGAGTTATGTTTACTCGTATTGATGGTAACTTGCCTCAACTAAATAATTTCCCAGTTTTCACCTTCAATGATCTAATATTGTTTGCATTAGGTCCTTATCAGGTCAGACAAGCGCGTTCGTACTATGGTGAACATATTAGGGATAATGGCATATATGTTGTTGAAGTGTGTCCGGAACTGGAACACTCCCAAGAAATGATTATTCGGGTTGGTGGGAATAATCCTTATTTATTAAGAGGACGTATTAAGTCTCGTCATGTCTCCCAGAGAATTTACTTTGCATATATTTTATTTGACACTGAACATAATAGTGATTCTGTCTTGGAAGCTATTTTAGGTTACTACTGTAATTGCCTCGTAGTGAACAGGACCGTTGGTTGTTGTTGTCACGTTATGACATTAATCTGGTACCTTGGTTGGGCAAGACACCAAAACAATTTACAAGCTCCAGCAGGATTTTTAGACAACATATTATTAAGTATTCAAGAATATTAAAATAATCTAACAAAAGGCCTTCTTGAAAACCTTACACAATTGTAAAGTAATATTAGACAATCAATCCACTTGTGTTGTGGTCTGTACTTGTTTTAAAAGTGTGTCGAGTATCTAGGCAAGCTTTTAAGAGATGTATAAACCTAACAAAATATTTTTACTTATTTTTACCAATACTTGAGTAATTGTTTATAATCTTTTGTTTTATTTCGTGTTTCCCTTGTCAATTAGTAGTTAAACTGTTGAAGAAAAACGTCACTTTCGGAGTCTCAATAAATGTGACAATAATAACATATGTTTTTCTCAGTTTTCTGTCAGACTTTCTCAGTTCAGTAAATGTTAATCAATATATGATTAAAAATCCTTAGTTCAGGTAGAATGACCACCTGAAATAAGGATTTTGGATCTTGTTGAAATGCCTAATAATATAACTAATATTAAATTAACTAATATAACTATAACTAATAATTCACACGCTATTTTAAAACGCCTTGAGGTTTTTAATAGCAAAATAATTATTAACACACATATTGCCAGCAATCTGATAGAAGGTAACATGAAACTGTTTACGTCTAGTTTTTTGTAATGTCGAGTTCTTTGAGCTTTTTGTTTTTTGTAATTTAATATGGCAATATTCACGAATACGAAACACCAAAAATTATCGTTGTACATTAAATTTGATAACTATGCAAACGCCCATACAGAAATTGGCCATGTCCTTTAATTTTAATTATTGGGTAGAGTTATTTAATTTAATGCACAGAATGCTTGGTTGACGGTTCTGTTTACACCTTGTATTTAAATGTATGTGGTCTTAAACATGTATATCGAATATCTGAATCCCCATCCCACGAGAGAGTTACATTGGGAATTGACATAGAGCACAGGTCTTGTCTTTGAGTGGAAAAAAAAAACTTTTATATAAAACATTTATTAAAAATATATCATGTAATACTAAACTTTAACACTATGTACAAAGTCTTGTTTTATCTTTTAACTGTAATACATTTTCTTAACATCTATGGTAGAATACACCAATATTCGTATGTACAGGATGACAAACATCTGTCGCCATCATAAGGGCGAAAACACACTGATTAAACCGATATCAGAAGTTTCACTCAAGTGAACAGTTCATTCCGTAGTCTGTTCATTTTTATTTCATTCCATGTTCGTACTACACTGACAATGATACATGGAATGAACGTTAATTTGTTTTTCGATTCCGTAGTCACCTGCGGAATAGCGACATCTAATAGCGCGAGCGTTGGATCAGTTACAAATTTTAATTTTTTTTCAAAAAAAATAAATCATTTAAAATACAAAAAAATTGTAGCCCATCGTTATCGGGAACAGGGTTCAAGCTACCGGTGGTCAGGGCTCCAGAGAAAGGAACCTCCTAACAATACGAGCCGTGTCCAGGAGTACCGCTTTCTGAATCATATTATTTTTGCCATTATTAACTCATTTTGTGCGCATACTTTTCACTTCTAGTAAACATGTCAAATGAAAAACAAAAATGAACAAAAAGTGAAGCTTTGACATCGGTTTACCGCCGTTGGCGTAGTTAGTCCGGCCGAGAACAATGACATTTTATAAGTGAAGTGAAAAATGAGCCACGTATTTATTTACAGTGTGTTCGGGCCCTAACGCTGAAGCTATTACCCATGAAGTGTGATGTATTACAAGCTGTGGCCTTATGAGAGGAGACATTGAAAAGCTTAAAGAATTTCACTCAGGATATCGCATTTGAAATTAAATGAAATTAGTTGTCAGTTAGGTAAACTGAATCTTATTTTGAAGCAAATACGACTTAGGTTTAAAATTGATCAAATTTCATTATTAATTTTACTTAGTACTGATATTTAGTTATTTTGTTTACTGTCAGTTTATTTATAATACCAGTCAATTTCTATACTTTCTTATGTTTAATACAACAATTTCCATACTTTCTTATGTTAATACAACAATTTCCATACTTTTTCATCCTTAAAAATTATATTATAATACAGAAGAAAGTGACAGTGTAAACACACTTGCACGCGTAGCATGACCACCGTAGAAACGGGTTTCTTTGACGGAAGAATCGACAAAATGACAGATTGTGTCGACAAAATGACAGATTGTGTCGACAAAATGACAGATTTCTTTCACAATCTGTCATTTTGTCGATTCTTCCGTCAAAGAAACCCGTTTCTATGGTGGTCACGCTACGCGTGTTGGGCCTCAACTCAACATTCAACTTACGGCCTGCGAAAACTTTGACCACATTTAACTTTACCATTTTATATACAAACTGCCTCGTTGGCCTAGTGGTGGCAATCGAGCTGCTGAGCATAAGGTCCTGGGTTCGATTCCCGAGTCGGGTAAATTGTAATTGGGCATTATTAATTAAGTCATAAGAATGAGAAAAAGCCCTGTAAAAATAAAGATCGTTTCCCATACAATTTTCAAGAAGCTATAACTCGTAAACTATAAAGAATCTCGGAACATACATGGGGTATTTTCGGATACCCCTGGGCGAGATGTTTCTATTTTTAATAGTCAAACTTCAAGGCGCGAATTACGCAGAAACTGCGTAAGGTGAAGGAGCGGCGCAGGCATGATGCCGCTTCAAAACGTTTTCATACAAAATGTACGTAGGCGACGTGTCGTGAATTACACTCAAGCGGCGCGGCGCAGGCACGCCGTTCTTTCGCTTCCTTATAAATTCCACGCCTGCGCCGCACCTTACGCCTTACGCCGTTTCTGTGTAATTCGCGCCTAAGACAGCTACATAAACGAACAAATAACAAATTTGACAAAATCCTAAAGTGGTCAACGTAGTCAATCTATGCAAAACCAGTATAAACGGACCTATCATTGTACGGGAAATGTATAGCTTGATACGTCACCGTGTGTACAAACGTACAATATTCACATCTAAATATGAGTAGAAACAGTATTCACAGAAACATTAGAGATCCCAGGTTTGACGTGGTTGGCGTTAGTATCTTCCTTCTCGTTCCTTCCTTCGGGCCTCCTCTTTTGGCCCAGGAGAAGTTTCTGGAGCTGACAGGACGGGGCTTCCACGAAGAGGTATAGAGGTAGGGCGAAGAGATAGGTAGTGCTTACGATACCGGCGTACAACATGATCTGGAAAATTAAGTATACTTAGTGTCGAGTTCCAGTAGAGCGCGTACAAAGAAAGAGGCTAGGCAGATTTGCCTGCTCTTAACAATTTATTTTCCATCCGCATTCTCTAGTCACCCGCGATCATGGCGCTTGCAACAGCGTCGAAATATCGGGAGCTCAGAATAATGAACAATCACGGAAGATATCTCGTAAGTGACAGTTTAAGTTTAAGAGCTTGATATTTGCTAAGATGACATATTTTTAATGACAGGAGCTCGTGGCTGTATAATAAGAGCCGCACGGATCGTACTTCAAGGTCGTTTGCCTAGGTCGGTTCGTGGATGGATGACCACCCATTACATACCGTGTTTCCTTCGTGCCTCTAAAAGCACGTTAGGCCGTTGGCCCGGCTGTCATTTGTAGATCTTTGACAGTCGTTACTGTAGTAGTGGCCCGAAAGTCTGACAACCAGTCTTACCGAGGGGTTGCGGAGGTCAGACATCATCTACAAGTAACAGCCGCAACCAACGGCTTAATCTGCTTTACAAGGCACTTAGGGAGTGAATTTAAATATAGATAAACATAGGTCAAAGTCAAAGTCAAAACATTTATTGCATATATGACTGCCTCGTTAGTCTAGTGGTCGTAAGTGCAACTGCTATGTATGAGGTCTAGGGTTTGATTCCCAGGTCAGGAAAAGTTATATTAAGTTTTTTCGTCAAGTATTTCTCATTAGCAGCCTCGGAGTTCGATTGATGGCAACAGGATCGCCCCCTATTACATGCGATATAAACAGAAATGAGGGTGTACTATAAGGTACACCTCTGCCTAAGTCTTCGGGGATTATAGGCCTGAAGTTATGTTTGATACTCACAGCGGTATAATCAGTAGCATAGAAGGACCTCCTCATCTGTCCTCCGTAGGTCCTCAAGATTGTGGCATGCAGCAACATGGCGCAGTAAGACATCCTGCCAAGAGGCTGCAGAGGACCCCATTCCACTGAACCCACGTAGATTCCTGTACGAAAATAAATATTTAATTACTAGAATTGGTACTAGTTTCATTTGTAGATCTTTGACAGTCGTTAGGTAGTCAGTGGCCCAAAAAGTCTGACAACCAGTCTTACTAAGGGGTATCGTATTACCCAGTACTAAATTTGGAGTTGTGGAGTTCAGATTGGCAGTCGCTCCATGTAAAATAATGGTATTCAGCTGCATCCGGTTAGACTGGAAGCCGACCCCAATATAGTTGGGAAAAGGCTAAGCAGATGATGGTACTAGTTTCTGGCTTTCACCAAGATTCCGAATTGCCAAGCTCAAGAATTTCACCACGATAACAGGCAGACGATTTCTGGATGTCACTGTGATAGCAGCGGTGGACCAGTGGTGGCGGCCACGACTTACGAACAGTAAGTCGTGGGTTCGAACCCAGGCAGGCGCATTACTTTGTGTATTTTATTTCATCACCACTGCTCTCAAAAATGGTGAAAGAAAACATCGTGAGGAAAATGCATGCCCTGGAACCAAAAATTCGAAGACATGTGACATCTACCAACCCGCACTGGGCCCGCGTGGTGGATTATGCCCATTCATCTCATAGAGAGGAGGCCGTGCGTCCCAGCAGTGGGAACATTATAGGCTGAGTATGCAATGTGATAGCAAAGTGACAATTCCTGGCTTTTTAGTTACTAAATACGTCCTAACCTGGGTTGTGGTCTTCTAGCATGCAAAATTGTATCGAAAGAAGAAGGAGCACGGTCCATACAAAATTAACCCACGTGTTACAGCAACGAGAAGTATTTCAAAAAAATGATAAAAATGGGTTCAAAAAGATGGCATACTTCCAAACTCCATCCTTACAGTCTAGCATATAAAAAAATTGCTATGAAAATTCATTCAGGGGCGGTAATATCTACGATGGATATATAACCATATTGAGAAATACTTGGCTTATCTTGATTTGACTTCAATTATTGAGTTCCATCATCGAACTTTTTTTTTTCTTTTCTAAAAAATAAGTTGTTTCCCAGCAATAATTTTGCGGTGAAGTTACTTAGTTTGTGCAGAATGTTTGGTTGACGGCATCGTGAAGGGTTCGTTTACACCCTGAATTCATTGCAGATAGAACTGCCCCTGAACGAATTTTTGTAGCATTTTTTATATGTTAGACTGTAAGGATGGAGTTTGGAAGTATGCCATCTTTTTATACCCATTTTATAATTTTTTTGAGATACTTCTCTTTGCTGTAGGACGTGGGTTAATTTTGATCCTTCTTCTTAGTGCAGTCGTTATGGCCTGAAAACATATGTATTACTTTATACTTACTGTTACACTTGTAAAAGTATCCAATGATGAACACACAGATGGCTAGAGCAAAGAAGTTCTGGTTCAATGCGTTGAACACGGCTGATTCGAAGGCAGAAGCCTCACGGTGATGGAGATCCCAGCCCATGAGGACTGTTCCAGCTGCGACGGGAATTGAGGACAGGAAGAGGAGTTTCATCACCTGGAAAATAGAATATATCACTGTTGAACTTCTGCTTTTTAGGCATGTTCAAGGAAAATTGCCGTAGGTTGATAGCTAAGTGAAAAAATGTACCCAGATCTCTTTTTCGAGTGCCTAAAATTGCAGCCTAACGACGCCATCATGTTTTGTCAATACAATTTAAATTTCAAGCAACACACATGTCACTTGCTTCCTTTTGCGTGAGTTAACGCAAGTCGCGTCGCTTTGATTTGTGGCATGCCCTAAGCAAAGATTCTGTTGCAGCACGTGACCAAGGGTTCAGAACTTCTAAAGTAAACGATATCATTATTATCAACAGCCTACAGCAGTCCACTGCAGGATATAGGCCTCCTCAATCGCACGCCACTCAACTCGATTCTCAACAACTGCCACAGCCACCCTGCGAAGATCGTCGCTCCACCGAGCCTGAGGGCGTCCCACCTTATGCTTGCCGATACGCGGTCTCCAGTCAAGAACACGTCTACCCTAACGGTCATCGGTTCTACAGCTAATATGGCTGGCCCATTGCCACTTCAGCTTACTGATTCTCTGTCGGATCACCTCGTTCCGGATGCGATCCCTCAGACATCATATCATACACTGACTAAATTCAAAGATTTAAAGCATTTTCAAACTTACGATAGATTCCCTAAGGTCCCATTTCTTCTGTTGTGCCTTGTGATAGAAATAGGCAGTCAGCACTCCAAGATGATAACCAGCCCAGTTACCCTGAGCGGACACATACGCGTGGTAGAACGTGTCATTGTACCCGAATATATCTCTTATTGACCTGGAAATACGAAGAAAATTTGCATGAGAGAAAAAATGGTAGATGAGATCTTTTGATTTGGGATTGGGGTAAGTGAGTGTGGTGCAATGTGTTATTGTACCCGAAAATATGTCTTATAGTGTAGAAAACGGAGACTAAAATTGAATGGGAGAAAAATTGGTGGTTCCGATGTTTTGGCTTGAGATTTGGGGCAAGTTATGAGAAAAATTTTTGGATATCGTTCGAAGTCACGTACAAGAGTAATGTGTGTCACGATTTCTATTATGGGATAAGCAGAGATTCAAGTACAGTTAGTATATTGGTGTGAACCGTGTTTTTGAAGTGTGAGGGTTATTCACTTCCTTGTAGAGTGCGGTGCTGAAGATGTTAATCTTGTCTATTTTGTAACTATCTGCTGCGACCTTCGTTCGCGTGGAATTTTTATTAAAACATTACTTCCATATTAGAATTAGATTTTATTAACAAAATTTCCAGGGTTTAAAGTTTTTTGCACTGGATCATAATCCTTTTTCTAAAGTTAGCCTTAGTTTCTTCTAATAACATCAGCTACCTGCCACTAAAAGTCCCGTCTAGATCGGTTTAGCCGTTTTGGAGATAAGCCGGCACAAACAAACAGACAGAAAAAAAATAAAAAATGAAATTATAAAATAAAAAATAAAATATTATTTAGAAAAAAAATAAAAATTTAAAGGTGTATGTACCATATATTCGAATATGTAGTTTTATATGCATTCAGTAAAAAGCTGTTATTTTGAAATTACAAACAGACACTTTAATTTTATTTATTTGTATAAGTAAAAGTTTGTTAAAAGTAAGTAAAGTAAAAACGTTAACATGAAACTTCGGGCTGCTCTATGAATCGAATGGATTAAAAATATGACGATCAATAAAACTTAATTGTAAGATAAATGGTAGTGATTTCATGGTGATCGTATCCAAATGGATATTGGACATTTGCCTTTAATTTGCGTGGAAGTTAGTATGACATGTGACTGCTACCTAAAAAACTATAGTCATAGCTGACCGCTGTGTATAGTAGATTTTGTGATCCTATATTGCAAACTGCTTGACTGTCCATGCGACATGAATCAGGCATTAGTCCAATGATGCGTGTCTGAAAATTTAATGTTGTTTCTTAGGAGTTTTAGACAAAAAAAGTGTAACAAGACTAAGTGTGTCCTTAACATACAGTCGGAAAATACGGCTTATAAAAAAATCCGCCTACTGCGTCGCATTCCTCATTACCAGGATCACAGATGTATGTACATAGATATACCTATATTACGCAAGTATCACGATCCGTATGAAAACCAAGCGTGTCATTTTTGACTACCTACTATGAAGTCATTCTGTCTATACAAATAGACTACATTTTTGTTCTTTAAATGTCTAGAAGTTCTTGAGATGTATAGTTGTAACGTTGTTTTTTAAACAAATTAGCTTATTGCGACAGTAGCCACGTTAAGCATAAAATGCTTAAGCCGGGCACGCGAAGTAGGTGCTCTTGCGTTATCTAGGTATATCTATATGTTTGACTAGGATCGTGTTTCTTATTCTTATGATGTTTTGCCATCTAAGCCTGTCCTGCATATTGCGATTCGTATCTTGGAATTGAAGAAAAAAATAAGGCCCCGTAAAAGAAATACTTACTCAGGAAATATGCTAACTCTAATCGGCAATAGATTCATGAAGTAGCTCTGCAGGAACGGTATGAGCAGACTGATGATCATGACAGCTGTCAGCACAGGGACCCCACTCTTCGGCCATCTCCAGATGATGAGAAGGACTACCAGGGTGATGAGGAAGAGCTGGGTGTCCGTGCCGAGGTACCTGAAACGAGAAAAAAAAATGTTTATTGGAGTTGATCATTTGGATCCCAAAAAGTCTGACAACCAGTCTTACCAAGGGGTATCGCATTACCCAGTACTAACTGGGTTGTGGAGGTCCGATAGCCAGTCGCTCTATATAAAATACTAGTATTCAGCTGCATCCGGTTAGACTGGAAGCCGACCCCAATATAGTTGGGAAAAGGCTAGGCAGATGATGATGGAGTTGATCATTTGGTTATTTTTTCCAACTATGTTGACATCGGCGTCCAGTCAAAAACATGCAGTTAAATACCAGTATTTTACATGGAGCGACTGCCTATCTGACCTCCACAACCCAGTCACTGGGTAATACGATACCCCGTGGTAAGACTAGTTGCCTGACTTTCAGGCCACTGACTCCCTAAGTGCCTTGTAAAGCATATTAAGCCGTTGGTTGCAGCTGTTATTTGTAGAGGAGTCTGACCTCACCAACCCCTCGGCAAGACAGGTTGCCTGATTTTGACCAGGCCACTAACTAACCCGTAACGACTGCCAAAGATCTACAAATGACAGCCGGGACCAAAAACTTAACGTGCTTTCCGAGGCACGGAGAAAATCTCGGTATGTAATGAGTGATCACCCATCCAAGGATCAACCTAGGCAAGCGTGGCTTAACCTTAAGACGGATCCGAGTAGCTGTTCTTATTTCCTCAGACACTAATTCCAACTTATTTACACCATCTAAGGTAATAAAATTGTCAACGCTTACCATCAACTATGTCAAGGAGAATTCATTACTTTTATTACCGACCTGTCAGAAATGACAGAGCACGATTAAGATGCAAGATACCCTCTTTCTCGAAATTTCTCAACTGCAATTACAAATGCAACCAAACCAAGGCTTGTACTAAGACAATATTTACCCTGAATTACGCAATGGTAACATAAATCTTGTTGCTTTCGCAATAAGACTGATTTTTACTATTTACTTTCTGTGTGTGACTTTAAATATTTGTATGAAAAAACGCTTGCTTGATGCAATGTTTGGAGGTCGAGTGATATTGGTGGAAAGCGGATTAGCCTTCAAAGTGTTGGTCTTAGTAAGACAAGAAAATAAAATATGGCCTAGTAATCTTAGACCATTATTTGTCTTTGTTTTGCGTGAAGTAGTTACGCAGAAGTCTGTGAAAAGAGACGGTTGGAACGATTTATGTTTTTTTTAAAGATTTTTTATGCATTTTGCTGATTTTGCAATCGTAAGATACGAGCGTTTATCTGAAAAATAAATACCTCTAACCCGTCTGCCTTCAAAGCAAGAGTGAACAGACATCTTCTGGGCACGCTCGTTCCATCATAGACCTCATCTATCGCTTTCCATCAGGCGTGATCGAGGTCAAGAGCAGGCCCAGTTGGTGATAAAAATAAAAAAGGGTGTAAAAAGTCCCTTAACGAAGCCGAAAGGCACTTGTTTCCCCGTCATTGGCTTTTTGTCCTGGAACATACCTCGGAACCTTCTGGAGATATTGGAGGTCAAAGCTCCAACTTTTTCACAAGTTTTTTTTTTTAATACTAGTTTTAAAAATCGTAATTTTTCACCCCAAAAACAAAGTCGTTTCCCAGCAATCATTTTTGCGTATGGTTACTTAGTTTGATGTACAGAATGCTTTGTTGACGGCTTCGTGAAGGGTCCATTTACACCTTGTTTCACAGTTTGTTTAACATAATATTATCCGTATAAAACTGTGAAACCATAACAGGTAATTCAAGTACCTAATATTTATTAATTGAATGATAGTTGTAATGAAAATTATAATTTATTAATTGATCTACTGAATAATAATAATGAAAATGATAATTTATAATTGATCTATTGAATGACAATTGTAATGAAAATGATATAAGTAATTTATTAACTGATCGATTGAATGGTAATTGTAATAATATAAGTACCGTGGTCGGATGCTCTCTCTGTTCCAGGTGCTTGAGCCAGCTGTCAGCGTGTCGGCGCAACGACTGTCGGATCAGGTGCGGGTCATCCAGCGTAATCATATGTTGGATGACACCGTACTTGATCGACTACGCTCCGAATCACGGAGTAACCCAGTTACACCTGCTTCACCAATGATCGCGGTGCAGTTGCAAAGTGCTACCAGTGCTTCGCCGCGATCCGACCACGGTGGTGAAGAGGATGATAGCGAAGTTATATCCGTGAGTACCCAGTGCAACGCACAATTGAGGAGCGCTTTGGAGGGTGCATTCCGGGAATACCGTTCCACACCGCCTGAACTTAGACCACGTCTACCCCGTTTGCCTATGCACAAGAAAAACAAGGCGCTGATGTGTGCTCTAGATTCGCAACTGTCAAACTACTTTGACAGTAGCAAAGACCTCGCCGATACCCACTCAATGTTGTACTGTGGAGCTGTGGCGGCATGTCGTGTAGCTCACGTCAAATTTCCCAACAACGACAGAGCTACACGACCAAAATTAGCTGTTCCAGCTTGGCAGTGCAGGATTGAGCGCCGTATCGGTGAGGCTAGAGCACTCATCGGCAAGTTAATCTGCTTCAGGGAGGGTAATACTCGACCTAGAGTGATGCGCTTTGTGAGGCGGGCGTTCTCGGGAACTGATATTAGTTTTCGAGACTACTTGGCCCGCGTCACGGAGCGTATCGACTTCCTGAAGCAGAAGATCTGTGCATGGGCAAGCCGTATTCGTCGGTACAAGCGGCGAGTGGAACGGTGTACTCAGAATCGCACATTCCAAAGCGATGAAAGGTGGGTATATAGGGCTTGGGAACGACCGGACCAAGGTGTGACTGACACGCATCTACCGGATGATGACGCCATATGTTCGTTTTGGCGCAGCATCTGGTCGGTGCCTGTCAGTCACATTGAGGGCGATTGGACCCGGGAGGTTGAACGAGCATGTGATCCAATACCACAAATGGGGGCAATCAACATCAGCCCCCAAGACGTAGCTTGTGCAGTCCGTCCGTTGCCGAACTGGAAATCTCCAGGGCCGGATGGATTGCACAACTTCTGGATCAAGTGGTTTCAGAGATCACACGTTCGCTTGGCGTCCCAGTTTCAATCAGCCTTAGAGTCAGGGTCGTTGCCCCAGTTCTTGACGACAGGAATTACCCACCTGCTCCATAAATCAGGTAGTACTGCGGAGCCCAAAAATTATAGACCAATTACTTGTTTACCAACGGTCTATAAAGTTCTTACATCCATTTTGAGAGCTAAAATCAATCATCATATTGATAGTAATTCTATCATGTCTGCCTCTCAGAATGGATGTAGGAATGGGTCCCGTGGTACTAAGGAGCTGCTCCTCATCGATATGGCCATTAGCCAACAGGTTCGCCGCTCCCGAAAGAATCTGTCTACATGTTGGATAGATTATAAGAAGGCCTATGATTCTGTGCCTCATACATGGCTCATGAGGGTGCTGGAATTGTATAAAGTTGATGCAACTCTGCGTACCTTCCTGATGTCATGTATGGGACACTGGAGAACGGTCCTTCGCTATCCAGGATGTCGACAGATCCAGGGGAATAGCGAACCGATAAGGATCGAGCGCGGTATATTCCAGGGCGATAGTCTGAGTCCATTGTGGTTTTGTCTGGCCTTGAACCCTCTCAGCACGTTGCTAGAGGGTTCAGGTCTAGGCTATCGGTTGAGGAGAGGTGGTCAGGTCATATCTCACCTTCTTTACATGGATGATCTGAAACTCTTTGCCCCCAACAATTTGCAACTGATGAAGCTACTGAAGGTAACGGAAACTTTCAGTAGCGCCATCAGTATGGAATTTGTTGTGGACAAATGTGCAGTCATGCATGTGAAGCGAGGGGAGATTATGGAATCCGTGGGAACGCAACTCTCGGATTCCATACAACTTAGATCCCTCTCCTCAACAGATACATACAAGTATTTGGGTATGTCGGAAGCATTAGGTATCAATACTGCCGACATGAAACAATCGTTGAGGGAGCGCTTCTTTGGCCGCCTGAATAAGGTGCTAAGTAGTCTTTTGTCAGGCGGAAACAAGGTGCGCGCCTTTAACGGTTGGGTCATGCCGGTTTTGATGTATTCTTTCGGCATACTCAAATGGACTCAGTCGGAACTTGATGCCCTGGATAGGAGGGTCCGTGCACTGCTGACCGCAAATCGGATGCATCACCCACGATCGTCGGTGATGAGACTGTATATCCCACGGAAGTGCGGGGGTCGTGGCTTCTTAAATGCTAAGACCCTGCACAACCGTGAGGTATGCAGTCTCAGGGAATACTTCCTAGAAGCCGACGTGGGGATGCACCGAGATGTGGTCTCAGTGGACAAGGGCCTCACCCCGCTCTCCCTGGCTAACGAGAACTGGCGCAAACCTAGAGTATTAGACACGAATGATCGCAAGGAGGTATGGCAGGGCAAGGAGCTTCACGGACGCTTTTACCGGGCCCTACATGGGCCTGATGTAGACTTCTTAGCGTCCGTATCCTGGTTGCGTTTCGGTGACCTCTTCGGGGAAACCGAAGGTTTTGTCTGTGCAATAATGGACGAAGTTATGATGACGAATAACTACCGGAAATACATTGTGAAGGATGGCACGGTTGACATATGTCGGGCATGCCACCGTCCGGGAGAATCGATCCGACACATTATTTCTGGGTGTTCTCGTCTGGCTAACGGAGAGTACTTGCATAGACACAACCTCGTTGCCAGGATTATCCACCAGCAACTTGCTTTGAAGTACAACCTTGTGGAATCAGAAGTGCCATACTATAAGTATGCGCCCGACCCAGTTCTCGATAATGGTAATATCACGTTGTACTGGGATCGATCTATCATCACTGACAGGACTATTGTTGCCAATAAACCTGACATTGTGGTGATAGATCGATTGGAACGTCGCGCAATGATTGTTGATATAACGGTCCCTCATGACGAGAACCTCGTGAAAGCAGAGAAAGATAAACAATTCAAATATCTAGATCTGGCTCGCGAGGTTGTCGACATGTGGGACGTGAATACGGCAGTCATTGTGCCGATAGTCGTGTCCGCCAATGGCTTAATTGCCAAGAGCCTCGACCAACACCTGAGGAGGCTCGCACTTGGCAGCTGGATCAAGGGCTTGATTCAGAAAGCGGTACTCCTAGACACGGCGCGTATTGTTAGGAGGTTCCTCTCTCAAGAGCCCTGACCACCGGCGGCTCGGACCCTGTTCCCAGTGCTGGTGGCTTACTATTTTTTATATTTTTAAATGTTTTTTATATTATTTTATATTAGAATATTTAAAAATGTAAATAATATGTATATAAATGAATAAACGAAATAATAAGTAATATAAGTAATGATAATAATGTAATGTGAGTACAGCAGTCATTGTGCCGACAGTCGTGTCGGCCAATGGCTTAATAGCCAATAGCCTCGACCAACATCTGAGGAGGCTCTCGCTTGGCAGCTGGATCAAGGGCTTGATTCAGAAAGCAATACTTCTGGACACGGCGCTTATTGTTAGGAGATTCCTCTCTCAAGAGCCCTGACCACCGATAGCTCCCTGTCCCCAAGGCTGGTGGGCTACTATTTTTATATTTTTGAATGTTTTTTATATTGTTTTAAATTTGAATATTTAAAAATGTATTTAATATTATGTGTAAAGATAAATAAAGGAAATAACATATTAAATCGATCTGGTCTTTAAAATGTAAGTACGTGTTTCATAAATAATGTAAATGTTTGCATGACGAATGGTAAAATATGGCGGAGCTTTGATATTTCATAAAAACTATTGTGCATTACCCGTATTTGCACAACAAAATTCTATTCTATTCTACATCGAAATAATTGCGAACTTTGTTGGAGCTGTCTATCTCATAGACAACTCTCCCAAAGGACTGAGTCACTCCATATTTTTTTTTTTTTACGGATGGGAAATCATCAAATGACTTCTCCCGCTCTGGGTGGAGTGGGAGGGAGTGTCAGACTCTTACTGACTAAAACCCATCCATGTTCCTTCATTGCCCTTTGTGTTCCAGGGCCACGGTATCTCTTTCGAACAGTCCCGCAGCCCCGAGTCACTCCATATTGGCGTCATATCAGTGGCAAAGACTTACAATTATGGCTGATAGAAAAGAGGATTTAATTATAACACAGTTCTTTTCCGATTAACAAGATTATTCTTAATTTGATAGTTAGTCTTACAACTTAGTTCATAACATCACGCCTGTAATCCCCGAAGGATTAGGCTGAGGTGTTCCTAATAGCACACCTACATTTCGCCAGTTATGTTTTTTAAGTCCCATGCAATAGGGGGCGAGCCTATTGCCATCAATAATCGGGCACAATTCCAGACTCCGTGTCTGTTACTGAGAAATTCCTGATGGGAAAACTCAATAACATTTTACTCGACCCGGGAATCAAACCCAGGACCCCATGCTCAGCAGCTACGCATGTGACCACTAGACCAACGAGACAGTCAACTTAGTGCCCATTTAATTTATCCGGTAAATTATGCCTACCAATATTAAACAGACCTTTTATTATTTGAGACACTGGTAATCAACCAAAAAAAAAAAAAAGTTCTAGATTTCCTCGAGACTTTTCGTTCAAAGAAAATATTAATATTATCATAGGCAAAGCAATAGTAATATTATGTTGGATAAGCGATGTCTCTTCGCTAATAGGATTTCCCTAAAACGGTTTAAGGGGCAAATTGCCTAGACAGAGAGGAATTAGACGATAACTTGAGACGTTCGGAAACGTTCAAAGGGAAAAAGGAATGACTTATATTTTCGTAATTTAAAATAACTGGTACCAAAAGATACTTGAAGAGCTCGTGGCTAAATAATAACAGCCAGTCGGATTAATCTTCAGGTTAATCCCCGCTTGCTAAGGTTAGTCTGTGGATGGGTGACCACACATTATATGCCGTTTTTCGAGTTTCCTCCGTGCCTCGGACCGCGCGTTAGGCTGTTGGTCCCGGCTGTCATTTGTAGATCTTTGACAGTCGTTACAGGTAGTCTGGCCCGAAAGTGTGATAACCAGTCTTACCAAAGGTTATCGTAGTACCTAAGTACTAACTGGGTTTTGGAGGTCAGATAGGCAGTCGCTCCATGTAAAATGTGTAGTCTCTTCCCAACTATGTTGGAGTCGGCTTGCTGTCTTACACATACAAACTCGGTAGGGAATGGGTGGTTACCCATCCACGAAGATCAACCCGAGCAGCTGTTTTTATTCAGCCACGAGCTCCTAGGCAATAGTCTTCCTATAAACGACCAGAATACGCCTATGAATGAAAATATTTTCCATGATATCAAACGGGATATTATCCGTGATCATGGTGCTTGCAATAGCGCCGAAATATCGGGAACTCAAAACAAACAGTAAACATAGTAAATATCCCGTTTCTAGTGTTAATGATAATGTTTGTGACCAAGACTATTTAAAAACTTATATTTTCCATGAATTCAAGTGAGTAGTAATTTTCCTACGTATATTGAACTAGCTTTCGCCCGCGGCTTTGCTTGCGTTAATTTAGAATTTGACAATCAATTTGGATTGTACTCTGCTTGTAATGACATAATTTAATCATGATTCGCAAGACACGTGGCGCCATCTATTGTCATAAGAACGTTATTGTTGTTTTCCTCAGGAACAGTATATTTTTTCGGTATGAAAGGTACCCTATGTCCGTTTCTGTACACCTGACAACGTATGTGTGCAAAATTTCGGGATGATCGGTTCAGTGGTTTATTCGTGAAAAGGTAACAAACAAACTTACTTTCGCATTTATAATATTAGTATGGATAGGTAGCACATAGCAATCTAGCTATGTACCTAACTGACCTCATAATTCACGTTGAATCGTCGGCTTGGCAGGAAGGAACACATCCATCAATGCAAAGACTAGCAGGTTGCACAAAATGTTAGGTAGTTTACTAGCTATGTGGGCTAGCACATTATTTAATTAGCTTCAAAGCCTTTATTAGTTTCAGAAAACTAAATGAATAAAGAAATCTTTTGTGGGATGATGAATTGATGATAGCAAAGATGCATGGTGTGCTGATTTTCAGCAATGAATTAATGATAACCAAAATGCAATGTGTGATGATTTTGAAGGATGAATTGATGATTGCCAAAATGCATAGTGTGGACATTTTCAACAATGAATTAATGATAGCCAAGGTGCAATGTATGATGAGTTTGAAGGATGAATTGATGATAGCAAAAAGGCATGGTGTGGTTATTTTCAACATTAAATTGATGATAGCCAAAATGCAATGTGTAATGACTTTGCAAAAGATGACTTGATGATAGCCAAGATGCATAGTGCGGTCATTTTCAACAGTGAATTGATGATAGCCAAAATGCATATTGTGATCATTTTCAACAATGAATTAATGATAGCCAAAATGCATATTGTGATCATTTTCAACAATGAATTAATGATAGCCAAAATGCATATTGTGATCATTTTCAACAATGAATTAATGATAGCCAAAATGCAAGGTGCGGTCATTTTCAACAATGAATTGATGATAGCCAAAATGCAAGGTGTCGTGATTTTCAAGGATGAAATTGAAGGTAACCAAAATTGAAGGCTGCGGTGATTTTCAATGACCGAGCTATGCCTGATCAAGCTGGTCGCGAACATTTTCAAAACGTTTCAAACCATCACGTCAAGCACGATATATTCAAGAAAGAGGCAAATACGTAGATGTTTGACTGAAGCATCAAACAAACATTGTAAATGGTCAAACATGCTTGGCTCCACGTGTAGGTTTCAAGCCGCTTGACCGTCTTAGGATCCCTTAAACTAGCCCAGTCATCATCATCTGCCTAGCCTTTTCCCAACTATGTTGGGGTCGACTTCCAGTCTTACCGGATTCAGCTGTGTACCAGTATTTTACATGGAGCGACTTCCTGTCTGACCTCCGCAACCCAGTTAGTACTGGGTAATACCTCTTGGTAAACTAGCCCAGTCATTCCCAAAATATTCATGCAAAACTGTAGACGGTAACAATCAAATAAAATTAAGTAATTTATTGTCGTAATTCAACATTGATTATGCAACTAAATTATATTTTAATTTGGCCAGATATTAAGTAATTGGGCTAAAAAACCCCGTCCCTCCGTTCCGAGTCATTGCGATTGCAGTCAACACAACCATTTCATGGACACAGCAACTAAATTGCACCACACTTGCAGTTTACACATCTCTGTTGTTTGTTGCTCTCTTTCTTTTCTCAACTTCTGGTCTTCTTCTCTCATTATCGTGTGGTTAGTGCCTAACCTGGTGTCAAAGTTCTTATGCCGCCCATCTGGGACTTTAAACTTTCGGTATATGCAGCTAAATTCCAGTATTTTACATGGAGCGATCACTGCTTTTCTCACCTCGTCAAATTTGCTGGGTTTTGGAGATCAGGTCTAGGCAATACGATACTCCTTGGTAATACTGGTTGTCACAACTTCGGGCTTCTGATCTTCTGCAAATGACAGCCGGGACCAACGAGCTAATTGTGCTTTCAGAGGCACGGAGGAGCACTCGGTTTGTAATGGATGGTCTTGGTCAATAGGGTATTTGACTGAAAAAATCTATTTAGTCCGTTAGTTAGATTATTAAAAAATATTGGACACGTATTTTTTCTTTTGTCATGTAAACGAAAAATGACAACCATACATCGCCTTGAAATCTCGCGTGACGTCACAATTTCTATTACTTTTTACTATCCAGTGACGTTACAAGCCGCCTCTCTTGAACTTTGATGCGCTGTATCGTCGTCATTTTTTGATTATGTGACAAAAGAAAAAATACGTGTCCAACATTTTTTGGTGATCTAACTGACGGACTAATTTTTATTTATTTTTTTCCTTGTTGTCAAATAGCCTATTGGTCACCCAACCACGGACCTACTTTGGCGAGCGCGGCTTATTACTGTTATTTAGCAACGAGCTCCTCAACAACAATTAAATTACATTTTTTATAATTAGTTTGGCCTGTAGTAAGTAATTGGGCTAAAAATACCAGTCCCTCCGTTATGCGTCATTGCGATTGCATTAAACCCAACTATTTCATGGACACAGCGCATAAATTGCCACATTTGCAGTTTACGCGTCTCTGATTAACATAAGAGTTTCCCTTTTCCTTTAGAATTAATTGTTTGTTTAAAGTTGGTGTAGCGGTCGCAAGTGCGTCTGCTGAGCAGGGGAACTGGGTTCGATTCCCGGGTCGGGCAAAGTGTTATTGGGTTTTTCCATCCAGAATTTCTCAGTAAAGAGTCGGTCGAGTTTATGCCCGGTTTATAGCAATAGGCTCGCCCCCTATTACATGATCATCATCAGTCTCTTGCCCTTTTCCCAATTAATTTGGGGTCGGCGCAGCATGTCTTCTTCTTCCATACTTCTCTATTACTCGTCATCTCATCACACACCTCCTTTCTTGGCATATCATCCTTTACACAGTTCATCCATCTTTTGGTCTTCCTCTACTCTTATACCCATCCACATCGCCCCCTATTACATGGGACTTAAATCATCATCTGCCTAGCCTTTTTCCCAACTATATTGGGGTCGGCTTCCAGTCTTAACCGGATGTAGCTGAATACCAGTATTTTACATGGAGCGACTGCCTATCAGACCTCCACAACTCAATTATTACTGGGTAATACGATACCCCTTGGTAAGACTGGTTGTCAGACTTTTGGGCCACTGACTACCTAACGACTGTCAAAGATCTACAAATGACACCCGGGACCAACGGCTTAACGTGCTTTCCGAGGCACGGAGGAAACTCGGTATGTAATGGGTGGTCACCCATCCACAGACCAACCTAGGCAAGCACGGCTTAACCTAAAGATCGACCTGAGCGGCTGTTATTATTTAGCCACGAGCTCCTCTACATGGGACTTAAATATAACTGACGAAATGTGGGTGTCCTATTAGGTACACCTCTGCCTAAACCTTCGGTGATTACAATCGTGATGTTATGTTTGTTTAAAGTTCTTAGTACCTAATTAATTTTATTATGGTTGCGTTCAATGACCGTTTTTAATGATGATTATGTTTTGATAATTAATGTAAACTACGTTTTTATGGATGCTTTACTTTGTAGGCCGGTTATTGCGTTTTGTTCATAGATACCCTTTCCAAGATAATAAATGTAAGACATGGAGTGACTGTCTATTTGACCTCGACAACACAGTATTGGGTAACGTTCCCCGGACGGTCGGTAAGACTGGTTTTCAGACCCATTTCTCCTGTAAGATTGGGCTTTGCTGGTTTGGGCTGGTGTCCCATCGACAGACTGACCTTCGTAAGTACTATTTAGTCTCAACACTTCCCATTACCATAGGGTACTATTCAATAATACAAATAATAAAACTAGCTGTTGCCCGCGCCTTCGTTCGCGTGGTAATTTTGATGAGTATGAGTGAGGAAAAAAAAAGATAGTATAGGCCTTTTCCAGGATATAATCTATCTGCTCGCCAAATTTCATTACGATCCGATCAGCTGTTTAGTTGTGAAAAGGTAGCAAACAAACAAACAGAGTTACTTTCGCATTTATAATATTAGTATGGATTGTAACAGGCCGATATCTGTACATTGAAGATATAAAAAAATATATAATTATATATCTTTATTAGAGCAACAGAAGCCAATACAACAGTTTTTAGAATTTTTGTCTGTCTGTCTGTTTGTATTTCTGTCTGTATGTTTGTACGCGCATCACGCAAAAACTACTGGATGGATTTGAACGCAGTTTTCACCGCTCTACTGCTAGATGCTTAACTTAAAATATAGGCTACATTAGATATAGTTTTGGACCCGATAGGTGGCGCCATGGAGGGGGTCGCTAGTATAAAATAAGGATAATATTGTAGTAAACCTCACCAAGCCTGAGGCAAGCACAGGTTCTCAAACGGGAACAGATTCGGGCTCAAGATGACCAGCTGCCACCAGTTCATACGGCACATGTCTCGTTCTCTCCTCACCACAGCGTCCCACATGGGTCCAGAGCCCAGATGAGGTACCCAGGTCATCGCCAGACCCATCACTACTAGGACTGCTGGCATTAATCTGTGGAAGACACTTACTATTAATGTTATTATTATTTCGGAGATCCGGCAGTGGATGACTTAACCGGGATATGGCAGCTAAAATAAAAAAAGAAGAGACGCATTTCTGGTGTAAGTTAATAGGACATCAGAGAAAAAAAGATGGTCCGGAAGTTATAAAAAACCCAAGTTTGTTTTTGTTTCTTTTGAATAATAAAAGCATGCAATATTTAGAAGTTCGCTATAGTAGTTTGTGGCTCTCGTCTATACACCGTGACTTTTTGGTCGTCTTACAACGACAGCCCACTTCATGTATCCAATGACTACTAAGCATTCATAAGAAAAAAAATAGGTATTTATGAGATTTTAATAATTTAAAAATAAAAATATTATTCAATATTATGACGCATGACGTAGTTAAAACACCCTGTTGTGAGCGATGATCTACTAGACTCGAGCGCTGGGTAGGTATATTCTCCCGTTTGACACGTAAACATCATTAACAGGATGTTTTATATTTTTTTCTAATGTTTATTAATTTTTCTATGTACCTATTTCGGTTGGTAAAAAAAAAAAAAAATCGCGCCTCGAACTATTTTATGTCGGACACATTAACCACCTTTGTAAGACAACTAAAAAGTCACGGTGTATAATTTGTGTAGTCAATGTCTTTTCTTTTGTGACAAAACAAAATATATGGTGAGTTCTTTTGAATTTGAATGTTTGCATGGTGAAGTGTCATTTTCTTCGCTGAGCATTTATAGAATCTTCGCAAGTAAAATCACCATCAAACTCCGATCACGTCCTCAAACGATGTGAACTGCGTCAAGCAATACACGCGTGTGTTAGTTTTTTCTTTCACCAGAAGACCATACTCAAAGCAACTTCTTTCATTTGTTTTTTTCCGTAGTCGCTGTTGCAACATGCGTGACATTTTGATTGTGTACTTCGCAGTTGTCATCAAACTCTTCCTCCAAAAAAATAAATAAATAAGCGTTGCAAGCACATTATGTACCTCGCCATCAAACTCTTGATCAAAAATTAAAATAAAACAATGTTGCAAGCAAGGCGGGCGCTGCTGCTGCGGTTGCTGAGATCCTCAAGCGGCGCAAATACTGTATTACATTGGTAATTACAGTTTTGAGCCGTTTGGGGTCCAAACGCTCGGGTCATGGGGCCTGAGTGTGCGTCTCCTTTTTAAGGAAATCTCTGGCCGACTGGTCGACACTTCGCGTGACCAGAGGACTGGCTCTTTCTTTGGCCAAAGAATAAGCATTGCCATTCAACGTGGCAATGCTTCCAGTTTTCTGGGTACGTTCCCGGATGACAAAGGTGCGGAGACTTCTTAGTCTTTTTTATTATTATTTTAGATCTATTTGTAGTTTGTGTATAATGTACAAAAAACAATTCATTATATTATTAATTTGTTATCTTACCTGAGCCACCTATTCACCAGCGCCATAGGAACAGTCTTCAGCGTGAACTGATGAGTCTCAGCGTAGACCAGCATCTTGTAAGCCATTAGGAACCCTCCCATAACGAAGAAGATCTGGACAATCACGCGGGCGTTGAAGAGCAGGGACTTGAAGAAGTCGTCGTAAGACTGGAAGAGAGGAAGGCAATTAGTAATTTGTTTATTAGGAGCTTACTCCAAAGGGTATAGTGGTGGCTGCGGGACTGTTCGAAAGAGATACCGTGGCCCTGGAACACAAAAGGCAAAGAAGGAACATGGATGGGTTTTAGTCAGTAAAAGTCTGACGCTCCCTCCCACTCCACCCAGAGCAGGGGAGAGGGTCATTTGACGATTTCCCATCCGAAAAAAAAGGGTTATCGTGGTTCTCTGTAACTGGGTTGTGGAGACCAGATAAGCAGTTGTTCCATTTAAAGTAATGGTGTTCAGTTGCTTACGGAGGAGCTCGTGGCTATATCATAACAGCCGCTTGGATCGATCTTTAGGTTAAGCCGTGCTTGTCTAGGCTGGTCTGTGTATGGGTGACCACTCATTATTTACCGAGTTTCCTCCGTGCCTTGAGTCGATAGGGTCAATCATAAGGATCAAATCTCTATAACAAACATGATAAATGAAATGAAAGGAAAACCATAAAATCTTAACAACAGGCTAACACTACTTCTCTTACTCACTTGGTGACATAATCACCTTGACTTACAGACTTTTACTTAGTCTAAGAAGATTATTTATATTTCAAGTAGCCAGATTTCTCAATAAAACATTATCACAAACACAATATTTGTTCAATGTTCTCAGTATTACAATAATTCTCTAAACATGACGCAAAAGAAATAAACGAACAAATCGATCAACCGATTAACGTCAAAAAAAAAACTGGTGTTTTGCCAACCTTCTTTACGGTGAATGGTTTCACTAAGAACATTGCGATGCTATGCAATAATGTGACGTCATAATGCATTGAATTGTTTGTTTTAGCCGATTTGCAATATTTTTGGTGGACCAAATAATTATGATCTCTTGATCGTTTTTTATTTCACCATATTTAGTAAGCTTATTCAGTCTAGGTTAGTAGTGGCACTGACTTTCCACGGTGCACCGAATACAGTTTATTTTTTTATTAAAATGTTGTACAAGTAAAAACTGTACAAAGGCTTAATGGGCCCTTGGACATTTTCTACCAGTCTGCTTTAGGATGCTACAGAGATAATACACACTAGGTGCTATAACAGAAAAATAAAAATACAGTACAAATATAGGGTGACTGGTAATTAGTGACCGATACTTAAACACGTGATTGTACTCATGATAACAAAAAACTTTCCCAAAGAATTTTTTTTATAGAATTTTTTTTTAAACTTAACACCGGGTTTTTTTTTAAATTTATACTGTCCCACTGCTGGGCGAAGGTCTCCACCATAACCTTCCACTCTTCTTTGTGCGGTTTTCTTCGGCCATTCTCTCACAAACGCTTTTAAGTCGTCGTCAACACCGGATGATGATAATAATAAATTGGAGGTTAGGCTGTGTTGAGACTTCTTAAGAGTGGTCGCGCTGATGGTGCTGGAGTGGCTGGATGTGGCCAAGTGGTTGGATGGAAAAAATTAAGGACATTACATACAAACTTGCGAGAGCCCTCAGACCTCCTAAACCCGGCACCGTCTACTAACTATAAACTACCTCCTTGCCAAATTTCATCTTTAAACGTCAAGCGGTTTTCAGTATTTCGTGATGAGTGAGTGACCTTTCGCTTTTATATATTTATACCATTACAGGATAACCCAATACGATAAATGCGGCTTAATTAATCCTAACTTAATTATTACTTAACTAATATCTATAACTAGTAACAAACAAAGCATTACTTGTGAATTAACCCTGAGAATAACAGAATAAGGGTGTTACCACACAAATCGATCGCTCGCCGATCACCAATCGATCAATGGTAAAGATGATCGATTAATTGGTGTAGTAAAAACTGTCGATCGACTTCGACTTATCCATTCTACCAAAGATCGATGGTCTTGGTCGACGATCGATCTATTGTAGTGGTAACACCCTACTTGTCCGTCTCACTCGCTATAAGGAACATAGACAAAGTTAAAACACTTAACCCTTAATTGGTCGCGCCTCTAAAGTTACGTAAACGGTCACGAGCGGTGCGTGACACCCCGATCATATAAATCAAATACGAAATATATGCAAAATCACGATTATGCTCGATACTTGATCATAAAGGACACGTGTTTTTATGAAGCTAACGGGAACTTCAGTGCTCAAAATTCAAAATTGAAAAAGTTCTAAACCTGTAAAGGTGCGCTGGGGTGTGTAACACCCCACGCGACCAATTCAGGGTTAATAATATTAGTATAGATAAAACCGTAATAATTTTCCTCAACGCATTGACTAATAAGCGCACGCGCAGAACGGAAGCAATACACTTTATTAAATGATTGCGATTTTGCGGTTAGTCAACCACTTTTACCTGGTAGTTACTTACGTCAAGTAGTTAATGTAACTGATTGCAGTTCAGTTTAAGTATTTAATGTGGTATTGTAAATGGTAATTGCTTAATAAGTTTTAGCTTTTAATATAATAACATTACATAACATCACGCCTGTGTGTGTTGACGGCGCGGTTGGCGCAGTGGCTGAGCGATTGACTGCTGCGCTTCGTGTCGCGGGTTCGATCCCCGCACGGAACAAATATTTGTATGGCCTACAGGTCGTTGTTCCGGGTCTGGCTGTTTGTGTATGTGAGGTTAAATGTTTGTAAACGCACGGAAGAAATTCCTAGTGTGGGGCAACGATTTTCAAACAAAAAAAAAACCCGAAGGGTTAGAGAGAGGTGTACCCAATAGCACACACACATTTCGCGAGTTAAGTTTGTGTTGCGAGAGTTTAAGTCCCATGTAATAGGGGGCGAACCTATTGCCATTGACCGGGCACAAATCCAGACTCTGTGGCTGCTACTGAGTAATTACAAAATACTAACTAACTACTACGACTTTTAAAATGGACAACAAGTAAAATATGTCCAGAAATCTTAATAGACACAAGTTATGCCTTCATCACCATTTCTGGTTTGTTTGTTTCTAACTAACACACACACACACCAAAAAGTAACAAGTTGGGGTAAAATATGCGAATAACACGAATGAGAACTATTAAAACCAGTATGAAAAACAACAAAATGAACTTAAACTGGAGAGGTTAGAAAAATGTTTCATATTCAAATGTAGGAACTGTCGCCGTTGCCATCTTACCAACCAAAATATAAACCAGTTCTGTCAGGCTGGTGGTCAATGATTCGTTATTTCATACAGTTTCAACAACTACCTTTTCCCAACTATATTGGGGTCGGCTTTCAGTCTAACCGGATGCAGCTGAATACCAATATTTTACGTGGAGTGACTGCCTATCTGACCTCCACAACCCAGTTAGTACTGGTTAATATATGATACCCCTTAGTAAGACTGGTTGTCAGACTTTTTGGGACACTGACTACCTAATGCCTGTATGTAATGTCATACAGTTTGCTCACCTATTTTTTAAATTTTCTATATTGCCATCTATGCACAGTGCACACAAAATACATAGCACAACACACAGAAGCACAATTCAATAATAAAAATTACACGACTATATAACTAGAGGGGGTACTTAGGGTGTTACCACACCAATCGATCGATGGTAGAATGGATAAGTCGCCGTCGATCGATAGTTTCTACTATACCAAATGATCGATCGTCGTCATTTCTACCATCGATCGATCGGTGATCGGCGATCGATTAATTGGTGTGTTAACACCCTAAGTACCCCTTTTATTCAAAATGTATTTATTTACACGTCCGTACTAGGAGCTCAGAGAAATTCATATGTGTAGTAAACTTGTAACTAAAGTTGAAGTTTACTAGATTCGGAGCAAATTGACTGTGACAGATGGACGGACAGGGATACAGACACACGAGTGATTCCGTACCTGAAGGGTAACCAAACCCTTTGCCAAGCCTCCGCTGTCCGTCCGTCCGTCTGTCTGCAGGCTGTATCTCATGATCGGTTATAGGCAGACAGTTGAAATTTTTCCAGAGTGTGTATTTCTGTTGGCGCTATACCAACAAATAATAGGGGCTCCTTTAATACGATGGTACGGAACCTTTCATGCGCGAGTCCCAATCGCACTTGGCTATTCTATTTCTTTCGTACGTACGGATCTCTAAAAAGAAACAATCGGTAATCAAAATATCGGTACCGTTTATTTACCTAGCCAACTCAACAAACAAAAATAAACACTCAACCCGGTTCCAACCGGTTTCGTTACGCAAGAGATCATTGACTTGTCGAGGTCAACGGTTTTCGCGGTTATATTGCGTGATAAGTAAGTTTGTTTATTTTCGTTTTTATTTGAGTGGTAAAATGGGTCATGGGTGGCACGTCGACGCATGGTGGTACCTACTGTTTCAATGTTTATGAATGTCATATCAGCTCGTGGGTAAATAATAACAGCCGCTCGAGTCGATCTTAAGGTTAAGCCGTGATTGCGTAGGTTGGTCCGTGGATGGGTGACCACCGGTTACATACCGAGTTTCCTCCGTGCCTCGGAAAACACGTTAAGCCGTTGGTCCCGGCTGTTGTATGTAGATCTTTGACAGTCGTTAAAGGTAGTCAGTGGCCCGAAAGTCTAACAATCAGTCTTATCAAGGGGTATCGTATTAACAAGTACTAACTGGTTGTGGAGGTCAGATAGGCAGTCGCTCCATGCAAAATACCGGTATTCAGCTGCATTTGGTTAGAGTGGAAGCCGATCCCAACACAGTTGGGAAAAGGCTAGGCCGAGAATGTTGAATGTCATATCAGTTTTATTTATTTCTGGGTTGCTCGACTTGTTTTGAACTTTTAAAGAAATTCCGTCTCAAGAATGAACTCACTTACCGTTCCGTCAAACTGACTGTAACCGGACTGGCTGTGGACTTTGACAGATACTTCAGTACATTATCTATAATACAGCATAACATCACGCCTGTAATCCCCGAAGGGTAAGGCAGAGATGTACCTAATAGTACACCCAAATTTCGCCAGTTATGTTTAAGTCCCATGTAATAAGAGACGAGCCTATTGCCAGCAACCGGGCACAAATCCAGACTCCGTAGCTGCTACTGAGAAATTCCAGATAAAAAACCCAATAAAGCTTTGCCCGGCCCGGGAATCAAACCCAGGACCTCATGCTCAACAGTTGCGCTTGCGACAAATAGACCAATAAGGCACATACACACAGTATAGGAAATAACACCTTGTAAAAGGAAAACCAAGTACCAGGCGGACAGAAACCTGTCGGTTTAACGCAATACTGTATAAATGGCACGTTGAACTATTGCATATGAGCGGTGTAACCTGTTATACTTAGCCAAGTGTTTGGAATAGTCTACACGATTCTATGTTTACCTAGTAGTCAGTAGTGCGCGTAGCAAAAGACTAAGAAAGAGGGTAGACAGATTTATATGCACCAAGGCGTAAGGTGCGGCGCAGGCGTGGAATTTATAAGGAAACGAAAGAACGGCGTGCCTGCGCCGCGCCGCTTGAGTGTAATTTACGACATGTCGGCTACGTACATTTTGTATGAAAATGTTTGAAGCGGCATCATGCGTGCGCCGCGCCTTCACCTTACTCGCACCTAAAAGTTTATTTACCACTAGCAAGTGCTGCGGCGCCCGCGCCACAGGTTAGGTCGGCCGCCACGTGCCGTATGGCCGTGTGCAGTATAAAAAAAAAATGTTTCTTTGGGAAAGTTGTTTGTTTTCATGAATACAATCACATGTTTAACTATCGGTCACTTATTACCAGTCACTTTATACAGGGTGTAAACGGACTCTTCACGAAGCCGTCAACCAAGCATTCTGTACATCAAACTAAGTAACTTTACGCAAACAGTATTGCTGGGAAACGACTTTTTTTTTTGGGGTAAAAAATCACGTTTCTACAATCCTACCGTAGGGCTCAATGTAACGTACTCAAAACATTGTGCTGATGGATGGATTGAATAGCACGGGGGTCGTCGAGGTGTTTAAAGTAAAAATCTTACTTTAAAAACATGTATTTAAAAAAAAACTTGTGAAAAAGTTGGAACTTTGACCCCCAATATCTCCGTAACTAGAAGGTTCCCAAGTATGGTCTAGAACAAAAAAAATATCGCAATGACGGGGAAAACAAGTACTTTTCGGCTTCGTTAAGGGTCTTTTTACACCCTTTATAGTTAGTTTACTCGACTTAACACAAATAGTTGGTAAATATGGCTTCGAAAACAATGTAGGTACCTACAGCTACAATCACTCTTTGGCATTTACCCTATCTATTTTATACAAGGCTTTGAAGTTGCACAAGCGAGTTTACTGAGAGGAATATAACTAAATGCAACTTTATAATAGCGCAGTTAATGCACTAAAGTTGTGAAACGTTTAGTTAAGTGCTTTAACTTTGGTTTAGTTTCTTAAACTTAACATCTCGTATTATTGCGAAGTCTTAACCTGATTCTTATCTCACAGAATCTAGCTATACATATAGTTACCCGTATTACATGGAGCTGGAGAAGCTAGTGGCTAAATAATAACAGCCTCACGGGTCGATTTGTTTTTTTTTTTAATTTATTTACTCATGGACAATAAATAGCTACAAAATGTGTAGTAACAGAAGAAAGATAATACAAAATATTAACAATATTGCAGCCCACTACATTATCCGCATTAATCTTCAAGGTTAAACCGTGCTTGCCAAGGTCGTTTCGTGGATGGGTGACCATCCATTACATACCGAGTTTTCTCCTTGTCTCGGAAAGCATTTTTAATTTGTCGATTTTAGACAAATGATCGGTCGTATAGTCGTTACAGGTCTGACAACCAGTCTTACAAAGGTATATCGTATTACTCAGTACTAACTGGGTAATCCAGGTCAGATAGACAGTCGCTCCATGTAAAATACTGGTATTCAGCTGCATCCGGTTATACTGGAAGCTGAACCCAACTTAGTTGGAAAAAAGCTAGGCAGATGATGATGATCATTTTCCATTTGGTTCAACGACCACCAGCTCCATTATAGATACCTATTACTATTTATCACAATCCTCAATGAATTGCAAACCAATTGCATTTCAATTAATCACGTCATCAGTTATTAATGGCTTCGCTACGGATTCATTCAATTAATGTTGTGTAAAATCGGTGACATTGCGCGGTTTTCGATGTCAGAGGTCTGTGACGTGTATTTAACTTTTAACGGTCAATTTACAAGCTTTTTGTGGAAATGTTGGCTTTGTGAGAAAGAGTATTATATTTTATTTCACATAGGCCCAGTTGGGCACTTATAAAACGTCGACAAAAAGGTGCACGGTTCAGGTTGGTCGTTTACTATGGAGAAGAACCGGCAACAAACTCCATGGTTACTTCTTTTCAAATCATTTGGAATTACAATATAACCATGGTTACAGCATTTTTTTTTTTTTTTTTGTTATTTTGTATGATGCACGTCATGTCCCTGCGACAAATAATTTTTTTTTCTTTTTTTTTTTTTCTTTCATTTATACTTAAGTATGGGGGAGAGCGTAGGCCCGACAATATAATAGATTTTAAAATAAAGGAGGTTATTTTTTTATGGTTTCGTATCTAATTGGCAAAAACGGAACCCTTATAGGATCACTTTGTTTACCGTCTGTCAAGACCGTTATTCTCAGGAACGCGTGAAGATATCAAACTGAAATTAATATCAAATTGTCAACTCTGCTATTTCTTGGAGTATTGAAAAATCAAACTTGTAAGTCAACGCGATTAAAAGATGTGACCGTTTATGTCGCTTGTATTTCGATTTCACAAGGGAGTCAAAACCTAGGGTACTTCCTGTTGACTTAGAATCATGAAATTTGGCAAGAAGCAATGTCTTACAGCAAATGAAAATGGAAAATTCTGAAAACCATAAATAATTATGTGGTTTAATAAAAAATACCTACAAGTTTATACGGTATCCTCGATACGCGAGTCCAACTCGCACTTGACCGGATCTATTTTGTAAGGTATCCTTTTTTTTAAAGTTAAATCCATTACACCGTTTAAAATATAATCTAGTAAGGGAAAACCGTTTGGTCGATAACATCTATTAAATAAAAAGTATGTAATTCATTCACTGAGAGACCACTCACAAAATGTATGAAAAGTCACCCCCTAAACGGGTCATAGAGAGGGTGATCATTTATGTACAAATTATAAGAAATTCTTGATGGAAAAACCCAATGACACTTTACTCGGCCAGGGAATCGAACCGAGGACCTCATGCTCAGCAGTCGTGCTAGCGACCACTTGACCATCAGACAGTCATTCTCTAGAATATAATATAAATAACTTACATGTTCAATAAACTCGGGGTTAGCCGTGTATCCATAGCCGATGAAGATCATTGAGTGAAGACCGAGAATCATCACCATTGTGTAGAATCTGAAACAAAACACAACCGTCAAAAACTGTTTCATACATATTCGAATTAGCATGTCTACATGGAAAAGCCAAAAGAAGAAGGAACAAAATTCACCCACGTCCATTGTAGATATTACGGCCCCTGAACGAATTTTCATAGCATTTTTTTAAATGTTAGACTGTAAGGATGGAGTTTGGAAGTATGCCATCTTTATATACCCATTTTTTTTTGAGATACTTCTCTTTGTGTATTTGCAGATCGATGGGATTCCCCGATGCTACGGAGGTGGATGCGGCTCCACGCTGAATTTTAATTGTATATTTTCATCTGTGTCTGAAACCTACTAGGTAACACTAGCAGTTAAGTAAAATTGTTACTAACCCTATGGACTCCGGTCTGAAATAAAAATTTCTATTCTATTCTATTTGGTGTAGGACGTGGGTTAATTTTAAATGGACCGTGCTCCTTCTTCTTTGGTGATAAAAATTTAGTCTTTAAGTAAAATCCATCAAATCCTGTAACGTACAGATTAAAGGACAGGTTGGACCCTCTATTAAGGATTTTGCCCACTACATCGTACCACCGTACGGTATGGTACGTTGTACTGGGCAGACTCCTGTAACAGGGGTATAAAAGTAATAACTAGCACCTTTGATTTGATGTTATGTTACGCTAACTATCAGAAGAAAAGATCAATGCAATAACAAAAAAAGAATTAATTGCCATATGCTTAATTAAGGTTTCCGTATTATTTTTAATTGCCCTTAATCAGTCTAAAAATACAAGAGCCTTTATGCCAGGAACTACGGACCCAATTCGCAATTACTTAACCATTTTTCCCGTATATTTTCGCGCATGGCAAGCCACGTATAACGTAAAGTACTTTCCTACCTATCGTACTATCACAAAATAGATTGGCATAGAAGGTCGAGTCCATGTATCAAGCGACAACAGGCGCACGCACACAAACGCGTATGTACAGCGATCTCAAACAAATGCCGGTCGCGAGTACGCTTGCACTCGCTGTACGTGAAGAGTCTCTATGTGTGCGTGCGTTTTTGCTCGTTGTGTGGAGTTGGCCTTTTGTATCTATTTATGGTACTATGTATCGAGGATGCATCGAGTACTAGCGGCTAACCACAATCACTGCAGTGCAAATAGGATTTTACAACACGTTTGACTAAAACTTCTACATATTTTGAAGTTGATTACTTCAATTTCATGAAACGATAGGCGTTGGTACTATTTCATTGTTAGAAGAACCACAGGTCTGATGAAATGCCGATTTCTTCACGATGTTTTTCTTCACCGTTTTGAAAGCAATGGTGTGGTAGGAGTATATGGCCTCAAGGGTCTGTCGAAGATTAAGTTACACTTGACGATCTCATCGAGCAAAGCTTAATCTTCGACAGACCCGTCATCCATTACATATTGAGACACCCCTGTGCCGAAAAAAACATTTTAAGCCGTTGGCAGCAGCGTCTTTGAAATTCAGAAGTCTGAAAGTCTGACAACCAGTTTTACCAAGGGATATCGTATTACTCAGTACTAACTGGGTTGTGGAGGTCAGATAGACAGTCCCTCCATGTAAAATACTAGTATTCAGCTACATCCGGTTAGACTGGAAGCCGACCCCAACATAGTTGAGAAAGGCTAGGCTGATGCTTCATGTAACAAATACAGGTATTTAGCTGAATTCGGTTGGACTCCTTCTTCTTTACAACGTGTCGATTAAAACAGAAATTGTGTTAGACCAGTATGTAGCCACCTGCACAGCTCTAACATTTGCTTCAATTAAATTTTGAAAGTTGTTCGTCTGGCGGCGAGATGGGCAGACGACATTGTTGCCATTGCGTGAATGTCCTGGATGAGGCTGGCACAAGACCGTGGAGCTTGGCAGAAGCAAAGAGAGGCCTATTCCCAGCAGTGGGTGAAGTCGGGCTGTGGATGATGAAATCCTGAAAGGTGCAACTGGCAGGAGAGTAGGTGGAGCATATCCTGCAGAGGGGCTCCACACTGGCATTCTGTTTGGGATAGATCGAGGATACCCCATTTGGCCAGATTATATCTACAGCGGCCAAGCTGGGCCTGCAATCAGTTAAGAGATTGGTAAGACTGGAAGCCTCAAATCAACATAGTTTGGAAAAAGGCAGGTGATGTCATAAATTATTGCACCAAGTGCCTGACAGGGTCTAAGTAACTCTGGATTGTTTTCACTGAACCACGACTACTCATATCATTATTTCTTACCATGGTAATAATTATCATGGCTTTCCTGCATTTGCAAATACTTTACTTACACAATAATCTAGCCGAGTTTATACCTCAGCCTACTTTTAACTACGATTCTCGGCACCTCAATCAGACACCAGTCTCATCCGTGATTACAATCGTGCAAGAAACATTGACGAATAGTCCCTCGCGATTAAAATCGAGATGATTGCACTGCGGCTATTGCGGTTAGCTGGTATTCGATGTATCATTGATATTGCATTTATAGAATGAGTTAGGTACTGAACATATTTTTAAACCCCGACGCAAAAAGAGGGGTGTTATAAGTTTGACCGCAATGTGTGTGTGTCTGTCTCTGGCGCCATAGCTCTTAAACGAGTGAACCGATTTGGATGCAGTTTGTTTTTATTTGAAAGCTAGTTTCTTGGCGATGGTTCTTCGATACGTTTTTATTAAAAACCGGTGCAGCCATTTACTAGATATAGGGGATGAAAGTGGGTATGAAAAATCGAATATTTTCAAATAGACTCAAGTGGGGTATCAAATGAAAGCGCATGATGTGTATATTAAAATTAGACAAGTTTTATCAAAATCGGTGCAGCGATTTACTAGACATGGGGGATGAAAGTGGGTATTTATCTTTCATCTTTTATTTTTTGGTTGGGGGTTTTTAATTTTTTTAATTATTACCTATGCCTCCAATTAAACGTGTGTTTTCCTTCACCGTTTCTGAGAGCAGTGGTGATGAAATAAATTACACAAAGTTATGCGCCTGCCTAGATTCGAGCCTACGACTTACTATTCGTAAGTCGGGGCCGCCACCACTAAGCCACTGCTGCTCTCTCTACTGCTCTCTTCTAGGAGAGTGATGATGATGATAGTGGACTTACCTCAACGCCTGGAAACACTTGAATAGTCCACCCTCAGCGCTGCCTCCATGCTTCAGAGCTTTCCAGTTCTTTTGTACACAGAAAGCCAGCATGAATTTATTAGCTGCAATAAAATTATTTATTAGTAAGTAGAAAAACTGTTAACCATGGCAAGATTATGTCACAGGAAATTCAAAATGGCAGAAATTCAAAAATACTATGCTTTTCATACAGGACTAAATGCGACTTTGTTTCTTGACTATCTTATTCATCCTACTAAAGTTATAAAGAGTATTTGCGAATTTTGTGACTTTGCGTGTATTCGGATGATAATGATGATTATGTATAAAGCTAGATTTAAGTTTAATGAATATAATATTTTTAATGTGAAAGTTATGTATACAGATGTGGTATTAGATTATAAATAACACTGACACTGCAATAATTTTAGCTTTAAGTTATCATGCTGCGCCCTAACAGGGTCATGTACTCACTAGTTTTAAGCCTAGCGTGTAAAATTGGTTGTGTACATTGTGCATTAAATAAATAAATAAATAATCGGAACCGCGACACCTATTTGAAAAATTCTGTCACCATTTGAAAGGTACATTATTTCGGAGGGATATGGCCTACTTTTTATCCGTGTAACACGTGGGTGAAGACGCGCACAGAAGCTAGTATAAAATTGAAAACAAAAAAAGACGCATTAAGTCCAGGGTACAGGTTACAGTAGGGCCCCATTCGCAACTTATAATGTTTTTTGCTGCGCCACAACAGAGACTTCAACTTCCATATCCATTCTGTGCTAACCACTTTTTTAAGGTCATCGATCAGTTGGGGACATGCCATGCTACGCTACAAGGCTATAATGACAAAGTTATACATGTTATACATGGGACGAGCAGAGATACGGCGAAGCATCACCGTAATATGGTTGCGCTATGCTTCCACATTTATTGTGCGAACCGCTAATCTGTAGCTTCTATGTTCCCTGATCATTAAAATCTGGATCTATTCAAAATTCGACTAAAACGGTTTTTCTGGGCAAACGTGTTCGAGCCTAGACCACATCATCGCTACACGTCAGGCGAGTTGCGGCCAAACGCAAAGTTTTTTTTTCTTAGCCTGTATTGTCCCACTGCTGGGCAAAGGTCTCCCTCATAGCCTTCCATTCTTCTCTCTGTGTGGCCAATCTATCACAAACGCTTCTAAGTCGCCAAGCCAGTGTTTTCTAGGCCTCCCTCGGCGACGACGCCCGTCTTCTGGCACCCACTGCGTGACTCTGGCCCATCGAACCTGACGCATTAAAAAAAAACAATCAGAATTACAAAACTCACCTTGTCCTTTCTCCACAGGCCACAAGAAGTAATACGCAGAGCAACCCAAGTTGACCAGCAGTAATCCTAGCAGAAGAACACCGATGACGTAATCCAAGACATCAGGTGGTATGTAGTCATCTTGGGTCTTGCAGTATCGAACTGATAGAGAATCCACCTGGTTTAAAGAAAAGATTTTAAGTTAGCAGGAGATCTTTGCTTTGATCTTTTTTTCTGTTGCGCGACAGTTGCTCCACAAAAATGGCGTCAATAAATTAAAAGCGGTGCGGTAAATTTGCGGACGCGGCTCCAGACACGACTGCAACATCTCTCAGTGTCCGGGGTCCGCAGACGGTCTGCAATTTAACTGATCCTTTACATAGGATGCAACCAAACTGCGTCGATTTACTATAGTGTAGTGTCACTACAGCAACATAGTACAAAACGTTCTACCATCGCCATCTATGCCATAAATGGAGAACTAACAACAAATTCTCAAATTATTAAAAGTTGTCCGCGACTTAAGACCATATAGAAAAACCCGACAACAACTGTCGGGCAGTAGTCCACCAGACACAACTGACCCGTCTGGTCGGAGGATCCTCCGTTTTCTATGGGGGATGAAGAACTTTACACCAATACTGTGCTATACATGCAAGACGTGAATTAAGTGGTTTTAACGTCTCAGACTCTAAAAATGTGCTACGGAACTTTGTAAAAGTGCAAATTGACATCATTCGTAGTCATAACACTATAGTTTTAAGTTAGAGTTAAATTGGTTATTAATCTGTTTAGGCTAGATTGCAATCGATAATTTAAAAAAAAAAGTTTGAATGTCATTCTTTTACTTTTTAAAATGACGTCCGTTGTTAATGCCATGCATTATTCATATAAAATACATGCAGCATAATAAAGCTTTTATCGCTATAAATGTAGCTCCAATTTTAACACTTTATCAATGTGAATGAATAAAACTTGTATGTCCACTCTCATCTATTATCAAATTATTCCATTGATTCTGACTGTCGAAGTGCAATTCAGTATTGACAATATTTTCATTGACTCTTTTAAAAAGTTACGCCTTTTATTATAATACCAACCTGTTACTGTCCCACAGCTGGGCAAAGGCCTCTTCTCATACAGAGAAGGCACGAGCATTGATCACCACGCTTGCTCAAGACGGGTTGGCGATTTCAGACTTATATTAATTATAAGTCCAGGTTTCCTCACGATGTTTTCCTTCACCGATGTCTGTGATGTCCAAGATAAACTTAGAAAGTACATATGAATTGAAAAAGTCACATTGGTACTTGCCCAGATTTGAACCCACAACCTCATGCATGAGAGGCGAGGCTCTAACCTCTGGGCCATCACAACACGCCTTTTATTATTTAATTTTATTTATTGAGGGATAATAAACAACTACAACATAATATAAAACACATACAATTAACATAACTAAGTAGTAATGTTGCAGTCTAAGTGTACCCGCAGATAAGACTTATTTAAAGAACTTTTGAACGAAGTCAAATAAATCTTTAAAGCAAAATACGAAAAATACATTTTCCGTTTCTGAAAATACAGAATATCTAAGCTAAAAGGTTTTTAATCGGTTTAGCGCTATTAGTAACAGATGCTAGTCGTAATTTAAGCCAATAATTGCCGAAACTATAAACATAAACAATGCAATCGACTTTCCTACGTTTTTTACTGTTTTTCTAACGTTTTGGGTTCCCCCTTTTTTGAATTTTCATGGGAATTTTGTTTTATGAACTCTACTCCGTAATAGTTGGAAAGGGGCGTATAGGTATACCAATGACATTGCCAAATAGAATAAGAAACATAAAAAAATCATGAAAGTAAAAATATTAATGAATTTTAAAATGTATTATTTTTGTCCCAAATTACCACTGTCTGCCTCAATTTTAGCAAACTTTTAAAACGTGACAACACCATTTTCGGCATAACTATGTTCGATCGTCAGTTGTTTTTTTCATGACGTCACTACTCTATAAGCGACCGCTCGCATCCGAGTGTTGTCATACCTCATTTTAATACATTTTATTTAATTTTCATCGGGGCATTTTTTTTTAATTTTTTCTCCAAAAAGGATTATATAAATGGAAGCTAATCTTGATACCTAATAATACCCTCACGGACCGGAGAGGTTTTTTTTTTCACATATTGTAAATAAATTCAAAAGCCATTTTCTCGTGAAATAACGGTTTCTATTTCTATTTTGTAGCTGCACTGTTAATCTTTTTGAACATCAAAAATTACATAACACATTCCTCGAAAACGCCAGCCTTTCGCTTCCTTTTTTTTAGTGTTCCAGCTGAGAGACGAAGGGCGAAACAAACTCCTCAGCAACACATCAGTCTGAAGATCCTGATTGTATACTTCATACCTGCAGTCCATACCCTTGATGTATGCTGGCGTTCAGGCAGTTCTTCAAAGCTTCGGCAGTTGACTCCCCACCGTCAGCATGGCTGGTGTTCAAACCACAATGCTTGGAGCCACACACTCCTCGATGCAGCTTCGAATGCTCGTAGTTCTTGTACGATAGTGAGGAGAAATTCTGGACAGAAAAAAATACCAAATAATATTAAATGGCGTACATTCGTTAAAATGCTGTTTTTGCTATGATAATCATCATGAGGACTGAATTTGTTGTGCTTAGCGCTAGAAAAAAAGTGCCTACACAGATTAATTTGGAGGATGCCTTTACCAAGCACATATTAATCAAAAAAAAAAAACGAAAAAAAGAGGAGGTTATGTATTCCACCAACATCTTTTTTTTATGTTTGTTCTCCTATTTCTCCGTTATTACTGGTCCGATTTAAGTGATTTTCTTTGGTAGAGGAAACTCAAGCAGTGGCTCCATATAAATTTTTATTAACTTTGCTTAGGTACACCTCTATATGCATTTTTTTCTTTTTCGTCTATGCGGATAGAGAATAATTAAGTTTTTTGTAATAAAAACCGGTTTTGAAAACCAAACAGACGTCCAAAAAAAAGAACTGCACACGCTACGTGAGCTACGTCAAATACACAGAAACACACAACAAACAGTAAACATGGTCAATATCCCGTTTCTAGAGTTAATGATTACGTCAAATTAGCTTTTCATCGCAATAATGATAAAATCTTTTTTTTGATGCACAGACAGACCCAGAAATGCCTAACCACCAAAATTTTTGCACTTTATACTAAAGCCAAGAGCTTGATACAAAAAAAGTACAGAAGTTCAGCTAGATGCAACAAGCAAAAACAGGCGCACGCACACATAGACACGTACGTACGGCGATCTCAAACGAATGCCGCTCACGAGTACGCTTGCACTTGCTGTACGTGAAGCGTGTCGATGTGTGCGCGCGTTTTCGCTCGTTGTAAGCCGTCCTTCTGTATTATTCTGTGTTTGAAAGAGATATGTCAGATATAATCATCAGCGCTTTAAAGACTGTTAAACTTTAAGGCTTAACGCAAATACCACAACACGTAGGCACTTCATTTGTTTGACCAGGTTGCTTCAAGTAAGCTTACAAACATTGCCTTGACACGGTATTCGTGTGTTTATATTTTAGTTGGTTGATAACTTCAATTATGAGTTAACTTCATAATTATGCATCGTGAAGACAAAGCACACTAGAGTATTTGAGATGACTCAACGTGTCATACTCTCAAAGATACTTAAAAGTATTGCAGGTGAAAATTACGTCAAAGTTTCCGCTGCATATTTATTTAGGTGCATCGGTACACTCACCCGATTAGTTACGTTTCTTTATATTTTAGCTGATGCATTGGAATCGAAGGAAAATTAACGAGTATAAAGTTGAACAAACTGCCAAGAGTAGAAAAGACATTCAAGGAGTCTTTTGTAAAGGAAAATCGGAACCTGTTCAATCTCACTTGTTTTTGTTTGTATGTCTCAGAGTGTTTTTACCTTAGTATAAAAATTAAAAAATAATAATACACACACCATATATTCACACACATAAATTGTGACATTGGGTGTCATTGTGTGTGTGTCTGTGTTTGTGTCACACATTTTACTATGTTATTTAATTTGCTATTTCATTTTTATTTTAGTCTAGAAGCTAGCTCTAATTTACTATCAATTTCGTGCATTACAGTAATTAAGTCATACCACCGATCGTTTTACAGACTCCTTAGTGTTTAGTGTAGTTTAATTCGGAACATTAATTGTAAGACCTCAACCAGGCCCTGCAGTCTCGGCAAATATAACGACAAAAATCGGTCGTTAAGTGTAATCGATGTCAAATCTTTAATAGATTTTCAACCTTATGCTTTCGAAATAAAGTAGAAAATCTATTAAAGGAATTTGACAACGATACGACTTAGTGAACGATTTTTATCGCTATGTAATGTCGAGGCTGCAGGGGCAGCTCTTAGCCATTTTTTTTAAACCATACCTTAATAAACTGATATAACGGCGTCTCATCTTCCAGAAGCACCAGGTCTACTATGCAGTAGACGGCTTCAGGATTCTTCAAACACAGGTCGAAGTCATCCAGGTCTGACAGCGCCGGCATCGAGTGGTAGTCGAGTATCGATTCTGGTGGATCATCTGGAGAAGAAACGTGGTATGAGTAATTATCACATAACATAACATCAAGCCTGTAATTCCCGAAGGGTTAGGCAGAGGTGTACCTAATAGTACACCTACATTTACATTCCATGTAGTAGGGGGCGAGCCTATTGCCATCAACTGGGCGCAAATCCAGACTCCGTGGCTGCTACCGAGAAATTCTTGATGGAAAAACCCGATAACACTTTTATCAGTCTGGAAATCAAACCCAAGACCAAAAAGTAGGAAGGAGTAATTATCCAAACTAAAAAAAAACGATAATACAAAGCTCAGTAAAATCATCATCATCAATGAACTGCATCCGGTAAGACTGGAAGCCGACCCCAGCATAATTGGGAAAACCCGTTTCATCTGTCAAAGATCTAGGAATGACAGCTGGGGCCACCGGATAAACGTGCTTGCCGAGGCAAAGACGACTAAAAAGTCACGGTGTATGTAGAACTAGAATTTGACGTTCAGAAAGGTATTTTAAGGGCATCATTGAAATCAGCGATTGATTTTGACTTCATGATGGACTAGATTTTGCCTGCAGCTTTGCTCGCGTTAATTTATTATTTGACCATCAATTCGGGTTGTACTCAGCTAGTCTATAATATTACAGTTAGGAGGATGAAGAACCGGTCTATCGACACTACACTCACAAAATGTATTAGGTACTTAAATAAAAAAAACTCTTAACACACTACTAAAGTTATTATAATAATATAATTCAATCATGATTCGAAAGACACGTGACGCCATCTATTATCACAAGAATGTTATTGTTGTTTTCCTCGGGAACAGAACTTTTTTCCGGGATGAAAGGTACCCTATGTCCGTTTCTGTTCACTTGACAACGTATATAATTATGCCAAATTTCAGGATAATCGGTTCAGTGGTTTCGGCGTGAAAAGATAACAAATAAACTTACTTTCGCATTTATAATATTAGTTAAGATTAGGATTATCACCTACCTATAGACCGACCGCTTTAATGAGTTCTTACGAAGGTATCAATTTAAATGGAATATTATGAAGATTGATCACGTATTGGTTCAATTAGTATCGTAATACCTACGTGGATTGTGGTTCTTTTAAAGCAAATAACCTGTGGGATATTGTTAAGACTTTGTTGACGCTTAATGTGCCTTTGATGGGGCAAGGCGGAGGACTCATTACGCTTTAGTCAGTCTATCATACTTTAACCTTTGATCGATCAAACCATGCGGCTGGTCCCCTCATTTTAAATCTACTTATCGAGCACATCGAGCAAAAAATAATAACCACTGGCTTCCAGTACTTACAAATATCGAAGCCATATCGCATTTCAATGGAAGCAATCTTTTTAAAAGTATTTTTCAGTTTCTTAAACCTAAAATGTTTTCGCCATTAGAAATCTTTATAGAAGCCGTTTTTAATATTTTAGGAGAAATATCTTTAGTGTGGTATTTCTATATTTTTATTGGATACTACGATGCTTAGAAATTTATTCTTACTGCATTTTGATGCTGTAAAAATAAGGTATAGTATTTCGAGGTAGCTTCTGCACGCGGCTTTACTAGTCAGGAATATGCTAAAGTGATAAAGAGTATTTTGTGCCCAGTAGCGAAGGGTTAATTTTTGTAAGAGGTAAGCCGGCGTACATATCTTTAATATGCTTATATTATTTGTCTATAGAATATTGACTGTACCATTTATCAAAAGGAATCCGGTAGGAATCGAGTTCGCCACTGCTTTGTTCAAACCCAGGTTATGGTCTATTAGTATGGTAAATGTCCAATACCGGTCAGACTTTAAGGTGCCAAAATATAAGAAACAAATTTTGCATAAATAAAATTGAAATGTCTGTTTGTAATTTCATTATAGCAGCTTTTTACTGAATGCATAAATGAAAGTATTTACGGTATGTACTACTCGGTTCCAGCTAATCTCCGCAACGCCTGGACCGATTTTGAGACTCTTACTGGTAGATACTTGATATTATAAGGAATAACTTAGGTTTCTTTTATACAAATAGTTAGGGTTCCATGCAAAAAATGAAAACCCTTGAAATTGTTAACAAAATCCGGTTCAAAAAGGAAAGTAATTTTTTGGACGAAGGTCGCGGGGTACAGCTAGTTTACAATATTTTAGCATAGTCATCATCTGCCTAGCCTTTTCCCAACTATATTGGGGTCGGCTTACAGTCTAACCGGATGCAGCTGAATACAGTATTTTACATGGAGCGACTGCCTCCACAACCCAGATAGTACTGGGTAATACGATACCCCTTGGTAAGACTGGTTGTCAGACTTTTTGGGCCACTGACTATCTAACGACTGTCAAAGATCTACAAATGATACCGACGGCTTAACGTGCTTTCCGAGGCATGGAGGAAACTCGGTAGGTAATAAACTCGGTACCCATCCACGACCAACCTAGGCAAGCACAGCTTTACCTAACGATCGACCCGAGTGGCTGTTATTATTAAGCCACGAACTCCTTACAATATTTGCAATACTTTAGCATAGTATGGGCTCTATTTTATCCCCTTCATAACTTTTTACAACTTTTTAACCGTAACCATCCACATTTATACTCATAAGTTTTTTGGGGAGCATATCCGCATTTTTTTTTTCGGATGGGAAATCATCAAATAACCCCCCCCGAGGGAGTGTCAGACTTTTACTGACTAAAACCCATCCATGTTCCTTCTTTGCCTTTTGTATTCCAGGGCCGCGGTATCTCTTTCGAACACTCTTTCGAACTGTCCCGCAGCCCACGCTCTTCTTTTTAGATTTAGAGTCAACGATATTTTCCTCGACCAGCTTGAGAGCGTCAATTAAACTTGTTTCTTGCAATTATATTTATGAATAACTTCAATAACTTCAAAGTCCAACGTTTTACTTGTATTTCACAACACTCACAGTAATAATGTTTTAATATTGGAGTCGGCTTTACATGTATTTCTGGTTTTATTTTCCTTGTTGATCTGTTGTGATGGTCAACTCTTAGCGTAAACTGGTTGGGACTGACTGATGCTGTTTGTTTTATATTAATACTAGCTTTAGCCCGCGGCTTCGCTCGCGTTAATGTAGAATTTGACAATCAATTCGCTGCTTGTAATAACATAATTCAATCATGATTCGAATGACACGCCATCTACTATCATAAGAGCGTTATTGTTGTTTTCCTCGGGAACAGTTTTTGTACACCTGACATCGTATATGCAAAATTTCAGGTTGATCGGTTCAGTGGTTTAGACGTGAAAAGGTAACAAACAAACAAACTTAGTTTCGCATTTATAATATTAGTTAGGATATTAAAATGGCAGCTACATAATAAAAGACACCGCTGAGCCATATTCAGTGTGCATCGACAACCAACAGTAAACAAACTTGTTTAAACAAGGATAAAATACAAATTAATTAACTATATTGTGATTATCTGTGTTATAAAAGTGCAAAGCAAACAAACCTTGGACTTGAAAATGTTAAAAATATTATGCATCCTTACGTTGTTGGGAGGAGCTTACTCCAAAGATCTTGATACAGTATTGGAATCAGCCACTGGAACACAGGAGATTGCATCTGATAAAATATATCTGGATGAAATACTGAAAGAGCTATCGGATCTCCTCCAGACGTTGAAGCACAGGAAAACTCTCATGCTGCAGTCAGGACTAGAAGAGAAACTAGAGAAGACAAGGAATGCGCGATGGTTGATGATCAAGAGAGAGAATGTGTACCCTATTACCTCTGCAAATACGTCGAAGGAAAACTAAAAACCCAATCCGGTTTTGCCCTGAGTTCTGTATTGAAATCTGTTGTCTGGTATCCGATAAGATTTCTCTAGAAGAGTCTGATAAAACGTTGAATATAATCTAACCAGAACCACTGTTGAGAATTCTAAAGAAACCTTTAAAGGAATATAATTATTATTGCTTAATTTTACTTCAAACGGGTGAGTCCATAAAATCCTAAAAGTCTCCTAAAAACATTTTGCAAATTGTTTTGGTATAGTAGAGCAGCGTTTGAGTTTGAAGACTAAAATACCACAGACGCCGTAATTGGCCAAATACTGAGCCCAAGAAATTTAGTCGTACCATCAATACGAAAGAAGAAGACAAACATGAAGACGTTCAAAACAGTCTCAATCCTCTTGTTAGCTACGATGATAATCTTGATGCAATGCTGCTCCAACTCTTCAAACCAACGACCAATCAAAACCAGGATAAAAGTTCAGCTTCTACTGCACCATCAACAACAGCCAATAAAGATACAGTATTGGAAATATCTTCAAACCTATACACAAAAAAACTCAGGACAACACTAGGCCTTCAACTGGCACACCATCAGACGGAACCCTGGATAACGAGGTATATTCAGTACTAGATTCGGATCTTCGGAATATTTATCTTAATCTCTATGGTTTTAACTATGGTGTTGTTTTTTTTCCTATCTCTACATTGTGCTCACATATAGAAACAACAATATTGTACCCAGGACTATGTAATATATATATAACTTGATTTGAAAAGAGTGTCCATGGAGTTTCTTGCCCATTCTTCTCCATGAGATCTACTATTTTCGAATGGGCAACTACAGTCCATTCACTGTTATTATGCCTGTGCTGGGACTGTAGGCAGCCTATTTTTGACTATGCAAAAGTGCCTGTCACGGGTCTATTAGAAATAAACGCTTTGAGTTTGAGTTTGGAATAACGGCTTCTCAAGACTCAAGCAGTTAATGGGCTAACAATCAGAAATAACAGAGGAACATCAGAAGATGGCAAGTCACATACCCTACCTGATGTTTAGTAACGAACATACGTCAGCTACTTCTAATGCGAGCTCATAGATAGAGTAGTAAATATCACTGATGGGCAAACGAAATTGTTGCCATCGCGGGAATATCCTGGATGAGGCTGGCACAAGAACATGGAGCTTGGCACAAACAAAGAGAGGCCTATACCCAGCAGTGGGTGAAATCGGGTAGTGGGTGATGATGAGATATCCCTTATGATAATTGATGCCCTTCGTACATCGACGTCTGCTGTCCTATATCTAGGTTCATTCCTCTTGAGTCGATGCTTAAACTGGTATCTTAATTTGACGTGCCCTTGACAAAACTAATTCTACAGTATCTTTTGAAATAATGTGTACTGGTTTACTAACATATTAATCGTCCAGAACTCAAATAAAACTGATGTTGAAAAAACTACTTTAATTGTTCGTTTTTTATTTTGTATTTTCCTTGTGCAGGTTGAAATAACAACCTTAAGGCGATAGTCTTGACGTGCAGAACTCCGAAATTCATCGCAAAAACAAAAACACATCGTGTGTGCGGGGACCTCCCCCTTCGACACCTAGTCGTACTTCAATTATTTGAGATGATGCTAAAGCTGCTCTACCTACATATTAACCGACTTAAAAAAGGAGGTTATCAATTCGACGCTTATATTTATTATTGTTTCTAGGAACCATCAAATAAAGACTAATAAAAAAGTTTTTCGATTTTTTCGGTATTTTGAAATTCATGATCACATTTTTTCGAACATTTTTTTTTTTGGCTTTCGTATTATGGAACATGACGCCTAGCCACTGCAAAATTGTTACTATAACTAATAAGGAGTAATTTTTTTAAGATCTAGGACATTTGCGCGAACTGACCTATCCGTGAATAGTCATTTGTGCGATACTGATGCTTACGCGACAGGCACTTGCGCCACAGACACTTGCGGAACTAACGAAAATGACGTTAAAATGGAAATTCAAAATGAGATCAAAATGAAAATACAAGATGGCGCCGAGGAAAATTGTCGGTTTTTCTTTCAGAGTGTTTTGGTGTATTGAAATTCACGCAATAAAATAGTGAAATTTACTATAAATAATTTGCACTACTCTTTGACGTCACTACTTTTTTCTCATTTTGACGTCATTTTCGTTATCAGTGACCCAGAAAACCACGAAAATGACACCCATGACAAAAAAACCGAATATTTTTGTCGGCACCATCTTGAATCCTCATTTTGACGTCATTTTCGTTATCAGCGACCCCGAAAACCACGAAAATGACACCCATGACGAAAAAACCGAATATTTTCGTCGGCGCCGTGTTGAATTCTCATTTTGACGTCATTTTCGTTATCAGCGACCCCAAAAACAACGAAAATGACACCCATGACGAAAAAACTGAATATTTTCGTCGGCGCCATGTTGAATTCTCATTTTGACGTTATTTTCGTTATCAGCCACCCAGAAAACCACGAAAATGACACCCATGACGAAAAAACCGAATATTTTTGTCGACGCCATCTTGAATTTTCATTTTGTAGTCATTTTCGTTATCAGCGACCCCGAAAACAACGAAAATGACACCCATGATGAAAAAACCGAATATTGGTGAATCCGCGCATGTGTAAAAAAAAATTAAATCAAGATGAAAACGTAACCCTTCTTTTCTTTGCAGTCGGTTAAAATAATTAAGTAGAGCAGCCACCCTGTTACGAATAGCCAACATAAATTTAAAAAAATAACATTTTCATTATATTTCCGTCATGAATCGTTTGTGCATCGTTTGTGAACGTTTGTGTCACTAATGATTTTTTTTGTGACTAATTAGTTAATTAGTAATTATTTTTTTAATTTTCAGCTTACGATTAGCCAACATTTTTTTTAATTAATCGGAAAATAGACTTCCGGGTACTTAATCGATCGGAAATCGTTTGTGAATTCCGAATATGCCAACAAAAATGTTTGTGAATAATTATTTATCGAGAAAATAGGAAAAATAAAAGTTTTTTTTTCATCATATCGCGTTCTCTTTTCTCGTCACTCCTTGTAATTGGCGCTGTTGTCTGCTTTAATACCACCTAGTGTAATACATAATAGCTAACCTTAGAGGAAAATGACAGCACAACAGCTGTATATTATTTTTATTTATAACATAAAAAAAGAGTGAGATCGAAAGAGAAATGTCATTTCGCATAGAAAATGGTAATTGGATTATTATAAACTAATTGTTGAGTCTCCAAGCTGAACTGATGGCATCAAAAAAAAATGGAATGACACTCATTCTCAATATTCTAGTGAGATAAACGCACAGAGAACTTATAATTTATTTTCTGAAATTGTTGCTGGATTTTTATATCATAAAGCCAAAGCATTTAATCTTTTTAATCCTCCCGAATGCTGGGATGTAAGTTAACAATATTTTAATTATTTTTTTATTAAAGATGAAAAAGAATTTATCTAAATTATTTTAGAAAGAACGTGGATATGGATTGACAACAGTAACTAGTTGCGAAGGCTTAGCAGTCCCATCATATTTTTATATTCAATTTGTCTGGTGTTTTGCATCTTTGACTGGAATATTATTATTTCTTTATGCAACTCATCTCAGGGAAACTATTTATGGAGGTTTTATAGCCAGTTTAAGTTATTTTGTTAATTTCACCGAACGTACAAGAGTACAGTGGACATCTCCTTTACGTGAGAGTTTTGCTTATCCAATATTGTTGTGGCAAATGTTCTCTGTGACTACAGTTTTTGACAAGAATAAAACTAAAGAGAAGAAGCAATTTCAATGAAAAGATATTTTTGATAATTTTCCTTTTTGGGTGAGAATTTTTGATAATTTATCAATGTATTAAGGAATATTTATAATTTTTATGCTAAAAGGTTAAGATAATTATTTTTATTTCAGAAAATTTTTACTTCTACTACATTAAGTCTAGCATGCTGGCAGTTTTTTCAATTTGTTTTAACAACTCTACTCCTTTGTTAACTTATTCTACATTGGATAAAGATAATTCCATGTGAATTATTATTGAAAATAACGGCAACTCATGGATTATCAATAATCATCAATAGCTTATTAGGAAATCATTGTGCTTTTTCAATTTATGCAGCTTCGGCTGTTGGAATTTTTGTAGTGATAATTTGAATACACAATTAGAGAATACTTTAAGTCCAAAATGGCTTATTTTGATAAATATACTCAGTACAACTATTTTCACTTACTTCCAAAAGTTTACACTTGATATTGCTTACGTGGACTACAGCCATGTTTTTGATATTATAAAAGCCAAACTCACCAAATACAAAGACTTTCATACTTTGCTTTACACTTGCTCAGCAGAATTTAATTTTCTGCCATACGAAAATTATGAAGTGATCATTAAAACGTTTCTGCTTTCAACAGCAATTCTAGCAGGATTTTTAGCAGTATATTTTTGGTATAGAAATTATAATACCCTAGGTTATTCAGATTGTATTGAACCTGGAATGACTTACAATGGTCTACAAACAGGAGCTTTTGTATTAATGGCTGTAATTAAAAAGTGAAGTTTTATTCTTGTCAAAAACTGTAGTCACAGAGAACATTTGCCACAACAATATTGGATAAGCAAAACTCTCACGTAAAGGAGATGTCCACTGTACTCTTGTACGTTCGGTGAAATTAACAAAATAACTTAAACTGGCTATAAAACCTCCATAAATAGATTCCCTGAGAGGAGTTGCATAAAGAAATAATAATATTCCAGTCAAAGATGCAAAACACCAGACAAATTGAATATAAAAATATGATGGAACTGCTAAGCCTTCGCAACTAGTTACTGTTGTCAATCCATATCCACGTTCTTTCTAAAATAATTTAGATAAATTCTTTTTCATCTTTAATAAAAAAATAATTAAAATATTGTTAACTTACATCCCAGCATTCGGGAGGATTAAAAAGATTAAATGCTTTGGCTTTATGATATAAAAATCCAGCAACAATTTCAGAAAATTAATTATAAGTTCTCTGTGCGTTTATCTCACTAGAATATTGAGAATGAGTGTCATTCCATTTTTTTTTGATGCCATCAGTCCAGCTTGGAGACTCAACAATTAGTTTATAATAATCCAATTACCATTTTCTATGCGAAATGACATTTCTCTTTCGATCTCACTCTTTTTTTATGTTATAAATAAAAATAATATACAGCTGTTGTGCTGTCATTTTCCTCTAAGGTTAGCTATTATGTATTACACTAGGTGGTATTAAAGCAGACAACAGCGCCAATTACAAGGAGTGACGAGAAAAGAGAACGCGATATGATGAAAAAAAAACTTTTATTTTTCCTATTTTCTCGATAAATAATTATTCACAAACATTTTTGTTGGCATATTCGGAATTCACAAACGATTTCCGATCGATTAAGTACCCGGAAGTCTATTTTCCGATTAATTAAAAAAAATGTTGGCTAATCGTAAGCTGAAAATTAAAAAATTAATTACTAATTAACTAATTAGTCACAAAAAAAATCATTAGTGACACAAACGTTCACAAACGATGCACAAACGATTCATGACGGAAAAATAATGAAAATGTTATTTTTTTAAATTTATGTTGGCTATTCGTAACAGGGTAGAGCAGCCTGCACGACATAACATGAGCGCAACAGCATCATTGTGCGAGTGAGAAGTCCGGAAAACAATTGACGATATGCCGACGTCCGTCTACCTCGACCGCTCGGCGGTCACTAAGGAAATATGGCAAACGTTTTTGTATATAATATGGGCGTTTTGGTTTACTAATAATTTTCACTTTACGTTAATTTTAGTAACTTTTTTTATTTTGTTGTGTCATTCAACAGTGGCCCTACCATAAAATCGAATAATAACACAAATCCAATGTCAGAAACTACGAATTTTTTGAGAGCAAAAACCGAGAAATTTGACGATATTAGCGACATCAAATTAAGAAACTAAAAGATTTTTTACAAAAAGTAACGAACTGAATTTGAAGACAAGGATGTAAAGATATTTATTGGTTCGATAGATTTTACGATTTAGCCTCTGTTGTCTCGGAAAGAGTGCGGAAACTGACCTCGGACTCGCATTGGGCGCGAGAGACCTCTTTTCAACGCCAGATTTACGCAACAAGAGCGAGTTTAATGAACTTTAAAAAAATACGTAGTTATTAAGCATATAACCAATATTATGGTGCACTAAAATAATTTCAATTCCTTTAGGACTTTAGTCAAAAACACATTGTAAACCTACGCGAATATTTCGACGGGCTGTCAATGTTCCCAGACTGGAGCCTTAACAATAAAGTTACCTAAATTCTATCATGTCTGCCTCTCAGAATGGATGTAGGAACGGGTCCCGCGGTACTAAGGAGCTGCTCCTCATTGATATGGCCATTAGTGAACCAGTTCGCCGTTCCCGAAGTTATCTGTCGACATGTTGGATTGACTGTAAGAAGGCCTATGACTCGGTGCCACATACAACTTTCTTTGCAATTTCATACTTTAACCCCTAATATTTGCGCAAGTGTGTTTGCTTGCAGCTGGTTGACAGTGGTGAGTATCTAGCCATTAGAGAGGCTATTTTCCAGCTTTAGGCTGATGATAGTAATTACAGTTTTTTTTTTGGCATGGGAAATCATCAAATAAGGGGGTTATTACCCGCTCTGGGTGGAGTGGGAGGGAGTGTCAAACTTTTACTGACTAAAACCCATCCATGTTCCTTCCTTGCCCTTTGTGTTCCAGGGCCGCGGTATCTCTTTCGAACAGTCCCGCAGCCCCGGCAGGCATCGGACCTTGCGGGCCCCTTCCTGTTGCTGACATCTCTTTGAGGCGCGCGAGGAACACGAACGCGACATAGTAATTACCGTTTCAAAGACTAGTACTTCTATCTGTTGCCTGCTAAATGCAAACAAGCGACAGGCATACTATACACTTATCATTGTGTAACCTTGAAATGAAAATCAATGTCGTGAATGTGGGTTTGGCAAATACCGGCCAAACACGATATCAGGCCAAACTAGTTTATCCTAAGCCAAAGAGCGAGTGAGGTGAGCTCGGGGTTTGGGGCGCCACGACTCGGACAGGTTGGGTACGAAGGTGATGGCGGGGTCTAGTGACCGAGATAACTAAAACCCCGCCATCCCTTCGTGTTAGATTACTCTATACCCTGCAAACAGAAATAGGCGCAGCGGGGCTAAGCCAGTAAACTGGTCTGGCCTAGGACAAACTAGTTTAACCTGAAATTGGGTTTGGCCAGTAAAAGGCAAACTAGTTTGGCCTGAAATTAGGTTTGGCAGATAACAATTATACAAATTCAACATACATTACACCTCGCGTGTAATCTCTGAAGGGTTAGCCAGAGGTCTAGTATTTCGGCAGTTATTTTTAAGTGCTATTTAACAGAGGGCGAGCCAATTGCCATCAACCGAGCTCAAAAAGGGAGTGTGGGATTTCTAACTCACTAAAACCACCCCGGTGGTCACCAGCCGCACATGGGAGGAGGCACCGTTTCCTCTTAAAAGACCTGTCCGGAGCCCCCTCTGTGCAACGTCTGTTAAGACACAACCCTAGGGATGAGCTTGCCTGACCTAGGAAATGCTCGGCAGAATAGCTTACGACTAAGAGGGGAAGAGGGGGAAGTTAAATACACCGTGACTTTTAGTCGTCTTACAACGGCAGCCCACTTCATGTATCCAATGATTACTAAACATTCCTTAAAAAAAATAGGTATTAGTGATATTTGAATAATTTAAAAATTAAAATATTATTCATTATTTATAACGCATGATGTAGTCAAAATACCCTGTTGCGAGCGATGATCTACTCGACTCGTGCGTATGTCCAACCGATTATATGTAAACATTATGAACAGGATGTTTCATATTTCTAATGTATTATTTATTTTTCTTTGTACCTATTATCTTAATTAATGGTCGGATACATTTAGAGGACCACCTTGGTAAGACGACTAAAAAGTCACGGTGTATAAATTTAATAATAATATAAAACAAACAGCATCAACCAGTTTACGCTCAGAGTTGACCATCACAACAGATGAACAAGGAAAATAAAACCAGAAATAACATCACCAATAATAAAAACCGACTCTTATAGAACATTATTACTGTGATAAGTGCTGTGAAATACAAGTGAAACGTTGGACTTTGAAGACAAATTGCCAACAAGGTGTTCAAAATACTATCCATCCTTCTATTGGGAATAGTAATAGTATTCGGAATAGTATACTGCGGGGACGAACTGAACCCAATAATAGATGAAGCACTAATCTTTTTTCTAAAAATAAAGTAGCACTAATACTCCTTATAACATCAGCTATCTGCCAGTAAAAGTCCTGTCAAAATCGGTACAGCCGTTTCGGAGATTAGGCGGAACAAACAGGCAGATAGTATATTTTTTAATATCATTCGATAAAAATACATTATTTTTAAATAACAAACAGGCACTTCATTTTTATTGATTTGTATAAAATATGTATAGAATTATTATCTTTACATCCTTTATAAAATATTATCTATATAACAAACAGCATCGTTGAGCTCCAACCAGTTTACGCTAAAAGTTGACCGTGGCAACAGACGAATAACAAGGAAAATAAATACTAAAATACGTGCAAAATCGACACCTTCAAAACATTATAAGTGCAAAATTTTGTGAAATATAAGTACAAGAATGATCGCCGGCAAGATGATCAAACTACTACCCATCCTGCTATTGGTCGGAATAGTCTGCGGGGACGATCTGGATTCAGTATTAGCTGATATCTTCGGCACCGAAGCGTCTGCACCAATAGAAACGGAGACGGAAAACCATGAGCCTAACAAGCCTTGCAATCTACCCGATGGTTCAACAGGAGAATGTATTATTTACCATCTCTGCAAAGACACGACATATGAGACTGATGAAATTAGTTGCACTGGGTATACCGATGTCTGCTGTCGAGAATCTGACAAGACATAGTTCGTGGGACTTGAACATGAACATACACTTGATCTATATAGGGTAGACCAAATAGTGACGTCATAAAAAAAATTAGATTCCGAAAATACCCCATGTATGTTTCATGATTCTTGGTAGTTTTTGAGTTAAAGATTCTTCAAAATTGTATGGGAACCGCTTTACGTACCGCTGGGCGTGAGGAATCTAATATTTTTATATTTATATTATGACGTCACTCTTTGGACCACTCGTAAAACCTGAACCAATGTTTAAACTTTCAAAAGAATCTTAGGGTCAAGACAAATGAAAATCATCACCGACTTCCAAAAGGAAGAGGTTATTAATTTGTTTTCTTTTTGTGTGTATGTTCAGCAATATCTTTGCGATCAAGTCACTGACTTCTTGAAGTTAGAGTTATTTTTGACTTTTTGGTGTTTTTTTTTGGAGTCTGTTTTGTTTTTCCAATATTGGTTTTGCAATTATGATATAATGAATATCTTATGTATTATAATGACGTTTGCTTTTGTTTAATGTGTGATAATAACATAATCATTTGTTTTAGGCCCTTTTTTTGTTCTATTCTACTTTTAATGTACATTTCAAATTCATATTTGTGTTGTAAATTGTACAATTTAATTAAAATTGATTATAAAAATGCAATTTGTGTTTGTTTCCATCCAAAATATGTGAGTTATTTAAAATATAATATAGCTGGAAAGAAGGGGGGGGGGGTGACCCCCAAGAAGTTTGAAAGATGAAAACATGTTTCACCAGTTCCAAATAAAACCGGATAAGAGCAGAAAGATGATTAAATCTGTTGAGATTTTATACTACACTAGCTTATGCCCGCGGCTTCGCCCGCGTGGAGTTCGATAATTGTCCCACGGGATCATATTACCGGAATAAAAAGTATCCAGGTTATAAACTATCTGTCTGCTAAATTTCACCAAAATCCGTTCAGTAGTATTGCGTGAAGAGTAACAAACATCCATCCATCCTCACAAACTTTCGCATTTATAATTATAGTATCTAAGATTCAGGAATGTCGATTGGTCATTGGGTCGAAATCGATTGGCCATTTAAAAACTGGTTGAGATTTGATTAATTACCTTATTATATTTCTTCCAACCATAGGTATGCACGGTGGCCATGTTTAAGAATCCGTATATCTCAATATTTTGCTCAAATGGCATATAACGTTTCCACTTCTGGGCGCCGACCTCTGGACCGATCTGGAGGAGCTCGTGGCTAAATAATAACAGCCGCTCGGTTTGATCTTTAGGTCAAGCCGTGCTTGCCTAGGTTGGTCTGTGGATGGGTGACCACCCATTACATACCGAGTTTCCTCCGTGCCTCGGACAGCATGTTAAGCCGTTGGTCCCGGGTGTTATTTGTAGATCTTTGACAGTCGTTAGGTAGTCAGTGGCCCAAAAAAATCTGACAACCAGTCTTACCAAGGGGTATAGTATTACCCAGTACTAACTGGGTTGTGGAGGTCAGATAGGCAGTCGCTACATGGAAAGTACTGGTATTTAGCTGCATCCGGTTAGACTGGAAGCCGACCCTAACATAGTTGGGAAAAGGCTACGCAGATGATGATGACATCTGAAGATTTTTCTGAAGTGGCATATAACGTTCCCACTTCTGGGCGCAGAACTCCTGACTGCGAAGGGGATTGGGCCATATTCCACCAATCGAGATGTCACATTTCTTCTAATGTTGGCTCTTCGATAGCGCTTTCCTCACATTTTGAGAGCAGTGGAGATTAATTAAATTGTACAAACTATTGCCTAGGATCGAACCCAAAATAAGTTTATTTAGCTTCGTTGGTCTAGTGGTCGCAAGCGCTGCTGCTGAGCATAAGGCCCTGGGTTCGATTCCTGTGTCGCGTAAAGTGTTATTGGGTTTTTGCATCAGGAATTTCACAGTAGCAGCAACGGAGTCTAGATTTTTGCCCAATTGACGGCAATAGGCTCGCCCACTGTTACATGTGACTTAAAAAACGATAACTGGGGAAATGTGAGTGTGTTTTTAGATACACCTTTACCTTATCCTTTAGAAATTGCGTGCAGGTGTTATGTTATTTAATATACACCACAGTTTACCGGTAACCGCTAATATCATTATTCGTGCAAAAAGTACTGACAAATATCTGATGGAAAAACCCAATAACACTTAGCCCGACCCGGAAGTCGAACCCAGGCCTTGTCAAACATCGATTGAACCTTGAAACTCAAATTCAGCTGTTGCTCCGGCGATCACTAGACAAACAGTCAGTTACTTAAAATACAAAACAGTATTCGTGTCTGTCTGTGTAATCGCTTACACCTCCTGAACTGCTCAATGGATTTGATGCGGTTTCCACTATCATTTTGAGTATTTATTGTGGAAGGTTATTTTGTAACTTTCATATTTAATTTTGTAGAAATCTAAGTTGTTTGACATTTCGCCATTGGAAAGCAGAGACGGTTTGCAAATCCTATTTCCTACTAATCTACACTTCTAAACTAATATTTTAAAGAAGAAAGATTTGTATTTTTGTTTGTGTGTATGTTTGTAATGAATAAACTCAAAAACTACTGTGCCGATTTCAAAAATTTTTCCACCATTAGAAAGCTACATTCACCAGGAGTAACAAAGGATATATTTAAAAAAAAATGACCATCCGTGCGAAGCCGGGACGGGCCGCTAGTATTATATAAATGCGAAAGTTTGTTAGGGTGGATGGATTTTTGTTACTCTTTTACGCCAAAACGACCGAACGGATTTGGATCAGATTTAGCACACAGATAGTTTATAACCTGGATTAACACATAGGATACTTTTTATTCCGGGAGTATGACACCGTGGGATGATTATCGAACTACACGCGGGCAAAGCCGCGGGCATAAGCTAGTTCATACTAATATTAAACGTAAAAATTATGCAAAATGCAACTCTGTTTGTCGGTTTGTCTGTTACCTTTGTATGCCCGAACTGTTGAATGGATTTTGATTAACTTAATTTAAAGACTAATAGGTAGACCAGGACCTGGTTTAAGACTTAGGATACTTTTTATCCCAGGAGTACGTCCATTCGGAGTAAGAGCAGAGGAAGACCAAAGAAACGATGGATGAACTGTGTGAAGGATGATATGGCTAGAAAGGAGGTGACTGCTGAGATGACGAATAATAGAGAAGTGATAGCCTAGTGATGTGACCGTCGGACTGCCAAGTCCTAGGTCTCGAGTTCGAAACCAAGGCACGCACCTCTGATTTTTCGGATTCATGTGCGTATAGTATAATTATCACTTGCTTTTCGGTGAAGGAAAACATCGTGAGGAAACCAGAGATATTTCTTGACGGCATGTAAAGCCAAGTCAGAGGCCCATGGGCGGCATAAAAACTCTGACACCAGGTTACGAACTAACCACACGATAAGGAAGGAAGGATAGAGAAGTATGGAAGCAGAAGACATGCTGCACCGACCCCGAATAAGGGCAGGAGAATGATGAGTACGTTCCTGCTGGGTTCTTTCAGACTTTTGAGGACGAAGCCACAGGCAAAACTTAAGCTATTATTTATGTTAAAGAGTGCTAATAATAGGTATAAGGTCCAATAGCATCGCAGAATCGCATCCAGTTTACAACGAGAGTTGACCATCGCGACACACAAACACGTTAAACGAGGATAATAAGTTCGAAAATACAAAAAAACCTGCTGCTAGAGAACAACTTGTGGTAGTTTTAGTGAAATATTGTGATATAACAGTGCATTTAAAGACTATTCTTGGATGTTAAGATGCTGAAAACAGTAGTTGTACTCCTACTGGTGGCTTTAGCCCATTGCCAGAGCAATGAAGACCTTATTAACTTATCAAGTACGTTGGCTCTTATGTATGGGCCTAAAGAACCGTTTCAGAATAATCAAGTTCGAGGGAACCCTCTTGGAAGGGACCCTGTCGTGCCTCCCATCCAAACTGTGACAGGAATCACTGGACATGTCACAGGATGTACGATGCCTAATGGTCGGGCGGGAGAATGTATTCCCTACTACCAATGCGGGGCCAGTGATCTCAACGCTCAAAATGGCGGCAATAGACTCATCAATTTGAACTCCCCAAGCAGCAATTGCCATTCAAATTTCGACGTCTGTTGTCAAACGTCTAATCAATATTCTCCTAATCAACCTCCTGGATCAGTATACAAACCTGGTTTACGTGAGGGTTGCGGCTGGGCTAACCCTAATGGTCTTGATTCACAAATTCCAAGCCCTAGCACCGAAAATACGAATTTCGGCGAGTTCCCATGGGTGGTTGCTATCCTCAAAGTTGAACCTTTAAATTATGATGACCCAAAAGGAAGAAAACTCACTGTTTATATTGGAGCGGGTTCCTTAATCCATCCAAGCGTGGTACTAACAGTTGGTCACTATGTAGATGGTCCAAGACCTCTAAAGGCCAGGGCAGGAGACTGGGACTCACAGGTCACCTCAGAGCCTTTTCCTCACCAAGAAAGAGATGTTATTTCAGTCGAAATACACAAAGACTTCAATATAGGTAACGGTTTCTACGATATCGCAGTCCTCTTCTTAGATACACCTATGGATTTAGCTCCGAATGTTGGAGTCGCCTGTTTACCTCCCGTTCGTGTTCCTCAGAGAGAGAACACCAGGTGTATAGCTACAGGTTGGGGCAAAGATAAGTTTGGTAAAGAAGGACGGTACCAAGTAAAGTTGAAGAAGGTGGAAGTCCCTGTGGTGAACCGTGATGAATGTCAAGCTGCACTACGAAAAACTCGTCTAGGCAAAAATTTCATATTGCATAAGACTTTCATGTGTGCAGGCGGGGAGCCAGGCAAGGATACTTGTAGAGGAGACGGCGGTGCTCCCTTATCCTGTCCCATGGACTATGAAAAAGACCGTTACGTTCAATCTGGTATTGTTGCTTGGGGTATTGGCTGTGGTGCAGATGGTACTCCTGGAGTTTACGTGGATGTCTCCGTGCTAAGAGATTGGATAGACGACAAGGTCGTTGGAAAAGGTTATGACCCTAGGATTTATAGTTATTAAGTGGTGTGTTTGGAACTGTTGTTTGTGAGCGTTATGATTATTTTTGTGTCGTCATCACCAACATTGTCAGATTGATTCCATCCTCTACTAAAGAGGTTACTCTCTTTTGTGCAAATTCAAATTCATTTATTTCGTGAACATAGGGTATATACAGAAGATGTTATAAATAAAATGAGACCCGAGCTGTGCCCCGCCAAAAGGCATACAAAATATAGTGGTGTGGTGTTTGGTTCTTAAACAAATATATTTTAGAAATTCAAGAAACAAAATTATTGTGATTATTGCCTTGAATTAGTGCCATGGTTACCTCCGTTTAATTTTTGGACAAATTTGCTAGATGATAAAGTAATTTTTGACGTGTTTAAATGTATATACCTTCTCACTTGAAGCATTGAAGTTATGCTTAACACTGAAAAAAAAATACTAAAACCGAATGCATGTTTTCCAGAGAGACAAACTGGATATTTTTATGTTTTAATAAGGTTATTGATTCAATTTTAAAAGGTTAAAAAAAATAAAAAAACTGGAAATATATTATTATGATTATGCAAACATTTTTGTGACATTCAAAATGCAAATAATTTTAGATTTTCCTTGTTCAGTCAACTAAAAATCACTGGTAGAATTTTGGCATTGACAACACCTATGGGCCATGTCGGTAAGGCGATTCAGACATAACCTCTGGTCCGCGCGGTCGCGGGGTGAAGCGGATCTCACGTCGCATAAGAGCCAGTCCACACGGCGCGCTGCGACAGCGTTGCGTCGACGCAGTGCTGCCGTTGCGTTGTTTTACATACAAATAACCAAAGTGTACACACGGTGCGCTGCGTCGTCGCAACGCACGCATGACGGACAGCAGTCCCGAGACGAAGCGGTGTGAAGCGGGGTGTACTCATTGCGACGTCGGAGCGGCAGCGCTCAGTTGCTTGTGCGTTGATAGACTGACTGCGATGTTTTTACAAAATGCTTGCAGCAACTGTGCGTCGCCGCTGTGCCGACGGAACGCGTCGTAGTAACGCTGCGAGTGCGCAACGCCTGTGTGACCGGCTATGCGTCAAAATATTTGCGTTGTGACGACGCAACGTAACGCAACGCGCCGTATGGACTGGCTCTAAGTTTGTTTGAAATCCGTTGCTTCTTAATACACGGACACCGCGCAACCAAGCGGACGAGCGACGCACACCGCCTCTTCGCGCGGTGCACCGCCAATACAGTGTCAATACGTTCGTGTGAGAATTTAGTAGTGCAAGTGTTAACAATAATGTACATTAGACTGTAGTACCTAGGTATGTTGTAAAAACTCATCAGCTGTTTGTACGGTAACTACAGGATTAATATTATGTATCTCAAATAAAACATATGTTTTAAAACGTGTTTTTTTTATTCTTCTCATGGAAAACCCGGATAACACTTCTCCCAATATGAAAATACAACGCAGGAACCTACGCCCCGCAGTCACAGTGGCATAATTCGTTGATCAGATGTAACTAAAATGATGTTGGACCTAAAATCTTATCATTGTAAACGACTTTTCCTATGGAACCAAAAATGAAATTTTGAAAAAACTGCTACTATCCATTGAATTTCAAAATCGTTGAAAATTATGCCTACAATTACAAATCTTCAGGTCCAACGCCATTTTAATTACACCTATAAGGTCGTGCCAATTTTTTTAACGAAGAACATACGATACTCGGAGAGCATTATCCGTGCCTTGGAAAGCACGTTAAGCAGTTGTTCCCGTCATTTCTAGATTTTTGACAGTCGTTACAGGTAGTCAGTGGCCCGGTAGTCTGACAACCAGTCTTACCAAAGTGTATCGTATTACCCAGTAACCATTAACTGGGTTGTGGAGGTCAGACGCTCCATGTAAAATACTGGGTAATACAAAACCGTATATATAATACGGCTTTTATGGATAGTTTAGGATTAGCAGTTGCAATCAATTCAGAAGCTACAATATTTAATCGAAAAAGTGAGTTATAATGAGTTATAAGTTTAAAAACTGGTCAATCGTCAGTGAGCGCGGTAGTACAACAGTGCATCAAGTTACCTTTTAAACTTAAACGTCAACATTTTTTTTGGTTTAAAATCATTTGCAGAAATTTGACAGATTGTCGTAACTTGGTGTGCTGCACTTTTATAGACAAACTGTGCAAAACTGTACTATTACGTAGGCCAGGGTATTTCAAGTGAATAGAGGCGTCCAGCTAACATAGAGGTGTAGCCATCGTATTTATCATCACTGAAATTTGACAACATTAAGCCGATTATGATAAAATGTCTGACATCAGAAAAAAAATGTAAAGAATAGGACTATGACGACATATTATTCTATGTTAGTAATTTCATATACCCCGAGGTTACTATTGTTATGCAATTTTTATGGTAAATAGTGACGAAATTATTTTAATAGGTAAGTACATATTGTAAAATTTAGTACAAGGCTCGACTTTGTAAGCAGTCATGTTTAGTAATATACAATAGTGTTTTTTGGAAGGATTATAAATATCACAGTCAAAACTGTTTATCAGTCAAAACTACTTTTAACCGGTGAAAACTATTTTAGCAATAACTAACATTTACTTAGAAATTTATTAGGTTGTTAAGTTTTTTTTTTTGTGACCCTTTACAAAACATTATGTTGTAGTAACTTAAAGTTCGAGTGTTGATTATTATGGAGCGCGCTTTAGGGATTTGGTCGTCACCGTGTGACCGTGACAATCCCTATTTATGTGAGCTCTGCGCTAACCGGCTATGAAGTCTCTGGGTTCACTTAAATAAACGAGTGTTTACTACTGATTGAATTTTATTCCAATTAATCCCAAGGAGAACCTTCCGACCGGGCTAGTGCGCAGTAACTGCCCGCCGTTCATACGTCTCGCTCACAAATGCATTTTGCTTACCTTGCGTCCCTACAGCGCGATTGTCCGGTTTATATTATTAGTTTTTTTTTCATTTTATTGTTTTACTCCGAATGAATTGAAAAATCAAATAGTTTTGTTTTCGATATTATTATAATATAATTTAGTATTTTTATTAATTTTACTACAATATTATTTTTAACATAACATTTCTTGCCTGGTTTTAAATATTCATTATCAGTGATCGGATAATCGGGCGCTAATATACCTAAACTTCACTTTTATTCCCACGAAAGAAAAATACGGACAGCCTTTCAGAATCCCGGATCTCGGAATCGTTTGAAGTTCCTGAGTAATATTTTTTAGTCTTCTGTTCCCATAAAATATAATTAATTAGTCGATTCGATTACTAATCTGTTAGATGGATAAATCAATTTCCACTACTTAACCACATTGTGCACATTATAATTTTTTATTGATATATCATTAGTTTTGAATTAAATAAAGATACTAAATCAAAATAACCACTGCTATAATTTCATTAAGTTTGTTATAGTTGTTTTTACAAAATTGTTCAATCTCGGGGACCCGGGATTACTTATTTATTCAGAAAGGAATATCCATATTATTCTTCCGTGGCAAGAAGCTTAGGTATATAAGCGCCCGATTATCCGATCACTGTTCATTATGCTTCTGAGTACTACATTTTATACACTCTGTATTATTTATGAAACACCGCGATCCCGCGAAAAAATTGGTATTTTAAGAAGCCGCTTCCATACTTTTGTACCCTTTTTTTTTTTTTTGATGGGACATCTTCTAATAACCCCCGCTCTGGGCGGAGTGGGAGGGAGTGTCAGAATTTTACTGACTAAAACCTATCCATGTTCCTTCTTTGCCCTTTGTGTTCCAGGGCCGCGGTATCTCTTTCGAACAGTCCCGCAGATACTTTTGTACCCTTTGCCGGGAAAAAACGTACTTTAGGTAAATATGGTATAAGAGTATCCGATCCCTATCTGAATTCATTATTAAGTCAGAGAATAAAGACTTCAATTTTAAACTCAAACATAATGAACGCACATTCCATGCATTTTAAGCACATCAGCCGAATCACATTACACGATGATGCAAATATATCATCGTCATCTGCCTAGCCGTTTCCCAACTATATTGGGGTCGGCTTCCAGTCTAACCGGATACAGCTGAATACCAGTATTTTATATGGAGAGACTGCCTATCTGACCTCCACAACCCAATAAGTACTAGGTAATACGATACCCCTTGGTAAGACTGGGTGTCAGACTTTTTACGACACTGACTACCTAACGACTGTCAAAGATCTACAAATAACACCCTGGACCAACGGCTTAATGTGCTTTCCGAGGCACGGAGGAAACTCGGTATGTGGTCACCCATCCACAGACCAACTTAGATAAGCACATCAGTACAAGTCAGAGAATAAAGATTTTAATTTTAAACTCAAACATAATGAACGCACATTCCATGCATTTTAAGCACATCAGCCGAATCACATTACACGATGATGCAAATACGAGTACGTACCAATCCCATTTTCCGATTTGCATACGATCGGTTTATACAGCGTGTCATCACCATGATGATGATGACTTATAGTGCAAGGAAACGTATGTTGGCATATTAACTTGCAATATCGTTTAAGGCGTGGATTGACTAAGGTTTTAATTGCTACTAGACCACGTAAACTATTGTCACCACTACGGAGCGTGAATAAGGTTGAAAATTGAAAATGATTATGTATTTGTGTTGACATGTGACTAAGCTGCGAATGGGCATTTGTTTTACAGGTTTTCTTTAGATAATTCAAAATAAAGATAATTTAAATAATTGTTTGGTTGAAGTTTAAAAAAATGCTAAGTATATGAAATTAATTATATTAAATTGATGAGCTCGTGGCTTAATAACAACAGCAGCTTTTTTTTACATTGAGTATAAAAAAACACGTGCAATTATAGCACCTACGTGTTCAAAATAAACCTTTTCTAATTAATGTGATAAATGAACGAAAACAGGGTTTTGCTATTAAATAAATGAATAAAACTGCACTTGTAAAATTCTTTGATTAATAAACTTGTGAGAAAAAAAATCTACAATTATATTATAGCTCTAATAATAAGATGCAATGCTAAAACCAACGGTCGAACGATATTTCTTTGATTCCGTTTTTCAACGGAATCCCAAATTGTTTTACCACAGATTCTCTATAACCTCAATAAATTCACAGTACCAATACAAGGTGATAAAACATACAAAAATATATTTACAACACTTTTCAGACCATTTCTCGAGTAAAGCTTACAAAATGATTACAACACGTCATTCGCTAAAACATAAAAAGAAGAAAAAAAATGACAGACCGGCAACAACAGCATTCAAAAAAAGAACTACCAAAAGTGCCAGTTAGATGCATTGTTGCATACTTTGTTGATCAATACTCTTTAGATTGGTCACTAGTTAAAAATCTATTGGCAAGGATTGCTGCATGAAAACTTTACCTCCAAATATCTCAGTAATGTAACAGCTTACACAATAATGCCGATTAGTTTTTAACCCCCGACGCAAAAAGAGGGGTGTTATAAGTTTAACCGCAATGTGTGTGTGTGTCTGTCTCTGGCACTGTAGCTCTTAAACGAATGAACCGATTTGGATGCAGTTTTTTTTTATTTGAAAGCTAATTTCTTGGCGATGGTTTTTGTTTTTCTATCAAAATCGGTGTAGCCATTTACTAAATATGGGGGATGAAAGTCGGTATTTATTTTTTCGTTGGGTATATGTTTCCTTTAAAAATTAAAATGGGTCTGGGTAGGTCATGTCTATCGATGCCGGCGAAGCTGTGCCCGTATATCGCAAAACTGGAGCCCGGATACAGCTAGATGGAGTCGCGGAAGACTTCCTCATTAATTGGTGAAAAGAGGGTCAACTTGAGAGAGATGAGGATGTTTCAAATAACTTTTATGGAAGTTATCAAACTTGCGCATATAATCGCGAAATGCCCTTTTTAAGACCCATTTTTTTATATATATCAAGGAATATGCCAGAGTTGGATACATTATTGTGTGTTTGTCGATTAAAAAAAAAGTATTAACAATTGCTGGTCACACGTTACATGCAACGGTCACAATGACATTAGTTACAATGGGTCTATTATTAAATCGAACACTATGTAACAATGGAATTAGGCACACATTCAAAAAAATTATTTACAGTAACTATAGAAATAGCTGATGTGTCAAAAAATAATGGGTCTCTCATAATAATTGTAAAACAAAGGATGACCAAGACTCAGACCCAAAATGATAAAAATAAAAACCATAAGAAAAATAAATTTGACATTCACAAGCTAAACCCAGAATTTTCAGAAGTGGTTGATATCGTGGCATTTGGAGAGACAAACATTTTGAAAAATAGGGCTAAACTCTGTTCTTTTAAATATTTCATACTTTTTGGCATCGGATTTTTTTTTTTTTATCGTTAGGGTTGATTTTACCAAAACCATTATAATATCCCTGAAATAAAATTACACACATCACATAACATCACGCCTGTAATCCCCGAAGGGAATTTCGTCAGTTATGTTTAAATCCCATGTAATAGGGGGCGAGCCTATTGCCATCAACCGGGCGCAATTCAGACTCCGTTGGTGCTACTGAAAAATTCCTGATGGAAAAACCCAATAAAACTTTGCTCAGCAGTCGTGCTTGTGAACAACGAACAAAGAAGCAGTCCATAAAAAAAATTATGTGTGAAGAAACTGTCGAAATTTTGAAAATTACTACACCTACCTCTTTTGGTAACATTTTGCGCAAGAGCACTAATAACACAGAAAACTATGAACCACCACATTCTTTTTCTTAATGTACAAAATTTAATTAATTCAACTTATATTGCCACTATGCCCGCTCAGGCATCCTATACACAAGACTTAGTTCAACTACTGCCACGAAACTTGCGCAGGCGCCGCATTTCTAATATTTTCGCAACAACCCGAGTATTTGGTAGGAGGGTAGTATCCTAGACACAGTACCTAGATAATATTGTAGATAGTAGCAATGATTATTTTTCTGAATAATCAGGTTTTGAGCGGCAATCTTACTATCCTACTAATATTATGAATGCGAAAGTTTGTGAGGATGAAAGAAAAAAGAAAGAAAAAAAAAAATATTTGTCGCAGGGACATGACGTGCATCATACAAAATGACAAAAAAATACAATAAACATACAACGCATAACAAATATTTATAAATTCAACAGGACGGGACGAAAAAAGAAAAAAATACGTTAACATCTTGCACATCGTGACTGCGACAAGCAGGTTACCACTCAGCAGGATGGATGGATGGATGTTTGTTACTCTTTTACGCAAAAACTACTGAACGGATTTGGATGAAATTTGGCATATAAATAGTTTATTATCTGGATCAACACATAGGAAACTTTTTATCTCCGTAGTATGATCCTGTGAGTCAGTTACCGAAATTCACGCGGGCGAAGCCGCATAAGCTAGTATAATTATAATTGTAAATATGAAAAAAAAAAAACAATTTCCAACCAGTTTCCCGACAAAAAATGTCAATGAAATACCTATCCAAATAGCTACTTGTTATAAAATAACGTTGGATAAGCTTAACCAAATCAAAAAAAAAAATGGGTCAAGATTATTTTACGCAAAAAAAAAATACACGGAATCCTTTAGACTCAACATGTTTTTGTCAAAAAACAATATGCCCTTACCTTTCTTCGTAACATTTTGTCCAATAACACCAACAACACAAAACACTAGAAACCACCACATCGTTCCTACGCACTAAGTCCAACTGTCGCGAACACTGCGTAAGCGCCGCGCTCCTAAAATTTTCGCAACCGACATGCTAGAAGGGGCTAAAGCGTAAAGTCCAGTAATTCGCGTAATATCATTCATACAAAACTGAACTTTATCACTGGACACCGAAAGAACATTTTCTATTGATCAACTATCGCGAAAATTTTGACAAATTCACCAAATGAAGTGCCTTCATAAGAAGGGGGGTTCAGTAATTTGTAGATATTGAAATCATTTAATTATTCATGTGTGTATATAGGTGTGGTTTAGTTAAATATAAATGGCCTGCTTTTAAGGGTGTTGTGAAAAGGTGCGTATGAGTGTCAAGGTTAGCTGATGGTAGTAGAATCATCATCATCTTCCTGCCCTTGTCCCATTTTATTTGGGGTCGGCGCAACTATTTCGTCTTCCATTCTCCCCTGTTAGACGTCACGGCATCATTTAAGCCGCGTTGACACGAACAGAGTGGATTCGGATACCTACTGGGATGCAACTCGTATTGTGGCAACCCATCCGAGTAGGAAGATCTGCTTACTGCATCAGTGAGTGGGGTCCGCGTGGCTGAGTTTTGGGCTAAACATAACATCTGAACTTTTTGCCATCGACACGCTAAGAAGAAGAAGATCCGGGTTGCGCGCGGATTATAGTCATAGGACATGACATTACGAGCTGCGTTCGAGTAGGTATCCGAATCCACTCGGTCTGAGCACACTCTGATCGTGTCAACGCGGCTTTACTGCTTTCTCTTTCATATCATTCCTCACACAATCCATCCATCCTTTCTTTGGCCTTCCTCTCCCTCTTCATCCATCAACATTCATGTCCGTCACTTTTTTAGTCACAAGTGTTTCATCCCTCCTCATTACGTGTCCATCCACCAAGACAAACGACTTCCTTTCAATTTTTCTGTAACAGGCGCCACTTTCAAACTTCCTCTAATATACAAGTAGTAGAATCTACCAGAAAAAATCCTTTGCAAGAAAAAAACAATATTCAACATTCATAATATTATTGTACTTTTGCAAAGGAACTGTCGGACTGATTCGTTAGATTGCAAGCGGGACTGCCGAGCATGAGGTCCTGGGTTAGATTCCTAGGTCGTTCAAAGTGTTATTGGGTGTTTTCATCAGCAATTTCTCAATAGCAGCCACGGATGATAATCTTCTCGCCCCGTATTACTCATCATCTGCCTAGCCTTTTCCCAACTATGTTGGGGTCGGCTTCCAGTCTAACCAGTATTATACATGAAACGACTGCCTATCTGACCTCCACAGCCCAGTTAGTACTGGGTTATACGATACCCCTTGTTAAGACTGGTTGTCAGACTTTTTGGGCAACTGACTACCTAACGACTGTCAAAGATCTAGCCCCCCCCCTCCCCCCGGTATTACTATGGGACTTCGAAATATGGCTGCACTATCAGGTACACCTCTGCCTAAACCTTCGAGGATAAATCAGACGTGATGTTATTTTATGGTATTGACAGCCGGGACCAACGGCTAAACGTGGTTTTCGAGGCACCGAGGAAACTCGGTATGTAATGGTTGGTCATTCATCTACTGAACAACGTAGGCAAGGGCCGCTTAACCTGAAGATGGACCCGGGCGGCTTTTATTATTTAGCCACGCGATGAAATAAATAACTTGCGGTTACCAAATATCATTCTCCGTTACTTTGTATTCTTGGTTTCGTTATAATTTCCTTCCTTTGCAACCGCTGGTCATGCGTATAACCTATGTGCCAATTGTATTATTTAATCATGAACTTCAGTTTCCAATAACATCATTATTTTCATCAACACTGTAGGTCGAAAGTGTGCTGAAACAAATTGTTTTTTGTTTCGTCTTTCAATCTGCTATTTAAATTGCCAAAACAAGCAGTGATAGTCCAGTGATGTGACCGTCGGACAGCCAGCTCGAGATATTTCTCGATGGCATGTAAAACCAAGTCAGAGGCGCTTTTTATTTCTTTGGATTGGAAATCATCAAATAACCCCCCCGCTCTGGGCGGAGTGGGAGGGAGTGTCAGACTTTTACTGATTAAAACCCATCCATGTTCCTTCTTTGCCCTTTGTGTTCCAGGGCCGCGTTATCTCCTTCGAATAGTCCCGCATCCAAGTCAGAGGCGCTTGGGCGGCGTAGAAACTCTGACACCAGGTTAGGCACTAACCACACGATAAAGAGGAAGATTGCCAAAACTAACTTACATAATTCCCGTTACCATGCTAGCGTTTTCGGAAGGATAAAACAGAAGTCTAGGTACAGACGCTAGCACATCAAGCTAACCAAAATTGTCAAATTTTCCCAATGAACCTTGAGCCTATACTTTAGCGATAAAGTTGAAGATCTATTAAAGAAATTTGCCAGATTGTAGTAGCTTGATGTGCTGGCGTCTGTACATACAGTGCTCCCATATTTCTCTAGATATGTCCCATGTAATAGGGGGGCGAGCCTAGAGCCCCAGCTACAAGCGTTATATATAAGCTATTGTGCAACGTGCCAAGTGGCTCATTGACAACGACTCCCTCGTCAAAGCGAAGCTTCAACACCTTGAACAACGCCGCAATGTTGCCACTTATGGGTAACATTTTGGAGAGTGTGCTTTGGAATTATACAATCTAATTCCCCCATCCCTGTACTATCAGTGGATGAGCAGAGATACGGCAAAGCATCTCCGTTATATGGTTGACGTCCCACGGACCCGTACAAGGCTTTATGCTCTAAGTTGTCGCAAGATGTTAAAATGCTCACTAATTTGTATTTTTTCTGTTTTAATGTAACTGTTGTGTGAGGCAAACCTTATGTTAACGAGTTAAACATTGTAATGATGTACTCATTCAAGTCAAGACTCAAGTCAGTTTTGACTACAGTTAAGTTTTTTATTTTTATTTTTTTGCAATTCTGAATAATTGTGACGGCTCGCGCTGCCATAATCCTTGCTACTTTTACTTTTATTTTTACTGTTTGAACCAAATGTATTAGACAAGCGCCCGCCGTCAAACAGTTACGCAGTTTGGTGGGTGCATAAAATTTACAAAATGTCCTGATTCAATGATTTATTTATTATTTATGTTTTTATACACTCCAAAACTGGAATCGCTGATGTGGGGAACAAGGCTGCTGAGTTGACGTGGGATTGGGCGGGCCATGTCTATAGAATGCATCAGGACCGATGGGCCAGAGTCGCCACGCAGTGGGTGCCAGAAGACGGGCGTCGTCGCCGAGGGAGGCCTAGAAAACGCTGGCGTGACGACCTAGACGCGTATATGAGAGATTGGCCAGATACGCACGGAGAGACGAATGGAAGGCTATGGGGGAGGTCTTTGCCCTGCAGTGGGATAATAGTGGCTAAGAAAAAAAAAATAGAAAAAAAAAATGATTTTATTATTATTTATTGTGCGACCCACCAGCCTGTGGAAGTCACTGCCTGCTTCTCTGTTTCCCTATCATTATAATATGGAACTGTTCAAAGTTCTAGTGAATAAGTTTCTACTAGGCAAGATCAGGTGAGTTGCGGCCAAACGCAAGCCTATCATCATGTTCCTGCCCTTGTCCCATTCTACTTGGGGTCGGCGCAACACGTTTTCTTCTTCCATTCTCCCCTGTCAGACGTCACGATATCATTTACTCCTTTCTCTTTCATATCATTGCTCACACAATCCATCTATCTATTCTTTGGACTTCCTCTCCCTTTCCGTCCATCAACATTCATGTCCATCACTCTTTTAGTCACATACGTTTCATCCCTCCTCATTACATGTTCATACCAAGACAAACGACTTTCTTTAAATTTTTCTGTAACAGGCGCCACTTTCAACCTTCCTCTAATATACTCATTTCTTGCTTTATCCATATATATATGTTACGGGCAATTTGATAAGTCCGGGCACTATTCATAATGGCCGGTCTGTATTCATAATGCCCGACTCAATTGGGCAATGTGATTAAAACAGCATGATTAATCACTTTTCCCGGCCATTATGAATAATGCCCACCCTATCTTGGGCAAAGTAATAAAATAGGTGAACTATTAGGATATATCATGTTTCTACTAAATATCACTTAATTACAATACAGTCGACGAAGCCCCGTTGCGCGGGGCTCCTATTTCTGTCTGCAGGGTTTAAAGGAACCTAACTAACCGAACCTCGGGGTGCCCCTGACGTCGACCGTCTAGAGTTAGGGTTTCTGTCGGCATCTGTGTTTGTTTGGGGGGTTTATGCTTATAGAAAACAAAATTCATTTATTTTCTCTTTTTTTAGAAAATTCCAGAGCAATATGCTAAAAGTTATGAATCGTTTATGAAATAATACGTTATTAAATAAAAGTTTATTGGATAATTATTTTGCTAAGTGAAATATTTGGTAAACTTGTTGTTGTAGAATGATGAAATGACAATGTTTTTGCCAATCGTTGCTTGTAAAGTAACAAAATTTGAATTAATGTTTGGTGAACTGACTGGTCACCAGGGAATTATTCATACTGCCCATACTGCGTGATAAATTCAAGCTATCTCGAACACTGACTTATTACATGGACCACGGGCCGTCGGGTATTATTAATAATGGCCGGTCAAAGTGATAAATTAATCACTTTGCCCGACGTTCTTGGGCATTATTAATAATGGCCGGTCCTTATTAATAATGCCCAGTTAATCACGTTGCCCGTAACATATATATATCCAAACTATGGCTCACATCCTATCATGCACTATGTGTGGTTCCACGTGCACTTTGAGGGACCTGTCCGAGGCCACCACCAACGCCGTCGAGGTGGCAGAGTTTTGGATAAAACAAATTTAATTAAAGGGGAAATCATCGACACGACGAAGAAGACTTTATCCATTGTTATGGTGTTGGGTATGGTTTCGGGGAGCTGCTGACACTTTTCTCAACCTTGAAATCGAACCCACCACCTCAAATCACGCTCAGTAGTCGCAGTCGCAACGAGGCAGGGCCAAATGTTACAAAATTTATAATCAATGCGAAATTATTAATACAATCAGCAATTGCAATTAGTGAAATTAATTTGATAAGTATAACAAAAGTAGCACTTTTTATTGCCAAACAGTAATATTTCGTATTCAAGGCCCTTCCAATTTTTACGTACTTATTGCTATGTATAATCAGTGTAAAAAGACCCTTAACGAAGCTGAAAGGCACACCTTATCCTCCCCGTCATTGCGACATTGTTTTTGTTCTGGACCATTCTACGGAGATATTGCAGGTAAAAGTTCCAAATTTGTTGTTGTGTATGTTATAATATTAGTAATTTTACAAGTACTGTTATATTATTTTACTATAAATACCTCCATGACCCCCTGAACTATTCAATACATCCATCAGAACAATATTTTGAGTGCATGGTTTAAAAAAAAGTCGTATCCCTGCAAGAATTTTCACGTAGAGTTACTAAGTTTGATGTCCAGAATTATTGATTGACGGCTTCGTGAAGGGTCCGTTTATACCTTGTATATGAAGGTGGGTTTTAATTTTCTTTTTCGCCGAACTGGCAAATAAATAAACATATACCATCCGTAAAAAAACGGGCCAAGTGCGAGTTGGTCTCGCACACCGAGGGTTTCGTATAAACTTGTAGGTATTTTTTTATTAAAATACATATTTACGGTTTTCAGATTTTTTCCTTTACATGAGCAGTAAGACGTTGCGTCTTGCCAAATTTCATGATTCTAGGTCAACGGGAAGTACCCAATAGGTTTTGATTCCCTTGTGAAATCACAAAATATGCGACATAAACGGTCATATCTTTGGATCGCGTTGACTTATAAGTTTAATTTTTTCACTGCTGCAAGAAGTAGCAGACTTGAGTATTTGATATTTACACTTTCAGCGTGACACCTCGACGCGTTCCTGAGAAAAATAATCTTGACACAGGGACAGACAGATGGACAATGATGTGATCCTAGTGGCAAAAACGGAACCTTAAGGTTCGGACTAAGGTACGGAACCCTAAAAAGAGACGGATAAAAAAATAACATTTTCAATGTTTCACATCTTTCGTAAATTAACTGTCGGATATTCCGATATCATGCTGAAAATTATACGCTCATGTTTTTTAATTACTACCTACTTGGATGCCGGAAATGGAAAGATTTATACTGAATGATCGTTCACGTTTTTATCAAGGTTTTATGGATCATAGTATTAAGGCGAAGTGCTATCTACGAATAAAACACAATACAAAACGACGTTTATCTAGGTAACCTCGCCTTAATAAGTTCTAGTGGTCGATAGCACGTGTGCTGAGAATGAGGTCTAAGATTCGATTCTCAGGTCGGCCACATTATTAATAGGTTTTTTTAAAGAGTGATGAATATAAAAGTTGATGGACAGAGAGGGAGAGGAATACCAAAGAAACGATGGATGGATTGTATGAGGAATGATATGAAAGATAAAGGAGTAAATGATAGCGTGACGGTTGACAGAGGAGAATGGAAGAAAAAAACGTGTTGCGCCGACCCCAAGTAACATGGGACAAGGGCAGGAAGATGAGATACCGCGGCCCTGGAACACAAAGGGCAAAGAAGGAACATGGATGGGTTTTAGTCAGTAAAAGTCTGACACTCCCTCCCACTCCACCCAGAGCGAAAAGGGCAGGAAGATGATTATTTAGCTACACCTCAGCCTAACTCTTCGAGTATTACAGGCGTGATGTTATGTGTATATTTGTACATAAGTAAACGAACAGCAGGTTTGTATTACAGGGCTGGTAGGATTACTGGCCCATTGCAAAACGTCTTGCAACGTTCCGGCTAGCCGAGTGTAGTGGTATTTACTTTTCTATGTTAAGTGGTATTAAAGGAATTCGGTTACGTGGTTAACTGTATTTTTGTGGGCAAAGAATGTTTAAAGGACTGTAGGTGTGATTGGTAGTAGTAAGTCAGGCTGCTGAACGTAAGGTCCTGCATTCGAATCCCCAAAGGATTGTTTGTCATTTGAGAGGAAGTTGGATTGGCGTTTGAGTGTTATATTCTTTATTCATTTTTATTGCATTTTATTTACATTTTTTATCAACAAAAATCATATAAAAATATTAGCCAACCGGCATCGCGAACAGGGTCCGAGCTACCGGTGGTCACGGCTCTTGAGAGAGGAACCTCCTAAAATACGCGCCGTGTCCAGAAGTACTGCTTTCTGAATCAAGTCCTTGATCCAGCTGCACAGCGAGAGGCTCTTCAGATGTTGGTCGAGGCTATTGGCTATTAAGCCATTGGCCGACACGACTATCGGCAAAATGAGTGCTGTATTATTATGTCACGAATACAAGCTGAAGTACGGTCCATGTAAAATACTGGTATACAGCTGCATCTATTTAAACCGCAAGCCTACCCCAATATAGTTGGGAAAAGGCTAGGCTGATGATGAGTATGCTATTTATGTAATAGGGACTGGACATTAGGTTACCTACAAAACGATACTGCAATCCATTAAATTAATGATAAATGCTTCTTATTATTATTTTCATCTCTAATGTTAAACCTTTAATAACTTCATTAAAATGTACAATATTAAAATAATAATAGCTATTATGTTATCGTGATTCAAATAATCGGTGATCTATACGGTATACAGCGTGTATTGGAAAAGGGTGGTCATATTTATCGTCTGCTCGACGTCCGTATGTCACTACAGGGATTCAGCAGAATATCAGCGTCAGGTGCATGCCTGACACATGCTGAGCTGGACTCCCATTTGGTGCAACCTTGAGACGCACACCGCACTTTGTATAATGCTCGTTATTTGAATTGAAGTATGTCATGGTGTTACTATACTTTTTTCGTAAATATGTTTGTCTTTTTATATATTGGCGCCTAGATTTTAAAAAGTTATGTCGTGTAATTTGTATTATTTAATTGTGCTTCTGTGTGTTGTGCTATGTCTTTTGTGTGCACTAAATAAATGGTTTATCTATCGATCTATCTATCTCATATTTAAAATAATCAACTGCACCATATACAACGTGTAAACGGACCCTTCACGAAGCCGTCAACCAAGCATAAAGTCCATCAAACTATCATCATTATGTGGAATGATATGTGTGATGTGCTACTTTAGAATTGTATTATTATAGTTGCCTACGACCCACTCTCTAACCCTCTCTCTCTCTTACGTGATTCAGACGAAGTTGCGCGGGTCAGCTAGTATTTTAATATGACTGTGTTATAATTTTCTCTTTTATTTTTTAAATTTTAGTTACTGTAATAGGTTATAAATAAATAAAATTCATTTATTTCGGACAACAGTGATCCATATTTTGTTAGTATTACAAACAGCTTATATTCTAATGTTAGTAACATTGATATAAAATTATATTATTAAAACAAGGGACAAAAACAAAGGATGACCAAGCAGGAACACATGTTTCCTATCTAATCAATCTCAGCACAAAATGCCTGATATTTGGCGTATAGCTCTCCGCCATAGCTCTTAGGATATAGTTGCGACTACTCCGCACTCTGCACAGCAGCGCAGCTAAACACAACCGTTGTTTTTTTTTTGTTTTTTTTTTTAGTAGCCTGTACTGTCCCACTGCTGGGCAAAGGCCTCCCCCAATTCCTTCCATGTGCTCTTTTCTCGTGCCACCTCGAACCAGCCCTCGCGGTAAGCGTCCAGATCGTCTCGCCACCTCTTTCTGGGCCGGCCTCGGCGGCGCCGTCCGTCTTCCGGCAACCATCGCGTGGAGACTTTTGCCCAGCGGTCGTTGTGCATGCGGCTAACGTTGTAGTTAAATAAAAAAGTAGTATTTAAAAAAAGAAATATGAAAAAGTATTAATTATTAAACGGATTTTGATGAAATTTCTATGGGACTAATCGGAAAGTATACTATACTACTAGCTGTTCCCCGCGACCTTCGTCCGCGTAAAATCCCGTCCCGTTTTTGCAACATTTTTCATTGCTGCTCCGCTCCTTTTAGTCGTAGCGTGATGTTGTATAGCCTATAGCCTTCCTCGATAAATGGACTACCCAACATTGAAAGAATCATTCAAATCGGACCAGTAGTTCCAGAGATTAGCGCGTTCAAACAAACAAACAAACAAACAAACAAACACTGCAGCTTTATCTATACATATAAAATTCAAAGTCCTGACTGACTGACTGACTGACTGACTGAGATATCAACGCACAGCCCAAACCGCTGGTCCTAGAGACATGAAATTTGGAGGGTGTATTCTTTGCAAAGAGTAGGTATCCACTAAGAAAGGGTTTTTCGAAATTCCACCCCTAAGAGGGTGAAATGGGGTGTTGAATTTTCTGTGAAACTTTTTATTCTCTGAGTCGATTGACTTGAAAATTTGTGTACATACTTTTCAGTTAAAATTATGAGATACGTGTATCACAGTTTTTCCAAAATCATCCCTCAATTTAAAATTCAATGTCCTGATTGGCTGACTGGTCTATCAACGCACAGCCCAAACCGCTGGTCTTAGAGACATGAAATTTGGGGGGTGTATTCTTTGTAAAGAGTAGGTATCCACTAAGAAAGGCTTTTTCGAAATTCCACCCCTAAGAGGGTGAAATGGGGTGTTGAATTTTCTATGAAACTTTTTATTATCGCAGTCGATTGACTTGACAATTTGTGCACATACTCTTCAAATAAAATTATGAGATACGTATATCACAGTTTTTCCAAAACCATCCCCCAATTTAAAAATTCAATGACTTGATTGGTTGACTGACATATCAACGCACAGCCCAATCCGCTGGTTCTAGAGACATGAAATTTGGGGGGTTTATTCTTTGTAAAGAGTAGGTATCCACTAAGAAAGGCTTTTTCGAAATTCCACCCCTAAGAGGGTGAAATGGGGTGTTGAATTTTCTATGAAACTTTTTATTATCGCAGTCGATTGACTTGACAATTTGTGCACATACTCTTCAAATAAAATTATGAGATACGTATATCACAGTTTTTCCAAAAACATCCCCCAATTTAAAAATTCAATGACTTGATTGGTTGACTGACATATCAACGCACAGCCCAATCCGCTGGTTCTAGAGACATGAAATTTAGAGTGTGCATTCTTTGTGAAGAGTAAGTATCTGCTAAGAAACAGTTTTTTTTTAATTCCACCCTTAAGAGGGTGAAATGGGGTGTTGAATATTCTGTGAAACTTTTTATTCTCCAAGTCGATTGACTTGTAAATTTATATACATACTTTTCAGTTAAAATTATGAGATACGTGTATCACAGTTTTTTCCAAAATCATCCCCCAATTTAAAATGTAATGTCATGTCTGGCTGACTGATATATCAACGCACTGCCCAAACCATAGGTCCTAGAGACATGAAATTTGGAGGGTGTATTCTTTGTGAAGATTAGGTATCCACTAAGAAAGGGTTTTTCGAAATTCCACCCCTAAGTGGGCGAAATGTGGTGTTGATTTTTCTATCAAACTTTATATTCTCTCAGTCGATCGACCTGACAATTTGTGTACATACTCTTCAAATAAAATTATGAGATACGTGTATAACAGTTTTTCCAAAATCATCCCCCAATTTAAAAATTCAATATCTTGACTGGCTGACTGATATATCAACGCACAGCCCAATCGTCTGGTGCTAGAGGCATGAAATTTGGAGGGTGCATTCTTTGTGAAGAGTAAGTAACCACTAGAAAACAGTTTTTTTTTAATTCCACCCCTAAGAAGGTAAAATGGGGTGTTGAATATTCAGTGAAACTTTTTATTCTCTGAGTCGATTGACTTGAAAATTTGTATACATACTTTTCAAATTAAAATTATGAGATACGTGTATCACAGTTTTTACCAAAATCAAAATCATCCCCCAACAGAGTCAAATAGGGCTTCGAAGCTCACGTAGTCGGGCGCATGGCGCGCAGAGTTGCGCGGGGCGTGCGGGAGTATTTACCTATTAAGTAAGTAAGTAGGATTTTTCTTAGGTAGACGTCTGTAAATATGGTTTATTCCACAGATGTTCGCGTTGGCTCGTGATACGCGACATTGATATTACATATTATGTAAAAGTTTAATGTCTATAAATAGATTCCTAATTAATCATTTGATTGCTGTCCCCGGTGTCCAATCTCAAACCAAGGTATCATATTTCAGGTTTAAATGTAATTTAATTGATTTTACTATGAACGAATTTTTGCAAGTTATAAGCAAGTACATGTAAATCTATGTATGTACTATACATACATAGATTACTTATTATCCCAGAAGTAAGATCCCGTGGGCATTTTCCGAACTCCACGCGAGCGAAGCCGCGGGCATAAGCTAGTAATATTATATATATTAGTATAGATAAAAAAAACAATTTTTCAAATCGGTTCATAAATAACAGATTTGTGAGGTAACAAATAAAAATGTTGCAACCGAATTGAGAACCGCCTTCTTTTTTGAACTCAGTTAAAAATATTATTCATCTGACAAAAGATCTTTCATTTATGAATTACAATGAAATGTAATCAGACACTGAGATAAATATGTTTCGTAAGGAAATAGGCAGCCTGTGAGCAGTCTCCCAGACCGGAACGTTGCAGCAACTTAAGAATTTTTACGTAACAAGTGCTTCTAGTATATTGGTACTGTATTTCTGACGTGTAAATGGGTTCCGATATTATCAAAGATATTCAAATATTATCGAGCAATACGAGCTCGAAGCTAAATAATAACACCCGCCCGGATCGATCTTTAGGTTAAGCCGTGCTCGCCTAGATTGGTTTGTGGATGGGTGACCACTCATTACATACCGAGTTTCCTCCGTGCCTCGAAAAGCACGTTAAGCCGTTGGTCCCGGCTGTCATTTGTAAATCTTTGACAGTCGTTGCTGGTAGTCAGTGGCCCAAAAAGTCTGACAACCAGTCTTACCTAAGGGTATCGTATTACCCAGTACTAACTGGGTTGTGGAGGTCAGAGAGGCAGTCGCTCCATGTAAAATACTGGTATTCAGCTGCATCCGGTTAGACTGGAAGCCGACACTAAAATAGTTGGGAAAAGGCTAGGCAGGTGATGATGAGACAGCACAATACGAAACATTTTTTAATCCAATACTTGTTACTACTTAGTAACAAGTCGCTCTGTCTAGTGTCATACATACCCCCGCTTGTCAAGTAGCATACGTGTCAAAATCGGAAATGTTCGGGATCAAAGTTTTTGTATGAAAATATTCCCAATGTCCGTTCTATTAATCTCTTTGGCTATTATAAAATATAAATTAAAAAAAAAAGTAAAACATAAAAAAATTGGAGTCAGGATTCTATTAAAAAAAAATTATGTACTCCTTCAAAATAGTATGTGCTGAAAACAACTATTAAAATGATAATAAATATCTCTTTAACCACTATGCTCGACAAGATTTTGACACATGACACACCAGCTGAATCGGCGGGGAGATGTGAATTGTCATGAAATTCAAGAATTTTCGTGAACTTTCAGCATTCGATTTTTTAATGAAAAATATGTCGCGGAAGCTGTTTCATACTATAAGTATATGGTTAATATCTCCAATAACGTGTTGATATCAGTAAAACGGCGTCAGTCTATTTCCAGATATGTGTAAATTACGTACCGCTACACCCTTCCAAAAAATAGGTAACTTAGTTGTGCTGGAAATAATGTACATAGAAAAGTTCTCGTTTGCTAAAAAAACTCAAAAGGGCAAAATAAAGACAGTAACAAACAATCTGCGTTCTTATTTTTACCATTATTCATACATAATTTCATAAAAAACACGATCAAAGTCTTGACAAATATAACTAAAAGGTCGTAGTGCTGACCGTAAACCCAAGGTTCATCATTCGATTAAAAAGTTGGATTCAGCCTAATCGATACTCGAATTGAAATCAAGTTTGAAAAAAAGAGTTGAAACGGAATAAAAACGCTTTGGTATAATTTCAAAAAATTATTTAAATTTTAAATTAACTTTTTCAAGCTATCTGTTTACATAATTTCATTTAATCATTATTCGATGTTTTTGGTTGACTTCAAGAGAAGGAGGCTTATAAATGATAAGAAACACAGAAATGTGTAATCACAAAAAAAAAATTGCTTCTAAATAAACATTCTGATGATTATCTTTCTTTTAAAAACTTATAGATAGTCTCCTAACTTTCCGTTGAACTAGTAGCGTGGGATTTGGCAAGAAATAAAGTCTAACAGTTCAAGCAAATAAAAAATCTGGAAATGGATTGATTTTCAATTGTACATAAATACGCACGGTTGCGTTTTTTTTTTGTTTCAAAATTTAAATTAGGAATGCGCTCGCATTTCACATTTATTCTTACTTTATAAGTGTAATAATTTACTATTATCATTTATTGCGAATTTTGTTTTGAAATATCTGAAGGTTTGATATAGAATCTTGGTAAAAAAAATTGTTTGATCCGCAAAAGATATATAAATTGTTGGCAGCGTATTGTCGGTTGGGTTATTGTGTTAGATTAGGACAAACTTTTTTTCTTGTTTAGCCTATTCTTTACCACTGTTGAGCAAAAGCCTCTACCATTCCTGTCCTACTCTGTCGGTGATTTGCCTTCTCTGGCCAATCAGCCAAGAACGAGTCTAAATCGACATGCCAGCGTTTCTTGGGCCTGCCTCGGTAACGAAGACCGACAAACTTATTGTCTTTTATTTCGCAATCGGCAATTCATAGGCCGTATCCTAAAGAAAAGTTAGTTTATTCTTTGAAAGCGGTTCACTATCCTCTCTAAAAACGTCTTTTACAACTGCAAAGTTCAGGTTATCCATCATAGGCCGTGGGCCGTGTCACTTGAGTGAAGCCGTGAACAGCTATGCGACAGAACCCTCATGGCAAGAGCCCTACTCGCATTTGTAGTTTTCTTAGAAATATAATTTCATATCTAGTTTTTTGGGTTGCATCTAAACCAAGCTCATTAAGTATAAAAAATATTCACCATTAAAAGTATTAGTCGGAGAAGGTAAAAGATAAAGAAAATTGGAATGCCATGGGGAGGCCTTTGCCCTTTTGAGAAAGAACAGTATGATAAAAGAAGTATTTGTAAGTGGTGAACCCCACAATAACCAATCCATCCTAACACAATTACTCAACCAAACTAAACCCAATTTTGTAGACTAAATAAAATTCATCTTGGGAACCAAATAAATTTTTACTATGCCTAAGATATATAAGATCCTGGGCATTCTATATCCAACTGACCAACAACAATAAAAAATAAAATTAAGAAGTCATTAAAAAAAAAAAACTTATTTCGGAATTTTTAATTTTGTCGTATTCTGTACATTTCTGATACCGCATCACAATATTATGCTATTCACCGTTGAGGAGTGTCCTCATGAAAAGACAATCCTAGCTGTAGGTCAAATACGATACAAATTAGGTTTATTCATCAAAATTGAACGCGTATCTATACAAAGTTTCGTGTCTGGGCTATTAACCATTGAGGAGTTCCCTCGTGAGAAGGCGATTTTGGCTGCAGGATGAGGTCATTATAGAAATCATGAATATTCGTCAAATATGAACGCGCATACAAATTTCCGTATCCGTGCTATTAACTGTTAAGGAGTTCCCTCATGAGAAGACGATCCTGGTTGCAGGATGAAGTCATGAAAGAAATCATCTATATCTATCAAAATTAAAAGCGTATACAAAGTTGCGTGTCCGCGCTATTAACCGTTGAGGAGTTCTGTCGCGAGGAGACGATCCTGTCTGCAAGACTAGTAATGTTTGTCATAAAAATGTATTGTCACCAGAACCAAAGGCATGTGCAAAATTTCAGCTCAATCAGTATAGGGGAATCGGTTTGAAATTCAGTTGCAAGATTTGACCAATACTTCCTAACACGGGAAGTTAAATAAAAGCATATTTATGTAATAAAAAAAAATACTATAAATTATCTAGTAAAATACAATGTAATTTGAACAGCGAATGCGTTCATAACTTAAATTTTTATTTGAAAAAAAAATGGCGCGAATTTAGCCATAGATCAGTCTGTGCTGTTTGTTGTTTCGGTTTTAGTACCTATAATGTACGAAAAACTATTAAAATTACCATTATAAAGCTTAAAAAATATTATTGTATTTATTTATTGTACTTTAAGCTTAAAACAAAATTATTTTAATTTCCATCTATCGATTTCTTAAATTCCTTAATTTAATTTCTCGATTTGATCGAAATTTACAAAAAACGAATCGATTGAAATAATCGCATCCGTAAAACGCAGCAATTAAAAAAAAAATTGCCGTCTATTTCGATTACAAATTGAGGAGTGGTAATGAATATTACGAGTTATTGGTCCCGTATTAGTAAATTACGCTAAGATCTGGGCATTCTCATGTTGTTTATAATATTTGGAATGATATTTGTCATATTTGTTATCGAATCTGTTCGCGTCTGTGTGATGTAATGTGAAAAATAAAAATGTAAACAAGCACGATTGGCGCGAAAATTCGACTTTAGATATCAAAATTCATCGTTACCACTGCTTATTTAAATTGAACTATGGATTAATTCGTCACATAATTTAATGACGAGTTAATCATTCTCAACATAGTGGAGCTTGGATGTCCGAAAACCACAATTTTTATGATTTTTAGCCTCGGCCGGCACTGCCGTCAAAATGGCGATGACCGTATTTACGCACTTGGATTTTATAGGATAAACTAGCTTATGCCCGCGGCTTCGCCCGCGTGGAGTTCAGGAATTGCCCACGGGATCTTACTTCTGGGATAATAAGTAATCTATGTATGTATAGTACATACATAGATTTACATGAACTTGCTTATAACTTGCAAACATTTGTTCACAGTAATATCAATTAAATTACATTTGAACGTGAAATATGATACCTTGGTTTGAGATTGGACACCGGTGACAACAATCAAATGATTAATTAGGAATCTATTTATAGACATTAAACTTTTATAATATTTAATATCAATGTCGCGCATCACGAGCCATCTGTGGAATAAACCATATTTACAGACGTCTACCTCAGAAAAATCCTACCTGCTTACTTAATAGTTTACGCCCCGCGCAACACTACGCGCCATGTGACCGTCTACGTGAGCTTCGAAGCCCTATTTGACTCTGTTGGGGGATGATTTTGATTTTGGAAAAAACTGTGATACAGGTATCTTATAATTTTAATTTGAAAAGTATGTATACAAATTTTCAAGTCAGTCGACTCAGAGAATAAAAAGTTTCACAGAATATTCAACACCCCATTTTACCCTCTTAGGGGTGGAATTTAAAAAAAAAACTGTTTCTTAGTGGAAACTTACTCTTCATAAAGAATGCACCCTCCAAATTTCATGTCTCTAGAACCAGACGATTGGGCTGTGCGTTGATATATCAGTCAGCCAGTCAAGATATTGAATTTTTAAATTGGGGGATGATTTTGGAAAAACTGTTATACACGTATCTCATAATTTTATTTGAAGAGTATGTACACAAATTTTCAAGTCGATCGACTGAGAGAATAAAAAGTTTCATAGAAAATTCAACACCCCATTTCACCCTCTTAGGGGTGGAATTTCGAAAAACCCTTTCTTAGTGGATACCTACTCTTCACAAAGAATACACCCTCCAAATTTCATGTCTCTAGAACCAGCGGATTGGGCTTTGCGTTGATATATCAGTCAGCCAATCACGACATTGAATTTTTAAATTGGGGGATGATTTTGGAAAAACTGTGATACACGTATCTCATAATTTTATCTGAATAGTATGTACACAAATTGTCAAGTCAATCGACTGCGAGAATAAAAAGTTGCACAGAAATATTCAACACCCCATTTCACCCTCTTAGGGGTGGAATTTCGAAAAACCCTTTCTTAGTAAATACCTACTCTTTACAAAGAATACACCCTCCAAATTTCATGTCTCTAGAACCAGCGGATTGGGCTGTGCGTTGATATATCAGTCAGCCAATCAAGACATTAAATTTTTAAATTGGGGGATGATTTTGGAAAAACTGTGATATACGTATCTCATAATTTTATCTGAAAAGTATGTACACAAATTTTCAAGTCAATCGACTGCGAGAATAAAAAGTTTCATAGAAAATTCAACACCCCATTTCACCCTCTTAGGGGTGGAATTTCGAAAAACCCTTTCTTAGTGGATACCTACTCTTCACAAAGAATACACCCTCCAAATTTCATGTCTCTAGAACCAGCGGATTGGGCTTTGCGTTGATATATCAGTCAGCCAATCACGACATTGAATTTTTAAATTGGGGGATGATTTTGGAAAAACTGTGATACACGTATCTCATAATTTTATCTGAATAGTATGTACACAAATTGTCAAGTCAATCGACTGCGAGAATAAAAAGTTTCATAGAAAATTCAACACCTCATTTCACCCTCTTAGGGGTGGAATTTCGAAAAATCCTTTCTTAGTGGATACCTACCCTTCACAAAGAATACACCCTCCAAATTTCATGTCTCTAGGACCAGCGGTTTGGGCTGTGCGTTGATATCTCAGTCAGTCAGTCAGTCAGTCAGGACTTTGAATTTTATATGTATAGATTAAGAAACTTGCGCGCTAAATACTGAAGTTTTAATGGCGATGTCATATGAACTTTTTATCCAACTCTCTTAATTAACGCACACTCATAGTATTTAATAATCAGAATATTAAATATTTACATAAATAATGAGGATGACGGATGACTTAAACGCAGACCCCTTCGGGGGTATCTACCAAGCCGGCGGAGGTTTATGTGTCAGACCCCCGAAGGGGTACGTACCGAACTTTATGGTTAAGCTCGTTCCTCTATTACACCGACCTGAGACGCTACGTTAGTGATCAGTTAATGAAGACTGTTGCCATTTAAGGTGAACGCGCCATAGCAACCCGCGATACTAATTTTTTTTTTACGTTTTTTGCAATTTGCAAGTCAATGTCAGATTGTATGTTGATGCAAATATGATTCGCGCAAGAAACACGTATGTAGTTACAAAATTATCATCATTAAAATCATCAATACAACCCTCGTCAGTTCATTTATTTTTTATTTTTTTTGTTCTTATATTTTTACTATAGTACAACTTGAACTATTAGTATTTCATACATAATGTTCCAGTATTTTATGTTGTTATTTCAATTTCATATTTTATTTTAAATGTCAAACTTCAAATAATTAATTTTTAGTACTTGTTTACCTACTTCCAATTTTATCTCTATAATCTTGACTTAAATTGCTATAAATAAATGTTATATCTAAGCCGGAGAGCTGATCTGTACCTCAGAACCTTCCTACTTCAGACACCTTTCTCTATATAAGATTGTGCATAAAATATACCAGCGCCTGTAATTTCTGATGTCGAGATAAATAAAGATTTATAATTATGATTATGATGATTATGATTTAACCCCATTGAATGACGTTCTCATAGAATATTTATACATCACAGACTCCACGACAATTTCTCAACAAAAACGAAAAAATAAACAAAACATTTAAAGTAAGTGCTCGTTCTGCTTATTAAACTTGACCGAATATCTTATACGAGCCGGTGTGTAATCGTGACGCGATCTGCGCTTATTGTCTTTGTGGGGTAGTCCAAGTGTTAAGCGATTTATTGTTAGAGTAAAAAAAAGATTTGAAGAACTGTTAGACAAAAACACGACATAGCGATTGAGTCAATGACTACCCAGATAAAAATTTAAATTTGAAAAACCCCCAACGAAAAAATAAAAGATGGGAGATAAATACCCACTTTCATCCCCCATATCTAGTAAATGGCTGCACCGATTTTGATAAAACATGTCTAATTTTATATACACATCATGCGCTTGCATTTGATACCCCACTTGGGTATATTTGAAAGTATTCGATTTTTCATACACACTTTCATCCCCCATATCTAGTAAACGGCTTCACCGATTTTGATTAAACGCATTTAAGAACCATTGCCAAGAAACTAGCTTTCAACTAAAAAAACTACATCCAAATCGGTTCACTCGTTTAAGAGCTACGGTGCCAGAGACAGACACACGCACACACATTGCGGTCAAACTTATAACAACCCTATTTTTGCGTCGGTGGTTAAAAAGAGATCTTCGGAGAAAAAAGATTAAGAGACTTGTTAAGATACGATGAAGCCTAATGATCCGAAGTTGCGATTTTTTTTTATTATTATAAGGCCAGAAGAAAAACAAGAGGAGATATGAAGAACTTCGGCGAACTTTTGGCAAAGAAGGACGAGCATACTTCGCTGCCGACTGGAGCAAATTTTGCACGTTATTTTGCTGCAAATCAGCCAACATTCAACAGCTCACTGTTTGCCTAATGAGGACGTAGTCCTAAAATCCATTCATTAGGTACATCAAACTAAGTAACCCTGTGCAAAAATTATTGCTAGGAAACGACTGTTTTTTTTTGCGTGAAAAATCACGTTTTAGGGTTCACTGTAGGACCCTCAAAACATTGTGCGGATGGATGCTTTGGATATAGTTAACGGGTCATGGAGGTAATTCAACGTTATTACCTTAAAAATTAGAATATTTTAAAAAAGCCTGTGAAAAATTTGTAACTTTGACCTCCAATATCTCCGTAACTAGAAGGTTCCAGGTAGGTATATTCCAGAAACGAAAAAATGCAATGACAGGGAGAACAAGTGCCTTTCGGCTTAAACTGTCTGGTCTCTTAACATCGTCGTGTATCAAGACATTGGGTTATAAAACAGTTTACACCCAACAGACAGAAAACCTCAATAACACGGTTTGACGGTTGATGGAAATAGGCTCACCCACAATTATATGGGACTTAAACAACTGGCGAAATTTGGTGTACTATAATATTAGGTACACCTCTGCCTAATCCTTTAGGGATTTCAGGCGTAATGTTATGATAATGTTGAAAAATATATGATCGTTTTATAGCCAAACGCGTTTCACTTGTGCCACCCGCGAAACGGCTCACATTCCCGCGAAGGTCGTGCGCGAAAGAGACGGAAAATTAGAAAGTGTTATTGGAGCGAGACGGCAACAACAAGACACTTCGCGGTTGGAGTAATTGAATTATTGTGTGTTTATTAATTAATTCGCTTTCTTTATTGGTTTTTTTGTAGAATATTTAAATTAAGAACCATAATTTATAATTTTTGTTTTTTTTTAGACTTTCGTGGCGAACTGGCTACAGCGTTATCGATCAGTTCTTGTTTGCCATAGAATACGTGATATTGGAATTCTTTTCAAAAAGATAGATGCTTAGAAGGTTTGCCCATGCTGAGAGGATGAGTGCGACAAACAAAATGTATTTAATAGGCAGATATGAGTGGCAACACCGAGAGGGACAAAAAGGAAAAAACTGACCTTTTTGGTGAAGTTCTTTAGAAAAGTTAGGTGCGCTGGCCTGCGTAGGTAGTACTCGCAACCGACGTCCGTGTATGACCAGATATATGAATGTGGACGATGCGAAAGGAGTATGTAAGGATCGCAACAGGTGACCTGCTGTGGTTTCCGCCTACCCCCATGTGAAAAAAAGAAGAAAGAAAGAAAGAAAACATATTTATTTGGCAGATGCCACAAGTGCACACAACAAACAAATAAAAAACTTAAATCTACACAATATAAAACGTAAATTAAACAGAAAAAAGAGACAATATTGTGTGCTTCACGGCAGCGCCATATAGGCCCAGTTCAGCAAACTGCCGAGCAGCTAGTGAAAAAAGCATGAGAGTATATATTATGTTCAACTGAACGCGAAGCCACGAGCAAAAGCTAGTAATTTATGTAAGTCTGAAATCGCCAACCCGTCTTGAGCAAGCGTGGTGATCAATGCTCGTGCAGCAGTGGGTATTATTATCGTGGGTAATTGTGAGATTTTTATGATCCTTGCATCAGAATGTCAGAATAAACATCGAGATGACAACGACTCGTCAAAGTAACACACACATGATGTGTTCTTGATGTAAACTGTTTATTCTGTTGCCTTGTCGTATTTAACGATATATAACGTATTTAGGGGCCGTTGAAAAATCAAGGGCTCGTCTCTTATACTCCGTGACTTTTTCTTCGTCTTACAAAGGTGGTCCACTCAATGTACCCGACATGAAATAGCTCTAGCCGCGATTTTTTTTTGTTCCCTACCATAACAGGTACAAAGAAAAATAAATAATACATTAGAATAAAATTATGAAAAATCCTGTTATTGATGTTTACGTGTCAAACGGGATAACATAGCTACCCAGCGCTCGAGTAGAGTAGATCATCGCTCGCAATAGGGTGTTTTAACTACGTCATGCGTCATAATATTGAATAATATTTTTATTTTTAAAATCTCATAAATACCATTTTTTTTAATGAATGTGTAGTAGTCCTTGGATACATGAAGTGGGCTGCCGTTGTAAGACGACTAAAATCAACTAAAACGTCACAGTGTATATTGTCATTACCAGTGATCGGAGCAGGTAGAGCTATTTTGATTCAATGACCGCAAACGTTGATGTTAATATGGACATTCTCGGAATCCCGGGATTTGAAATATATATTATTAAACTAGCTTATGCCCGCGGCTTCGCCCGCGTGGAATTCGGGAATTGCCCACGGGATCTTACTTCTGGGATAATAAGTAATCTATGTATGTATAGTACATACATAGATTTACATGTACTTGCTTATAACTTGCAAACATTTGTTCACAGTAATATCAATTAAATTACATTTGAACGTGAAATATGATACCTTGGTTTGAGATTGGACACCGGTGACAACAATCAAATGATTAATTAGGAATCTATTTATAGACATTAAACTTTTATAATATTTAATATCAATGTCGCGTATCACGAGCCATCTGTGGAATAAACCATATTTACAGACGTCTACCTCAGAAAAATCCTACCTGCTTACTTAATAGTTTACGCCCCGCGCAACACTACGCGCCATGCGACCGTCTACATGAGCTTCGAAGCCCTATTTGACTCTGTTGAGGGATGATTTTGATTTTGGAAAAAACTGTGATACAGGTATCTTATAATTTTAATTTGAAAAGTACGTATACAAATTTTCAAGTCAGTCGACTCAGAGAATAAAAAGTTTCACAGAATATTCAACACCCCATTTCACCCTCTTAGGGCTGGAATTTAAAAAAAAAAACTGTTTCTTAGTGGATACTTACTCTTCATAAAGAATGCACCCTCCAAATTTCATGTCTCTAGAACCAGACGATTGGGCTGTGCATTGATATATCAGTCAGCCAGTCAAGATATTGAATTTTTAAATGGGGGGATGATTTTGGAAAAACTGTTATACACGTATCTCATAATTTTATTTGAAGAGTATGTACACAAATTGTCAAGTCGATCGACTGAGAGAATATAAAGTTTCATAGAAAATTCAACACCCCATTTCACCCTCTTAGGGGTGGAATTTCGAAAAACCCTTTCTTAGTGGATACCTACCCTTCACAAAAAATACACCCTCCAAATTTCATGTCTGTAGGACCAGTGGTTTGGGCTGTGCGTTGATATCTCAGTCAGCCAATCACGACATTGAATTTTTAAATTGGGGGATGATTTTGGAAAAACTGTGATACACGTATCTCATAATTTTATCTGAATAGTATGTACACAAATTGTCAAGTCAATCGACTGCGAGAATAAAGGGTGCATTCTTTATGAAGAGTAAGTATCCACTAAGAAACAGTTTTTTTTAAAATTCCACCCCTAAGAGGGTGAAATGGGGTGTTGAATATTCTGTGAAACTTTTTATTCTCTGAGTCGACTGACTTGAAAATTTGTATACGTACTTTTCAAATTAAAATTATAAGATACCTGTATCACAGTTTTTTCCAAAATCAAAATCATCCCTCAACAGAGTCAAATAGGGCTTCGAAGCTCATGTAGACGGTCGCATGGCGCGTAGTGTTGCGCGGGGCGTAAACTATTAAGTAAGCAGGTAGGATTTTTCTGAGGTAGACGTCTGTAAATATGGTTTATTCCACAGATGGCTCGTGATACGCGACATTGATATTAAATATTATAAAAGTTTAATGTCTATAAATAGATTCCTAATTAATCATTTGATTGTTGTCACCGGTGTCCAATCTCAAACCAAGGTATCATATTTCACGTTCAAATGTAATTTAATTGATATTACTGTGAACAAATGTTTGCAAGTTATAAGCAAGTACATGTAAATCTATGTATGTACTATACATACATAGATTACTTATTATCCCAGAAGTAAGATCCCGTGGGCAATTCCCGAACTCCACGCGGGCGAAGCCGCGGGCATAAGCTAGTTATATATAAAAAGACAACGTAGCGCAAGTACAAAAGATAGCTCTACCCACGCCAATCACTGGTCATTATTTCCCAGAACTTCATCCTCATAGCGAACTACAGTATGGTGTCATAATACAGTGTTTTTTTCAAATCAACGGCTTCTATTCCTGGCTAGGGATATTAATTTTTCAAAAAGAGGAGCTCGTGGCTAAATAATAACAGCCGCTCGGGTCGATCTTTAGGTTAAGCCGTGCTTGCCTAGGTTGATCCGTGGATGGGTGACCACCCATTACATACCGAGTTTCCTCCGTGCCTCGAAAACCACGTTAAGCCGTTGGTCCCGGCTGTCATTTGTAGATCTTTGATAGTGGTTAGGTAGTCAGTGGCCCAAAAAGTCTGACAACCAGTCTTACCAAGGGGTATCGTATTACCTAGTACTAACTGGGTTGTGGAGGTCCGATAGGCAGTCGCTCCATGTAAAATACTGGTATTCAGCTGCATCCGGTTAGACTGGAAGCCGACCCCAACATAGTTGGGAAAAGGCTAGGCAGATGATGATATTAATTTTTCAAAAATACAAAGCTGCAGTTTTATTTTCATCAACATCGAGCCCGAGACTCCTTTGAGTATATTTCGATATTCGTCAAAGTTTCGGTTTCCGTCAGCCACGCCCACTTGAAAAATTACCCTGTATACGCCATAGTAACGTTTCTAATAGCTCCTATGCTCCCAAAATTACGAAATCGAAATAACGTTCATTCTTTGACAGCTCCTCTGAAGATTTCGCTTTCAGATGTCAGTTTGTGATTGATTTATTATTACTTATAAGCTTTTCCTTGCTCTGACGCCTTTTCAATTTAATCAGTTGTTGATGAAATTATTTGATCGGCTGTCGTTGTTTCGTTCAATCTTTTATCAGCTACATGAGTTTTGACAGCAGATTTGTCAATCGTTTTCCATTATTCCAATTGAGATCAGAAGGCCGCCTCTTTAGCAGTAGCGAAGAGCCAATTTTTGTTAGAGGTAAGCCGGAGTACATATCTTTAATGTGATTATTTTATTTGTCTATAGAATACTGACTGTGCCATTCTTCAAAGGGAAGCCGATAAGAATCGAGTTGTATGGAACCTTCGCCACTGCTCTTTAGTCTGGTGGCCGTAAGCTGAGCATGGGGTTTTGAGTTCGATTCTGAAGTCGGGCAAAGTGTAATTGGGTTTTTTTTTCATATTGGGTACCAGCCACGGAGTCTGAAATTGTGCCTGGTTGTGGACAAACTCGCCCGCTGTTACATGGGAATTAAACGGTCTGACCTCCACAACTCAGTTGAAACTGGGTAATACGATACCCCTTGGTAAGTCTGGTTTTCAAACTTTCGGATCACTAACTACGTATAGGGACTGTCAAAGATCTACAATTGACAGAACTGAGGCCATTATAAGTAATTATTTTTTTGAAGATTGAGCAAATGTTGCTTTTCTTTTACCAGCCAACGTGGCAATGCTGCCAGTCTTTTGGGCACTTTCCTCGTTTGACAGCGATGCGGACGAATTTTTGACGCTGACTTTTCAGCTTTTGATACTTGTTCATTTTTTTTTTATTGTTTCAGGTTTGTTATAGTTAGTAAATATTTATAGAACAAAAAAATGTCGCAGTGACGGGGAGAATAAGTTCCTTTCAGCTTCGATTAGGGTAAATTTTCCTCATTTCGGGTTTTACACCCATTATAAAGGTATTATTATAGCTAATTGTGTAATAAAAAAATGATGAACAATAAATTAATTACCTAATTACAGAAACAAGCTGTTAGTTGAGGTTTTCCTCTTAGCGGTAACGGGACAAAGAAAAAAATACGAGTCAATACGTCAAGACATAATGACTTATTAATTATGTAGACTATTGCGGTATACTGATATGCCTTAATTCTTTATTTTTCCTTTTAATTTTGAAGACTATACCAATGTGTGTAAGAATCCTACTAAAATTATTAATGCGAAAGTTTGTGAGGATGGATGTTTGTTACTCTTTCACGCAAAAACTACAGAATGGATTTAGATGAGTTGAGTAGGTAGCTTATAGTACTCAAACTGCCAGACAAGCGTTAAAACCAAAGGAAAAAAACAATAAACAAAAACACACATGGTCCTCACATTCACAATAATCAAATAAAATTAATAATACTTTACAAAATAAATGTCAATAAAAATCATTAAATGTCATTAACTAAGTAGAGCAGTCATTGGGCCGATAGTCGTGTCTGCCAATGGTTTAATTGCCAAGAGCCTCGACCAACACCTGAGGAGGCTCGCGCTTGGCAGCTGGATCAAGGGCTTGATTCAGAAAGCGGTACTCCTAGACACGGCGCGTATTGTTAGGAGGTTCCTCTCTCAAGAACCCTGACCACCGGCGGCTCGGACCCTGTTCCCAGTGCTGGTGGCCTACTATTTTTTATATTTTTAAATGTTTTTTTTACAGTACTTTGTATAGAATATTTAAAAAAGTAAAAAATATATATGAAAATAAATAAAGGAAATAATATAATAAAAAAAAATTAAAAATAAAATATTCTGAGTCCATTTTAGTATACCGAAAGAATGAATAAAGGAAAAAAAATACTTGGTACAGTAATAGTCTTTAAAATAATGCTTTGATTTACATGGCTGGCCATGGACTGGCTTACAAATATTTTAAAGAAATCAGGTTACTTAAATAATGTGGAGTCGAAAATAAGAGCACAACAATATTCTTATTATTTTCTATTCTTATTCTAACAAATTGAAATAAAACACTATTAATTTACCTCAGTCATCTTCAAACAATTGACAAATTAATAAGGAACGCAGTTTTAAATTCATACAATGACATATTTTATACATCTATGGCCGCAGGCGCAGGTTGGACATCACCAGAGTCACGAGTAACTCTTTCTTGCATATTGATATCGTGATCCGTGTCCCTTGCTGGTAACAGCCGACGATTACATTTATTTATATATAATTCGTACCACAACTCTCGATTACTCTTTACGACAACCAGATGAACGTTCAATAGGAATGGGTTTATGTTATATGTTAATACCTGTAAAGCATGTATGAGTTTATTAGAGTGAATCTTTGGATCAATGAAAAGACCGAAACTCATATTAAGCATCAGTTTTCTTTTGTTTTCGTCATCCATTAACGAAATAACATGAAAAGACAACAATAAGACGTCACTCAATATAAATATCAAAGTGGCGATGTACAAGTGACGCCATTTGCTCATAGCCGTATGCGCGCTCGCGTTCGAACTACGCCAGAGTGAGTATACAATTCGTAAGTAAAGCAAGCAATTTAGTGTCACAGTTGAAACAAAAATAATAAATCCTACATCGCCAGGATTTACATCATATTCAAAAAAATAACCAGAAGTAACAAAAAAATGAATGAGCGTTATTATTATAGACGCACCCCAACCAAAGAGGCTACTTTTTACATATTTCCATCGGATATGAACATTAAAAACTTTAACAATGTCTAAGTAAAACATGTGACATATCACTATTAACCAGTGGTGCTTGGCCGTTGCTAAGTACATTAATAAATAATTAGTAATAATGTTAAACCAACATCCTCTTAGTATATTGAGTGAGCTTTTATGATAAAATGCAATTTTTTCTGAATAGATATTTGTAATCTGCATCATCGAAGAGACGAAGAAGTTTGCTAAAATTGCGTTGAGGCACACGAAATTTCTGTAATGTCGAAATTGTTTTAGCACGTACCATGATATCAGTCCATAGATCAGCGTAGCTAGGGTCAGCGCCAACATGATGTAGTGTGTTGAAAACTCTAATTCTTCGTATAATCGTCGAGTGTAAGACATCTCTTCTATCCATTCCAAAGTTTTGAATAGTGTGTCAATGTCTTCGTCATTAGGTACAGCACACGTAAAATGATTATGGTATTTTGGTACCGTTCGTGAAGTATTGATCGTTGACATGGTTTTCATTTTTAATTAAATGATGTGTTCCAAAACTGAACGTTGTAACAATAGTTAAAACCAAACGCAACTAAACCAATGAAAGGCAATTTTGTTGTATTACGAACTTTATTTTTCCTGTTTGTTACAAATATTATCTTTGTTAGTCAACAGAATTTGAATCGTGTTTGCAACACGGATGATGATTATATAACGTTGGGAATTATAAAAAGCTAAATAGAATATTAAACAAATAGTATGTTTTCCCAGATTAAAGTAATTCATATCTATACTAATATTATAAAGCTGAAGAGTTTGTTTGGTTGAAAGCGCTAATCTAAGGAACTACTGGTTCGAATTGAATAAATCTTTTAGTGTTGGATTGCCTATTTATTGAGAAAGGCTATTAATAGGTTATATAACATCACGCTACGACCAAGAGGAGCGGGGTAGCAATGAAAAATGTTGCAAAAACGGGTAAAATTATATTTTTAATAATTTTACGCGGACGAAGGTCGCGGGGAACAGCTAGTTTTATTATACTCCTAGATGGTCTTGTTGTTGCAAGTGCGACTGAGCTTGAGGTCCTGGTCGATTCCAGGTCGGGCAAAATGATATTGGATTTTTCCATCCGGAATGTAAACTATTGAATACAACGTGATTTTTTTATCTCAATAAAAATCATTCACAATAAAAAATTAATAAAAAAAATACTTGGTACAATAACAGTCTTTAAAATAATGCTTTGATTTACATGGCTGGCCATGGACTGGCTTTCAAATATTTTAAAGAAATCAGGTTACTTAAATAATGTGGAGTCGAAAATAAGAGCACAACAATATTCTTATAATTTTCTATTCTTATTCTAACGTATTGAAATATATATATATTATACATCTATGGCCGCAGGCGCAGGTTGGACATCACCAGAGTCACGAGTAACTCTTTCTTGCATATTGATATCGTGATCCGTGTCCCTTGCTGGTAACAGCCGACGATTACATTTATTTATATATAGTTCGTACCACAACTCTCGATTACTCTTTACGACAACCAGATAAACGTTCAATAGGAATGGGTTTATGTTATATGTTAAGACCTGTAGAGTATATATGACTTTGTTACCATTAGAATAATCTGAATCTGAATAATTAGTAAAAATTGCCTTGTCACGAAGTTTGGCTTTGTTTTCGTCATCCATTAACGAAATAACATGAAAAGACAACAATAACACGTCACTCAATATAAATATCAAAGTGGCGATGTACAAGCGACGCCATTTGCTCATAGCCGTATGCGCGCTCGCGTTCGAACTACGCCAGAGTGAGTATACAATTCGTAAGTAAAGCAAGCAATTTAGTGTCACAGTTGAAACAAAAATAATAAATCCTACATCACCAGGATTTACATCATATTCAAAAAAATAACCAGAAGTAACAAAAAAATGAATGAGCGTTATTATTATAGACGCACCCCAACCAAAGAGGCTACTTTTTACATATTTCCATCGGATATGAACATTAAAAACTTTAACAATGTCTAAGTAAAACATGTGACATATCACTATTAACCAGTGGTGCTTGGCCGTTGCTAAGTACATTAATAGATAATTAGTAATAATGGTAAACCAACATCCTCTTAGTATATTGAGTGAGCTTTTATGATAAAATGCAATTTTTTCTGAATAGATATTTGTAATCTGCATCATCGAAGAGACGAAGAAGTTTGCTAAAATTGCGTTGAGGCACACGAAATTTCTGTAATGTCGAAATTTTTTTAGCACGTACCATGATATCAGTCCATAGATCAGCGTAGCTAGGGTCAGCGCCAACATGATGTAGTGTGTTGAAAACTCTAATTCTTCGTATAATCGTCGAGTGTAAGACATCTCTTCTATCCATTCCAAAGTTTTGAATAGTGTGTCAATGTCTTCGTCATTAGGTACAGCACACGTAAAATGATTATGGTATTTTGGTACCGTTCGTGAAGTATTGATCGTTGACATGGTTTTCATTTTTAATTAAATGATGTGTTCCAAAACTGGACGTTGTAACAATAGTTAAAACCAAACGCAACTAAACGAATGAAAGGCAATTTTGTTGTATTACGTTTTACGAACTTTATTTTTCCTGTTTGTTACAAATATTATCTTTGTTAGTCAACAGAATTTGAATCGTGTTTGCAACACGGATGATGACTTATATAACGTTGGGAATTATAAAAAGCTAAATAGACAAACAAATAGTATGTTTTCCCAGATTAAAGTAATTCATATCTATACTAATATTATAAAGCTGAAGAGTTTGTTTGGTTGAAAGCGCTAATCTAAGGAACTACTGGTTCGAATTGAATAAATCTTTTAGTGTTGGATTGCCTATTTATTGAGAAAGGCTATTAATAGGTTATATAACATCACGCTACGACCAAGAGGAGCGGGGCAGCAATGAAAAATGTTGCAAAAACGGGTAAAATTATATTTTTAATAATTTTACGCGGACGAAGGTCGCGGGGAACAGCTAGTTTTATTATACTCCTAGATGGTCTTGTTGTTGCAAGTGCGACTGAGCTTGAGGTCCTGGTCGATTCCAGGTCGGGCAAAATTATATTGGATTTTTCCATCCGGAATGTAAACTATTGAATACAACGTGATTTTTTATATCAATAAAAATCATTAAATGTCATTCACAATAAAAAATTAATAAAAAAAATACTTGGTACAATAACAGTCTTTAAAATAATGCTTTGATTTACATGGCTGGCCATGGACTGGCTTACAAATATTTTAAAGAAATCAGGTTACTTAAATAATGTGGAGTCGAAAATAAGAGCACAACAATATTCTTATAATTTTCTATTCTTATTCTAACGTATTGAAATATATATATATTATACATCTATGGCCGCAGGCGCAGGTTGGACATCACCAGAGTCACGAGTAACTCTTTCTTGCATATTGATATCGTGATCCGTGTCCCTTGCTGGTAACAGCCGACGATTACATTTATTTATATATAGTTCGTACCACAACTCTCGATTACTCTTTACGACAACCAGATAAACGTTCAATAGGAATGGGTTTATGTTATATGTTAAGACCTGTAGAGCATATATGACTTTGTTACCATTAGTATAATCTGAATCTGAATAATTAGTAAAAATTGCCTTGTCACGAAGTTTGGCTTTGTTTTCGTCATCCATTAACGAAATAACATGAAAAGACAACAATAACACGTCACTCAATATAAATATCAAAGTGGCGATGTACAAGCGACGCCATTTGCTCATAGCCGTATGCGCGCTCGCGTTCGAACTACGCCAGAGTGAGTATACAATTCGTAAGTAAAGCAAGCAATTTAGTGTCACAGTTGAAACAAAAATAATAAATCCTACATCACCAGGATTTACATCGGTGTCAAAAAAAAAATAATAAGTAACAAAACCATGAATAAGCGTTATTATTATAGACGCACCCCAACCAAAGAGGCTACTTTTTACATATTTCCATCGGATATGAACATTAAAAACTTTAACAATGTCTAAGTAAAACATGTGACATATCACTATTAACCAGTGGTGCTTGGCCGTTGCTAAGTACATTAATAGATATATAGAAATTATGGTAAACCAACAGTCACTCATAGCAATAAGTGGGCCTTCATATTCAGCGTCATATATATAAGAAAATCCAATTCCACGTCGATCGGAATGTGTAATGTGCATCATTGAAGAGACGAAGAAGTTTGCTAAAATTGCGTTGAGGCACACGAAATTTCTGTAATGTCGAAATTGTTTTAGCACGTACCATGACATCAGTCCATAGATCAGCGTAGCTAGGGTCAGCGCCAACATGATGTAGTGTGTTGAAAACTCTAGATCTTCGTATAATACTCGAGCGTAAGACATCTTGGCTATCCAGTAATTAGTTTTGTACAGCATTTTTAAGTTAAAGATACTTACAGTACACGTAAAATGATTATGGTATCTTGGCCCTGTTCGTGAAGTATTAAACGTTGGCATCATTTTTAATTAAATGATGTTTTCCGAAACTAGACGATGTAACAATAGATGAAATGAAACCCAACTAAACTAATGAAAGACAATTTTGTTGTATTACGAACTTTATTTTTCCTGTTTGTTACAAATATTATCTTTGTTAGTCAACCGAATTTGCGTCGTGCATGTTTGCAATACGGATGATGACTAATTATGGGATGAATTATTGACGAATTATGATGATGAATTATTAAATTGGAATTATAAACAGGTAAATAGAATATTAAACAAATAATATGTTTTCCCAGATTAAATTAGTAATTCATATGTTTGCGCTGGTTTTTTGCTAATAGTTCAATCAAATAGAAATTGGCACGGTTCAAAGATGGCGGAGTGAGTAGCGTACCGATATGGAACACAAGGAAAAACGAGCAGTACGCTTATAAGGAAGGGTTGCACATACCTCGATTCCCCGGAGCAGCTTCCTGGAGCGTGGCACATAACACGGAGACAAACGAAAACGAGAAGATCACACCAATTTCACCACTTTTTGTAAATATATCGAGAGCTTGTGTTACCGCGGTGGTAGGTCAGAAACTAATGTCTTTGTCTATGTATCCGCGCAACCATCATATTTGATTATACTCCTCGATGGTCTAGTTGTTGCAAGCGCGACTTCTGAGCATGAGGTCCTGTTCGATTCCAGGTCGCGCAAAGTGATATTGGGTTTTTCCATCAGGAATGTAAACTATTGAATACAACGTGATTTTTTTTTATTCCATAACTCTATGGATATATTCTTTAAGTAAAAATAATACAAAAAGTCCTAGAATATGTGGTCCAAAAATGCATAGTTTTGAAGGTATCATCAATCGTAATTAATCCACGTTTGATTGATAAATAAAAGTAATTCGTTTTCATGCAAACTGATCCAAAAAAAATGTGACGTTGACATATTTCACGTAAAGGTGTTTTACATTTACATTAATAATCGTGACTGTCGAATTATTTTGTATGAAAAAAGAAAACAAAAAAAATATATTGAAAAACAATTCAAAATTATGACAGTTAATTCGTTCGATATGGTCTCATTGATACCCTAGCTAGAGTTATGGGATTTAAAAAAAAAACCTTGTATACATAAAAAAAATAAGCATAGCTCACCGAAATGACATACAGACAGACAGCGAAATCTTTTAAATAGAGCTTCTGTAACACCCTTTGGACACAGAACCCTGAAAACTTTATAATCACACCTCTTCATCAGGTACGAAAATCCCCGCAGCAAAAAAAAAAAGAAAAAGAGTTTTTCTTCCAAAAAGTTTTCGTTCAAAGTTTTTAAGCTAAAGTTCTTATCATTTGTGGCCTGCTCGCCCGAAAGATTGTACATCCCTCCAAGTTATAGCAATTGCTGAAAGTTTTTAGCTTTATCTTTGAAGACGGTAATGGTTGGAACTCTTTTTTTTTTTTAGGATTGGGAAATCATCAAATAACTCCTCCCGCTCTGGGCGGAGTGGAAGGGAGTGTCAGACTTTTACTGACTAAAACCCATCCATGTTCCTTCTTTGCCCTTTGTGTTCCAGGGCCGCGGTATCTCTTTCGAACAGTCCCGCAGCCCCGGCAGGCAGTGGTTGGAACTCTTTAGGCTTGTTTTCCATAGTAGCTCTTTTTTCAGCTTTTAGTAAGTGTTGGCTGGTTTGTCAATGTTTTAGCGGCTCTACTCGCGTTATGCTCGTTTTACAACTAACAGTCGGGGATAATGTAGCTTCCCATGAGTGAAAAAAAAATTGAAATCAGTTCCGAAGATCCCCCTTTGATCTAAACCACTTTGTAATGTAGCGGCACTACAAAAAGTACTATAGCAAAATGGTACAAAAAGTAATACAGCGTCATCATAGATGGCGCTGTTGTACTTTGAGGGTTCCGTAAGTTAATTATCTAAATTCCGTAAGTTGTTTTAAATCTGAGTAATCATTTTATTTCAGATATCATTTTACATCCATATAAGTTGTTAGTAAACATGAACTTGAAAAACTATGTTAGTAAAACATTTAGGTTTGACAGACAATGCATAAACGTGCATGGCATAACGGGCATGTTTGTGGTCACTAAATAGGTTTTCCTGTAATCTATAGGCAAAGAACTATTTTTCGTATTTTTTTCAAAAAATTTGGCCCTTTTGGTTTCGGAGTTAAGAGGGGGGGGGGGGAAGGTCAATTTTCGCCTATAATCTTAAATAAATTCAAAACTATTTATTTTATCTTTTGTGATGCTCACATTGAGCACTTTTATTTGATATTTAACACGATATAGTTTGCATTTTTTTTTTCATTTTCTAATATTCCGTATTTGTACTTTGACATATGTGTACCAAACAACTCAATCAGTCCGGTAGTTTCAGACAGACACGCAAGTGACAGACACACGAGTGAGCCTTAAGGTTCCGTTTTTTCCTTTAGAGTTACGCAACCCTAAAAATGTTAAAATAATCCTGTTATTAACTTCCAGACGTGTCACCGTACCTACTTCGAAGCTTTTCACAATAATCTTCTCATCCGCCATACTTGGTTCAAAGATTTTCATCGGTCATACTTCTATAAAAGTTTTCATAAAAATTTTCTCCGACAACCCCGTCCGGTATGATCATCGCAATGATCCGCACAAAGTTTTTAATTCAGAGTTTTTCCACCTAAAACTCTTATCGGGTGGCTTCGTAATACCGTTAAGTTTGGTCCTGTCTTAATCCTTGAGTTTGGGTGTGGTTATAGTTACAGCGAAGATCTTCATTCATGAATCTTTAGCTTTATTAATGGTCTGATCAGAACAGTTGATGATACTACATGAGATTTAAAAAATTTTGGAGATTTGTGGATACTGGACACATAGGGTTCTGTCCATCCCTTCGGGAATTACAGGCATCATGTTCATTCAAAGTCAGTTAAAAGAGAAGAACACTGAAGACCCTCTGAGCTTGAAATGGATTTTCTTCATCAGTGTTGCATGGTGCAACTTAGTATACAATTTCAGTGTCTGGGTGCTGAACCTTAAAATACCTGTTATTGTTAGGCTATACAGGGTGTAAAAGGACCCTTCACGAAGCCGTCAACCAAGCATTCTGTAAATCAAACTAAGTAACCTTACGCAAAAATTTTTGCTGGGAAACGATTTTTTTTTTGGGTGAAAAATCACGTTTTACGGTAAAACTAAAAGTAACGCACTCAAAAAATTGAGCTGATGGATGGATTGAATAGTACGGTGGTCGCGGAGGTGTTTAAAGTAAAAATCTTACCTTAAAAACATGTAAGTATTTAAAAAAAAAGTTGGAACTTTGACCCCCAATATCTCCGTAACTAGACGGTTCCCAGGTATGGTGTAAAACAAAAAAAATATGGTATTGACGTGGAAAATAAGTACCTTTCGGCTTCGTTAAGGGTATTTTTACACCCTTTATAATCACATTGTTGGGCAAAGGCCTCTCCCTTGAATTTGAAATTGAAGAGAAGTAGCGTAGAACAGTGACCGTTGGAAGGAATGGAGTGAAGCCCTTGCGCAGTGGTGGGACAACACAGGCAATAACAATAATGATACAAAAAGATTTATTACGATTTCTTGAGAAAAGTTTAGAAAGTTATCTTGTCTTCAGTCAAATCTGAGACAAGAAACATTTTCACTTAAAAAACTTTTTATCAAAAACTCAACGCATGGAATGAACAAAATATTAATAATACAAACTTCACAGAAGCTATTAATAGAATCCTATAAAGCCACCCGCTACCACTCCTTCCTCCGAAGACTAAAAGTCCACCGACATATAAGCCCTTAGTTTAACGCTATCGCACAACTTGCAAAAGTACTAACTGTACAATGGAAATTAGACAAAGGTTTTCGAACTCTTCAAGTGTTTTTAGTTCATGTGGGATGATACCAGTACTTCTTCTTCTTCTTTATCGTGTTAGTGTCTAACCTGGTGTCAGAGTTTTTAAGCCGCCCTTGGGCCTTTGACTTGGCTTTACATGCCGTCAAGAAATATCTCTCAGGCATACTGGTTTCGTCACGATGTTTTCCTTCACCGAAGCAAGTGATAATTATACAATACGCACATTAATCCAAGCCAAAGCATTTAGCAAAAAAAAGCATTATGCCCAAGGCTAATAGTCCACCTTTGTACATTGTGTGCATAAAGTTTAATAAATAAATTAATCCGAAAAATTAGAGGTGCGTGCCTATGACTTGACAGTCCGATGGTCACACCACTAGGCTATCACTGCTGTTAATACGAGTACTGAATGTAGATTAGTGAAAGAGCTGGGAATCCTGCCGGGACTGCGGGACTGTTCGTAAGAGATACCGCGGCCCTGGAACACAAAGGGCAAAGAAGGAACATGGATGGGTTTTAGTCAGTACGAGTCAGACACTCCCTTCCACTCCGCCCAGAGCGGGAGGGATCATTTGATGATTTCCAATCGGAAAAAAAACAAGGAGTTGGGAATGTGTGTATTCTCGATCTTGGATTTTATTTCCTTTTCGGGGTGACAGGTGTGAGATGTTAAGATTTGATTCATGTTGGGACAAGTATTTCTGCCGTGCCATGTATTAGAGAGATGAATGCAAAGCTACAGTGGGACAACATAGGCGAAGAAGAAAAAAAAAAGTCTTTGTCCTCTCTGACAAAATCTTGGGTTAACTTACCTTTAAAATGATCTGATCACACCTTATCTTATCAGTCTAAAATCATCACTATTATCTACCACACATCCTGTAATCAGTTCACGAATTAGACCAATTAACGGAATCGATTATAAAGCGTGTTTACAAACGGATTCAATCAACTTGCTTTGACGTCATTGTTTGTTTGCGTCGGGGTTGATAATGACATTACAATGCAATCAGTTGAAGTGGTGTTCGGGTAAATACGGAGTGTATTTTTGGGTTAATTTTATGGAATATCACAACGAGGAGATATCAGCCGCTCGGGTCAATCTTAAAGCGCCGCATGCCTAGGCTGATCCGCGGATGGGTGACCACCCATTACATACTTAGTTTCCTCCGTGCCTTGGAAAGGATGTTAAGCCGTTGGTCCCGGCTGTCGTTTGTAGATTTTTGACAGTCGTTACAGGTAGTCAGTTGCCTAAAAGACTGACATCCTGTCTTATCATGGAGTATCGTACTACGCAGTATTAACTGGGTGGTAGCTGCGTCCGGTAAGACTGGTAGCCGACCCCAACATAGTTGGGAAAAGGCTAGGCAGATAATGCTCCATCTAGTTGGGCGGTGAGCGCAGCTCGTCCGCGCTGTTGTACGGTATATGTGAGTTAGGTATCAACGGATTTCATACAATCCAATGCGACGTGAGATCCGTTTCACCGCCTGACCGCTTGGACGGTGTCGTGTGATAACCACCTTACTGAAATAATGATTTACCTAACGAAGTATCGAAACTAATACTCTTTTTTTTCGGATGGGACCCCCCCACACTGAGCGGAGTGGAAGGGAGTGTCAGACTTTTACTGACTAAAACCAATCCATGTTCCTTCTTTGCCCTTTGTGTTCCAGGGCGTGGTATCTCTTTCGAACAGTCCCGCAGTAAAACTAAAAATCTTAGAGTAACATCACATCACAAAAGATCAATTAACTAGCTTTCAGATATTAGTATCAAAAAAATACTACATCCTAAAAACAAATGCGAAATGCAAATGGTAGCAATACCGAGACGTAAAACGCAAAAGGAAGAGGGTACATCGATTTGTCTGCTCATTAATACCCACCCGAAATAATTTCAGTGTATCTGTGATCATGGCGCTTAAATATCGGAAACTCAAAACAAATAATAAACATGGTAAATATCTTGTTTTTAGTGTTAATTATAGTGTTAGTGACCGTATCAGTTCAAAAACTTATACGGGGTGTAAACAGACCCTTCACGAAGCCGTCAACCAAGCATTCTGTACATCAAACTAAGTAACTTTACGCAAAAATTTTTGCTGGGAAACGAAATTTTTTTTTGGGGTCAAAAATCACATTTTACGGTAAAACTCAATATAATGCGCTCAAAACTTATTGCTGATGGATGCTTTGAATAGTAAACGGACCATGGAGGTAATTGGAGTAAAGTTAGAACCTTAAAAAGTAGTATTTAAAAAAAAACTTGTGAAAAAATTGGCACTTTGACCCCCAATATCTCCTTAACTAGAAGGTTCCCAGGTATGGTCCAGAACAAAAAAATGATCACAATGACGAGGAGAACAAGTGCCTTTCGGCTTCGTTAAGGGTCTTTTTACACCCTTTATAAAAGCAAATGACTTAAGGGAAAAGCGCGAGGGTAACCCGCGAAATTCAAATCTTCTATATTTTTTGCAATTTTCAGGTCTGTGTCAGGTTGTATGTTGATTAATATGATTCGCGACCGTAACCAATATGGCTTTACAGAGTTATACCCATTAAAATCATCAATACAACCCTCTAATTCATTGAATCCCATTGAATGACTATTTCATGAAATAGTCGCTGATAGGCGACCTATTGACCTGCAAATTGAATGAAGATCCTTACCAATATTATAAATGCAAAAATATGTTTGTTTGTTTGTTTGTTACCTTTTCACGCGTAAACCACTGAACCGATCATCCTGAAATTTTGCATAAACGTTGTCAGGTGTACTGAAACGGACATAGGATTTCATCCCGAAAAAGTACTGTTCTCGAGAAAAACAACAATAACGTTCTTATGACAATAGATGGCGCCACGCGTCCTTCAAATCATGATAGAATTATATTATTACAAGCAGAATAGAACCCGAATTTATTGTAAAATTTTTAAGTAACGCGAGCGAAGCCGCGAGCAAAAGCTAGCTACAAATAAATCTAGCAAAACAAATACAAAGAACGTAGGTACTTCACTGCCATTAGCAATCCAACCTTCCTCCTTTGGGAATAAGAGACACTGTCCATCACGAAATTACGTAAAAGTATCAAGAATAAGAAAATAGCTAAGAATTAGATGCACGTCACAGCAGAAAACTTTAATTCCTAAAGCAAACAAGTTACTAACTGAAGAAGTACTGGAAAGTCTTTTTATTTGATGAGAATTTTTATTTTAATATTGTATGAGCAGCAGCTGTGAGGCACACAAAGTTATTATGTATCATCCCCTTGCTAGCCATATCATCCTTCAGACAGTCCATCCATCGTTTCTATTGTCTTCTTCTACTCTTATACCCATCCACATTGATACTCAAATCTTTCCTCACGAAATTTTCCTCATTCCTCCACATGAAATAACCATACCTGGCCAACCGATTACCACACAACTTTTCAGTCACCAGCGCCACTTTCAGGCTTCCTTTTATGTACTCATTTTTTATTTATTTGTTCATGGAACACCACACATCATCATCTGCCTAGCCTTTTCCCAACTATGTTAGGGTCAGCTTCCAGTCTACATAATACTAGTAGTATTTTACTAGTATGCTAGTTGGTATTTTATATGGAGCGACTGCCTATCTGACCTCCACAACCCAGTTAGTACTAGGTAATACGATACCCCTTCGTGCAACACCACACATCCCCCTTATTATTTTCAATCATATCGTAATAATTATATTCTTTGCTGTACATAAAATCAATAGACACAATAAAATGGAAAAACCTATTCTTTATTCAAACTGTCGAGCCAAACTGCACCAAACTAAACTGCACTGCCGAATCAAAATACGAGTCGATAATGGCGCAGGTCGTTTTGACCGATTCGGCTGCAGCCCGTATTCGGTCACCGACTAGTGTAAATAGGTTGTCGGTTAGACGTATTCGGCTAACAGAATACCAGTATACCCGTGTGTCTGGTAATTGAGTGTAGGTACACAGTTTACCGAAAACTTAAACGAATACGGTCGCCGTATTCGGTGACCGACTTAACGTAAACAGCCCAATTCGATGAACAATTCGGTTAAACCGAATGCGGTCGCCGCATTTGGTGACAAACTTAATTATGCAAAACAAACTAGTCGATCACGATTATCAAAACGGCTTCAATTAGCGAAATCGATTGTCGGTGTTTGTGTTAACAGACTAGCAAACAGTAGAATCATCCAATCGACTTGATTTGATGACATTGTTCGCTTCGTTGGTCTAGTGATCGCAATCGACTGCTGAAAAAGAGGTCCTGGCTTTGATTCCCTGGTCGGGCTAAGTGTTATTTGGTTTTACCATCTGGAATTTCTCAGTAGCAGCCGCGGAGTCTAGATTTGTGCCCAGTTAATGGCATGTTAATAGGCCACATATTACACGGGACTTAAACATTACTGGCGAAATGTGGCTTTACTATTTATAGGTAAACCTCTCCCAACCTGATTACATGCCACATCATATAGGGTGACTGGTAATTAGTGACCGATACTTAAACACTTGATTGTACTCACGATAACAAACCACTTTCCCAAAGAAACATTTTTTTAAACGGCTAACGGCAGATAGGTCACAGGCGCGTGCGTGCGAATTTCATACGGCTGTTGTGTTATTGTGATAAAAGTGTGTGTATAAAAAAAATGTTTTTTTGGGAAAGTTGTTTGTTATCATGAGTACAATCACGTATTTAAGTATCGGTCACTAACTCCAGTCAACCTATAAATATAAATATAGGATAAAAATACTTTACGTATAAGGAATAAGGATTTTTCACAACTGGTTGAGTCAACTGACCGAATAACTAAACGAGGCTTCGAAGGCAGAGGTCAGTTCAATAACATATTGTCTGATACAGAAATCTTATTAATCTATATTGGAACTCGCGAAATAGAAAGCCAAGGCAAATAAAAGGAAAAAAGAAATTGTTTTTCTTTTACGAATCGGGAGACAGAATACAATTACTCTGATATGTAGGCTTTTAGTCAGATATTTGTCACTAAGAGAGGCTTAGCTTGGTAAGTATTAAAATCCGTATTACGCCTTTTTTACCCGATTACGGCGAAGCCAAAAGGAAGGGTTATGATTTTAGCAGTCTATGTATGTATGTCTGTATTTATGTATACTACGTTCCTCCGTAGCGCTTAAACTATTCATCTGATTTTGATGAATAAGGTGTCAATCGATTCGTTATTATAACCCGGGTAACATAGGCTACATTTTATTCAGTAGTCGGGTTTTTTAGTTGTGGTATACCACACAAATTCTTGTTTTTAATATAGAATTTATTATAATATTGAAAACGCGAATATATCTAACTCTCTCTGTGGCCCTGGACGACCGAGCGTGGCTGCAAGCCACCCTACCAATTCGTTTTGGTGGCCTCCGCAAAATTTCTAGTGTAAGCTTAGTTCCTGTCTTCTGTCCACAGCACTGAAAAGCTAACCAGGAAAATTTTATCTCACTCCCTGGTTGACTCGGAAGTGCCGTGCTTGACCGACGCAGAGGACGCCTGGAAAGTGGCTTGCCCGGATACGGATCGGCCCGACAACCCGTTTTCCCAGAGACAGTGGGATGAGCCGCTCTGCAGTTTGGTACGGAATAAACTTATTAATACGTCTACCAACACTGCCGAGCGTGCCCGCCTGTTGGCTGTGGGTGAGTGGGAGTCGGGCCTCTGGCTTCAGGCACTACCGTCACCTAACGTAGGCACTATGTTAGGTGACTCAACCTTCCGGCTCGCTACATGTTTGCGATTGGGCGCTCCTTGTGGGGCTCCACATCGCTGTCAATGTGGTGAAGCAGTCGACTGCCTCGGACACCATGGTCTTTCTTGCAGTAAGAGTGCTGGTCGGATTGCGCGGCACGCTAACATTAATGATCTCATCCGTCGTGCTCTTGCCACCGCCGGGGTGCCAGCTGTCTTAGAACCCAATGGCTTGGCACGCGTCGATGGGAAGAGACCAGATGGTATGACCATAATGCCATGGAAGTTGGGTAGGCCTTTGGTGTGGGATGCAACTTGTGTCGACACCCTTGCGCCATCCCATCTTCCTAGCACAGTGAGCTGCGCTGGGGCGGCTGCTGCAGGTGCTGAAAACCTCAATCGGCGCAAGTACAATAATTTAATTAGTAGTTATGTATTTGAGCCGATTGGGGTTGAAACACTAAGGCCATGGGGTCCAAGTGCCCACCTAATATTTCGGGAAATCGCCAAGCGGTTGGTCGACTCTTTACGTGACCAGAGGGCGGGCCTATTTTTTGACCAAAGGATCAGCATTGCCATCCAACGTGGCAATGCTACCAGCCTTCTGGGCACTTTTCCTGTTGATAGCGATTGGACGAATTTTTTGACGCCCCGTGACCGTTTTGGTACTTGTACATTTTTATTTTTTCTTACTGTTATAGATTTGTAGTTTGTATATAATGTAAATATTCACTTGTTATTAATAAAATATACTCTCTCTTTCTGTCTGTTACCTTTTCTTATCTTAACAGTTGTATGGATTACAATTGGATTTGGCATACGAATAGGTCATAACCTGAAATGTAAGAATACCATGCATATTTACCATAACATCACGCCTATATTTAATACCATATAGGGTGACAGGTAATTAGCGACCGATCCTAAACTATTTTAGAAAAAAAACTAGTTAAGAAACTAGTTTTTTTTCTAAAATACAAGTGCTTAATGTTATAACTTTACTTTAAATAGCACTATAACCCCTGTACTATTCAATGCATCCATCAGTACAATATTTTGAGTGCGTTATATTGAGTCTTACCCCCCAGAATTGTCCTGTAGCTTGCGGCCCCCTGATTTTTCACTCTTGATCCAAATCTTTACTCAGCAAGAATTTTATTTGTACGTACTATATACGTATTTTTTCTTAGTTTGATGTACAGAATGCTTGGTTGACGGCTTCGTGAAGGGCCCGTTTACACCTTGTTTTTATTAAACATAAGCACAAAACATCATGTAGTAGGTACTTGATGTTTTGTTTCTTTTTTTTTAAATATATTTTGTTGATACAATGTATTTAGTGTTTTAACGCTAAATGAATTTAAAGCTGCGTTCCTTATTAATTTGTCAATATTGTTTGAAGATTACTGAGGTAACTTAATGGAGTTTTATTTCAATATCTTAGAATCATCATCTGCCTAGCCTTTTCCCAACTATATTGGGGTCGGCTTCCAGTCTAACAGGATGCAGCTGAATACCAGTATTTTACATGGAGAGACTGCCTATCTGATCTCCGTGACCCAGTTAGTACTGGGTAATACGATACCCCTTGGTAAGACTGGTTGTCAGACTTTTTGGGCCATTGACAACCTAACGACTGTCAAAGATCTACAAATGACACCCAGGACCAATGGCTTAGCGTGCTTTCCGAGGCACGGAGGAAACTCAGTATGCAAAGGGTGGTAAGCCCATTCACAGACCAACCTAGGCAAGCACAGCTTAACCTAAAGATCAACCCGAGCGGCTGTTATTTAGCCACGAGCTCCTCTCGCGTAGAGCAAGAATAGAGAAAATAATAAGAATATTGTTTTGCTCTTGAAATAAGACGAAAGAAAAAAGGTGACAATCTCATCAAAATCGAAAGTTCCAAAACAAAAGAGAAACGACCTAATCCAATTTTTCTGTCACTTGGGAATGGTCACAAGTCCAAACCAACATAAAGTTCCAACTAGAAAACTTAGTCTTGTTTGATAGAAAATAACTTATATGAAACTAAAGGCCAACGCACAGCTGTAAGATCTTTGCTCCGGCCGACTTGATCTACCTAGATCTATCTACCTATATGCCTAGCCTTTTCCCAACTATGTTGGGTCGGCTTCCAGACTAACCAGATGCAGCTGAATACCAGTATTTTACATGGAGCGACTGCCTATCTGACCTCCACAACCCAGTTAGTACTGGGTAATACGATACTCCTTGGTAAGACTGGTTGTCAGACTTTCGGGCCACTGAGTTTCTGTAACGACTGTCAAAGATCTATGAAAGATAGCCGGGACCAACGGTTTAACGTGCTTTCCGAGGCTCGGAGAGAACTCGGTAAGTAATGGGTCGTCACCCTTTCACAGCCACCAACCTAAGCAAGCGCAGCTTAACTAGGTTGGTCTGTGGATGGGTTACCACGGCTATGTTTCTGATTTTTTTAATTAAAATGTTGCCCCACACTAGGAATTTCTCCTGCATCGTGAGTGCGTTTACAAACATTAAAACTCACATACACAAACAGCCAGACCCGGAACAACTATTTGTAGACCATACCAATATTTGTTCCGTGGGAACGTATCGAACCGGCGACACGCAACGCAGCAGTCAATCGCTCAGCCACTGCGCCAACCGTGCCGTCAATGCGAATCAATGCTGATGAATGTGATGGGTCCTAAGTGTGCTATGAGCTTTATAGGTACACTAAAATATCCAATAAGCCATACAAGTCCGTCGAAAGAAGTAATATCACCGAAAAGAGGCTTATGGTATTAGGCCTAATAATGGAAGTTCTCGAAATAGGTCCGCTGTCCTTGTGTTTATCCGGAACATATTTTTCTTTTCTCTAATACTCGTAAACTTAACTTATGGGGTTCTTAAGCTCCCAGTAAACAGATATCGGGAGGGTAATCTCGGCTTTAGCGGGTTTTGAAACCGGGAGTGGATAGACAGACGGTCAAGTGTAAATCATGTTAGCGGATCAATATTTTGTAAAAGCGGAGACTCATTGAGAGAGCTCGTGGCTAAATAATAACAGCCGCTCGGGTCAATCTTTAGGTTAAGCCGTGCTTGCCTAGGTTGGTCGGTGAATGGGTGACCACCCATTACATTCTCCATGCCTCGGAAAGCAGACAATGATCCGTTAGAAAGTCAGTGGCCCAAAAAGTCAGACAACCAGTCTTACCAAGGGGTATCTTATTACCCAGTACTAACTGGGTTGTGGAGATCAGATAGGCAGTCGCTCCATGTAAAATAATGGTATTCAGCTGTATCCGGTTAGACTAGAAGCCGACCCCAACTTAGTTGGGAAAAGGCTAGGCAGATGATGAGAGACTGGTTGAGAGAGATGTGTAGACGATTCTAGACTGGAGTGCAAATAGTGTCATTAACTCTAGAGACGGGATATTTACTATGTTTACTGTTTGGTTTGTATTCCCGATGTTCTTATTGCTCCCGATTTAAAACATTCTGTACAGTCACGAGCACCAATATATATTCACTTTCCTAAATTGAAAAGCAATTTTCGCAAGAAATATCGATTGTAACTTGGAGATAGGATCTTTTTCATAAAAAGATGAGTTCCAAAATACTATGTTCGTAACAACATGAAATTTTAATAAAAAAAGTAGGAATAAAACACTTTTAAAAGTTGTAAAGTGGATACATATTGGTGCTCGTGACTGTATACCGTATAAACACCAACAACAAAAAATTATAAAAAAAAAAAAATTAACACAAAATTTAATAAACACTGGACCTACTAAAAGCCCATTTTTTGGTCCTTAAAACATGACGTCACACCAGGTTCTTTCCTTGCAAGTTTAAAACACCCCGTCTCCTTTACGTAGGAACGTAAGAGGGTAGTTCTCACCCCTAACTAATAATTAAAAGTCGTCACGTACGTGGCGCCTGCTTCTGCATAAGTAATGTAATGTTTATAATAGGGCTGTCACGGTACCTCCACATGTCGTGGTAGAAAATCTTGATACAAAAATCTGATTCAAAATGTCTGCCATATTGATCGGAATATTTTCTGCCTAATTCGAAGCTAAATAGTTCGTGGTTAAATAATAACAGCCGCTCGGGTTGATCTTTAGGTTAAGCCGTGCTTGCCTAGGTTGGTCTGTGGATGGGTGGTCACTCATTACATACCGAGTTTCCTCCGTGCCTTGGAAAGCACGTTAAGCCGTTGGTCCCGGCATGTGTATGTATTAAAGTACTCCTCTGCGTAACCTTTTAGGGATTACATTCATGATACTATAACATAGCATCACACTTGTACCTAATGATGTTTTACGTCCCATGTAATAAGGGGCGAGCCTATTGCCATCAACCGGGCACAATTTTTATACAGACTGCGTGGCTGCTCCTGAGAAATGCCTGATGGAAAAACCTAATAACACATTGCCCGACCCGGAAATCGAACCTCATGCTCAGCAGCACTGCTTGCCACCACTCTACCAACAAGGCGGAGTTCAATTTATTATTTACTTTTAGACACATGAGACTTTTTTACACTTTTATACCAAAGAGAACTATTTATGTCAATCAATTATTTTTTTAAACGACTAGCTTTTGTCCGCGGCTTCGCTCACGTTAATTTAGAATTTGACAATCAATTCAGGTTGTACTCTGCTTGTAATAATATAATTCAATCATGTTTCGAAAGACCCGTGGCGCAATCTCTCATCATAAGAACGTTATTGTTGTTTTCCTCGGGAACAGTACTTTTTTTCGGATTGTAAGGTACCCTGTGTCCGTTTCTGTATACCTGGCAACGTATATGCAAAATTTCAGGATGATCGGTTCAGTGGTTTAGGCGTGAAAACGTAACAAACAAACTTACTTTCGCATTTATAATATTAGTTAGGATTTCAATTAGAGAAGTTAGGACATAATTAGAACAATAAGTAGTAAATAAAATTGCCTTAAGCGACTCAAAATCTTTTGGAAAATAGCATTATGAGCCACACAACTACAGCAGTCTTCTACACGACAATAAGGATTAAACTCCTATGTCATTTCAAGGAACTTTAACACCCGTTTTCAAGCTTTTACGTAAACTTCAAGCAGGTGTAAAGTTAAGCGATTCTCATACTTGTGTAGTGCACACGTCGGGTTGCAGTTGTAAACTGTTTACGAGTAAACTTGTCAGTCGGGAGTAACTTGAGACTGCATTGAGAATTGAGTTAGGTGTGTAATTCAGTCTTGGATCTTCTTCTTGAGTGTTGGTCTTCGACTGCCTCGTTGGTCTAGTGGTCGCCAGTTCGATTCCCAGGTTGAGCAAAGTGTTATTGGGTTTTTCTAGCAAGAATTTCTCAGTAGCCACGGAGTCTAGATTTGTTCGTTGATGGAGACCTTATTACCAGTAAATGGGACTTAAACATAACTTACGCAATGTGGGTCACGACCACCAATATGTATACACTTTCCTAGATTTAAAAGCAATTTTCGCGAGAAATAACGATTGTAACTTGGAGACAGGATCTTTTTCATAAAAATATGAGTTCCAGAATACTATGTTCGTAACAACATGAAATTTTAATCAGATCAATAGGAGAAAAACACTTTTAAAAGTTGTTAAGTGTTTACATATTGGTGCTCGTGAGCGTACTAATGTTTCGTCAATTTTATAAGGAAACCGGCATGTCGTAGAACATGTGATTTCTACCAAGACGAACTGGGCCAGCGTGGTTGATTACAGCCCACTCGCTCTCATAAAAAAGAGGCTTGATATGTCCCAGCAGTGAGAAAGCTGACCATACTCTTGTGATCTTGAACAAATAGTTATTAATTTTTTTTTTGATGTAGGTAAATCAACAATCCACGATGTAATCGCATACAACACTATGTGATTATCGTTAAGTGAGTTTCTGTGAGAGGATGGGGTATTCCTCAAAGCGCAACTATTTTTAAGCGCAACTAAATTATTTGCGCAAAAAATAGAGATGGGTATGATGGATTCATTAATGACATTTTTCAACATTTATTTATTTATTCACATGACATGTGCAGATAATAAATCTAATGCGACAAAGTAACTTAAAATATCCTTAACTATACCTTACATGCTACACAGTACGTGGCCCTTGTGAACTCACCCAGTGTACAGGTGAATATGTCTATGGCATTCGCCACCGTGTTGAGAGTGCGCAGCGCACGAGTTAGCGGTGCGCGCTCCAGTAGGTTAGTGCGCGCACTCGGCATCACCAGCAGCTGCGGCTTGCGCCGCCGCGACACGTACCTATCCGGTAAATTAAACCCTATTTCCGATAGTACACCTGAATTTTGTATATTACCTCTTAAAACTTTGAAAAGATACGTTGCCAGTGCCACTTCACGCCTAATTTCTAATTTGTAGTAGCCCACCATACCGAGACAGAATAGGGTAGGATACAGTAACGGGTATCCCGGGTATCTCCCATACAGCTTTAAATAAATAAATCTGACGAATTTGTTCTGTATCCGTTCGACCATATGTTTGTATTTTATTTCACTTGGGCTCCAGACGGTCGCATTATATTCCAGATGACTCCTCACAAGAGCCTCATACAAAGCCCGCAATGCACTGATGTTTGTGAAGTCATTTGCCTGACGGAGAACAAATCCCAAATTCCTGTACGCCTTTTTACAAACGTGTACCACGTGTTTGCGAAACTGCAGATCACTGGTGAAATGAATGCCTAAATCCTTAACCTCCATGACACGCTGCAGCGGCTCCCGGTCCATGCTGTACTGGTGGTGTTGTGGGTTTTGTTTACGTGTGAATGAAAGCACCGAGCACTTTGATACATTAAAGTATAGCTTATTGCATTGACTCCATTCAGTGACCCTATCTAAACATAAACATCGCTGCGCTTTGAGGAATAAACATATAATATTATTAATTTGAATTCGTGAGCGCAACTAATCGTTGCGCTTAGTTGGTTGTGCTTAAAAATAGTTGCGCTTAGTTGGTTGCGCCTAAAAATTGCCGCTTTGAGGAATACCCCAGAGGATGAACGAAAGATGACTTTTTCTTGTTATTTTTGAGTATTTTTATCATTCCTTATTGTAAATAATATGTTTCTTTTAACTGTGTAATAACTTGGATCTATCTGTCATGTTGTACATGTTTTGTCAAGTAAATAAATACATGCAATAATAAATAAATGCCTCAAAAAAATATGTAAATTTCAGACTTAAGTAGTACGTCTCGTAGTCTCATGTTGTTTTAAGATTCATAAAGTTTCATCTGATTAAAATGATACCCAGCTGTTTTAAGATAATTTAATATCTCTAAAAGCTTTCGCACCAGCTGATAAAACAATAAGATTTACCAAAACTTCTCACACATTAAAACTAAAGATACTTTCGTAATGGAGTTGGTAATTGAAATAAAATATTTATTTTATTTATCGTACAGGGTGTAAATAGACCCTTAACGAAGCCGAAAGTCACTTGTTCTCCTCGTCATTGCGATATTTTTTTTGTTCTAGACCATATCTAGGAACCTTCTAGTTACGGAGATATTAGGGGTCAAAGTTTCAACTTTTTCACAAGTTTTTTTTTTAAATACATGTTTTTAATGTAAGATCTTTAATTTAAACACTACTTACTACATTACTTTGAACACCTCCACGACCCCCGTACAATTCAATCAATCCAACAGCACAATGTTTTGAATGCGCTACACTGATTCCTACCGTAAAACGTGATTTTTCACCCCAAAAAAAAAGTCGTTTCCCAGCATTAATTTTTGCGTAAAGTTACTTAGTTTGATGTACATAATGCTTGGTTGACGGCTTCGTGAAGGTTCCGTTTACACCCTTTATATGGAAGACTAATAGCTAACAAAACAGTATAAAAATAGCAGGGAGACTGACAGACAAGTCTTAACTTATAAAAAAAGAATATTAATATATATACGAGGTCTGTTCAAAAAATAAGGTGAATTTTCAAATTTCGCGGGCTACATACATTTGATTATCGATTTTTTTATTTTGTTATGTTGGTACACTCGTCTCGAACATATATTCACAGTTTTAGTAATATAGCACATTTAGTTTGTTTGTTGAGAGGCATAAAAGTTAGAAGTGTTTTGCGTGTTCGGCGATTTTCTGCTGTCGAAAAACATGGATCAAAGAGTTTGGATTAAATTTTGTGTGAAAAATGGATGATCAAGTGCTCCAACACACTTGAAATGTTGGAAGTGGCATACGGTGAGTCTACTTTAAGCCAAAAAAGTGTTGTACAAGTGGTACAAGCTTTTCACAGAAGGTCGAGAAGATGTGAATGACGACGCTCGCCCTGGACGCCCCAGCACATCAACAACCGATGAAAATGTTGAGGAAGTGAAGAAATTTGTTATGGAGAATCGTCGAATCACTATTAGAGAAGTTGCTGAGGATGTCGGCATATCGGTTGGCTCATGCCATGCAATTTTTTCGGAAATTTTGGGCATGAAGCGTGTGGCAGCGAAGTTTGTTCCAAAAAAATCGTCGCATGAGCATCGCTCAGGAATTGTTGAATGACGTCAACGGCGATTCAGATAAATCGTAATCATGTTTCAGCCACAGTATTCACCAGATTTGCCCCCTGCGACTTTTTCCTGTTCCCAAGATTGAAGAGACCCATGAAAAGACGGCGATTTGAGACGATTGAGGAGATACAAACCGAATCGCTGAGAGAGCTCAAGAGCATAGCAAAAAGTGCATATCAGAACTGCTTCGAGGATTGGAAAAAACGCTGGCACAAGTGTATTATATCTGAGGGGGACTACTTTGAAGGGGACGAAATAGAAATTGATGAATAAATGAATATTTTTTGAGAAAAATGAAAATTCACCTTATTTTTTGAACAGACAGCGTATATTTTTTCAGTAAAAAATGCATAATATTAATATTTTTGCGCGTATTAATTTTTTTTTTTTTTTTTGTTATTGATGCGGTAAATGAGGCAAAAGTCGTGAAGAAAGTTGAATGAATTGGCTAGAAAAGAGGTGTCAGAAGAGATGATGAAAAATAGAGGAATATGTGTTTAAAACACAAAAGTTTTAGCTATTGTTGGTTAAAACCACCCTTTAATTGTAAATGGCATAGTCTTTCTATGCCATTTACAATTAAATATATATTTTTTTATTTCTGTAAATTGTTTTTAAAAAACTATTTTACATGTCACATCAGTTTGTTTTAATTTTTTTTTGCAAAAAATAAAACTGACTTCAAAAACACAATAAAGTGAAAAATAACTTAGCTTCAGAAGTCGGTGACATAAAAGCTGAATCTACCAAACAAAAAGTCACCGAAACAGTTTTTTATTTTTCCATTTTTAGTAGTAACCTTTACAAATATTTCATATGCATTCATTTTACATTGTTAACAATATATTTCATGGTAATAGGCTTATCCCCAATAAAATGGAAGTTAACATACCTGTACCTAACTGTCGAAATGTGGGTGTACTGTACACATCTGCGTAAACCCTCAGAGCATTAATACAGGCGTGATGTTATGTAATGATATTGTGTAAACAAAAAACATCCAAGCGATTGCAGTAATCACGCCAGATTTGCTGTCTATTATTGAAGAGTTCCATTGTATAGCTCCGAAGATCAGCATCAGATCTTCACCAAATTTAAACAGGACCACCGCAAAATAATATTCTTTCAAACAAAAAAAGAATCATCAAAATCGGTTCACAATTGGCGAAGATATCGCTGAACATACACACAAAAAAAAACAGACGAATAGATAACCTCCTCCTTTTGGAAGTCGGTTAAAAACTAGATGGGGCCGGTGTTTCGCACCTGACTAAGAAGAAACAGCCGAAACAAACTCAGAGTGTTTTTGTGTTTATAATTCAAAACAAAATAGGTACAAACATGAAGTAGCTACGTAACAAAATATCCAAGGACCATTCATCCTCAAAACCTCAATTACATTAATTAAACTTAGTCTAGATCTTCGAGATCAAGTCCTCTCAGATCCCCCAGACAGACACAAGGACCACCTTAAGCTTTTACGCTGCATTGTGTTCCGACCCTTACCCCTCGGCCACAAACTTCACGCTCAAGCGACGCGTATAAGTCCCGTCACGTAAAAGGAATGCTGAGCGACAGTGGAGGGGATGTGTTTGCGCACGTTTTACAGTCGCGTACTAAAGTAGTAAGCTATTGTTTTAGAATATAAGTATCGTTGTTTCATTGTAGAATTTAATAGGTACTTTAATGGCTACTTAGTGCTTTGGAAAAGGCTGGAAAAAAAAAAAATGAAAGTTTATTTGAACTGTCAGCGTTCTTTTTACGTGACGGGACCTATACCAAGGGTATCGTATTAGGTACCCAGTAGTGACTGAGTTGTGGAAGTCAGATAGGCAGTCGCTTCTCGTAAAATACTACTTCCATTTAGACTGAAAGTCGGCCATAACTTAGAACAAGGCTAGGCAGATAATGTTCAAAATTAAATATTTGATTTGGAATGTTAGCAACGTGCAACGAGTCAAAGCGACGCGATTTGCAAAGCAAGTATGACTCGTGTGTATTACTCGTGTGCCGGAAACAGGTTACGAGCGATTTCTCGCGTGAGTGAATCTAATGTACTATTTGACTTGAGAAATGACAGCTCAAACTCAAACTCAAAGCACACGGCACTCAAAGCAAGGCACTTTTGAATGTCACAAAAATCAAAGAAAGCGAAACTACAGTCATAGACACAAGGCATAATAACTTGTGAAAGAACTGTAGTTGCCCATTCCAAAGCGTAGATCTCTATGGAGAAGAATGAGCAAGAAACTCCACGGACACTTTCACCGTCGCCAGATACGGATCGACCATGAAATTGCTCTCTCCTGGCGCTTGATGCCGCGGCAGTAGTCGCATCATGCGTTGTTGCGAACGGGTCCTTAAGCAGACTGTCGCAGACAATTGCAGAGAAAAGTATAATTTTGCAAGACATGTCGAGTCATGTCGCAATAAGTTTCAATAGCGGACAACTTGGAAATGTCCAATATTGCATTCTACGACACGCTGGGAGAAATGAAAATACTTTAAGAAAATTGTGAGAACTTCGCTTTCTATTGTTTTTACATTATTTGTAGTAGTATTGTTGCGCTTGCTTTCATGTACTTGCAGTTTTTATTAAGTGTTTTTATCACAGCTGTAAAGATGTTGAGTAATTTTAACAAAAGATTCTCTCATCTTGATATTATATTTAATACTAAAAAACTTATTTGCAAAAAATAAAACCGACTTCAAAAACACAAAAAAGTGAAAAATTACTTCAGCAAAAATAGCTTCAGAAGTCGGTGACTTTTGTTTGTTTGATATAGTTTTTTTGTCACCGACTTCTGAAGCTATTTCTCGAAGCCTCTCGTCCTTTTTGGAAGTCGGTTAAAAAGTTATATTCAGGAAACAATTAATAACGACAGTATGTGACAAACTGACAAATATGTTTAAACTGAATAAATAGAACAGAAGGTATACAGCCAATGACCACACACACCACTATAACATACTCACACACCCATTTGCAACTCTCAGACACACTCATACACACTCATCCACGCTGTACTCTTAGCAATGTATGTATAGCTATTAAAATGTAAATCCGTAATTGGCTGTAAGATTAGTTAATATATTTTAAGATAAAATTTCAAAGGGCTGTGGATTTTGTGAATAATAAATAAATAGATGGATGTGTGGTGGAAGAGTGAATAAAGTAAGGAATGAGCACATTAGAGGAAGTTTGAAAGTGGCGCCTGTTACAGAAAAATTGAAAGGAAGTCGTTTGTTTTGGTATGGACAATGACATGTAAATTATGAGAAGGAATGAAACGCATATGACTAAAAGAGTCAGGTGTTAAGTTAAATGGGGAAAGGTTGCAAGCGCGACTGCTGAGGACGAGGTCCTGGCTTCATTTCCAGGTCGGGTAAACTGTTATAGGGCCCTTCCATCCAGGAATTTGCCAGTAGCAGCTACGGAGTCTGAATTTTAGCATGGTTGATGGCAATAGATTCGCCCTTTTACATGGCGAAATATGGGTACATCTTTGTCCAAACCTTCGGATATTACAGGCTATCATGTGTTTGTCGGATATGTCAGGATTTATGCCGTTAGGCTGGTACATCATGTGGGCAGACAATGGGTTTCGTGCTATGAAAATACACTGGGTGCGATACACTGTTTCTAGCAAACCTAATGAATTACTTGAGATTACAAATTAACACACGGGGCACAATGAATCGGCTACAGTTCCAAGACGTCTCAATTCAACAGGTTTCTGCAGAAGCACGCTGTGGTGGGGGTAGACTCGTAAGTATGTTGCGTGATATCACCACTGGCACACTTCCGATTCATTTCATGTCCATACTAACGGCCGGGTCCGACATATTCATCTAAAGGGTGTAAAAAGACCCTTAACGAAGCCAAAAGGCACTTGTTCTCCCCACCAATGCGACCATTTTTTTGTGCTAGACCATACCGGGGAACCTTCTAGTTACGGAGATATTGGGGGTCAAAATTCAAACTTTTTCACAAGTTTTTTTTTAAATATATGTTTTTAAAGTAAGACTTTTTACTTTGAAAACCTCCACGACCCCCGTACTTTTCAATCCATCCATCAGCACAATGTTCTGATTGCGTTACATTGAGTTCTACCGTAAAACGTGATTTTACTCCCCAAAAAAAAGTCGTTTCCCAGCAAAAAAAATTGCGTAAATTTACTTAGTTTGATCTACAGAATGCTTGGTTGACGGCTTCGTGAAGGGTCCGTTTACACCCTGTATTATTCATAATCTATGAGAAACAAAGTAAGTCAAGACAATTCTTCCTAACATATTCTTCCTTATGCTTAAAATGTCACTTATTATCATTTCTCCTTACTCAGCTGACAGAAGAGACAGCCAAGCAGTAATAAATATCGTGAATATTTTATAATACGACCGCGGTACGTGATCTGGACGAGGTCCAAGTAGCGAAGTAGTTTACTCTTGTTTCACTGAGCGGTGCAAGTCAAGAGTTTGTGTGCAAATTAATGGGTCTAGAAAGATTATTTAAGTATGTATGTGTAGTTTATGCGATTTTCCTTTATAGCGTTGAGACGTTGGCAATCTAAGCAAGAAAAAGACAGAGGATAAACACTTTCGAAATGGGGAGCTGGAGTCGGATGCTCCGAATTCCATGGACAGCCAAACACAAAACTTTAATGTGTTGCTGAGATAGCAGCCTTGAAAAACTGGTCATTTTTGGCAATACCGAAGGTAAGAGAGCACGAGACCGGTCGCAAACACGATGGTCCGACCGGTAAAAGAAGCTATGTCTTCAAGCAAATTTCAGCAGGTGGTGATGGCAACTTGGAGTCAATGGAAGCAGATTGAAGAAGAAGTGTAGTTTATGTAGACATAAACTCTCGGCTTTTTACTTGACTGACAAGGTAGGGTTATGTTTTTTGCTCGTATCTTGTATGTTTCTTTGTTTGTTTGTTTCTTAGAAAAGTTCTTTATTACCTCGTATGTTCCAAATGGCTGGATGGATTTCTACTATTACAATATCATTAGATTCGTCTCAAAAACCCAAGTATTTCATCTTTGGAATTGTTCGTGTCGTTGAGCTCCTTGAGTTATGAGTCGAGCTACACGATAACTGACAAATGTTAACACTGACTGGACAGGTCCACTCAAATCTGTGAGGTTCTTTCTTCAAAAGACCACCTCAGGCACTAATCAGCATCGCGGGCCTGTGGACGGTTAGTAATGGGTTAGCTCACCGTCCGTTCGTCTTATGACGACAGGCCGTGTCGACGGCGCGTTCGTGTTCCACGTGCGCCTCAAAGAGATGTCAGCAACCAAGAAGGGGCCCGCAAGGGCCGATGCCTGCCGGGGCTGCGGGACTGTTCGAAAGAGATACCGCAGCTGTGGAACACAAAGGGCAAAGAAGGAACATGGATGGGTTTTTTGTCAGTAAGAGTCTGACAATCCCTCCCACTCCACCCAGAGCGGGAGGAGTCATTTGATGATTTCCCATCAGTAAAAAAAAGGCACTAATCAGCATGTCGTCATGTGAGTTGACCAAGATTATGTCTGGACCTTACAAAAAAACTATATCCTTTGAGTTTGTTTCGGCTATTTCTTCTCAGAGTAGTTAGGTAGAAAATAGCTCTAGCTAGTTTAAAAAAAATGAGTGTTTGTTAAAACCTATTTGCTAAATAAACATCATTTATCAAATTAATGATTATATGATAACACTGTAAGTGTTTCGCTCGTGAGTAGTGACAAGATAATTCGATCGCATCTTAAGCCTCAGGGTATCATACGACAGGCGGTTTATGAGGATATTAATTTCCCGATAATTATCGACATGTGTCTCTGGTGAGTGGTACAAAGTGTTAAATAAATTAGTCCTTTGACACGAGTTGAATAAAGAGTATCGGCCGTATGGGGCTCTCTTAATTTCAGAAGCGTTAAGGGGCTTTTCTTTCCATTTTTTTTTTTTTTTATTAAATTGCAAAAGTAAAAATCTACTTATAATAAATAAATCTATATAAATGGTTACCACGTATTCACTACATCATTCTGAACCCGCCAACATAAAATTTTATCTTCGGTTATATAAAAACAGCTGTTGTCTACAAAACTGCAATATCAGCACGGTCAAAATCTATACTTAATATTATAAAGCTGCAGTGTTTGTTTGTTTGTTTGTTTGAACGCGCTAATCTCTGGAACTACTGGTTCGATTTGAATGATTCTTTCAGTGTTGGGTAGTCCATTTATCGAGGAAGGCTATAGGCTATATATCATCACGCTACGACCAATAGGAGCGTAGCAGCAATGAAAAATGTTGCAAAAACGGGGAAAATTGTATTTTTAATAACTTTACGCGGACGAAGGTCGCGGGGAACAGCTAGTGTATAATATAGATGATTTCGGTTCAGAATGATGCACTGCATACGTGGTAACCGTGTACCCTCCACCTTGCATAGAGAGCTATAAAGCTCTGGAAAAAAATATTCACGGGAAAATAGACGACTACGTTAAAATATCGATTTTCCGTAAATATGATTTTGAGAGTTTAATTCTACACAGCTCTTTATAACTCCGAAAAACGAACACATGAAAAAAATTTAACTTCAAATTCCTTGCCAGCAATGAAAAGTTTGTTCTTTCGACCACTTATTCAGATTACATCGAATATACGACTAAAAACTGTAAACTTGATCGTTCGAAGTCAAACATAGACTTAACACAAAGGCGGATCTTTTACTGGTACACGATGCAAAGATACTCACACTGAGTATGAATGTTACAACCTATTTTGGTTTTAGATAGAGAGACAGCTCTTCTTTTCTTTTTTTTTCCGGAAATCATCAAATGACCCCTCCCGCTCTGGCCAGAGTGGAAGGGAGTGTCAGACTCGTACTGACTAAAACCCATTCATGTTCCTTCTTTGCCCTTTGTGTTCCAGGGCCGCGGTATCTCTTTCGAACAGTCCCGCAGCCCCGGTAGGCATCGGCCCTTGCCCCCGCAAGGGCCTTCCTTTTTGCTGACATCTCTTTGAGGCGCGCGTGGAACACGAACGCGCTGTCGACACGGCCTGTCATCATATGGTGATGAGCTCATGAGATGGCGGTTAGCTCATTACTCACCGTCCAGAGGCCCGCGAGATTGACAGCAGTTGAGAACGATAAAAATCGTGCAGTTTAAGATATCTGTTGCTTTGGACTTTTAGTATAGCTGTTGACATAGTTCAACAATAACTAAATAAAATTAAACATTAGCTGATAGTCAGTCATGCCAGAGACTAAATAATAACAGTCGCTCGGACCGAGCTTGCTTAGGTTGGTCCGTGGATGGGTGACCACCCATTACAGACCAAGTTTGCTCTCTGCCTCGGAAAGCACGTTAGACCGTTGGTCCCGGATATCATTTGTAGATCTTTGACAGTCGTTACAAGTAGTCAGTGGCCCGAAAGTCTGACAAACTGGGGTAATATGGGTGACCACCCATTACAAACCGCTTTTCCACCGTGTCTCGGAAAGCATGTTAAGCCGTTAGTCCCAGCTGTCATTTGTAGATCTCTGACAGTCGTTAAATAGTCAGTGGCCTGAAAGTTTGACAACCAGTTTTACCAAGTGGTATCGTATTACCCAGTACTAACTGGGTTGTGGAGGTCAGAATAGATAGGCAGTCGCTTCATGTAAAATACTGGTATTCAGCTGCATCCGGTTAGACTGGAAGCCGACACCAAGGCTAGGCAGATGACGAGTAGAAGTTAACAAGATCAGGCAAATAAACCGAAGCTAAGCTTGTCTTATCCATACTCCAAGTGTACAACCAATAGCTGTGCATTAATTAAATTTGTTCATGAAAGATTATAAGAAAGTTTGACTGCGGGGGTAATTACATCGGCTTTTGGTCGGATCACAGTGTGTTAGAAACTTCGCGCCGATTAAGGCAAAAGCTCCATTATAGCCAGCGAAATTCAAAATTTCTTCGAGGCCTTCTGGCCTTTGTCCAGCGTTGGGACGTGCAGGATAGATGTAACATAATTTTGCAAATTGCTGGGCTGTGTAGAATTGTATGTTGATGAGTTTAACTTGCGACTGTTAGCACCTTGTATACTCGTTATTTGATTTGAAGTATGTCATGGTGTTACTATACTTCTTTCGTAAATATGTTTTTTTTTTGTAAATTGGCGCCTTGTTTTTATATAGTTATATAGTCGTGTATTTTTTATTATTTAATTGTGCTTTGTGTGTTGTCTTTTGTGTGCACTAAATGAATGATTTATCTATCTATCTATCTAACATCTATTCTTTTTCTTCATCGTCGTGTCAATTATTTCCTATTTTTAATTAAATTAGTTTTGACCAGAACTCTGCCACCTCGACGGCGTTGATGGTGGCTTCGGACAGGTCCCTCAATGTGCACGTAGAACCTCACATTAAGCAGAACAGGAGGTGGGCTATAGTTTGCGTTGAGGCACCGCAGTCACACATGGCTTCATCGGAATACCCCCACCGGACCAGGTTGTATCAGCTGTCACCCACCGGTCAGCGGTCGGCCCACCTGGCTTCGCAATCGGTTTAGGGTCTTTCAGATAGGCAATGGCAGCAAGTGTCCCAGTGGGAACCTTTTCGCAACTTCGACATAATGTATCGGAGGGGGATGTCTGAGAAGAGGAGAGGAGGTCCATGGAGTTTCTTGCCCATTCTTCTCCATAGAGATCTACGCCTTGGAATGGGTAACTACAGTACTTTCACAAGTTATTATGCCTTGTCTGTTACTGTAGCTTCGCTCTTTTTTTTTCTGGGACTTTCAAAAGTGCCTGTAATGGTCTAATTTAAATAAATGCTTTGAGTTTGAGTTTGAGTTTGCTCCAACTTTTTTTTTCCTCACTAGCCAAGAATACTAGGTAAGAATTAAGGGACTTTTACTGATGATTTTTATGATATACAAATGTCAACTGAGCATTTGATGATCTATTGACTGCATCAGTGAGCGGAGTTGGAAAAAAAGGACGTAAATTTTAATTTTACGCGCTACCTTATTAACATTCGCCTTTAATCAAATAGGCTTCCTTCTTTGAAACACTGCACACCTTTATTCCTGATCCCCTTTACTGTGTACGATAAAGAACTACCGTAACACGGAGTTAAGAAGTTTTATTTCAAACTAGTTTCTCAGCCGTTAAGAGTCTGTTGTGCCTTAAGTAACGTAAATTGGATTGTGAGCTTAAGAACTGCCAAGTTCTGTGTTAAACTATTTTATTTCTTTACTGGTTTAAGTTAGACTGGAAGTCGACCCCAATAAAGGGTGTAAGGGACAGCCCTCCACAAACTGACAGGGTGCATTCAGCTCCTTATTTTGAATTTATTCCATCGGAAGGTTTCTTCGGAGTTTTTTTTTTCAGTTACTATTCCTTTATTTCAATGTAAAATTACATTTCCTATACACAGTACTTCATTTATGTAAATAATACGGCTAAAATCAAAAAGCCAACAATGGATGTTGAAATACTCTAACGAACAGCGACAGAGTTCATCGAACTCGTCGTCCATTCCATTTCTATCATTTTCAAGCGTCATCATCATCTGCCTCGCCTTTTCCCAACTGTGTTGAGGTCGGCTTCCAATCTAACCGGATGCAGCTAACTACCAATAATTTACATGGAGCGACTGCCTATCTGACCTCCACAACCCAGTTAGTACTGGGTAATACGATACCCCTTGGTAATACTGGTTATCAGACTTTCGGGCCACTGACTACTTAACGACTGTCAGAGATATACAAATTGACAGTCGGGACCAACGGCTTAACATGCTTTCTGAGACACGGAGGAAACTCGGTAAGTAAAGGGTGGACACCCATCCACCGACCAACCTAGGCAAGCGCGGCTTAACCGTAATATCACAACAAAACCTAAAATATTCCAGACCAACTGAATAGCGTGTGTACATTTCACGTCATCCATCTAATAATACGCTTATATACGTATTAATTTAATGATTACATAATATTAATCTTCGTCAAATTATTTGCTCTTCTTAAATAACTTAATTACATGATTAATATTACATTTCCTGGAAAGCTTGTTATTACACAACTGCGTGACAGCAACGACAGGGTTATATTTTTCATACGATATAATACAGGGTGTAAACAGACCCTTCACGAAGCCTTCAACCAAGCATTATGTACATCAAAATAAGTAACTTTACGAAAAAAATATTGCTGGGAAACGACCTTTTTCTTTGGGGTGAAAAATCACGTTTTACGGTAAAACTCAATGTAACGCACTGAAAACATTGTGCTGATGGATGGATTGAATAGTACGGGGGTCGTAAAGGTGTTTAAAGTAAAAATCTTTCATTAGAAACATGTATTAAAAAAAAAACTTGTGAAAAAGTTGGAACTTTGACCCCCAATATCTCCGTAACTAGAAGGTTCCCAGGTATGGTCTAGAACAAAAAATGATCGCAATGACGGGGAGAACAAGCACCTTTCGGCTTCGTTAAGGGTCTTTTTACACCCTTTATAATATTTGTATGTGAAATATTGTATACCCTTGAAAGATCTTAACGGCTGGATTGATTTTTAACTGACTTCTAAAAAGGAGGAAATTATTATCAATACATTAAAATTTTGCATTTTTAACTATAAATGCATGGTGTTTACAAGCTACTGTCGCACGATTTATCTTATGTTAATGAGAAATTATTGATTTATTTCATATTCGGCATCCTGCCGGATAGTGGGTTATTATGCAGTATCCGGCCGGATGGTAAATATTGGCCGGATAGGCCGAATAGCGGATAGTTACCGGATATCCGTTTCAGCTCTAGCCACTAGATCAATGGAGCAGTTTAAAAGTACAAATAAAGGGTGTTACTAGACCCTTAACGAAGCCGAAAGACATTTGTTCTCCCCGTCATTGCGATCATTTTTTTGTTCTAGACCATACCTGGGAACCTTCTAGTTACGGAGATATTGGGGATCAAAGTTCCAACTTTTTCACAAGTTTTTTTTAAAAAACAGCGTTATTTTAAATACCTCCACGACCTTCGTACAATTCCATGCATCCACCAGAACCAGCAGTCCCTTAATTTGAGTCCTACCGTAAAACGTGATTTTTCACCCCAAAAAAAAAAGTCGTTTCCCAACAATCATTTTTACGTAGGGCTACTTAGTTTTATGTACAGAATGCTTCGTTGACGGCTTCGTGAAGGGTCTGTTTACACCTTGTATATTGCTACACTGTCATAACACGGTCTCCCATCTAAGACAAAGATGTTCTATAGTGTGGAGGGAACGCCATAACAGCCCTCAATTTCATCATCTGCCCAGCCTTTTCCTAACTATATTGGGGTCGGCTTCTAGTCTAACCAGATGCAGCTGAATACCAGTATTTTACATGGAGCGACTACCTATCTGACCTCCACAACCCAGTCAGTACTGAATAGTACGATACTCCTTGGTAAGACAGGTTGTCAGACTTTTTGGGCCTCTGAAACTAACTAACTACTACCTAACGATTGTCGAAGATCTACAAATGAGTGTCGGGACTAACGGCTTAACGTGATTTCCGAGGCACGGAGAAAATTCGGTATATGACGGGTGGTCATCCATCCATAGACCAATCTAGGCAAGCACGGCTTAACGTAAAGATCGACCCGAGCGGCTGTTATTATTAAGCCTTGAGCTCCTCATAACAGCGCTCCATTTCTACCATAATTATTTACATTACAAAACCACATCAACGTCAATTCGTCCGTAAGCCCTTACTATAATGCTGGGTAATAAACCCGCTTACATTTGGACCTACTATAAACGATGGCTTACAACCATCGTCGTTATAATAACTATCAAAGTAATGTGCATTTATGCCGCAATTGTTTCCTAAGTATGCCGGTCGGCTTTTGGGCTACAGGTCTAACTGTAGGCGTTATAACATATAATATGAATATGTGTATGGTATAGGTCTTTTGTTACCTGAAATAAATGAGATATACAGGGTGTTTGGTAGATGGGTGCAAATCCTGAAGGGGGTGATAACTTAGACCATTTAGAACTTATTAAGCTAAACTTGTCTTAGACGAAGTCTGTTCCTTGTATTTTTTTTTGAAACTCTAAGGTTTTTAACAATAATATCCATTTTTTTTTCAATTAATTGTTAATAGTGTCCAGTAAAAGCTGCTATGTTATTATTTTTTATTTATGTAATGTGTGATTACTCAAACAAAATAATTCCCAAGCATCTGTGTCATCAGAGAAACATTCTACGCCATATTCAAGTTTAAGAAACTTTAAAAAATCAAGGATATGTTTTGTTTACGGCATAATAAAAAAATAAGAAAAATAGCCTCAGTTGTTCAAACCTTTTTAAAAACATGCTTGGTTATTGCCCTTTCTTTTGAGGTACTATTGACGCAGATATCTCATCAACTCTTGGAATTAGGATGTACAAAGCAAATTGAGGTCGAATATTTAATTTTTAAACAGACAAAAATAATGCAACATTTTTGTCAAAATAATTTATTGTTCATGTTCAAAATGTTGACCGCGGTTTCTTATACAAGCGCGTGCCCGTCTTCTCACTTCTGTAATCGTGATTTTTAATTTCATCTCCTGCTTCATGACTTAAAAAGCCGTTTGATTCTTTCTATTAATTCTTCTCTAGTTGAAATTTCAACGTGCGTGTAGACGAGCTCCTTGACCCGTCCCCAAACGAAAAAATCCACAGGAGTTAAATCGGGTGATTGAGGTGGCCAAGAGATGGGCCTGTCTTTGTCAATCCAGCTCTCTGGGAAACAGTTATTTAAATGTTCTCTCACGTTTAGGATCCAGTGTGCTGGACAACCATCTTCTTGAAAAATCATTGGTCTTCTCATTGCCAATATTGGTATTTCGGTCTCGTCCAGAAGCTCTGGGAGATAGTTTTGAAGGAATTCCAGGTAATTTTCTCCATTTAAATTATCTGGCAGGAAGTGGGGACCAATCAACGTTCGGCCGCCCTAAACGTGAGAGAACATTTAAATAATTGTTTCCCAGAGAGCTGGATTGGTAGAGACGGGCCCATCCCTTGGCCACCACAATCACCCGATTTAACTCCTGTGGATTTTTTCGTTTGGGGAACGGGCCGAGGAGCTCGTCTACACGCACGTTGAAATTTCAACTAGAGAAGAATTAATAGAAAGAATTAAACGGCTTTGTAAGTCATGAAGCAGGAGATGAAATTAAAAATCACGACTACAGAAGTGAGAAGACGGGCACGCGCTTGTATAAGAAACCGCGGTCAACATTTTGAACATGAACAATAAATTATTTTGACAAAAATGTTGCATTATTTTGGTCTGTTTAAAAATTAAATATTCAACCTCAATTTGCTTTGTACATCCTAATTCCAAGAGTTGATGAGATATCTGCGTAAATAGTACCTCAAAAGAAAGGGCAATAACCAAGCATGTTTTTGAAAAGGTTTGAACAACTGAGGCTATTTTTCTTATTTTTTTATTATGCCGTAAACAAAACATATCCTTGATTTTTAAAAGTTTCTTAAACTTGAATATGGCGTAGAATGTTTCTCTGATGACACAGATGCTTGGGAATTATTTTGTTTGAGTAATCACACATTAAATAAATAAAAAATAATAACATAGCAGCTTTTACTGGACACTATTAACAATTAATTGAAAAAAAATGGATATTATTGTTAAAAACCTTAGAGTTCCAAAAAAAAATACAAGGAACAGACTTCGTCTAAGACAAGTTTAGCTTAATAAGTTCTAAATGGTCTAAATTATCACCCCCTTCAGGCTTTGCACCCATCTACCAAACACCCTGTATATATATATATATATATATACCGGGTTTATTAACAGGGTGACTGGTAATTAGTGACCGATACATAAATACGTGATTGTGCTCATGATAACAAACAACTCTCCCAAAGAAACATTTTTTGAATACTCATTCACTTTTAATAGAATAAAAAAAAAACAAACAAACTTACGAGGCGGCTTGCGAGCCGCGTGGGTGCTCTGCCTACCCACTGTTGCATATATGTATATCGTACCGACGGTAGTAATGAGACGTAACCACGTCACGCGGCTAACAGCTGATCGGTCAAAGGCACGCGGGCGAGTTTCATACGGCAGTTGTGTTATTGTGTAATGTCAAATGTTTTATTTTTTTCGCACGAAACCCTAATCCTTTTTCTAAAATAAAAGTAGCTTAAATTACTACATCAGCTATCTGCTAGTAAAAGTCCCTTTAAAAGCGGTTCAGCCGTTTCGCAGATCAGCCGGAACAAACAGACAGACAAAAATTTTAAAAATGTTTTTTTGTTTTAATTCTGTGGGTACTTTCATATTTAATTTTATTATTTTTATTTTTATTTGTTGTACAATTCATCATCATCATCATTTCAGCCGAAAGACGTCCACTGCTGGAAATAGGCCTTCCCCAAGTGTCGCCACATTGACCGGTCCCGTACGTCAATTGTACAATTAAAGCATAATTATTCTATCCATCTGTTTGCTATCCATTAACCAAACTATGGGCCTTTTACAAACAGTACCTATTTACATAATGCACTGACGCCCCAACGTTATCCCATAATTACGATGTGGGGTGCTCACTTCTCGTCGTGAGCTAAAGTCTTCCGCGATCGTTCCCTCAGAAAGTTGGCCATAGACATGTTGCGCAGAGGTAGGATGGATATGCTTTCGGGAAGAAACATCAGGACCGAAATGTATGAATTGTTATTGACTTGAGAAAAACATGCGCTACATTACAGTCTTAACCTAAGTGTTTTCACAGTTAAATCTTAATAATAATGACTAATTGGTACTTAAAAATAACTGGTGAAATGTAGGTGTACTATTTAGGGTACACCTCTGCTTAACCCTTCAGGGATTACAGGCGTGGTGTTATGAATGTATTTTTTAATAATTTGAGGTGGATGTATAGTGGTTGAGATAGTAAAGTTGTTAAATTAATCAAGTGTTCAAAGCGTATCAAATTGTCTCAAGGTGGAACGTTGTGTTGTGAAATAATAAAACCTAACTATTCCAATATTGTATTAATAGACTACCAGGCAGTTGAGGGAACAAACTGGAGAGATTATCTTCTTAAATATAGGTTTACATATATTTATAAATTGAAAAATCATTTATGGATTTTTAAATACGATTAACTAGTGCGGTATAATAATAGTTAACTTTTTTTAAATAAAATACTACATTTTTCCCCAAAAGGTAAGGCAGAAAAGTGCACCTTAAACCGTTACAAAAATAATTTTGTAAAACCGGTTTTTTTTTAGATTTCGACGTGTGCTGGATTCCCTTAATAATGAACAGTGATGCGACCTTAGTAGCTCTTATTAAGGAGACTTGAAAAGGAAGTAAACAAAATGGAGGACGGCCTTTAAATAAAAAAAAAAATTCACTAGCACTTCGCCCGCGACTTCGTCCGCAAAAAATGTCATTGCTCGGTTAATATGCATGATATAAATATAATTTCACAACCACGAATAATGTAGCTTCCTGTCAGTGGAAGAATTTTTAGAATTGGATTATAAGTTCCGGAGATTACCCCCTACATAAAAATCTTTACTAATATTATAAATGCGAAAATAAGTTTGTTTGTTACCTTTTCACACCTAAACCACTGAACCGATCATCCTGAAATTTTGTATACACGTTGTCAGGTGGACAAAACGGACATAGAGTACCTTTTATCCCGAAAAAAAGAACAATTCCCGAGGAAAAAAACAAAAACGTTCTTATCATAATAGATGGCACTACGTGTCTTTCAAATCATGATTGAATTATTATATAATTACAAGCAGAGTACAACCCGACTTGATTGTCAAATTCTAAATTAATGCCGGCAAAAACTAGTTTACTAATAAATTTTACCTCTTCATAATATTAGTATTGATAATAAATATCCCAAAATCTTCCCAACTCATATCCACCTTACTTCAGACACCGCCATTTCCTACTTGTGAACTTACACAAACACCAACTTTGCCTCGTAACTTCTTTTTTAACAAAAAATAAAATGGCGTCGATTTTCCGTAGGTATTCCTTTAATTTAAAATGGCGACCTCTTTAAGACATCATTATTTTTTTATTACTTTCTTGTATGTTCGGATTTCTCTCTGAATTGGGTCTCGTTGAGAAGGTTGTAGGACTGTAATAGTGCTTTTTATGATGATGCTTAGTTTTATTGCACTTGACCTTTTAATCCTTTTTATCTCCTCCTCTTTTTTCCCAAGTCAACTGCTGAATAGAAGATCCAGAATAAACATATTTCATAACACGACCAGGCTCAGACATAACACTATGAATAGGTGGCCCGCATAAAGTAAACTACGTCGATCACGACGGGGGCGCTTCATCTTCCGACGATGCTCTCTTGCGACCACGACGCCGACGGCGAGCTTTCTTCGACTTTCGGAACAAACGTCCGTATCGCCTCCCAATACGGTTCCAAGCCACTAACAAACAACAAACGATTCTTTAAGGCATCATCCATAATAGTAATCGTTGGTCTTCCTCTACTCTTATACTCATCCACATTCACACTCAAACCTTTCCTCACGACATTTTCCTCATTTATCCGCAACAATGGAAGCGTATTCTATTAGCTTAATCAGTAAGCTTTATCAGGTTTGAATCCGTTAACGGTATCTCGCTCGATGTTGTTAATATTTCAAATATTTTGTGAACACATAGTTCAACCAAGTTTCATACACGCACATTTTGTAACATTTTTCATTGATGCTCCGCTCGTATTGGTCGCAGCGTGATGTTATATAGCCTTCGTCGACAAATGGGCTATCGAACATCGCTCCTAAGATTAGCGCGTTCAACCAACCAAACAAACAAACTCTTCAATTTTATAATATTTGTATAGTATTAGATGGAACAAAAACCCTCGCTGGTTCGAGGTGGCACGAAAGATATGGAGGAGGCCTTTTTTTCGGATGGTTATCTAATAACCTCTCCCGCTCTGGGCGGAGTAGAAAGCAGTGTCAGACTCGTACTGACTAAAATCCATCCATATTCCTTCTTTGCCTTTTGTGTTTCAGAGCCGCGGTATCTCTTTCGAACAGTCCCACAGCCCCGGCAGGCATCGGCCCTTGCGGACCCCTTCCTGGTTGCTGACATTTCTTTAAGGGGCGCGTGGAACACGAACGCGCCGTCGACACGTGTTGCACGTGTTGTCGTCATAAGACGGGCGGACGGCGAGATACCCCATTACTCAATATCCACAGGCCCGCGTTCATACAGCCCTTCTGATATCTATTTTAATAACAGTCTGCAGTTCACGAAATATTTGCATATACACGCACCGAGAGTGTTGACACTTCCATCGATTCGGATCAATAAAAACAATCTAGCGACAACCGATACCAAAATCGAAAATATTCGAAAAAAATCCACGGCTCCCAACATCACTACAGGACCTGTTAAAAAGTTTTCATACAGCACCGAAATAAAGCAAAAAATAAACTTGGACACATAGACGTTTTATGAAAAATATTTTCGACGGTTACGAATAACTGTTTCACTGTTTGAAAAGCACAGGTTTTTCACACACTATTCCAGAAATCGTAGATACAAAATAGTAAGATACAGAAGGGCGACTCGAAAACACACGCACGCACACATAGACGCGTACGTGCGGCGGCGACATCAAACAAATGACAGTCGCGAGTACGCTTGCACTCGCTGTACGTGAAGTGTGTCTATGTGTGAGTGCGTTTCCACTCGTTGTATTGAACTGAACTTCTGTACTTCTATTTTGTGTAAAAGATAGTGGGAAAACAAATATATGAATAATGTAGAGGTTGTGGGCTGTTATAAAAGTTGGAAAGTTTAAGTTGTACCAAGTTATGAGTAGCGGGGTGAATGGTGCTACCGAAGAAGCTGTTTCGTGTCATGATATTGTTGGAGGGAAAAAAGTATAATATTATCTAGGCTAGGGATGGCAGTTGGATTTTGAACGGCGGGAATTTTGCCAAGCCATTAAAGTAGCAACCTACACTGGGGCTGCGAGTTGGACTATTGATGACTCCCTCTTAAAAAGGGGAGGATGAATCGCATGTGACTAAAAGACTGATGAGTATAAATGTTGATGGATGGATTGTGTGAGGAATGATATGAAAGGAAAAAAACCCGGCCAAGTGCGAGTCGTACTCACATGCACATAGGGTTCCGTAGCACCAAACAATACAATAAAAATATTTCAAAGGCTCATTCATAAAATGTTGCATTGTATTATGTTCAACAGCAAAACTAAATTTAATTTTTATGTTATGTTAATGAAAAACAAAGTTACTGCTGCAGTTTGATGAAAAAGTCCCATATCTCAAAAACTAAACATTAAACCTTATTTAAACCTCGTTGAAAGTATTTTAACGTTCTAAAATCTTACATTTTTTCAGAATTTTCCTCCTCTTACTTTAGAAATTAGACGGGGGGGGGGACACATTTTACCACTTTGGAAGTGTCTATCTTTCCATCGATTAACTTTGAGAAAAAATGGTTTGGAATGGAACCTCAACGTCATTTTTAAAGATCTATCTATCTATAAACACCCCGCGCGTATAAGTTTAATGATTTTTTTTTTGTTTCAATTCCATGTATAGAGATCTTACTCTTTTATTTTTGTATCGTAAAGCGGTTCACAGAATACATCTACTTATCAAGTTTCAACTGTGTGGTCTAAATAATTTCGGAATAAAGTGGCTGTGACATACGGACAGACAGACATGACGAATTTTATAAGGGTTCCGTTTTTTGCCATTTTGACTACGGAACCCTAAAAAGGAGTAAATTATAGCGTAAAAACGTGTTGCGCCGACCCCAAGTAACATGGGACAAGGACAGGTAGATGTTGATGATGATGACTGGCGGCGCGTTGTGCGGCGCGGCCCGCTTTCAATTCAAACATATGGCGATATATGAGAGCGTTTACGGAGAAGCGCTTTTACGCGCGTTCATTTGAAGTTGCCGCGTTGCCCGCCGCGGCGAACGCGGCGGCGAACGCGGCGGTGCACGCACAAACGCGCAAATACGAACATATGGCAGATGACACGGCCGCATCGCCCGCCGCGTCGCCCGCGGCGTTCGCCGCGGCGGTGCACGCCCCGCGACTCCGTAAACAACATCGTACATTGCCATATGTTTGTGTTTGGGCGTATGATAACGCGGGCCGCTGCACGCGCCGCCTCTCCATAAACGCAAAAAACGCGCACCGCGCCGCGCGACGCCCCGCGAAACGCACCGCCCGACGCGCCGCGTCTCCGTAAATGAGCACTAACGAAGCCGAAAGACAATTATTTTCCCCGTCATTGCGATAATTTTTTTTTGTTCCAGACCATACCTAGATATTGGAGGTCAAAGTTCCAACTTTTTCACAAGTTTTTTTTTAAATACATGTTTTTAAAGTAAGATTTTTACTTTACTTTACTTGTTCTGAGTGCCTTTCATTAAGTCCTACCGTAAAACGTGATTTTTCACCCTAAAAAACGTCGTTTTCCCAGCAATAATTTTTGCGTAAAGTTACTTAGTTTGATGTACGGAATGCTTGGTTGACGGCTTCGTTAAGGGTCTTGTTACACAGTGTAGAGGTCAGATGCGTCACAACTTGTATTATTGATTTCAGTCGCATCTGGTTAGATTAGAATATCTTTGAGAAACGCCTAGATAAAAAGATTTATTGAGACCCGTCTTTCAAATCATTTGGGATTTTTTACTTGTATCCAAGAGTCGTTAATCAAGTTTTTTTAAGATAGTAATTATCGTTATTGCAAAAACAGTGATTTATTTGTTTTACGTCAAAGTTAGAATTAACGCAATTTAAATAACATCACGCCTTCAATCCCCGAAGGGTAAGGCAGAGGTGTGCTTAATAGGATACCGACATTTCTGTTATGTTTAAGTCTCATGTAATAGGGGGTGAGCCTAAAGCCATTAACCGGGCACATTTGGATTTGTGCCGGGTTGATGGCTTCGTGGCTGCTACTGAGAAATTCTTCATAGAAAAACCCAATAACACTCCGCCTGACCTGGGAAACAAACCCAGGACCTCATGCTCAGGAGTTACGCTTGTAACCTCTTGACCAACGAGGCAGTCAATCAAGCATAAATGTAAGCATACTAGGTAGCTAGAGGTTTGCACCGGAGCGAGATTTTAACAACCGATTGAATTCACCGGTGATTGGGCAATCTCCGGTGAAAAACCGGTGATCACCGGAGAATAAAGAAATTTTGTTTCCTTTTTTAATTATACATTAAAAATGAAGAAATAAGAATAATCAATTGATATACTTTATATAATCATTTATTTAAAAAAAAAAGTTTTATAAAAACAACAAAATAATGCTGATTTTGATTTAAGAAACACAACATGTCAACAGCGTGATAGCGTACCTACATGTTTCTTCTATGATTTAGTGTTTGTCCTGTCGCCGAAAATACTCTATCTGACCTTCCAGAAGTAGCAGGCACAGCTAGGTATTTAAAGGCTATTTCGTCTAAAGGCTTTAAATGTGTCTTTTATTTGTGTAAATTTATTATATAAAAAAAAAATAAGATGCGACGATCACCGGAGATCAATCGGTTAATTACCGATTATTTCAATCGAATACTTTTACCGGTAAATCACCGGTTATTCTCCGGTACTCACTGCTCCGGTGCAAACCTCTATAGGTAGCCGCGTCAGGCAATGTCGAGTTTTCATATCATTTTTTTGTAACAATAGTGATTTATTTATTTTACTTCATCACCTGCCTAGCCTTTTCCCAACTATGGTGAGGTCGGCTTCCAGTGTAACCGGATGCTGCTGAATAGGTATCAGGATTTTAAATGGAGCAACTGCTTATCTGACCTCCACAACCTAGTGAGTACTACCATGATGAAAAATAGAGATCGGTATGATGGATTCATTAACGATATTTTTCATCATGGTTGCACTTTGAGGAATAAATATATGATATTTTAAAATTGAATTTCTGAGCGCAACTAATGGTTGCGCTTCGAGGATTAATTTAGTTGCACTTAGTTGGTTGCGCTTTGAGGAATACCCATACCCCAGTGATACAATACCCCTTGGTAAGACTGATTGTCAGACTTTCGGACCATAGAACCTGCATCGGCTGCTAAAGATCTAGAAATTAAGGCTGGAACCAACAGCTTAACGTGGTTACCGAGGAAAACACTCTGTACGTAATAAGTGGTCACCCACTCATAGACCAGCCTAGGCAAGACAATTTATATAATTATGTCAAAACCAGAATTAAAACAAAATATTTTCGCTCAAATGGAGGAGGCAAAGCACCGGAATAGCTGGAAAGAAATGGGGGAGGCCTTTGCCCAGCAGTGGGACAGAATAGGCTGAGTTAAAAAAAAAAAATACATTGTGCCATCCCTGATTTTCTGTTCCGACGTTGGCAAGCACTTTGAATATTTTTATAATTACCTGCAAGCTACGCTTTAAGTATCTAGTTTTTGCATTTGACGGCACAGAGAGGGAATTGTCGGGTTCTATCTAAATGTAAATTCTAATGGCGAGACCAAAGAGGTAGACACAACGCATACAATTGTGTCATTTGTATCTCTCTTTGTTGTACTGTGAAAATATTGCTGTAGTATTTTCACAGTAGAGCTCGTGGCTCTATAATAACAGCCGCTCGGCTCGCCTAAGTTGGTCCGTGGATGGGTGACCACCCATTACAAACCAAATTTCCTTCATGCCTCGGAAAGCACTTTAAGCCGTTACGGTTGGTCCCGACTGTCATTTTTAGATCTTTGACAGTCATTACAGGTAGTCAGTGCCCGAAAGTCTGACAACCAGTCTTACCAAAGGGGTATCGTATTACCCATTACTAACTGGGTTGTGGAGGTCAGATAGGCAGTCAGTCGCTCCATGTACAATACTGGTATTCAGCTGCATCCGGTTAGACTGGAAGCCGACCCCAATATCGTTGGGAAAAGGCTAGGTAGACTCTTTTTAGAAGATTTAATTATAAAGTGAAGCAGGCTTTTGAATTATAAATACAAACTAGGTACTCAACTTACAATTAATTTCATACTCCACTAAGTGTTTATAAACAACAATCTCTCTCTAAAATTATCTCACCGTAATATAATAATTGCATAAAACAACGAAGTCAAAAGCAGCCCTAACAACAAGATACAACCTGCATTGTAATTTTTAATAGCAACAAGAAATACCAGGTTACAAACTAATTAAAAATAACCAGATAAACTACATAAAGTTTTCCAAGAAACGTTGCATGTTGGAGGTTTTATTTTTTATGCTATGACCAGAGTTCCTGAGGGAAAGTTTGTAACTTATAACTGGTGTAAAAACATCCTTTACGAAGCTGAGAGGTACGAGTCCATCGTGCGATGTTTTGCACTTTACCGGGTAACCTTTCAGTTACAGAGTTATTGTAAGTCAAAATAAAAAATAAATAAAACTGAAGTATCTGTTTTATAAACAGACACTTCAATTTTATTTATTTGTACTAGCTGTTGCCCGCGACTTCGTTCGCGTGGAAATTTTGGTGTGTATATCTGAGACTGCCTCGGTGGTCGAGTCGTTGCAAGCGCGACTAATAAGCATGAGGTCCTGGGATCGATTCCCGGTTCGGGCAGTATATTTTTTTTTTCATTAATGACATGAAGTTATCACGCATGATTTGGAGATCAACTTTTAAGCAAGCAGATGCTTGTGTTCGGGGGCGTCCATTAATTACGTGAGGCTATTTTTGCGATTTTTCGACCCCCCATCCCCTTTGGTGAAAAATGAATGTCGTGTGATTTGGCTTGACCCCTCATCCCCCTCCTAATCTCACGTGAGATTTATCAAAAGGCGTAGTATAGTATAAATACGGTAATCTGTGCTTGATTGCGTAGAATTAAAAAGAATAATGTGTTTGATTACAGAAACATGCTCACTTAATTAAACCCAGTTTTCTCTAAATTTTAAGTTTCTTGCGAGGAAAAAAAATACGTGATATTTGCCGAGACCCCCCTCTCCCTCGTGGGATTGCGTGAGATCCGGCTCAACGCCCCCCCCCCCCCTTAAACGCCTCACGTAATTAATGGAGGCCCCCTTAGGTTCTTTTTTTTATTACAAAAGGGGCCGCTCTTCCACTTAACATTAAATGCAATTGAAAATATACTATAAATAATAGTGTTATTCCATCAGGAATTTCTCAGTAGAAGCCACGAAATCTCGATTTGTGTCCGGTTGATGGCAATAAGCTCACACCGTATTGACTTGCATGGGACTTCAACATAAATGGCGAAATGTGTGTGTAGTTACGATTAGGTCCACCTCTGCCCAATACTTCTAGGATTCAAAGCGTGATGTTATGTTATGTGTGAGAACTGACTGCCAGATCCAAATGTGATCATGTATAATTGATGACTACAAAAGGCGTAAAATACCGTTCTGTATACAACATTAAATGACTTTTTGCGAGATCCCTTAGACCTCCTTAATCCGACCCTGTCACGAAATCCGTTCCTAGCGAACGTCTACTAACTATTGACTACCTCCCTGCCAACTTTCAAGTTTGTAGCACAAAAAATGAGTATTTTCGTAAACAATTGTGAGAGCCCTTAGACCACCTTACTCGGGTCCTATCGCAAAATCCGTTCTTAACGAACGTCTACTAACTATTAACTACCTCCCGGCCAAATTTCAAGTTTGTAGCACAAAAAATGAAGGACTTTCATACAAACTTGCGAGAGCCCTTAGACCCCTTTAATCCGGCCCTATAGCAAAATCCGTTCTTAGCGGACGTCTACTACCTATAAACTACCTCCCTGCCAAATTTCATCTTTATACGTCAAGCGGTTTTCGATATTTCGTGATGAGTGAGTGAGTGACTTTTCGCTTTTATACATATATTAAGATTTTGACTGACTGAAAGTATATACGGTACTTATACTAGCTTTTTTTTATTTTTCTCAGTCTGGTTGTTGCGGCTAATCTCCGAAACGGCTGGACCGATTTTGACGGATTTTTTACTGGCAGATAGCTGATGTTATAAGGAGTAACTTAGGTCAACTTTTATTTTAGAAAAAGAATTAGAGTTCCGTGCAAACAAAATAAAACACCTGATATTGTTAACAAAATCCGATTCGAGGTCACCGGCAACAGTGTTTTAAAAAAAAAAATTAACTTTACTTTGAATACCTCCGTGACCCCTGTTCTATTCAATCATGCAATGCATCCATCAGAATATTTTTTTGAATACGTTACATTACGGTCTACAATAAACTGTGATTTTTCACACCAAAAAAATGTCGTTTCCACGCCAATAATTTTTGCGCAGTACTCCTTAGTTTGAGGTTCAGAATACTTAGTTGACGGCTTTGTGATAGGTCCTTTTGAATCCTGTAAACACGATATACAAGGTTCTACAGAATTTAAAAGGACTCGTTACAAAAGTTAAGGCACCGTTCAAAAGCAGCTCACGGTTAAGCTATGCCCATATAAGCTTCGATTTGCATGAAAATGTAGACAGGAACATCCACTGCGACGCACTGTGACGCTACGCATAGATGAATGAATGGCAAAACAAATGAACCGCGTAGCTGTAGCATATCCTACAAAGCAGTAGACGGTCGATTTTTCATGATAGGATATTAACTATAACTTTTATTGAAATGGGTGCTGTAAAATATGAATCAAAAGGCAATGATCTAGACAGTGTAGAATTTAAATGTGAATGTGATAGGGAACTAGAAGTAATAAAACGTCGAAATGTGTGAAAAGATTTGGAAAACGACAAAGTAAACTGTAATAGGATATTGATGTTGGAAAATATGAATCAAACGGCAATGATCTAGACCAGTGGTTCTCAAAGAGATGTCAGTTAAAAGGAAGGGGTCCGCAAGGGCCGATGCCTGCCGGGGCTGCGGGACTGTTCGAAAGAGATACCGCGGCCCTGGAACTCAAAGTGCAAAGAAGGAACATGGATGGGTTTTAGTCAGTAAAAGTCTGAGACTCCCTTCCACTCCGCCCAAAGCGGGGGGGGGGGGTCATTAGATGATTTCGCATCCGAAAAAAAAAAGACCAGTCATGGTTCTTAACTTTCTAGTCATGAGGGACCATTTGACAAAATTTCTGTCTTGCCATGGACCACCCAGTTTGTTTAATAGTTTGGATGTAATATACAGTACCTAAATGAAAATAAATGTAGGGTTGTTCTATGTAAAAAGAAATAAAACACGCATAAAATTATTCAAAGCTCACATTTTTTTTTACGAAAAATTCACATTAACTTCAGTTACTTACAGATTTTAATGAGATTTGATTGCAAATCGCTCGCGTCGCGCGTGTTACGCATTGTGTTAACTCGTTGTCACTTATCTTATTTATATGGATGCCCCCAGGGACCACCAAGGGTCCGCGGACCACCGATTGAGAACCACTGATCTAGACGGTGAATATTTAAAAGGGGAATACGATGAGAAGCTAATAGTAATAAATGCTGTGAAAGGACAAAACGATTCAAAAGATGACGAAACTTTTTCGGTCTATTTCGTTAAAATAGAGAAGACTTATGGATCTAGACATGAATTCAGTCTAGACAAAGTTTAAGGTCACTTAGCTCTTATTCGTTTTACCCAGAATTTGAACGACGAAATATTTCACGACAAAATTGAAGCGCTGACTACAAATAAAAGACAAAAAGGGCTAGCAGAGGATTTAGAAATTTAAATTTTCGTCCAAAATAATTTGTTAGAAACAACGCAGTTAATCAAAAATGTTAGGGAGAGCACCACACGATTAAAATTTGTTTTTCTTTCATCCGCTTCCAACTTTGGAAGTCCTTGTTTTTCTTTTATAACCGAACTAAATTGTGCCCGCGGCTGCGCCCACGCGGAGATCTAAAATTATCTCACGGGACGTTATATCGGAATAAAAAATGTTTTATGCTTACCCAGGCTTTGTGCAATTTCATCGCTGTTAAGACGTGAAAAGGTATTAGGCAGAAAGAGTAACTATAATATTGATACTAAGCCAAGAATACACACAAGTGTCAATAACTTTAACAAAAGCCTGCAAACCAATATGGCATGTTATCATCAATCAGAAGTTGTTCAATGCTGAATTTAGTTTGAATTTCCATAAACAGAAGTTGTTATTTTATTTTTAAAACTAGTCTTTGTCCGCGACCTTCGTCCGCGTGAAATAATAATAAAATTTAAAATACAATTTTCCCAATTTTTGCAACATTTTTCATTGATACTCCGCTCCCATTGGGCGTAGCGTAATATTATATAGCCTTCCTCGATAAATAGGCTATCCAACACCACTAAAATATTTTTTCAATTCGAACCAATAGTTCCTGAGATTAGCGCGTTCAACCGAACAAACTCTTCAGCTTAATAATATTACTGTAGATTTTAGTAAAGTTTACATACTAACAACATTCAAACAAAAAAATGTGAATTGCTAATTACAACACAATAAAATTATTAGTTATAACACAATATCTTTCAAGCTATTTGCATAGCTTAATACAAGTAGGTATCTAGCTCGTTTTCCTGCAGAGTAAGAAGAAAGAAAGAAAATAGGTTTATTAGCAACATGCCACAATTGCACACAACATTAAACAAAAACTAACAAGAAAACTTAAATATAAACACAAAAAAAAGATAATTACTGTGTGTCTCACGGCTGCGCCAAAAAGGCCCAGTTCAGCAAAATGGCAGAGTAATAGACTGCCCGACGCTGACTTTCAACTGGACGTGAGATAGTGATGTGACGAACGTAAAACAGTTTCATGCTTTGTGTCAAAGTCTATAAAATAATAATAATATTTATTATGTTCCGGCTATATTGTGCCGATTGTTGTGACGGCCAATGGCGTTATGGCCAAGAGCCTTGACGACCATCTTTCGAGGCACTCCTTAGGCGGTTGGATCAAGGGCCTGATTCAGAATGCAGTACTCCTCAATACGGCTGTGAGGAGGTTCCTGTCTCTGGAGCCCTAACCACCGGTTTGGACCCTGCTCCCGACACCGGTGGACTACTATTTTTAATATTTTAAAATGTTTTTTATGAAATATTTAAAAATATGTAAAATATTGTATAAAAAATGAATAAAGGAGATAATAATATGTTGAAAAAAATGCAGTTTCATTACTTTTCGTATTGAGAGTTTAATAACATTAATAGTTTTATTCAAGTTCAAAACCAAATAAACTTTTCAAACACGAAGCAATGTATTAACAACTAGCTTTTCCTCGCAGCTTCGCTCGCATATAGAATTTGACAATCAATTCAATGGATGAAAGATATCCTATGTCCGTTTCAGCTGTACACCTGACATCGTATATGCAAAATTTCAGGGTGATCGGTTCAGTGCTTTAGGTGTGAAAAGGTAACAAAGAAACTTAATTTCGCAATTATAATATTAGTATGGAAGTATGGATTTCCTTAGCAGTGATAACCTAGTGGTGTGACCGTCGGACTGCCAAGTCATAGATCTTGAGTTCGACCCGAAAAATCAGAGGTCAAGACACCTCTAATTTTTCGTATTCATCTGCGTATTGTATTAATACTTCGGTGAAGGAAAACATCGTAAGGCAACCAGAATGCCTGAGAGATATTTATCGAAGTCATGTCAAACAAAGTCAGAAGCCCATGGGTGGCATAAAAACTCTGACACCAGGTTAAGCACAAAACACACGAAAAAAAAACCTTTTAACAAAATTGTGATCAAAACTGTGTTACGCAATCGGGACACTGCCTTTATACCAACCTCACCACCAGTTCTAAATGAAACCTTACTTGTAAAACAAACACGATTGTAATCTGGAGCCGGCTCACAAAAACAAAAGGGTAGGTAGACGTACGGGTAGGTAGGTAATATAATAAAGAATGGAAGCATGTGTCATGGGTAGCAGATAACTTTGTATCGGCGATACGTTAAGTAAAACAGATGAGGCTCATGTGTTATCGGGTTTAGGGGTCGAGTTTGAAACTTTAGTTTCAGTGTTAGAATGTTCTTTTTTTCGAATTTTTTGTTTGAGTTTTAGAATGTTCTTTTTTTGAATTTTTTGTTTCGGTTTTTTTGAGTGGACAAGTGGTAGTTCACAATCCTTACTAATATTATAAATGCGAAAGTAAGTTTGTTTGTTTGTTTGTTACCTTTCACGAAAAAACTACTGAACCGATCATCCTGAAATTTTGCATATACGTTGTCAGGTGTTCAGAAAAGGACATAGGGTACCTTTCATCCTGAAAAAAGTAACATTCCGGAGAAAAACAACAATAACGTTCTTATGATAATAGATGGCGCTACGTGTCTTTCGAAACATGGAGGATAACGATTTAACGGGAGGACATAGATACCCAGCGCTCTAGTAGAGTATATCATCGCTCGCAACAGGGTGTTTTAACTACGACATGCGTCATAATACTGAATAATATTTTTATTTTTAAATTATTAAAATCTCATAAATACCATTTTTTTTATGAATGTGTAGTAGTAATTGGATACAATAAAGTGAGCCTCCCTTTGTAAGAAAAGTAAAAAGTCACGGTGTATAAAAACCATACATAGGAAGAACAAATATGTTACAATCTTGTAACAAAGTTTGTTTGAAACAATCACTCAGGACAATCAACTAATATCCATGTAAATTATCTCTCCCCTCAGCACTCGTTACTCAACCTGAAGCTATTAACATAATTTCTTTGCCCAACTTTTCTAAACAGGCAACAAATTGCAATACTTTACTCTCACCGCTGAAAATAATAACAGTTGGCTCAACATCAGTATAAAATCTTTTCACCTTACCGCGAGTGCACGGAAAGTAAGCGCAGAAGGTTGGCTCAATACAACGAGATTACAATTAAAAATAGACTTAGACAGACTAGAACCACGAAGGTTCCGCAAGGGCCGATGCCTGCTGGGGCTACGGGACTGTTAGAAAGAGATACCGCGGCCCTGGAACACTAAGGGCAAAGAAGGAACATGGATGGGTTTTAGTCAGTAAAAGTCTGACACTCCTTCCTCTCCACCCCGAGCGGGGGGGGGGTCATTTGATGATTTCCCATCCGAAAAATAAGTACAAAAATACCGCACGCATACATAGACTGCCTCGTTGGACTAGTTGTCGCAATCGCGACAGCTGAGCATGAGGTCCTGGGTTCGATTGCCGGGTCGGGCAAATTGTTATTGGGTTTTTCCAGTAATTTCTCAGCAGCAGTTACGGAGTCTGGATTTGTGCTCGATTGATGGCAATAGGCTCTTCCCCTATTACATGGGACTTAAACACAACTGTTTGAAATGTGGGTGTACTCTAAGGTGCACTTCTGCCTATTCGTTTCTTGAATTACAGGCGTGATGTTATGTTATGAAAGACTTTATTATAATTTTCCAATAGCGTGCCTATGACACTCCACTGGAATTGTTTTTCATCTATTTTTTAATCTCGCAAATAATGACAAGGCGTTATTTCCCATTCATTTGCCATTTTTCAGTAGATCACGAATTTTTCGTACAGTGATAACAGCCATGTTTTGACATGTTTTTGAAACTGACCAACTATTGATATTAACAGACATGAAGTCTGTTAATATCAATAGTTGGTCAGTTTCATAAACTACGATCTCATTGCCTCATCGCCAAGTGTAACAATCTCCTACAGATAAAATAAGACCCTGAGGTTATTTTATTTTGTAGGCCAGTTCCCACTTAGTGGAAAAATCCTCACACAATTTTTTGATGTCATTGAATAAAAGACTGTATCCGTATTGCACGTTTTTTTTTTTTTTTTTTTTCAGATGGGAAATCATCAAATGACTTCTCCCGCTCTGGGTGGAGTGGGAGGGAGTGTCAGACTCTTACTGACTATACGACGTATTGCCCTTAAGTATTAAATCGGGCATTCGTGCATCCAAGGCGATTTTAACACTTAAGGCAATACTGATATTGGCTGCGGGCCTGTTCGAAAGAGATACCGCGCCCCTGGAACACAAAGGGCAAAGAAGGATGATGGATGGGTTTTAGCCAGTAAAAGTCTGAGCGGACCTCCCAGAGCGGGGGGGTTATTTGATGATTTCCATACCAAAAAAAAAAAGGCAATACTGATACTGACCCTAAGCAATTTTTGCTCGTAGTATCGCAGTCGACCTTCTGTACTATTCTGTCCTTTGCCGCAAACATCCGACCCGACCCGTCATAACTTTCGACCCTCATATTTTAAGTTTTCTTAGGCAGCTATAACTTTTTCATTTGTTTTGTCTACTAAGACAGAAGCAGAAATAGAAAATTCCGGTGGAATTGTGAGGTTAAATCTAGATTTTAGTGTGATTACTGTTGAGGATGAGAAAGTCGGAATTAGAATTTAAGATTTTCTAGACGTCTTTTGGCAGTTCGCTTTTCGTGTTGATTACAAAAGTCTGAAACTTACTTTAGTTTCATTTTATCCATGAAGAATTTTCGTTTGCAAAATTATCGCTTTGTTCCATAATGAGGTATATAATGATAAACTGCAAAAGATGTAGACTTAATCACGTTTCTTAAAAATAATTTGGGCGTCTTCACAAAAAAAAAAATATTGTAAAAATATAGGTACAATCGATGATTTCGCAGCACGATGCCTACTTTCGCACTATGTCTACTTTTTTGGACTAATTGGTAAGAAACATTTTCGTAAGACTGTACTAAAATAGACATAATGCTATCGTCAGATTAAATTTTTCATAAAGTTGGCAAACTGCGATGTAACTGGGACAAAAATTTAAAAGTAGGCATCGTGCGATCTAATGTATGGTGGTTTCAAAATGTTGGCATTGTGCTACCGATTGCTTGAAATTACAAAAAAGTAGTCATAGTGCGAAAGTAGGCATCATGCTACGAAATTCAATCGATTATTATCTTATGCCTGTTTTATCTTTAGTATTATGATTTTGCCTGTTGAGGCATGGAGAAAACTCGGTATGTAATGTGTGGTCACCCATCCACGAACCAACCTAGGTAAGCGCGGTTTAACCTAAAGAATGACCCGAGTGGCTGTTACTATTAAGCCAAGAGCAATTCCTTGATTTATGCTTAAATATTATAGCACAGTTGTAGGAATATCAACTTTCGGAGCTGATCAAAAGCGTTAAAAATTTAAAAAAATTAAAAATTCACACAGTGGAGGTCATTCAGGTGTCTCCTAATGTAGTGGGAACGGGCATATGCTGCTTTGTCACAAAATGTGAAGCTTGGTCGCTTCGGGGCTGCGGGACTGTTCGAAAGAGATACCGCGGCCCTGGAACACAAAGGGCAAAGAAGGAACATGGATGGGTTTTAGTCAGTTAAAGTCTGTCACTCACTTCCACTCCACCCAGAGCGGTTTTTTTTTTCAAAAATCATCAAATGACCTCCATTTGATGATTTTGATTTTTAATGATGAAAAAATCGTGGTCGCTTATGATTTTGTTGATGTAAGCAACTTCTTTCATATCATTCCTCACACAATTCATCCATCGTTTCCTTGGTCTTCCTCTCCCTCTCCATCCGTCAACATGTATAGTCATAACTCTTTTAGTCACATGCAATTCGTCTCTCCTCAACGTCTTCTGATATTTTCTTGAGCACTATTTTAGTGATTCCGTTAAGTTTTACACACAACAACATAACTTCACGCCTGTAATCCCCGAAGGATTAGACAGAGATGTACCTTATAGTACACCCACATTTTGCCAGTTATGTATGTGTAAGTCCTATGTAATAAGGGGTGAGCCTATTGCCACTAACCAGGCGCAAATCCAGACTCCGTGGTTGCTACTGAGAAATTCCTGGTTCGAAAAACCCAATAACACTTTGCCCCGCTTGGGAGTCGAACCCCAGACCAACGAGGCAGTCAAAGTTTACATAAAATTCATTAATAAAATCAGTGTAAATGAGTAATTAGTAAATTCACGCTGATTTAGAAATCTACATTCGTAACATCGTATTAATCATTGCTAACGAGGAACTGAGTCACAATTAGTGCTGCGTTCTACTTGATACCGTGCTGGCGTAAATTTTGGTTGGAAGTGGGTTAAAATTGAAGTATGCAGTACCTATGTGCTCCTGGTATTTGGAATCATTGAAACTATCTCTTGTTGATCGAAGATTTACTCGGATTTGCGCAATATTCATTGTGTTGTGCGTTGTAAGTCTCAGAATCATTTTTTTAATACGTACTCTCACTTGAAGGAGCAGCTCGTGGCTAAATAATAACGGCCACTCGGGTCGATCTGTAGATTAAGCAATGCTTGCCTAGGTTGGTCTGAGGATGGGTGATCACCCATTACATACCGAGTTTCCTTCGTGCCTCGGAAAGCATGTTAAGCCTTTTGTCCCGGGTTTCATTTGTAGATCTTTGACAGTCGTTAAGTAGTCAGTGGCCCAAAAAGTCTGACAACCAGTCTTACCAAAGGGTATCGTATTACCCAGTAATAACGCTCCATGTAAAATACTGGTATTCAGCTGCATCCGGTTAGAATGGAAGCCGACTCCAACACAGTAAAGTTGGGAAAAGGCTTTTATTGGTAAACGTTTATGTGCATTGAGAAAACAATCTGTAGGTGTCTGTGTTATACGTACTTAATACAGGACTTGGTTTTAAGCATAGTAATGCTAGTAGTGTCTTTGTCATCTTTCGTCTCTACTTATTTTTATCTTATCTAAAATGTCTTATCCTTCTCATTATAAATGAGAAAGTATTTGAGGGTGTATGGATGTAAGGATGTCTGGATTAACACGTAGAATACTTTTTATCCCGTCTGACAATTACCGTACTTCACGCGGGCCCCTTACGCTAGTAATCTAGAATCGCAAAGGTCAATAATGAGCACAGGACATCTTAATTTATTCATAATTCTATTCCACCCAACAAACCCACTAGAAACAGTTCCCCCACCTCACTTGAGTCTAGATAACAGATCTCTCCACTAATTGGCAAATTAGAGTACTTAGTCACAAACTATCATGTCATCGGGGTAAACATACTTTCATACCACCCTCCGTACGGTCCGTAGAACTTCAGTGATTGATGTGTTTGCCCAAGTTTGTCGTTCAGGTAAACCTTGTCGTAGATGCTCCAATTAAAGTTTCAATTGCTTTTAAACTGCAGGATATCTCTACAAGAAGTTCGAGCATCGAGATCTGGTGGAAGTTTGAGTCCATGTCTAGTGGATTTAGGAATTTGTGACTGGTCTAGATTTTCAGTGAGTGAGATTGATGTTAAAGCCTTGTAGTTTTGAGGAGATTATGTTTTCAAATGGATTTTTAGTTGGAAGTTGGAACGGTGTAATCGTCAAACAACTCACTAGTTTGAATAAAATTAAACAAAAATTGTAATATAGAACGCATAAAAATCATTGCGATTACTTGTTCCTCCCCCCGATTAAAAGACACTGTGGTAAACTAGGTATTACTAAAAGGTATTGAATATAGTTAGCAAAATTACTTTAGTCAAAAGTTTGTAGTTGTATTAATTAGGGTTCTTCAACAGTACAGTCACGAGCACCAATATGTACACACTTTCCTAAATTTACAAGTTATTTTCGCGAGAAACAACGATTGTAACTTGGAGATAGGATCTTTTTCATAAAAATATCAGCTCCAGAATACTATGTTCGTAAGAACATGAATTTCAATCAGAGCAGTACGAGAAAAACTCTTTTAAAAGTTGTTAAGTGTTTACATAGTGGTGCTCGTGACTGTACTTGCCAAATAAGTGTGTAGTACACCCTAGATTCAAAGTTATGCCCACAAATTGCCATCCTACATCACAATATTTGGCAGACTATATAAATCGCTCGATCCCCGAAGTACTATAAAAGCAATCAGTTTGAAGTCGAAGCACTAAGTATCGTAACAACTAACGATGAAGTGGGTCCCACAATCCACATAGTGTTTGTTATGTACAATGATTATAGTTATTGGTGTCATATTTATACACCGTGACTTTTTAGTCGTCTTACAGACGTAGCCGAATTCATGTATCCAATGAGTAAAACAGGTTCATAAAAAAAAAAATTGGTATTTATGAGATTTGAATAATTTGACAATAAAAATATTGTTCATTATTATGACGCATGTCGCTCCATTGATACAAGGCTCGGACCGCGGGGTGTGTTTCTAACTACGACATACGTCATAAATAGTCATAATAATGAACAATATTTTTATTTTTAAATTATTCTAATCTCATAATTACCTATTTTTTTTTATGAACGTGTTCTACTCATTGGATACATGAAGTGGGCTGCGTTTGTAAGAAGACTAAAAAGTCACGGTGTATAATAGTTATATGGATCGATCCATATAACTATTATACACCGTGACTTTTTAGGACGGTGTGAGAAATGATAATTATGGCAGAAAAGGGAATGAATGATGGCGCGATGGTAGACAGGGGAGAATTAGAAATAAAAAACCGTGTTGCGCCGACCTCAAGTAATATGAGACAAAATTAGGAAGATTATGACCATTCTAACAATAGATCGAGATTGGTAGGCAATTTCATATAGTCAAAATATAACCCAAGCTAACAAATCCACGAACTTTGCATCAATAATTCCTATACTATCTAGATACTTAGCAAGAGTCAACAAAATATCTACTGAATTTAGCACAACTATAGTTGGGTTTAGTTTTCCTAGCGGATTAACATATAGGATTTATTGCAGAAGTTTTGTTTGTAGCCAAACTGAATCCTACATAAGCAAATTCATGATAGTTGTTGTACTATTTAGTAGGAGATATAAATTGTAAATTATACCATAAAGGGTGTAAAAAGACCCTTAACGAAGCCGAAAGGCACTTGTTGTCCCCACCTTTGCGATCATTTTTTTGTTCTAAACTATACCTGGCAACCTTCTAGTTATATTGGGGGGTCAAAGTTCCAACTTTTTCATAAAGTTTTTTTTAAATACATGATTTTAATGCAAGATTTTTACTTTAAACACCTCCGCGACCCCCTTACTATTCAATCCATCCATCAGCACAATGTTTTGAGTACGTTTTATTGAGTCCTACCGTAAAACGTGATTTTTTACCCCAAAAAAAAAAAGTCGTTTCCCAGTAATAATTTTTGCGTAAAGTTACTTAGTTTGATGTACAGAATGCTTGGTTGACGGCTTCGTGAAGGGTCTGTTTACACCATGTATAACGAATCAAAAAGGGGATCACTCACGGCCCCAGCAAAAAAAAAAACAAAATTTGAAATTGCCTGCTAAAAGTAAATATTTGGAAAGAGCTTTAAACGAATGTCCAAAATATTGCTGGTAAAAATATGATTTTTGGTACTTTCAAACTCAAATAGTACCCAGGGAGTTAATTGTAGACCTTTGTTGTAACCTTTAAAAATGTTCAGGATATTATTTTCAATAAATGAAAAGTTTGTAGTTTTTAAATATTGAACAAACAGTTTAAATAATACTAACTTTAAATAAAAGCAGCGGAATGGTTACTGGTACAATTTCGTCGTAAAATTAAAAATATTGAGGGTGTTATTTTCCTTATGAAAATTCAACTTTTTGTCTTAAGCACTTTTGTTTTTAGGGTTCCGTACACCAAGGGTAACGGGACCCTATTACTAAGCCTCCACTGTTTGTCCGTCCGTCCCTCTATCTATCAGCGGCATGTATCTCATGATCCGTAATAGGTAGATAATTGAAATTTTCACAGAATGTGTATTTCTGTTGCTGCTATAACAACAAATCGTAAAATTAAATTTAAAATTAAAGGAGGCTCCAGTACTACGATGGTGCCGAACCCTGCATGCACGAGTCCGACTTGCATTTAGCCGTTTTTTGGTACGATTTGAATGATGTCATTTGAAAACTTGTGACGTTCATCGACCCGCACTGGACCCGTGTTGTGGATTAAGGCGCAAATACTCTTACAAGGAGGAGATCTGTGTCCCAGTACAGTGGAACTGTAACAAGCTATTGTATTGTATTGTTAGTTATTATTCTGCTTTGATCTGAACAATAAGGAACTCTATTTTAATCCTCAATTAATCTTTATTAGTTTGGGAAGTTGGCAAAAGCTTTAAGCTTTTAATCGGTAGTTGGTAATCAATAAACGATTTAGAGCTCTAAATTTTAAAAAGGCGTAAATACCAACTAAAGTCATTATTCTGGTTCCTTCGCAGTTAGAAAAAGAAAAATCGAAAGTCAAACATCCATTGTATTTTACCAGAAAAAAGTCGAAAACATAATTCAGGTTTTTTTTTCAAGAAAATAGAATCCATATTAAAACACAGAAATAAAACCAAATAGAACCTTTCAAACATAATATTGCTAAAAAAAATCCAACTTATTTTTCCGACATTTTGTTTTTCAGGCCGCTATCTCATTTCGAAAATATATCATTGCGATTTCAACTTATCCAGTAAGGGCAAATCGTAATTGATTCAGCCTACCAGAACCTACCCAGAATTCACCCAGAATCCAATTTGGAGAGTGGCCCGGACAACCTACGGTCACTATTACCGAATGAAATTTTGATTGGGAAAAAACATCAGTATTGATTGCTTTATGTAGCTCCCGGGTTTGTTCGGTAATGGACTGTTTTTGTGACTTGTTTTTAGAGACTATTTTGCCGCAGCATGCTTTCAGTGGTCAAAAATAATGAAGCCATTATCACGGTATGGGTCAAATCCTACTATTCCTACTAATATCATAAATGCAAAAGTTTTTGAGGATGTATAGATGTTTGTTACTCTTTCACGAAAAAACTGCTGATCGGATTTGGATGAAAATTAACAAAAAAACAGTTTATAACCTGGATTAGCTTATAGAATACTTCATATGCCGTAGTATGATCACGTGGGACAGTCATCGAACTCCACGCGAATCGAAGCCGCGGGCACAAGCTGGTAAAAAATATAGAACAATAAAATTGATTATTTGGTTGAGAACAAGCACCAGACATACTGACCTTTTTAAAAAACATACTCAATACTCAAGGTCAGGTAATCAAATAGAACCGCTATGGACATGAATGTTGATGGATGGAGAGGGAGAGCAAGGCCAACGAAAATTTGCATGGATTGTGTGAGGAATGATATAAAAGAGAAAAGAGTAAATGATGCCGTGACGGTGACAAGAGAGAATGAAAGACGAGAATGTGTTGCGCCGACCCCAGGTAGAATGGGATAAGGACAGGGAGATGATGAATATGAATCAAATGGAACCTCAAAAATCATCATCTGCCTAGCCTTTTCCCAACTATATTGGGGTCGGCTTCCAGTCTAACCGGATGCGGCTGAATACCAGTATTTTGTAATTATGGAGCGACAGCCTATTTATTTATTTAATATTTATTTATTTATTTAGATAGATACTTGCCGCACTTACAGTTTACACCAAAGCGTATAGCAAGTCAACAGCACAAAATATATATTAATTAAACTTAACTACTACTACTGAATAATTAAGCATAACTTTACTGCTACTCGTAAACATATTATTATCTAGATCCGGCTCCTGAGCAATCAAACCTATCTGACCTATCTGACCTCCACAACCCAGTTAGTACTGGGTCATACGATACCCCTTGGTAACACTGGTTGTCAAACTTTTTGGGCCACTGACTACCTAACGACTGTCAAAGATCTACAAATGACAGCCGGGACGAACGGCTTAACGTGCTTGCTGAGCTACGGAGAAAACTCAGTATGTAATCGGTGGTCACGCATCCACAGACCAACGTAGGCAAGTACGGCTTAACCTAAAGATCGACCCGAGCGGCTGTTATTATTTAGCCACGAGCTCCTCTGGAAACTCACAAATAATAACGTTGAACAAACAAACAGAAAACCAGAAGATCAGATCGATACAGTTAAATGGAATGTTTTTAGTAAATTGATTCATGGCAACGATAGAATTCAATCTGATCTCATACCTTATTTGGGTCAGCCAACCAATGCTTCTGATGTTTCATTTCAATTTGTAGTTATGAAAATATTCAAGGATGCTGTGCGAACATTTGTAAATGAAAGATAAGTAAATTTTAGAGCTGTCTATCAAAATATTTAAGGCGAAACCGCGAAGCTGCGATATTCAGATTTTTTTTTCGTTTCTTTGCAATTTAAATTTTGCACAGAATGTAATTCGCGACCGTAAATATTGTATGAACAGAATTATAAATCGCTCGAGTCGTCAATACAACTCACATTAAGATTTCACTTCAAATGTAATGCTTTCATGAAATAATCATTATACATAAAGGATAATTTTAGCAAAAGAGAGATATTGTTGTTATCTATACAGGGTTTAAACGGACCCTTCACGAAGCCGTTAACCAAGCATTCTGTACATCCAACTAAGTAACTCTACGCAAAAATTATTGCTGGGAAACGAATTTTTTTTTTGGGGTCAATAATGACATTTTACGGTAAAACTCAATATAATGCGCTCAAAACTTATTGCTGATGGATGCTTTGAATAGTAAACGGGCCATGGAGGTAATTGAAGTAAAGTTAGAACCTTAAAAAGTAGTATTTAAAAAAAAACTTGTGAAAAAATTGGAACTTTGACCTCCAATATCTCCATAACTAGAAGGTTCCCAGGTATGGTCCAGAACAAAAAAATGATCACAATGACGAGGAAAACAAGTGCCTTTCGGCTTCGTTAAGGGTCTTTTTACACCCTTTATGTTACGGCTAAAAGCCGAAGTACGGTTACAACTAGTTCTAGCCGGCTATACCTGCAACCAATTTAGATGTAGCGCTCGCCGGCCGCAGCCACGGCACCGCACGCTGCGCTCGCTCGGCTCGCGCGCTTTTGGTCACAGTTCTAACCTAACCTAACCTAATCCATTTGGTCGGTGTGTCCTAGCAATAGGACAAAAAGGATAGCTACCGGCCGCACCTAGATATAGCCGGCTAGAACTAGGTGTAACCCTACTTCGGCTTTTAGCCGTAACATAATGATACAAATACAAATAAATAAAATTGAAGTGTCTGTTTGTTATTTGAAAATAACAGATTTTGACTGTGTGAAAGTAAATACGGTCGGTATTTGTCACAAAGAAACATCTTTTTAATTATTTTTTTCTGTCTTTCTGTTTGTTCCGGCTACTCTCCGAAACGGCTGGACCGATTTTGAGGCGACTTTTACTGGCAGATTATATAAATTAAATTAAAGTGTCTGTTCTCAAGATCAGGTAATGTTGAGAACAGACACTTTAATTTAAATTATTTGTTTATATTTCTTCTTAAATTTGGTATAACGTGAAACAGATCAACTAATTGTAAAAAAAGACGTAAGCAAAATAAATATATGTTTAATTATATGTTTTTTTTTAAGAAATATAAAATAAATAAAAGCAATATTAAAAATAAATTCCCTTCACCTTAGCGCTTTCACCTTAAATGTATAATTGATAAGAAAGACGATTGACGTTGTATAGGCATTTGAGAGCGAAAAGATAATATAATTCATTAATTACGGAAAATGATTCTGTTATTCAAGCTGCCGTTTTGATGTTTGAATGGCTATTTGGGTTATCACTGCTTGCTGAATCAATGACTGTGCCAATTAGTAGATCTATGATAATAAACGTTGGAGTGAATTGGATTTGATAAGACATTAAAATAACTCTCAAACTCAAAGCATTTATTAAACAGCTGTTTTCCGACCCGGGAACCCGGGACCTCATGCTCAGCAGTCGCGATTGCGACTACTAGACCAACGAAGCAGTCTTATAGGATGGATGAATAAAATAGTATTTTCAATTCAATTTATTTAATTCAGACACAAAGATACATAATTTTGTTAGTACGTACACTTAAAAATAATGTTAGTAATTAAATAATCAAAACCAAATAATCATTAATATCCATGTCAAATAAAATGTAAAAATGTCCATATAATAAAATAAGAATAAGTTAAATTAAAAATTATAAATATGGTCATTCGAGATTTAAATTAAAAAATTAAACAAAAACACAAACATCTACTCATTTAGAAAACGACGATTTTATATGGAGCGACTGCCTATCTGACCTAGACAACCCAGTTAGTACTGGGCAATACGATACAGCAAGCTTTGATTAAGGTGATATATTAATAAAAGGGTCTTTCTATTTCATGTAACTTGTTAAGTATATGGAATAGGAATTTAACATTTTGGTATATGGTTTTTGACTCTTTGGTTTCAATGAATTTTTCTCGATATTAAAAAATTGCAAAGTTATATCTATTTTTTTTACTTTATTCGACATCACGGCGTAACGCTTATAAGATATTCAATGGAATTTACTTTAAAGCATAGAGAATTATCATATAAAAGTTTACTCAAAGTAGTTTTACTTTAAATTCATTTATTTTGTTAAAAAAGGAGTAAATTCGTTTTGGCACTTACGTCGTTTTATTCCGAGCGCACGCACATTATAGCCATCTCTTCTTTTGCGTTTCAAAAGTAATTGCATCACTTTCGCTCGCATAGTAGATCAGTCGAGCAAGTCGATTTTCGAGGTAGCGCCCGGCTGTTGTTATTTAACTACAAGCCAATGAAGTTATGAAACGCTGAAGTTATTAACATAAAAATGAATATAACAGAGAGCTTTTTATACGCGCCAGTGACTTTATAAAATCTAAAATATTCAAAAAAAAAAAAACTAAAAACGACAATCGTGCCCCCGACAACCAAAATAAAAGGTTTACTGTCGTCGACCCCAATCACATATTTATCGTTTTATATTTCTTACTAACTGTCGAAAATATAGGTTTTAATTTTTTTGCACGGAACCCTACCGTTGTTTCTAAAATAAAAACTTAAGTTACTCCTTATAACATCAGCTATCTGCCAGTAAAAGTCCCGAAAAAACAGTCCAGCCGTTTCGGAGATTAGCCGGAACAAACAGACAAACATTATGTTTGTTATAAGTACCGTAACTATATCCTTCTTATTATTATAAATGCGAAAGTAAGTTTGTTTGTCTGTTACCTTTTCACGTCTAAACCACTGAATTGATCATCCTGAAATTTTGCATATAATACGTTGTCAGATGTACAGTTCCCGATAAAAACAACCGAAAAAAGTGCTGTTCCCGATAAAAACAACAATAACGTTCTTATGATAATAGATGGCGCTACGTGTCTTTCGAATCATGATTGAATTCTATTATTATAGAAACTTTAGTAGTGTGTTAAGAGTTTAATTGTCAAATTCTAAATAAACGCGAGCGAAGCCGTGGGCAAAAGCTAGTACTTTCATAAATGCATTCAGTTAAAAGCTGTTAGTTTAAAATTACAAACAGACACTTCAATTTTATTCATTTTTTTAGATTTAAAGATAACTAACGCACGTACGATCGCTTCTTATTATAAAATAACACTTAAAAGAATCTACGGTAACAAGCCAATAAACTAGAATAAAAAACAACGAACTAAAACAGAATTTTGATTCTAGATTTTGTTAGAATAGATTTTGGACCCAGACATCCCATCTCCCATCGTGATTCGTGTCCCGTCTAAATGGGAGTCCTAGTTCCAGTAATGGACGCTTTCCGGCTCATGTAAATCGGGTTATCTGCTCTCCTTGATTTGAGGGTCTCTATTTTGTTTTAACTGTTTACATTATGGAGGAGTTTGTTGTTATCTATACATATAATAAGACAGTAAAAAAAATGTCTGTACATTGAAGATATTAAAAAAAAAAAATTGAGGGGGGTTTAGAAACAGTAATAGAGCACGAATCCAAAAAAAAATTCTGTCTGTTTGTCTGTTTGTTTGTACATGCTAATCTTCGGAACTACTGGACAGATTTGAAAGATTTTTTTGTTGTTGTATAGGTATTAAGTCTGGGCAACACATAGGCTATAATTTATCTTGGAAACTTGAACACCTGATGCAGAACTACAATAGACCAGCTAAACTATAACAGATACAAAAATGGTACCATAGCAAAAAATGTTCCACGTGATGAGCATTTTCTGCTGAGAGAATAAATTTGAAGATCTGGAACACCTGATGTGGAACACCAAGAGCCCAGCTACACTATAACATATACAGCAATGACGTCTTAGCAAAAGTTGTTCAATCTGATGAGCACACTCAGTTGATTTATAAAAATCGAAGATCTGGAACACCTGTTGCGGAACTCCAAGACCCCAGCTACACCATAACACATATAGGAATGACGTCTTAGCAAAAATTGTTCAATCTGATGAGCACTCTCTGTTGACTTATAAAAATCGAAGATCTGGAACACCTGTTGTGGAACTCCAAGAGCCCAGCTACACTATAACATGTACAGCAATGACGTCTTAGCAAAAGTTGTTCAATCTGATGAGCACACTCAGTTGATTTATAAAAATCGAAGATCTGGAACACCTATTGCGGAACTCCAAGACCCCAGCTACACCTAAACACATATAGGAAGGACGTCTTAGCAAAAATTGTTCAATCTGATGAGCACTCTCTGTTGACTTATAAAAATCGGAGATCAGAAACACCTGATGTGGAAATCAAAGCTAACACTAATTTCACTGTATAATTATAAAAAAACAGGGAGTTGCAACCGTTACCGCCTTCACCGTGTGGATACCTCCTCGTGGTGAAGGCGGTAACAGTTTAGGACTGATTTTCGATGACGACGGTATATCATTGAAAATTTGACTCTACTGCACAAAACTCAAATTATTTTTTTTATTTTATCGAATAAATATGCCTTCGGGCTTATGTTATTTGAGTGTTTAATTTCCTTTTCCACTTATCTTCGTGGCATGGTAGCCTACCCGGTAACGGATTTTAATTGATCAGGTATCTTCACAATAAAACTATAACCATGCCTAGAAAGAGGTCAAATCTTTCCCAATGTTCCAAAGGAGCTAAAAGATTGAGGATCATAAGATCCCAAGAATCTACCGAAGAACGTCAGGAGAGACAAGATGCTGTTCGAGAACATCAGGCTGCAACTCGCTCCGTGGAAACCTCTTCGGATCGCAAAGCACGCCTGCGTTCTCAGCGTATTTACGCATCTACATCCAGGTATCTAAAGAACTGTGAAATATGATGCTCGACTGACCGCTGATCGTGAACGTCATGCATTGTCTCGCGAGTCGGAAACGTTCACGGAAAGAAAATTACGCTTGAGTTCTCAGCGTGTATACACATCGACTTCGAAGTCCCTAGAGACAAGTGCGGAACGTGATGCGCGACTGACCGCTGATCGTGCAAGTCATGCATTGTCTCGCGAGTCGGAGACGTTCACGGATAGAGAATTACGCTTGAGTTCCAAGCGTATCTACGCATCGACTTCTAGGTCTCTAGAGACAAGTGGGGAACGTGATGCGCGACTGACCGCTGATCGTGAACGTCACGCATTGTCTCGCGAGTCGGAGACGTTCACGGATAGAGAATAGCGCTTGAGTTCCAAGCGTATCTACGCATCGACTTCTGACTTACAAAAATGAAAGATATGGAACGTCTCGAATCGTCTCGCGCATCCCGTTGTTTTCCCGTCCCCGGGCTCTTGGAATTCGACATCAGACGTTTCAGATCTTCGATTTTGACGAACCCGTTGTCGCTGGCATAAGCAACAGGATCCGCGTACGAAGTCGCGGGCAGAAGCTAGTATAAATATTATACAAGGTGTAGAGGGACCATTAACGAAGCTATCAACCAAGCATTCTGCACATCAATCTGTATTATTATATTGCACGGAAACGACTTGTAGTGACACAGTACCTGTCACACAGTCACAACCAGAACCAGTTACCACATACCAAAGAACCAGTTACCACATACCAAAGGACCAGTTACCACATACCAAAGAGCCAGTTACCACATACCATCGAACCAGTTACCTTACCACGTTTTTGACAATCTGAATTACCAGTCTACGAGGTTATTATTTACGAGTACCTATCGACCACTTTCACTGTGCACAACGCCTAAATTGGTGACCCCGTGAAACCGTACACGTTCCTGAAGCTGAAGCCGAGTTCCTTCAACATCGGCCTCTTTCATCGAGATCCAGAAGAACCATCACCATGAAGAACGACGACTTTAGCGATGCTCAGGGCATCATAACAGAGAAGAGCGACGTGGCAGCAATCTCACTTCCGGCACGACTACCACCATTTTGGCGCCAAAACCCGCGCCTGTGGTTTGCGCAATTTGAAGCCGCCGTTGCTGCCAGCAAGATAGGTGAGGAGCAGAAATTTAATCTCGTCGTCCCACTACTCGGCAACAGCGACCTAGAACAAATCGGAGACATCATCTTGCACCCACCGACCACCGGCAAGTACAGCACGCTCAAGGACAGACTCATCTCAACGTACCAAGAGTCAGACCACCGGCAGTTACAGAAGCTACTCAGCGGCCTCGAACTCGGCGACAACAAGCCAAGCCAGCTGCTGCGTAAAATGCGAGACCTCAGTGGAAAGCTACTATCGGATGAAGCTCTGAAAGTTATGTGGCTCAACCAACTGCCCGCACAAGTTCGCGCCGTGCTCTCCGTCAACACCGAGTCATCGCTCGAAGTGTTAGCCGCAATGGCAGACAAAATGATGGAGCATTTTGAACCCGCTACAGTCGCCGCAGTCTCCACAACACCTTCGACAGCAAGTCCAGCAGGCAATGAAGCACAGTTAAACGCAATAACAACCCTACAAATCAATATGCTTACGAAACAAATAGAGAAATTGTCACTCGAAGTCGCCGAACTCCGCAACCACCAACATTCGTCGTATCACCGTTTCCGCCAAAACTCCGCACATCGTAGCCGCTCACGCTCACAGTCAAGACAGCGTCCTGATAACGCCCGCAAGCCCGGCGATCCCGACTGGGTGTGCCGTTTCCACTATCGATTCGGCAACAGGGCACGGAAATGTGAACCACCGTGTTCTTTAGCAGCAAAGCGGGAAAACTAGAAAGTTCATCGACAGTGGCGGGCGTCGATGTTAACCAACCCAGCCGCCGCCTATGCGTGATCGACATAAAAAACAGAGAAAAGTTTCTTGTCGACACGGGAGCCGACATATCAGTATTAGCCGCTCGAAACCAGAAATATTCAAGACCAGCGGAGAATGCAGGCTACAAACTTTTCGCGGCAAACGGAACAGAGATTCGTACCTACGGAGAGCGCACACTCGAGCTCAACCTAGGCCTACGAAGAAGTTTTAAGTGGACTTTCGTCGTCGCCAATGTGAAGACTTCGTTACTAGGTGCCGATTTCTTAGTGCATCATAAACTGTTAGTCGACATGCACCAAAGAAAACTCATCGATCGTGTAACCGAGCTCAGTGTGAACGCCATGAAAGTAAACAGCCAAGAAGAATCAATCTACATTGTCAGCCGCGACCACACTCATCACGACCTGCTAAAGAAATATCCAGACGTACTTCGACCAATGACACTCAAAACTCCAGCCAAGCATGACGTCACGCATCACATCGAGACAACTGGGCCGCCGATCTACTCACGGCCGCGCCCTCTACCTCCCGACAAATACAAGGCAGCAAAACTCGAATTCGAGCGCATGATCGAGATGGGAATATGCAAACCGTCAAACAGTCCGTGGGCGAGTCCACTTCACATCGTGAAAAAAAAAGACGGATCACTTCGAGTATGCGGCGATTACAGAAGACTTAACGCCGTCACCGTTCCAGACCGATACCCCATTCCACGAGTCCAAGATTTTACATACCAACTCCACGGAAAGAAAATATTCTCAAAACTCGATTTGAAAATGGCATACTTCTGGATACCAATTTCAAAGGAAGATGCTCAAAAAACAGCAATAATAACACCGTTTGGGCTTTTCGAATTCACTTGCATGACGTTCGGCTTAAGAAACTCCGGTCAAACCTTTCAACGTTTCATGCACGAGGTTCTACGAGGACTTGATGACAGCGTATTCTGTTTCGTCGACGATATTCTCGTACACTCCAGAAATAAGGAAGAACACCGCCGCCACCTGGAACAAGTACTCGAACGCCTAAATACCTACGGCGTCAGCCTTAACATCGACAAGTGCGAGTTTGACAAGGAAAACATCGAGTTCCTCGGATACGGAGTGTCATCAGAGGGAATCAAACCCACTCGAGAACGAATACAAGCCATAGTCAACTATCCGAAACCACGAACAGTGCAAGAGCTGAGAAGATTCTTAGGAATGATAAACTTCTACCGTAGTTGTTTACCTCATCAAGCCGAGTACCAACACGAGTTAAATAAATACCTTCACAACAGTAAGAAGAACGACAAAACAACGATACAATGGTCTCAAGTAGCAGAACAAGCTTTTGAGAAATGCCGACAAAGCATACTCGAGGCAACGATACTGACTCACCCGATACCAAACGCGCCGCTATGTTTATTTACCGACGCATCGAACACTAGCATCGGCGCCGTGCTACAACAAAAGTTGGACAACGTTTGGAGACCACTTGCATTCTATTCAAAAAGCATGAGTGAGACGCAGCGACGCTACAGCGTGTACGATCGCGAATTATTAGCGATGTACACCGCAGTACAACACCTACGACGACTGATAGAGGGCAACAACTTAATAATATTCACTGATCATAAACCTCTAACTTACGCGCTGACAAGAACACCGAGTAGTAGCGATACACCAAGAAGAGAACGCCAGCTACACTACATAAGTCAGTTCTGTGAGAAGATACAATACATTCACGGTGAAAAGAACGAAGCAGCAGACGCCCTATCACGCATCGAAGAAGTCAACTTGTCACATTCCACCATCAACTACCACCAACTCGCGCAAGACCAAGAAAATGACGAAGAACTGAAGAGCTGTATGTCCAACCCAAGACTAAAGTTTGCGCCTATCACATTGCCTGGAGGTCAACGACCCATCATATGCGAAACATCAACCGGCAACGTTCGTCCATACCTACCAGCGACTTATCGTATTGTAGCATTCAAAGCGCAACACGAACTGAGTCACCCCGGTGTGCGAACAACAAGAAGAATAATGTCTACAAAGTATTTTTGGCCAAGTATGAACAGAGAAGTGGGATTATGGGCGAAATCATGCATCGGCTGCCAGCGCGGGAAAGTTCAACGACACGTTATCAGCCCGCTCGGCGAGTTTACAAAATCATCGCGCTTCGAACACGTTCACGTTGACATTGTGGGACCACTACCGCCATCTAACGACTTCAGATATTTAGTAACAATGATCGACCGCTGCACTAAATGGCCGGAGGCGATACCTATTCGTGACGTCACCGCCGACACTGTTGCTAAGGCGATTTACGAGGGATGGTTATCGCGATTTGGCTGCCCGTTACGAATAACGACGGATCAAGGAAGACAATTCGAATCATCGTTATTCAATGCACTGATGAAGAAATTCGGCATCACCAGGATTCGAACTACTGCATAACACCCGCAAGCAAATGGTCAAGTCGAACGCTGGCATCGAACCTTGAAAGCCGCGCTCATGGCGAGAGGCGCCGGCACACACTGGAGCGAGGAATTACCGACCGTGCTGCTTGGACTACGCACAGCGCTTCGTGAAGACACACAAGTCAGCCCGGCCCTGATGACCTACGGAACGACACTCAGAATACCGTCAGATTTCTTCGTGCCTACACAGCCGAAAAATGATGACGCAGAATTCGTACGCCGGCTGACCGAAACAATGGCATCACTCGCACCAAGCAGGAAGTCACGTATCACAAACAGAAGCACGTTTGTACACAAGGACCTAACGACATGTACTCATGTTTTCGTGCGCAACGATACCGTGCGAAGTCCATTGACCCCTCCTTACGACGGTCCGTTCAAGGTGATTCAACGTGATGGCAAACATTTCACCATACAGATGCCACTTCGAACTACAGTTGTCTCAATAGACAGACTTAAGCCAGCGCACCTACTCAACGAAGAAGAGTTTACTACTTCTACAACAACATGCGCGCAACAACAAGCATCGCGCACAAACAGCTCAACGACTACGACCGTCGAACCGCGGTCATCGACCCCCAGCGCACCGCGCGACACATACGTCACTCGATCCGGCCGCGCGGTAAAACACAACGTGCGCTTCGCTTAGGGGGGAGTGATGTAGTGACACAGTACCTGTCACACAGTCACAACCAGAACCAGTTACCACATACCAAAGAACCAGTTACCACATACCAAAGGACCAGTTACCACATACCAAAGAGCCAGTTACCACATACCATCGAACCAGTTACCTTACCACGTTTTTGACAATCTGAATTACCAGTCTACGAGGTTATTATTTACGAGTACCTATCGACCACTTTCACTGTGCACAACGCCTAAAGACTATTTTGTGGGGTAAAAAGTCACGTTTTACGATAGGATTCAATATAAAGCACTCAAAACATTGTGCTGATGGATGCATTGAATAGTACGGGTCGTGGAGGTATTTAAAGTAAATATCTTACATTAAAAAACATGTATTTAAAAAAACTTAACCCGTAACTAGAAGATTCCCAGGTATGGTCTAGAACAAAAAAATGATCGCAATGACGGGGAGAACAAAGTGTCTTTCGGCTTCGTTAAGGGTCTTTTTACACCCTTTATAGAAAAAAATCGACAACAACTTTCGGGCAATAGCCCACCAGACACAACACCAGTCTGGTCAGAGGATCCTTCCTTTTCTATGGGGTATGAAGAACTTTACACCCTTTTCGGGACTGTAGGTAGCTTATTTTTGACTATGCAAAAGTGCCTGTCACGGGTCTATTTGAAATAAATGCTTTGAGTTTGAGTTTGAGTTTCTTCATACCAAAACAGTGAAGACTCTACCGCCTATTCCTGTCATAGTGACTCTAACATATTCATATACTGTCACTTACGGGATATCTTCCGTCATTGTTCATTATTTTGAACACCCGATATTTCGACGCTGTTGCAAGCGCCATGATCGCGGGTTGACTGGAGAATGCTTTTTTTTTGTTGATGGGAAATCATCAAATAACTCCTCCCGCTCTGGGTGGAGTGGGAGGGCGTGTTAGACTTTTGGAGTAAAACCCATTCATGTTCCTTCTTTGCCCTTAATGTTCCAAGGCCGCGGTATCTCTTTCGAACAGTCCCGCAGCCAAACTGGAGAATGCCTGTGGATGGAAAATAAATTGTTAAGAGCAGACAAATCTGTCTACCCTCTTTCTTTGTCTTTTGCTACAAGCACTATTGGAATTCGACACTAAGTCACGGCAAGACCCACTCACAGTATTACTAGGTTTCGTGGAGTCCTTATTACGATGCCGGCTGCTGCTTTTGAGCTTACTCAAAACTGGATTCCACGCTCTTGACATCCATCCATCCTCTCGATTGAAATTTCTGTGTAAAAGTTTAGTTGTAAACCCTGAAAGCTTAAAACAGTGTCTAACATATTCTCTCACGACACCTCCCCTCAAAACTAAACTATCTTCAAACTTAAATGGAGCATCTGCAAACTGCACAACTTGAAAATCAAACTAAGTGACGCGCAATAAATTGATTTATTAGTGAGAAACCTCAAGGATACAAAGTCGTGGTGTTATTTAGTGGGGCATTAAAATGCAACCGACGAAGTTGTGGCAACTGTGGATGGTGTACCGGGAATTATGGATGCTGGAAGTGCAGTGCGATATGATTTTGAAAGTTAAAATTTGGATTTTAAAAGTTAACGGGTTTAGTCGAGACAGTTTGTGACAGTTTGAGCTTGTTTGTTTGTGTGTTTTGTTGTGTTTGTTAGTATTTGTGTTTGTGTCTTTGTTTTTTGGGTTTTGGGTTTGTTTGTTTGTTTTTGTAATTTGTTTGTTTTCGATAAGCTGGTGGGTACCAAGTTTCATAGCCTGGCCCACCGCCGCAAAATTGCATGTTTGTTGATCTTTAACAGAAAAAGAAGTGTGATACACTTTTCTGAACATTACCGTGACGAAGGCGGCTGTTATTTGAAGATCGTTGAAGTACAACTCATACATAAACATATCGTAACATATATAAACACACATACGTTATCCCTGAAGGTTTTAGCAGAGGTGTCCCTAAAAGTACTCTCAGATTCGCCAGTTATGTTGAAGTTTTATACGTAATAGGGGGCGGGCCTATTGTCATCAACCGGGCACAAATCCAAACTCCGTAGCTGCTAATGAAAAATTCTTGGTGGAAAAACCCAATAACACTTTGCCTGATTTGAGAATCGAACCCGAATGCAGCTGAATACTAGTATTTTTAATGCGTCTGCCTTTCCGACCTCCTCCTCCACAACCCAGTAAGTACTGGGATATATAAAAATCCTTATTATGACTGGTTCTCAGACTTTCGGGCCACTGACTACCTTTAACGATTATCAAAGATCTACAATGACAGCCGGAACCATCGGCTTAACGTGCTTTTCGAGGAGGAGAAAACGTAACGGATGCATTCACGAACTTGGCGGGCCTGTGGACAGTGAGTAATGGGCTAGCTCGCCGTCCATCCGTCTTATGACGACAGGCCGTGTCGACGGCGCGTTCGTATTCCACACGCGCCTCAAAGAGATGTCAGCAAACAGGAAGGGCTCCGTAAGGGCCGATGCCTGCCGGGGCTGCGGGACTGTTCGAAAGAGATACCGCGGCCCTGGAACACAAAAGGCAAAGAAGGAACATGGATGGGTTCTTGTCAGTATGAGTCTGACACTCCTTTCCGCTTCGCCCAGAGCTGGAGGAGTCATTTGATGATTTCCCGTCCGAAGATCTACCCACGCAGCTATTGCTATTCAGCCATATAAAATTTTCATAGCAGACACTGCCAGCCAGACTTTATCTCTTCAACCGCGTACTTCGAAGACCTAGGTTCAAGTTCGTGAATTTGAAACTTTACGGAACTGTGGTTTGCACTTCGGCGCATCGCGATACATTGTTAGCTATTCACGCAGACATATTTGTTTAGCGATATTATTATGGGAAATATGGTTATTGAAATATCAAGAATACTGTTTGTTTTTGCATGATGTTGGTGTATTTTGGTTACTCATTTGTTAGAAGTTTTAGCATGTTTTATAGTAAGTACCAACCAGTAGCGAAGGGTCAATTTTTGTAAGAGGTAAGCCGGAGTACATATCTTTAATGTGATTATATTATTTGGTTGTAGGATACTGACTGTACCATTTTTCAAAGGGAAGCTGGAAGGAATCGAGTTGTATGGTACCTTCGCCACTGGTACCTACTTCAATAAATTTCACAACTAATATCTTTTTGGCTATATTTTTCAGTATACAGAAGAATTAAATACCTGAAGCAGAACAAGACAAAGCCTTTATTTCAGCTATTAACGCCAATCCCCATCAAATAATAAATAATAAATGGCAGCCATCAAGCAGAAATGTTATCCTTAGTGGGTTTTTTACAACAAAATTTCAGCAATAATTATTATAAAAATTCTATAAATAAAATCAAAAAAAGAAAAAAAAAAAAAAAGAGAAAAAGGAAAAAGAGGAGAAAGGGGAGGCCTTTGCCCAGCAGTGGGACACAACATAGGCTACCAAACAAAAAAAAACATTAAAATCAAATAATACAATCATTAAGTTCAAATAAATCTTTTCAGTAACATCACTTAATTAAAACCATTGACATCAGAATGAGAACTGCCTGCCACGTTGATTTAGTGGTAGCAAGCAATACTATTGAGCATGATTCCCTGGGTTCGATTCCCAGGTCGGGCAAAATGTTATTGGGTTTTCCCATCAGGAATTTCTCAATAGCAGCCTGAAATCTGAATCTGGGACTTAAACATTAATGGCGAAATGTGTTTTTTTTTAACATATTGTAAACCTAGATGATTATATGTCTGTGATTTTCACCGTCTAATAGTTTTGTTTAAAACAAAACATTTTTAGCATCCGCTACCTTCGGTCATCACAACACACAAATCCTACACGTCTTCATTATTATATTAATATTTATTTTGTTTAACCTGCACACACAGTTGTATATTTTTTGTAGTGTTTATTATATTTCTTATAGGTAAGTAGTTGTTTTATAATTATATACTTACCCGAGTACTGTTTATTCTATTTTCATATTCATGTAAAAATTATTTATGCTGTCTTGGCTTCCGTACTTTTTTCACGGGTGACCACTGAAAACCAGCGCTATGCTGTGGGCTCCCCATAGCACAGCATCATGCTGAGTGGTAACCTGCTTGTCGCAGTCACGACGTGCAAGATGTTAACGTATTTTTTTTTCTTTGTTTGTCCCGTCCTGTTGAATTTATAAATATTTGTTTTGCGTTGTATGTTTATTGTATTTTTTTGTCAATTTTTATAATGCACGTCACGTCCCTGCGACAAATAGATATTTTTTCTTTCTTTCTTTCTTTCTACAAAGTTCAACATAATATTCAACAAAATAAATAGTAATTAGTCTTCATTCATTCTCTCACAAATTAACATCACATTAAAGCAACTCCATTAAGATTTCGCGAAGCTACAATAATCTCTTTTTACATTAAGCACATTCATCTTAAGACTGTCGGAAAATTCTACAAAGGCTCCTGGAGTGTCATCAAAGTTTTCAACAAAAAAACTGAGTGGGGTGTCTTTTAATTTAAAGTGTACGGGTTCCGTAATGTCTTTGCTGTTTGCTGGTAGTTTTGTAAAATATTCTTTAGAATAACAAGAGTGAAAAAGAATAAAGAAAGAAAGAAAATGTATTCATTTGACTCGCACAGGACAAAACAAGAAAACAAAATTAAATAATACTGGTATTTAGCTGCATCCGGGTAGACTGGAAGCCGACCCCGACATAGTTGGGAAAAGGCTAGGCAGATGAATGCTTATTTTTCTTTAAGGATAATTTCCACCAAACGGCTCCAAAGGCACCAAACAGATGCGGCGACAGCCGATCGCGTCAGGGAGGATGTCGACGCATACGACCGGCTCCGTACCGTTGCTTGCCAACGTATCCGTTTTTGCGCCTAGTCAAATAATTTCATTCATACCGAACGGAGACGATCGCGCGTCGCAGCATACTTTCGGCTACGATCGCGTATCGAGGAAGACACCCGCGGTCAAGCTGCTGTGCGCGGCTTGGTAATATAGACTTTAAATACTTTATACACGATTTAATATCATTTAAAGATTGATAAAATCCGTTCCGATCTGATGCCATACGAGCCGTTTGGAGGAAATCATCCTTAACAGTTGTGCCATTTTTGTTTACGTCGGCAAAGCTAGTTGACACATTATGATTATAATAATCACATGAAATTTTACTTAGTCTTTTGAATGCAAACGCAACTTTGATGACCAAAGGCAGCTGTCTCCATAATTATGTCCACCTGGTTCTGGCAATTGATTAGTTTAATGTCCATTTCAATTTTATTAGGCTCATCCAAAACCAAAACGTAAAAAAATCTGTTATTTGGATATCATCGTTACTGCTAGAAAAAAGAACAACACAGGAATGGTAGGAGTAAAAAAAAAATACGACTTCGCCAGGCAAAAGTAACTTCATCATCTGCTTAGCCTTTTCTCAACTATATTGGGGTCGGCTTCCTGTCTAACACGATGCAGCTGAATACCAGTACTTCACATGGGGCGACTGCCTATCTGACCTCCACAACCCAGTTAGTACTGGGTAATACGATACTCCTTGGTAAGACCAGACCAGAAGTAACTTCTAAGGCTAAAACTAATACAACTGAGAAAGATAGTCTCACCCTTATCTTTCTGCCCTTGCCTCATTCAATTTGGGATCGGCGCAACACGGTTTCCATTCTCCCTTGTCAGACGTCACGGCATCTATTACTCCTTTCTCTTTCATATCACTCACACAATCCATCCATCTTTTCTTTGGCCTTCCTCCCTTTCCATCTATCAACATTCATGTTCATCACTCTTTTAGTCACATGCGTTTCATCCCTGCTCATTATAATGTCCATACCAAGACAAACGACTTACTTTAAATTTTTCTGTAACAGGCCCTACTTTCAAACTTCCTCTAATAATATACTCAATTACTCAATCCTTACTTTATCCATTCTTGTCACTCCACACATCCATCTCAACATTCTCATCTCCGCTTCATACAATCGTGAGAACGAGAGTCTAAGCTCACCAATAACTGATTCTAGACGATTAAATTAAAGCAGAACCCTAAAAAATTCTATACAGTAACGAGCACTCAGCGGAAACCCCCACTTCCCGGCACCGACTACTCGGTACATCCGCGAGGCATTGTAGTCGGAACAAACTTTGTGGCTATATCTTTGGCCTTGTTCAAGGCGATAGAGAGCATTTTTTGTGAAAAAATACTACAAAGAGAAGCAAAATACTATAAGTAAATGATACTATTACGACCATTATACACTAAAAAATATACTATTCTATGTAAAAATATGTAATAATATAATATCCTATGTAATAATGTAAAAATTCCGGTAGGCTTAAAAAGGTCTAAACTGACTATCACAACCTTAAAAAAGTTAGATGCGTACACGGAATACCAACCGATGCATTACAACCAAGAGACGTTTGAAAATATCATCATCATCCACAACCCGACTTCACCCACTGCTGGGTATAGGCCTCTCTTTGTTTGAGCCAAGCTCCGCGTTCTTGTGCGAGCCTCATCCAGGATATTCCCACAATGGCAATAATGTCACCTGCCCAATAAAATTTGTAAAATTTATAAAATAAAATCTAAAAAAGAAAAAAAAAAAAAAAAGAGAAAAAGGAAAAAGAGGAGAAAGGGGAGGCCTTTGCCCAGCAGTGTGACAAAAAAACATTAAAATCAAATAATACAATCATTAAGTTCAAATAAATCTTTTCAGTAACATCACTTAATTAAAACCATTGACATCAGAATGAGAACTGTCTGCCTCGTTGATTTAGTGGTAGCAAGCAATACTATTGAGCATGATTCCCTGGGTTCGATTCCCAGGTCGGGCAATGTGTTATTGGGTTTTCCCATCAGGAATTTTTCAATAGCAGCCTTTTTTTTTTTTTTTACCGATGGGAAATCATCAAATGACTTCTCCCGCTCTGGGTGGAGTGGGAGGGAGTGTCAGACTCTTACTGACTAAAACCCATCCATGTTCCTTCATTGCCCTTTGTGTTCAGTCCCGCAGCCCAGGCAGGCATCGGCCCTTGCGGGCCCCTTCCTGGTTGCTGACATCTCTTTGAGGCGCGCGTGGAACACGAACGCGCCGTCGACACGGCCTGTCGTCATAAGACGGACGGACGGTGAGCTAACCCATTACTCACCGTCCACAGGCCCGTGCCTACGGTGGCCGGGAGCCGCCACGTGGCCCCCGACGCCCGGTGCGTCGCCCGCGGCGGCTGGGACGAGAGATTCTCTCCCTCTCACGTCCCGCCACCTCCTTCGCTAGCATGACTGCTTCGCAGAAGGAGGTGACGGCTTCCCATTCCCTCTCGCTCCGGACCATGGCCTGAACCAGGGCCGGGCGCGAGAGGTCGCCGCCGCCTATCGCCGTTACGAGGACACGGCGGAGCTCCGCCCAAGCGGGGCAGACCTCCACGGTGTGTCAGGAATTTTTCAATAGCAGCCTGAAATCTGAATTTGGGACTTAAACGTTAATGGCGAAATGTGTTTTTTTAACATATTGTATACCTAGATGATTATATGTTTTTGATATTCACCGTCTAATAGTTTTGTTTAAAACAAAACATCTTTAGCATCCGCTACCTTCGGTCATCACAACACAAATAAATCCTACACGTCTTCATTATTATATTAATATTTATTTTGTTTAACCTGCACACACAGTTGTATATTTTTTGTAGTGTACATTATATTTCTTATAGGTAAGTAGTTGTTTTATAATTATATACTACCCGAGTACCCGAGTACTGTTTATTCAATTTTCATATTCATGTAAAAATTATTTATGCTGTCTTGGCTTCCGTACGTTTTTTTTCACGGGTGACCACTGAAAACCAGCGCTGAGCTGTGGGCTCCCCATAGCACAGCATCATGCTGAGTTGTAACCTGCTTGTCGCAGACACGACGTGCAAGATGTTAACTTATTTTTTTTTCTTTGTTTGTCCCGTCCTGTTGAATTTATAAATATTTGTTTTGCGTTGTATGTTTATTGTATTTTTTTGTCAATTTGTATAATGCACGTCACGTCCCTGCGACAAATAGATATTTTTTCTTTCTTTCTACAAAGTTCAACATAATATTCAACAAAATAAATAGTAATTAGTCTTCATTCATCCTCTCACAAATTAACATCACATTAAAGCAACTCCATTAAGATTTCGCGAAGCTACAATAATCTCTTTTTACATTAAGCACATTCATCTTAAGACTGTCGGAAAATTCTACAAAGGCTCCTGGAGTGTCATCAAAGTTTTCAACAAAAAAACTGAGTGGGGTGTCTTTTAATTTAAAGTGTATGGGTTCCGTAATGTCTTTAGTAGTGTCGTAGTTTTATAGAATATTCTTTACAATTACAAGAGTAGAACTTTATGAAAAAGAATGAAGAAAAAAAAATGTCTTTGCTGTTTGCTGGTAGTTTTATAAAATACTAGCTTTTGCCCGCGGCTTCGCTCGCGTTAATTTAGAATTAGACAATCAATTCGGGTTGTACTCTGCTTGTAATAATATAATTCAATCATGATTCGAAAGAGAAGTGGCGCCATCTATTATCGTATTATGAACGTTATTGTTGTTTTCTCGGGAACAGTACTTTTTTTCGGGATGAAAGGTACCCTATGTCCGTTTCTGTACACTTGCTTAAGTACATGCAAAATTTCAGGATGATCGGTTCTGTGGTTTAGGCGTGAAAAGGTAACAAACAAACTTACTTTCGCATTTATAATATTAGTCAGGATTCTTTAGAATTACAAGAGTAGAACTTTTTGAAAAAGAATAAAGAAAGAAAGAAAATGTATTCATTTGACTCGCGCAGGACAAAACAAGAAAACAAAATTAAATAATACTGGTATTTAGCTGCATCCGGGTAGACTGGAAGCCGACCCCGACATAGAACTGGGAAAAGGCTAGGCAGATGAAGGCTTATTTTTCTTAAAGGATGATTTCCACCAAACGGCTCGCATTGCATCGGATCGGAAAGGATACGAAAGAATGCGGCGATAGCAGACCGCGTCTGGCAAGGTGTCAACGCATACGATCGGCTCCGTACCGTTGGTTGCGAACGTATCCATTTCTGCGCCTAGTCAAATAGTTTCATTCCTACCGTGTCGGATACGAAGACAGGTGAACGGAGCCGACCGCGCGTAGCAGCATACTTTCGGCTACGATCGCGTGTCGCGGGATATATAATATATAATGTCTATCTCAATTTTATTAGGGTCATCAAATGGATCGCGGATCGTGGTCTCGGACCTGAAATAAATGAAATGGTTAATTTTTTTATTTCTTTCTCTATCATATTAAATACATTTTTAAATATTCTTATAAAACAATGTAGAACACCAGCATTGGGAACAGGATCCGAGCTGCCGGTGGTCAGGGCTCTTGAGAGAGGAACCTCCTAACGATACGCACCGCGTCCAGAAGTACTACTTTCTGAATCAAGCCCTTGATCCAGCTGCCAAGCGAGAGCCTCCTCAGATGTTAAAAAAAATTATCAATAAAATTATTATTATTCCTTACTTTAACCATTCTTGTCACTCCACACATCTATCTCAACATTCTCATCTCCGCTACATACAATCGTGAGAAAGAGAATCTAAGCTTACCAATAACCGATTTTAGACCATTAAACTAAAGCAGAACCCTAAAAAATTCTATACAGTAACGAGCACTCAGCGGAAGCCCCCCACTTCCCGGCACCGACTACTCGGTACATCCGCGAGGCATTGTAGTCGGAACAAACTTTGTGGCTATATCTCTGGCCTTTTTCAAGGCGATTGAGAGCATTTTTTTTGTAAAAAATACTATAAGTAGAACTTAAAAATATAATAAATATTTTTTTTATTGTCTTAAGGATAATTTCCACCAAACGGCTCGCATCACATCGGATCGGAAAGGATACGAACGGATGCGGCTACAGCCGATCGCGCCCGGCAGGATGACGACGCGTACAATCGACCCCGTACCGTCGCTTGCGAACGTATCCGTTTCTGCGCCTAGTCAAATACTTTCATTTCTACCGTGTCGGATACGACGACAGGGGAACGGAGCCGATCGCGCGTCGCAGCATACTTTCGGCTACGATCGCGTGTCGCGGAAAACGCCCGCGGTGAAGCTGCTGTGCACGGCTTTGTAATATAGACTTTAAATACTGTGTACAGCTATGGTCGTCTTTCGTGACACTGAAGACCTATGATTGGTACGCAATTTTCCCCGTTTTTGCAACATTTTTCATTGCTGCTCCGCTCCTATTGGTTGTAGCGTAATGTTATATAGCCTATAGCCTTCCTCCATAAATGAGCTATCCAAAACTAAAAGATTTATTCAATTCGAACCAGTAGTTCCTGAGATTAGCGACCAAACATACACATACATTCAACCAAACAAACTCTTCAGCTTTATAATATTAGTATAGATTAGAGGACGTGACGATAGAATGACATCTCCTTCGTAATTACTTACCTATATTCAATATCTTTTTAATAATTTCTGCAGAATTTCGTCACTTAAACCCACGCATCTTTCCGCAGAAATACCACAAGACTGGCATCCACCCACCGTCCCACACGTTTCGTCCACCCCGTCACACACATTTCGTCCACCCCGTCACACAGTGGCAAACAAACATGAACACTTCACGAACTGTTGGTAGGTACATCTTGAACTGTTAATTTGTCTTTGTCATCGCTTTAATTTCGACGTAGATTCGGGTGGGTAGTGAGTGGTAGCGGGGCGGTTTCAGTGACCATACCCTATTTTTTAACATGTTATTTGTTTTGAGGAGCTCGCGGCTAAATAAGAATAGCTTTTTTTGAAAAATCTCCTTTTACAATAGGACTCAATGTAACGCACTCAAAACATTGTGCTGATGGATACACTGAATAGTACGGGGTTCGTAGAGGTATTTAAAGTAAAGTCATAACATTAAAAACTAGTATTTTAACATCTTGTGAAAAATTATGAATTTTAACTCCCAATATCTCTGTAATTAGAAGGTTCCCAGGTATGGTCCAAATCAGAAATATGATCGAAGTGATGGAGAAAACAAGTGCTTTTCGGCTTCGGAGAGTGAAAGTCGCATATTTTCAGCGTTAACGATGATGGAGCAGTCGAAAAACTAAAATATGTCAATGCTGTTTAAAGTCTTAGAAATACGAAGCACTTTAAAAGCAATTGCCACTTGTGTAGGAGCTCATAAGTCACTAGAATTGCTTTACAACCCACGACTAAAAATATGGGTTTTATCAGTTTGAAGTGTATCTCTAGTCCTGTCCTCCTCAAGTCGTACTCCTCATTACTGAGGGTCGTGATCCTCCCTTGAAAACATCTTTTTACTGACGATGTTTCGCCATCTCTGTCTATCCTTGGCCAAGTGAAGCGCATCATGAAATTTCGTGTCAAGAGAAGAGCTTATCTGGACCCTCGCAAAGGGCTACGACCTCTTGGTCGTTTACCATCAACCTTACGGGTAACCATCACTCGATCGAGGTTATTGCCATCTTTTCTCGCTGGCTAGCTAGCTAGTTGACTAGTTCTATCAAGTACGAGCCTTATCATAGTCCCCTCTTAATAAAGTTATCGACAAACCCAATGCTTTTTCTTTTAGAACATTGCCATTGAATTTTTTCCTTTACCGTGGGTGATTTTACAAACATTTAGGAGCGTCGCTCACACGATTAACAGTCGAGGTGCAGTTGAGGCGCGGGCGGTTAAGAGGCACGCCGCAACAAAGTTTTCTTTACAAATGAATGGCAGTGCGCTCATATACAAGAGTTGCGGCGCGGGCGAGGTGAAGGCGGGGCGGAGGCGAGGTGAAGGCGGGGCGGAGGCGAGGTGCAGGCGCAGGAGGGGCGCTCAAGTGTGCCCAAGCCACGACTCCACCGCCATTTTGTCATTTGGTTTCGTGCGTAGCTGCGTTTAGACGTTTTAAATATGCGCGACGATTTTGAAACCAACGTAAAACTCATTGAAATTGTTCAATTAAATCCTTGTATTTATGACCAAACACGATCTGATTATAGTAATAGGAACAAACAAGATAAAGTGTGGGGCGAAATTGCACAACAATTAAACGAAACCGGTAGTTTAGTGGTAGTAGTTTAGCGGTTAGGTTAGTGTCCTTCTTCTGTAAACTATTCTTCATTTTTTCCAACAGTAAATGGAATGTTTCTGGTGATATTCCATAAAACTTTTTGAACTTGTCGGGATAACTTTTTAAGTCACGTGTAGCTCTGAATGAACCTCTTTTGTCACACTGTCGCAACATATATGGATGCACCCAAAATCTTCTTCTATTTAAATTAAGAACTTGTATCAGTGCGAGTACGTCTTCGTCTTCTGACGACGACATGGTGAATGAATTACGTAAAATGTGAAGGAAGCATAGCCGCCTGCGCCTCGACTCTACGCAGAGACCTATCTTCGCCCGTGGTGCGACGCCGCACCGCCGCTGACGCGACGTCGCCTCGACTTACCAGTGAGCGACGCGCCTTAAACTCACATACACAAACAGCCAGACCCGGAACAACTATCTGTAGGCCATACAAATATTTGTACCGTGTACGAATCGAACCCGAAACACGCAATGAAAAACTGTACCCGTGTAACATTTTCAAATAAAAAACCAAGAGTAGCGGTATAAAATCGTGAATAACTTCCGAATCGAATCATCATCTGCGTAGCCTTTTCCCAACTATATTGGGGTCGTCTTCCAGTCTATCCGGATGCAGCTGAATACCAGTATTTTACATGGAACGACTGCCTATCTGACCTCCACAACCCAGTTCGTACTGGGTAATACGATACCCCTTGGTAAGACTGGTTGTCAAACTTTTTGGGCCACCTGTAACGACTGAAAAAGATCTACTAATGACACCCGGGACCAACGGTTTAACGTGCTTGCTGAGGCACGGAGGAAACTCGGTACGTAATGGGTGGTCACCCATTCACAAATCAACCTAGGCAAGCACGGCTTAACCTAAAGATCGACCCGGGCGGCTGTTATTATTTAGCCACGAGCTCCTCTTCCAAATCGAATGATCTGCTATAGTAAAGGTAATCTACGCAAAAGAAAAACTTAATAAACTTCCATTAACCTTATAAAACTTCTTTCAAAGTTTTCTTCTAGAAAAAGTGCAGATAATCTGCTCATCAAAAATCGCTGGTCAGCAAAAATCTAAGGGCAAATAAAATGTCATACCTAGAAGAAAATGAAATAGCCGCACAGTTCACCATATTACGCAACTTACAAGTTTTCACAAACTACTTTGGTACCACTTGAACTGTTAATTTGTCATTGTCATCACTTTAATTTCAACGTGGACTGAGGAGTGGTCTTACTAATAGCGTTAGTCTTTGATCTGTGCTTTCAAAAGTCAGTTTATTTTCTAATATTATAAAACTATAAAGCTGAAGAGTTTGTTTTTCACACATTTGCTTTCCACACAACTTTTAAGTCACCGGTGCCATTTTCAGCCTTTCTTTTATACTATCATTTCTTGTTGTATCCCTCTCTCTCTCAGCGTTCTTGTCTCTCATTGATGCTGTCTTTCATTCATCCCTTTTTAAACCCCCGACGCAAAAAGAGGGGTGTTATAAGTTTGACCGCAATGTGTGTGTGTCTGTCTCTGGCACTTTAGCTCTTAAACGAGTGAACCGATTTGGATGCAGTTTTTTTTATTTGAAAGCTAGTTTTTTGTCGATGGTTCTTGATACGTTTTATCAAAATCGGTGCAGGCATTTACTAGATATGGGGGATGAAAGTGGGTATTTATCTTTCATCTTTTATTTTTTCTATGGGGTTTTTTTTAATTTTAAATTTAATTGACCCAACATTTCTTCTTCTTATTCCTTAACAACAGCACATCCAACGCTGGTTCAAGAATCTTCGTTTTGCCAAACATAGCTCCATCGCTAATCGCCATCACTCAAACCACCCCTCATGACGGGGACTTTAATAGCTTCTGCGGTAACTTGTGAGTCACGCTCCATTTAAATATGTACGCGTATAAAAGTTGCGTGGAACGTGTGCTATAGAAGCTTACCTCGGTGTAGAATATTAAGGTGAGTATTTACCGGGAGCGTTGTGTTATCAGCCTACAACGTTCCCAGGACTAATGTGTGATTTATTTATTCATCACTGCACTTAAAATCTACAGGAGGAGCTCGTGGCTAAATAGTAATAAAATAAGTTTTCCGCTATCTAGGGTGTTCCGCCATGTTGAATTTAGAATGACGTCTTACAGCTAACCATGCATTGTCATCCAAACTAAACGTGTATACAAAATTTCAGCTCAATCGGTTGAAGATATCTGCTTCAAAATTGAGTTGCAAGATTCCATGCCGCTGATTTGCCGCTCGGGTCAATCTTTAGATTAAGCCGTGCTTGCCTAGATTGGTCTATGGATGGATGACCACCCTTTACATACAGAGTTTCCTCCGTGCCTCGGAAAGCACGTTAAGCCGTTGGTCCCGGCTGTCGTTTGTAGATCTTTGACAGTCGTTAGGTAGTCAGTGGCCCAAAAAGTCTGACAACCAGTCCTACCAAGGGGTATCGTATTACCTAGTACTAACTGAGTTGTGGAGGTCAGATAGGCAGTCGCTCCATGTAAAATTCTGGTATTCAGCTGCATCCGGTTAGACTGGAAGCCAACCCCGATATACTTGGGAAAAGGCTAGGCAGATGATGATCACTGCACTTAAAATAGAGACGAAAAACATCGTGAGGAAACCGGCATGCCCTAGAACCAAAAATTTTAAGACATGATGACATCTATCAATGCACTGGGTCTGCGTGGTGGATTCTGTAATCCACCACACGGACCGTTTCTCTCACAGAGAGGAGCCCTGAGCCTTACCAGACCACAGCTTTTTTTTATGGATGGGAAATCATCAAATAACCCCTCCCGCTCTGGGTGGAGTGGGAGGGAGTGTCAGACTTTTACTGACTGAAACCCATCCATGTTCCTTCTTTGCTGAACAGTCCCTCAGCCCCGGCTGGCATCGGCCCTTGTGGGCCCCTTCCTGTTTGCTGACGTCTCTTTGAGGCGCACGTGGAACACGAACACGCCGTCGACACGGCCTGTCGTCATAAGACGGACGGACAGTGAGCTAACCCATTACTCACCGTCCACAGGCCCACAGCAGAGCATAGTTTAATCAGTCAATTAACCTTATCAACGGCGAAGTTCCACCTACAGCAAATATAAATGCTCCTGGTCAGTACGCACCTTTAAGATCTTTAGATTTGATTTATTCTGAAGAACGAGATGTTGGATTGATGTATTACTAGCTTTTGCCCGCGGTTTTGCTCGCGTTATTTTATAATTTGACAATCAATTCGGGTTCTAATATATTTCAATCATGATTCGAAAGACATGTGGCGTCATTTATTATCATAAGAACGTTATTGTTGATTTCCTCCCTCCCTCCATCTTTGACTGACGTCCAGAAGTCCAAACTCAAGGTTTGCCAACGAGCGATGGAGCGCAGCATGCTGAATGTAAAAATAACTGCCCGGATAAGGAACACCACATTGCGCTCCAGAACGCAAATTGCCGACGTAGCTTATAAAGCTGCCAGGCAACCAATCAAAATGTAAAAAAGAAGCTATAGTATTGGTTAGTTTCACACACATCCCTCGCTACGGATCCTTCGCTCATCTTATGTGGAAACGCAGCATTACACACCTTTCTTACCATTTCTTAAAACTCCAAAACTAAATAAGTCCGTAGTAGTTCAAAAGCGCATTCGATTCAGAATGGTTTTCAATAAATCTTTTAAAAAGGCGAAGTGGTGATTTCAGTAAAAGATGGTGGCTGTTCCCGACAGGCCATTGATGGCTTCTGGTGACAAATTACACTCTCCCGTGAGTACAGGTGAATGGATCATTAGATGGAGATTTCGGTGAATACCTTATTATGTGTGTGAGGTTTTTGACGGGATATATTATGTTAAATTTGGTGATAATGATAATGGTTATAGACCGACCGCTTTAATGAGTCCTCTCGAAGGTGGGAAAATGGAATATTCTGAAGGCTGATCACGTATTGGTTCAATTAGTATCGTAATACTTACGTGGATTGTGGTTATTTTCAAGCAAATGACCTGTGGGATGTTGTTAGGATTTTGTGGACGATTAATGTGCCTTTGATGGGGCAAGGCGGAGGACTCATTACAGCTGTCGGTCTATAGATGGTTCGGTCATGTTGAGTAAATGAATTAGACGCGGCTACGAAAGCGTGTTGGTTTGACGATTACGTCCAAGTTATGGAAAATTAAATACCGCCAGTCGCCAGTCTGTGGTCTTCATTGCCGGCTTCTCTGTTCCCTGCTCATTACAATCTGGATCTTTACAAAGTTAGATTGAATCGGCACACCCACATTTCGCCAGTTATGTTTAAGTCCCATGTAATAGGGGACAAGCCGATTGCCATCAACCAGGCACAAATCCAGACTCCGTGGCTGCTACTGAGAAATTCCGGATCGAAAGACCTAATAACACTTTGCAAGACCTGGGAATTGAATCCAAAACGTCATGCTGAGCAGTGGCGCTTGCGACCACTAGACACACGAATTTCTCACGAATTTCTTCTACAAAATCCAATATAAATCATTCGCAAAGTCTTCAGGATCAAATCTAAAGAATGTCGAACGAGGAACGAGCAATATGTCTCCCGGTCGTAACTCAAACTGTTCAGCTTTATAATTCTTTTGATAGTTCGTGATTCTAGTTTATGAGGTCAGGGACTCTGTGTGGCGGTGTGAAGATTTTTCTAACGAGGTTATTAGAAAGAAAGAAAGAAAAAACATTTATTTGTCGCAGGGACATGACTTGCATCATACAAAATGACAAAAAAATACAATGCATTACAAATGTTTATAATTTCAACAGGACGGGACAAAAAAAAGAATAAAATACGTTAACATCTTGCACGTCGTGACTGCGACAAGCAGGTTACACGATGATATATAAACTATAGATACGTTGCCCGCGCTCTGTAGTGGCAACATGCATGCAAGGTAATTACCGGACCTCCATTTAGTCGCGTACCAACCAGTGCCGCGGCTGCACGTGACATTAAAATAACTTGTGTGAATAACTACTTCAAATAAAATAAAAAAAATGCCGTCAATGTGTTTTTTTGAAATGTACAAATTATACTGCAACTGTGAAACATAAAAAAGTATCATTTCACACGTAAGTATCAAGAAATGTGTATTTTATTTTATTTTTTTCGGTGCCTTCTAATGGCGACTGGCACATGAGGTAAATCACGTGCCATACGCGCTCGGCCAATGAGCATGCACCACAGAATGACTACGTAATTAAAGAAATATATTTATCTCTCTCTAACAACAGGGATTCCGTAGATGACATTTAATTTTCTTTCCCTTTACGTTTTTACGTTGTCAGGTGTACAGAAACGGACATAGGGTACCTTTCATCCAAAAAAAACTACTGTTCCCGAGAAAAACATTAATAACGTTCTTATGATAATAGGTGGCGCCACGTGTCTTTTGAATCTGATGAATTGTATTATTTCAAGCAGAGTATTGAATGTCAAATTCTAAATTAACGCGAGCGAAGCCGCGGACAAAAGCTAGTACAACATAAATCCAAGTATAACCAAGTTCAAAACATCTTGCCACCGCTCGTACAAACGTTTCGCACCTTCTCGTTCGTCCTGATCCCCTGACTTACGGGCTTCGCAAAGATATATTGGCGTTTGAACACGTGGAAATGGTAGATTTCTTGTTCACAATGTAATTTTTATGGCTCCGAAGAAATTCAGTCTTGGAGTTTGAATTTAATACGTTCATTGCCAAGGCAAAATGCTGAACTTACCTAGATGGCTAAAATAAAAGAAATAGTTGAATGTCTTTCCTAGTGGCCAAAACAATTACCAGAACACAATACGAAGTGCCGGCTATTTTATGGCTCGTACATACAGGGTGTAAACGGAACGTTCACGAAGAATAATTATGTCAGTCAATTTGTACGACCTTTTTCTTCTTTTTTTCATGCTACTGCGAAGGTATGTCTTAAACAAGAAGGAAGACAACCATCGCTCATCAGTACTGATTCAACCTCAATTATTATTTCCTTTATTTATTTTCGCACATATTTTTTAAATTTTTAAATATTCTATACAAAATACTATAAAAAAACATTTAAAAATATAAAAAATAGTAGGCCACCAGCACTGGGAACAGGGTCCGAGCCGCCGGTGGTCAGGGCTCTTGAGAGAGGAACCTCCTAACAATACGCGCCGTGTCCAGGCACAATGACTGCTGTATTCACGTCCCACATGTCGACAACCTCGTGAGCCAGATCTAGATATTTGAATTGTTTATCTTTCTCTGCTTTCACGACAATTAACAACCTCAATTATTATTATATTATTATAAGCCTATATTGTCCCACTGGCAGGGCAAAGGCTGCCCGGGAAGGGAGGCCTTTGCCCTTTATAGGTAGACAACCATCGCTCATCAGTACCGATTCAACCTCAATTATTATTATATTATTATAAGCCTATATTGTCCCACTGGCAGGGCAAAGGCCGCCCGGGAAAGGAGGCCTTTGCCCTGCCACATTTCCTTCCACATTTCGCGATCTAGTGCGATTATAGGCCAATCCTTTGCGAAAGAGTCCATCTCATCCTGCCACCTCCTTCTGGGCCTGCCGCGTTGTCGTTTCCTGCTATTTGGTATCCACTGAGTGGAAAATTTTGCTCATTGCTCCTCCGATATGCGGCAGACGTGACCAGCTTACAGCAACCTCGTAGCTGTAAGGCCAGAATCAGCTATTTGAGTTTTGAAGTTAAGTATGGAGTATATGGTATTGAACCTTAATTTCTTGTTCATTATTTTGTTTTCGTAAATTCAGCAAATTTTAATGTACTGCTTTATTTACGAGATCACAAACAATCTCACACAATAAGATACAAAATCATTCGATCTTGTAAAAAGTCAAGCCCAAAATAACACCTTTTTTGGAAGCAGATAATTCGATTGCCATACATCAGGGCAAGGAAGTACTTGACCATATGTCACAACAGAGAGAAATAAACTAAGGGGTTGAAGATTTATGACTTTCCAAGTGATAATATTGTGGGAGAGATTGGTTGTGGGATCGAATTTTTGTATTTTTTTAATGTGATTGGTTGGTAAACAAGCTCGAGGCTCGAGCTCGTGGCTAAATAATAACAGCCGCTCGGATCGAACTTTGGGTTAAGCCGTGCTTGCTTTTGTAGGTCTGTGGATGGGTGACCGCCCATCCAATCTCCAAGCGTTCCTGAGAAAAAAGGTCTTGACCGACGGACAACAAAGTGATGCGATAAGGGTTCCACTTTTGCCGACTGAGGTACGGAACTCTAAAAAAACTGAGTTTTCAGTTTACAGACCAAACCTTTGAGAGGATAGATAAACTGATCTCATCGATAGATGTTGAGATCAGCTTATCTATCATTAGATCAAAAATAGATGACGTTTGCCGACGCGCCTACTGTCGCTGAATAATCTCTATTTACTGATATAATATATTTACTTATATAAGACTGAGTACACAGACAAAAACGAACGTCGACGTACATACGTCGTATGTTTTATATACAAAATTTTCAACAACCGTACAAACATGTTACGGAGACGAAACGGGAACAAAACAAACACTGCGATACCAACTCGTGACGAAGTGGAAATACGTAAAAAGTTACACTCGGTTTGAATTTAGAGGTGTAACTGGGAATATCGTGTCATGGCAGATGTACCGATAGATAGGTACAGACGCACAGCAGGCTACCCGAAACTGTAAATTTTTCCCAATCTACCTTGAACCTAATGTTTTAGCAATAAAGTTGAAAATCTATTTGTCGGACCCAGTCGTTAGTATGGACATGAAATGAATCGGAAGTGCGCCGGTGGTGACATCGCGCAGCCTGCTTACAAGTCTGTCACCACAGCGTGCTTCTACAGAGCCCTGATGTCCAGCTCGAGAGTTGTGAGTTGTGAGGCGAGGGCGACAGTCAGTGTCTGATCGCGGTGGAGTTGAGACGTCTTGGAACTGTGTCCGATTCATTGTGCCCCGTGTTATTGTGTTGAGTTGTAATCTCAAGTAATTCGTTAGTTTTGCTAGAAACAGTGTACCGCACACAGTGTGTTTTCATAGCACGGAACCCATCGACTGCCCACAAGGTGTACAAGCCTAACGGAGTATATCCCGACACATCCGACATATTAAAGAAATTCGACAAATTGTAGTAGCATGCTGTGACATTATATAGCATCGGAAATCTATACATACAAATAAATAAAATTGAAGTCTCTGTAATTTCAAAATAAATTGCTTTTTACTGAATGCATAATTATGAAAGTACAAGGTACTTGAAAAATTTTTTTTTGTCTGTCTGTCTGTCCCGACTAATTTCCAAAACAGCTTGACCGATTTTGACGGGACATTTACTGGCAGATTTTTGTTTTTTTTTTTAATTTGGGAGTCGCCATTGGTGTTCCTTCCGCCCTGTATGCTTCGTTAGTTTTTATTAAACAGCATACGTAATTATGACTAAGATTTTAAAGATTATTTCAAAATTAAGTACCAAGATAAAGCTCAATAGCTTAATATCTTCCTCCTGGACAGGAACTGCAGTGGCCAATCTGGCAATCTCTTAACCGTTTGCGGGCCCAGGTTGGCCGCTGTAGAAATAATCTGGCCAAATGGGGTATAATCGACCCGTCCCACTTGTCAGTGTGGGTCATCCTCTGCAGGATATGCCCCACCTCCTTTTTTGCCCATCCTGCACAGCTACCTGCACCTTCCAGGATTTAAACGCAGCCAATGACAGAGCTGTGCAGGTGGCAATATACTGGTCGGTTATTATTTGAGTCTATCGACACGCAAAGAAGAAGAAGAAGAATAGTTGAATATCTTTAAGTTGGTACAATGTAAGAGCATCGTCATAAAAAGAGATTAATCTTCCAAATTATTTTTGAAGTTTATGTTTTACGAAGTAATTATCATAATAATTCCAGCCTGTTACTGTCCCGCTGCTGGGCAAAGGCCTCTTCTCATACAGAGAAGGCACGAGCATTGATCACCACGCTTGCTCAAGACGGGTTGGCGATTTCAGACTTATATTAATTATAAGTCCAGGTTTCCTCACGATGTTTTCCTTCACCGATGTCTGTGATGTCCAAGATAAACTTAGAAAGTACATATCAATTGAAAAAGTCACATTGGTACTTGCCCGGATTTGAACCCACAACCTCATGCATGAGAGGCGAGGCCTTAACCTCTGGGCCATGACGACATTACGAAGTAATTAAACCTTTACAAGTCATGTGTAACAAAAAACTTTGAAACAACATCGCTATCGTTGAAAACTAATTTTGTAAGTCAAGAGTGAGTTGGGTATTGAGATAATAAAGTGCTTTTTGTTAAGATAAGTACAGTTTTTTGTTGAAAATTATCTTGCATGATAAGTATTTTTTAAAGTGACACGTGGGAATGAAGTTTTTTTTTTTGAAATGTTCGATTTGAAATCTTAGAAAGTTTCTTAATGATTTTGTTTACGTTAAATTAATTTTCTTATAATTTTTTTACCAGTACCTAGTTTAAAAAAAAAAACGGTCAAGTGAACGCATGTGCAACTGTTGAGCACGCGATTCTGAGTTCAATTCCCAGGTCGGGCAAAGTGTTACTGTGTTTTCCATCAGGAATTTCTCAGTAGCAACCACGGAGTCTGGATTTGCACCCGGTTGATGGCAATAGGCTCGCCCAATTCCCTCTCGCTCCGGACCATGGCTTGAACCAGGGCCGGACGCGATAGGTCGCCGCCGCCAATCGCCGCTACGAAAACACGGCGGTGCTCCACCCAAGCGGGGTAGACCTACACGATGTGCTCCACCGTGTCCTCTGGACGATCCTCGCATCTACAACGTCTGAATTTGACTTTTCACGTTGTTTTATTGACTCTCAATGACTTTTGAAAAGATCTTTATTACCAAAACGTTTCCAACTTTACAAAGTTATGTGCTTACTGTAATTGCAAACATGACTTGGCTCAACTTTGCAAAAGATAAAAAGTTATTTTGCTAACGCGACAGCAGAAGTAAAATAATTCAGTCACCGTTTTCGTGTTGTATAGAAAATATAAGTAACTAGCTGTTGGCCGCGACTTCGTTCGCGTGGTAATTTGGATGAGTATGAGTGAGGGAAAAAAAGATAAGCCTATGTCCTTCCCCAGGATATTATCTATCTGCTCGCCAAATTTCATTACGATCCGATCAGTTGTTTAGTTGTGAAAAGGTAGCAAACAAAGAAACAAACAGAGTTACTTTCGCATTTATAATATTAGTATGGATAAAGACTTTTTAGTTCATTTATATGCATCTTTAACTCAAAGTCAAACTTCTGAACTGAAAAGTAATCAAAAGAAATTTAGTTAGCTTTGGATTTTGGCACTTGGCTAAATAATAACAGCCGCTCGGGTCGATCTTTAGGTTAAGCCGTGCTTGCCTAGGTTGGTCTGTTGATGGGTGACCACCCATTACATACCGAGTTTCCTCCGTGCCTCATAAAGCACGTTAGGCCGTTGGTCCCAGCTGTAATTTGTAGATAATTGACAGTCGTTAGGTAGTCAGTGGCCCAAAAAGTCTGACAACCAGTCTTACCAAGGGGTATCGTATTACCCAGTACTAACTGGGTAGTGGAGGTCAGATAGGCAGTCGCTCCATGTAAAATACTGGTATTCAGCTGCATCCGGTTAGACTGGAAGCTGACCCCAATATAGTTGGGAAAAGGCTAGGCAGATGATGATAGAGGTTCGGTCATAGTGAAAAAGGCCCTTAAGGTGAGTATAGACTACAAAATTTTCTGGAGCATTTCTGTGTAATGTAATGTTCTTACGAATGGTACAATACAAGCAAAAGCTAAGGTTCCAAAGCATTTCCATGTAATGTAACGTTCCTGCGAATGCTCGGCGTTATGTTACGGGTAAATGCTCACAGCGAGTGTGCATTTACCAACATTTCGTTGTACCTTACGTTCATTCTTCGTTCGCTCGTGGCTCGACGAAATGTTACACCAATACGCTCGTTGGTTTGTAACAAAGAGGCGAGCGTGCTCGACGTTTATTTCGTAAAAGGATGATAAACTAGAACATATCATAGAGCGGCTCGTTGTTCTGTTACAAGTAAATGTTGTAGTCTATACTCACCTTTAGAGTAACAAAAATCAACAAAAATACAAACCTCCTTCAACAAATCTTAGTTCCAAATTTAAACAGATGTCCAGTTTCTACTGACAGTACTTCTTACTTACAAAAAAAAAAAACTTGATCTTATTTAAACTTTCCCTTTGTCCGTCTTGAAGGTCGCTGAAGCACTCTCCTATACAAATGCAAGCTACTTGGGGTAATTAAGTCGTTCCCTTTCTTTTAATTTGGGTCAAAAGAAATAGTGAGTCGTTATTACACTGAACGAGTTTCTTAAAAGAGTTTCTAAGAGTTTTTTCAGACTTTGCAAGGAGGTTTTTGAAGGTAAAAAGGTTTTGAAAGGTATTTTTGGAGGTACGTAGTAAATGTCTGTCTATGTACAGGGTGTAAACGGACCCTTCACGAAGCCGTCAACCAAGCATTCTGTACATCAAACTAAGTAACTTTACGCAAAAATTTTTGCTGGGAAACGACTTTTTTTTTTGGGGTGAAAAATCACGTGTTACGGTATATCACTCCGAACATTGTGCTGATAGATGGATTGAATAGTACGGGGGTCGTGGAGGTGATTAAAGTAAAAATCTTACTTTAAAAACATGTTTTTTTTAAAAACTTGTGAAAAAGTTGGAACTTTGACCCCCAATATCTCCGTAACTAGAAGGTTCCCAGGTATGGTCTAGAACAAAAAAATGATCGCATTGACGGGGAGAATAACTGCCTTTCGGCTTCGTTAAGGGTCTTTTTACACCCTTTAGATAGTAATTACCTCACTCACTCAGTACATCATTCTGAACCCCTCCACATAGAAAACTTTCATTTACAACTTTTTCCTTCATATCATTACTCACACAATCCATCCATCTTTTCTTTGGTCTTCCTCTCCCTCTCCATCCATCACCTCCGTGCCTCGGAAAGCACGTTAAGCCGTTGGTCCCGGGTGTCATTTGTAGATCTTTGACAGTCGTTACAGGTAGTCAGTGCCCCAAAAAGTCTGACAACCAGTCTTACTAAGGGGTATCTTATTACCCAGTACTAACTGGGTTATGGAGGTCAGATAGGCAGCCGCTCCATGTAAAATACTGGTATTCAGCTGCATCAGGCAGATGATGATAGTATAGATGACGACCGCATCAAAGGACAGATCCGACGAATATTTTCGGGACGATTTTCCAATTTTGGAAGCGAACTCCGGATGGGGACAGAGGTACAAAAAGATCCGTTGTCAGGTGACGGTTCGAGGGTATCGCGTTGGAGTATGAATGAGACAAGGTAAGGAAAAAGTGAGTATTAGCTATCGTTAACCGGTGCTGCAAAATTTCTGCTGGATCTGCAGCATAATAACTTTGTTTCAGATTCATTTATTATTTCCATTATATAACAAAACATTTAAAAATATAAAAAATAGTGGTCCGCCGGTGTCGGGAGCAGGATGCAGTCAGCTACCGGTGGTTACGGCTCCAGAGACAGGGACCTCCTCGCAATGCGAGCCGTATCGAGGAGTACTGCCTTCTGAATCAGGCCCTTGATCCAACCGCCTAAGGAGAGCCTCGAAAGATGGTCGTCGAGGCTCTTGGTCATAAGGCCATTGGCCGTCACGACAATCGGCACAATGATAGCCGAGTTCACATTCCACATGTCAACAACCTCGTGTGCCAAGTCGAGATATTTTATTATTTTCTAGAATTCCTATTCATTATTTGGATATAGGTAAGTTTACTAACATAGAATATATAAGTCAAATTGTTACTAACACTATGAGTTATGTTACTTGAATAAATAATTGAAGTATTATTAGTTGCAGTTGGAAAAAAAAAAAAATTGAAGATTGGCCTTTGTCCTGCAGTAGGGCACAAAATACTCATAATACTAATAATAAATAATAATGGTTGTGTGATTAAAAATAACAGCCGCTCCGGTCGATCTTCAGGTTAAATCTTGCTTACCTTGGTTGGTCCGTGGATGGGTGACTACCCATTACATACCGAGTTTCCTCCGTGCCCCTGAAAGCATTTCCTGTTGGCCTCAGCTCGTATTTTAGTTAAATTCAAGTTTGAACCATTTCCCGATTTGTGTTTAATTTAAATGACAATTCATGGTTAGCTAAGTGACGTCATTCTAAATCCATAGAGAGTGGATTCGTTATTTTTTATGCATTTCCGTGAAATAGCTGAGATAAATACCGAGTATTTTTAGATTTTTTTAAACTATAATTTTATTATTGCATCCGATCTTGGGTTTATGTTTAAGATTTGTGAGTTTGAAATGGAAAAATTAAAAGTAAAATGATTAAAAAATGTCCTACTATGATATCAGCACAGACAAAAGTTTAAAAATTATAAAATCCCTCGAAGACTGACGTCATATTTGCGCTCTATTTATTTTCAATACCCCTAACTTAGAAAGACCGTTATTTGATTTTCAGATTTTATGCTTGGCATCCTTTTTTTGCGAAGAAACGCAGCGGTTGGCACCGAAATGTGACGAAAGTCCTGGGGATCGTTACCGAACTTTTACGGTTTTAAATCTGCTGAAAAATGATCTATTTTTCTTCGGTTTTTCATTCCGAATACTCACTGAACTTTGTGAATGATTTTTGGCCAGTATTTTTTGGAAATGGATGTATGAATGTGGATGGGTATAAGAGTAGAGGAAGACCAAAGAAACGATGGATGGACTGTGTAAAGGATGATATTATGGTAAAAAAGAGGTTTCTGATGGAAAAGTACCTATGGAATCTACATTGTGCTCACATATAGAAGCAACAATATTGTACCCAGGACTATGTAATATATATAACTTGATTTGAAAAGAGTGTCCATGGAGTTTCTTGCCCATTCTTCTCCATGAGATCTACTATTTTCGAATGGGCAACTACAGTCCATTCACAGTTATTATGCCTGTGGCGGGACTGTAGGTAACTTATTTTTGACAATGCAAAAGTGCCTGTCACGGGTCTATTTGAAATAAATGCTTTGAGTTTGAGTTTGAAGAACAAGACTTGCTGCGCTGGCCCCAAATAAATTGGGATAAGGGCTGGAGAATGATGACATAAAGTTCCTGTCCAGGTTCAAAACCACTGGGACCACAGCTTACAGAAATAAGGCAAACAGACATTCCCAAGCTAAAACAAAGAAAAAAACAATAATAAAAATGCACAAACCATCATTAACACGACTCCTTTTATTTGTCAAGAGAAACACGGGCCGCGCATTACCAAATTACACAATTTAAACAGTCGCTTTGAAATTGAGCTGTAAATCCTACCCACAATTCAAATTCCGCGTCATATTTCGACATTTAGGCTCACAATAAAAACTGAAAAGTTGTTTGTTTAAAACGCCGTTAATATGTACGGTATTATGTAAATGCGCGACCGTGATTTGAATATGGAATTGTTTTCTTTTTTTCTTTTTAGGGTTCTGTATCTGATGGGTACCAATGGGATCTTATTAGCAACCCAACCCCATCTGCGTTTATTGCCCAAATACCATTCAATGCATCCATCAGCACAATTTTTTGAGTGCGTTACATTCAGTTCTACAGTAAAACGTGATTTTTCACCACAAAAAAGCCGCCGTTAAGAGAGTAATACTCATAGCGCAGATTAATTATTTTGTTACTGGTCGAGTTCAGTTTTATTATAAAGTTCGCCCTTAGTTATTGTGTAGACTGAACCCTTAGTACTCGGGGCTGCGGGACTGCGGGATTTGCAACTGAAAGCCAAGACCAACGGCTTAACGTGCTTTTCGAGGTGGAGAAAACGTAACGGCTGGTGCATCCACAAACTGTCCTTGGCATGCCTGTGGACGGTGGTAATGGGCTAGCTCACCCTCCGTCCGTCTTATGACGACGGCGCGTTCGTGTTTCTCAAAGAGATGTCAGCAAACAGGTAGAGGTCGCAAGGGCCGATGCCTGCCGGGGCTGCAGGACTGTTCGAAAGAGATACCGCGGCCCTGGAACACAAATAGCAAAGAAGAAGTCTGACACTCCCTTCTACTCCGTCCAGAGCGGGGGGGGGGAGGGGATCATTAGATGATTTCCCAACCGAAAAAAAACCCTTAGTACACGAGTCCTACTCAAACTTGGCCAGTTTTTTTTTACTGTCGTCATATCTGTTGCGTACAAATAGGACTTTTTCGTAATTTGTAATTAGAATAAAGCTGTCGTGTTGGTCGTTTAGGCTAAATATTTCTGACAGTGAGAACAACAGAAAGGGATGGCTTTACGTGTATTGTATAGCTCTATCTCTGTCTAATAAAGGGGAAGTAAGACCTAATTGTATGATATAGTTGAGGAACTTTTTTGTCACCCTTTGTTAGAAGTTATTATTTTGTGTTTATAACTTGCTCTTTTTTTTTCGTTTAACAAAATTATAATAATATCTTGGTAGGCCAGGGTTGAGTCGGTGCTTTTCTAGCTAACATAATCTGTGCATGATTTTGTTTATGGTTAAAAAAGACCCTTAAGAGCTCATTAGATTTTTATATGAATGTCAAAAATATTACTTTCATTATCTAGCCAAAAGTGACTAGGAAAACAATGGTTAAATAAACTGTTATAGTTTTTTCTGCTGTTTTCGTTCTTTAGTAATTTTATTATCTTTCTTTCGTTGTTTAATTAGCTGTTTAATGATCTTTTTTAAGTGATGGGGCACTGAAACTTAAGCTTGAAATGTTTTCTTATATAAGTAACTAGCTTTTGCCCACGGCTTCGCTTGCGTGAATTTAGAATTTGACAATCAATTCGACTTGTACTTTGCTTGTAATTATATAATTTAATCATGATTCGAAAGAGACGTGGCGCCATCTATTATCATATTATGAACGTTATTGTTGTTTTCCTCGGGAACAGTACTTTTTTCGGGATGAAAACTACCCTATGCCCGTTTCTGTATACTTGCCAAAATACATGCGGAATTTCAGGATGATTGGTTCAGTGGTTTAGGCGTGAAAAGGTAACAAACAAACTTACTTTCGCATTTATAATATTAGTAAGAAAGTAAGTATGGATATGGATAATAAGGATAAGTATATAATAGTGTGCTCATTGTTGAAGAGCCAAATTAAATAATTAAATTAAAAAAACATAGCTAGAAAAAGTAGTACAATATCTCCAACGAGCTACACCTATGCATGTTTCTTACACTTTATCTACCACACGATTGTCGCGCAATTACGAATCACGTTCAGATGTCATTTCAATTCAATTCCATTCATTTACTGCATCAAATATGGTAGGTACATGAAGTTCTTATATAAAATATTTTGAAACACACATCTGGGCAATATATAGCATGCAATAGTACAAGTTTACACACTTAAGATAACTGTTAAATAAGTCTATGCTTTAATGTATATAATTTACAGGGACACTTTTGAAAGAAGTCATCTATCGAATAAAAACACTCTTGTAACAACCACTTCCGCAACGCAACACAAAACTTATTGAAGGGTAGTTGAGTAATTGACCCAGGCAAAGCATCATCGTCATAATAAATTATTATCGGTTTTTATGAAGATACGCCCGCCCTTAAAAAACACAATGTTTTAACATTAATTTATTTTAAGAACAACAAAACTCGGCTCGCTTCACCAATACAATATCATAATGAAACCCAATAAAATTGAGCAAGTAATTCGATATACAAAAACTATTAACCGATATAAGTTGCTTGAAATCTGTTTGCGGAGCTAAAAGCCTACGATGAGCTAATAAACAAATAAGTAAAGAAGGTCCACTCTAAGCGGTTCGGTGCAGAAACACAAAATTAAAAACTGGAAAAAAAAACAGAAAAAAAAAACAAAAACAGAAAATAAAATCATTAACATCATAAAAAAAACCCGTTAAGTACTACTTTTTTTACAAGCTTTTATTTAGCTTGCAGTGTTTGTATGTTAATGTAGGTCAAATCTTGCAACTTAATTTTAAAACTGCTGAAATTTTGCAATCATGTTTTTTTTTATTACAAAATGGCCGTGTTCTTGACCTCGATCACGCCTGATGAAAAGCGCTAGATGAGGTCTATGATGGAACGAACGTGCCTAGAAGACGCCTGTTCACTCTTGCTTTGAAGGATATTTGTTTAGTTTGGATGACAATGCATGATTAGGTACGTGACGTCATTCTAAATCCAAGATGGCGGATTCCCAAATGGCGATCTTGTTATTTTTTGTATACCCCAGGAAATGGGTATCAATTAAAAGAGTTTGCTGGGACAAATACCAAAAAATTACACTATAAGCTATACCGGGTTTATGACCTATATTTTTAAAAGTTGCGCCCGCGCTGTCGGTTTCTGCGGGAGCAAGGGTGGTGCTGCATCCTGAATCCACACCTGGATCTTTTTCGTGGAATTAAAACTTAATATTTTTCATAACATTTAATATTATGAATTTCCGGAAAGTAACGCCTGATTCTATGACTTAATTTAAGACTTAACCTTCTGGAACCATTCTATAAAATATCCCCGACTGTACCCTGACCGTTCTACGCAACAATCTTGAAGAGTACCTAGGTAGACCTTCATTCAAACTTTGGCAATTATGCTCGCGATATTTGAACTGACTCAGACGAGGCGGTTTTATATTTTATGTAAAGGCACAATATTTTTTGGAGAAATAATACAGCGAATGTAACCCCAGTATTTTAAACTCAAAGTATTATTTGTGAAAGTGTGTTCTTTGGTGATACAGTAGGTCTTACAATTAACTTACTAGAGCGTAGACACTATTTAATAATATAAGAATTTAAAATCGATATTACGAACAAAAATATAGAGCTGGACTCTTTCGCAAAGGATTGGCCTATGATCACTAGACCGCGAAATATGGAAAGAATTACGCTGTTTTCGAGCGCCATGATGTTCATGCAAGACGCGTCTATTTATATTACGTCATTGGGTATAGTAGCATTTTTCAATTAAATAATTATTTAGTGACTAGCTTCTGCCCGCGACTTCGTACGCGGATCCTGTTGCTTATGCCAGCGATAACGGGGTCGTCAAAATCGAAGATCTGAAACGTCTGATGTCGAATTCTAAGAGCCCGGGGACGGGAAAACAACGGGATGCGCGAGACGATTCGAGACGTTCCATATCTTTCATTTTTGTAAGTCAGAAGTCGATGCGTAGATACGCTTGGAACTCAAGAGCAATTCTCTATCCGTGAACGTCTCCGACTCGCGAGACAATGCGTGACGCTCACGATCAGCGGTCAGTCGCGCATCACGTTCCCCACTTGTCTCTAGAGACCTAGAAGTCGACGCGTAGATACGCTTGGAACTCAAGCGTAATTTTCTATCCTTGAACGTCTCCGATTCGCGAGACAATGCATGGACTTGCACGATCAGCGGTCAGTCGTGCATCACGTTCCGCACTCGTCTCTAGATACCTCGAAGTCGATGTGTATACACGCTGAGAACTCAAGCGTAATTTTCTTTCCGTGAACGTCTCCGACTCGCGAGACAATGCATGACGTTCACGATCAGCGGTCAGTCGTGCATCATATTCTTCACAGTAGATGCGTAAATACCCTGAGAACGCAGGCGTGCTTCGCGATCCGAAGAGGTTTCCACGGAGCGAGTTGCAGCCTGATGTTCCGAACAGCATCAAGTCTCTCCTGACGTTCTTCGGTAGATTCTTGGGATCTTATGATCCTCAATCTTTTAGCTCCTTTGAAACATTGGGAAAGATTTGACCTCTTTCTAGGCATGGTTATAGTTTTATTGTGAAGATACCTGATCAATTAAAATCTAAGTGACTGTTCCCCTGCGTCACCGGGTAGGCTACCGTGTCACGAAGAAAAGTGGAAAAGGAAATTAAACACTCAAACAACATAAGCCCGAAGGCATATTTATTCGATAAAATAAAAAAAATAAATGGGAGTTTTGTCCAGTAGAGTCAAATTTTCAATGACCGCCTTCACCGCGTGGAGGTACTCCCAGCTTATGTTATTTTATAATTATACAGTTAAATTAGTGTTAGCTTTGATTTCCACATCAGCTGTTTCTGATCTTCGATTTTTATAAGTCAACAGGAAATGCCCAGCAGACCGAACAACTTTTGCTAAGACGTCATTCCTATATGTGTTATGGTGTAGCTGGGCTCTTGGAGTTCCACAACAGGTGTTCCAGATCTTTGATTTTTATAAATCAACAGAGAGTGCTCATCAGATTGAACAATTTTTGCTAAGACGTCATTCCTATATGTGTTATGGTGTAGCTGGGCTCTTGGAGTTCCACAACAGGTGTTCCAGATCTTCGATTTTTATAAATCAACAGAGAGTGCTCATCAGATTGAACAATTTTTGCTAAGACGTCATTCCTATATGTGTTATGGTGTAGCTGGGCTCTTGGAGTTCCACAACAGGTGTTCCAGATCTTCGATTTTTATAAATCAACAGAGAGTGCTCATCAGATTGAACAATTTTTGCTAAGACGTCATTCCTATATGTGTTATGGTGTAGCTGGGCTCTTGGAGTTCCACAACAGGTGTTCCAGATCTTCGATTTTTATAAATCAACAGAGAGTGCTCATCAGATTGAAAATTTTTTGCTAAGACGTCATTCCTATATATGTTATAGTGTAGCTGGGCTCTTGGAGTTCCACATCAGGTGTTCCAGATCTTCAAATTTATTCTCTCAACAGAAAATGCTCTTCACGTGGAACAATTTTTGCTATGGTACTATTTTTGTATCTCTTATAGTTTAGCTGGTCTATTGCGGTTCTGCATCAGGTGTTCAAGTTTCCAAGATAAATTATAGCCTATATGTTGCCCAGACTCAATACCTATACAACAAAAAAAAGATCTTTCAAATCCGTCCAGTAGTTCCGAAGATTAGCGTGTACAAACAAACAGACAAACAGACAAACAGACAAACAGACAAACAGACAAACAGACAAACAGACAGAATTTTTTTTTTGGATTCTTGCTCTATTACTGTTTCTAAACCACACCCAATTTAATTTTTTTTAATATCTTCAATGTACAGACACAGTTTTTTTACTGTTTTATTATATGTATAGATGTATGAACGTGTACGAGGCAAAAGGAGTATGGGAGGATCGTAGCAGGTGGCGTGCTGTGGTGTCTATCTACCTCATGGAAAAAACGCATGAGTGCATGTATGTATGTAGGTATGTAATAGGCTATTTGAATTCATGGAAAAAAAACAAAAATATTTAGTCCGTCAGTTACATCACCAAAAAATGTTGGACACGTATTTTTTCTTTTGTCTCATAATCATAAAATTACGACGATACAGCGCATCAAAGTTCAATAGAGAGGGCTTGTGACGTCACTCGACAGTAAAAAGTAACAGAAATTATGACGTCACGACTTATTTCAACGCGCTGTATCGTGGGCATTTTGCGTTTATATGACAAAAGAAAAAATACGTGTCCCATAATTTTGATAATCTAACTGACGGACTAAATAGATGTTTTCAGTCAAATACCCCTATTACTTAGTTTCCGTTTAAATTTTGATTTGACTTTTCTTAGAAATCTAATAAAATCTCCGACAGAACCGTGTGAGTCAGCCTTAATTCTAAAGACTCAAGAATTATGGATCATTTTAACGGAACTCGGAGAAAAATATGACCAGATTTAATGCCACTGTCGAACTTTCATATTACTTCAGGTTAATTTACTCCATAATTTTATATTTTGAACGGAAACGATTTCTTTATATTGAGTGAATGAGTTGGGCGTTATAGATCTCTCCAGAAAGATACCTATCTTTTGCAACATATTGTTAAAGAAGATGTTAGTGACAAAAAAAAAAGCTATCCGTAATTTGATCAACTACTTATTAACTACTAATACTCATAGATGGCGTTAGTATTGAGTAGGTAGACCACCTCCTATACATTTTTGCCCATTCTCCTTTCAAAGATGATTTCGTCATGTTGAGTAAGTGAAAAGCGAATAACAAAAAGCGACTGCTGAGCTTGAGGTCGTGAGTTCATACCCAGGTCAAGCAAATTATTAATGGGTTTTTCCATCAGGAATTTCTCAGTAGCAGCCACGGAGACTGGATTAGTGCCCGGTTGAAGGCAATAGGCTTGCCCCCTATTATATGGGACTTAAATATTACTGGCAAAATGTGGGTGTACTATTAGGTATAACTCTGCCTAACCCTGCGGGGATTACAGGCGTGATGTTATGTATGTACGTAGGTTGAACAGCCGGTAGGGGACGCAATAGGAGGACATAGTAATACCTTGACCCTGACCTTATTGGTGATATTCTTCAAAACTCAAACTCAAAGCATTTATTTCAATTAGACCATTACAGGCACTTTTGAATGTCACAAAAAAACAAAGAGCGAAGACAGACACAAGGCATAATAACTTGTGAAAATACTGTAGTTGCCCATTCCAAGGCGTAGATCTCTATGGAGAAGAATAGGCAAGAAACTCCATAAAAAGGTAAAGTGCGTAGTACTCGCAACTGGCGTGCGTGTATGATCGTCGATGAAGTAAAACATACCCCTTGTATACAAGGTGCATTTTTGCATCCTCGACAAAATCAGGAGATTCTCATAAAATAATTAATTTTAATTACGGGATCCCTCAATAATTAGTACGGAACCCTTCATGCGCGTGTCTGACTCGCACTTGGCCCGTTTTTTTGGAAAATTCTCCATGTATTTGAGAGATATGTGGGGCAACGTTTTTTTAAAAAAGAAACTCAAATAAAAAAAAAATTCTTGGCTTTGCACATTTTCGTATTTAATACCATACGACTTGAAGTCACGACTCACCGCTTTTCTTAAATCGAACAAATATTTTATTTACTTTGTCGTCATTCCAACTATTTTTTCTACTGATTGCAGAACGTTTTAGTAAAGTTTCTTTGTACAATTGGAAATTGATTACATAAAGTAAACATTTTATGTGAAGCGTGTTCCATTTGAAATGATATAGACTTATTGAAATGGAAAAAGGCAAAGACTATCAGATGTGTCTGCTTTTTTTGCTGTACTCAATTGTGCAGTCACCCAAAATGCCAGATATCTTGGCCAAAATTATTGTGTAGTCGACTAGACTGCCAGATACTTTGTGCGGGTCACATATGGTGGAACTTTGCCTATTGTGGTGAACTGGTATAATAGCATAACATAAGCATAAAAAAAACACACATAACGACGCGCATAATCAGCCTATAATGTTCCCACTGCTGGGACACAGGCCTCCTCTCTATGAGAGGGAATGGGCTATAATACACCACGCGGGCCCAGTGCGGGTTGGTAGATGCCCCATATCTTAGAATTTTTGGTTCTAGGACATGACGGTTTCCTCACGATGTTTTCCTTCACCGTTTTTGAGAGCAGTGGTGATGAAATAAATTACACTAAGTAATGCGCCTGCGTGGGTTCGAACCCACGACTTACTGTTCGCAAGTTGGGGCCGCCACCACTGGGCCACTGCTGCTCTTGACCGAATTGGTATTGTTACATTGCATTAATTGTAATAATCTGTAGAAGTATCTCTGTTTTTCAAGTCTGGTCCTCTCTATGTTAGATAGATATTGATAATCCCGCAAGACCGGGGCCTACTAGGTTATTCAGAAGATTTCTTTTGTGTTATTAATTACTACACCTTACAAGAAATCAAGCTTATTTATACGTTTAAAAAAAATCCAATAACTAGGGGTGAGTATAAAATTACTATTCAATATTATCAACTTTGTTTTCCCCGAAGGGTTAGGCAGAGGTGTACCTAATAGTACACCCACAATTTCGCAAGTTATGTTTTACTCCCATGTAACAGGGAGAGAGCCTATTGGCATCAATCGGGCTCAAATCCATACTTCAGTGGCTGCTACTAAACACCGAGAAAACTGAATTGCGACGGACGATTGCCGATTGGACGGAATGGGGGGAGGCCTTTGCCCAGGAGTGGGGTACCGTTCAGGCTGAAAAAAACACACACAACACTTAAATATATAATGTAAAGAAACATTAACAGTACCACGTTTATAATAATGACATTACTATACGAGTAACCTTAGAGAGCCGATACTGAAACTATTTCCAACACTTCGAGTTTTAATCTCACAAATTCGTTGGTTACAGTTTGTTGTGTATGTGTGTGGCCCAAGATGTGAACGGTGGCGATTATATTTATTACTAGCTGTTGCAAACGACCTTCGCTCGCGTGAAATTATTATGAAAATATTACCTTCCTATTAGAATCGGACTTTTTTAACAATTTCAATGGTTTTATTTTTTTGAACAAGACCCTAATTCTTTTTCTTAAATAAAAGGAGCATAAGTACCTACACTCTTAAACCCTAAGCTCTTAAGTGACTAAGCTCTTTATAAGCTTGCCAAGGCACGGAGAAAACCCTGTATGCAATGGGTGGTCACTCATCCACGGACCAATCTAGGCAAGCGCGGGTTAACCTAAAGATCGACCCGAGCGGCTGTTATTATTTAGCCACGAGCTCCTCATCTCCACAGACAGTGGATGGAAAATATTTTTTTAAGAGCAGACATATCTGTCTATCCTCTTTCTTTGTCTTTCACCACCCGCATTCTCCAGTCAATCATGAAGCTTGCAATAGCGTCGAAATATGGGGAGCTCAAAATAATGAACAATCACGGAAGATATCCCGTAAGTGACAATATAAGTTTAGTTGTAAACCGTGAAAGCTTAAAACAGTGTCCATAGAAAAGTATGTATATGGCAGCAAATAAATAATGAATATATCAGCTGTCTACGTGTGTATGGAAAAATAATAATAATTGACTGGCGCAGCCTTAAAACTAGACCCCAATACTGTCGCCCCCGCTTCTGCCCTACACTTGCCCCAACACCCAAGGTGGGGGCCGCGTAGAACGGGGGCCCCACATAACAATCGTAGCTATTTGACATTAACGAGCGAACTTCTGCCATTAAATGAGATTACTCTGCCAGTTAAAATACTTACAGAGTAAGTAAAGGATTTTAGAGGTCTGAAAAATGCGTGGCCGTGAATTTCGGGGGTGCAATTCTGTTGGTGGATCATTGGACTTGGAATCGTTTTTTGTTGATGAGTTTGTAGGTGTTTCTTACTGAAGATGTAACTAACTGATTTAAATTTGCTTTTTTGACGTTGACCTTGAGCATGAGAAAAAAAATGGTTCATGACCGTTTTCTAGGTTGTTTTTATCGTTTTTTTTTTTATGTAGCCGATAAAAATACGGTCAGAGGGTCTAGCTCACCGTAAATATTGCTGGATAACGACTTTTTTTTTGGGGTGAAAAATCACGTTTTACGGTAAAACTCAATGTCACGCACTCAAAACTTGGTGCTGATGGTTACTTTGAATAGTAAACGGGTTATAGAGGTAATTTAAGTAAAGTTAAAACCTTAAAAAGTAGTATTTAAAAAAAAAACTTTGAAAAAATTGGAACTTTGACCTCCAATATCTCCAGAACCTGTGGTTTCCCAGGTATTGTCTAGAAGATAAAAATGATCCCAATGATGGGCAGAATATGTGGTTTTCGTTTTCGTTAAGGGTCTTTTTACACCCTTTATAGGACAAAAAGACACCATCATTTCTGTCATGATTATTATCGGTCTCATAACATTAAATCCAACAGCAAAAACAAAAGACTATCCTAATTATACTAATCCTCACATTACGCCCTTACAAATGTCATTGGACCAACGATTAGCAAGATGGCGACCTGACCACAACATAGGCAGGCACAGAAGGTCATCTTCGCATAATCTGAATCAAATATTCTTACTGCTGGGATATAGACCACCTCTCTGTGGTGGTGTGTGGTCTAGTCTGACCATCTCGAAGGTTTTCTTCACTGGAGAAAGCAGTGTTGCAAGAAAAAGAGAGACTGGTTCTGAACTCACGCTTTATACTCTTAAGCAAGGTGATTTCCATTAGATGATTAGAATGATGTAACCAAGATCTTGTAAAAATATTTTGATTGAAAAGAGTGTCCTTGGAGTTTCTTGCCCATTCTTCTCCATAGAGATCTACGCTTTGGAATGGGTAACTACAGTACTTTCACAAGTTATTATGCCTTGTGTCTGGGACTGTAGCTTTGCCTTCTTTGTTTTTCTGACATTCAAAAGTGCCTGTAATGGTCTAAATGAAATAAATGCTTTGAGTTTGAGTTGAGTTTGAGTAAGGCCACCACTGGGCCATACAACGAACAAAAACGTATGCATTGGTAGATCTTTGACAGTCATAACGGATAGCAAAAGTCGGGTATACAGGTATTCAGATTCATGCGGTTATACTAGGAGCCGATCCGAGCAAAGTTGGAAAAAACAGATGATGCTGAAATAGACACGCTTTGTTTACAGCGATTGTAAGTGTAATAGTGACCGGCATTTGTTTGAGATCACCGTACGTATGCGTCTATACAAGGTGTAAACAGACCCTTCACGAAGCCGTCAACCAAACATTCTGTACATCAAACTAAGTAACTCTAGGCAAAAATTATTGCTGGATACGACTTTTTTTTTTGGGGTGAAAAATCACGTTTTACGGTATAACTCAATATCACGCACTCAAAATTTAGTACTGATGGATGCTTTGAATAGTAAACGGGTCATGGAGTTAAATAAACTAAATTTGAAACCTTAAAAAGTGTTTTTTTTTTTAAACTTGTGAAAAAATTGGAACTTTGACCTCCAATATCTCCGTAACTATAAGGTTCCCAGGTATGGTCTAGAGCAAAAAAATGATTGCAATGACGAGGAAAACAAGTGCGTTTCGGCTGCGTTAAGGGTCTTTTTACACCCTTTATATGCGTGCGCCTGTTTTCGCTCGTTGTTTAAAACTCACCTTCTGTTCCATCTGTCCTGTGACCGCACAATCCGAAATGCTTGTCACAAAGACATTATAAGCAATTATTTGGATCTTAGGCATTAATCTTAGGATTTGTCTAATACTACAAAAGATTAAGGGTCTGTTTAGTTGTTTGAGGGATCAAGTGGATTTCGGATAATTGTTTATTGCATGAAATGAAGTGAGGGTCCTAGGATAATCTTGGTTTAGTCCTGTTTGTGAGGAGCTCGTGGCTAAATATTAAAAGGCCTAACGGGTCCATCTTCAAGGTTTAGTCGCAATTGCCAAGATTGGTCCGTGAATGGGTGACCATCCATTACATATCGAGTTCCCTCCGTGCCTCGGAAAATACGTAGCCCTTTTTCAGTGGCCTGAAAGTCTGACAAATAGTCTTACCAAGGGGTATCGTCAAATCCTCAAAGAGATGTCAGCAAATTGGAAGGGGTCCGCAAGGGCCGATGCCTGCCGGGGCTGTGGGACTGTTCGAAAGAGATACCGCGGCCCTGGACCACAAATGGCAAAGAAGGAACATGGATGGGTCTTAGTCAGTAAAAGTCTGACACTCCCTCCCACTCCACCCAGAGCAGGGGGAGGTGGGGGGGTTATTGGATGATTTCCAATCCCAAAAAAAAAAAAAAAAGATTGATTGGTCCATGAGTGGGTGACCATCCATTACATCCCTGCGTGCCTCGGAAAGCACGTAAAGCCGTTTCTCCCTGCTATCATTTATTTGTAGATCTTTGATCTTTGACAATCGTTACGTGGACACTCACGGTACGGCTGGTTCATAAATTCAAGGTCGCTCAGCGAGCTATGGAACGCGCTATGCTTGGAGTCTCTCTGAGGGATCGCATCCGAAACGAGGTGATCCGGCAGAGAACCAGAGTTGTCGACATAGCTCACAGAATCAGCAAGCTGAAGTGGCAATGGGCCGGACATATTAGCCGTAGAACCGATGACCGTTGGGGTAAACGTGTTCTTGAGTGGAGACCGCGAATCGGCAAACGTAAGGTGGGACGCCCTCAGGCTCGGTGGAGTGGCGATCTTCGCAGGGTGGCTGGTAGCAACTGGATGAGAGTTGCTGAGAATCGAGTTGAGTGGCGTGCAATTGAGGAGGCCTATGTCCAGCAGTGGACTGCTATGGGCTGATGATGATGATGAATCGTTACAGGTAGTCAGTGGCCTGAAAGTCTGACAAACAGTCTCACCAAGGGGTATCGTAAGGATTTCCAAAGGTTTTTTGAAAGATATCGCTATCAGCGATAAGATAAACATAGAATTGTTGCATGTTTCAATTTTGGTAAAGTAGGTATATAGGGTGACTGGTAATTAGTGACCGATTCTTAAACACGTGATTGTAGTCATAAAACAGTAATGAAACAGAACGGCGTCACGCGGCTAACAGCTGATAGGTTAAAGACGCGCGCGCGCGAGTTTCATACGGCTATTGTGTTATTGTGGTAAAAATGATTGAGATTTAAAAAAAAAGTTGTTTGTTATCATGAGTACAATCACGTGTTTAAATATCGGTCACTAATTACCAGTCACCCTATATTTTTTTCTATTTCATACAAACTGGGTTGTGGAGGTTAGATAGGCAGTCGCTCCATGTAAAATACTGGTATTCAGCTGCATGCGGTTAGATAGGTAGCCGACCAGAACATAGTTGGGAAAAGGCTACGCAAGTAATGATCGTGTTCGTGCCATTGGTTTCTGAATCAACCTGTGTTTAAAAAAAGTTGGAACTTTGAACCCCCATATCTCCGTAACTGCAAGGTTTCAGGTATGGTCCAGGACAAAACAATGATCGCAATGACGGGGAGAACAAGTGCTATCCGGCTTTTAGGGGTATTATTTAGTTGAGGACGTAAAACCTTTTGCAAAATCTTGCTTTTCTGGAAGATTAGGGAGTTTTTCTGATTTTGCATGAAAGCCGAAGATACTTAACTTCATCTGAGACACTTATCTAATACCTTCCACGTGTTTTGTCTTTAGCGAAGATTTAGGTAACGGAATTATCTTTGAAGTATTGAGGTTTCTTTGAAGATTAAGATCTAATAATGATATGAGACTGCAGATATAGATAGTTGGTCTAGTGGTGGCAAGCGCTACTGATTACCATGAGGTCTTGGGTTCGATTTCCGGGTCGGGTAAAGTGTAAGTCGCCTCATTATTGAGCAGAGTTCTTGCTAGCAGCAATGGCGTTCTGGCGGTTATTGACTGCCCTATTCTGAGTCATCACATTTGGGTGCTGACTTAAACTAGTAACATAAAATTGATGTCATGATGGAATTATTAATTTATTGATTGTTCTTATTTGAGGAATAAATTTTAATTTTAATTAATGTAACTTAATCACCAAATTCTTACCACTAACATAGTTCTTAAGTACTTATTCACTAACCCATATAGACCTTGTTGTTCGAAATAAATAATTATTTGATTTTGTTACTGGGTTCTTCCATAAGGAATTTCTTAGTAATAGTCAGGGAGTCTGAATCGACTGACAGACAGAAGTGTGTCGGGACTTGCGTTATTATACTACTACGCTTCAGCAATATATATACGCGTGAAACAAATTACCCTCTCTGGGTTGTTTGTTTAGCGGCACTAAAAAAAGTACAACAATAACATAGAACAAAAAGTACAACAGCGCCATCTATGTCACAAACAATGAACTAAAAATCGAAATACACCTAAATCCTAAATTGCACTTAGTAATGTTATCCGCGACTTAAAACTGTCGGGCAGTAGCCCACCAGACAAAACACTCGTCTGGTCTGAGGATCCTCCCTTTTCCATGACTGATGAAGAACTTTACACCCTGTTCTCCATACCCCCAAATGTGTTTATGTGTTTCCCGCGTCTTACCAAGGGGTATCATATTACCCAGTACTAACTTGTTGTAGAGGTCAGATAGGCAGTCGCTCCATGTAAAATACTGGTATGCAGCTGCATTCGGTTATACTGGAAGCCGTCCACAACATAGGAAAAGGCTCCGCAGATGATGATGGTCTCTGTTAAATCAAATAATGATTAATTCAATTCAATTTATTTATTTCAGACACAACGATCCATAATTTTGTTAGAAGTTATACTTAAAAACAATGTTAGTAATTAAATAATCAAAGACAAATCACACCACACAATACTATTACATCTAAATTTAACATCAGAATAATCTTTAAAAATTAAAAATTCTATTAATGCATTACTTATCCATGTCAAATAAAATGTAAAATGTCCAAAATCAAATTTAAAAATATAATAAAAATAAGTTAAATTAATTAATAAGAATAATAAATATGTTCATTTGAGATTTAGATTATAGTTAAAATGTCATGAATAAAATAAATAAAAAAAAAAAAACCACAAGCATCTTTTCATTACATTCAACCATCACTTTTTCATGTTCTGCGCCAAAAAGAGACGGAAGATACGACTTCTCTTTTTCGCTTTTCCGAACTTAACCAATGTGTTTTGAATTCATTAATTTGAGTGTTAGGGTAACATAATTGAGTGTAAATTGGCGCTGCGTTCAATCTCTCTTGTTTTACGCGCGTAAATATTCTGCTTGGGGTGGATCTGTTCGTGTAATAATTTTATGTAGGTAAAATGGTGAATAATTTGGGTAGCTAGAGGCAGGTATTGTGGGCGTAAAATTAACAAATGAACAACTAAAAAAACAACATCTATGAAAAACTAATTTAGTTTTGCTGCTGAATGTGATACAATACAACATATGAATGAGCCTTCAAAATATTTTCATTATATTGTTTGGTGCTACGGAACCGATACACATTACATTTATGAAAGTACATTTATGAAAATAATACAGCTCAAATAAAAAAACAACAATGGATGTTGAAATACACTAACTAAGGAACGTCGCGCGAAATCAGCTGTTCACTTCCTGCCTAGCTACAGAGTTCACCGAACTCGTCGTCACGCTTGCCGTTCGCTACGTTTGTTTTGCCCCGGTAACGATACATTGCGCATGAGGAAACAAAACAAATCAAATTTATTGGATTCCCGTGACGTTCCTGAAATAATTTCTTGTACAGGTCATCGTTGTATGATATACTGAATTCACCCCATCAGTCCGCCGAGGACAGTCCCTTACACCTTGTATCTTACAAAAATATTGTTTACAAAATATTTTCATACAGAGAGACTACTAACCAAACAAATATTGGGCTCGAAATAAAAATTGAAGCTTTCAGCTTTGAGTAAATAAAAATGATTGATTTCTTCTCGTTCAAATACAGAGATGGTTTAAAAAGTATCGGCGCGGACATCAATATTTAGTTTTCATATTGATTTCATGGTTTGTTTACTACACATCGCCACGTGTGATGATGTTTCTGCTAGTACCAATATGATCTACTATACTATCACTTATATCTACAGGGTGTAAACGGACCCTTCATGAAGCCGTCAACCAAGCATTCTGTACATCAAACTAAGTAACTCTACGCAAAAATTATTGCTGGGAAACGACTTTTTTTTGGGGTGAAAAATCACGTTTTACGTTAAAACTCAATGTTACGCACTCGAAACTTAGTGCTGATGGATGCTTTGAAAGGTAAACGGGTCATGGAGTTAATTAAAGTAAAGTTAATACCTTAAAAAGTAGTTTTAAAAAAAAAAACTTGGGAAAAAATTTGAAGTTTGACCTTCATTATCTCCAGAACCTGTGGTTTCCCAGGTATTGTCTAGAAGAAAAAAATGATCCCAATGATGGGCAGAATATGTGGTTTTCGTTTTCGTTAAGGGTCTTTTTACACCCTTTATAGTCAAGTTAAAGTAATTAGGTACTTGAGTTTCAGTAATAACTTTTAATGCAATAGACAAGAATTTGAACGAAGTCAGAACCGTCAAAGAAAGCAAAACTAAAAATTGTGCGTGTTGAATAACATCTCGGTGAGTTGACTTACGGATTAGGTGTCATATAAAAAAATGTTTATTAAGTTATTATAATAATAAGTAACAAATATCTACATCTGGCTCGCGAGGTTGTCGACATGTGGGACGTGAGTACGGCAGTCATTGTGCCGATAGTCGTGTCCGCCAATGGCTTAATTGCCAAGAGCCTCGACCAACGCCTGAGGAGGCTCGCGCTTGGCAGCTGGATCAAGGGCTTGATTCAGAAAGCGGTACTCCTAGACACGGCGCGTATTGTTAGGAGGTTCCTCTCTCAAGAGCCCTGACCACCGGCGGCTCGGACCCTGTTCCCAGTGCTGGTGGCTTACTATTTTTTATATTTTTAAATGTTTTTTATATTATTTTATATTAGAATATTTAAAAATGTAAATAATATGTATATAAATGAATAAACGGAATAGTATTTAAATAATAAGTTTATTTTTCTTGGCCGGCATAAAAAAATAGCCCAATGTGGGCGATCTCCTTTATATTTACCAACCTTTTCTAATTTTGTTTTTTGAAAGCATTAAAAAGAAAAGCTCCCGTTATTTTAATACAATCAAACTTGAAAACATCACGGCCCAATTAAATTCTATTACATAAGAATCGAAATGAACTCACAAAAGCCTTATTATCCTTTAAGTAAATATAACGTAATTAGGTTAATGAGCCACGGGATAAGAGCAGCTCTCATTACGTTCAAAGGATTCAAGAACACCTAAACAAATGCCTAAATTGTAGAACACTGTGGGAATTTCAACTCTCGGCTTTGAACTGAGTGTTGAAAATCCAGCAACAGCACCATTTTATTTGAGCATTTGTTTAAATGTCGCTTAAAGTTACTGAAAATGGGATTCAGGCACGGTTTTTAAGATATCGCTGCAGGCGTTTAGGAGCTCAAAGAACGTGGCGTTTGATGTTATGAGAGAAATATTGAAATTCGGAAAAGAAGAGGTTGGATGTTTCATAATGGCTTAATAATAAACCTTACATTTGCATGAAACATTGGGTATTAACAGAAATGCTTGCTTAATCAGCGAGGAGCTCGTGGCTAAATAATAACAGCCACTCGGGTCGATCTTTAGGTTAAGCCGTACTTGCCTGGATTGGTCTGTAGATGGGTGACCACCCATTACATACTGAGTTTCCTCCGTGCCTGGTGTCATTTGTAGATCTTTGACAGTCGTTGGGTAGTCAGTGGCCCAAACAGTGACCACCAGTCTTACCAAGGGATATCGTATTACCCAGTACTAACTGGGTCGTGGAGGTCAGATAGGCAGTCGCTCCATGTAAAATATTGGTATTCAGCTGCATCCGGTTGGACTGGAAGCCGACCCCAACATAGTTGGGAAAAGGCTAGGCAGATGATGAACTGTGTTTGAGTCGGTTTCCAGTCCTGGGCTGCTGAACCCCACTATTTACAGAAGCGACTGCCTGTTTAAGCGAAACCACTTCGAAGACTGTTTATATTGTTCAAGTTAATATACAGAAACAAAGCCCCAAGCGGTCAGTTGATTAATAAATTCATGACCAATTGATTTCCCTTGTCATAATCCAATAATTTAATATTTATTTAGGCCGTCCATAATTTATTATACAAAACCTAAGTAAATATCGCTTAATTGGATCAATAGGACGAGTTCAACAAAGGTTTCAGTCTGTTGCGGGAATGTTTTGATTAATTTTGTAAGAAAATATAATAATATATCAAATTTTGCAGAATAATAATTATGATGTTGAGCGAATTTCTTTTTTTTTTTCTTTGGCCGTAGGTAAATCTACGGACAGCAATTAGTTTTTTTTAAATTTCGTTTAAATGCATGTTTTATTTTTATAAAATGTAACATGTTCTATATCGTCACACAGTGGGTGCCTGAAGACGGTCGTAGTCACCGAGGCAAACCCAAGAAACGCTGGCGTGACGATTTGGACTCGTTGCTAACTGATTGGCCACAGGAGGCAAAACACCGGGAGAGTTGGAAAGGAATGGGGGAGGCCTTTGCCCAGTAGTGGGACAGAAAAGGCCGGTTAAAAAAAAACATGTTCTTATATTTTTATCTGTTTACATAAAATCTTTTGCCAGAAAGTTCACTCACGCAGATTATTAATCACACCCACATTCACCCTTGAATTTCATTCACTACAGAATAAGTAAGCTGATGTGGCACTGGGCCGGCCATATTAACTGTAGCTGATGACAGTTGGACTAGACGTGTTCTTGAGTGGAGACCTCGAATCGGCAAACTTTGGGTGGGACGCCCTCAGGTTCGGTGGAGCGTCGATCTTCGCAGGGTGGCTGGTAGCAACTGGATGAGAGTCGCTGAGAATCGAGTTGAGTGGCGTGCGGTTGAGGAGGCCTATGTCCAGCAGTGGACTGTAGGCTGAAGATGATGACATTCACCCCTCTAACGGTATACCTTTACTACAGGGTGTAAACGGACCCTTCACGAAGGCGTCAACCAAGCATTGTGTACATCAATCTAAGCAACTCTACGCAAAAATTATTGCTGGGTTACGATTTTTTTTTTTGGGTTGAAAAATCACGTTTTACGGTAAAACTCAATATTACACACTCAAAACTTAGTGCTGATAGATGCTTTGAATAGTAAACGGGTCATGGAATTAATTTAAGTAAAGTTAAAACCTTAAAAAGTGGTTTAAAAAAAAAACTTATGAAAAAATTGGAACTTTGACCTCCAATATCTCCGCAACTAGAAGGTTCCCAGGTATAGTCCAGAACAAAAAAATGATCGCAATGACGGGGAGAATTAGTGCCTTTCGGCTTCGTTAAGGATCTTTTTACACCCTGTATAATTGACATTTCATAAATGCATTTTGTCTCTTTTCTTTATTCAAACCTCATTTCACAGAATAATAATTTAAAGAACATTGCCAATGTGTGATAACGAGAATGCAATATAATGATATTGAAAATTTCTCCGAAGAAATGTGTTCTCTTTCAAATATCAATGCTCGTATGTCGAGTTTATTTGTCGCTTTATTGAATAACTAGTTGTATCATGTGACTTTGCTTGCTAGAAAGGATTATTTACCTCGTTGGTCTAGTGGTCACAAGCGCTACCGCTGAGCATGAGGTCCTGGTAACGATTCCCAGGTCGGGCAAAGTGTTATTGGGTTTTTCCATCATTTTCTCAGTAGCAGTTCTGAAGCTGGATTTGTGCCCATTGATGGCAGTAAGCTCGCTGAAATATGGCTTCAGGTACACCTCTGTACAGTGAGTTAAAGCAATTAGCTGACCCTTTGCAAAAATGGTTTAGGTTTTTTTTTAGAAAACGATTCAATAGAATTTTACAAATCATTTATATTTTATTAAATTTGCTCAAATCAATAAAATGTAAAAGACTAGTTTTTACCTGCAGCTTCGCTCACGTTAAAAACATTTAAAAAAAGTAAAAAATAGTAGCCCACCGGTGCCTAATGAGAGCCCCCCTTTTTTTTACGGATGGGAAATCATCAAATGACTTCTCCCGCCCTGGGTGGAGTGGGGAGTAGGGAGTGTCAGACTCGTACTGACTAAAACCCATCCATGTTCCTTCATTGCCCTTTGTGTTCCAGGGCCACGGTATCTCTTTCGAACAGTCCCGCAGCCCCGGCATATGAGTTCCCCCTCAGGTATTGATCGAGGCTCTTGGCAATTAAGCCATGGGCTGATACGACTATCGGCACAATGATCGCTGGATCCTCATCCCACATGTCGACAACCTCGCGAGCCAAGTCAAGATACTTGATTTGCTTATTTTTCTCGGCTTTCACGAGGTTCTCATCATGCGGGACTGTTATGTCGACAATCATTGCGCGCCGCTCTGATCGATCCACCACCACTATATCAGGCTTATTGGCTACAGTAATCCTGTCAGTGATGATGGATCGATCCCAGTACAACGTGATATTGCCATTTTCGAGAACTGGATCGGGCACATACCTATAGTACGGCACTTCCGATTCCACAAGGTTGTATTTTAGAGCAAGTTGCTGATGGATAATCCTGGCTACAAGGTTGTGTCTATGCAAGTACTCTCCGCTAGCCAGACGAGAACACCCGGAGATAATGTGACGGATTAATTCGCCAGGACGGTGGCATGCCCGACATATGTCAACCTTACCGTCCTTCACAATAAATCTCCAGTAGTTATTCGTCATCATAACTTCATGTAGGATGTATCATTATTACGCCTAATCTTTTCTTAACTAAGTTGGAATTGGCTTTCAGTGTTTTCTGATGCAGCTGAGTATTAGTATTTACATGGAATGACTACATAGCTGAAGGAATCATCTTATTCAAAAAACATACATACATACAAACAAACATCCTATTCGTTAGGTATATGCTGGTTTTATATAAAATTCAGCACAACGTTTCAGTTTCAGATGTTGAATTCCAAGAATCCGTGAGCGATAGGAATAGTAAGGAATTTGATTTATACACTGTTCCATGTTTGAAACAGTGCAGTGTATAATTATGAATGTTGATTTATTTAGGAAAAAGAAACAGTTAGGGCCTTTTTATTGACATGCGTGTTTGGGCCCGCGTGCAGGCCAGGCACGCATGCTTGTTGCGGGCCGCACGCAGTGCAGATTATTTTCGCCACGCCGCAACAGTATTGTGCGTGTCGCCAGGAAGATAACTCGTGTCAAATGATTTTCATATTGATCATACAACGTGCGTGCGACTCGCTTGACAGTAAAAACAACACTGACTGTCAAGGTTCGCCACACGCACACGGGCGGCACGCATCTGTGCGAGCACGCGGCACACGTGCGGATCGCGGGTGATCCGCCCGTGTGAGAGATTGGCCAGAGAAAACCGCACGGAGAGAAGAATGGAAGGCTATGGGGAGGCATTTGCCCAGCAGTGGGATAATGGTGGCTAAGAAAAAAAAAAAAGAAACATCCATCCATCAAAACCAGAGTCGTTTTTTAAATAAAACTAGAAAATTATTCAACGTTTTGTCTTGGTTACAAAACTGTTGAAAATATATTCCTAGCCTCGTGAAATGCTGAAACACTAGAACATATCATATGTGAGGTAAAGCCACCTGTTATTGGCCTTTCAAACGGAAATTTTCCACTGTCTCAATGTTGAAATAAAAGTGGAATTTAAACTGTTGTTACAGGAGGTGATTCGATATTACCTGACTTTCAAGTTGGTCAATAGTTGGAACGATTTTGAGAAAGTTAACACTGAAACATTTTCTCAATTCGGTGGCAAACTATTGTAGTACTAATAATAAAATGTTAAAAGGAAAAGACTGCCTCGTTGTACGAGTGGTCACAAGCACGACTGCTGAGCATGAGGTCCTTGGTTCGATTCCTTGGTCGGGCAAGCAGTTATTTAGTTTTTGCGTCAGGAGCTTTTCAGAAACACCACGGAGACTGGATTTGCCTCACCTTCTTTCTAGCCGTATCATCCTTCACACAGTCCATCCATCGTTTCTTTGGTCTTCCTCTACTCTTATAGCCATTCATACTCAACATTTTCCTCATTCCTCTGCATCACATGCCCATACCACGATAACCGATTACCACACAACTTTTCAGTCACCGGCGCCTCACTCAGACTTCCTCATGTCTCACTAGTGCTGTACCCGGCATGCAATGCAGCTTTTTCGACCTACCTTTCAAGTTTGTAGCACAAAAACTTAAGGACTTTCATATAAAATTGCGAGAGCCCTTAGACCTTCTTAATCCGGCCCTGTCGCAAAATCCGTTCTTAGCGGACGTCTACTAACTACAAACTACCTCCCTGCCAAATTTCATCTTTATAAGTCAAGCGGTTTTCGATATTTCGTGATGAGTGAGTGAGTGACCTTTCCCTTTTATATATTTAGATTTCTTATTTTATCCATTCGCGTTACACCACACATCTCCACCTCACACCCTAAAACTGTTCGTTCATTCAAAAATCGGACTAAACATTCACTCTGCCAAAGGGTGCGTCGAAATAATGCAATTAAAACATTTTTAATTAGTCAGCCTCGACGTTTGATTCAAAAATTCTCTCCAATTTAACTGAACGAATCCCAATAATTAAGTCTTGGGTTGTTTCAATTCGATTACTGAATCAATTATTTATTTAATCTTTGCTTGGCTGTAATTGATATCTTTTGAAACGTTTTCCTGTTCGAAGAGTAAATTGTATGACTTTAGATTTTGTAGGTTTAGAGCTAAATAATAACAGCCGCTCGGGTCGATCTTTAGGTTAAGCCATGCTTGCCTAGATTGGTCTGTGGATGGGTGACCACCCATTACATACCAAGTTTCCTCCGTGCCTCGGAAAGCACGTTAAAATGTACATGCCCATTAGTTTTCGCTTGACTCACTCAGAAAGATTTCCTTTCAGAAGTTCTTTCATGAACCTGTAGCTCTTCCAGACATTTTCGAATATAAGAAATAATATTATTTTGGAATAACGGGCAAAGCCCAAAAGGAGGGTTATGTATTTGACCTGTATACAGTATGTATGTCCGTTTCTTTGTTCCTTTGTAACTCCTAAACGGATTTGGATAAATTATACGTCGTTAGATTCGTCTTGGTGGCACAAGTGTCACTACTTTAAAATTTAAAAAATAAGTTGGAAGCAGACGGAGCCCATTTGAATAATGGAATAGACCCCGCCTGCTTCCAACTTTTGTTTAATTTAAAATAAGCTTTTCAATTCTTTCACTTGGGTTTTTTAGTTTTTTTTTAACTTTTTTGTATAGAGTTTTACTCATGCTAAGCACGTCTCAGAAAGAGATACCTAATGATCAGTTGCTGTTCGTATGTTTATTTATTTTGGGCAGCAGTGTTTTTTTTAAATAATAGTTTGCCTAAGATAGTCCTGGCCTTATTATCTCGTTTACTTATTTATTTATAGAAAGGAGAACCAACAGCTATGACAAATGAATAACAATTGTCTAGGCACCACAGAGCCAATTACAGGTTCTCACGAGTAAACACAGAAAAGATAGTAGAAATCTTAGGATCACTAGATAACAAGCACGATAAAAATAAAATAAAAGGAATTCAAATAAGATACAATAAGGACTATAAACACTCTGACACCAGGTTAAGCATTACCGATGCGGAGAAAAAAGAAAAAAAACACTACACGCTTTTAAAAAAGTTAGCATTCAGCGTTATTTCCTTATTTTCGAAGGAAAGAAACCGGTAGAAAACACTGCAATTATCAAGTAAAATTGAAAACACAAGTAGCAAGAACTATTTAACGAAAATAAAAGTTGAAAATTCTTTCCTACAATTTGTACCGACAACCGGTGCCCCCACCCCATCGTGCCGGAAATCCTACGTAACGTGCAGACACCATCTTGATCCCGACCGGAAGTAAAGAGTTTTATCTAGATGTTTTAGTATTCAGCGTTATTCCTGGATCGCTTTTGTTTAAATTTAGAAACTTAGATTTAGGATTTGAATATTTTAAAGGTATTGGGTTCCTTTATTTTGTTAGCCGATGTTAGTACATAACATCACGCCTGTAATCCCCGAAGGGTTAGGCAGAGGTGTACCTAATAGTACACCCATATTTCGCTAGTTATGTTTTAAGTTCATGTAATAGGGGTTGAGCCTGTTACCATCAATCTGGCACTTATCCAGACTGCGTGGCTGCTACTGAGTTTTTTTTTTGAAAAACCGAATAACAATTTGCCCAACCCGGGAATCAAACCCAGGACCTCATGCTCAGCAGTCGCGATTGCGACCACTAGACCAACGAGGCAGTCTAGTATGTATGTTAGTAACAGTTTCTTGTATTTTTTATGCATAAATATTTTCGACTTTTCTTTTTCTAGTTGCATCTAATATGTTTAGTCTTAGTCTTCCAATTTCTAAGGGTGATGCCCTTAGAAACTGGTACTAAATACTCAAGGCTTTTAGTCCGCCTTTCACGGTTAAATATATTATGTACTAGCTTTTGCCGCGCGGCTTCGCTCGCGTTAATTTAAAATTTGACAATCAATTTGGGTTGTACTCTGGTTGTAATTCAATTATGATTCGAAAGACACGACGTGGCGCCTTCTATGAGCATAATAACGTTATTGTTGTTTTCCTCGGGAACATTATTTTTTTTCGGGATAAAAGGTACCCTATGTAGGTTTCTGTACAGCTGACAACGTATATGAAAAATTTCAGGATGATCGGTTCAGTGGTTTAGGCGTGATAAGGTAACAAACAAACTTACTTTCGAACCAACTGAACACAAATAAATAAATAACCGAAAACAACACGGCCTTTACAAATTTCCTCATTTACGACAAAGTCAGCAAAAAAAAGGAAAAAAAAAAACAAACACACGTCATCATTGTCAAACAAGATAACAGACTGCAACATTGGTGTCATTTTCGACAAGCTACATATCACCGCGTAGGGCTCCAGAGACGGCAACGGGAAACGGAAGCTGGCTTATCTCTTGTCTCACTCTGGGAGTGGTGTAAGGCTTGAGTGGGAGCGGGATGGGCTAGTAATTAGTGGACTTGTAAGTGATTTTGTTTTCTAAAGTAGTCATATAAATTAGAAGCATTATTTGAGTTTTTGTACGCATGAGTACCATGTAGACTTTCTATTACAGTTAGTAGGGCTTATCCTAATCTTTATGGTTTTAACTGTGTTTTTGTTTTTTTCTATGTCTACATTGTGCTCACATATAGAAGCAACAATATTGTACCCAGGACTATGTAATATTTATAGGTAACTTGATTTGAAAAGAGTGTCCATGGAGTTTCTTGCCCATTCTTCTCCATGAGATTTACTATTTTCGAATGTATGTAATGAATGTATGTATGTTCGATTTTTTTTTAACGGCTAATACCTGATAGGTCATAGGTGCGCGCGTGCGAATTTCATACGGCTGTTGTGTTATTTTACTAAAAGTCTGTGTATAAAAATGTTTCTTTGGGAAAGTTGTTTGTTATCATGAGTACAATCACGTGTTTAAGTATCGGTCACTAATTACCAGTCACCCTATAAAACGTGTAAATAGACACTTAACAAAGCCGAAAGGCCCTTGATCTCCTCGCTAGTGCGATAATTTTTTTTTCTAGGCCATATCTGGGAACCTTCTAGTTACGGAGTTATTGGGGGTCAAAGTTCCAACATTTTCACAAGTTTTTTTTTAAATACCAACTTTTAAGGTTATAACTTTACTTTAAATACCTCCATGACCCGTTTACTATTCAATGCATCCATAAGCACAATGTTTTGAATGCGTTATATTGAGTTTTACCGTAAAAGGTTATTTTTCACCCCAAAAAAAAGTCGTTTCCCAGCAATAATTTTTGTATAGGGTTACTTAGTTTGGTGTATAGAATGCTTGGTCGAACGGCTTCGTGAAGGGTTTGTTTACACCCTGTATATCAGTACCGAAATCGGGGAGGAGTCTTTAACTTATACCACCTTCATATCACAAGACATGTTTGTTTGAACTGTACTAACGACTTTCTGACATAATTATTTACTCGCAAGTAGCTTTGGGTGAAGCGCTTCAAAGTTTAAAGCTGCTTTTAAAGCTCTTATTATTTTGAGTGTTATGAAGATGGATATAAATGCTCAACTGCGAATTAAATTTAAAATACCACTTTCTTGACTTTTTGTTAAATTACTAATTACAATAGTTTTACAATGATTTTACGGATTCATGTGCGTATTGTATAATTATCACTTGCTTCGGTAAAGGAAAACATCGTGAGGAAACCAGCATGCCTGAGAGATATTTCTTGACGGCATGTAAAGCCAAGTCAGAAGCCCATGGGCGGCATAAAAACTCTGACACCAGGTTAGGAACTAACCACACGATAAAGAAGAAGAAGAAGAAAGAAAAATCGTTTTATAAACTCCATGTTACCTACCGATACTAGTACAACTGAACTGCTTTCCTCAAAAGACATGAAAAAACCGGGCAACTGCGAATCCGACTCGCAGTACCATCGTAGTAGGAAAGCCCCCACCTGCCGCCCGGATACGAACTGCAGTGGCCAATCTGGAAATCCCTTAACCGCTGTAGATATAATCTGGCAAAATCATCATGGGGTATCATCGATTCATCCCAAACAGATTGCCAGTGTGGAGCCACTCTGCAGGATATGCTCCACCTCTTGTCCTGCCCATCCTGCACAACCACTTGCACCTACCAAGATTTAATTGAAGCAAATTTTAGAGCTGTGCAGGTGGCTACATACTGGTCTAACACGATTTGAGTAATTTAAGTTAATTTAAGTTAATATAAGTTAATTTTTAATTTATTTTTATTATTTGTTGTTATAGCTATATTGTTGGCAACAGAAATACATATTCTGTAAACATTTCAACTGTCTACCTATTACGGATCATGAGATACAGCCGACAGGCGGACGGACAGTGGACGCTTAGTAATAGGGTCCCGTTGGTTACCCTTCGGGTTAAATTGACTGACAGATAACGCACAGGCTGAACCACTGAAATAAATGGTCTTCTAATACTAATAGAACTTCGTTCAAGAGTTCCTAACTAATGAAGGTGAGCTCTAAGGACTATTTCGCGCGTTCGTGTTCCACTCCCGCCTCAAAGAGATGTCAGCAAAAAGGAAGGGGTCCGCAAGGGCCGATGTCTGCCAGGGCTGCGGGACTGTTCGACAGAGATACCCCCAAAGGGCTTAATGTTGAGGAGGTGCATCATTTTTACCGATTGGAAATCTCATCAGGCACACGGCTTGTACTACATCATCATTAATCATTATCTGCATAGCCTTTTCCAAACTACATTGGGGTCGGCTTCCAGTCTACCCGGATACAGCTGAATACCAGTATTTTACATGGAGCGATGAATGCCTAACTGGCCGCCAGAACTCAGTTAGTACGACAACGATACGGCGATTCGACGATAATAACCCCTTGGTAAGACTGGTTGTCAGCCTTTCGGGCCACTAACTACCTGTAACGACTGTCAAAGATCTACAATTGACAGCCGCGGTCAACGGCTTAGCGTGCTTTCCGAAGCGCGGAGGAAACTACGTATGTAATGGGTGGTCACGAATGTACGGCCACCCAGGCAAGCGCAGCTTAACCTGTAGATTGATCCGAGCAGCTGTTATTATTTAGCTACGAGCTCCTTGAACTACATCATCATTTCAGCCGAAATACGTCCACGACTGGACATAGGCCTCTCCCAAATGTTGCCACATAGACCGGTCCCGTGCGCCTCGTATCCAGCGGATCCCCGCAACCTTCACCAGGTCATCGGTCCACCTCACTGCTGGACATAGGCCTCCCCCAAGTGTCGCCACATTACCGGTCCCGTGAGTCTTGCATCCAGCGGATCCCCGCAACCTTCACCAGGTCATCGGTCCACCTCACTGCTGGACATAGGCCTCCCCCAAGTGTCGCCACATTACCGGTCCCGTGCGCCTCGTATCCAGCGGATCCCCGCAACCTTCACCAGGTCATCGGTCCACCTCACTGCTGGACATAGGCCTCCCCCAAGTGTCGCCACATTACCGGTCCCGTGAGTCTTGCATCCAGCGGATCCCCGCAACCTTCACCAGGTCATCGGTCCACCTCACTGCTGGACATAGGCCTCCCCCAAGTGTCGCCACATTACCGGTCCCGTGAGTCTCGCATCCAGCGGATCCCCGCAACCTTCACCAGGTCATCGGTCCACCTCACTGCTGGACATAGGCCTCCCCCAAGTGTCGCCACATTACCGGTCCCGTGAGTCTCGCATCCAGCGGATCCCCGCAACCTTCACCAGGTCATCGGTCGTCTAATCCGACTCAGCTGGCCAGCGTTCGGAAAGTTGCACGGTATCTTCTCGTCCAACTTACCGTGTTGTCTTAAGACGAAAGTCTATGACCGGTGTGTGTTGCCAGTGATTACATACGGGACCGAAACGTGGTCGCTCACAATGGGTCTCTCAAACTCTCAAACTCTCAAAGCATTTATTTCAATTAGACCATTACAGGCACTTTTGAATGTCAGAAAAACAAAGAAGGCGAAGCTACAGTCCCAGACATAAGACATAATAACTTATGAAAGTACTGTAGTTGCCCATTCCAAGGCGTAGATATCTATGGAGAAGAATGGGCAAGAAACTCCATGGACACTCTTTTCAATCAAACATTTTTACAAGATCTTGGTTACATCATTCATGTTGAGATAATACATATATGTGAGAACGATGTAGACAGACTCACAGGGTCTCACCTGAAGGCTTAAAGTCACCCAAAGGGCAATGGAGAGGGCTATACTCGGAGTTTCCTTGCGTTATCGAATCAGGAATGAAGACATCCGCAAGAGAACCAAGGTTACCGACGTAGCCCGAAGAATTACCAAAGTTAAGTGTCAAAGAGCAGGGCACATTTCTCGCACAAAGGATGGCCGATGGGAGGATGGATACGACTTTCGTAAATATGTTTTTTTTTTGTGTTTTGGCACCTTGTTTTTATATAGTTATATAGTCGTGTAATTTGTATTATTTAATTGTGCTTCTGTTTGATGTGCTATGCCTTTTCTGTGCACTAAATAAATGATTTATCTATCTATGGGGCCAAAAAGTTCTGGAGTAGTGACCGCAAACTCCCAGTCTAGGTGAACAGAGGCCTCCCACTAGATAAAAAAATGATTACATGTAAAAATTAAAAAACTGAGATAAAAAAACAATTTCTCCAATAAGCCTTACTAAACAGCTCTAGTATTTAAATCTTAATTCCTCATAGAAAAACACGAAAGAATCCCTACAAAACAAATTCTTGACTCAAGGGAAATCCATCAAGATTCCCTTTCGGACTTAATTATTTACAGGAAAGGATTCCCTAAGGCTTTCTCAATAAGGGCGAGAATCCTTCATGCTAAAAGATGAGTAAAACGAGTGCAAAGTTGGAGAAAATGTCTTTATTGTATACAAAGTTTTTTCGTTTGTCAATATCGGCAATTGGTTAATTTGCCCGTTCAGCCGAGTAATAGGTCGGCAAAGGAAAAAAAACGTCAATTTATTCGGTACTCTTTTGATATTTTTTTTCCTTTTTATTTCGAATGATCTGCTTTTAACCAATTGAGGTAACGTTCTGTTTTTGTTTTTTAACCGACTTCAAAAAAGGACGACGTTCTATGTTTGGCTGTATTTTCTTTTATTTTTTTCAATGATATTTGCGCCAATTATGGACCGATTTACTTGATACTTTTCATTTGGTAGAGAAAGTTTGCGCGGTGGTTCCATATAAATTTTATTAACTATTTTGGGCAAAGTGATATTGGGTTGTTCCATCAGAAATTTCTCAGTAGCAGCCACGGAGTCTGGAATTGTGCCCGGTTGACGGCAATAGGCTCGCCCCCTATTACATGGGGCTTAAACACGACTAGTGAAATGTGGTTGTACTATTAGGTACACCTCTGCCTCACCCTTCGGCGATTACAAGCATGATGTTATGTAATTATGTAAGTACTAGCTGACCCACTCAACTTCGTCTGCGTCTCATAAGAGAGAGAGAGGGTTAGAGAAAGTGTCAAAGATAGAAACATGCTATTTCGGACTTTTTTTAGTACTTTTTAATATGAACTCCGTCATACATGATTATTGCGTAACTTTAGCCGTTTACGCAGCTCACGCAACGGAAGCTTTCAAAAGTAATACATTTTCCCCGTTTTTGCAACATTTTTCATTGATGCTCCGCTCATTTTGGTTGTAGTGTGATGTTATATAGCATTCTTTGATAAAAGGGCTATCCAACACTAAAAGAATTTTACAATTCGAACCAGTAGTTCCTGAGATTAGCGCCTTCAACTGAACAAACTCTTCAGCTTTATAATATTATAATAAGTACAGATTTTTTTTAAATATTTTAAAATGTTTTTTATATAATTTTTGTTGATAAAAATATTTAAAAATGTAACTAGTAAGTAAGAAAAATGAATAAACGAACATAAAAACTTATTATAAAAACAGCAATCGCACATCCTTATCTCCAAGATTACTCCACCATCTTCGATCGCATCACTAACTACAGTCTTCGCTAGCGAAAAATATAAAAGTTACCAAGCGAAAACGTCTAGATCCTAATCAGGCACCAAAGTATTGAAAACTTTTCTAACATCACCGTCAAAGGATTTTCAACTCATTCTCATTTGACGCAGAGTTATTCAAACTTTTTTTTTTATCGACTCTTTAATAAAACTTTCGACAGACCAGGGTCTTTCGATTTATATGCTAATTTATTCTTTCCAGCTACTTTGGGAGGGTTATAGTGTGTTTGGGAAGACAGGTAAATGTGGTAGGGTAATTTCTAGGGTTCCGTACCCGTAGGGTAATCAATGGGACCCTATTACTAAGCCTCCTCTTTCTGTCCGTCCGTCTGTCTCTCAGTGTGCTGTATCTCATGATCCGTAATAGGTATACAGTTGAAATTTTCACTGTAAGTATATTTCTTTTGCCGCTATAACTGATACTGATACTGTTAGCCTGTGTCATCCCACTGCTGGGCAAAGGTCTCTCTCCATGACTTCCAAATTCTTCGATTCAGAGCCAATGTGGACCACTGGTCGTTAGTTTTGTCCAGGTCGTCCCGCCATCTCCTGCGAGGTCTACCGCGTCGCCTTCTAGCTGTGTCAGGGCTCCACATCGTGGGTATTTTGGCCCACAGCACATAAGTATGCTATAACAACAAAAAAAAAATTATAGGGGGCTCCCCTACTACGACGGTACTCGATGGACTCGATGGACTCGAACTTGGCCGGTTTTAATAACTCAAGGGAGTGTTGATGTTTACAGTCATTTTGTTTGTTGATGTGCTGATGATTTGGGACTAGACAAGTGAAGATTGCCACAGGCGCTTCATTTCTGAACTGCATAATCCACTTATGGAACTCAAGCCTCCTTTTCGTGAAGAGTGGGCCCTGTTTTAAGCTTTCACGGTTTAAAACTAAACTTATACTGTCACTTACGGGATGTCTTCCGTGATTATTCATTATTTTGAGCTCCCGAAACTTTGACTCTGTTGCAACCCTAAACGGCTCAAACACATCTACGAATTGAATGATTGTATTTGCGCCGTTTGGGCTTGAAACACTAGGGCCATGAGTCCGAATGTTATTAAAATCAATATCCGTCGAAAGCTCTTTTTACGTTCTGCAAACCCACACTAAACGGCTACGGAACTCTAAAAAGCGACTCCAACATAAAAAACACTACATTTTAATCACGATTCAGTATTGAAATCTTTATTTGTTTCGCTTCCTGCTCCTAAAAACTCAAGTTCTGGACTGGAACCAATAAAGTGAAGATTGATTTCCCTCAGGCAACATTATATTGGCCGAATTGGAAGTAGGGTCAAACGTTTTGTGTTAAATTTCTAATTGCACCTCCAGGATTGAGGTTTTTTGTAGTTCGAAAGTTGAATGGAGAATTGATAGTGGGGTTTTTGGATTTTTGAATTATTTCTTTACTGACTTTTGCCAGCGGCTTATTCAATCATGATTCGAAAGGCACGTGGCTGCATCTATTATCATAAGAACGTTATTGTTGTTTTCCTCGGGAATAATACTTTTTTCGGGATGAAAGGTAAGGTATGTCAGTTCCTATACACCTGACAACGTATATGCAAAATTTCAGGATGATCGGTTCTGTGCTTTAGGCGTGAAAAGGTAACAAACAAACAAACTTACATTTGCATTTAAAATATAAGTAAAGATGGTATTAGTTAGGATTCTATTCTACGTGCTAGAAAGTGTAACATAAATACCCTGCTCCCCACCTTAGCGGACCAGTATTTTTTAATATTTTAAAATATGTAAAAATTCGTTGAAAAATGAATATAGGAGATACTAATATTATTCTAGCAATTATATTAACCTCAGTACAATTTTTGCACAACGGTTCCTCTGCTCGGTTACTGGCCTCCTCTTTGCGAGCAAGAGTGAATCATAATCTACTATTTGAAATCAGCGCGGGTAAACATCATCTGCTTAGCTTTTTCCCAACTATATTGGGATCGGCTTCCAGTCTAACCGGATGCAGCTGAATACCAGTATTTTACATGGAGCGACGGCCTATCTGACCTCCACAACCCAGTTAGTACTGGGTAATACAATACCCCTTCGTAAGGCTGGTTGTCAGACTGTTTGGGCCACTGGCTACCTAACGACTGTCAAAGATCTACAAATGATACCCGGGACCAATGGCTTAATGTACTTTCCGAGGCACGGAGGCAACTGTATGTGTTTGGTGAATAGTACTACTATTCACCAAATGAGCCATCAACCGATATGACCTAAACAGTTTTTTCAACTTCCCTTTTTTCTATAGTGCCATTTTCCGACATTTCCTATTGCACACTTGTTACAATACGCCTCATTCGTGCTTTCCTGTTAGTTTCGTTTAAATCTAAGTGCTTTTTCACACATTACTTGGTTTCCGTAAAAACGGTTACAGGCCATTAAATAATGTATGGAGCGGGCTCATACCATACAATATTCTGTGTTAAGTCTGATTTTATATTTAGATAGATTTTTAAGTAGGTATTAGCCGTAAGTTGATTTTTCAATTTATTTGGTGTGTGTTTGCAAACCACTATTGAATTGGGGTCATCCTGTAAAGATAGTGTGTATAAGTTTAAGAAATAAATAAATGTAATGGGCGGTCACCCATCCACGGACCAACCTAGGCAAGCGCGGCTTAACCTTAAGATCGACCCGAGCGGCTGTTATTATTTAGCCATGAGTTACTGCAGTTCATGACCAGGGTGTAGTGTGATGAAGTGTGGACGTGAGGGAAATACAGGGTGTAAACGGACCTTTCACGAAGCCGTCAACCAAGCATTGTGTACATCAAACTAAGTCACCCTACACAAAAATTATTACTGGGAAACGACTTTTTTTAGGGTGAAAAATCACGTTCTACGGTAAAACTCAATGTAATGCACTCAAAACTGGGTGCTGATGGATGCTTTGAATAGAAAACGGGTCATGGAAGTAATTAAAGTAATTTTAAACCTTATAAAGTAGTAATTAAAGTAAGTTAAAACCTTAAAAAGTAGTATTTAAAAAAAAACTTGTGAAAAAATTGGAATTTCGGCCTCCACTACTCCGTAACTAGAAGGTTCCCAGGTATGGTCCTGAACAAAAAAGTGATCGCAATGATGGGGAGAACAAGTGCCTTTCGGCTTCGTTGAGGGTCTTTTTATACCCGTTATTTACGCCCCTATGAGAATGTTAAATAATGTTAAATACGAACATAATCCAACAAAACGTTATATCTCTAAACAATTTCCTAATGGCTGGTCAGGGATACAGTTTTATTGTTCTTTGAACTTTTTATTTTATTAATCCAATTTTCTTTCCTCCCAAGAGAAAAAATGGTGTTATTTAATTTTCCTTCTTATTTAAATTCAACACTGTTTTATAGTCCGGTATATTTTATAGTCCTGTAGTCACAATTACTAATGTAGTTGCGCCAGTTACAGAAAAGTTGAAAGGGAATCGACTGTCTTGGTATGGACATGTGATGAGGAGGGATGAATCGCATGTGACTAAAAGAGTAATGAATATAGGATGACTGGTAATTAGCGATCGGGCTTGCGAGCTGCGCGGGTGCTCTGCCTACCCAATGTTGCACATTACGATAGTAATAAGACAGAATGGCGTCTCGCGGCTAACAGCTGATAGGTCAAAAGTGCGCGCGCGAGTTTCATACGAATATTGTGTTATTGTGATAAAAGCGAATGAGTATAAAAAAAAATCTTTGGGAAAGTTATTTGTTATCATGAGTACAATCACGCGTTTAAGTAACTAATTACCAGTCGCCCTATATAAATGTTGATGAATCGAGAGGGAGAGGATGACCAAGTAAACGATGGATGGATTGTGTGAGGAATGATATGAACAAAAAATGAGTAAATGATAGCGTGACGACAGACAGAGGAGAATGGAAGAAAAAAACAGTTTTTTGTTATCATGAGTACAATCACGTGTTTAAGTATCGGTCACTAATTACCAGTCACCCTATATACGCCTTCTTAAGTATCAATATGTCAAACAGATTCAAAGAACGATTCCGATTTTAAACCGCACAGTTTGAAACCGAGAAAACCAATTTAGCAACACCAAAAGCAGTTTGCCGAAACCAATATGGCAAACCGAACGACGAAAAAAACGCAACTCTTTCTACAAAACAACGGTTTTATCGTTCGTTTGGGAGATTAAGCGAGCTACATCGACAGAAACTTGCTCATTTCCGAAAGCGAAAGTTGGCTACAACAAATACTTGTGGACTTTATTAGTTGTGGACAGTAAAATGCAGAAGGTGCAATACATAGTATTTTTTTAAATTTTTTTATTCTTCAACAACTTTTGTGTCGAATAGTAACAAAAAATGTAACACAAAAATTAAATAATCATCATAAAGCCAGGAAAAGACACTACATTCCACATTGGTTCCAACATTGTTAGTCTTAATAGTCTTTTTAGCCTGTGTTGTCCCACTGCTGGGAAAAGGCCTTCCCCATAGCCTTCCATTCTTCTGTCTGTCACAAACCCTTCTAAGTCTTCACGCCAGCGTTTCGGAAAAAGGTTGGGCAGCTAAAGGCTTGGTAAATAGCTACAAGGTTTATCTTGACAATAAGAAAACAAGATTATTATCTTGGACAATGGTTATATAGGGGTATGAAGAACAGGATATAAAGTTCTTCATCCCCCATAGAAAAGGGAAGATCTTTCGACAAGACGGGTGTTGTGTCTGGTGGGCTACTGCACGTCAGTTGTCAGATTTTTCTATATACTTTTAAGTCGCGGATAACTTTAACAGTGCGATTTAGAATTTTGATGTTAGTTCTTCATTTATGTCATAGATGGCGCTGCAGTACTTTTTGTACTATGTTGCTGTAGTACCGTTTGTACTAAGTTGCTGTAGTACTCTTTGTACCATGTTGCTGTAGTACCTTTGATACAATGTTGCTGTAGTACTTTTTGTACTATGTTGCTGTAGTACTTTTTCCAGTAGGTAACTGCAATTTAGTGCTAAATGGTACTTCTGTCTTCATCTCCTCAGTGCCACTAGTTACAATAAGTTTTAATTCTGTTGCAAACAATAGTATCTTATTTGTGAACAAACTTCGTACTTGTAGCCGGGAATAAAATGGCGGCGCTGGAGTTATCCTACTTCAAGTTGGCAGGTGTTAATAAAACATGGACTTTTTGTATTATGATAATGGAATTAATGGATAACATTTGTTACAATATTGTTTTTGTTCTTATTTTATAGGTAACCCGCCCCATTGGAACCAGATTGTTAGAAGAGGAAGTGAACTTGGGAACTATAAATCTTATTACTATTATTTACTTTTCACATACATTATATTATACTATTTACATACATTCATTATAACACATACTCGTATTATTAACATTTTTAAATATTCTAATATAAAACAATAACATTTAAAAATATAGATAATAGTAGGCCACAAGCACTGGGAACAGGGTCCGAGCTGCCGGTGGTCAGGGTTCTTGAGAGAGGAACCTCCTAACAATACGCGCCGTGTCCAGGAGTACCGCTTTCTGAATCAAGCCCTTGATCCAGCTGCCAAGCGCGAGCCTCCTCAGGTGTTGGTCGAGGCTCTTGGCAATTAAACCATTGGCGGATACGACTATCGGCACAAGGACTGCTGACTACACGTCCCACATGTCGACAACCTCGCGAGCCAGATATAATCAACTGCCTCGTTGGTCTTGTACAAAACTACCGTAAACCGTGTTTTTTTTACACCAATACAAAAAGTCGTTTCCCAGCAATATTTAAGCGCAGTGTTACTTAGGATCTATTTTCAAACTCAAAGCATTTAAGCTCTCAATTCGACCATTACAGGCACTTTTGAATGTCACAAAAAACAAAGAAAGCGAAGCTACAGTCACAGACACAAGGTATAATAACTTGTGAAAGTACTGTAGTTGCTCATTCCAAGTCGTAGATCTCTATGGAGAAGAATGGGCAAGAAACTCCATGGACACTCTTTTCAATCAAAATATTGTTACAAAATCTTGGTTACATCTTTCATGTGGAGACTATACATTTGTGTGAGAACGATGTATAAAGAAGTGCAAGCTAAGAGCGTCCGCTATTAACGTGAAGGACCTATTTTTCATCATCCACAGCCCGACTTCACCCACTGCTGGGTATAAGCCTCTCTTTGCTTGTGCCAAGCTCCATGGTCTTGTGCCAGCCTCATACAGGATATTCCCGCAATGGCAACAATGTCGTCTGCCCATCTCGCCGCCAAAGAACTGTTGGTCGTCACAAACACTTCTTTTCCCATTCCTTGCCGCCACTCAGTCACAGCTTTACTCCACCTGCCATCACCGCGATCTATATAGGGTGACTGCTAATTAGTGACCGATACTTAAACACGTAATTATACTCGTGATAACAAACAGCTTTCCCAAACAAACATTGTTTTTTTACAAATTCCCTGCGCGGGTGCTCTGCCTACCCACTGTTGCACGGTATGATAGTAATGAGACAGAACGATGTCACGCGGCTAACAGCTGATAAGTCAAAGGCGCCTCGCGCACGAGTTTCATACGGCTGTTGTGTTATTGTGATAAAAGTGAATGGATATAAAAAATAAATCTTTGGGAAAGTTGTTTGTTATCATGGGTTAAGTATCGGTCACTTATTACCAGTCACCCTATAAAGGGTGTAAAAAGACCCTTAATGAAGCCGAAAGGCGCATGTTCTCCCCGTCATTTCGCTCATTTTTTTGTTCTAGACCATACCTGGGAACCTTCTAGTTACAGAGATATTGGAGGTGAAAGTTCCAATTTTTTCATATGTTTTTTTTAAATACCACTCGTGAAGGGTCTGTTTACACCCTGTATAGGTACACTTTGTATTTTAAAACTAGTCTAGTTCACGCTGGTTATCGTATCGTATTATTTTACTTGGAAAAAGATATAAACTATTAAACATTTTCAATTGAACAATTTTGTTCTTCGAAGAAACTCCACTAATGTTGACGATATAAAACAACAAGTGCCATTATCAGTTCTGTTTCTGATTGTGCAAGTTATCCTGTGCCAAAACTATTTATATAGACCAGGAGACGGCGAGCACTACAAGCACGTGATCATAATATTGTGTCGTCTGAATATTTTGGACAAGGCTTTGAATTGGAAAATTAAGTAGTCGAAAAAAAAGTTGTCGGTAATTTAGAACCGATTCTTCAATTAAGTGATCAACCAATACCTTCCCACAGTAATACTGTTAATTCGTTCTGTAGCCATTTCCTAACGCAGTTGGGATTGGCTTCTAGTCTAACCAGATGCGCATGAATTTATTCAGTATTTCACATGTTTTTTTTTTTTGCAATTTCCTATTTTAGCTCAAACCCCATGCATAGAATTATACTTTTAGTACTGTATTGTCAGTCAGAATTCATATGAATAAAACTCTAGAAAAAGTAGAATGAGTGGTAGCACTCAAAGATGAAAAGTACGTTCCTAGTACACCAAACATTAAAATAATACACAGCTACCAACAAATAAACCTCACCTTCCCACGTTACAAACCCCACCAAAAATTGACAATAATTATAACAAAATTGACATAAATATCACAACAAGTTGCCTAGCTCCGCAATTATAATATAGAGACGTATCACGCACACGCATCACGTACGGCTCCTAGAGTATAGAGTATTGAATTTTGGTCACGTAATATCTTTGTATTTTCTCCTCCTTGTGTCTCTTGTTTAGGGTTCCGTAGACTTTTGTGGTGCAGGAATTGAGGTCATCGTATAAAAAGTAACGTTCTTACTATAAAATCGGGTAAAACTAACTTTTGAAAGAAGGGGTAATTTATGTGTTAGTATGACGTGTAATAGGGTATTTGACTGAAAAAAATATTGGACATTTTTTTCTTTTGTCATGTAAACGAAACATCGCGAGACATCATAATTACTGTTACTTTATCCAGTGACATCACAAGCCCCTTCTCTTGAACTTTGATGCTGTATATATATTTTTTTATTCTGTGACAAATGAAAAAATACATGTCCAACATTTTTGGTGATCTAACTGACGGACTATTATTATTTTTTATTTTTTTTTGTCAAATAGCCTATTGTTTTATAAATGTAGCCCATTTCTGTCATTTTGCATGATTGGTGTTTTACGTATCTGGAATTTTGCATTACTGATCTTCTGCGGTTTATTTTTACCGTTTCAGAATCTGGCATATTAAGGGTTGGTTTAATATCAATATGCATTCTATATTCATATCACAATATGATATATATGAAATGATAATATGATTATGTAATTTGTATTGTTATTTCCCGATTTTTTTACTTATACTCCACAACCTTATTTTAGACCAAAACTTCCATAAGAAGAACTACGGAACCCAGCCTCACAAATACCGTCCGCCCTTGTCCTTGAGTTTACTTATCATAGTTAGCAGTTTCAAGGGTCGCTGTAACAGAGATCCCCGATACAAAATTAGGTATGAAAAATATTTAGTTTTGGTATATATACACCGTGACTTTTTAGTCGTCTTACAAAGGTGGTCCACTCAATGTAACCGACATAAAATACCTCTAGGCGCGAATATTTTTTTTTTTACCATTAATTAAGATAATAGGTACAAAGAAAAATAAATAATACATTAGAATATGAAACATCCTGTTAATAATGCTTACGTGTCAAACGGTAGAACTTAGATCATCTGCCTAGCCTTTTCCCAACTATATTGGGGTCGGCTTCCAGTCTAACCGGATGCAGCTGAATACCAGTATTTTACATGGAGCGACTGCCTATCGGACCTCCACAGCCCAGTTAGTACTTTGTAATACGATACCCCTTGGTAAGACTGGTTTTCAGACTCCTCTTTGACTTTTGTTTGACTAAAAAGTTGTGTAGTAATATTGTCAAAAGCCAAGGAGCTCACATTCTCCAAAAAATATTCAACATTTTCTACGCTGGAGTTTTAACCTATTTTATTTTTAAATAAAATTCATAATTATTTATGAACATTAAACTTTTTTTTTTTGTTGCCTTTACTGTCCCACTGCTGGGCAAAGGCCTCCCCCAATTCCTTCCATGTGCTCTTTTCTCGAACCAGCCCTCGCGGTAAGAAATATAAATATATAAATACATGAAACTTAGTTCAGCTTTTTTACACAGAACGCCTATGACATTGAACCTAAGCTACTTAGTTCTAAACTAGGCATGTTTCCAACTGGTCAGTTTCATATTGTGCAGTGTGCATGAATTCCACTGGCCCGAAATATTCGGTTCAGTTTTTAGAACGAAAAATTGGAACGCTCTCGAATTTTGAATTTGAAAAGGGATCGATTCGCATTTGTTTATTTTATTTGGAGTTCACTTATTGTCAGTTGCCAGTGTTGCCACAGACAATAAGTGCACCCGAGAGTAATGGTCTTACGAGCTCATTCAAACCAGAGCTGTGAGCGCATTTTGTGGAAATTAATTCATTACCACTGCTCTAAAAAGGTATTGGAAAGCCACAACCACAGAGAACCCAGGTTAAGGCTCACTTACAGAGAGGAGGCCTATGTCCCAGCAATGAAAACATCCTCACTAATATTATAAATGCGAAAGTAAGTTTGTTTGTTACCTTTTCACGTGTACACCACTGAACCAATCATCCTGAAATTTTCATATACGTTGTCAGGTGTACAGAAAAGGACATACCTTTCATCCCGAAAAGAAGTGCTGTTCCCGAGAAAAACAACAAAAAAGTTCTTATGATAATAGATGGCGCCACATTTCAAACTATAATAGTTTGCATTGTTGTTTTACTTACTTATTCGCAGCTAACTTAACTGATAAACCCCTTTATTAAATATTCCACCCCCTCCTCCCCAAAAAGCTTAAACAACGCCACATCCCTGACTGACGCATCGAAACGTAAACTCATTACCTCCCGTTCCATCAATCGGCTCAAAAGAGCTCGCACTATATTTTATCAAGCGCGGTATGTTCCCAGCTCGGGAGCTTCTCGTTTGTCTTTGTGCAGACGCGAGGCGGGCTGGCGGCCATTTTTAGCTGTTGATCTGAAGCGGTCAAGCGAGACGTGTGGATTGGGTAGGCTTGTTACTGACTCGGTAGTTTTTTGTTTTAAAATCTTTATTACTAAACATATTCACGGCCTCGTTGGTGTAGTGGTCGCAAACGCCATTGCGGAGTATAAAGCATGGCGATTCCCAGGTCGGGCAAAGTGTTATTGGGTTATTCCAACAGAAATTTCTCAGTAGCAGCCACGGAGCCTGGATTTGTGCCCAGTTGATGGCAATAGGCTCGCCCACATTACATGGGACTTAAACATAACTGGCGAAATGTGTGGTGTAGTATTAGTTACGCCTCTACCTAACCCTTTGGTTCTTTCTTGACGGCATGTAAAGCCAAGTCAGAGGCACTAACCACACGACAAAGACGAAGAAAGCAGGCTAAAAATCAATTACACACAAAACTAAAATAATTTACTAAAACGATCCAAGATCACAAATCATCCATCATTTGGGGTCTCTTTAAAATCAAATTTTAATTTATTAAATAACTCAATCAAACAGGTCTCACGGGAATTCGTTATTTATAACTAAAAAGTCTAGTTGAAGTACGTTAGTTAGTGTCTTTGACAAACAAGCAAGTTAAATAACTTTTCAAGTTTAAGGACTTATAGTTCAAGTTTATAGCTAAAAGCTAGGTCTTTGTTACTAACAGCCCTTTTATATTATTTTATGCATAATCAGCCAATAATGTAAGGAGTGTGTGCAAGGAGGAGCTCGTGGCTAAATAATAACAGCCACTCGGGTCGATCTTTAGGTTAAGGCGTGCTTGCCTAGGTTCTTTTCTTTTCTTTTTTTTAAAAACTTTGCCCCACACTAGGAATTTCTCCTGTATCGTGGGTGCGTTTACAAACATTAAAACTCACATACACAAACAGCCAGACCCGGAACAACTACCTGTAGGTCATACAAATATTTATTCCGTGCGGGGATCGAACCCGCGACACTCAGCGCAGCAGCCAATTGGTTGGTCTGTGGATGGGTGACCTCCCATTACATACCGAGTTTCCTCCGTGCCTCGGAAAGCACGTTAAGCCGTTGGTCCAGGGTGTCATTTGTAGATCTTTGACAGTCGTTAGGTAGTCAGTGGCCGAAAAAGTCCGACAATCAGTCTTACAAGGGTTATCGTATTACCCAGTACTAACTGGGTTGTGGAGGTCAGATAGGCAGCCGCTCCTTGTAAAATACTGGTATTCAGCTGCATCCGGTTAGACTGGAAGCCGACCCCAATATAGTTGGGGAAAGGCTAGGCAGATGATGAAACTGCCGATAATGTTCCCACACATGCCTGGGACACAGGCCTCCTCTCTATGAGAGTGAATGGGCTATAATCCACCACCACGCGGGCCCAGTGCGGGTTGGTAGATGTCACTTGTCATCAAATTTTTGGTTCTAGGACATGCCGGGTTCCTTGTGATGTTTTCCTTCACCGTTTTGAGAGCAGTGGTGATGAAATAAATCACACAAAGTAATTTTCCTGGCTGGGTTCGAACTCACGACTTACTGCTTGTTAGTCGAGGCCGCCACCCCTGGGCCATCGCTACTGGCTTTTTATACTACGATTAAGTTAGTAATATAGATTTCTATGAAGAATTATCATAATATAAGATTCCTCCGGTATTGAAGATACCATAAGATTCTTCTGATATTGAAGATGTCACAGGTTTCGGTGGTCACTTAACACTAGTTCCACCATCTGAGTGATTTCAAAATATAGGGTGTAACAAGACCCTTAACAAAGCCGAAACGTAATTGTTCTCCCCGTCATTGCGATATTTTTTTTGTTCTAGACCATACCTGGGAACCTTCTAGTTACGGAGATATTGGGGGTCAAGGTTCCAACGTCATGTTCAATTAATTTAGGTATTATTATTTTTACTGGGTGTAATCTTACTTATTTTATTTTGAATGTAATTCTATTTTGTATGTTTTTCTATTTTGTGTGTTTATATTGTATGTTTTTAAACATATTGTATGGCTTATAGCATCGTATTGGACGAGTCTGTAATGGTGTTATAATTGGTGGTAAATAAATAAATAAATAAATAATAAATAAACTTTTTCACAAGTTTTTTTTAAATACATGTTTTTAACGTAAGATTTTTACTGTAAACACGACCCCCTGTACTATTCAATCCATTCATTAGCACAATGTGTTGAATGCGTTACATTGAGTCCTACCGTAAGACGTGATATTTCACCCAAAAAAAAAGTCATTTCCCAGCAATAATTTTTGCGTAAAGTTTTTTGTTTGATGTACACAATGCTTGGATGACGGCTTCGTTAAGGGTCTTGTTACACCCTGTATATAAAAAATATATATTTGCTGCCAGTTAAGATCGCAATAGCGGTCATTGCTCTTTCCATAATGTCTCTTCGTACGAACAAAAACAAACTAACCATGTATCGTTAGAAAAAATGTTGAAGATCACGATAGATGACCATTACATGAACAGGCTTATTTTTGGATTTCAAAGTTAAGAACTTTAATAAATGTAGGTGGGTCAATGACCGCTATTGCGATCATAACTGGTAGCAACTATAAACACTAAAAAACACAATGTTGACAGAATAACATGTCTAAATAATCCTCGTTTCCACAACTGGGTCCCGCCTGTCAGTAGTAATAAAGATTCAGTTTTATTTCGCTACTTCGGCTCGGTTTCAAGTTTTATATTGGGTTTGTTCTTGACCTTCGAGGGGTGGGGGCTGGCGAACAAACTATGTTTTGTGTTTTGAAGAATAAGGCTGGTTTTTGCCTGTTATGAAATAAAAAACTTAGTATGAAGGTGTTATAATGTGTTTATAGATTTTGTAATAATAATATCTGGTATATATGGTAGCTTGGACCCTGCTCCCGACACCGGAGGTCCACTATTATTTATATTTTTATATGTTTTTTTGTGTGTTTGTTTTCAAGGAATATTTAAAAATATGTTAAATGTGTAGAAAAATGAATAAACTAAAATATCTGGTATTATTATTACAATTATTCAAATATCTATGTAGATCTGGCTCACGAGGTTGTCGACATGTGGGACGTGAGTACAGTCATTGTGCCGATAGTCGCGCCAATGGCTTAATTGCCAAGAGCCTCGACCGACATCTGAGGAGGCTCTCGCTTGGTAGCTGGATCAAGGGCTTGAGAAAGCAGAAAGCAGTACTTCTGGACACGGCGCGTATTGTTAGGAGGTTCCTCTCTCAAGAGCCCTGACCATTGGCAGCTCGGACCCTGTCTCCGATGCTGGTGGGTTACTATTTTTCATATTTTTAAATGTTTTTTTGTATTTGTATATTTAAAAATTTATTTATTTAAAATTACGTAAATAACACCTTAACAGCTACAACGCCAATGCGATGTTACTACCTCATGGGAGGATACCTCCAACTTATATTACATAACAAAAATACAATTAAAAACACAATTATGACACATATACTTAGAAACACCATTACACATTTTCAATGGACTTTAGTGCTACTTCTGTGAATTTCACCAGACTGCAGTGAAATATATCAAAATGTAATTAATATGTGAAAAAATAAATAAACGAAATAATAATATCTGGTACCTATGTATGTAATTAGTGCTCGGGTTGCCTCAAGGTAAGGAGCACGTGGGTTCTTAGGTTCAATTGGGTTTACCGCTAGGTATATGTTTATTTAGAGGTACATTAATTTATTTAGGGTTATCCCTACATTGCACGTGTAAGCGGGCACGCCCTTATGCCTGGAGGCTTTATTTTATGCTTGAGTATATATTTTTTATGTTTAATTTTTATTCCCCTTCTTATTTGCGTGTCGATAGACCCGACCAGTATATTACCACCTGCACAGCTTTGTCGCTGGCTTCGTTTAAATCCTGGAAGGTGCAGGTGGCTGTGCAGGATGGGCAAGAAAGGAGGTGGGGCATATCCTGCAGAGGGGCTCCACACTGACATTGTGTTTGGGACGGGTCGATGATACCCCATTCGGCCAGATTATTTCTAACCAGCCTGAGCCCTCAAACGGTTAAGTGATTTCCAGATTGGCCACTGCAGTTCCTGTTCAGGAGGGAGATGTGTTATTTTTATTAATGGTGTGTGACATAAATTTAATCGATTCTTTGTTTATACTAACTTACACACTATTGTGTGAAAGGTGGTTCTTCTAACCTAACAGACAGATGTGTGTCTGGGGAGTCTGGTTCCCCACTTCTTCTTCCCCGCTAAAACACTAGGCAGTGACGAAGGGCGCGTTTTGGGGAACTGTCTCTTGTAAACTTTGACATTTAAAAAGTGCTCATCATCAGCCTAACATAACATAACATCACGCCTGTAATCCCCGAAGGGTTAGGCAAAGGTGTATCTAATAGTACTCCCACATTTCGCCGGTTATGGTTAAATCTCATATAATAGGGGGCGAGCTTATTGCCATCAATCAGGCACAATTCCAGTCTCCGTGGTTGCTACTAAGAAATTTCTGATGGAAAAATCCAATACAACTTTGCCCGACTCCCGAATCGAATGAATGACTTCGTGCTCAGCAGTCATGCTTGCGACCACTAGACCAAAGAATAAATGACTTTTGATTTTGAATTTCCAGGATCAGTAAAGTGATATTGGATTTTTACTTGAAGCATTTCTCAGAAGCAGCCTGGAATCTGGACCGGTCCCCAGTAGATGGCAATAAGCTCGCCCTGTATGATATAACAGGTGAAATGTGTGCGTACTGTAGGCACAACTCTGTCTTAACCTTCAAGAAATACAAGCGCGATATTATATTATAAATTAATCTAAAAATTTCCGCTTTCTCCATGACATTGACAAATTATTCAAAGTCAAGGTCAACTCCAAATCGACGTAAACAAACAAACCCCATTATTCATGTAAACAATAAATATTCCGACATCGCCTTTCATTGACCTTGAAGTATTGACATGTCAAGGACAGTCGATGTCACTTGTCTATTCACATATTATAAACAGGTAAAGTTTGTATGTGTGGTTGTAGGGGATAATCTTCGGAACGATTTCAAAAACTCTATCACAAATTGGAAGTAAGAGAGTCATTGAAAACGATGCCCTTGTCCAAGCCTAGCTCCAATGCCTTTTTGGGAAATCATCAAATGACCCTTCCCGCTCTGGACGGAGTGGATGGGAGTGTCAGACTCGTACTGACTAAAACCCATCCATGTTTCTTCTTTGCCTTTTGTGTTCCAGGGCCGCGGTATCTCTTTCGAACAGTCCCGTCAGATGTACAGAAACGGACCTTTTATCCCGAAAAAAAGTATTGTTCCCGAGAAAAACAACAATCACTTTCTTATGATAATAGATGGCACCACGTGTCTTTCGAATCATGATTGAATTGTATTATTTCAAGCAGAGTGCAACCCGAATTGATTGTCAAATTCTAAATTAACGCGAGCGAAGCCGTGAGCCAAAGCTAGTAAGCTATATTTAAAACGTCCCCATGGGATTACTTCCGACAAAAACACGAGCGAAGCAACGGGCTAAAGCTAGTAAGGTTACAAAACGATAGCAAAAGGCTTTTTCCTACCACAAACAACAGCTTACAAGATTGATCGTTCGGAGGTCAAGGTCAGATATGTTGCGGTGTGACAAAATAATAATATATGGTGGTTTTCCTGTGTTTTGTAGCCTGTAATGACGGGGTTTTGTGGTTTCAAGGTTTAATCTACAAATAAGGAATGGGCTTTGATAACCGAGTTTGCGTACCGCTCGCTAACGATTCCATCTGCCTAGGCTTTTCCCAAATATATTGGGGTCTGCTTCTAGTCCAACCGGATGCAGCTGAATACCAGTATTTTACATGGAGCGACTGCCTATCTGACCTCCACAACCCAGTTAGCACTGGGTAATACGATACCCCTTGGTAAGACTGGTTGTCAGACTTTTTGGGCCACTGACTACCTAACGACTGTCAAAGATCTACAAATGACAGCTGGGACCAACTTAACGTGCTTTCCGAGGCACGGAGGAAACTCCGTATGTAATGGGAGGTCACCACAGACCAACCTAGGCAAGCACGGCTTAACCTAAAGATCGACCCGAGCGGCTGTTATTATTTAGCCACGAGCTCCTCTCACTCGCTAACGATTGCAGATATTAATGAAAACATCTTATGGTTTGAAACTGTTTTGGCCTTACCAAAAAAAATCCGTTTTGAAAATCATGCCTAGAAAGCGAGGATCCTTAAAATAGAATATAAATAGTTTACTTGCATTGAATGAAGGTACATACATGAGTTGTTACAGTAGTAATTATTTGTTCCTGGTTCATTCTACCATTTGGCAAGCAAAAATGGATATAATGTAATAATGTGTCTGTGTATGTGTAGTGTGTGTGTTGTAATGATTACATAACATCACGCCAGTAATTCCCGAAGGGTTAAGCAGAGGTGTACCTAATAGTACACCCATTCCCATTTCACCAGTTATGTTAATGTCCCATGTAATAGGGGGGCGAGCTTTACTTGGGACATAAACATAACTGGTGAAATCAGGGTGTTGGTACAGATTCACTAATAAAATCTATGCAATTTTTTGGGTAGACTCTTACAGCCTGTAAAATATCGATGCCAAAAAGAAGTTTGCCACGGACCACGGCGAGGTGTATCCACTGAAACCGTGATCCGTTTCCTTCAAAAAATGAATTTTATCACATGATTGTGTGTACATTATGAAAATCGGATCACGGTATCAGTGGATACAACTCGCCGTGATCCGTTACAAACTGATAACGTGATCGGTGGAGACACCCCCAAAAGAGTGCAGAGAAATAACAACAGATTCAATTACCCAGAATTGATGGTAATAAACGGCTATTTTTGGCTACAAAATGAAATACAAAGCCAGTAATTATGAATAGCCTTGCGGATCTCTAAACACAAACTCAAACTATACTAATGAATGAAGAGAATTTGCATTCAAAGTTGTTAGTCTATTTCGGATTAAATTAATATTGAGTTTGCGATAAATACCCATTTTCACTGGCGCTGGCGTGCTCGTTGCTGAATAATAACAGCCGCTCGGGTCGATCTTTAGGTTAAGCTTCTTGCTTTTCATAAATATTTTTCGTCAGACTTTCGGGCCACTGACTACCTGTAACGACTGGCAAAGATGTATAAATGATAACTGCGACCAATGGCTTTTTTTTTTCGGATGCGAAATCATCAATGACCCCTCCCGCTCTAGGCGAAGTGGAAGGGAGTGTCAGACTCGTACTGACTAAGACCCATCCATATTCCTTCTTTGCCCTTTGTGTTCCAGGACCGTGGTATCTCTTTCGAACAGTCCCGCAGCCCCGGCAGGCATCGGCCCTTGTGGACCCCTTCCTGTTTGCTGACATCTCTTTGAGGCGCGCGTGCGAAAAGAACGCGCCGTCGACACGGCCTACCGTCATGACACGGACGGACGGCGAGCTAGCCCATTACTCACCGGCCCGGAGACTAATGGCTTAACGTGCTTTTTGAGGCACGAAGGAAACACGGTATGTAATGAATGGTCACTTATCTTCGGCCTGACCTTGACAAACACAGCTTAACCTTGAAGATCGATTAGTCATCATCTGCCTAGCCTTTTCCCAGCTATATTAGGGTCGGCTTCCAGTCTAACCGGATGCGATGAATACCAGTATTTTACATGAAGCGATGCCTATCCGACCTCCACAACCCAGTTAGTACTGGGTAATACGATACCCCTTGGTAAAACTGGTTGTCAGTCTTTTTGAGCCACTGACTACCAATCGACTGTCAAAGATCTACAAATGAAACCCGGGACCATCGGCTTAACGTACTTTTCGAGGCAAGAAGAAAACTCGGTATGTAATGGGTGGTCACCGATCCACAGACCAACCTAGGCTAAAGATCGACTAGTGCAGCTGTTATTATTTAGCCACGAGCCTTAATTAAGTCATAGATGCCCTATTCTCAGGACTAAGCTTCCTATATTCCCTTAGGTATGACTGAGTCTAGATTCAAAGTTTTAAGTAGGGGTCACACCAGTCCTGTCGCAACATAGTTGAAAGTAAACTAACTTAGTGAATGGTCAGAATTTGTGTTGCAAGTTTACCTTCAATTTGCTATCCAATATTGAAGTTTTGGTTTCAATTGGACGCTTGAATGGCAGTAAATAAGTGAGTATGAACAGCATTGAGTGAGCGATATTGATGCCAGAGGCACTTTGTGAACACTTTATATAGAAATACAAGCTCGTGCCCGCGGCTTCACCCGCGTGGAGTTTGGTCATTGCCCCACGGGAACGTACTACCGGGATAAAAAGTATCCTTTGTGTTAATCCATGTTATAAACTATCTGAGTGCCAAATTTCATCCAAATCCGGTTAGTAGTTTTTGCGTGAAAGAGTAACAAACATCCATCCATGCATCCTCACAAACGTTCGCATTTATAATATTACTAGCTGCCCCGCGCAACTTCGTCTGCATCAAATAAGAGAGAGAGAGGGTTAGAGAGAGTGGATCGTAGGCACCTATAATACAATTCTAAAGGAGCACATCACACACATCATTCCGCATAATGAAAATGCGCGCGCGGTACTTGATCATTATTTAGCTGCGGAGTTATTTTAAAACTGTGATATCTCCTAAGATCTTCATTGAAATCTGATGTTGTAAGGGTAATTGTGTTCAAAATTAAATATTTGTGATCACGTTACATACGTTATTAATCACAAATATTTAATAAAAATTCAAATCAAATATTGTTTTTAACCGTTCACAATTTTTAACCTAGACTGATTTTTGCTGATGACCTATAACTAAGTGATATTGTCATTTTTATCATTTAATTGAATGACCAAACAACAAAACTCCCGATTCAGTAAGAACCCTACATAGACCTCTGCCGATCATATGCTCGAGCGGGCCGATGCACGGACCGTGCACTAGTGATGTGCCGCGATAATTACGTAACATATCGACATATCGATTAGGGTATTAATACTGTCGATATCGTTTTGACTACGCCTCAATGGGATAGAGTTAAGAGGGTATTGTGCTACTTGAAGTGGCGTGACGGAGAGGATATAGTGATTGACTGATTAATGCTTAGCTTTGGTGTAGTTGGAGTTAAGCTTGCTGGCACGTGATTAGGGGCCATACTGTGTAAGTATTAAAGGTGGTAATTGCTGTTTCGTATGAGGAGACTGTTTATGTGGATTCGTAAATCTTTTGCCCGCGGCTTCGCTCGCGTTTATTTAGAATTTGACAATTAAACTCTTAACACACTACTATTATGATACAGGTAATTCAATCATGATTCGAAAGAAACATGGCACCATCTATTATCAGTTTTGTGATATGCGGGCCCACAGCTTTACTTTTACTATCCGGCAGACATGGCCTGCCCAGTCCCATTTTAGTTTGGCAGCTTTACGAGCTACGTCAGTAATTTGAGTTTTGGAGGATGAGGTATAGAGTACAAAATTGTTCAATGAGACTTTACCTTTTTAAAACTAAATGTTGTAATTTAAAAACATTCAAATATTTTATATCCATCCGTTTTTGGTAGTGCAATTACTCAACAAATACTAACAAGCAATATGTAGGCTTGCGCTCAACTATTTTGATGAAATGCTATAAAACTGCAATTTTAGAAACCAATCCAGTGTGTAAATTTGGCGGGCTGATTACGATGTACATTCACATTCCAAATGCAAAAAAAATATTTATAAAGTTGCCAATCAAACGAATTTTTCAAACAATGTATTACGAATTTCTTTCTAATACCTTTGTATTGTTATTGAAACGCGTGTAACATAACTCAGGTGCGGGTCTTGTGATTTGATTTTTTATCTGTATTTTAAATTATAAAAACACATAAAACTGTTTTACATCCGTAACCTCTCTAATTCAGGTCCAGTTGAAAACCAGCGTCGGGCACTAGTTGCCCAGCATTTTGCTGAACTATTTGGCGCAGCCGTGAGGCACACAGTGTAATTTTTTTTGTTTGGTTTTAACTATTTTTTGTCTTGTATTATTTTTGTTTTATATTGTGTGCACTTGTGGCATGTGCCAAATAAATGTATTTTCTTTCTTGATTTTATTTTAGAAACAATAGTTGAAAAATCTCACTGAATTAATTTCAATTGGTTAAGGGTGCCCGGGATGACAGCTCAAATTCAAATTTCACCCCCTCTTCTATCCCTCTCGCACAATCGAAACGATTCTGTTAGGCTGAGCTGCACTATTGATGGAAGGATGACAAGTATTAAAACGAATAAACACAATATTTATTTTATTGACTGCCTGAGCATGAGGTCCTGGGTTCTGTTCCCGGGTCGGACAAACGTGTTATTGTTTTTTTTCATCAGGAATTTCTCAATAGCAGCCGTGGAGTCTGGATTTGTGGTTGATGGCAACAGGTTCGCCCCCTATTACATGGGACTTCAAACATAACTGGAGAAATGTGGGGTGTAGATGGCGGTGCCACAAGATTACTGTTTAATTCTGTATTAGACAGTAATGATTATTGAGTTGACGTGTCTGGCATACTGGCTGTGAAATCTGCGATGCGTATTTCCCTTTCCGTGTTCAACTGGCGACACCGGTCTCGCGAAATCCACACGCTTTTGTTTTACTACGGAATCCTACGATCCCGTGTTCAATTCGCGTCAACTGAGCACGCCTTTGTGATCAAGTGGCGCTGGGTAAGGTTTAACAAAATCGTGTGCAGTTGAACTGAACACTTCATCAGATGATATTTAACCCTTTAATCATCTATACATTTTTCATTTCTCATTTAGATTCATTGGGATAAATCACGTTTCTACTAAATATCCTTTAATTACAATACAGTCGACGGAGCCCCGCTGCGCGGGGCTCCTATTTCTGTCTGCAGGGTTTAAAGGAACCTAACTAACCGAACCTCGGGGTGCCCCTGACGTCGACCGTCTAAGGTTAGGGTTTCTGTCAGGCGTATGGCCAGTTGAACACGGAAAGGGAAATACGCCTCTCGCCTGCTTCGGCCCGCACGATTTATCCCGAACATTTACGAACGCGCTAAATCAGTACGGATTTGTTTCGAATAGACAGGTTAAAAAACCGTGTTCAATTCAATTACACACTGTTTTGTAAAACTTCTTTTAACGTTGCTTGATCACAAAGGCGTGCTCAGTTGACGCGAATTGAACACGGGATCGTAGGATTCCGTAGTAAAACAAAAGCGTGTGGATTTCGCGAGACCGGTGTCGCCAGTTGAACACGGAAAGGGAATTACGCGGGGTTTGAGTTGGAATGTTTATGTTTTTCAAAATTGTTTGTTTTTTAGCTATGTTTTTTGGATAATAAAAGAAAAAAAAAAGTCAATAGTTTTCAAAATGATCGATACCGTCCACCACGTCATCCCATCCCTAATGAAATGAAGCGCACGTACAGAACACTCTTTGGTACTTTCGCGTTTAAGAGCGTTCATCCAAAAAGTTGGCAACGCCGCAAATAGCTGTCATTATTTGTAATATTTACCTGTTTTAATTAATTTGGAAATATTATTGTATGGAAATAGCAAATATGGCCAACCAGTGAACTAGAATATTAATAATGAATTGCAATTAAAACACTGAATTTGATGTTGTAACCGTTTTAAGTGTAAAAAGGCAATTGGAAAGTTCCCAAATATTTTTTTTACATCTAGAACTAAATATTCGGTGTTACTATATTAATTATTGCATTTCATAGTCAATATTTTAGTTCACTAGTTAGCCAAATTTCTAACTTTTTTTTTAAAATCTGACCTTGTAAATGAACAACTATATTAATGCATGCCGTATGATGGACGTTGACTTAGAACGAATAATGATTTTAATGTTAAATAAACATCGAACCATAATTAAATATTGTACACCTTAAATGCATGTTACAGCGATCCTTTGTAATAATAATCATAAGAACTAATAATTCACCTTTGACAAACAATAAATGAATTTGAATTTGATTTTCTAACATCATTTCCGCCGATAAAATTTTACTTCTTAGCCCTCTGGACCGTTTCAGTTCAGGAGGAGCTTGTGGCTTAATAATAACAGCCGCTCGGGTCGATCTTAAGGTTAAGCCGTGCTTGCCTAGGTTGGTCTGTGGATGGGTGACCACCCATTACATACCGAGTTTCCTCCGTGCCTCGAAAACCACGTGAAGCCGTTGGTCCCAGGTGTCATTTGTAGATCTTTGACAGTCGTTTCAGGTAGTCAGCGGCCCAAAAAGTCTGACAACCAGTCTTACCAAGGGGTATCGTATTACCTAGTACTAAATGGGTTGTGGAGGTCAGATAGGCAGTCGCTCCATGTAAAATACTGGTATTCAGCTGCTTCCGGTAGGACTGGAAACCGACCCCAATATAGTTGGGAAAAGGCTAGGCAGATGATGATGACCGTTTCAGTAACATCTTTCAAAGTAACATCTTCCCTAATCACAAATGCCAAGTTAACACCTAAAAACGTAAACACAAGGGAAGTCTGAAATAAAATCAAGTTGAAGTTCAAAGGCCTTTTATACGCGTTAACACGTAACTGGATTGGAGTGACGTTAACGAGACGGGCACGTAACGATATCAAAGTGATTTCACTTTAAAGCGGAAGGCTGTGTTAGATGGGACCGTTGAGGCTGTGGTGCAATGAGTGTCACTTTATTCATTTCATTTATAAACCCCCGACGCATAAAGAGGAGTGTTATAAGTTTGACCGCAATGTGTGTGTGTCTGTCTCTGGCACCGTAGCTCTTAAACAAGTGAACCGATTTGGATGCAACTTTTTTTTGTTTGAAAGCTAGTTTCTTGGCGATGGTTCTTAGATACGTTTTATTAAAATCGGTGCAGTCATTTACTAGATATGGGGGATAAAAGTGGGTATGAAAAATCGAATATTTTCAAATATACCCAAGTGGGGTATCAAATGAAAGCGCATGATGTATATATTAAAATTAGACATGTTTTATCAAAATCAAAATATGAGGAATGAAAGTGGGTATTTATCTTTCATCTTTTATTTTTTCGTTGGGGGTATTTAAAATTTATGGTAATTAAACAAAAAAAAATTACATAACTCGATAAAAAATCATGTAATAATAAAAATTCATTGAAATATTCACATGTCATATAAAAGAAAAAAAATCATCATAATTTCTTTTCAAAAAATTATCCATCCTATCATACAGTCAAAAATTAAAATTATAATAAGTACATAAAATCCACATAATTATAGTATAAGGTTTATATAATATAAAAATATTATAAGGTTTTATTTAACTTGCCTTGTTAATTAGTATTTAATGGGCAAAACATGCAACTGAAATTCAAATTCTTATATTGCGAACTAATGTACAATATTTTGAAGATGTTAACAATAAGTAGGTTCTTAGAACTTAGTTGCCTGTTAAGGCATTGCAATTTAAATGGTTTCAATAAATAAAAAATATAAATACTTAATATAACAGTTATACATTATACAGTTTACATTATAATTATTATATTAATTAACTCAGTTAGTACACGGTAATACGATACCCCTCGGTAAGACTGGTTGTCAGACTTTTTGGGCCACTGACTACCTTACGACTGTCAAAGATCTACAAATGACACCCGGGACCAACGGCTTAACGTGCTTTCCAAGGCACGGAGGAAACTCGGTGTGTAATGGGTGGTCATCCATCCACAGACCAACCTAGGCAAGCACGGCTTAACCTAAAGCTCGTGTCGATCTTTAACCTAAAGATCGACACGAGCGGCTGTTATTATTAAGCCACGAGCTAATAGGCCATAATACAATACATGTTTTATTTTGCGAAAACATTTTAAATTACATTTTTAATAGAATGGCTATCTACAACACACAAGACTACTATTCTACGAAATATATCAAAAAGCCAATCTTTTTTTCGTCTATTTTTATAATAAAAGAGCAACTAGCTCAGAAACTGATACGAAATCTAATGGCCACTCAACGCCTACGCAAATCTTAACGTTCGGCCACAACCTACATGTTTAAGCGGCACCCGTGTTGCGACAGAGTGCGCGGAAAAAAAAATCTAAGGTTGCGCAATCGTTGCGTGTTCATACAATTTGCATGGGCAATGTGTGTGAAATGGGAAAGAATGTCAAAAAACCGTCCAAATTATATAATCATTCTCTTATCATAATTTCTTTTGGCATCAGTCCAGCATGTCCTCTTTGTCCTTACTTCTAGAAAGAAGAAGAAAAAAGATAATTTATTTATTTGTCGCAAGGACTGACGTGCATATAAAATAATGCATACAATTTTTTTTAAAACAAACATACAAAGCATACTCAACAAATAATATTTATAAACTCAACAGAGTTTATAAACTCTGTTGAGTTTAACAAATAATATAACAAATAATATTTATAAACTCAACAGAGTTTATAAACTCTGTTGAGTTTATAAATATCATCATCAGCAATAATAATAATAATAATTACAATAATTATAATAATAATTATAATTATTATAATTATATCATCTGCAGCGTGGGTGGAGTTGAGAAACCTGAAAGATGCGTCAGACAAGGACAACTATAGACCAATTTCTTTAGCCACTGTGACAGCTAAGGTGCTTGACCGTGTGTTTGAGCGTAGGATAAGTGCCCAGCTCAAACCACATGATGCTCAGTTCGGTTTTCGAGCCGGGTTGTCCACTGAGACTGCTATTCTGGCGCTTAAGCACACGGTTAAGTACTATACTGATAGGAATACTCCTGTGTATGCTGCTTTTCTGGACCTCTCCAAGGCGTTTGACCTGGTTAATTATAATATCCTGTGGTCAAAATTGAGACAGAATACCATACCTCATGAATTGGTTAATCTCCTCGAGTTTTGGTATAACCACCAAATTAACCAGGTCAGATGGTCGGGTGCATTGTCTGGTGAGTATGGGCTGGAGTGTGGCGTGAGGCAAGGTGGCTTAACCTCCCCAGGCCTTTTCAGCCTATACGTCAATCAGCTGGTTGAGGAGCTCGGCAGCACTGGAGTCGGATGCTCTATTGATGGCAAGGTCATTAATAGTATAAGTTATGCTGATGACATGGTGCTGCTGAGTCCTTCGATTGATGCACTCAGACGGTTGCTTGGGGTGTGTGAACAATACGCCACGGCCCATGGACTCCTGTACAATGTCAGGAAGAGTGAGGTCATGGTTTTTCGTGTTGGTTCCAGAAAACCTAAGTCGGTTCCTCCGGTCTTCCTTTATGGGGAACCACTTAAGAGAGTGTCTCAATTTAAATACCTTGGGCACGTTTTGAATGAGGATCTGAGTGATGATGATGATTTGGAGAGAGAGAGAAGAGCGTTGTCGGTTCGATGTAATATGTTGGCCCGCAGGTTTGCTAGGTGTACTAAAGAAGTGAAAATTACACTGTTTAAGGCCTACTGCCAGACTTTTTACACCTGCAGCCTGTGGATCAAGTATACGCAGAAGGCCTACAACGCTCTTCGTATTCAATATAATAACGCCTTCCGGGTGCTGCTGGGGCTTCCACGGTTCTGTAGCGCGTCGGGCATGTTTGCTGAGGCAGGCATAGATAGTTTTGAGGCTATCATGCGCAAAAGGGCGGCCTCCTTGTTGCGTAGGATACGTGGGAGTCCCAACAGCATCCTAAGCGTTATTGCTGAAAGACCAGACTGCCCTTTCCTGGCGCACTGGTCCCGTAGGCATGCCTGCTGGCCCGGTGCAGAGGGTAAATTTATGAATAAAATTTTTTTTGAATAATATTTTGTTTTAAGGTTACTAACATAGTTGTAAGTTTTTCTGTTCGTTTAAAGGTCCGACCGGAACGGGACTAGCTGTGGATACTGATCATTTATAAATGTGTTCTCCCCGTCAATGCGATCATTTTTTTGTTCTAGAACATACCTGGGAACCTTCTAGTTATGGAGATTTTGGGGGTCAAAGTTTCAACTTTTTCACAAGTTTTTGTTTAAAAACATGTTTTAAAGTAATATTTTTACTTTAAACACCTCCACGACCCCCCTACTATTCAATCCATCCATCAGCACAATGTTCTGAGTGCGAACCATTGAGCCCTACCGTAAAACGTGATTTTTCACCCCAAAAAAAAAAAGTCGTTTCCAGGCAAAATTTTTTTGCGTAAAGTTACTTAGTTTGATGTACAGAATGCTTGGTTGACGGCTTCATGAAGGGTCTGTTTACATCCTGTATATATACTTTTGAACAATTATCTGTAAAAATCCGTTTTCTTTTCTTTCCAGTCAGTCGTATAGCCCGAGGTCGTGAACCGGACATATTTTTATTCGTGGACGAAGTATTTTTAGTTACAGACTACAAAAAGTACAATCAACAAAATAGAAAAGCTCTCAGTGTGCCTAAACTTTGCTATCAACTGTGACCTCGGTTTGCCATCAAGTCTTTTGAGTGATAACAAGTCACCTTTCTCTCTTTCTCTATCTGTTGGTTCATCAGGGGAGACGGTTTTGATCGAGTTTTCTGTGAAAAATAGTGGATTTCGTCTTTGTGTTTTGTAGGAGATTTTTAACTTGTTTTATTTTTATTCGATTTCATTTTTTTTTTCAGTTTTATTCGAGGGGTGTGATTTTATTGAATTATAAATCAAAGTTGCTTTTTGTGTCTGTTTGTGTTACCACGTTTATCTCCTAAACTACGCAATGGATTTTGAAGCGGTTTTCACCATAATTTAGAAACTTTATTCCAGAAGATAATACCAGCATTTTCGGAAAGCGTCCACTAACAGTTTCTAAAATTAATTATGACTCAGAGTGTGTTCATCAGAAAACCATAAACTGAATTCAATCATAGACTTCGTTACCAAACTCTAAGCAGCAACTGTGCCAAAATAGTAACAGATTGCAAACCTTTTTAAGCCTCATTAACTACCCGCTTCCCCTCATTTGTTGGGTAACGGGGTAAATACGGGTAAACAGGGGTAAACAACAGTTTCTTTTACATACTCAATCAGTTAGTAGTGAGTAGTGAGTGTTGGGTAGAAAGTATTTTGGGTAGGTTGGGAAAAAGTTTGTAAGTTAGTTTGGAGGTAGATAAAGTTGTGGAACTACAGTTTTTCTTGAGTGAGTTGATTGAATAATGATTTATCCGACGCAGATGAAGTTGCGAAAGTATTTATAGTTTTTCTTGAGTAAGCTGATAATGTTCGCGGGGCGTATGTGGCCAGAAATTGCACAGAACAGAGAGGTTTGGAGGGAGGAAAGGGAGGCTTTTGCCCAGCAGTGGGACATAACGTAGGCAATAAAAAAATTAAAAAAACTGATTGAAACCGGCCAAGTTCGAGTCGGACTCGCGCCTGAAGGGTTCCGTACCATCGTAGTAGGGGTCTCCCCTTTAATTTTAAATAAATTTTTATTATTTGTTGTTATAGCGGCAAAAGAAATACACATTCTGTGAAAATTGTAACTGTCTACCTTTTACAGATCGTGAGATACAGCCCGCTGACAGACAGATAGGCGGACGGACGGACGGAGGCTTAGTAATAGGGTCCCGTTGGTTACTCTTCAGGGGGTGCGCCAAAGTTCACCTAAATTTTCAACTCCGATAATTGGAAATCCGAAAATGTTCTTCCTAACATTTTTCATCCTAACAATCACAATTCCTAACTACTCTGTCTCTAATTTTGTAATTCCGAAGCATTCAACTTCATAATGTCAGTAGCAATAAACATCTTTTATACTTTGATTTGTTTTCCTATATTTTCTCAACATAACCATCTTTTACACTATTATTCAAAGTCATATATTTTTTGTTTAGATTTCTTTGTTTACACATAGAAAAAATTAGCCAAAAAAGTGTTATTTTTGCAAACCGTTTATTTTCTCGATTCTATCGTATAAAACACCTAAATGTAAGAATAAAAGTTTCTTGGTGTTTTTTGTCTCCGACTAACCGTTTGTCGTAAAAACGATGTGGAAGGGATCCATAGGTTAGGTTAGGTTAGAACTGTGACCAACTACGCGCGAGCCGAGCGAGCGGAGCGAGCGGTGCCGCGGCAGCGGCCGGCGAGCGCTACTTCGAAGTTGGTTGCGAAATTTTTCTAAGCTTTTTTTTTATAGTGCCCCCAAGACGACTCTCTGACCTGTACTTATGTTTAGGGATAAAAGCGTTATGATAAAAAACAGTAGGAGTTTAAATATATTTACATTAATGATATTATTAATTACAATTTTCGGAAACATGAGTGTTATGAACATCGCCGGTAGCACTACAAATAATATGAATGAAAACTTTAGGATGAAAAATTTTAGGAAGAGTGATCATTCGGATTACAAATCGTTAGGAAGAACAATTTCGGGAAAAGAACTTTAGGTGAGCCAATATGGACCCCTCTTCAGGTACAGTACCTTATATAAATGTAGAGTTAGTAGAAACCACACTTTTTGTTTTTTTTTCGGATGGGAAATCATCAAATGGCCCCTCCCGCTCTGGGCGGCGTGGAAGAGAGTGTCAGATTCGTATTGACTAAAACCCATCCATGTTCCTTCTTTGCCCTTTGTGTTCCAGGGCCGCGGTATCTCTTACAAACAGTCCCGCAGCCCCGGCAGGCATCGGCCCTTGCGGACCCCTTCCTGGTTGCTGACATCTCTTTGAGGCGCGCGTGGAACACGAACGCACCGTCGTCATCTTCCAGTCTCAAAGATAATTTTCACTTTATCCTGTTTAGAATTGTACTGTTTATGTTTTTAAAAGCTTCAGAACTTCAAATGGCGACAAGGTGATAATGGGTCAAGGCTGAAAGTCAAACTGTTTACGACTCCTTTATAGCCAACTAGCTTATGCCCGTGGCTTCGCCCGTTCGGAGTTCGGTAATTATTCCACGGGATCGCACTACAAGGGTAAAAAGTATCCTATATATATGTTAATTCAGGTTATATCTGTGTGCCAAATTTCATGTAAATACTTTCAACTATTTTTGCGTGAAAAAGAAACAAACATCCGTACATCCATCCGTCCTCATAAACTTTCGGATTTATAATAGTAATAAGAATTCTGATACAACCTCATTTCTTTCAACCTCAGAAGATAACTCCTGAGGACATGCGCTTCTCACAGGGTATATGCCTGAAAAAATCTATTTAGTCCGTCCGTATATCTATATCATAACTAATTCTAAAGCTTTGAGTTATTTTCAGCACGAAATCAATTAACAATCACCATAACATTGTTTGTTTACATTCAACAACAAACAAATATGGCGGCGCCAACCAATCAGCGCGCGAGGTGCGTTCCATCGCATGCCATTTCACAATTTGACGGTTTCACTTCGTCAGTAATGCGTTAAATTGTAAGCAATATGTTACGGTTCATAATCTTTCGATAGATTACAATCTCGCGAGATAGATTATAACCTAACAGATTTTACAATTTTAGGGTGTCAAATACATTGTCAAGTTGGTCCTGTGGTCACAACACGACGACGGCTGGTCTTGGTTTCAATTCCTAGGGCAAGTATTATCTTCATTGCATGTATATATTATATAGATTTAATTGTGAGATTATTTCCTTTATTTATTCCTATACAAGTACAATTACATTTTTAAATATTCCTTAGAATAAACAATATAAAAAACATTTAAAAATATAAAAAATTGTAGCCCACCGGTATCGGGAACAGGGTCCAAGCTACCGGCGGTCAGGGCTCCAGAGAGAGGAACCTCCTAACAATACGAGCCGTGTCCAGGAGTACCGCTCTCTGAATCAAGCCCTTGATCCAGCTGCCTAACGAGAGCCTCCTCAGATGTTGGACGAAGCTCTTGGCAATTAAGCCATGGGCTGATACAACTATCGGCACAATGATCGCTGAGTCCACATCCCACAAGTCGACAACCTCGTGAGCCAAATCAAGATACTTGATTTGCTTATCTTTCTCGGCTTTCATTGTGAGATTATTATTAACTATATCCATCATGATTCTGGCCTCCTGGTAGTTTGTGAGACTTTACTATAATTGTTTCTCATCTCCTACTTGTTCCTTGAAAATTTCCTACTACGTAATCTTCGAGTGCAAACTCGCACAGTAACCTGAGGCTATTCGTGCCAGTATACTACTAGCAAATCTAAATTGGGGTAAATTCGCAACAGTGCGAGTTTTGCACAGTGTGAATATGCGAACTATGCCAAAACGTAGTTACTAGTGACAACAGAAACCTCATTAGTTTTAAAGTAGAATTGTGTAATAGAACACTTAGAACAAATGGGAATTTTCCTTCGTTCCCTTCTACACTACTAAGCCGCACCACTGGTGGTGTCGTGGGGATTTTTTTTTCCCTTCTACACTACTGGTCCAGTGGTGTTGTACATATTTGTAAAATACATATAATATGCGATCAAAAAAAAAAAAAAACGCAATACCTATTAGTTTATCTAGCATAGATCCAAAATATTTACTTTAAAAAAAATTCCCCACGACACCACCAGTGGTGCGGCTTAGTAGTGTAGAAGGGAAGGAAGGGGAATTTTTAGTCTTACTAGTTCTACGACTTTGTACCACCTTAATGATCGACGGACTAGTGGGAGAAAATATTCCCATCAACTCTACCGTAAAACTAGTAGGAACAAACCTAACCCTTCGTTGGTAACAGGCGAGATGTTATTTTATAAGCAGTGTCAATACATCAAAAAGTCAATCCCACATCACGCGGAAAGAACCGCATCTGGCCACCCCCCTCCCAATTTTTCCCCCTCAGCTAAAGTCATAAATAAAAGCCGTTATAGCCCGCCAATCAAATGAGCTACCGTCTGTATTCGCGAACGGAGTATTAAGTCATAAATACACGTCGAAGTTTCAAGGCATTTCCGCTAGCGCGCGTAAAAAATGAATCGAGTCCATCAAATTCCGTTCGCGGTGATGTATTTGCGAGATGAGTGTGTTATTTTGAATGTTTGCTACCGTCTTTTGTTTTCTTGTGAAGTGAGTGTTTTTAGTTAAGTACAAACACAACAACACACACACACAAACAGCAAGCATGACCACCGTAGAAACAGATTGTGAAAAGAAATCTGTCATTTTGTCGACACAATCTGTCATTTTGTCGACACAATCTGTCATTTTGTCGACACAATCTGTCATTTTTGATCGATTCTTCTGTCAACAAAATCCGTTTCTACGGTGGTCATATTACGCGTGCAGGAGTCGGATAGCAGACACCCATTATACAGCGCCCAACTGTCAAAGCAACCGCTTACAAGCAGGCACAGTTTTTTAAAATCGCAGCGTCCCAGGAGCGGAGCGTAGCAGGAGCTAAATAAATAGCTATCCCCTTTCCACTCACTACTTACCACCAACTAAGCATCTTCCTGCAGGGTCTAACCTTCCTTGTTCCACCTGGAGGTCCTTGAACCGGTCTCAAGTACGAAGATGTAACTCCAACCTCGTTAAGTGGGACTACCGCATGGAAACAACAGCGGGTGTGGTTGTAGAGCTGTGTCACTAACTCTGACACCAGGTTAGGCACTAACCACACGATACAGAAAGACCATCTTTATTTCAATCACCAAAACATTAAATCGAGTCTGCTCACATTGAAATCGCGATTAAATGCAATAAAATAAAACTTATAAATACCGTTTCATCTGTGTTCAGGTTTTATTCTTGAACGTTGGGATGAAAAATGCTTTGCCTCACTTGGTGGAATTTCTCGCATGGCTGTGAGGGGAGTATTCATAGTGCGGTAACTTTGTATTGCTATTAAATAATGATGACTGAGATTATGCCTGGACTTCAAAAGACAGCACACAGAGAGAGAGCTCTACATGAATGATGTAACAAAGATTTTGTAACAATATTTTGATTGAAAAGAGTGTCCATGGAGTTTCTTGCACATTCTTCTCCATAGAGATCTATGCCTTGGAATGGGCAACTACAGTACTTTCACAAGTTATTATGCCTTGTGTCTGTGACTGTAGCTTCGCTTCCTTTACGCGCGATTGGTCCAATTCGCGATTGGTCCAATTCACCTTATTCGCGATTGGTCCAATTCGCGGTTGGTCCAAATCGCAGTTGGTCCAATTCGCAGTTGGTCCAATTCGCAGTTGGTCCAATTCACAGTTGGTCCAATTCGCAGTTGGTCCAATTCGCAGTTGGTCCAATATAAAGTACATTATATCCAAAATTTAATTAAAAAACCCATTTTATTGTACTATATTTTATTCATAATTACAAATCATATCTTGTGTTACAAGCTCGTACCAATAATTAATTATTAGTTATGTACTTTCTTAAAGAATCAACCAAACGAAATAAAGAATAAAAATGTACTCTGCAATCGTAACTACTTGTCATTATGATTTCCTTTATTTATTTCTATACATATTAAATACATTTTTAAACATTCTTATAAAACAATATAAAAAACATTGCATCGCATGGTATTTTTTTTGAATGGCTCTTTTTCTGGACTTCATTATTATCGACCCAGAAGCTTCAATACCGTCCGTCCGTCTTATGACGACAGGCCGTGTCGACGGCGCGTTCGTGTTCCACGCGCGCCTCAAAGAGATGTCAGCAATCAGGAAGAGGCCCGCAACGGCCGATGCGGGAGCGGGAGGAGTTATTTGATGATTCCCCATCCCGAAAAAAAAAAGCTTGAATAAAATCAAATTTTAGTATTTTTGTCTCATGGGCAATACAAATAGTATTGTTGTTCATTAATTCATTTTTATTTTATCTATCTAGGTTTACCTAGGTTTACACGAATATTTCTAATTGCTAACCTAACTTAAACTGACACGGGACACCTAATCTAAACGAAACTGTTTTATACGTGCCACAACAGTAAAACCTACATGAGTGTTATTAACATGTTATTACGTGGCAATAACATGTTAATAACCACTTCAATACCTTCTAAACCAACGGCACAATCAGATGGCCTGCGAGATCACCAGACCTCACCCCCTTTCGATTTTTTTATGATAAAAAAATAAAAATCATATAGGATATGTTAAAAATCAAATTTACCTAAAATCCTATGTAACTACACAAGTTAAGAACTGAGGTTCGCAATAGGATTTTCAATATTCATCACACCTCGCTATTAAAAGTTACTAGAAATGAATTCCTTAAAAGAATGAATTTGTGTATCCAACAAAATGGAGCTCATTTTGAGCAACTGATTAGTTAGTTTACCCCTTTTTTTGTTCTATTAAAATAAGTTAAGATTTCATGGTTTTCCTTTTATTTAATTTAACATGTATCGATTGATGACATAAAATGTACTTTTATGTCATCAATAGATACATGATAAAAGGCTGTTATTTTTTTGGAATTTAGCCTGTTCGATTCCCGAGTGTGGCAAGTGAATTTTCGAAAATCTTTGAATGCAGATTCATTTCTTTTTAAAAATAAAGCAATGCTACATTTGAGTAAAATTTTCTATCTGCACTATTTAGAGTAATTTCCCTCCAGGTGTTGGCGTTGAAAAATTCCACTCTCTATATTGTATAATTTCGGAAACACTGTCTATTTTGGACCAAATGCGAATTGGACCAACTGCGAATTGGACCAACTGAGAATTGGACCAACTGCGAATTGGACTAACTGCGAATTGGACCAACTGCGAATTGGACCAACTGCGAATTGGACAGTTTTTGAACATTGGACTAATCGCGAATTGGACCAATCGCGCCTAAAGGCTTCGCTTTCTTTGTTTTTTTGTGACATTCAAAAGTGCCAGTAATAGTCTAATTGAAGTAAAGTGTGAGCTCTTTTGTTGCGATATTTATCTTTGCAGTAGTCGGATTTCAAGCACCGATCGCATCAAGTTTTAAAACGCATCAAGTGTTAGAAAATATTTTTAAAAACAATTCGTAGAATGAAAATATATCATTTTGGGTTAGTACATCTTTTTTCCAAAAAGCAAATTATAAAGAGTGTAAAAATACCCTTAACGAAGTCGAAAGGCACTTGTTCTCCCCGTCATTGCGATTATTTTTTTGTATAGGACCATGCCTGGGAACCTTCTATTTACGGAGATATTGGAATTCAAAGTTCCATTTTTTTTTAAATACTAGTTTTTAAGATAATAGCTTTACTTGAATTACCTCCATGACCCATTTACTATTCAAAACATCTATCAGCACAATGTTTTGAGTATGCTACATTGACTTTTATATTTCACCCCAAGAAAAAAGTCGCTTCCTAGCAATATTTTTGCGTAGGGTTACTTAGTTTGATGTACATAGTGCTTGGTTGACGGCTTCCTGAAGGGTCTGTTTACACCCTGTATAAACAAATATTTAAATGACCGAAAGATCAACGTTTTCGAATTTAAACATACTAAGTAGATCTTGTTCGTAATGTTCCTTTTCTTGAGCACCTATTGTATCATATTGTACTCATAAATAAAAAGTTTACAGCTGCTGTATAGACATTTAACAATAATAAAAAAAATTAGCCTAACGAAACCAATAAATAAATAAATAAACTAGGCTATTTGACAACAACGAAAAAAAAAATTTAAAAAATTAGTCCGCCAGTTAGATCACCAAAAAATGTTGGACACGTATTTTTTCTTTTGTCATGTAAACGAAAAATGACCACGATACAGCGCGTTGAAATCTCGCGTGACATCACAATTTCTGTTACTTTTTACTGTCCAGTGATGTCACAAGCCCCCTCTCTTGAACTTTGATGCGCTGTATCGTCGTCATTTTTTGATTATGACGGATTTAATGGTTTTTTTCAGTCAAATACCCCTATTCTCCGTACAATACCAAAAAGTCAAGCCTATGAATACGAGTCGAAGAAAACTTAGGAGCCATCGTTCGGTATGTAATAACAGTGCGAGCTTGTTCTTTACAAACATTCAACTACATTACCATACATGTTATTAAATACGCAACTAGTGTGTGGAGTGGTATTTACTTATTTTATGAGTAGGATTCCAAGTACTTCGACAAAGTACTTCGGTATAGCAATACGTTATTATGTATTCGAAAAGGTTTATAAGTAATATTGTCTCGTTGGTCTAGTGGTCGCGATCGTGACTGCTGAGCGTGGGGTCCTCAGTTCGATTCCCGGGTCGGGCAAATTTTTATTGGGTTTTTCCATCAAGAATTTCTCAGTAGCAGCCAAGGAGTCTGGGTTTGTGCCCGGTTGATGGCAGTAGGCTCGCCCCCTATTACATGAAACTTTAATATAACTGGCGAAATGTGGGTGTACTATAAAATACACTTCTGAAATCTAATGTTATGTTTAAAAAATTATTCGTGCTTTCCGAGGCAAGGAGGAAACTCGGTATGTAATGGATGGTCACCGATCCACAGATCAACCTAGGCAAGCAAGGCTTAACCTAAAGATCGACCCGAGCGGCTGTTATTATTTAGCCAGTGCTCCTCAAAACTGAACTGAACACATTTTGGAAAAACCACACCAGGAACGACAACAAAACAAGTCACGAAACGTCACTAAAATCTACAGGGATTACACTACTTACATAACACCGAAATTATTCAAATAGCAAAGTTACTTAATCAAGAGGTTTAATCAAGCGAGCATTGCGCACTAAATATAAGTTAGTTGACAAATATTTGGACTTACAAATTACATGTGGGACTCAGCGTTTGTGAAATGCTTTACTGTTTAGAGTTGTGGGGTTTCCGAGAAGAGATACCGGTGTCAATGACTTGGGTTTAAGTTTATTGATAGGCTGCTCAACTTATTTTGAAGGCGGGCCAGTGTTTTGAGCCATCATATTGGATAAAACTTACCTATAGAAACCTTTTTGAACCAATCTGATGACTGCTGGGGCTGTTAATACAGGGTGTAAACGGACCCTTCACGAAGCCGTCACCCAAGCATTGTGTACATCAAACTAAGTCACCCTACGCAAAAATTATTGCTGGGAAACGACTTTTTTTTTGGGGTGAAAAATCACGTTTTACGGTAAAACTCAATGTCACGCACTCAAAATTTGGTGCTGATGGTTGCTTTGAATAGTAAACGGGTCATGGAGGTAATTAAAGTAAAGTTAAAACCTTAAAAAGTAGTATTTAAAAAAAAACTTGTGAAAAAATTGGAACTTTGACCTCCAATATCTCCAGAACCTGCGGTTTCCCAGGTATTGTCTAGAAGAAAAAAATGATCCCAATGATGGGCAAAATATGTGGTTTTCGTTTTCGTTGAGGGTCTTTTACACCCTTTATACTTTCACTAAAAAACGGCTCTACTAATTTCTAGATAGATATTGGTTAACCGAGATTGTGTTTATAAGGAGTAAGATTGTTTTTTTGATCTGGTTCGATCTTCGAATTTTTTGGTTCAAGGACGTACCGGTTCACCGGTTTTGTGAGTGGTGAAGAAATAAATTACACAAAGTAATGCGCCTGCCTGGATTCGAACCCAAAACTTACTGTTCGTAAGTCGGGGCCGCCACCAATGGGCCACCGCTGCTCTGTGGGCCACCGCTGCTCTCTTATTGATCTACTAGTTTCTAAAAACTACTTCGCCCAATTGAAAAACATAAATGTTAAGGTACTCAGCAACGGTATAGCTTTCCATCTGTGAAACAATTTTTGAAACTTAGAAAGGGGTTTGAATTTAATGGCGGCCTAACGTCCACCATTTTCATTTTTTTTCAAAGTTGCGGCCACGCATAAAACATAATTATATCAATCGATAGCTGGTATCAATACAATCAAGTTTTGTATGAGACAAAATGATCTAAATGTTCTAAAAGTGTCCATGGAGTTTTTTGCCCATTCTTGTCCATAGAGATCTACGCCTTAGAATGGGCAACTACAATACTTTCACAAGTTATTATACCTTGTGTCTGTGACTGTAGCTTCGCTCTTACTTATTGAAATAAATGCTTTGAGTTTGAGTTCACGTTAGCCGAGATATGAGCTATCAAAGTTAAAGTCCATTCACTGATGGTATCTTCTGAAGAACAAAATCGGTTACTTATACCATTTTTTAAAAGCACACATAATATTATACAATTTTAAGACAGTAATTCTATTCACAAGTAAATACCATTTAAGCCCTACTTACTAAGAAGTCCATGAGCATGAGCTCTTGTGTTCAATTCCCGGGTCGGGCAAAATTTCATTGGGTTTTTCCATCAGGAATTTCTTAGTAGCAGCCATGAACTCTAGATTTGCGGTCGGTTGATGGCAATAGACTCGCCCCTTATTACATGGGACTTAAACTTATCTGGCCAAATTTTGGTGTACTAATAGGTACACCTCTACCTAACCCTTCGGGGATGACAGGTGTTATGTTATGTTATGTTAACATTAATTAAGTTTTTATACCATTTACACCCTACTTCTTAGTAAATAAGTAAGTAAGTTTTGTGACAAATGAGTCTAATATCTTTCTTTCTAACATGACGACAAGACGACTGCTCGTCTCAACTTAAGTAAACTTAAGTATTCATGTAGACTGAATAAAATATGTTAATGTAGACAAACAAAGGTGTTTACGTGGAAATTAACATTAATGATTTATTACTAAGGAGCCTGTGAGAGCGATCAAATGGAGGTATTTGTTGGTTGGGAAGTGGGTTAATGTAAAGTCTCCTCTGGTTGCCAGGCGATATAAATTTCAGAGTTTAAAATGTTTTTTTTTTTTTTTTGTTAGCCTCTTTGAGTGTCCTTCTGCTGGGCAATGGCCTCCTCTTTCGCCTTCCAAACCTCTCTGTCCTGTGCAATATCTTACCATGTTCGATCGTCACACCACCTTCGCCGCGGTCTACATCGATGGCGATTTCCTCGACAGTCATCCAGTGGGTGACGATCGTTGCCCATCTCTCCAGGCGCTTCAGCTTGGCTGTTTTTTCTCCAACATCTGCAACTTGAGTATTAGAGCACAGTTAAAAATGTTACCCAATGTAAAAATAATGAGAATCTCACGTCCCAGCCGCCGCGGGCGACGCACCGGGCGTCGGGGGCCACGTGGTGGCTCCCGGCCACCGTAGGCGCGGGCCTGTGGACGGTGAGTAATGGGTTAGCTCACCGTCCGTCCGTCTTATGACGACAGGCCGTGTCGACGGCGCGTTCGTGTTCCACGCGCGCCTCAAAGAGATGTCAGCAACCAGGAAGGGGCCCGCAAGGGCCGATGCCTGCCGGGGCTGCGGGACTGTTCGAAAGAGATACCGTGGCCCTGGAACACAAAGGGCAAAGAAGGAACATGGATGGGTTTTAGTCAGTAAGAGTCTGACACTCCCTCCCACTCCACCCAGAGCGGGAGAAGTCATTTGATGATTTCCCATCCGTAAAAAAAAAAAAAAAAAATGTAAAAATAATCTATCATCGAATTTAGAACCTCATGATCCTCATGATTCATGACTGTGAAAATGACAGTATTTAAAAAAATCATCATCATCTACCTAGCCTTCTCATAACTATTTTGGGGTCGGCTTCCAGTCTAACCGGATGCAGCTGAATACTAGTACTTTACGTGGAGCGACTGCCTATCTGACTTTATTATATTATATTATAAAAAAAAATATATTTATTTATTTGTATAAACAAATACAGAAAGCCGACAGCACAACATCAACTAAACAGTTGTAAGCAATAATTAAGCGTAGCTTTACTGCTACTCGTAAATATATCTAGATCCAGTTCCTGAGCAATCCGTGCGTTTAGTAGATACGCGGTGGGTAGGCGTGTAGTAGTTTAAAACGTTGCCCCACATTAGGAATTTCTCCTATATTATGGGTGCGTATACAAACATTTAAACTCACATACAAAAACAGCCAGATCCGGAACAACTACATGTAGGCCTTACAAATATTTGATCCGTGCGCGAATTGAATCCGCGACACTCAACGCAACAGCCGCCACTGCGCCAACTGTGTCGTCACTGTCATAAAACATTAGTATGTACAGTTTATGCATGTTTTAGGGAAGACGAGCTATTATGCCGTAAATGTTTTGCTACGGCGTAGCAGAAGCACTACGGCGTAGCAGATTCGCTACGGCGTAGCAGCTCAACGACTGTAACTATTTTTTTTTGTACTGATTGGCGCATTGTATTGTAGGTACATAAAGATACGCATGAGCAACGAGCCCCGGCTGACATTTACATTTGTTGTAGATCTTTGAAAGTCGTTACAGGTAGTCAGTGGCCCGAAAGTCTGACGACCAGTCTTACCAGGAGGTATCTATCGTATTACCCTAACTGTGTTATGGAGGTCAGATAGGCAGTCGTTCGATGTAAAATAATGGTATTATTCAGCTGCATCCAGTAAGATTGGAAGCCGACCCTAACATAGTTGATAGAGGCTAGGCAGATGATGATAAGTACTTATAGATGGCATAAACAATTTCTAATTTGAAGTTTCTGGTCAAGTACTTTATGTAACGACCAGAAAATATTTACAACAACTGAAATCCAGGCCCCAGTTTGTTTTGTTCCTAAAAAAACAAAGCAAAAAAAACGGATAATAATTCAGACTTAACGCTAATCTCGAATTGTTCAAACGAAAGCTTAAGAAAGAAAGAAAATCTTAAGAAAGACGGTTTCACGTATCAACGCCCCAGAGTTTTGTCTAAATGATAAATGATGATACTAGGACACCAGGATGGATAAGTGATCTTTTTTGGCACTCAGAGCTAAATCTTTGGGCTTGGAAATACTTCGGATGGTCAATTAGTGGTATTCTTGCGTGAAGGAATAGTGTTAGGAAATTAATGATTGTATTTTTTGTGGGGGCCGTGATTTTTGTTACAAAATCGGGGTTTATGATCGATGTGATTTGTAAGGTTATGTAGTTGTTTTGGGCAAATGTCACTGTTGTTTTCGTCACTCATCTTCTATACAAATAAATAAATAATATCAAAATAACAGCTTTTTACTGCATGCATTTATGAAAATATATACGGCACTTATAACAAAAACAGAGACAGACAAAAATTGAAAAAAATGTTTTTTTAATTTTTGTATGTCTCTCTGTTTGTTCCACCTAATCTCCGAAACGGCTGGACTGATTTTGACGAGACTTTCAATGGCAGATAGCTGATGTTATAAGGCTTAGGCTACTTTTATCTAAGAACAATAATTAGGGTTGCTTGCGAAAAATTTAAAACACATAAATTGTAAACAAAATCCGATACAAAAAGGGAAGTAATCTTTTTATAATAATTCCACGCAAACGAAGGTCGCGGGCAACAGCTAGTCTATAATTATATTTTATAGAGTAGTAAGTTTTGTAAGAGTTGTAAGTGTTAGTAAGTAGTAGGGAGTAATCTTGGAAACTACTGGTCCTGTTCCGAACATTCTTCACTAACGGGAAGCTACACTATCCCCGAGTGTCATAAGCATTTAAAACGTTCCCGGGGGTTAATTTCCATACATAACGGTAGCGAAGCCGCGAGCAAAAGCTAGTTTTAGTTAAAAATTAACGGAAGAAAATATCTCACCCGTTTTCCCCAAAGGATTGGGAAAAGGTGTCTAACTATTGTTATAGTCCTGCTACACATTGCCTGTTATGTTGAAGTCTCATGGAATTAGGGGCGAGCCTATTGCCATCAAATGGACACAAATCTAATCTCCGGGCTGCTGCTGAGAAATTCCTGATTCACTTACACTTCGGGTGACCTGGCAATCGAACCAAGGCCCTCATGCTAACCACTAGACCAACGAGGAAGGCATTTTCTCAACCCATATACGAACACAATATTGATTAAATTGTAAATTATTTAATTTTATGTAATGATAGTATAAATGTGCAAATCGATTTTAATTTGACGTATTGTGTAGATTACAATTTTCTGAAATAAATGAATTTATAAAAATATAAAGTAATTTGCTAAAAAGTTGTTGTTACAAATTAAAAATATTAGAAGCTTCAAAGACAAGTCTATCATCTTTCATAAATGAAGTACTATTTGCCGAGATTTTCATTTCTGTTTTATTATTAAAAGTAACTTTCTGTTAATTCGTAATTAACAAGATAGAGCAAACCTAATTAATTATGGGCCAGATTAATTATTTAACTTCTTTTGCTTTTCCTCTGTTTTGTCTACTACTAGGTACTGAATCAGTAAACGTCAAAAAGACAATTGTGGTGCGAATACCAACATGTTTTCTGCACCTCGTTTTGAATGAAAACTACCCTTCGGAAATAACAGGCGTGATGTTATTCATTTATTTATTGACTTACATCTACCATTACAGCTAACCAATGCGGCAAATGTGCCTTGATACATACTTAAAACTTAACTTAATTTTTACTTATAACTAATTACAAATAATGCATTCCTTGTGAATTCACTCAGAGAACAACAGAATAAGTCCGTCTCGCTCGCTATGAGGTTGAGCGTGCGGAGTGCACGCGTCAGCGACGCATCTTTTAAAAGGTTGGTCCGAGCACGCGGTTCCACTAGCAGTCGTGGCTGTCGTCGTCGCCACACGAAAATAATGAGGAGACTGGCATGTCTGAGAGTTAATATTTCGAGGACATGAGACATCCAGCAACTCGAAATAAGTCCGTGTTGTGTATTTCTGCTTACTACAGAAGCTAGCTCTGTGTAACAGCAGTAGAAAATAAACGTTATAGGTTTTTGCTAAATTCATATCATCTCCCTAGCCTTTTCCCATGTCTGGGTCGGCTTTCAGTCTGACCGGATGCAGCTGAATACCATTAATTTACAAGGAACGACTGCCTATCTAACCTCCACAACCCAGTTAGTGCTAAGTAATACTTACCCCTTGGTAATACAGATTCCAGACTTTCGGGCCACTGACTACCTGTAACAGCTGTCAAAGATCTACAAATGACAGCCGGGACCAACGGGTTAACGTGCTTTCTGAGACACGGAGGAAACTCGTCGTGTAATTGGTGGTCAACCATCCACGGACTAACCTAGGCAAGCGCGGCTTAAAGTGAAGATCGACCCGAGCGGCTGTTATTATTGGGAACTATATTTTCTATCACCAAAATTTATATTTGTCATCAAGTTGTATCACCTAATAAATAGATCTATCGCCACGAAATATTTTCGTTCTCAGATAAACAAAAATTGTTCCCAATAATAGCTCTGTGCTCAGAATGGTAGATCTGTCACCAAATAAATCGATTATCGATCCCTGACTGCGTTTGCTTAAATACTTATTAGGACACACCTATTATAATACATACAAAAACATTTATTTGGTACTAGACCTTATATCTCAGGATTTTAGGTGATTTATTGTGGAACTGATTTTGCATTGTTTGGTGACTACATTTTGGTGACAGATCTACTATTTTGAGGACAAACCCTATTATTTAAGAAACACAAAACTAATTAAATTGGTGATAGCTTAAATGATACCCGTTATTATTTAGCCACGAGCTCCTCCTTTTTGCTAAATTATGACTGCCCACTTTAATCCAAATCTTCACCACAAAGCAATGACCATTAACGCTAATCACCACTCATACAATTCAAATATTATTTTAAAAACTTCAAAAAGAACAAATTAATGAGCTCTAAAGAGGTTTCAAGGCCTCAATTCTGAAGCTGAAAATGAAAACGTCAGGGTTTTTTATTCGTTGTTAAGGAAATAAGACATTTGTGAGAGGGACCGCCATGGATGTATTATTGTATTTTAGTGTTTCCGCTTCCTGTGGAGGCGTTTTTTTTTTAATTGTATTCTGAATTTGAATAGAAGTGTTTTTTTTTTGTTTTTGTTAAGCTTTTGTTTTAAGCGTGTATTGTTTGTGCAGCTTTAATTAAATTTCTGATTAATATTAAAATTAAATTGAAATACCAGCCTATAAGTGTCTTATTTATAATGTTTATTCATACTTGTGCAGAAAGTATGTATAAACATTTTCTAAATATTTCTTTAAAGCTCCTGAGACAGGAACCTCCTCGCAAAGCAAGCCGTATCGAGGAGTGCTGCCTTCTGAATCAGGCCCTTTATCCGACCGTCTATTTATGATATTATTGTCAGTGTCAGAAAAAAAAAGAACATTGGCTTGACTTCCTAGATTTTAACAAAGTGAAATTCAAGTAAAGTTGCACCATCCAGTAATTCTCTACATCCTTGTGACAGGAACGCCGTTTCATCTGCATTAGAGTCGGACCGAACGCCTGGAGGCTCCACTTAATAGATATCCGGCCTCCGTGCCGGTCGGAGGGTACGGAAACCTTTCTGAGAGGTACATGTCTCTTTGTGATGTTTGTTAAGTAGTGAGGAGGAGTTGTATTTGGGTTTTAAGGTAATGATAACTATGACGTTTATCTTAGGAATATGTTTTGTTGGTGTAAGCTTTTGAATATCTTTCTTATTATTATATTACTACTGTCTCGTTGGTCTAGTGAGGAGCTCGTGGCTAAATAATAACAGCCGCTCGGGTCGATCTTTAGGTTAAGCCGTGCTTGCCTAGGTTGGTCTGTGGATGGGTGAGGTGTCATTTGTAGATCTTTGACAGTCGTTAGGTATTCAGTGGCCCAAGAAGTTTGACAACCAGTCTTACCAAGGGGTATCGTATTACCCAGTACTTACTGAGTTTTGGAGGTCAGATAGGCAGTCGCTCCATGTAAAATACTGGTATTCAGCTGCATCTGGTTAGACTAGAAGCTGACCCCAATAAAGTTGGGAAAAAGCTAAGCAGATGATGATGTCTCGTTGGTCTAGTGGTCACAAGCACGACTGCTGAGCACGAGGTCCTGGATTCGATTCCCAGGTCGGGCAAAGTGTCATTGGGTTTTTACATCAGAAATTTCTCCCTGTGCCCGGTTAATGGCAACAGGCTCGTCCCCTATTACATGGGACTTAAACATAACTGGCAATATGTGGGTGTACTGTTAGATACACCTCCTGCCGAACCTTTCGGGGATTACAGGCGTGATGTTATGTATATGGTGTTTATGTAATCTTACTTGCCGATTGTTTGTGAATGTGTGAACATTGTAGGCTTTGTATATTCCCAGCTACTTGTTAACTTTTTATCTTGTTTTACAACTTTTGTGTAGTAAGCAACGACTTATTTTCGGGCCTACGCTGTCCCCCCATACTTAAGTACAAATGCTGTAACCATGATAATATTGTAATACTAAATGATTTGAAAAGAGTAACCATGGAGTTTCTTGCCGGTTCTTCTCCGTAATATAGGAAACGACCAACCTGAACCGTGCACCTATTTATCGACGTTTTATAAGTGCCCATCTAGGCCTATGTGAAATAAAATATTTTGTTTTGATTTTAATAATATTATTATAAATGCAAAAGTTTGGATGGATGGATGTTTGGTACTCGATCACGTCAGTTTGGGTGAACTGATCTAGATGAAATTTGACAACAAGATACATTATAGTCTAGAATAGCAAAGAGGTACTTTTTTTCTCAACTCCTTGGAAAAGCTTATACTTGGAACGGCGGTAGAGGGCTAAAAGTAGGTTCAAATTATCATCATTCGTCTAGCCTTTTCCCAACTATATTGAGGTCGGCTTCCAGTCTAACCGGATGCAGCTGAGTACCAGTATTTTACATGGAGCGACTGCCTATCTGACCTCCACAACCCAGTTAGTACTGGGTGATACCCCTTGGTAAGACTAGTTGTTAGACATTTTGGGCTACTGACTACCTAACGACTGCCAAAGATCTACAAATTAATGACAGCCAGGACCAACGTGCTTTCTGAAGCACGGAGGAAACTCGGTATGTAATGGGCGGTCACCCATCCACAGATAAAACTAGGCAAGCACGGCTTAACCTAAAGATCGATCCGAGTGGCTGTTATTATTTAGCCACGAGCTCCTCAAAAGTAGTTCCAAATATTTTAATATTATTTTTATCGTGTTCCTTAAAAATATAACTTTCAATTATCAAAATTATCCTGACAGGTGGGATAATGTTTGTATGAAAATCATAAAAATATAACTAGGTACTAAATACTAACCGCCAGATTAGCTCTGGGTTAAAAAATAAACCTGGTTGGTTGAATTGGGCCTTACTCCCAAATCCTTTGCCGTACTGCGCCACCGTTTATCACAGATAAACTAAAGTTATTGCAATGATAACTTTAGTTTTACGATAATTAAAATTGCACTTTTAATCATCCATTAAATTGGTTATAAAGCTTACGTACATTATTAATTAAATAATCACCACCCACGGTAATACCAATAATTGAGATTAACAATGCTTTACTGTAAAAAAAAAATATTTTGATCGAAATTTTGCCCATACTCTTTATGAATGAATTAGTACCTGGGCGACCGAGCTCTGATTGGGTGAAAAAAGAGAAAGCGATTTTTTCCAGGTAGATACCTAGCTAGATCGATTTTTCACCCCAGTAAACTCCTATATTCCAACTTTCATCGAAATCGTTAGAGCCGTTTTCGAGGACGTTTTAACAAACGTATAAGTATTGTCGTCGCCACCCTGTGTACTAATTATCATTATAATTTTATGTTCATACCAAATAAGCTGCTTAGGGAAATAAACTGGTACAGTGACCTCATCCGGGGAAAATGTTTATTTAAAGTACTAATACTTGGCTTTATTAAAAATACCTCTGAATATAGCCAAGCCACTTAACACAGAAACTCCTTGCCAATCTGCATCTAAAAAAAAAACAAATTTAATAAGCCAAGGCATTCCTATACAACCAAATAGGTATACCCTAACACCGTTTCTACCAGCGCAATTTGGCACACGCGAGTAAACCGGGGAAACAGGGACAAATAGGGGAAAAGGGGAAGTAGGGTAACAAAGATAGTGTTAGATAATATTGACACGAATTTACTTGGTGAAGCGAGCTTATCTTAATATTGTGACCTTGGATTAGGGGAGTTTTTCATGGGAAAATATGTCTTGGCTCCCGTGTACGACCTCGGGAGATGTGACTTGCTACGCGATTTTTTCAAGAGACACGAGCGCTCAACTTCATGTCATACTACGACCTGTCAATGGCGACGACGACTTGTTGGACCTCGCTCGCCGATCCGCCAACTGACAGTGGGTCCACGTGGTGGATAATGGCTCGCTTCTTTACACAAAGAGGAAGCGTGAGTCCCAGCAGAGGGAATATTGTGGGATGATTATAGGGTGACTGGTAATTAGTGACCGATACTTAAACACGTGATTGTACTCATGATAACAAACAACTTTCCCAAAGAAACATTTTTTATACTCATTCACTTTTATTACAATAAAACTTACGAGCCGCGCAGGGGGCACCCACTGTCGCACGGTACGATAGTAATGAGACAGAACAGCATCACGCGGCTAACAGCTGATAGGTCAAAGGCGCGCGAGTTTCATATGGCTGTTGTGTTATTGTGATAAAAGTGAATGAGTATAAAAAAAAACATTGGGAAAGTTGTTTGTTATCATTAGTACAATCACGTGTTTAAGTATCGGTCACTAATTCCAGTCACCCTATACACACGCCAAACACACTCTAAACTAGAGGACGCCACACTGTTAGCCAGTAAATTTAATAACATTTGCGCAAAATCACTCTTCATTTATTTCAAGTCGTCGACTCGTGGACGTGGTACACTCTAAACAACTTCTTTCATTTGCTTACTTTGCTGTCGCAAGACGCATGTCGCTTTAACGCGTAGCTTGTGGCCAAGCCGTATAGCATATGACAAGTCTACCCTGACATAGCGAAATTATAGTCATGTACGATGATACGTCAACATAGTCACGCGTAATATGCTAGAGGTGCAATAATAAATTTTGCCTTGATGAATAACTGTTTTTGGGTAGTCAGCGAGGATACAGAATAATCTTTTCATCACGGAGTAGATGGAGCGATTTTACCTTGTTTGTGACTGGGAGGTATATTGTTTTGGTTTGGGCTTATGAAATCAATCAAAATAATTCCTTTTCAATAGACTGCCTCTGAAAACTGACTCTTATAGCACTACAATTAAGTACAAAATGTAATGTATTTCACACGCGTGGTTTTTTAATATTTTTTAAATGAAAATTTCCACAGATAACTACTAAGTCCAAATGGGTCCAATGACTATTATATAATCGGTGGTGTTTATTTTTTTTAATCTCGGCAAAGAGATATTCGTCTTTACGGCGTAAATATTTCTTAAGCATTTAAATTGTGTTTATAAATAGAATATCATAAATAAACATTATTATTTAAAACAAATATTTACTTTTATGAACAAATTACCGTTTATTTGTGTTCTAAATTCAAAAATATTTGAATTTTTTATTGTTCATACTAGGCTGCTTAGCGGCATCATATCTTGGCTTCTCCTTCAACCTTGCGAAAGCAAAGCGCGGAAAAAAACGCAAATTAAATCATAGTTTCCTAATAACTCATAATCACAAAATTGTATTTCTTCGAAACTGTATTGCAAAAACGTCATTTGATACACGTGGGCATTTGTTACTGCAGTTCTCGACTCCATAACAACCTCGCCTGCGGCTAGGTCGTGAAATCCGCCTCGAATGCAATAACAAAAGTTTTCCCACTTATATCAAAATGTACTTATGGATTCAGAACGTGTAACGTCAACGTTGCAATGCTTCTTCACTGGTTGATTGTCAGTTGCGAGACCAATATTCTCCGAAAACTTACTGTGACAGAGTCAAGTCATTACTTTTTGAAGTCCCTTAATTACAGTAGTTACTGTTTGTCGTCGTCAAATCTTTATCTGCCTTTATTTTCTTCAAATAAATTACTGTTTTTTTTTGTAAAATTACCAAAACCATTCCAAAGTCGCTTTGACATCAGCGAGGCCCCAAAATGGCGTAAAATGTCATTGCACATTTCTCTTTCATTTACTTTTAATGGCAAAGACAAACTAGCGTAACAGCCAAAGAACAATTTTTTACGCACGGACAGATGTCAAACGAAACATTTTACAAGTTAAAAACTACGTTATATAGTGAAATTGTTTTTCTTTTTTTATACTAGCAGTCTGCCCCTGCTTGAATGAATTACATTTCTGTATATCTAAGTTCCATTTTTTAATGTAGTATACAACAACACAAACAGTAAACATGGTAAATATCCCGTATGTAGAGTAAATGATAATAGTAGACAACCAGCTACGCCCGCGGCTCCGCTCACGTGTAATAAGTTTATGAGAACGTAATACTTAATAATAATATGCTTACTCTTGAGAACCTGTAATAGGCTGTGTGTTGCCTATATAATTTGTCATAGCTATTGGTTCTCGTATCTATAAATAAATAAATATCCTGTACAGCTTCGGTTCATTTTTTTTTTTTTTTGGATAACCTATTCTGCCCCACAGCTGAGCAAAGGCCTCCACATTTCTTTCCAACGATCTCGATGTTTTCCTTCTCTGGCTAATGAGTCAGGAACGAGTCCCAATCGACACGTCAGCGTTTTTGGGCCTGCGTCGCTGACGACGACTGTCTTTAGGTACCCACTGTGTAACGATTCATTTTCTTTATTTAAATAAATACTTTTTAGACACTTAACTGTCACGAATCAATTATATAGGGTGACTGGTAATTAGTGACTTATACTTAATCACATGATTGTACTCATTAACAAACAACTTTCCCATAGAAACATTTTTTTTAAACGGCTAACAGCTGATAGGTCACAGGCGCGCGCCTGTGAATCACCCTATATAGGTAGAAAAGACATCATTTGTTGCATAGTGTAGAAAAACAATGCGGTCTTACACCGACGGACAAGAAGATCGACTTCAATTTACAGTATCTATGATGCTGGATATATACAATAGATATAGATTTGGCAATTCTTTTTGTTTTTCGCTGATTCTAGTATCGAAAGTGAAATATTGTAGCAATTTCATTTCGTGAAAGTTTATGGTCGAATCGACGCTTAGTTTCGTTTTCAAATAATATTTATTTTGTTTGAAAACTGTTTTATTGTTTTTGTTATTGGAATTTGTTCAATTAGGTATATTAAAGGATTGTTGAACCGTGACGTCGTAATAATTTGTTTTTCTTTTGCGATTCTTATCATTTTGGTAATAAACTTTTTTCGAATCAAAACAGTGGTAGTCCTTTAAGTTTAAAAAATCCGTACCGGTAATATTTTCGGTTCGGTTTTGATATTTTGAATAGAAAACCACCCGTTTTACAAAAAACGATACTAAAATAAGATACTGATACCACCATCTTCTATGAGGTCTGCCGCGACGCCTTCTGGCTGTCCAGAAAGTGGCTATTTTGCCCCACAGCTCATTGCGCATGCGGTAAACGTGGTCCGTCCAATACAGCTTAGCCAAAGATATTGAAAAACACATAGAGCGGAAATAATTTCCATCCTGAATATTTTCGATTTTGACACACGAATGCTACCTGACAAGCGGCCGTATGACACTACACAGACCGACTTGTTACTAAGTAGTAACAAGTTTTGGATTACGATTTTCTTCGTCTTGCCCTGTCTATCGCTCGGAAATATTTGAATGTCTTTGAGATAAGTGGATTTTTGACCAACGTCAGTATTTTATGTTATGGAGCGCAGTAGAACAAGAACGTTTTAAAACAACAATAAGGTCAATCACCCATCTCCAAACTGACCAAGACTTGCATGATACACGACATAATGATAGACTAGCATGCAGATTTATTGTTAAATTATATCTGACAAATTCCATATAAATATGTCTGATTCGGTCGTTAGTATGGAAATGAAATGAATCGGAAGTGCGCCGGTGGTGACATCATGCAACCTACTTACAAGTCTGTCACCACAGCGCCCTGATGTTCAGCTCGAGGCGAGGGCGACTGTCAGTGTCTGATCGCAGCGAAGTTGAGACGTCTTGGAACTGTAGCCGATTTATTATGCCCCGTGTTATTATGTTTAGTTGTAATCTTAAGTGATTCGTTAGTTTTGCTAGAAACAGTGTATCGCACCCAGTGTGTCTTATACCACGAAACCCATCGTCTGCCCACATGATGTACGAAGCTAACGGAATAAATCCTGACATATCCGACAAATATTTAACTTTGAACAAAAACAATAATGCATGACAAATAAGAACTTATTATAAGAACGTATTGTTAATATTATAGCGGTATCGGAACATATGTTTGGGCAAAACCTACCGAGATTTGTCCAGAGGGCAGATCATAAATTGAAAGAGGTGTGCAACTGTAAACACTGTCATGTTCAATTATTAATTTAGGTATTATTATTTTTACTGGGTGTAATCTAACTTAATTTATTTTGTATGTTTTTCTATTTTGTGTTATATTGTATGTCTTATAGCATCGTATTGGACGAGTCTGTTATGATATTATAATTGGTGGTAAATAAATAAATAAATAAACTTTTCGTAATAATATACCGACCGATGTATCTCAAGATTTTACTTCATTTGATTTATGATGTATCAAACTACCAAGTTCGACATGTTGAGAACGAGATCAACTTTTTTGTTGCGAACCGTCAAAAATAGTCTGGAACATTTATTTAGTTTTGTATCAGACGTTATCGTCTGTGAAGATAGACGAGCCTTTCGTTACATGTACTATTTAGGTTAGCCTCGAGAATTTGGTCGTAAAATTTGGGTATTCCTCAAAGCGCAACTATTTTTAAGCGCAACCAACTAAGTGCAACTAAATTATTCCTCGAAGCGCAACCATTAGTTGCGCTCACAAATTAAAATTCAAAATATTATATGTTTATTCCTCAAAGCGCAACCATGATGAAAAATAGAAAGGGGAGATGGGTGCATTAATGATTTCGATAGACAGTTTTAAATCAACTGTCCTAATTGTTTATTTGTTGTTACCCTAAAAATTGAAATTATGACATAATGTTGTGAAGATCGTTTGCACTGTGGGTGTCATCAATCAAGGACATTAATTTAAAATATGAAGAAACTTAAATTTTAAATTTTTCTGAAGTTTGCCGTATTTTTCAAAAATACAAAGATACAATTTTAGTTTTCATTAAAATCGGGATCGAGCCTCCTTTGAGTATTTTTTGCTATTCCTCATAGTTTCGGATTTGGCCATCCACGCACACTTGAAAAATTCACCCGGTATAAGCCAAAACAAGATTTTAAACCAGATTACCATAAACAGACTTTATTACGGCATTCAGAACCGAAGATTAATAAACTATCATTCCTTGCCCATCTCCGATCTTAAAACTGGCAACCCAAATTTTAAATATGCAAATTGCCATGAATAAAAATTCCTGATAATTATTAACGACATCATTCTGTTTCGCGATTATGAAGAGTCATAAATAAAAAGTGTCGTTTCATTTTACGGTAATTTTTATGAGGTTGTAAAACGTAAGTACGGTTTAAGTGACTTTACTTTGTTAGTCAAAAGATAGCGGGTAATATTAGCTTGTTGAGTTCGGTTACAATGTAACTTAATTATATAATATTCCTGTTTGAATGGCTTTACATAAGAATTAATATTGAGAGAATGAGTGGAAGGTGACACTTTATCATCTACCTTGCTTTTTTTTATTACAAAATGGGCCTGCTCTTGACCTCGAATCACGCCTGATGGAAAGCGGTAGATGAGGTCTATGAAGGAACGAGAGTGCCCAGAAGTTCTTTGCCCAACTATATTGAGGTTGACTTCCAGTCAAACCGGATACGGATGCATACCAATATTTTACATAGAGTGACTGTTTATCTGACCTCTACAACCCAGTTAGTCTCTTGGTAAGACTGGTTGTCAGTCTTTCGGGTCACTGACTACCTGTAACGACTGTCAAAGATCTACAAATGACAGCCGGGACCAACGACTTAACGTGTTTTTCGAGGCACGGAGGAAACTTGGTATGTAATGGGTGGTCACCCACGGACCAACCTAGGTTAGCACGGCTCACCCCGAGCGGCTGTTATTATTTAGCCACAAGCTCCTATGTTATTACTTCATATTACGTGATATTATTAAGTATATAGTACATAGTATTCTTTCGTACTTCAGCCACACAGTGCGACGAAAATTTGGAAATATGCATTGTGGTTGGGAATACCGAAGGCAAAAGATCGCTCGGTCGTTCACCAACAAGATGGACCGACCAAATTAAAGACTCTGCACCACATTCTACGTGGTTGTAAGAGACGCGCTGGACAGAAACCGGAGGAGGCAGATCATCCGCTCCAGATGCAACTCTAATGCTGACCAGGGTCCTCAGACATGAGGGACTGACCCCAGAGGGAGACGTGATATTATTACTACAAACACACTCAATCAAAAATCATATATTATTACAAAACACCAATAGCTTGTATACATTTTGTAACCGGAAACCCATTCTTAACTTACTGTAAATTGGACGAAATAGGGCACAGTTATAAATCATGGTGTATCAGGGAGGGTTGGAGGCGTTATAGGGAAGTGAGAGGAAATCGGTAACCATGGATACCTATGTAGGAGGGTGTTCGTCTATGGGTAGCTATAAGATTTGGGGTGCAGTTCATTTTGTAAGCAATTTGTTCAGTTTGGGAGAAGTACAATAGTAACCTGTAAAAGGGTGCATTGATAGAGCCTCCATAATTAGGGTATGACTATTTACTCGAGATGCTGCGGAGGTTTGATTCCGAAAGTTCAGAACTTCCGATTCCGAAAGTTCGGAACTTCACTTCTTAACACATCTCTCTTTTGACTCCTCCGATTTTGGTTCCGGTTCCGACAAACCAAAGTTAAAACTCCGCTTCCGAATTCGGTTCCCATGATGGCATCCACGACAAGGGAGAAATTCCTAGTGTGGGGCAACCTTTAAAAAAAAAGAAAAAATACACTCAAGCGGCGCGGCGCAGGCACGTCGTTCTTTTGTTTCTTTATCCGTTCCACGCTTGCGCTGCACCTGCGCCACGCCTTCACCTTAAGTCGTTTCTGTACAATTCGCGCTCTAGGCAAGCGTGCTCCACCCTAGGCCGCCTCATCGCGAGTTCACATCAGGCAAAATGTGGCCAAACGTAAGCCTATTTAGTATACAAAATAAAGATTAACATTTTATAGAGAAGAACTTAGTTTTCCTGTTATTATTTAAACTTAGCTAACAGCTAAACCCATGATACCCGAAAACGATATAATTTTGATGTGCAGGACTCACAGCTCAGAACCCAATTGCTCAGCTTTCGAACCAAAAGACACACAAATCTGCTACTCATAAGGTAAATGCAAATAAAGCTAAAAGCTTCACCATGGCAATGTGGCGCTTGAAATCTATGTCATCGGGCACTTATCAACCTTACGGTAAGGACGGAACGAAAATAGCATTCTTAATGGTATACATACAGGGTGTAAATGGACCCTTCACGAAACCGTCAACCAAGCATTATGTACATCAAACTAAGTAACTATATGTAAAAATTATTGCTGGGAAACGACTTTTTTTTTTGGGGTGAAAAATGACGTTCTACGGGACCCACTGTAACGCACTCAAAACATTGTGCTGATGGATGGTTTGAATAGTACGGGGGTCGGGAAGGAGTTAAAAGTAAAGTTATTACATTAAAAAAATGCATGTAAAAAAAATTGTGAAAAAGTTGGAACTTTGACTCCCAATATCTCAGTAACTAGAAGGTTCCCAGTTATGGTCTAGAACAAAAAAATGATCGCAATGACGGGGAGAACAACTTTCGGCTTCGTTAAGGATCTTGTTACACTCTTTATGTAGGAGAATCGTAATTAGCTGCCATTCTTGCATCCCGGGCGAGACATAAAGCTTTAAAATTTATTGGGTGTCAAGGGAGGTATCGTTGGGGAAAATGTTCATGTTACAAAATACGAATCGGTTGAGTGGTGGAAGGGCGATGGCCTGTGCTGTGAGATCTTTGGTTCGATTTTTAGGCCTAGTCAAGTGCTGTTGTAGTAGGAAATCTTATCAATATTAGCTTAGAGTCCGAGTATGAGCTCTAAAATAATCTATATCTTTAGTCTAGCCCTTTAGTATGAAATACTTTTTACATATTAGCTTAGCAGCTATTGATAAACCTCTGCCTTCTCTTTTTTGTAATGTGTATGTATGCACTATTATATTTTAAATTTTAATTACAATAATATGTACAAGTTTACCACTCCTGTTAGGGTAGCTCTACAAGGTGCAGTTTTGCACTCTGGTCAAATTCTAGGAAGTATCTACGCTAATGATTCTCGACCCGAATCAATAATAAAAAGGGGGAGGTATTTTTATTTTTTTTCTTATTTTCGGAAATCGGTAAGTGTGGACAGGGTTGGCGCCTTGCACAGATCGTCAACAATCACGCACACAGCGACATATCGTGCGACGGGTGATTCTGTTTGTTTTGTTGAAATGTAAACACGAAAGAATTTGTTATTCTGAAATACTGTCAATTTTAAACAATTTAAAATAGCAGCTGTATTATAATTATTGAGGTACCGTAATTTAAATTGATTATTTATGTCTTTTGTGACAACCTCCTGAATTTTAGAAAGGTTGCAAAACTGCACCTTGTATTGTTGTATGTTTCATCCCTATATTCAAGTAAATAAATGATTTGATTTGATTTGATTTGATTTGATTTATAAATATATCTAAGACGAGTAGAGGTCCTCCACAAAAATCTCTACTGCTACTCTTAAGCTTTGGTCAAAGTGTTTCGGCTCATTTCGGCTTTTGTTTGGTGCACGGCGAAATTTGTTCGCGGTTATTTTGTCAACTTACTTGATTGAAATGTTCAAACTTCCGTGAAAAATAGTGTAAACTTTCATCATTAACTCAAAAGAAACGTAAAATCTCGCTTAAAAAGCACACAATGTAAATTGAGCCGGCTGAAAATTGGCGACGAGCTTGGCACAATAGCGTCCATGAGCAGGCTTGACGCAGCGCAACGGTAATAGTTTCCTCAAATACCTATTTTTCACATTCCTCGCAGGTCCTGTCCCCTCTTAAGTGTGACCAGTCTCGTACGTACTTGTCAATCAACACTTGAACCGTTTGTCCACGGTCACGTTTAACCCTATCAGTGATAATTACACAAAACCAATAAACCCCCTAATGTAATCCATGTTTGAATTAGAACAGTCTTCATTCTTTAATGAGTTTGGGATGATTTGGGCTCAGGGTTCAAGGGCGTAGCGTAATCTGTTGAACTTTATGGTGTCATGGGCTGATTTTAATGGGTTTCTGGTACGACTTAAATTATACTGCGTGTTTCTGAAAAGTGTGATATAATTAGCTGTTACATACATTTAGGTCGAGTAGGTATTGATATTTTGTAAGAATAGCTGATAACTTTTTTGTGATTACGGTGCCATGGAGAAATTTTTCAGTGTAATGGTCTTATAAGCGTATGGTCAGATAGGCAGTCGCTCCATGTAAAATACTGGGATTCAGCTGCATGCGGTTAGACTGGAAGCCGACCCTCACATAGTTGGGAAAAGGTTAGGCAGATGATGATGATGGTCTTATAAGTGTATCAAAAACAGGGTGTAAAGTTCTTCATCCCCCAAAGAAAAGGGACGATGCGCCGCCCAGAGCGGTGTTGTGTCTGGTCGACAGTTGTTGTCGGGTTTTTCTGTATCGTCTTAAGTTGCAGTTAATTTTAATATCGCCATTTAGGAATTTGATGTTAGTTCTTAATTTGTGGAATAGATGGCGATGTATTACTTTGTATACTATGTTGCTGTAGTGCTTTTTGTAGTACAACATATGTATATTTGAGCTGAGAGATAGTAAAATTGTCTGCTTGCAAATTTGGTTTTATATCAGACCTCTATTTTACTAACATGTTGCCGGAGAGCATGCTTAATTTTTTTTTCAATTTCAATGGTTTTAATTTTTATAAACGGAACCTTAATCCTTTTTCTAAAATAAAAGCCTAAGTTACTCCTTATGACATCAGCTGTCTGCCAGTAAAATTGGTACAGCCGTTTCGAAGCTTAACCGGTACAAACAGACAGACAGAAAGACAGACAAAAATTAATAAAGAAAGCCTTCTGTTATATTTCATACAGTAAAAAGCTGTTATATTGAAATCAAAAACAGAAACATCAATTTTATTTATTTGTACTTAATAAAAAAAAAACAATCGAATCAGATGCGTGATTCTCGATGATAGTACACGGAAAAACATTTCATAATATAAAACAATGTAAATTCACGAATCAGCACACCCTGTATACAAATTAAAGCTTCGTAAAATCCCCTATTAACACACATACTTTTAACAATCCTGAAAATCTGTTACCAAACTCCAATGTTAATAACAACCCTGAAACAATGTAGTCACAGAAACTCTTCAGCATTTCTCTTCATGCTGAAATATTTTTCGGCGTTAAAAAGCGTCGGATGGCAGCTAAAAGTTTTAATTGCCGCTCAAATTAATGCCCAGCGGTGGAGTTAGTTGGGGACATACGGGTGAACACTTTGAGTGGGCCTGCTGCGGTTTAAGAGGAGAGTAGGTAAAGTGTATCATCTGCTTAGGCTTTTCCCAACTATATTGGGGTCGGCTTCCAGTCTAACCGGATGCAGGTGAATACCAGTATTTTATATGGAGCAACTGCCTATCTGACCTCCACAACCCAGTTAGTACTGGGTAATACGATACCCCTTGGTAAGACTGGTTGTCAGACTTTTTGGGCCACTGACTACCTAACGACTGTAATTTTTTTTTTTTGTTTTGTCCCGGCTGTCATTTGCAGATCTTTGACAGTCGTTAAAAGTAGTCAGTGGTCCGAAAGTCTGACAACCAGTCTTACCAAGGTGTATCGTGTTACCCATACTAACTGGTCAGATAGTTAGTCACTCCATATAAAATACTGGTATTCAGCTACATCCGGTTAGACTGGAAGCTGACCCAAACATAGTTGGGAAAAGGCTATGCAGATAGACTTTGAAGTTTATTTATTTATTTATTTATTTATTGAAATCTCCCTTACAACTATCATTACAGGTGTATTCCTAATGCGATAGTGCGGTCTTTAAATTTAAACTTATTTACAATTAAACTATACAAAACATAAAAACAAAAAAAAAAAAAAAACTAGTAGTAAGTAATTAAAATAACATCTAACAATCCTAAGTTCTATACTAAGTTCCCTAAATACACTAAACACAATATTTAAATTACAAATCAACAACATTTAGCCTACTCTAATCTACACTATAACATAAAATAAACAACAGTACTTTTGCGAATTCACTCAAATAGCATGTCAATACATCGATCTTGACGTGAAGATCGTTAATTATCCGAATTGCGCGGGTCAATGGTGTTTTAGCGAGAAGGTTGGTCCTGGCCACCGGCACGGCCAGCAGCAAGTTACACGTTTCCGCACAAATTATTCTCTCGTATGTTTTGAGAACAGTTTTTTATCTCTTAAGCTGCATGATAGGCGTCTCGTCAACTACCATTATTTAGACTTAAACGGTTTCCACCAAGCAAGTAGTAATTTACAGGAAAATATGAACATTTTATCTCTCTACTTTTTTTTCGCAGAAATACAGGGTGTAAACGGATCCTTCACTAAGCCGTCAACCAAGCCTTCTGTACATCAAACTAAGTAACTTTACGCAAAAATTTGTGCTGGGAAACAATTTTTTTTTGGGGTCAAACAATCACGTTTTACGGTAGAACTCAATCTAACGCACTCAGAACATTGTACGGATGGATGGATTGAATAGCACGGGAGTCGTCGAGGTGTTTAAAGTAAAAATATTACTTCAAAAACATGTATTTAAAAAAAAATACTCGTGAAAAAGTTGGAACTTTGACCCCCAATATCTCCGTAACTAGAAGGTTCCCGGGTATGGTCTAGAACAAAAAAAATATCACATTGATGGGGAGAACAAGTACCTTTCGGCTTCGTTAAGGGTCTTTTTACACCCTTTATCTAAGTGACACTTCATGGTGATATTAATTCATTTAGTCGTATTTTGTAGAAAGCGTGTGTATAAGAATAAGAATTAGAAACTTTTATTTGTAAACACAGGTAGTTACACGGTGTGTGAGATGTTACAATATACTTAGTTAGATTCTCTATGTTTTGCCGTGAAGCGTAAAAATATGAAAAATAAATGTAATAATTTAAAACAATTTAAATTAAATAAACAAATTTTTTCAATAATTTATCAGTAAGAGTTTCATGCAATCATTATCTTATGAAGTTATAATATAAGAACTGGAATTTTAGATTTTGAATTTAAATTTTAGATTACTATAAAATATTCATTACAATTTTAAGTAACATTAAATGCAAAAATAAAATGACAATTAATTAAAACAATATTAAAACAATTAATTATCCGAAATTAATATAATTCAAGAGTAGATGTCATGTAAAAAAAGACAGTTAGACAAAGGTCAATTTAAAATATCATTAAAAAATAGACGTCAAATATTAGATTATCACAATAGAGGTCAGAAAAAAAAATGACAAAGATTCAATCATATTTCGTCATAAAAATAAACGTTAAATATTATCAAAATACACAATTGGATGTCAAAACAATAAATTCTAGTAACAAAAACAAAAAACTAACAGACATGTCAATCATTAAAAATTATAGTACAATTTTTTCTTTCAGAAACTCATTTGCATGCATGTGTCATGCTTGCCGCGGGCCACGCGTCCTGCTGGCAGGCGCTGGTGAGGAGCCGCTCGGGGGCTGCAAGCAGCGCCCCATACATAAAGCGGTTAATTCGAAAATGGAACTACAGCCCCCACATAGACGTTGCTTCGTTGGTCTAGTGGTGGCTAGCGCGACTGCTGAGTATGAGGTCCTGGGTTTGATTCCCAGGTTGGGCAAAGTGTTATTACGTTTTTCAATCACGAATTTCTCAGTAGCAGCCACGGAGTCTGGATTTGTGTTCTGTTGATGGGAATAGACCCACTCCCTATTACATGAGACTTAGACATAACTGGCGAAATGGGGGTATTACTATTAGCTACACATCTGCCTTACCCTTCGGGGATTACAGGCGTGATATTATATTTATTAAAAAAACATTTCATTTCATAAATTGAAATAAAAATTGAAATTGAATTTAATTTTGACCTTTCCATCGTCATTATCGCTGGCAGAATGTCATTTTGTCTATGACCTTGTCTCTGGTGGTTCGCTTCGTAAACGGCTTGACCTCGCACAAAATGGCCGCTCTTATATTTTCATTTAACAGATTTCGCACCATCAACTGTTCTGTTGACATTTTATTTATGGGGATGCTTGGTTAAGCCGACTTTTTATTATATATTACCGCCATAATTTTGGACAGCGGAGGGCATAGAGTTATGCTGGATGTGAGGGACTTTGATGCGAAAACTGTTGTCACATTTCTTCACATGATTTTGAACCTAGAAATTTATTTTCGGTTATTAGAAACAACTTTCCCAAAGAATCAGTTTTTTTAATACTCAATACTTTTATCACAATAAAACTTACGGAGCGGGCTTGCGAGCCGCGCGGGTGCTCTGCCTACCCACTGTTGCACTGTACGAATGTTATGAGACAGAACAGCGTCACGCGTCTAACAGCTGATAGATCAAATCTAAAAATCCAACCACGTACATGTCGGACCGTCCGTTCCGTACCATCGTAGTAGCGGAGCCCCTTTACTTTTTAATTTATTTTTACTATTTGTTGTTATAGCGGCATCAGAAATACACATTCTGTAAAAATTGCAACTGTCTACCTATTACGGACCATGAGATACAGCCCGCTGACAGACAGGCGGACGGACGGACGAACAGCGGAGGCTTAGTAATAGGGTCCCGTTGGTTACTCTTCGGGTACGGAACCGTAAAAACTGCAGCAATTTCGTGCAAAAAGAGATGCAATACCTTCAATTTATTCGGAAAGCACCTTGGAAATCTCTGCTGTCATTCTTTAAAAATAGTTATGGATAGTAAAAATCTTAAAAGTCTGACAGCGAGAGAGGTATAGTAAAAAAATAAATAGGCAGTAGCTGACATTTTCTGTTCGGTCACATAGTAAAAGTTTTATGAGTACTACAAACCCTTAAAGTATTGCCAACGTTTAAAAAATCACCCTGTATGTTAGACCGGAGGCCAAGCCTTCACATAGTTGGAAAAAGGTGGAATAATTAATTTTAGCAATCTCAACCCACATTATCCTCACCACCTATCTACCATTCCAACTTTAAACAGTTTAATCCTGGCCACAAAAAAAAAGAACAAAAAACAAATAACGATAGCGAACAAAAAATAGAAACAAAAGTTAACCCGTAAAACTTAGATGCGGGTACAAAAAACCTCTAACGCTCTGTACACAGTTAATTTAAGCAAAAAGTTAATTCAAAAAGTTAATAACATAATGTCCGTTGTTTTGAACGCGAACGGATACGGGTAATGAAGCGTGCACGTGAGCTGTTAAGGGTTAGACTTTTCATGGGTTGAAAAGGCCAAAAAGTATTTAAATTATGGAACTTACACTGTCACTTACGGGATATCTTCCGTGACTATTCATTATTTTGAGCTCCCAATATTAGCCGCAGTGTCGAGTTCCCGTAGTGCGCGTAGCAAAAGACAAAGAAAGAGGGTAGACAGATTTGTCTGCTCTTAACACTTTGTTTTCCAATCTCCAGCATTCTCCAGAAATGGAGACGCTGTTGCAAGCGCCATGACCCTGAAGGAAAACATCGTGGGGAAACCAACATGCCTGAGAGATTTTTCTTAACGGCATGTAAAGCCAAGTCAGAGGCCCGTGGGCGGCACAAAAACTCTGACGCCAGCACGCGCAGCACGGGTTTTGTCGACGGGGGAATCGACAAAATGACAGATTTCTTTTGTTGATCTGTCATTTTGTCGATTCTTCCGTCGACAAAACCCGTTTCTACGGTGGTCATGCTACGTGTGCAGGTGAGGCCCTAACGACACGAAAAAGAAAGCAATTAGACTTAAAAAATAGGTATATTATTATGTTCTGTATTTTATAAATAGTAAAATAAATGAGGTCAATAGTTAGTTTCTAAGAAATAAACTAACTTTTTTTGAAAAAAAGCTCAAGAAAAGTCTTTCAGCAGATTTTAATTTCAACTCAAAAGAGTTACATTCAAACACGCCTTCTTCACAGTTTAGTTCATTCAAGTTCACAAAAAAATCGACTCAAACAGTTCATTTTGAACGGTAACGGCTCTTTCTTTGGTATTACGTTCGTTCTATTTAAAAATCCTTGAGAATGCAAGTCGAGGGTTGAAAAGGATTTAATTCTACTCGTTTCCTACTGAGGTTAGTTCGTTCCGTTCGTTATTTTCTTAAGAGTTTTTTCTAAGCGTTTCTCACGCTATTTTCCAAGTCGTTTAAGCATTTAACTTGGATTTTCTGCTTAGAATGTTAACATATGTTACTGGCTTTACGTAATTAAGAAGATAATGAGAAAGTTACCAAGTACTTGTGGATTTAATTACTTCACAAATAAAAGTAAGTCCTCCGCCGCGTCTATCTGTTTGTTCGCAATAAACTCAAAATCAACTAATACTGAACGGATTTTCATGCAGTTTTTACCAATAGATAGAGTGATTTATGAGGAAGGTTTAGGTATATAATTAATCAAGATATTGTGTAAATTGGTTGAAATATGATGATAATTGTTGGAAGTATCGGAAAAAATCAATCCGCCTTGCTCTAGTCTACCCGTGCGAAGCCGGGGCGGATCGCTAGTCGTGCCCCTAATAGGTGGGATTTAAACATAACTGGCGAAATATTTATTTACAGATAGGAGAACCAACAGCTATGACAAATGGATAACAATTGTATAGGCAACACAGAGCCAATTACAGGTACTCACGAGTAAACACAGAAAAGGTAGTAGAAATCTTAGGATCACTAGATAACAAGCACGATAAAAATAAAATAAAAGGAATTAAAATAAGATAAGATAAGATAAGATTTATTTATTTGCTCCAAACATGTGTACACATACAATAATAAAAAGTGCATGCAGGATAATATAAGAAAGTTGGTTCAGACATGTTTGCCACAGACTATGGCGTGCAAATGTTTAGAATACTACAATTGTGATTAATAATATTGTGATTGCAAATAGATCATTTCAATCCAAGAGAAGGCAATTTAACAAAAAATACCAAATGGCAAAATTAAACATTACAAAATCAAAATAAAATAAAATCATAATTTAATGTATGTCCGTATAATTAGCAATGTCAAGAGTTAAAAAATAAAAATCCAATTAAAAATAATAAGCAAAAAATAATAAATGTCAATGTGTAGAGTCATGTGAAAAGTAATTAATAAAATCGTCATTGAATCTATGTCACAGTAAATGATTCTGACAGAAATTCATTAATATTGTAGTATGCTTTGTCAATTAGAAACGATTTTAGTTGTACAATAAGCACTATAAACACTCTGACACCAGGTTAAGTATTAATGACACGGGGAAAAATAAAAAAAAAACACTACGCGCTTTTAAAAAAGTTAGCATTCATTCATATGAGTGTTATGAGTCACAGCTCTGACTAACTTTTTTGTTAAAAGAAGCATGATGTTATGCAATGTAACATGTTATCTTCATGCATTTTGACGCATATCCTATAGCTAGCCTATTCCCAATTTGATTGGGTTAGGCTCCAGTTTAACCGGATGCAGCTGAATACCAGTATTTTACATGGAGCGACTGCCTATCTGATCTCCACAACCCAGTTTGTACTGGGTAATATGATAACCCTTGGAAAGACTGGTTGTCAGACTTGCGGGCCACTGACCACCTGTAAGGCGCGAATTACACAGAAACGGCGTAAGGCGTAAGGTGCGGCGCAGGCGTGGAATTTATAAGGAAACAAAAGAACGGCGTGCCTGCGCCGCGCCGCTTTAGTGTAATTTACGACGTGTCACCTACGTAAATCTTGTATGAAAATTTTTTGAAGCGGCATCAAGCCGGCGCCGCGTATTCACCTTACGCCGTTTCTGTGTAATTCGCGCCTAACGAATATTAAAGATATACAAATGACAGTTGGCACCAACGACTTAATGTGCTTTTGCGTATACTGGATTAATATTATACTAAAGAACCTGGATTAAATTCAAAAGAAGAAATAAAACACATTAAAGCTACGTTAAGAACCAAATAGTGTGGATCCACTACTTTCACTGAGCATGTTATGTTGTCTTGGCGAGTTGGTAATTTCACCAACCAGATCTGTTTTTTTTTTCAATAGTCACTGGCAATATACATGAAAAAAAAAATCTGTTGTGGTGGTCAGACAGGCAGTGGCTCTATGTAAAATAGAAATACTGGTATTCAGCTGCATCCGATTAGACTGGAAGCCGACCCCAATAAAGTTGGGATAAGGCTAGGTAGATGAGTATTTATCACATTTTATTATAAGTGAACAAACTAAATATAAACATTTTTTCTTATTCTTATTCTTATTCTTTATTGCACACAAAAACAACAAAAATATATATACAAATTGCAATAACATAGCTTATGTACAAAGGCGAGCTTAACCCAGAATTGGGTTTTCTTACAGCAAACCAAATTTCGATAGCGAAATTTGCATAAGAGGATATACCTATGTGCATTAACATAACAAATATCTCGTTACTTAAATTAATGAATTTTATAAACTAAACTACATACATACAGTATAATACACGTAATACATACAATATAATTATAAACAATACAATGCTTATAGAATCCTATTTGCTTACATATTGATCATTTCGTCAGGAAATGTTCCCTTATTCCTTTCCTGAACACTTCTAACGAAGGGCTATCCCGCAAGGAGTGTGGAAGTGAATTCCAAAGGCGCACAGCACGAACAGTAAATGATCCATCATACCGACTTGAGGAGTGAGCAGGGAAACGAAGGAGAAGAGATGATGATGAGCGACAAGGTTTACCTCTAGGAACAAGGTACTCAAAGCGTTCCCGAAGATATGAAGGAGCCTTAGAATTGTGAAGAATGGAAAAGAGAAAAGAAAGAGTGTGACAATCACGACGCTGCCGAATAGGTAACCACTTCAGCTGCTTCCGAAATTCCGACACATGGTCGTACTTACGAAGCCCGAAAATGAAGCGGATACACAAATTCTGCAGACGTTCGAGTTTATTAAAAAGTTCCTCAGTCGCATCAAGAAAACAGACATCAGCATAGTCTAGAAGGGGAAGAAGAAGAGATTGAGCAAGAGTAATTTTAGTTTGAAAAGGCAAGAATTTCTGAAGTCGCTTAAGAGACCGATACGAACAAAACACCCTCCTGCTTACTTCAGCAATGTGAACATGCCAAGATAGGTTACAGTCCAAGAAGTTTTTTTTTTGTGAAATTAGAACAATTTTCGAAATTCAGTCTTTTTATTTATTTTTTGTTCATAATTCGTGCTGGTTCCAAATTCAAAATGTTTTTATTCATTCAGTGAGTAAAAGAGTTTTATTCACTGTTATCGATGAATAAAATGCCCTTTTTCGAGTGGCAATGGTAAAAAATCTTTTAATAAGGTTTTGAATTTCAACAAAACAGCAAAATTAAAACCGTTACACAATAAATAACAGGTACACACCTAATTAACCTGATAATATTTTCGTATTCAATACAGAAATCTATTCACTGAAAATTTCAGCACGTAAAACTAATTTATTTGGACAATTTATGAGTGTCTGATAAAAAGTAAAGTAATTAGCCATTTAGCCATTACATAGAGAAGATAGGTACAGAAGTTCGACTCCTTGCAACGAGCAAAAACACACGCACACATAGATGCGCATCACGTACAGCGAGTGTAAGCTCACTCTCGAGCGGCATTTGTTTAAGATTGCCGTACGAGTACACGTACGTACAACTATACTGGGGCCGGCTTCTAGTCTAACCGGATGCAGCTGGGTACCAGTATTTTACATGACGTGACTGCCTATCTGACCTCCACAACCCAGTAACTGGGTAATACGATACCTCTGGTAAGACTGGTTGTCAGGCTTTCAGGAATCTGACTACTCGTAACGACTGTCAAAGATTTGTAAATGACAGGGACCAACATGCTTTCCGAGGCACGAAGGGAACTCACTATGTAAAAGATGGTCACCCATCCACGGACCGACCTTGGCAAGCACTACTTATCCTTGAAGATCGTCCCATGATTTTTTAGACACGAGTATATTGTGTGCGTGCGCATGTGTTCGCTCGTTTTATGGAGAAGGCCTTCTATACTTACCTCTTTGGTGCCTTTAGAGTATCCCCATCGGAGTTATCTGCCTGTGATACTGCGTTGATTTATATTAATACGGTGGATCGGTCTTTTGGACCTGGCAGCGCGAAATTGGGTTAGGTTTTAGGATTTATTTATGTCATCAATATATCCTGTTAATGTCGGCGTACTCACTTTTTCTTACTCAGCAAATGGATTGAATATTTTGCTTGGAGTCAACTGTTACTAATTTAGTATCATGTCTTCGAGGTCGATCTTCAGGTTAAGACGCACTTGCCTAAGTTTGTCCGTGGCTGGATGACTTCCCATAACATACAGAGTTTCCTCCGTGCCTCGGAAAGCACGTTAAGCCGTTGCTCCCGGCTGTCATTTGAAGATCTTTGACAGTCGTCTAATGCCCCTCTCAGGACCTCACGCGATGCGATTTGCGTCAAGAGACACGCGTCATTCGCTTGTTTCCTTCGCGTGATAGCAGACGCAGGCGATGACTAAGCAATTTCTTTCATTCTGTTTCTGCTGTCGCTTGAACTTGTAGCTAGTGGCCAGGCTAATCCTAACTATTCTTACAAATGCGAAAGTAAGTTTGTTTTTTGTTACCTTCTCACGCCTAAACCACTGAACCAATCATCCTGAAATTTTGCATATACGTGGTCTGGTGTGCAAAAACGTTCCTGTTCCCGAGGAAAACAACATTAACGTTCTTATGACAATAGATGGCGTCACGAGTCTTTCGAGTCGTGATTGAACAAGCAGAGTACAACCCAAATTGATTATCAAATTCTAAAAAAAGAAACCTCGGCTAAAAGCTAGTCACAAATAAGCCAACCATGATCCGTATTAAACGCTATCATTATAACAATGCCAAACATATCACAATGTAAGTACTTAACATTCTACCCTGAAAATATCAAAACTTTTGAAAGCGCTTACCCTTAACCATAATGTGAACAAAACTCTAATTTTGCAGCCGACGCCCGCAAATATGATGGATTGGTTGTTACGTAACTCATTAGGCATATGTGTTGGTTTAAAGGATTATTGATCACTGCCTTTTAATCCCTGAAAAATACTGAAGGATTCTTGAAAAGATTACTTTTCCTATAATATTAAATTTTGTCACATGCAAAGTCGGTGTTTGGGAAGTTTTGTCGGATCTGCTAGTCGTCTTCTTTGTCGTGTCGATGATTTCCCCTTTAAAAAAAATAATTTGTTTTATCCAAAACTCTGCCACCTCGACGGCGTTGGTGGTGGCCTCGGACAGGTCCTCAAAGTGCACGTGGAACCACACATAGTGCAGGATAGGAGGTGAGCCATGGTTTGCTTTGAGGCACCGCAGTCACACATGGCTTCATCGGAATACCCCCACCGGACCAGGTTGTATGTGCAGCGCCCCACCTGGCTTCGCATTCTCGTCGTGTATTCCACAGAGCCTAAAGACTAGGATTTTCAATCAGCGTGTCCTGCCTGTTATGACTTACGGAGCCGAAACGTGAACACTCAAGGTACGGTTGGTCCATAATTTCAAGGTTGCTCAGCGAGCTACAGAACGGACTATGCTTTGAGTCTCTCTGAAGGATCGCATTCGAAACGAGGTGATCCGATAGACAACCAGAGTTGTCGGCATAGCTCACAGAATAAGTAAGCTGAAGTGGCAATGAGCCGGCCATATTAGCCGTAGGACTGTTGACCGTTAGGGTAGACGTGCTCTTGTATGGAGACCACAAATCGGCAAGCGGAAGGTGGAATGCCCTCAGGCTCGGTGGAGCGACAATCTTCGCAGGTTTGACTTTGCAACTGAATGAGAGTTGCTGAGAATCGAGTTAAGTGGCGTGCGATTGAAGAGGCCTATGTCCAGCAGTGGACTTTTGTAGGCTGATTGAGATGATAAGTAATCATCTGCCCAGCCTTTTCCCAACCACACAGCCTAACCGGATGCAGCTGAATACCGGTATTTTACAAGGAGCGACTGCCTATCTGACCTCCACAACCCAGTTAGTACTGGGAAATCCCCTTGGTAAGACTGGTTGTCAGACTTTTTGGGCCACTGACTACCTAACGACTGTCAAAGATCTACAAATTACACCCGGGACCAACGGCTTAACATGCTTTCCGAGGCACGGAGGAAACTCGGTCTGTAATGGGCGGTCACCTATCCACAGACCAACCTTGGCAAGCACAGCCTTACCTAAAGATCGACCCGAGCGGCTGATATTATTTAGCCACGAGCTCCTCCTAGATATTGATGATATGTATAGATATATAAAGATTATTACACGAAGTACATAAACATTACAAAATGAAAACTGCTTCAAACCCAATGCGGACCCGTAACGAATTTAACCAAAAATCTCTACATATGCAAATAACAACAAAAGCTACATTTTCCCTTTCAACCCTTAGTTATTAACAGTATCTTGAAAGATTAATCCCCATTCTGTGGGAACAAAGTCGGCGTAATGTAAACGATACGGGCGTGACAGGTGGGGTACCGGTGTTTAGAGATGGGACACTTTCGATCATTTTATCGATATGATTGAAATAAATTTATAAAATCAAAATCAAAATGTTTTTTTCACATAGGCCCAGATGGGTACTTATAAAAGTTTACAAAAAGGTGCACGGTTCGGGTCGGTCTTTTCCTATAGAGAAGAACCGGCAAGAAACTCCATGGTTACTCTTTTATACTGTCACTTACGGGATATCTTCCATTATTGTTCATTATTTTGATCTCCCGATATTTCGACGCTGTTGCAAGCGCCATGATCGCGGGTTCACTGGAGAATGCGGTTGGATGGAATATAAATTGTTAAGACCAGACAAATCTGTCTACCCTCTTTCTTTGTCTTTTGCTACGCACACTACTGGAACTCGACACTAAGTCACGGCAAAACACACTCACAGTATCACCAGGTTTTGTGGAGTCCTTATTATGATGCCGGTTTCTTTGTAAACCGTAAAAGCTTAAAACAGTGTATGATTATAATAGTCATGAATCATTGCGGTGATAGCCTCGTGGTGTGACCATCGGACTGCCAAGTCATAGGTCTCGAGTTCGAACCCAAGGCACGCACCTCTGATTTTTCGGATTCATGTGAGTATTGTATAATTATCACTTGCTTCGGTGAAGGAAAACATCGTGAGGAAACCAGCATGACGGAGAGATATTTCTTGACGGCATGTAAAGCCAAGTCAGACTCCCATGGGTGGCAAGATATTCTGACATCAGGTTAGGCACTATCCATATGATAAAGAAAGAGAAAGAGTCAGGAATTTTTCAGTAGCAGCCACGGAGTCTGAATTTGTGCCCGGTTGATGGCAATAGACTCGCCCCCTATTACATAGGACTTAAAACGTAACTAGCGAACTGTGGGTGTACTATGAGGTACATCTCTGTCGAACCCTTCGGGGATTACAGGCGTGATGTTATGTTGCGTTTTGTAGAAAGCGACTCATACTAAGATGCTCTGTTGTGGTTGATAGGTGATATTACTGCCACGTTGGTCGAGTAGTCGCAAGCGCAAAGTGTTATCGGGGTTTTTCCATCAGGTATTTCTCAGTAGCAGCTACGGAGTCTGGATTTATGCCCAGTTGATGGCAATAGACTCGCCCCTTTTTACATGGGACTTAAAACGTAACTAGCGAAATGTGGGTGTACTATTAGGTACATCTCTGCATAACCCTTCGGGAATTACAGGCGTGATGTTATGTTATGTTATATACATTTGTTTTCTGCGCAGTCGCTGTCCCAGTAAGCGTTGCTTGGGCATATAGTTCAAGGTGAAACGGTAATTCAAATAAGCATACCATACATCTCAAACACGTGTAACCTACATATAAGGTGTTTACCAACCATTCTGTACGTCAAACTAAGTAACTCTATGCTAAAATAGTAGCTGGGAAACGACTTTGTTGCGGTGAAAAATCAAGTTTTACGGTAGGACTCAATGTAACGCATTAAATATGACGGGGGTCGTGGAGGTATTTAAAGTAAACTTGTAACATAAAAACTTGTGAAAAATTTGAAACTTTAACCCCCAATAACTCTGTAACTAGAAGGTTTCCAGGTATGGTCTAGAACAAAAAAAATATCGCATTGACGGGAAAAAACACTGTTCACCGATTACGCGAAGACGCTTAAACCAATTTTGAAAATTATTTTTTTGTTTGAAAGAGTATATTCCGAAGTTGGTCCCATAGAAATATTGTCATGATCTGATCATGGACTTCGGAAATAATATAAACTCTTCAATAATAGGCAGCAAATCTGTCGTGATTGTTGCGATCGCTTGGATGTTTATTGTTTACACAACAACATAACATCATGCCGGTATGCTCTGAGAAGTGTATAGTACACCCACATTTTGACAATTAGGTATGTTAAGTTCCATTTTATTGGGGATAAGTCTATAACCATGAAATGTATTGTTTACAATGTAAAATAAATGCTTAACAAATTTTTGTATACGATATTACAACTAAAAATGGAAAAATATAAATAAAAATTTGTAAAAATAAAACCGACTTCAAAATACAAAAAAGCGAAAAACTACATAAAAGTCACCGACTTCTCCGTAATTTTTTTTTTCACTTTTTTGTTACACCCATTATTCTATCGACAGAATATCTTCCCCACCCAGTTCTCCGGTACTCAAGTATACGGGCACATCTGTAACACGTCAAGAACAAAGTATGCTGATAAGATTTTTTCCGCCATTTCACACGGTGGGGCGGCCGTTTTCAGGAGTTTCTACCTTTTTGGTTAGGGAGGTATTTTTTTTTGTTTTATTTAGTGAATAAGCTGAACTGTTCCTTTGTTCCCACTAGTACCACCGAACTGTACCACCGGTGGTACTAGTGGGAAATCTCGTTCTCAATAGTACCACCACCTACTTAGTGGTACTAATGGGACTTGTTGTTCCCAATAGTACTACCTATGAAAATTGTGTGGGTAACCAAATTTTTTTACGCTGTAAAGTTATGGGACGAAAACCTACCAAATTATTTAGACGTAGAGTAGTCTATTTTTCTCAAGTGCAGGAAGATAAAAAACAGAAATTCTGAATTGAATAAACTCTTTCCAAAAATGCTACAGAGGTAGAAGTACCTCAACAATTCTTAATTTTTTTTTGCTCAATATTGTGAAGATTCCATGAGAATCATACTATTTTGCAATGTAACAGGTAAAGATTAGCTCAAAAGTTCGACAATGTTTTTCATGGATGCACTTATAAGTCATGCCCGGAACCGTTTCATCAAATTTACGCGATTCATGGCGACCTTGGTAGCAATTTGGAATATAAAAATATTGTCCCATTAGTCTTTGCGTTTATGACTCATCAAAATGAAAAAGCGTACTATTCTACTCTTTTCGAACTACTCAAAATTCCGGAATGGCAGCCAGATGTGGTCATGACTGATTTTGAACAGGCAGCCATAAGTGCATTGACTAAAATTGGTACAAAAGTTACAGGATGTCATTATCACTTTTTAAATGCTCTGCGACGTAAGGCATTTACGTCGCAGAGCACTGCGGCAGACACAAGGCATCTTTGTGCATGAAGAAAACAAAGGATAATCAACGAATCATTCATTTGGCTAGTAACCTTGCTTTGCTCCCAACAGCCAACATTTCGGAAGGATGGGATTATGTTGTAAGAGAAATGAAACAAGACGTACCTGCATTGAGAAATTTAAAAAATACTTCGAGACAGTTTGGATGAAAAATCCTTTAAAAGATATATTAAGCGTTTTTGGCTGTCAACATAGAACAAATAATTCAGCAGAAGGTTGGCATCATAACTTAAATTCTTACATAAGCAGAAATAAACCAAATTTCTTGCAAATCTTACATGTTTTGTCTCATGAATCTCATATAACAACCTTCCGAAGCAACAAATTGAAGAAGTTCAATAAGAGCTCACAACCAAAGCGAGCAAAACAACACATTGATTCTTTTTTTTCTTTTTTTTTTTTTTTTTATTTAATTAAATTATAGTACAGAGGTGTTGCTTAATTCTAAACTCGCCAAACTTTTACGTTTGATGGCGAGAAGCGCTCTTTTACATTACAATGAACCACCTTACTTACATAGCTATACTTATACATATATTATACTGTTATGGTTTATAATATTATAAAATGTACTTAATATTGTTTGCTATCCTGCATGAAGTTTTTTAATTTTGTCTTAAGTGATCCTTTACTTACTTTTACTTTTTCTCTTAATAAATCTATGTCGTTAAACACTTTAGGTACCAAATACTTAGATGTTCTCTTTCCATAATAATTTGTTATCTGTGGTTGAACCAGTCTGTTCTCTCTAACCCTACGAGTGTTGTACTTGTTTTTCACATTAACTTTATATTCATCATTATAATAATATTCCAGACCTACCAAATAATCTACTTTTTTATCTATGGGTATAATTTTACAGATGGGAAATAACTTATCATACTCCTTGTTGCACTTATCTCTAACATTCTTACTAACCAGAAACTTTATCAGTCTTATTTGTATGTCTTTTATATCTCTTAAATATGTAATAAAGGTTCGCCCGTACACAAGGAGTCCATAGCTTATCAGCGAATCGGCAAGTGCGAAATACACAATTCTTAACGTCTGTTTGTTTAGTACATTTTTTAAGTGGTAAAACTTACTTAGCACCGATCTTAGCCTATTGCAAACGTCATTTACGTGCAATCTCCAATTAAAGTTCTTATCAATTGTTAGACCTAAATATTTAAATTTATCCACAAAATCCAATTTTGCACAGTTACAATTACATTTATTTCTATGCAAACATTCGTATGTGTGTCCTACTACTGTGAGATATTCATTACTTACAGATTTAGCATTTCGATTATATGGCGAATGGATATGCATACATTTAGTTTTTGATAAATTTAAAATTATTCCATTGTCGTGTGCCCATTTGCTAATATTTTCAAAGTCACCTTGAATACACTCTTGGACCTCATCTATATCTTTGGAGGCATAAACAAGACACATATCGTCAGCGTACATGAACACATCACATTTATTAACGACATTTGACACACTGTTAACATGCATTATATATCCTACAGGGCCGTACACCGATCCAGTAGGCACACCCAAGTCTACACCTGCCTCTTTCCCAGCCACACGGGAGATAATTGTGCTTATTTTTCTGTTAGTGAGGTAGTTTTTAAACCAATTATTTGTGGGACCGCGTATTCCGCATTCGTCCATTGCCTGTAATAACATATCATGGTCTAAAGTGTCAAACGCTTTTTTGTAGTCGATGAATAGTGTTATAACTTGTTTGCCAGAGTCTAAGCAGTCATTAATATAATCTGAAAACCCCAACAAGGCAGAGACAGTGTTGCGCCCTCTTCGGAAACCGTGCTGAGTGTCACACAGTATGTTGTGTTGTTCTAAGAACTCGCTAATCTGTCCTACAATAATTTTTTCGGTTATTTTATCTATAACCGATAATATTGCGATAGGCCTATAATTACCATATTCTAAATGACTTCCTGATTTGTATATAGGACGTATAATTGCATTTTTTAACTGATCTGGATAAATACCATTAGATAAAGACATATTCACTAATGCAGCTAGAACAGGGCTTATTTGCTTACATAAATATATAACGTCTTGCACCCGTATGCCATCTGAACCAGGTGCTTTTTCACAGGACAATGTTCTTACGACCTTTTCTACCTCTGACGAGGTCACCTTGTTGTATCTAAAGCTTACCTCGCTCGGTTTTACATATTTATTTCTATCTAAAAACTTCAAGTTACATACATGTTTAATTCCCTTTATTTCCTCGGTAAACGTTTTAGAAAAATTTGTACAAATCTGTTCTATACGATCTGTTTTTCCTAGATGCCTTAAAATAACATCGTCCAAGCTAGTTTTGTTTCGACCCAACCATATGTTTATATTTGTCCAAATTTTTCTAAAGTCCCCATTACATTTTACAATTTGTTCCTGTCTATATTTATTTCTTGCCATATTTGTTAATTTATTTACTTTATTTCTATATTTTGTATAATCTAATCGCTTGTTCATATTCTTTGGATCCGCTTTCCAAACTCTAAATAAATAATCCCTTCGCAACAACATTGTATATAAATTCCTATCTATCCATGGCTGCCTAATTACTTTCTTACTATCTGTGCTTATCTTAATTGTACTTTCCTTGTAAATGCGATTAAATACGCCACACAACGTCTGATACAATAATACCGGACACGTTATTGTTATTAACTGGGCCCATTCATATTCATCAAGCTTTTACTTTACAATTTTATCACTTAACACTTCGCGTATACTATTGTTCTTGGTATTGCTACTCACACATTGATTTTCGTTTCCACTCACACTTAAGTTCAACATTAATCCGATTCCATGATGATCGGCGATTCGTGATTCAAGCACATAAGCGCACGCGTCATGCTCGCTCCGTCCCGCTCGCACCCAGATATGATCCAGGCACGATACCTCAAGCCGGCCGTCCGCTATCGCCTCGCGCGTAACCTCTTCGCTCGGTATTACACTCATCAAGCCGCATTCACACAGGGCGTTTTTATACCTTGTTACAGTAGAATTAACCATGTCGCTTAGTATGTTTATATTGGTATCGCCAATCACTATAACATTGTCAGATGCTGGTACGGTTTTCACTAGCGTCTGTAGTTGCTGAATAAATATCCATTTATTTTTGGCAGGTGGTCTATATATCGCGATTACATGTGTATTATTTTGCCCGTGCTTCAATTGACCATGAAGTGTTTCTACTTCTTCTGTGTTTACCATTTTAGCTTCAAAATTCAATCTATTCTTGGCATATATTAATATTCCTCCTCCTCTGCTCGTTTCTCTAGTATGTATAAATGTATTATATCCTACTATTTGATAAAATGGAAGTTCTTCCTTCTTTATGTTTATTTCGCTTAATATTAAGATGTCTACGTTATATTTATTTTTATCAAGTAATATCAATAACTCGTTAAAATGTTTCCTCAGTGATCTTATGTTCAAATGTAATATGTGGGTATTCCATATATTTTGGGATAGGTCGTTATTTAGAGCTGTTATATCATAGTACCTTTTAAAATTAAAATTACTGTAATAGCTGTCTACACGATCGAATGTTGCTGTTAGATATCACCTCGTGTGTACTCGCCGCGTCATGTACGCGTTTATTTACATTCTTCGAGCTTATTTAAGTCTTCCTCCGATCTAATGTTATAGATCTTTTTTTCATCACTATTCTTTTTGACCAGGATACTACAATTCTGCACCCAAATATATTGGAAACCTTTCGGCTTAAGTTTATTTCTTACAGTCCAAAGAAGCTGTCGTTTGTACTTTGGTAAATCTTCGTTAATGTATATTCTGTTGTCGCTGCCATTGTCATAGACTTTATTATTCGTTATTTTTGTTTCCTTCTTTACAAGCATCCAGCTGCTGCGAGCATATTTAGACCGTAGGGTGACCAACACAGTCTTGGGCTTTGTGTCTTCTGGTTTTTCCTGGCCTACCCTCTGTGCATCTTGAATCTCATTTGGGTCTAGATTTAATTTCTGTGCCAATTTTTGGACTACTAATATAATATTTTCGTTTTCGTGCTTCTCTAATCCGTGTATTTCAATGTTTTTCTCCTTGTCTTTTATTTCTAACTCCTGTACCCGTTCTTCTAGTGCCTTGTTACATTTCTCCAAATAAACATTCTTTTGTTCTAATGCCTTTATTTTCTTCTGAGACTCTTCTTTAAAATCAATTAATGTCTGATACATGTCACCATAAAATTCAACGCTGTGGGTAAGTTCTTCTATTTTCTTCTCCAGGTTATAAATCACCGCTAACTTTCTATTTACCTCAGATGATCGGATAGTTGAAGCATAAATGCAAATGACATCAGAAAAAAATTGTATTGGCCACTTTTCAGAGAAACTTCGCTAGTTCGCATATAAACGTTGTTGTTTTATTTTTACTTTGGCAGAATAGAAAGATAAGTTTGTTTCTTGTTTACTTTTGATTTGCAATTAAAGTGATAATATATTTATTATTTAAACTTCATGTACAAGAGTGGTACATAGGCGGATTTCTTTATTAAAGTGCAGGTGCCATCTCTATAGGTAGGGAGATAGTACTATTGGGAACAAACAGTCTAACTAGTACCACTACTATTAATTAATATAAATGGTGGTACTATTGAGAACGAGATTTCACACTAGTACCACCGGTGGTACAGTTCGGTGGTACTAGTGGGAACAAAGGGAACTGTTTATTGGTAAATGGTTAGTGTTATATAGAGGAGCTCGTGGCTTAATAATAACAGCCGCACGGGTCGATCTTTAGGTTAAGCCGTGCTTGCCTATTTTGGTCTGTGGATGGGTGACCACCCATTACATACCGAGTTTCCTCCGTGCCTCGGAAAACAACCTAAGCCGTTGGTCCCGGGTGTCATTTGTAGATCTTTGACAGTCGTTAGGTAGTCTGTGGCCCAAAAAGTCTGACAACCAGTCTTACCAAGGGGTATCGTATTATCCAGTTCTAACTGAGTTGTGGAGGTCAGATAAGCAGTCGCTCCATGTAAAATACTGGTATTCAGCTGCATCCGGTTAGACTGGAAGTCGACCCCAATGTAGTTGGGAAAAGGATAGGGGGTAATACGATACCCCTTGGTAAGACTGGTTGTCAGACTTTTTGGGCCACTGACAACCTGTACCGACTGTCAAAGCTCACAAATGACAGCCGGGTCAACGGCTTTCCGAGTCACGAAAGAAACAAGGAATACAATGGATGGTCACTCATCCACAGACCAACCTAGGCAAGCGTGGTTTAACCTGATGAGTGATCCGAGCGCATATTTTAATTTAGCCACGTGTTACAACGACTATGTTTTATTAATCACATGACTACTGTCAGTTAAGACCTATTCGTCCATAAAACCATGACTCAAATCTAACCATAGAACTACTGCGTCAGCTTCGATTCAACACACTACACACGTTGGCACACTTCCAAGTCATATCGATGTTTGTACGTCAATATTGATAGGATATGTGTGTGCACTTCTAAACTAAAGGGGACTGACTAACGTGACTATTATAGCGCTTGTGGTGGAAAGACAAGCATGTTTCGTGCGGCCAATCAACAAGCGATATTCTAACTGCGGCCCTGGCACGAGCGCGCGGTGTAAACGTAACGTAAATATCGTCGATTTTTTTAATAAAAATACAATTATCTTATAGCATTTTAGTTAAATTGTTTGTATCAAGCACAATTTATAAGTATCATCCATAGATATGAATAAGTTTTTAAAATTATGAAAATACTAGCTTTTGCCCGCGGCTTCGCTCGCGTTAATTTAGAATTTGACAATCAATTCGGGTTGTACTCTGCTTGTAATAATATTTATGTCATTCACGTGGCGCCATCTATTATCATAAGAACGTTATTGTTGTTTTCCTCGGGAACAGTACTTTTTTTCAAAATGAAAGGTATCCTATGTCCTTTTTTGTACACCTGACTACGCATATGCAAAATTTCAGGATTATCGGTTCAGTGGTTTAGGCGTGAAAAGGTAACAAACAAACAAACTTACTTTCGCAGTTATGATATTAGTTAGGATTAGAATTTTAAGTAAAACGAGTATTTTTAATTAAAAAATTGACGTATCGACGTCTGTGGACTCATTACATTTCGAGTTCCCTCCTTGCCTCGGAAAACACGTTAAGCCGTTGGTCTTGATTTTCATTTGTAGATCTTTGAATTTGCCGACCTCAACAGTTGGTAAAAGGCTAGGCAGATGATGAATTGGAAAAACATTGCGACGTTAGTTCTGACTAAGACCACTCGCCAAAAGATCTATACACCGTGACTTTTTAGTCGTCTTACAACGGTAGCCCACTTCATGTATCCAATAGGTACTAAGCATTCATAAAAAAAAATAGGTATTTATGAGATTTTAGTTAAAATACCCTGTTCCCTGTTGTGAACGATGATCTACTGGACTCGAGCGCTGGGTAGGTAACAGGATGTTTCATATTTTTTTCTAATGTTTATTTATTTTTCTTTGTACCTACATATTACGGGAGGTAAAAAAAAAAAAAATCGCGCCAAGAACTATTTTATGTCGAGCACAATGAGTGGACCTCCTTTGTAGGACGACTAAAAAGTCAAGGTGTATAAAACTATTTAAAGTGAGTTGTACTTTTATATTAAAACAGTCACCATGTGCTGACACAAAAGTACAACTCAGTTTTTGATATTTTTGACAGCCCAACAGCATTCAGCCATCAAAATTGTTTAATCACGACTTTTGATAAAAAAACAAACAAAAAGCCTGCCCTCTTTAAAAATCGCAATAAAAATAAAAATTGTACACTGCAAGGAAAGAAAACACCGTTTTTATTCGTTTATTATTCGCCGGGGCGGCCTCTAAATTTGGCAGCAATGTAATTAAGCTCATCGGGTGTTGGAATAAATCTGTCACGACCGTTCGACGCGACACTTTTCAATGGAAATAAAATTGGGTAATGATCGGATAGGGCTGTAGCCGTTGCGAGAGAGTAATTGCTTCGATGGGTGTGCGTTGATAATTTTATTTGATTGGTATTTCTTCTGTATCGTGTGGTTAGTGACTAACCTGTCAACTAACCACTTTAGTAATATGAGCACTAAAATCACGAAGATTATCGTATTATCAAAGCCAAGTACGATTAGAATAACACCCGCACGGCAAATTCCTCTAAATGCGAGATTGTGAAATTTTTGAAAAGAAATCTGTCATTTTGTCGACACAATCTGTCATTTTGTCGACACAATCTGTCATTTTGTCGTCACAGTCTATCATTTTGTCGATTTTTCTGTCAACAAAACCCGTTTCTACGGTGGTAATGCTACGCGTGCTGGTGTAAGAGTTTTTATGCAACCCATGGGCCTCTGACTTGGCTTTACATGCCGTCGAGAAATATCTCTCACGCATGCTGGTTTCCTCACAACGTTTTCCTTCACCGAAGCAAATGATAATAACACAATACGCACATAAATCCGAAAAATCAGAGGTGCGTGTTTTGGGTTGGAACTTGAAACTTATGACTATTTGAAACCTATGACTAGCGTAATGACACAGAGTAACAACTCACTAAGTTTGGAAAGAAAGATCAGAACAAAGTGGACGTTGTGATGGAGAAACATTGCAGCTAAACCATTGGAGCTACCCAAGATTGTTACCCTTTTTTTTATTACAAAATGGACCCGCTCTTGACCTCGATCACGCCTGATGTAAACCGGTAGATGAGGTCTATGATGGAACGAGCGTGCCCAGAAAATGCCTGTTCACTCTTGCTTTGAAGGCAGACGGGTTAAATGTGGGAGGGAACACAGGTGCCGGCGGAGAGTTCCACACTTTGGCTGTGCGCATAATAAACGTGGAGCAGAAGCGCTGAGTACGACTCGTCGGGATATCAACCAAGTGTGGATGGTACGCCGCAGTACGTCTGCTAGTCCAGTGGTAAAAAGGTGATGGTGGGATCAGGTCGTGGAGCTCCTGCGCACACTCTCCGAAGTACGGTCTGTAGAAGACCGAAAGATACTGGTGTTACAAGACTGAAACCATATTAAAATTGATGGCCGCTATGAATCTACATAATTGATGTGCGCCTGTACCAATCTAGGCCTAATATTTACTTTGGTAGACTCGATTTGTTAACTAATAGTTGCTTATCAGACGGGAGACGCTCGTGTTTGGGGAAAAATTTCGGCGATGCTGATTGGATGGGGCTTTGAAAATGGCGGGGAGCTGTGGAGATTTTGCACTGGATTTATTTATTGGCAAGTTTTCATTTATCTGTGTGTTCAACTAGGGTATTAGAGTAGACGAAGACCAAAGAAATGGTGGATAGACTGTATAAAAGATGATATGGCAAGGAAGGAGGTGTCTGATGAGATGACGAGTAATAGAGAAGTATGGAAGAACAAGACATGATGCCGACCGCAAATAAATTTGCATAAGGGTAGGTGAATGATGATGTCTGGCTTAGTAGCCTAGTATTATTGGAGACTTTTATTGTGGGATTAACTCCAAACTTTCATAATAATTATCATGTGATAAAAAATACAACTTGTTTTTAAAGTTGTTGGAAAGCTGATGTTTTTACTCTGTGACATAAACATTGTTAAAAACTTAATTTCCACTTACCTTCATATCAGCAGGAGACAACCAAATAACGCCCACGTTCGTGTATGACCTAGTGTATACATAAGGTGCAGTTTTGCATCCTGGTCAAATTCAAGGAGGTATGTATGCTAATGATTCTCAACCTGAATCAATAATAAAATGGGTGGGTATGTTTTTCTTCTTATTTTCGGAAATCGGTAAGTGTGGACAGAGCTTTGCACAGATCGTTGACTCTCACGCACACAACGACATATCGCGCGATGGGTGATTCTGTTTGTTTTGTTGAAATGTAAACAAGAAAGTATTCGTGTTATTCTGAAATACTATCAAATTTAAACAATTTAAATTAACAGCTTTATTAATTATTGACCAGGTACCGTAAATTAAATTGATTATTAATGTCTTTTGTGACAATTTACTGAATTTTAACGAGGATGCAAAACTGCACCTTGTATATTGCAGCCAAGTTGCTAGCTTTGTGTACATAACAGTAAGTAATGAGTAAATGCTGTAGTTTCTGGCTAACACATCATCGGAAAAGGCTTGAGTGTATAATTATATTATGTAAGAAAATTACATAAGATCACGCCTGTAATACCAGAATGGTTAGGCGGAGGTATACCTAATAGTACAACCCACATTTCACCAGTTACGTTTAAGCCCCATGTAATAGAGGGCGAGCCTATCGACATCAACCGGGCACAAATCCAAGCGCCATGGCTGCTACAGAGAAATACCTGATGGAAAAGCCCAATAACACTTCGCCCGACCCGGGGATTGAATCCAGGACAACTCAAACTCAAACTCAAACTCAAAGCATTTATTTCAAATAGACCCATGACAGGCACTTTTGCATAGTCAAAAATAAGCTACCTACAGTCCCGCCACAGGCATAATAACTGTGAATGGACTGTAGTTGCCCTTCGAAAATAGTAGATCTCATGGAGAAGAATGGGCAAGAAACTCCATGGACACTCTTTTCAAATCAAGTTATATATTACATAGTCCTGGGTACAATATTGTTGCTTCTATATGTGAGCACAGTGTAGAGATAGGAAAATAAAACAAAGCTACAGTTAAAACCATAAAGATTAGGATAAGCCCTACTAACCATAATAGAAAGTCTACATGGTACTCACACTTACAAAAACTCAAATAATGCTTCTAATTTATATAAAACAATAGTTATCAAAGTAACTAAGTTTCCAAACGAGAAAAAAAATAAAAGAAATGATGAAAGAACTAAAGGGGGAGCATCTCTTCCAAACATTAAAATCTTAGTATGTGAACCCAAGTGGCAGTGGAGCAGGACCAGCATTGAGCCAAGCATTTTTATCTACGAAATACTCTTCTAACTTATAATATGCTCGCTTACATAGTGTTTGTTTTATGCATTTTTTAAATTTCTTCTCATTAAGTTGTAAAATGTCAAGTGGTATTTTATTGTAACATTTTACACAGTACCCCATAAAAGATGTGCGTACTTTTGACAATCTGAAACGTGGTTGATCTAATTTGTCCTTATTTCTAGTATTAATATTATGCCTGTCGCTTATTTTACTAAAAAGATGAATGTTTTTCCGAACAAACATAATGTTTTCATAAATATATTGACAAGGTACCGTCATGATGTTAATCTGTTTAAACAATTCTCTTAGAGACTCGCGTCTGCGTAGGTTATAGATGGCTCTTACAGCCCTCTTTTGCAGAATAAATATGGAGTCAATATCTGCAGCCCGACCCCACAGCAGAATACCGTAAGACATGATGCTATGGAAGTAACTAAAATAGACCAGTCTCGCGGTATCCACGTCTGTTAATTGCCGGATTTTACGGACAGCATAAGCGGCTGAACTTAGCCGCCCTGCAAGTGCTGTTAAGTGAGGACTCCATTGCAGTTTCGAGTCAAGCGTAATCCCCAAGAAAACTGTATTTTCGACGAATTCGAGTATCTCCTTGTTCAATACAACGTTACATTCACTACTTCTTACATTCGGTAACGCGAATCTTATGCATTTAGTTTTCTTCCCATTTAACACTAAATTGTTTACAGTAAACCAGTTATGAATCTTAAGCATATCGGTATTTATGTCGTCAAAATCTTGTGCACGTCTGTTAACTTTAAAAATCAGTGATGTGTCATCAGCGAATAACACCATTTGAGGTCGACTTTTCAGTAACTGAGGTAAATCATTAATATATACTATGAAAAGGAAAGGGCCCAATATTGGGCCTTGCGGTACCCCCATTTTTACTTTTAATCCTAACGAATTTACGCCATTTATTTGTACTTGCTGCATTCGATCATTTAAATATGATTTTACTAAGCTAAGTGCTTGTTTTCCTAGTCCGTAATGCTCAAGTTTCAGCAACAGTGTGTCGTGATCCACGCAATCAAATGCCTTGGATAGGTCGCAAAAAATGCCTATTGCGTCTTTTGCCTCTTCCCATGCATTAAAGATGTGCTTTAGCAAGGTGACACCGGCGTCAGTAGTGCAACGGCCTTTGGTGAAACCATATTGTTGATCGTGTAAGATGTCATTTCGATTAAAATGATTGAGCATTTGATTTAGCATCACTTTTTCAAACACCTTGCTGAAAACCGGCAAAATAGATACGGGTCTATAATTATTTGTGTCTTTGCTGTCTCCAGATTTAAAAAGTGGTATAACTTTACTATACTTCATCAAATCCGGAAATACCCCTTGGTCTACACATAAATTAAATATTAAAGCTAAATAGGGAGCTACTGTCTCAACAATCGATTGACAAACTTTAGTAGACATGCTCAGCAGTCACGTTTGCGACCACTCGACCAACGAGGCAGTCAGAGAAGTTTATGTATAACTAGGTTTTGCCCGCGGCTTCACTCGCGTTAATTTAGAATTTGATTTGAATTCGGGTTGTACCCTGCTTGTAATAATATAATTCAATTGTGATTCGTAAGACGCGTGGCGCCATCTGTTATCATAAGAACGTTATTGTTGTTTCCCTCGGGAACAGGACTTTTTTACGGGATGAAAGGCACCCTATGTCCGTTTCTGTACACCTGACAAAGTATATGCAAAATTTCAGAATGATCGGTTCAGTGGTTTAGGCGTGAAAACGTAACAAACAAACAAACTTACTTTGCCATTTCTAATATTAGTAAGGATGTAGTAAAATTATAGTTTGTAAATTTTCAATAATTATTTCTGATTAATAGACACTGATTAAACACGGCCCGTAACCCTGCCAGCAAGCGATACGCTGACCTGCCGACCCACGTTGTTGCTATAATTAACGGCGACCAAATAGCCCATTCAGATATTAATTAATTTGCTGGGGAAGGCCACGTGGTGCTGTTTATTCATAGAATCTAGTAATTATGTTGCTTAGAGTGTATCTTATTAATTTATTAAAACTTTATGCACATAATGTACGAAGGCGGACTTAATGCCTTGGCTATTCGAAAACGAATGAAAATTCTGCATTTGTGTCATAGATGGCGCTGTAGTACTTTTTTAGTGCCGCTACATAGATATAGAAATTCATTATGTGTTCTGATTGGGCTTCCTATCGGACGTGTCGCTTGTAAACGGGATCCCTTCTATTTGCATAATATTCTTTTTCCTAATATACTTTGGCATAACAATTTTGGCATACTTTGTTTTGCCATAATAATACTCAGCCATATTTTTTTTTGGCATGCAGTTTATGTTGGCATAATTATCTTGGAGACTAATTTGTTTTGGCATAATAATACTTTGCCATATTTTTTTTTGGCATACAGTTTACGTTGGCATATTTATCCTTGTAGACTAATTTGTGTTGGCAAAAATTGAATTCGCAAAATGTTACTAGGCATACTGACTATTAGCATAATTAAAATTAAAATATTGTCTTGAAAATTCAATATGTAGTGCTACAAAAGTGAGTGACAGAATCGAATCGCTGCAAAACCGACTCCACGTAGTCTTGTCTGCCCTACCCCTAGAGTGTAATTTAAGCCCGCGTAGGCGCGTAGGGGCGAGGGGGGCCGCGAGCTGAGGAGCAGGTGGTTTTAACGCTCGCTGCCGCGGCTGAGGCTGGCCGGCTTAGCCGGCCAGCAAGCCGAAGCTGCGGTGGTGAGCGTAAAACACATCTGCGACGATAAGCTCGCGTGGGACCGCCGGAGCCCCGCAGCGCCGGAGCTGTGACAGAAACCATGCCTGCTGCATGTTGCGTGCTGCATACTTGCTTGCATGCCTGCTGCATGTTGCATGCTGCATACTTGCTTGCATGCTGCATGCTTGCTTGCATGCTTGCTTACATGCTGCATGCTCGCTTGCATGCTGCATGCTTGCTTGCATACTGTGCATGGTGTATGCTTGTTTGCTTGCTTCTTACAGGGAAATAAAAACCACATAAAATGGTTCACAATCAAATGTTTTATAATGATCAATGTTTTGATTGATTGATTTTCTGCCGTTTAATGACTATCGAAACGAAATGTATGCCAAAAGACGACTCTGACTGTGAACTTTCTGCGATATGATGGTTTTGCTTTTTAAAAATAAGTATTATTGTCGAGTTAGTTATTATTTTGCGTACTTGTTATGCCTATAAAATATGTTTTAATATCATTATGCGTAAATTAATGTATGCTTTAAAATGTTATGCTTTATCATTATTATGAGTAGAGAAATTATGCTTAAAAAAATTATGCGTAAGCTGTTATGCGTAAGTAATGTTATGCGAAAATATAATTAGGTTAAACAAAAGTATGCCAAGTCATATTAGGTCTTAAAATTTTATGCAAATGGATAGGGAACCCTTGTAAACCTGTAAAGAAAATAAACTGGCCCCAAACATCAGCGGATCATTAAATTACCTAAAATTACCTTAAATGTTGTTTTAAAAGAACTTTTCTAAAAATAGTACAACAACAAGTTTACAATTTTGGGAAACCAGTTCAAAAATATAAACAAATTAATTCGTAACAGGAATCGTGTTACATAACAAAAAGGTTTACTAGGACACAAAAAAATATAAACAGAAGTTCAGTTCCATACAACGACTCGGGAAAACGCACGCACACATAGACGTACAAAGAGAAGCGCACGCGCGACCGGCATTTATTTGAGATTGCTGTACGTACGTGTCTACGCCTGTTGTCACTTGTTTTGTGGAGTATGGCCTTCTATGCTAATCTGCCCGCGCAGCATGACCACCGTAGAAACGGGTTTCTTTGACGGACGAATCGACAAAATGACAGATTGTGAAAAGAAAGCTGTCATTTTGTCGACACAATCTGTCATTTTGTCGATTCTTCCGTCAAAAAAAACCCTTTTCTACGGTGGTCATGCTGCGCGTGCAGATCAGCATAGAAGGCCATACTTACATAGTTAAGTGATTTGTGTTACTCGAGTAATCTAGATATACACGTGGAAAGACTTATCCAGTAAACAATTACCTGTAGTCTCAACAAATGATCCTTTGTGTGGGCATCAAAAGAGCGAGGATAATCACTTAGCTGTGGATTAATCTGTTAATTGGACCAGCTCTAATTTATTAGTTTTTTCGAAACATTGTCTAGCCTTTTCCCAACTATATTGGGGTCGGCTTCCAGTCTAACCGGATGCAGCTGAATACCAGTATTCTACATGGAGCGACTGCCTATCTGACCTCCACAACCCAGTTAGTACTAAGTAATACGGTACCCATTGGTAAGACTGGTTGTCAGTCTTTTTTTTTTTTTGGACCACTTTATTACCTAACGACTGTCAAAGATGTATAGATGACAGCCGGGACCAACGGCTTAACGTGCTTTCCGAGGCACGGGAAAACTCGGTATGTAATGGACGGTCACCCATTCACAGACCATCCTAGGCAAGCACGGCTTAACCTAAAGATTGACCCGAGCGGCTGTTATTATTTAGCCACGAGCTCTTCACTGTCGGCATGGGTCTACAGATTGCAAATGGAACTGCTATGATTGGTGTACTGAGTTAGATCCCCAAAATGTCTGAATTTCACAGTACTGGCCCAAACTTGGGATTTGTGCTCACTTGATGAAAATGGGCTCATCACCTATGGCATGGAACTTAAACCTAACTGATGAAATGTAGGTGTACTACTAATAATATGTCAGATAAGCCAGGATTTACGCCGTTAGGCTCGTACATCATGTGGGCAAACGATGGGTTTCTTGCTACGAAAACACACTGGGTGCGATACAGTGTTTCTAGCAAAACTAACTTGAGATTGCCACTTAACACAATAACACGGGGCACAAATAAAAAGGCCGCTTTAGAAGCGCAGCATTATAACAGGATAATAATATGAATCACGTTCAAAATGGGTGCAAACGTAGTTATTATTTTGAATTTTGTTGTAGCTTTGTGAACATTTTACAAATTATAACGTGACTAGCTTTCCCCCGCAGCTTCGCTCGCGTTAATTTAGAATTTGACAATCAAGTCAGGTTGTTTCACTACTGATGTTTCTACAGGGTGTAAACAGACCCTTCACGAAGCCGTCAACCAAGCATTCTGTAAATCAAACTAAGTAACTTTACGCAAAAATTATTGCTGGGAAACAACTTTTTTTTTTGGGGTGAAAAATCACGTTTTACGGTAAAACTCAATGTAACGCACTCAAAACATTGTGCTGATGGATGGATTGAATAGTACGGTCGTCGGCGGTAGGTCGTGAAGGTGATTAAAGTAAAAATCTTACATTAGAAACATGTATTTAAAAAAAAACTTGTGAAAAAGTTGGAACTTTGACCCCCCATATCTCCGTAACTAGAAGGTTCCCAGGTATGGTGTAGAACAAAAAAATGATCGCGATGACGGGGAGAACAAGTACCTTTCGGCTTCGTTAAGGGTCTTTTTACACCCTTTATATTCAATCATGATTCGAAAGATACGTGGTGCCATCTATTATCATAAGAAAGTTATTGTTTGTTTTCCTCGGGAACGGTAATTTTTTTCGGGATGAAAGGTACCCTATGTCCGTTTCTGTGCATCTAACAACGTATAAGCAAAATTTCAGGATGATCGGTTCAGTGGTTTAGGCGTGAAAAGGTAACAAACAAACAAACTTACTTTTCTATTTATAATATTAGTAAGGATTCATATTACTATTATCCTCTGTTGATTCCGTTAAAATGGCGTTTTTAGGTCTTCTGATTAACCTATAGTGAGTACAGTGCACCTGAATTTTGATCTAAAGGGTGTAAAAAGACCCTTAACGAAAACGAAAACCACATATTCTGCCCATCATTGGAATCATTTTTTTCTTCTAGACAATACCTGGGAAACCACAGGTTCTGGAGATATTGAAGGTCAAAGTTCCAATTTTTTCACAATTTTTTTTTTTAACCTTTTTTTAAGGTTTTAACTTTACTTTAATTAACTCCATGACCCGTTTACTTTTCAAAGCATCCATCAGCACTAAGTTTTGAGTGCGTAACATTGAGTTTTAACGTAAAACGTGATTTTTCACCCCAAAAAAAAAGTCGTTTCCCAGCAATAATTTTTGCGTAGAGTGACTTAGTTTGATGTACAGAATGCTTGGTTGACGGCTTCATGAAGGGTCCGTTTACACTCTGTATATAACACCGTTGCAAAAAAAAAGTTGCTAATTTTCCCCTAGCCCTCTAATTTCATAGCCCCAAAAAATGGGGGTCAATTTAATTAAATCGTCCAAACGAACCGCTTCGACGGGTCTAAATAAATCATGGAAGGCTTTATCGGTGGTCCAGTTGAGGTTCTATTAATGAGACCCCCTGCTGCGAAGGATTTTAACGCCTTTAGACATCTTAAGTTTAATCTCCCCTAATGAATGCTGGTTTACGTTTTGTTGGGGTGGAGAAAAAACGGTTGACCGTCTTTTCGGGGATGGGAGAAAAAGTCGATTTTGTTTGAAGACTTCGAATGGATATTTTTATTGAGATATGTTAAAAATTAAGATTGCTGAAAGTCTGACAACCAGCGTTGACAAGGTATATCGAGTTACTCTTTCTTTATCGTGTGGTTAGTGCCTAACCAGCACGCGTAGCAAACAAAAAAAATACAAAAAATCTTTTTTTATTTTTTTGATGCCCTGTAACCGTTTTGATACTTGGACGTATTTTTATTACTATTATATAGATTTGTAGTTTGTAAATAATGTAAATATTCATAATAAATACTCGGTAGCTTAGGTTACTCTGATTTTCGGTTAAAGAATATCTCTATATCCTGACCCCATAACAAAAATGAGAGAAGGCTTATACATCCCGCCCAGAGGTTGATTTTGATGTTGCTATATTCCGTGTTTCACTATTAAATAACGAAAACGATTCATATTCAGATATTCCATTTCCTCCTAACATTTCTTTATAACAAGCAAAATGTTTCCAAGAACTCTTTGGAAGGAAATCAAGTAACGGAAGCAAACTTGCATTGTTATATAACTCTTGAACCCACAGTTAACCCAACAAGAAGACTACGTACAGAAGTTCAGCTCCAAACAGCGAGTGAAAACGCATGCACACATAGACACGCTTCACGTACAGCGAGTGCAAGTGTACTCGCGACTGTCACTTGTTTAAGATCGCCGTACGTAGCGTCTATGTGTGCGTGCACCTATTTTCTCTCGATGTATGTACATATACAGGGTGCAAATGGCTCCTTCACGAAACCGTTAACCAAGCATTCTGTACATCAAACTAAGTAACTTCACGCAAAAATTATTGCTGTGAAATGACTTTGTTTTTTGGGTGAAAAATCACGTTTTACATTAGGACTCAATGTAACGCATTCAAAACATTGTGCTGATGGATGGATTGAATAGTACGCGGGCCGTGGAGGTGTTTAAAGTAAAGTTCTTACATTAAAAAAAATGTATTTAAAAAAAAAAAAAAAGTTGGAACTTTGACCCCCAATATCTCCGTAACTAGGAGGTTCCCAGGTACGGTCTAGAACAAAATAATGATTGCAAGGACGGGGAGAACAAGTGCTTTTCGGCTTCGTAAAAGGTCTTTTTACACCCTTTATATGATCCCCTGACCTTCTGGGAGAAGTGTGGTGTAAAGCGAATGGATAGAATAAGAATTGAGTACATAAGAGGAAGTCTCAAAGTGGGGCCGGTTACTGAAAAGTTGTGTGGTAATCGGTTGTCATGGTATGGACATGTGATGCGGAGGAATGAGGAGAATATGAATGTGCATTGCTATAAGAGTAGCAAAACACCAAAGATGATGATGACGATGGATGGATTGGGTGAAGGATGATGTGGCTAGAAAGGAGGTGACTGTTGAGATGACGAGTAATAGAGAAGTATGGAAGAAGAAGACATGCTGCGCCGACCCCAAACGAATTGGGAAAATGGCAGAAGAATGTTGTATGGAGCTTACCTTCTGGACTTTTCTATACTGTGAAAAGGTTTATAACAAATTTAAGTTGTTTTCATGAACAATTAGCAGTTGTTTAAGATTAGATTTAACGCAGACGGTGTCAGTCCTTAGGTGTTTATTCTGTGTTAATGTTATTTAATACTAGCTTTTGCCCGCGACTTCGCTCGCGTTAATTTAGAATTTGACAATCAATTCAGGTTGTACTCTGCTTGTAATAATATAATTCAATCATGATTCGAAAGACACGTGGCGCCATCTATTGTCAAAAGAACGTTATTGTTGTTTTCCTCAGGAACAGTTCTTTTTTTCGGGATAAAAGGTATCTTATGTCCGTTTCTGTACTACTAACAACGTCTATGCAAAATTTCAGGAGGATCAGATCAGTGGTTTAGACGTGAAAAGGTAACAAACAAACTTACTTTCGCATTTATAATATTAATAAGGATAAAAAAATATTTTATAAAGAGTAGTGGCTGCTACTCCGTCTGCATCAGAAGTGGGAAGTCAAAGAATGTTTTGAGAGTTCGCAGTTTTATTTTCATTGTTAAGTAACTACTTTTAATTATGTAGTCTATTTTGTTGCATATTTCGATGAAAGAAGGTTGAATGTTTCTCGAGGGGCGAGTTCTTTTAATAATCGTTTGTGTTGATGCAAGAGAATAGCATAACATATTTTCGACATAATCAGCGTATAATTATCGTCCTTACTGCTGAGACACAGGACTCCTCTCTATTGGTGACGGATAATTAGTGACCGATACTTAAACACGTGATTGTACTCATGATAACAAATAACTTTCCCAAAGAAACATTTTTTCTTTATACTGATTCACTTTTATCACAATAACACAACAGCGGAGCATTACGGAGCGGGCTTGCGAGCCGTGCTCTGCTTACCCACTGTTGCACGGTACGATAGTAATGAGGCAGAACGGCGTCATGCGGCTAACAACTTATAGGTCACAGGCACGCGCGCGCGAATTTCATACGGCTTCATGCGACTGTTCATCTTTCTTCATTACTTTACTTTTTAAGGTTCCGTGCCTCAGTCGGCAAAAATGGAACCCTTGTAGGATCACTTTGTTGTCCGACTGTCGATACCCTTTTTCTCAGGAACGTGTGGAGGTATCGAGCTGAAATTAATATCAATACTCAGGTCTGCTACCCCTTGCAGCAGTAAAAATCAAACTTGTAAGTCAACGCGATCAGAAGATATGACCGTTTATGTCGCGTATTTTGCAATTTCACAAGGGAATCAAAACCTATATTGACCTAAAATCATGAAATTTGGCAAGAAGTAATTATCTTACAGCACAAGTAAAGGAAAAATCTGAAAACAGTCAATCTGTAGTTTAATAACACAATACCTAAAAGTTTATTATTTAGAACTCGCGGTGCACGACTCCAATACGCACTTGGCCGGTTTTTTTCTGTATATATGTAACGCATGATCACCCATCGGTGAACTGATCTCGGCAAGCGTAGCTTAACCTCAAATCGTCTCAGCAAATACACAAAAAAACTTCTTCATCAAATCCCGCGATTAAAGTTAATCTCCATCCTATCCCATTGTTACATCCCAAAATTCCTCAACTAAGCAAAAAATTTGACCCAAATTCCTAAAAGGCATTTATTCGCGGAATACGATTCTCGTAAAATATACCGTTGCCAGTCAAGGAAGTGATTAAATGTGGAACATTAATCAGGGGCCAAAAATAGACTTACATCCAAAAAGATTTGTTACTGTCATCCAATTTGTTGGGCTGTGGTCGGGTCCACCGATTGATGAGGTAAAAGATGGGTGATCGTGTTGTTCAAATTTTGGCAATGGGATTGTAAAATCTCTTTAACTCTTCAGTATATGCTGTGAAAAAAGTCACCCTTGCCATTTAATGGGTATCTCTTGTCAAATTTCAAATATTAATCTAATCTACACTAATATTATAAAGAGGAAAGATTTGTATTTTTGTGTGTGTGTGTGTGTGAATGTTTGTAATGAATAAACTCAAAAACTACTGTGCCGATTTCAAAAATGTTTTCACCATTAGAAAGCTACACTCACCCTGAGTAACATAGGCTATATTTAAAAAAAGACTACCCGTGCAAAGCCGGGACGGGCCGCTAGTCTGAGATAATAATGTATATTAATCTAAAATAAAATAATTAAATTTAACTAATTTATTTTAATTTGTGTTATTTAATTGAATTTAATTCAATGTAATCAGTTTAGTTTTTAATAGTTTTATTTTTATTTTTTCAACTGTGTATTTCTTGTTTTAATTATTTAATTGTGTAATAATCTTCGCGTAATGTAGTGCATGCTGTGCTTTTCTGTAGGAGATGAGGCGCCAGTGGCGAAGGTTGCAGACAACCCCATTCCTACCGGCTTCCCTTTGAAAAATGGCACAGACGGTATTCTATAGACAAATAATATAATCACATTAAATATAATGTACAAATTATAATGTAACAGTGTACTCATTGCTGAGAAGCCTAACAAATAAATAAATAAAATGTCTTTGTTAAATCTATTGAGACCAGGTAATTTCAAGCGTTGGTTAGAGATCTAATTTGGCCAGAACTTTGGGTCTGTGGTTGAAGCCTTGCCTTTCAGTCGCGTAGTTATGGCTTCAAATCCGGGCGTAACTAAAACTGAAGATCTGAATTTTATGTTGGAAAATAAGGAAAAACCTTCACTTTTAATATAATATAAGCCTGAAATCGCCAATCAAACTCAAAGCATTTATTTCAATTAGATCATCGCAGGCACTTTTGAATGTCAAAGAAACAAAGAAAGCGTAGCTCCAAATAAACCATGGCAGCTTAGAGATGACCAGTGCCTAATGACCGCGCCCGGATCAGTACCATTCAGCTCAACCATTGAGATTCGCCTTGAGCTTCTTTGCGTGTCAATAGGTCTTTCCCCTGATATGGGACAATAGGCTAGTATTTATTATACCGAGGTTTATACCTAAACTACAGTAATTGAACCTAGTAAGACAACAATGGAGATATTAGAGCTACAAGAACAAACACAGACTGAACGTCTTTGTTTTCTATATGACCCGAGATGACTCCTCAACACCTCCGCAGGGTTTACGCCTGTGGTTTCATTTGAAATCCTGTTGTAGAAGAGATGTTTTCATTCAAAATTATATTACAACTGCGGCCTGTTGTGGACTATCGGTTAATTACCGTTTAAAGGGTGTAAAAAGACCCTTAACGAAGCCGAAAGGCACTTGTTTTCCCCGTCATTGCAATCATTTTTTTGTTCTAGACCATACCTGGGAACCTTCTTGTTACGGAGATATTGGGGGTCAAAGTTCCAACTTTTTCACAAGTTTTTTTTAAACACATGTTTTTAAAGTAAGATTTTTACTTTAAACACCTCCATCCATGACCACCGTACTATTCAATCCATCCATCAGCACAATGTTCTGAGTGCGTTACATTGAGTCCTATAGTAAAACGTGATTTTTCAGCCCAAAAAAAAAAGTCGTTTCCCAGCAAAAGTTTTTGCGTAAAATTACTTAGTTTGTTGTACAGAATGTTTGGTTGACGGCTTCGTGAAGGGTCCGTTTACACCCTGTATATTTAGGGCCTTTGAAACATGATTTGTATGAAAGATTATAATTTTAATTATAGTTCCTAAACGAGATTGATGAACTTTTGGCACATAATTAATTTGTGACATCCGGTCATTGGTGCGGACATAAAATTTCGATTCGAAGTTTGAATAAATGCTATGTAGTTTTGGATGGACAAGGATCACGGAAGTCTATGGCGGCCCGTACACAGTCAATCTCGATTGTGATAGTTAAGCTTTAGTTTGATCGTGATCTCTTCACAACATTATACAGTCAATCTTAATTTCTTCAGTCTGTGTATCGTAACAGCCGCGTCACAACCTGTTGTCATGGATTTACATAAAGTTAAAGCGGTAGTGTCTCCCCCTGTTTTGGCATTAACGTTGAAGAAAAAAGCGCTGGGTTAAACAGTGGTTACTCAAAAGAGAATTGTACACTCACTTAAATCTACTAAATGAAAATTAACTAACTGCTGAAGTTGAAGATTATAAAAACGACTTCCGGATGGGGTAAAAATATTTCGTAACTTACTACAAATGATAACTCCATATACAACAAACAAGATAACGTCTGAACGGCCCAAATCCGACCGTAATAAAAAATTTGGTTACGTTCCAAAGGACCGGTGTCAAAAAAAAATGCAACGTCATAAACTATATTAAGTACATTCGGGTGCAAAGGTTATAAAGTTGAAATACTAGATTTAAATGGTTATATTTGTGAACATAAATGCGAGAGGCTTGCTTGCTTACATGTACACGTTCAGTCTTGATCGCGATCAGCGGATCGCAATCTGGATTTCAAAATATCTAGATATTTTGAGATCAGATGCATCAATCCGTCAATCTAATTCGTACATTATCAATCTGGATCGTGATTGAGATTGACTGTGTGTGGGCCGCCATAGACTTCCGCGATCCTTGTCCATCCAAAACTACACAGCATTTATTCAAACTTCGAATCGAACACAGGTTGTAACCATCCATCACGGCTCTAATAAAGCGATTAGTGGCTCGGGCAATTAATCTTTTGTCTTCCTTAATCAGCATCTAAGAATTAGGACTAAGTAGTAGCCCAGACTAAAGCTAGCGTTGATTTGAATAATTACTTTTTGCTACTAGACTAGATGTAGTTTGTGGGTTCGCTTGCTAATATTTATTGTTTTAGAATTAACATAACAACACTCCTGTAATCCCCGAAGGGTTTGGCAGGGGTGTACCCATGTATGTACCTATGTAGGTACACCCAAATCTCTCCAGTTATGTTTAAATCCCATATAATAGAGGTCGTCCTCTATTACTAAATAATAACAGTCGCTCGCTCGGATCGATTTTTAGGTTAAGCCGTGCTTGCCTAGGTTGGTCTGTGGATGGTTGACATTACATACCGAGTTTTTTCCAAGCCTCGGAAAGCACATTAAGCCGTTGGGTGTCATTTGTAGATCTTTGACAGTCGTTAGGTAGTCAGTGGCCCAAAAAGTCTGACAACCTGATTTACCGAGGGTTATCGTATTATCTAGTAGTAACTGAATTGTGGAGGTCAGATAGGCAGTCGCTCCATGTAAAATACTGGTATTCAGCTACATCTGGTTAGACTGGAAGCCGACCCTAACATAATGATGATATATTTATCTGAACGGAATAGTTTTTTTTTTCTTTTAGTAAACAAACAAACAAACAGATTATTAAACTTAATAGTATTAACACAATAAACTCATTTCCTAACTTCGGTTACGGTTCGAAAGCGTCACTTACAATTGGTTGGTTTCTGTACAGTCACGAGCACCAATATGTAAACACTTTCCTAAATTTAAAAGCAATTTTCGCGAGAAATAACTTATATATTTTTCATATTATAAATATTAATTTATGTGCTGGATGAAGTAGAATCGTAGAGCAGTGTAATTTACAATTTACTGTAAAAATGACAAACTGAACAGCTGTTGAGAAAGAAAATATTACTAATACTAGCTGTGGAGTACGACTGTCATCGAACGGTCTGACTTTGGAGACAGATGGCAGTCGCAAGAGGTCCGTAACAATTTACAGCAGCTATATCGTGTTTGTGCTCATATTTTCATGCACCTTGATGACAACTGCAGAATGATCTAGCTGTCATCGTGTCATCGAGTGTCTGAGGATGAAGACGTAAGGCTGTCGAGGGCAGCCCTTATTTAGAAAAACATAATAAGAATATTTTTAATTTTAATTATAATTTTAATAAAGAGATAGGATCTTCTTCATAAAAATGTGAGTTCCAGAATACTATGTTCGTAACAACATGAAATTTTAATCAGAACAGTAGGAGAAAAACACTTTAAAAAGTTGTTAAGTGTTTACATACTGGTGCTCGTGACTGTACGGGTCTAAAATTCGGGCTTTGAAATTCTTGATTCCAATTGCCTTGGATTTTAGCCACTATAGTAATTGTGGGTGAAAGTTATATCGAAGTGATTAGTTAAGTACTGCGGTAAAGTTAATTACTTTGAACGAATTATGGTCGGTATTGTTTTCGGTTATTTGTGAAGCCGATTTTGATAAATGGTAAATTAGCTATTAATATTTTAACTTGGTGTGATTTTACTTTTTAAATTGTTTTATTTTATGTTTTTCTTATAGCATCGTATTGGACTTGGTCTGTAATGTTGCTATAATTAGTTGTAAATAAATAAATAAAAATAAATAAATAAATAGTTTAAGTGCCTCGTTGGTCTAGTGGTTGTAATCGCGACTGCTCAGCGTGAGGTCCTGGGTCCGATTCTAGGGTCGAGCAAATTGTATTGAGTATTTCCATTAGAGGATTTTTTGTGTGGCAGCTACGGAGTCTGGATTTATGCCCGGTTGATGCCAATAGGCTCACCCCCTATTGTATATGTTACTAAAACATAACTGATAAAATATGGGTGTACTATTAGGTACACCTCTGCCTAACACTTCGGAGATATCAGACGCGATGTTATAATTAAGTTCTACAAAAGTTTTTCAATCTAGTCGATTTTCTGAATATTGTGTGATGACACACAAAACTTGAAAATTTTACATGGAGCGACTTCCTATCTGACCTCCACAACCCAGCTAGCACCAGGTAATACTATACCCCTTGGTAAGACTGGTTTTCAAAATTTCGGGCCACTGACTACCTGCAACGACTGTCAGAAATCGTGGCGTAAGCTCTAGTACCTAATAATTCAAGTCGTTACAAGACAAGTTACTCTGGCCAAGATCAGATTTGGATGATTGCTTGCCCTTTATACGTCAACTAGCACTTCGTCCGCAAGAATTGTGCTAGCTCGGCTAATATGCATGATATAAACATAATTTATAGCCTACAGCACCCACAAATAATGTAGCTTTATGTCAATGAAAGAATTTTTAGCATTGGATCATAAATATCAGCAATGGATAAAATCACTTACTTACGAAGATACTGAGGCACTCTTGCAACACATAGTTTAACTCACCCGTTTCTCTCAGCACACACACTCACCTACACACACACACACCCACGTACCAAACACAGACATAAAACACAAACAAACCTCCCATCCCCATACAAGTAAATAATGTACTTCTATTATGTTCTATTTTGTAAAATTATGTAAAATTATCTTGCTATGAAAGAGCGGAGGCTCCAATCATCAACTTGATGTCTTGTTTTGGCTATAGCCTGGGCAATGAATGATTGTGGTTGGAAAAGTTGAAAGCAGAAAATCTGACTTATGAACTTTGTTTGGACTAGTTAGAAGATAAACATATTAAAAGTCCTGACCCCTCCGAGGTGAGCCCGAGGGATGGGAGGGCAAAGAAGGTCCCGTTTTTTGGTTTTTTGCTTATATCTCGAAAACGATGCGTCGTATAAAATTTTGTTGTACTACATAATAAAACCTCATAAAATTCTCTACAACTTTGTTTATCACACTTTTTATCTATCTCTAATATTTGCATAGCTGTGAGCTCCGAAAAACGAACAATTTTTAAAAAATTGTCCAATTCTCTGTCCCGTTCGTTGTTTTTGGTTTGCATCTCGAAAACGGTGTGTCGCACGAATACTTGTTGTACTACACAATGAAATCTGATAAAATTCTCTACAACTTTGCTATATTTTTTTTATTTATCTCTTATCATTGCAAAGCTATGACCTGTGAAAAAAAATAGATTTTTCAAAAATGTGTCCAATTGTCTGTACCGGTTTTTGAGTTTTTTTATTACATCTCGAAAACGATGCACCGCATGGAATAATATTGTACTGTATAATAAAAGCTGGCAAAACTTTCTACAATTTTGTCTTTCCTACTTTTTATCTATCTTCAATAGTTGCATAGCTGTGAGCTCCGAAAAAGCACATTGTAACAATTTGAATGCCAAAATTAATTATTATTTCTCACTTACGCTATTAAAAAATAACATAAGCTGGGAGTACCTCCACGCGGTGAAGGCGGAAACAGTTTACTTTTAAACTGGCTCCATTTCCTTTAGCCCTCTTCAATGAAAATGGGATGAGAAAAACCAAAAAATCTGCCCTCTACTCCCTGTTTGATGCAACCAGCAAGCCTTGTGACTTAACAAATTTGGACATTGTAATTGACCGAGGACTCCTCATTCATAAAGTGATTTGGCCAAGAAGAGGCTTAGTGTACCTACCCAGGTAGTACGTGTACTGTTGTTATCGATGGATACACAAACTCTGCCAACAGCACAAAGACAGCTGAACAAGAGCGTAGGTATAGATTAAAGCAATCAGCTGATATCACTTTAAATTTAGGCACTATTATCAATGTCAAGCAGGAACATCTTCTCTCAAATAGCCGCAATAAAAGCAACTTCATTGCCCTTCTCCGATCACAACTTCACAGCAACGGGATTGAGACGCAACAAGCACCAGACGATGCTGACTTAATGGTGGTCACTACTGCCATTGAAAAGTCAAAGGAATCTCAAGTTGCAGTGATTGGGGAAGATGATGTTGTCTACTTATAGCAAGGACCCCTCTTGATCGGGATGTTATATTTGTTAAACCTAGTAGAGGTAAAGTACCTACTACCTGTTATTCAAGTCAGGAACTGCAACAACTAGGCCTGAAAGACATATTGTTTCTTCATGCTTTCACGGGCTGCGACACCACTTCGGCTGCAGTTCGGAGAAGTAAAGTTGGTTTCTGTAAACTTTACTTAAAAAGTCCTGAGATCCGTCAAGCCGCAGAAGTGTTTTCAAACCCCTCTTCATCGCATGATGACATAAGAAAAAATGGAAACTTATGCTTTTTAAGGTGGTATGGAGCAAAACAGAAGGAGACTCTCTTAATAACTATCGCTACCAGCATTTCCTCCAGTCAGTATCAAATGTCAAACCAGACATTTCCTCCCTACCACCAACTGAGGGAGCAGCGATGGAGCATTCTTTCCGTACTTACCATCAGGTCCAGGCTTGGATTGGACAAGACCTTTCCCCTGAACTATGGGGATGGAAACGGACTGAAAGCAACCTTTTGTTTCCTGTTCAAACCAAAGAACCAGCTGCACCGGAAGACATACTAAAGTTAATATTTTGCCGATGCACCACTGATTGTAGTGCTAGATGTGGGTGTAGGAAAGCCTCCATGCTATGCTCTACTATTTGTCACAATTGCAATGGAAGTTGCACAAATGGCATTCATTCGTTGCAACACAACGACGATGACGACGACGGCGAGGATGATGTAGCAGAAGTAGCAGCCTGCGTTCCATCTTCTGATAATGATTCAACAGATGATGAGAAAGAAGAAGAGGCGAACCCTGACGAACCACAACCAGGCCCGTCATGCCCAAAGAGGCGGCGAGTGTTAAATAGTCCGGTTGTCTAGTTTTTAAGAAAAAAAATTATAAAAGAGCAATGTGTGATAAGAAACGTAAGAGTGAAGAACATATTTTCAAAAATGCACTTTTTTCGAGGCTCATAGCTAGGCGATTGAAGATAGATAAAAAATGTGAAAGGCAAAAATGTAGGAAATTTTATCAGGTTTCATTCTCTAGTACTACTAAATTTCATGCGACGCACCGTTTTCAAGATATAAACAAGAAAACAAAGAACGAGACAGAAAATTTAACACATTTTTTAAAATCGGTCATTTTTCGGAGCTCACAGCTATGCAAATATTGGAGATAGATAAAAAGTGTGACAAACAAAGTTGTAGAGAATTTTATGAGGTTTTATTATATAGTACAACAAAATTTTATACGACGCATCGTTTTCGAGATATAAGCAAAAAACCAAAAAACGGGACCTTCTTTGCCCTCCCATCCCTCGGGCTCACCTCGGAGGGGTCAGGACTTTTAATATGTTTATCTTCTAACTAGTCCAAACAAAGTTCATAAGTCAGATTTTCTGCTTTCGAGTTTTCCAACCACATACCCCTTTTGAGCACTCATTTACCAGACTACTAAGAAATAAACAATTTTTATTTATTTTTAAACTTTTTTACAAACAATTTTTACCTCTTTAGAATATTAATATAGAAGATATATCTTGTGCCTGGAATACTAACGTCTAGTAACCATAGCAACGAAAACCTATGAAAGCAGACGATAGGTTTCAAACTGGGCCGTCCAAAAACTGATCTATCCTTGAGATATCGATCCCCTGTAATGGCTTTTCAAATGGATCTCGCTACGTGGAATATATTGATATTCAGTCTTATCTGGTTCTATGAAGATTGAAAGCTGAACCTGACATAATATGTGGGTCCAAGGCTATCTGTCTAAGACGCTACTCGAAGTAACCGGTTACAAACTCAAATCACCAATATGTAGGCAGAATGTCATACCATAATAGGGTATTTGCCCGAAAAAATCTATTTAGTCCGTCAGTTAGATTATCAAAAGATATTGGACACGTGTTTTTTCTTTTGTTATGTAAACGAAAAATGACCACGATACAACGCGTTGAAATCTCGCGTGACTTCACAATTTCTGTTACTTTTTACTGTTCAATGACGTCACAAGCCGTCTTTCTTGAACTTTTTTCATAAGAAGTATTATTATTCTTAATATTTGGTCATCATCTGCCTAGCCTTTTCCCAACTTTATTGGGGTCGGCTTCAAGTCTAACCGGATGCAGCTGAATACCAGTATTTTACATGGAGCGACTGCCTATCTGACCTCCACAACCCAGTTAGTACTAGGTAATACGATACCCCTTGGTAAGACTGGTTGTCAGACTTTTTGAGCCACTGACTACCTAACGACTGTCAAAGATATACAAATGACAGCCGGGACCAACGGCTTAGCGTGCTTTTCGAGGCACGGAGGAAACTCGGTATGTAATGGGTGGTCACCCATCCACAGATCAAGCTAGGCAAGCACGGCTTAACCTAAAGATCGACCCGAGCGGCTGTTATTATTAAGCCAGGAGCTCCTCCAATTCCTCCTCTATTAGGTGTCATCTCATAAGTCACCCTCTTTCAAGCCATTAAAGGTTACTATTATAAGAAAAAAAAAGTCGGATAAAATCCTAAAGGCATGAGAGCATTATCTTTCAGCTCGACTAATTATAATTGATTGTGTTCAATGAGGTTATTACTGCACAGGGACTAGTTATAAATCTTATTATTGACCCTAATTGTGACGTGTAGGTGGTAAGATAAGGAAGGTCGGGTAGTTTTCGATAAAGAATCAACCCTGACTGCGTCGTTGATTGCATAGTCACAAGCGCGACTGCTGAGCTCGTGGTTAAATAATAACCGCCGCTCGGGTCGATCTTTAGGTTAAGTCCTGCTTACCTAGTTTGGTTTGTGGATGGGTGACCACCCATTACATCCCAAGTTTCGGAAAGCACGTTAAGCCGTCGGTCCCGGGTGTCATTTGTAGATCTTTGACAGTCGTTAGGTAGTCAGTGGCCCAAAAGTCTGACAACCAGTCTTACCAAGGGGTATCGTATTACCCAGTACTAACTGGGTTGTGGAGGTCAGACAAGCAGTCGCTCCATTTAAAATACTGGTATTCAGCTGCATCCGGTTAGACTGGAAGCCGACCCCAATATAGTTGGGAAAAGGCTAGGCCGATGATGAAGCGTGACTGTTGAGCATGAGGTCCATAGTACACCCACATTTCGCCAGTTACGTTGCCCAATGTAATTAATAAAATTACTTTATTTTATTGTATTTTTATTTGATTGTAATGAGAAATGTTACTAACATGGTTTATAAGTGTTACTAACAACAATATTAATCATTTGTGTTCGATATATATTTTTTTAATATCCTACATTGTGTCCCACTGCTGGGCAAAGGCGTCCCCTTTCTACCTCCAAACCTCTCTGTACTGTGCAATTTCTGGCCACGTTTGCCCCGCGAATAATAATAAATAATATTAGGCGAGCCTATTCCCATCATCCGGGCACAAATCTAGACTCCATGGCTGCTACTGAGAAATGTCTGATGTAAAAAACAAATAACACTTTGCCTGACCCAGGACCTCATTAGACCAACGAGGCAGTATACAGGGTGGGTAAAAAATCGTGGATCAAATGAAACAGGGCGATAATTGAGGTTATCGGGGTAATTTTTTCGTAGTAATTATTTTTAAAGCTACCAACATTTTTCGTGAGACTTAAAAGATATTGAATAAAGTGCCAATACTCATAAATCATGGTACACACTGCCATAAAAACAACTAAACACCATTTTCTGTTTTAAAATAGGTACCCATTTTACTCTAGCTAACTATTTAAGTCTAAAAGAGGTAGGAGAAGCCCGCAAGCGATCCTGAAAGATGGGGTGGCACTATCTGGTCAACGGTCTGTGGAAGAGTTTGCGGCTTACTTTTATTCTGTGTTTAGGGAAGAGCGACCGGCGTTAGATGTAGACGCGGCTATAGCCAGCGCAGGTAGCGGAAACGGAGCAGCGCGAGTGCACTTGGACCAATTACAGTTAGGAGACGTGAGTCGTGCGCTGCGAGACCTTAAGCCGAAACGGTCCGCAGGGCCTGACGGCATTCCGCCTTACATATTCAGGGATTGTCGAGTAGCGCTGGCTAGGCCGCTACTTCATATATATAACCAGTGCCTCAAAGCTGCCGTGTTTCCGGAGAGGTGGAAAGTGACTCGCGTTGTTCCGGTTCCGAAAGCGGGGTCAGCAGCATCGGTGGATGGGTACAGACCAGTTGCGGTATTGTCTACGCCGGCGAAAGTGTTGGAAACTGCTATCCATAAGAGCATATATCTTCAGGTTAGCGCACAGCTGTCAGACGCTCAGCATGGGTTTCGACCGGGAAGAAGTACCACCAGTAATCTTATCTGCCACATGGCTCATCTGGTGCCGACGGTGGATAGTGGGGGTCAAACTGATGCTGCTTACTTTGACTTTAGAAAAGCATTCGATCTAGTCGATAATGACATATTGCTTAAAAAGTTTGCAGGTGTTGGTTTCACCCCACACTCTCTCCAGTTTTTTGCCAGTTATTTGAGGGATAGGCAGCAATATGTGGAATATGCGGGACACGTGTCAGATCCATATTTCACGAGGTCCGGGGTAAGTCAAGGTAGTAACCTTGGCCCTTTGGGCTTTCTTCTGGTGGTAAACGACCTACCAGAAGTAGTCCTAGACGCTTCTTGTCTGTTGTTTGCCGACGACCTCAAATTGTCCCTCGCGATAAAGAGCAACGATGACTGTGTCAGGCTACAAAGGGACATCGATAGGGTAGTGAGATGGAGCAAAGAAAATCTCTTGCAATTTAATAGCTCGAAGTGTGTGACCATCACTTTTTCTCGCGCACACAATCCTATCTTACAAACCTACTTTATTGACGGGTTGCCTATGGAACGGGTCACAGAAGTCAAGGACTTGGGAGTAGGTTTTAATACCGGTTTGACTTTTCGGGATCACGTCATGCGTAGTTGCAAAAGAGCATATAGAAATTTAGGTTTCATGCTTCGTACGGTCCGAGGTTTCACGAATGTGAGAGCTATTGTAGCATTATATAATGCATTGGTAAGGAGCCAGTTAGAATGTAATGCAGTCATCTGGGCTCCGCATGAAGCTAAATATAGTCTCATGCTGGAGAGGGTACAAAATAAATTTATAAGATATTTATATTTGCGGTATTACGGAGTCTATCCCTTTTACCCGTTAATGTATCCAACCCTATTTATTTTAGGTATGGTAGGATACAATGAGCTAAGGGTTAGGAGGGATCTTGCACTCGCCTTATATATATTTAAACTACTCAGAGGGAAGGTGCATAATGCAGTTATTTTAGGCCAGGTGAGTCTATGTGTTCCGGACCGGTACGTGTGGCGACGACGACAGCCACGACTGCTAGTGGAACCGCGTGCTCGGACCAACCTTTTAAAAGAGGCGCCGCTGACGCGTGCACTCCGCACGCTCAACCTCATAGCCAGCGAGACGGACTTATTCTGTTGTTCTCTGAGTGAATTCACAAGGAATGCTTTATTTGTAATTAGTTATAAGTAGCAATTAAGTTAACCTAAGTTTATATTAAGGCACATTTACCGCATTGGTTAGCTGTAATGGTAGATGTAAGTTGATAAATAAATAAATAAATAAATAAATAAATAAATTTAGTAAACATTTTGTTATTTTTTTTAAAACCACTCAAGTAGTCATAACTTTTAAGGAGATCAAGTTAGGACTCTGCCACAGAAATATTTTTTACTGCAAATAACCCCAACTATCGCTCTGTTTCGTTTGATCCACAATTTTTTACCCACCCTGTATAAATACGAGTACAACTTGAATAATTAAACGTAAAGTAAACGTATCTAAAACATCGCCAAGAAACTAGCTTTCAAATAAAAAACTGCATCCAAATCGGTTCACTTGTTTAAGAACTACGGTGTCAGAGACATACACACACACACATTTTGGTTAAACTTATAACACCCCTCTTTTTGCGTCGGGGATTAAAAACAGATAAGTTGTCATAACCCCGTCAAAATCACCTTAGTTCAGCTGATAATAGAAAAAAAAAACGAAGCATCTCCTTCACCAACAATTTCAAGACTAAAATATCAGAGTACTGAAATTGGGTTGCTATGATAATGAATGTCTTCAATTCATTAGGTGGGACAGACAGTGGCTGTAATTTATTGGTTTCGATTGATTTACCTTCTTCCTTACTCCGATAGCCTTTGTTTCAGCAAAATTGTGGATTTGTATTGTAGGAGTGAATTTTGAATAGTTTTAAAAACTTAATTAGCTTTTAATTGAATACAGTATGTACAAAATTATAATTGTATGAAAAAGAATTACAGATCGTCAATAAATTTAATGACATCGTTCAATAGGAAAAGTGGCCAGAAGGCTGGCAGCATTGCCACGTTGGATGGCAATGCTGATTCTTTGGCCAAAGAAAGAGCCAGCCCTCTGGTCACGTGAAGAGATTGGCTGGAAGTGTCCAATTCCCGATCAAAACCATCACTGACTAAGTGCAAACTGAACTTTAACTGTAGGTCGTAAATGTATTTTTCGAAAAAACACTTATTTTATTTACATGGTTGCAAACTAAATCGCTAGTGGAGTATGCTATATAAAAATAACGCTATGTAAATACATATTTCAGTTGTGTAAAATCGTTTTAATAAAACAAAAAAGATATATTGATTTTTGTTGTAGATTGTACTTACAGCTGTCAGTATCTTTTTAAAGTCAAGCATTTTGTCCATCAAATTAAACAATTCTACGCAAAAATGATTGCTGGAAGAATACTTTTTTTTTGGGATGAAAAATCACGTTTTACAGTAGGACTCAATGTAACGCAATCAAAACATTGTACTGATGGATGCATTGAATAGTACGGGGGTCAAAGAGGTATTTACAGTAAAGTTATAACATTAAAAACTTGTACAAAAAACTAAAGTTGGAACTTTGACCCCCAATATCTCCGTAACTAGAAGGTTTCCAGGTAAATACCAGAACAATAAAAACATCGCAATGTCGGAGAAAACAAGTGCCCTTCGACTTTGTTAAATGTATTTTAACACCAATATTTTTTTCACTCACAATATTTTTAGCCCGAACACGACTCCACCCCATCCCTGTCCTGTCTGTCGTTTCAATAATTACAGCACAGACTCTACGGGCCGTTAAGACCTAGGCGTCCTAGATCTAGCCATAGCTACGGAATGACGCTTAAATACTGAACATTATGGCTGTCCGGTATTCAGGACATCGGCACGGCCTGTCTTTGTGGGGTTCGCAGACTTCATTGTGGTTTCTTTGTGTTTCTATTATTTGACTGGTTGTGTTGGTGACAGAAAATATGCACAGAATCTAACGTATTTTTTTTTTGTTTTACTTTCTATGTTTATCTTGGACATCACGGACATCGGTGAAGGAAAACATCGTGAGGAAACCTGGACTTATAATTAATATAAGTCTGAAATCGCCAACCCGTCTTGAGCAAGCGTGGTGATCAATGCTCGTGCCTTCTCTGTATGAGAAGAGGCCTTTGCCCAGCAGTGGGACAGTAACAGGCTGGTATTATTATTCACCACGAAATTTTTAGCAGTCGGCTTGGAATTTTGTATGGCATAATGTAACTGTTTGCTGAACACCTCTTAAATTTTTTTATTTTTTTTTAATAGGAAACTGTCGCAATGTGGTTATTTGGGCAGGTACGACCAATTCACCATACATCAACCATTTATGGTCTGGACCAAAACGAAAATGTTTTATGTTTTTTTTATGATAAGGAAAAATAAAGGCTTTTTTAATTATTCCATACATTTCTGCTATAATTAATCTTGTCGGGGAATTGCGATAATTTACATATGATCTCTATGGAGAAGACCGGCAAGAAACTTCTCTTATTACACTGTCTTTTTATCATAACATACATAACATCACGCCTATATGTTTTGTTGAGTATGTTTTTTTAACTCCCATATAGTAAGGGGCGAGCCTAATGTCATCAACCGGAACACAATTCAGACTCTGTGGCTGCCACAGAGAAATCCTTTAATAGAAAAACCCAATATCAGATTGCACGACCTGGGAATCGAAACCAGGACCTCATGCTCAGCTGTCGCGACTACTACACCAACGGGGCTTTTTATTTTCAATTCATTCTCAAAATAAAAAAAAATCAAAATATTTTATTTCACGTGTCGCGGGTTCGATTCCCACGGAACAAATATTTGTATGGCCTACAGGTAGTTGTTCCGGGTCTGGCTGTTTATGTATGTGAGTTTAAATGTTTGTAAACGCACCCACGATACAAGAGAAATTCCTAGTGTGGAACAAAGTATAAAAAAAAAGATTTAAAAAAAGATACAAAGTTAACAAAAGTTAAAATTCTCTTGTCACCCTCTCTTGTTCCATCCATCACTTTCCACTCCTCCTCAATTCCTCATAAATATCCTCAGTACACAATCACTTCATCGCGTGTACATTGCACAATACTAATATTCGCCCGGCTCTGGTTTCCTCAGGGTACCGTAAGACGAACTGATTGGTTGATCGCTGCCAAGATGGTTAATTGTTCACGTCCACGGGGACGTATCATGTGTTGCAGCTGACGTTTATGGTTTGTGCTAGTCGGGGTAAACTAGTGTTGTGTTATGCAATGCATTTAGTACAATAGTCAAATTGGGTTCTGATTATTTTTGGATTCGTGGTTCGCAAGCGCAACTGCTGCGCATGAGGTCCTGGGTCCGATTCTCAGGTCGGGTAAAGTGTTGTTGGGTTTTTCTGTAAGGAATTTCTCAGTATAAGCCATGGAGTTTAGATTTGTACCCGGTTTATGGCAATGGGCTCTCCCCATTACATGGGATTTTCACATTACTGGTGAAATGAGGGTGTACTATAAGATATACCTCTACTTAACCCTTCGGGGATTACAGGCGTGATGTTATGTTATTACGCTGTATATAGGTAGCAGCAAAGGGACCAGCTAAATCCAAAAAGCGGCGTCAGCTGAGTACAATTCAAGCTATAGCACTAAATTATCCTTACGCATGTAATGCATGGATAATATTAATATTATTACAAAAAGAATATAAGTTAATTTTCAGATCTTAAAATTAAATGCAGATTTCCAAATTGTCGCTGAAATCATTTCACAAGATCATCATCTGCCTAGCCTTTTTCTCAACTATGTTGGGGTCGGCTTCCAGTCTAACCGGATGCAGCAAAATAAAAGATTTGATAATTTCACAAGATATTTCATGAATACTCTTTTCAAATCACACCGACGCGCGATGGCAATGATTATGAAATGACTAGCTGTTCCCCGCGACCTTCGTCCGCGTAAAATTATTAAAAATTCAATTTTACCCGTTTTTGCAACATTTTTCATTGCTGCTCCGCTTCTCTTAGTCGTAGCCTGATGTTATATAGCCTATAGCCTTCTTCGATAAATGGGCAATCCAACACTAAAAGATTTATTCAATTCGAACCAGTAGTTCCTTAGATTAGCGCGTTCAACCAAACAAACTCTTCAGTTTTATAATATTAGTATAGATAAGTTTTAAATAAAGTCTATAATTTTTATTCTCTCTTTTTAAAATTGGAACACTACATTGTATATAGTTTACCTGAGGTTTCTACAATGTATTACAGTGTTCTGTCTCCCTTTGATTGCAAGACTCCGATAAATTGGATTGGTGTTAAACCGCCAACCGTAGCAAGATCCTTGTGCTCACGTTTGCGAAGTTTTTCTACAATGTCTTTAATATATTTTACTGTTAGCTCAAGGATTTATGTATTAGTAGTAGTGTCAGGTTTGTTTGTAGGTAAGTAACGTATTTAATATGCCACGAGTGGGTGTGTCTTATTAATGTTTGCATAAACATTATTATTGTGTGTAGCTAACTAAAGAAAAAATAAATAAAAAAAAGATTTGTTTCTGCTTTTAATGGTACCTTGTCCGTAAATGTGTATGATATAATACTATGCCTAATTTTAGTGGTAATTCTAAAATCGATTATTTTTTTCGATGATACGCCTTGGAATGGACAACTACAGTACTTTCACAAGTTATTATGCCTTGTGTCTGTGACTGTAGCTTCGGTTTCTTTGTTTTTTTGTGATATTCAAAAGTGCCTGAAATGGTCTAATTGAAATAAATGCTTTGAGTTTGAGTTTGATTTATTCTAAATCGGATTGGAAATTCACGACAAATCAGGAGTTACTCGAAACGCTTTTTCGCGGCTTTCCGTATTCTGGACGGCCCCCTGCACGCGAAGCATGACCACCGTAGAATCGGGTTTTGTCGACGGAAGAATCAATCCAATTTTTTTTGTTGCTCTGTCATTTTGTCGATTCTTCCGTCGACAAAACCCGTTTCTACGGTGGTCATGCTACACATGCTGCTGGAAGAGATGAACGCGCTATGTTTTGCCTAAAAATCGAGGAATTTATGCTTCCTCTTTTCAATGTCTGATACAAAAACATTCAAATATAACTAGCTATAGACGGGACAAGACCAAGAAACTGACAATTCCAAAACCTGTTACAAATTAGTAACAAGTCCATCAGTCCAGTGCGATAAAGTGCGATACGTCGCTTTGTCAGGTCGCATTCATATGACACAAAGACATTTAAATATTTCCGAGCTATAGACGGGTCATGATGAAGAAAATCGTAATCCAAAACTTGTTACTACTTAGTAACAATTCGTTCTGTCTAGTGTCATCTGTGTCATACGCCCGCTTGTCAGGTAGCATTCGTGTGTCAAAATCGAAAATATTCAGGATGAAAATTATTGTATGTCAATATTCCCAATGTCCTCTCTATATGTGTTTTAAATCTCTTTGGTCTGAAACAAACAAAATACTATTTGAAACCGAATGCAGAGTAATTTTGGGGACTCCCTTTCAGCGGAGTAAAGTACATCGGGTTATGTTCGTCTGTCCCCGCCTTAAATGCAGATCTTTATTCCTGTGTCTAGATATTTATCTGCATTTTGTGTGGCACCAATAACATTCGGAATATTCTCGTCTAGACTGGGATTTGGAGTTTGTTTTGTTATTCTAGAAAGAGAATATATTACATGCTTTACGTATAGGATAAGAGGAACAGGATAATTTTGAATGAAGTTGTCTTTCTTATTTTTTTTCGATCTCTTTCATACCTGCATATATAATATTTATTTAATGACATCACGGAAATGCTTTCATATGTTTTACTAGCACTTCGCCCGCGACTTCGTCCGCAAAAATTGTGATAGCTCGGCAAAATTCCCCCTTTTCACCCCCTTAAAGGTTAAATTTCCAAAAACCCCTTCTTAGTGCTCCCCTTCATTATAATAGGAAGCCGTGTATAAAATTTCACATTCCTAGCCCCAGTAGTTTCGGCTGTACGTTGATATGTCAGTCAGTCAGTTCTCCTTTTATATATATAGATTTGTTCATTCCCACTGTACTGTTTTTAACCGTGACACAAAAAGAGGGGTGTTATAAGTTTGACTGCAATGTGTGTGTGTCTGTCTCTGGCACCGTAGCTCTTAAAAGAATGAACCGATTTGGATGCAGTTTTTTTATTTGAAAGCTAGTTTCTTGGCGATGGTTCTTAGATACGTTTTATCAAAATCGGTGCAGCCATTTACTAGATATGGGGGATGAAAGTGGCTATGAAAAATCGAATATTTTCAAATATACCCAAGTGGGGTATCAAATGAAAGCGCATGATGTGTATATTAAAATTAGACATGATTTATCAAAATCGGTGCAGCCATTTACTAGATATGGGGGATGAAAGTGGGTATTTATCTTTCATCTTTTCGTTGGGGGTTTTTTAAATTTTTATTTTTTCACTAGCTGACCCGAAAAACTGAACATGTTGTGTATCAAGGGCTGTCGACTTAAATAATGATAAACTTCTTCAATTTGTTAATCTCAAAATTTAAAAGCAACTTATCAGAGACTCGATTTGTTTATACCAGGCCAGTTAGACCAGGACTACAAAAATATATTATACACCGTGACTTTTTAGTCGTCATACAACGGCAGCCCATTTCATGTATCCAATGAATACTAAACATTCACAAAAAAATAGGTATTTATGAGATTTTAATAATTTAAAAATAAAAATATTATTCAGTAGGTATTATGACGCATGACGTAGTTAAAACACCCTGTTGTGAGCGATGATCTACAGGACTCGAGCGCTGGGTAGGTATGTTCTCTCGTTTGACCCGTTAACATCATTAACAGGATGTTTCATAATTTTATTCTCATGTATTATTTATTTTTCTTTGTACCTATTATGGTAGGTATAAAAAAAAATCGCATCTTGAGCTATTTTACGTCGGGTACATTGAGTGGGCCACCTTTATAAGACGACTAAAAAGTCACGGTGTATTTATTAAACTTTTTCGTTTACCAAGATTCACACCAATAAAATTCCAGTCACAACAATTCCCTTCAGAAAAATATTCAACTTCAACAAAAAGAAAAAAAATCTAAATAAGCTTTGTGGTCTACTCTAAAGTTTTCCATATTCATGTTTGTGCACTGACGAAGTTGTTAGCGGGCGACGCAGTGATCATTTCGTCTCCGGCTTTATCCTCGTCCCTTTCTTTCCCATTATCTTTGTGTCTTTTGTCTCTTTCTTCCATTTCCGTTCTTTCTTTTTAGTACAGTTCTATAAAGTATTTGGTGTTCAGGCAAACTTTTTTTTAAACAATTATTTAATAGGCTACTGTCTCATTGGCGGCGGTGGCGGGCCGGGCCATCATAATTATTCAGAATTAGATTAGATTTCTAATCTAATTAGATTTAAATTAGATTAGGTATTTTTTTGATTATTAGATTTTTGCCCTGGAGTGTAAATGTAGTGCTGTTCCACTAACAATGGGGCACTTATTATCGTGTCCTGCGTGCCCTGTTGTTTGTTCACTACAGGGACTGATGGACGCTACCGAAAGCGCCAAACTAGTAGCTCAGTTCTGGGCTGACACAATTTAGATTGCCATCGACACGCTAAGAAGAAGATGAAGAATTAGAAAAAAAAAAGAAAAAATAACTTAACCAATAATCAAAACTGACTTGTAGTCACTCATTCAATGATTACCTACGAGTATAAAGCATACGTAACAATGCACAACGCTGTTTGAACAGTATACCTACACTTAGAAATACAGCAGGATTCTATTTTGTCTCTGCATTGGCTAAAAGCCTATCTATCCAGAACTCTATGAATGGCGGCCCATAAATATCCTTAGCTAGCCATAAATTTAATCAAAGACTGCTCAAACTACATCAATCTTGGTCCGACATTGCTTTCATCATACTTGGTTGTCGAATTGATAGATTGTGGCTATAGTATTGGATGTCCAGACTTTTGGAGTGCTTTGATGATGAAAATATTGTACATAGCTATCAAAGACATACAAATATTTACGAGCGATCAAAGACATTCAAATATAACTAGCTATAGACGGGACAGGACCAAGAAACTGATAATTTCAAAACCTGTTACAAATTAGTAACAAGTCGATCAGTCCAGTGCGATACGTTGCCTTGTCAGGTCGCTTTCATATGACACAAAGACACTCAAATATTTCCGAACTATAGACGGGTCATGACGAAGAAAATCGTAATCCAAAACTTGTTACTACTTAGTAACAATTCGTTCTGTCTAGTGTCATCTGTGTCATACGCCCGCTTGTCAGGTAGCATTCGTGTGTCAAAATCGAAAATATTCATGATGAAAATTATTGACAATATTCCCAATGTCTTCTCTATATGTGTTTAAAATCTATTTACGAGCGATAGACAGGAAAAGACGAAGAAAATCGTTATCCAATACTTGTTACTATTTAGTAACAAAACGTTCTGTCTAGTGTCATACGTTCTCTTGTCAAGTAGCATTCGTGTGTCATAATTTAAAAATTTCGTGATCAAAATTTTTATATGAAAACATTCTCAATGTTCGCTCTATGAGTCTTTTAAATATCTTTGATAGCTATAATATTTGTCTTCATAACTTCAACTGAAAGATATCCAACCTTCCCAAGAGATAACACAATTGATTCAATAGAAATGGGATAAATTATGACTTACTAGCTTATGCCCACGGCTTTGCCCGCGCCAAGTTCGGTAATTATCCCACGGTATCGTACTACTAGGATAAAAAGTATCCACATGTCAATCTAATATTGAATGTGTGAATATTATAGGCTTTGTAGATTTCCAGCTGCTTGTTAACTGTTGTTAACTTTGTATCTTTTTTTTTACATCTTTTATAGTAAACAACGACTTATTGTCGGGCCTACGCTGTCTCCCCATACTTTAGTACAAATGCTGTTACCATGACGATATTGTAATACCAAATGATTTGAAAAGAGTATCCATGGAGTTTCTTGCCGGTTCTTCTCCATAGGAAACGACGTGCCCATCTAGGCCTATGTGAAATAAAAATATTTGATTTTGATTTGATCAAGGTATAAAGTATCTTTGTGCCAAATTTCACCCAAATCCATTTAACTGTTTTTGCGTGAAAGAGGAACAAACATCCACACATCCTCGCAAACTTCTCTACATAACTCATTGAACATTAAATACTCCAGTAACACCCAACCACAACCAACCCTTCAGAGCCAACAACGCAACACATTGCTTACAACCCTATTGCGGCGACACCCACCTTTTCTTGCAATCCGGAGCTGCAATATCAAATTCCTTAGCCATACACGTTACCAATTTCAAAGCTCAACATCACGAAAATTTAATCAAAATTCATTGGATGCTATAAATCCAACGGATGAAGCGTCCCCATAATGAAATTCCATAAAGTGGACCTTTTTGGCCCTTCTAGACGTATTATGCTGGAGATCAGGGATATCAGTCTATTAAGGCAGTGTGTAGTTCCTTGTTATTTGCTCCAAAGACGAAGGTTTTTTGTTCCGGCTGTCTTGCTTGGTGGATTGGAAAGCTGATTTTGTTTAGGTGTGGTTTAATTGCATCATATTTTGATTGATGAATAAACTACCTTATTATTAAGTAGTTTACAATCAAGAAACGACAAAAAGTACAAGACTTCGCTTTACATTTTATTATTTTTGGTTCCGAAAAATCAGTCGTTACAGGTAGTCTGTGGCCCAAAACGTCTGACAACCAGTCTTACCAAGGGGTATCGTATTACCTAGTACTTACTGGGTTGTGGAGGTCAGATAGGCAGTCGCTCCATGAAAAATACTGGTATTTAGCTGCATCCGGTTAGACTGGAAGCCGACCCTAAAATAGTTGGGAAAAAGCTAGGCAGATGATGATGGTTCCGAAAAATCCCAATAATGATAGTAGTAAGGTAAGATCTTAATATAACTCTCCCAGTTCCTATTGATTTTCTAATCTGTAATGAAGCTAAGGACATTCGTATGATAAAATTTATATGAGACCACTGTGCCCTTCTACCAAATGAAAAAAGAATCACGTAAATCGGCCCAGTAATCATTACAGCTGTGGCGGAGAGCTATACTTACGCCAAATATCATGCATTTTGTGCGGAGATTGATTAGGTAGAAAACATATGTGTTCCTGCCTGGTCGTCCTTTGCTATTGTCCCTTATTTTAATAATATAATTTTATATCAATGTTACTAACATTAGAATATAAGCTGTTTGTAATACTAACAAAATATGGATCACTGTTGTGTGAAATAAATGAATTTTATTTATTTATTTATTGATTACACATAACTGTAGAATACATAACCTCCTCATTTTTTAGAAGTCGGTTAACAAGTAAACGTAAAAAAATCAATTTGAAAGTGAGTATGATTTACCAACTAGATAAACAATCCATACAGCAAAGAACAGACTACTTACGGATTACCTAGTGAACTGAAAGACCTACCCATTTCTTTATTCCGAAAAAAATTGTATGCCTGGTTAGTCAATAAATGTTTCTACACGACCCAGGAATACCTCAGTTACAAGAACCGAAAATTATTGTAACGCCTATTATGTTCCTATTCTAGTGCAATTATTTGTTAAGTTAGTATACAATTAAAAAGAGTACCTATGTACAGATATGTCACCCATTTCGTTTCTTTGCTATAAGCCTTTATTTTATACTAGCTTCTGCCCGCGACTTCGTACGCGGATCCTGTTGCTTATGCCAGCGATAACGGGGTCGTCAAAATCGAAGATCTGAAACGTCTGATGTCGAATTCTAAGAGCCCGGGGACGGGAAAACAACGGGATGCGCGAGACGATTCGAGACGTTCCATATCTTTCATTTTTGTAAGTCAGAAGTCGATGCGTAGATACGCTTGGAACTCAAGAGCAATTCTCTATCCGTGAACGTCTCCGACTCGCGAGACAATGCGTGACGCTCACGATCAGCGGTCAGACGCGCATCACGTTCCCCACTTGTCTCTAGAGACCTAGAAGTCGACGCCTAGATACGCTTGGAACTCAAGCGTAATTTTCTATCCTTGAACGTCTCCGATTCGCGAGACAATGCATGGACTTGCACGATCAGCGGTCAGTCGTGCATCACGTTCCGCACTCGTCTCTAGATACCTCGAAGTCGATGTGTATACACGCTGAGAACTCAGGCGTAATTTTCTTTCCGTGAACGTCTCCGACTCGCGAGACAATGCATGACGTTCACGATCAGCGGTCAGTCGTGCATCGTATTCTTCACAGTAGATGCGTAAATACTCTGAGAACGCAGGCGTGCTTCGCGATCCGAAGAGGTTTCCACGGAGCGAGTTGCAGCCTGATGTTCCGAACAGCATCAAGTCTCTCCTGACGTTCTTCGGTAGATTCTTGGGATCTTATGATCCTCAATCTTTTAGCTCCTTTGAAACATTGGGAAAGATTTGACCTCTTTCTAGGCATGGTTATAGTTTTATTGTGAAGATACCTGATCAATTAAAATCTAAGTGACTGTTCCCCTGCGTCACCGGGTAGGCTACCGTGTCACGAAGAAAAGTGGAAAAGGAAATTAAACACTCAAATAACATAAGCCCGAAGGCATATTTATTCGATAAAATAAAAAAATAAATGGGAGTTTTGTCCAGTAGAGTCAAATTTTCAATGACCGCCTTCACCGCGTGGAGGTACTCCCAGCTTATGTTATTTTATAATTATACAGTTAAATTAGTGTTAGCTTTGATTTCCACATCAGATGTTTCTGATCTTCGATTTTTATAAGTCAACAGGAAATGCCCAGCAGACCGAACAACTTTTGCTAAGACGTCATTCCTATATGTGTTATGGTGTAGCTGGGCTCTTGGAGTTCCACAACAGGTGTTCCAGATCTTTGATTTTTATAAATCAACAGAGAGTGCTCATCAGATTGAACAATTTTTGCTAAGACGTCATTCCTATATGTGTTATGGTGTAGCTGGGCTCTTGGAGTTCCACAACAGGTGTTCCAGATCCTCGATTTTTATAAATCAACAGAGAGTGCTCATCAGATTGAAAAATTCTTGCTAAGATTTTATTCCTATATGTGTTATGGTGTAGCTGGGCTCTTGGAGTTCCACAACAGGTGTTCCAGATCCTCGATTTTTATAAATCAACAGAGAGTGCTCATCAGATTGAAAAATTTTTGCTAAGACGTCATTCCTATATATGTTATAGTGTAGCTGGGCTCTTGGAGTTCCACATCAGGTGTTCCAGATCTTCAAATTTATTCTCTCAACAGAAAATGCTCTTCACGTGGAACAATTTTTGCTATGGTACCATTTTTGTATCTCTTATAGTTTAGCTGGTCTATTGCGGTTCTGCATCAGGTGTTCAAGTTTCCAAGATAAATTATAGCCTATATGTTGCCCAGACTCAATACCTATACAACAAAAAAAAGATCTTTCAAATCCGTCCAGTAGTTCCGAAGATTAGCGTGTACAAACAAACAGACAAACAGACAAACAGACAAACAGACAAACAGACAGAATTTTTTTTTTGGATTCGTGCTCTATTACTGTTTCTAAACCACACCCAATTTTTTTTTTTTTAATATCTTCAATGTACAGACACAGTTTTTTTACTGTTTTATTATATGTATAGATTTCGTATACCAGAAATGGTCAATATGAGGATTTTTACTGTTATATTATGTAATGTAACATTTATATACCACCTACTAACCTATATTATACGAATAAAATTATTTGATTTGATTTTGGAGGACTAGTTTTCAAAACCTCCTGCATTAGTTCTGTTTGGAAGTAGAAGCTTCACATGTTTGCAACTAAAATCGCCCGTTTTCCACTCGTTCAGCTAAAACCAAGACATCAAAAGCTAATTCATCACAATGTCTCCTTTTAAAACCTAAAGACGATGCATTTAGCTCTCAGCCAAGTCTTTGAAGGCGCTTTAATGATAAAAGCATGATGGCGCCCATTGCAATGTAACTGGCACTAAATAGATACAGAAGGCTTACTTCACACATCATCTGCCTAGCCTTTTCCCAACTATGTTGGGGTCGGCTTCCAGTCTAACCGGATTCAGCTGAATACCAGTATATTACATGGAGTGACTGCCTACAAGGCATAGACCCAACTTTGCTTGATTACCAGCCTCTACAGCATTACAGCGATTTCAAACAAATGACAGTCGCGTGCGCTTGCACTCGCTGTACGCGAATCATGACTAAAGGATGTTAGAAGACCCTTAACGAAGCCGAAAGGCAGTTGTTTTCCCTGTCATTGTGATCATTTTTTTGTTCTAGACCATACCTGGGAACCTTCTAGTTACAGAGATATTGAGGGTCAAAGTTCCAACATTTTCACAAGATTTTTTTTTAAATACTAGTTTTTTATGTAAGATTTTTAGACACCTCACGACCCCCGTACTATTCAATCCATCCATAAGCACAATGTTTTGAGTGCGTTGCATTGAGCCCTACCGTAAAACGTGATTTTGCACCAAAAAAAAAAGTCGTTACCCAGCAATTTTTTTTGCGTAAAGTTACATAGTTTGATGTACATGATGCTTGGTTGACGGCTTCGTGAAGTCTGTTTATACCCTGTGTGTGTGCGTGTGTTTTCGCTCGTTGTATGGCCCTTCTGTACCTGACTCCGTAGTGGCACAGAGACAGTTTCAACTACTCTCATTGTACTATTGTTCGGTTATTGATGAACACCATTGTGTTTCGGAGACTAATTATGGGGAATGGGGGACTATTCATTGCTTTGCCTGTTTAGGGTGTTTGAGTAAATAGATGATTTTTGGCTGATATTTTGGTAGTTTTGTGTTTATGGCAGAGTTCAATGGGATAATGATATCTGGATAATAACAAAAATAATTATTATCAATGTAACTTTACGTGTATCCGAACGCGATTTGCCGCCTCCGCGCGTATCATCGTAACAACTTCAGCTTCAAAATTCGCAAAAAACTGAATCAAAAAAAAAACAAAAGTCACCGTCTTCTGAAGCTAAAGTGATTTTTAACTTTTTTTGTTTTTGTGAAAGTAATTTTTTTTTAATGTAGAATCCACCAATTTGGATTTGTTCACATAAAATATAGCATAAATCAGCTGGACCGTAATAACGAATCAATTGAACCATCATTCATCAAAACCAGATAAGTAGTTTAGTCACTACATATAATACATTCAGAAATGAAATGTGTTCAAGCGGCAACTTTTAAAGGTGATTTACTCGTGCTGGATTGATTAACCTCCGGCTGTATTTTAGAAGCCATACTATTTCGTAATGGGTCGTATCTTAAAGTCATTATCTGCCTAGCTTCTTCCCAATTATATTACGGTCAGCTTCCAGTCTAACCGGATGCAGCTGAATACCAGTATTTTACATGGAGTGACTGCCTATCTGACCTCCACAACCCAATTACTACTGGGTAATACGATACCCCTTGGTAAGACTGGTTAACAGACTTTTTGGGCCACTGACTACCTAACGACTGCCAAAGATCTACAAATGACACCCGGGACCAACGGCTTAACGTGCTTTCCGAGGCGTGGAGGAAACTCGGTATGTAATGGGTGGTCGACCATCCACTGACCAACCTAGGCAATCACGGCTTTACCTAAAGATCGACCCGAGCGACTGTTATTATTTAGAATAGAATAGAATAATTTTTATTTGTGTAAAAACATGGTACATTAAGGTTTTATAAATAGGGTTGTGAACTTATATGTTTCGCCATAAAATGGCATACAAATATTAAAACATCTAAAACCTAAAATGTTAATACAAAATCAATTAGTGTAAATATTGACATTATTATATGTCTAGGTTAAAAGAATAACACTTTCTTTAGCCACGAGCTCCTCAAAGTAGTAACCGTTATTTCAAGAGAAATTCGCTTTCGAATTGAGCTAATTGTTTGCATTTCATTGGCCGGGACTGTTACATACATAGACTGCTAAAATCATAAGACATTATGCGTTTGTCCTCACTATCAAGAGGGACATTTGCGAGCCGATACAAAGATAACAAACAGATTCAAAGGAACTTTGAGCAACCCACACAAGCTCTATTGATTACAGCCTATCGTTGCAGCATCCAATCACTGGTCCACACACAGTTGATGTAGAGATGACAAGCGCTACTGATCTTGGGTTCGATTACCAGGTTAAGGAAAGTGTTATTGGGCTTTTCTATTAGTAAATACTTAGAAGCAGCCTGGAGTGCCCTGTACAGATGATGACAATAGCTTACATGGGACTTAAACAAAGCCAGAAAAATGTGGGTGTACTTAGGTGGACTATACCTAACTCATGAACGCACGGAAAGTTCTAGTTTCTACTAGATCCGTATGCAATGCAGTCAGTAACCATCAGAATAAGGGATTTAGTGGAACCGACACTGATCCTAACAAAAGAATTATCGTTACCACATCCAATCAAAGCATTGGTTCGCTCAAATGTTCTGAAGTACTCTGTAACCAAACGACGCTTCTCGTATGCAAATAACTACATTGGGACCACTCGGAGTAAAGCCATGGAGTAAGAATGCCACGTAGAAGTGACAAAACATCGTTGAAGTTCTAACAGCACGTAATTCAATTTTTGGCGGAAAAAAATTATTTATTAATTCAAACTTTATAAGACAAAATTATCATTCCATTCTTTATTTATTCATTTATTAAGGACCTTGTGTGGGTTATAAATGAACAAATATAAATAAATAAATTTTAGATTAAGATTGCCGATTGTGGTGAAAGACTATTATGGTTATTTGTTTACCCATTTATATAACGACTCATAATTTTAAACTTTAACATGTAACCGTTTTTTTGTCTCTAATAAATAAAATAAAATAAAAAATAATTGAAGTAAATGCTTTGAGTTTGAGTTTGAAAGATACAACCAGTGGACTGCGTATAGCTGATAATGACAAAGGAGTTTATGATGTTGTTTTTTGCGTCTCATCAACATCACCTGCTACATTATTGTCAACTATTTTGGGGTCTTCTGCCAGTCTAAACGGGTGCAGCTGAATACCAGTATATTACTTGGTATGACTGTCTATCTGACCTCCAGAATTCAGTCTTTGGGCAATATGATACCCTTGGAAACACTAGTCATTGTCAAACTTTTGGACTTCTGTCAAAGATCAACCACTAACTTTCATTTAGTCACCAGCCCGAATTTAGTCATGAGTCATGGTAGTTTCGCTTCTACAAATTCTTAGTCTATGGTTCTGTCCGGCGTGCGTTCGTTACCGAACCAAATCATAACTTTAGGTTAGGCTTTAGACTGTAGCTAGATTAGACCCGCAGTTTACTGTGTAGTGTGTGTGATACCAGACTTTGTATAGGCCGCTCTCCTTTAGTGGATTTTGTAAAGGCATTCGTACTGGACTAAGTTGGGATATGGTTTGAATTGAGACTTGTGCCTACCATTTATGTTTGTCATATTTAGCTACCCATAAAATAATACCGTATATCAGTAGCGACGGGTCAATTTTTGTAAGAGGTAAGCCGGAGTATATATCTTTAATGTGATTATGATATTTTTCTATAGAATACTGACTGTGCCATTTTTCAAAGGGAAAAATGGTACGGTAGGAATCGAGTTTTATGGAACCTTCGCCACTGCCGTATACGATTTCAAACTTTTTTCAGTGACTGCCTCGTTGGTCGAGTGGTCACAAACGTGACTGCTGAGCATGAGCTCCAGGGTTTGACTCCAAGGTCGGGGAAAGTGTTATTGGGTTTTTCTAATTTGGATTTGTGTCCGATTGGTGTCAATAGATAATAGTACACCACAGACTACCTACAGCTTTGTCTCTCCTCCCCCTTTAAATCAACGAAAAGGTTGTTTTGCCCGCCCATTGTGTCACCTTATTTAGAAGTTCCTTTAGCCTTTTCCCAAATATGTTGGGGTCGGATTCCAGTCTTAGCGGATGCAGCTGAATACCAGTATTTTACACGGAGCGACTGCCTATCTGACCTCCACAACCCAGTTAGTACTCGGTAATACGATACGCTTTGGTAAGACTGGTTGTCAAACTTTTTGGCCCACTGACTACCTAACGACTGTCAAAGATCTACAAATGACACCCAGGACCAACGGCTTAACGTGATTTGCGAGGCACGGAAAAAACTTGGTATATAATGGGTGGTCACCCATCCACAGACCAACCTAGGCAAGCACGGCTTAACCTAAAGATCGACCCGAGCGGCTGTTATTATTTAGCCACCTCTCTGACTATCTACCTCACAAAGATTGACTTGTCCATCACATAGTTAGTCCGACAGCCCATTCTCCAACAGATTTTCAGCTCAAATCCACGAGCCCAGACACCGAAACTCCACACTTAATAAACCACTCGCTCACCAACAAAGCAGTTAAGTCTAAACTAACTTAAAATATAACAAGTTTATTAACACGATCATGTCAGCATATTAAATCAGACCGCAACTCTAGCCTCCCTGGAGCGCAATGGAAGCGCTCGGGTTACGTCGCGGGGCTTCGGTAGTGATGTAGTTATGAGTCCCGATGTGGTAACACGGGATTGGAGATTCGATGGTTTTTTTAACGAACTGGGCGGTTTAAAGACTATAATAGGGTATTTGACAGAAAAAATCTATTTAGTCCGTCAGTTAGATTATCAAAACATATTGGACACGTATTTTTTCTTTTGTAAAGTAAACGAAAACAAAATACCACGATACAGCGCGTTGAAATCTTTCGTGACGTCACAATATTTGTTACGTTTTAATGACCAAGGATCAGACCAGTGTCAGTGACGTCACAAGCCCCCTCTCTTGAATTTTGAGGCGCTGTATCGTCGTAATTTTTTGATTATGTAACAAAAGAAAAAATTACGTGTCCAACATTTTTTGGTAATCTAACTGACGGACAAAAATTTTTTTTTCGATGTTTTCAGATAGCCTAAGAGATCCAGCTGGCTTAAAAAGTCAGTTTAAAAAAGAGAGATTAAGATAACTCAATTCATAACAATTTTATATTATACTGTATGTCGGATCCGGTTATTAGTACGGACATAAAAATGAATCACAAGACCGCCAGTGGTAACATCACGCGATTTACTTCCCAATCTATCCACACCTGTAGCTTCTACAGAGTCGTTATGTTTTGAGCTCTTGGCAAGGACGACATGCAGTGACTGGTCGCAGCGGAGTCAAGACGTCCCGGAACCGTACCCGATTAATTGTGCCCAGTGTTAAATTGTAATTTCAAGTAATTTGTTAGTTTAATAAAAGCAGTGTGTTTTCATTTGACGAAACCCATCTTCGGCAGTACATGATGTCCGAGTCTAACGGAATAAATCCTGACCACCCGACAGACATTAGTCAATTAAAATAACCTGAGGGACTAACTTAGCAACAAACGCATTATTTATTATTTATTTATCAGCCTGAATTGTCCCACCCCTTGGCAAAGGCCTCCCCCCATTCCTTCCACTTTTCCCGGTTTTGCTCCTCTTCTCGCCAATTAACGAGAAAGCCATCCAAAGCGTCCCGCCATCTTTTCCTTTAAAACTAGTAAGTCTGTCAATTTTAAGTAGTTATCACAGAAAAACGAAACTTCAAATAGTTTTCAACAAGATAAGTTTATAGAACTCTATTATTCTGCTTGTGACCGAAGAATCAATTAGAATTCGACGCGGAGAATTCCCAAGAAAATCACAAAATCTATTCGTAATTCACATCACTAGACCACCACGGCCAATTCCAACTTTGTACCTAATGGCGCGACCACACTGCTTGTGACTGAGCTCAATACGCTGATTAACGCTAAATAACAACTCTACCTTGAGTTAGAAGCCTGCCTTAGAGCGAAGCCACACGGGCGTTGCGTCGTCGCAACACTGTATAACAGGTAAAAGTTTCATAATGTGTCACGATGTCCACCGTATAACTGTGTAGGTATATTTATTTCAGTTCTTACGACAAAACTTGCTTACCTGAGTGCACACACAGAAGAACCAATAATACAAACACCTTAGCCTGCTCGAAAAGCTTAAAAGCAGGTTTTTCTATAAATCGGATTTGCTAAAAGGAAAAACTACACTCCACAGCGTCGAAATATCGGGAGCTCAAAATAATGAACAATCACGGAAGATATCCCCTTGTGACAGTATAAGTTCAGTTGTAAACCGGGAAAGCTTAAAACAGTGTTTGGAAATCCTACGTCTTACAAATTTAATAGTACCTACCATAAAGTACCAATATTAAATACTTTTGCTAGATTACACACAACAACCGAGTAATAAAATAAGGCAAACAGTTCTAAAAATAGCTACATTTCAACGCACTGAGTTCCAGACGAGCAACGCAACGCACGAGCGGTGTCGCAACGCAATATAAAGGGTGTAAATAGACCCTTAACGAAGCCGAAGGGCACTTATTCTCCCCATCAATGCGATCATTTTTTTGTTCTAGACCATACCTGGGAACCTTCTAGTTATGGAGATATTGGGGGTCAAAGTTCCAACTTTTTCACAAGTTTTTTTTTAAATACATGTTTTTAATGTAAGATTTTTACTTTAAACACCTTCAGGACCCCCGTACTATTCAATCCATCCATTAGCACAATGTTTTTAGTGCGTTACGTTGAGTTTTACCGTAAAACGTGATTTTTCACCCCAAAAAAAAAAGTCGTTTCCCAGCAATAATTTTTGCGTAAAGTTACTTAGTTTGATGTACAGAATGCTTGGTTGACGGCTTCGTGAAGGGTCTGTTTACACCCCGTATAGGCTACTACATCGCAGTGTTTTAAAAAACTTCGATTAAATAAACAACTAGCGTTTGCCCGCGGCTTCGCTCATGTTATTATCGGAAATTATCACACGGGAATGTTATAAATATTGCTTATGATACTGGGGGATAAAGCAGCTTTTCATTTGTGAATGTATATTCGGAATCGGATTAATAGTTCTGAAGATTACCGCTTACATCTAAACTTACAAACTCTACCTCTTTATAATATTATCAGTATAGACTAGCTGTGCACCGCGACTTTTGTCCTCGTGATTTTTTTTACAAAAATGTTACTTACATATTTGAATCGAATTTTGTTAACAATGTCAACCTCTAACCCTTATGACACCCTAATCATTTTTCTAAAAAATAAGTAACCTAAGTTACTCTTTATAACATCAGCTATTTGCCAGTAAACAACCGTCCAGCTGTTTCGGAGATTAGCCGAAACAGACACGCAGACAAAAACACACAAAAAAAAAATTTTGTTCCGTATGATACTTTCAAATATGCATTCGGTAAAATTTTGAAATTACAAACAGACATTTCAATTTCATTTATTTGTATAGATGTAGAACGACGCAGTCCCGCTCAGGCATCGCAACGTACCTACAACACATCATGTGACACCTCTCTTAGATACTTCAAACTCAAAGCCTTGTATCCTTCTTGTTATACTTGAATTTATGTAGGTATGTACTTAGGTGTAGAGTTTAGTTTAGGTAACTTAAGCTCCACGTATCCAACTATGTATATTCAAGAGTATGATCGTTATCTACACGAGTAAATCTATTACATACTTCGCTGGTGAGGAGGTCTAAAATTATCCCAACATTTTGGCATCCAATCCTTCACTCTACCATTGGCTTAGTCTTTTCCCAACTACGTTGAGGTCGTCTTCGAGTCTAACCGGATGCAACTGAATACCAGTATTTTAAATGGAGCGACTTCTTATCTGGCCTCCACAACCCAGTTAGTACTGGACAATGCGATACCCGTTGGTGAGACTGGTTGTCACACTTTCAGGCCACTGACTCCCTGTAACGACTGTCAAAGATCTACAAAATGAAAGGCAGGACCAACGGCTTAAAGTGCTTTCCGAGATACGGAGGAAACTCGTTAAGTAATGAGTGGTCGCATATCAACGGACGAACCTAGAAGCGCGGCTTAACCTGAAGATTGATCCGAGCGGCTGTTATTATTTAGCCATGAGCTCCTCATCGCATCTAATCGTTCATCCATTCCACCCATCCTCGACAAACACTGAAAACTGACAAACACCAGCCTCCCCAAAAGCACTGCACTTTGTCCCCATGTAAAACATATTCAACCCTTTCTCACTACTTGACCCCTTACACTACTCAACCCCCACACTTCGCCCCTTTTTGCATAAAACCATAAGATAACAAGCGAGAAACGCAGAATAGCATTTCTTATTCAAACTATTAAGTATCCTTCATACCTTTGCGTTATATTTAAGGCGAAACCCTTAGTATATTAAATGGGATTATACTGTCAGGGGATTCTGTAACCCTCTATTCACCTTGAGACATTCTTATGGGGTATACAGGGGTTAAGTTTGGCAAACATTAGAATTGGTTATGTTAGTGTTAACTTGTTTTTTTTTAAGTTTAGCTAAGAGTATTAGATACGCTTTTTTTTGTTATTTACATACTGGCTCTTTTCTGAAATTAATTTATAGGATTTAGGTTTGGTTTTTTGAGTTTTGTTAACACGACTTTTCAAAACATAATATAAATGCTAAAAAAATATTCATGGACCTCGTGATAAAAATATTCATGGAGCTCGTCGATAAGGCTCTAGATGATGAATCATTTAAATCATCAATACAATATGTTCATATGATCTCATTGAATGACGTTGTCATGAAATATTCATTCAATCGGATTAACACTGACTAACACTGACCTGCAAATTGCAAAAAACGTAAAAAAAAATAATTTCGCAGGCTACCCTGGCGTTTGCACCTTAAGTAAGTGCCTTATGACACAAATTGCAAAAACATTATTTTTAAGCAGAAATTTGTAACTCATTCTCAATACCCGTATGTCACAAGACAAAAGGTCTCAACGTAACTCGGCTCAGGTATAATTTCAGTGTATATTAATTAACAGAAACCTCTAAAGTCCATTAAAATAATACGACCTCCTTTATAATTATCTTCATCCATATAATTTGCTTTATTCCTTTTTTTTGTATGGCTTTACGTCATAGGTCATCCATGCTACCTACTTTCTTTCTTTTTAATCCTCAAGAAGAAAGTGACTGTCATGAAGGTCAGCCAGGAAAGTGAATGGTACTGGCTGTTGTGATTGTTTGACTGAAAAACTTAAGCCAATCAAATTACTAAGGTAATTCTCACATGACAGCGCTCGTCCGTACAGTCGGTGAAGTGGATCTCGCCTGCCTGTTCCCAAATATGTTGGGGTCGGTTTCCAATCTAACCAGATGCAGCTGAATACCAGTATTTTCCACGGAACGACTCCCTATCTGACCTCCACAACTCAGTTACTGGGTAATACGAAACCCCTTCGTAAGACTGGTTGTCAGACTTTCGGGCCACTGACGACCCATAACGACTTTCAAAGATCTACAAATGACTGCCGGTACCAATGGCTTAGGGACCTCGCATACAACGTGGCCACAAATAAGAGAATAATTGGTTGCAGTAGCCTCGACCGGAAACAAAGTTTGGTCGCAAGACCGGGCCTCCGACCAGTTTTGTTCGAGAAAGCAGGCGGTCGTTCAACAAGTCGTGGTCCGAGGTCCCTTAAGCTGCATTCCCAGGCACGAAAAACACTAGATATGTAATGGATGGTCACCCATCTATGGGTCAACCTAGACAAGAATCTTAAAGGTTAAGCATAACCCTTTAAGATTGACCCATGTGGCTGTTATTATTTAGCCACGAGCACAAGTTGAAGTAAGTATCAACTAAAATAGCACCTGATCGGCTGGTTAATATTTTCACCATGCCGGTATAAGTTATTTTTGTAAAATTCTTACCGATCCCGGTGTGAAAAAGAAGATTTACACCTACACAGAATTTCTGATCAGAATATATTCCAAAAATATTCTAAACTTTGCCTAATGCCTACATGTTACACACATAAAAAATGAAATACACCAAAAAATACATGTCTTATTGTAAATCCTATTCACATTTGATATTCCGGCGCCATTTTAGCTAAACGTCTTCAAAAGGACGAGTCGAACGTGATTCGGTTTGAAAATAGAACATCCATGATTTTTGGTAGAATGTAGATACCAACATGATAATATTATTTGGTGGATTTGGGACAAGTAAAGTATTAAGGAAGAAATAATGGATAAAGTAAGAAATGAGTTTATTAGAGGACGTTTGAAAGTGGAGCTTGTTACAGAAAACATGAAAGGAAGTCGTTTGTCTTCGTATGGACATGTAAGGCGCGAATTACACAGAAACGGCGTAAGGAGTAAGGTGCGGCGCAGGCGTGGAATTTATAAAGAAACGAAAGAACGGCGTGCCTGCGCCGCGCCGCTTGAGTGTAATTTACGACACGTCGCTTACGTACATTTTGTATGAAAATGTTTTGAAGCGGCATCATGCCTGCGCCGCGCCTTCACCTTACGCCGTTTCTGTATAATTCGCGCCTAATGAGGAGGGATGAAACGCATATGACTAAAAAAGTGATGGACATGAATGTTGATGGATGGAGAGGGAGAGGAAGGACAAAGAAAAGATGGATGGATTGTGTGAGGAATGATATGAAAGCGAAACGAGTAAATGATACCGTAACTCTGATAGGGGAGAATGTAAGAAGAATACGGTTTACGCCAACCCCAAATTGGATGAGACAAAGGCAGGAAGATGATAAGACATGTAAAGGATTAGTTAAACTGGTGCGGAAAAATTTTGGAGTCGGTCTGTAATAGACATCATCATCTACCTAGCCTTTTCCCGACCATGTTAGGGTCGGCTGCCAGTCCATCCGGATGCAGCTGAATACGAGTATTTTACATGGAGCGACTGCCTATCTGACCTCCACAACCCATTAAGTACTGGGTAATACGATACCATTTGGTAAGACTGGTTGTGGCTGGTGACTTGGTAATATAGAAAGAAATATAAAAGAGTGACTTCTATAAGTGACAAATTCATTGTACTTTAAATAGTTTGTGATTTATGTTTTTGTATGTTTTAGTGAGTAAGTCGTTGAAATGCCACATAAATAAATAAAAACAATAATTATGATTTTTTTTGCTACCAATGTTATTATTTATTTATTACATTGTTTATTCATTATTCATTTTAATATATTTTCAAAAGTGTTTTATTCCTAAAAATATGATTTAATCTTATTCCCAAATTCTATTATACTTTAGTTAATATCTTCTTAAGTTCTTATACAACATAAAATTTTTATTTCCTTCTACACTCCAAAATTCCTCAACTAAATAAAGAAAAATCCATCAAAATCCTCCAAACATTTAAGTACCCGGATAAATGATAGAAATACCCGGATATACCCGTTCACGCATCGCCGATACATACATAATACACGGAAATACCTGCCCGGGCAGGATTTCCAATTACTTAAACCCAAAACCGGTTCACATACGTTTGTACCGGAATATAATATTCGATATTACCCGCAATCCGGATGTGTTTAACCGGGCGGCGTAGTGAACGGATACCTTTATGTGATTTTGATAAAATAGGTAATATTTTATGTGTCTTTTGTTGGAGTTTCTCTTTCTGTGTTTTTTGAAGATAGAAGATCAAAGTTCGAACCTCGTGCTTTCTAAACAAGAAATTTAACAATATTTTCCTATTCGAGTTATTGGTGTAATAAAGGAAATGAGCGAAAAACAAAATGGTTTTTTTTTTCTTTTTTTTTTGTACTCTGTCACAATGCTGTCCTATTTGACCCAAAGGTTGACTGATAGAGAATGCCTTGTGGTATTAAGTCCGCCTATGTACCACTCTTGTACACGAAGTTTAAATAAATAAGGTTAATCATAAGAGTAAGAATTGGTGAATGCTGGGAAAGATAACTATAAGACAAGTGTTTCGGTGGTCTCATCAAGTGCCTAGCCTTTTCCTTACTATGTTAGAATCGGCTTCCAGTCTAAACAGATGCAGCTGAATACTGTATTTTACATGGAGCGACCCAGTTAGGACTTGGTAATACGATACGCCTTGGTAAGACTAGTTGCCAGACCTTTGGGCCACTGACTATCTAAGGAATGTTAAAGATCTAAAAATAATAGCCAGCACCAAACAGTTTATTGTTGTTGCTTAAATCGGCACGTAATGGATGATAACCTATCCACGGGCCGACCTTAGCAAGTGCGGCTTAACCTTGAACACCGACCCCTTTTTTCGGATGGGAAATCATCAAATGACCCCTCCCGCTCTAGGCGGAATGGAAGGGAATGTCAGACTCGTACTGACTAAAACCCATGTTCTTTCTTTGCCCTTTGTGTTCCAGGGCCGCGGTATCTCTTTCGAACAGTCCCGCAGCCCCGGCAGGTATCGGCCCTTGCGGACCCCTTCCTGGTGCGAGCGTGGAATACGAACGCGCCGTCGACACGGCCTGTCGTCATAAGACGGACAGACGGCGAACCAGCCCATTACTCACCGTCCACAGGCCAATACCGACCCCTGCGGCTATTATTATTTAGCCGCGCGCATGGTTAAAGTAGCATAAATCGACCACTATTTATGACATCAGCCTAAAATCAACAAAGATTGGACATAAACACTCAATTAATTTGAAAATGATTCCATTGTTATTGGTGGTTTCATTTGTAAGTGCACGCTCTCATCAGTATTCAGGTGGCAATTAGCGTGCCTTTTCAACTGAAATCAACGGATTTTGGTCGAGTTCGACTCTGTAATGGCAACGTCATTCAATGATACATGATAAGTAGACTAGACTCTTGTACTAAGTGTAGTTGGTAAAATATTTGTGAATAATTATCTAGTTACATAAATCCCTGAAGGATTAAGCCGAGGAGTACCGAATAGTACATCCACATTTCGCCAGTTATGTTTAAGTCTCATGTAATATTGGGCGACCTTATTGCCATCAACCGGGCACAATTCCAGACTCCGTGGCTGCTACTGAGAAATTCCTGATGGAAAAACTCAATAACACTTTGCCCGACACGGGAATCGAACCCAGGACCTCATGCTCAGCAGTCGCGGTTGCGACTACTAGACTAACGAGACAGTCTTACCTACAAATTATTGTTCGTAAATAATGTTTAGTTTATAAATAAAATCACGTCAGAAATGTTAATATTTTAAAAGCTAAAAAAAGTCGGTGACTTGAGCTTTTTGGTAGCTTAAGTATCAATGTAAAAAAATTGTCTCATATTTTTTTATCGCACCCAACAAACCACTAACTTCAAACCAAAATACCTTTACCGAAAGAAAAATGTATTGAAGTACTTCACGAACAAACTTCTCCACAAGTAATTCTACTTCTTATAAAGCCCTAAAACTATCTTCCCACACAAAAAAAATCCTTCACACTATATTATCTGAAGCGAAAACTACGAGAAAAACTTATGATACACACGTTAAACTTACAAAAAATATCCGTATATTTTTTCGCGAACAAGAGTGAAATTCATCATTATTCCAACCCTGAGGCTCAGAAAGTGAGCGAAAAATACAGAAAAAAAAATCGCGAACACAGTCATGTTTTGTATTGTCAGTGTAAATCAAAATAACGAGGAGCTAGCAAACAAACATATGGAAAGGTCGCTGCACACTAGAGAGACCGGATAAAAATGTGGTTTATCCGGATTTTGAAAAAGTTCGTTAGTTGGAAGGATTGTTGTGGAAATGAAATAAATTGATGTGCTGTAAGCCGATAAAATGGTGATCTCGTTCTGAATTCAATTCAGATGCACGTTTTTTATTCGACTCTTTCGGTGTCAACCTACGAAGTATGGTTCGTTATTATATTCAGAAATTGTAAAGATCTCTGTAATAATCAGTCTTACTTAGAAACTATAATATTAGCACCAAAATCTAGGGTAATCTAGGTTTAGCTTGATAATCCTTATTCTTCGTAATTAACTCTCCAATTTAAATTTGTTCATTAAAATTCGATTTTAATTCAGAAAAAAATGTCTAGACAAGTTTAGTCACCCGTACAGATTATTATGATTTAAATTTTAATAGAAATACGTGTTATTATCAGTGGACCTTTTGTTTGACCAGTAAAATTATTTGAATAAAATCTGTGAAGGTAAGTCTCAAGTGACGAGTTGATTTCTCTCCATTGAATTCTTATCACAGTACGGGTCTAGTGGTCGAGTGGCATAAAGGTAAGTTTTATCCGGATTTTCGGCCTAGCTCAAGGTTAAAGATCAAGTGTTTGTGTGCCCCTAGATTTGTAGCTTTTATTTGTAATGGCGGCGGAGAAATAGTAAAGTGTATTTCAGCGAGCTTGCGTGTTGGTGATTTCGGATTATTTCGTCTAGTTTTCTATTATGTTTTCTTTCTTCTTCTTTCTTTGGTTAATTAAGACTTCCCTCACTGGTTTGTGCTATTATTCTGGCTATGTTTATCCTGTGTGTTTATATTGTGCGTGAACCTGTAAATTAATCAGATACTTGGAACAATAGGCTGTACGTCAGTGGTAGATAACCAATCAATTTAAGCTGGGGGAGCTCGTGGCTAAATAATAACAGATTCTCGGGTCGATCTTTAGGTTAAGCCGCGCTTGCCTAGGTTGTTCCTTAGATGGGTGACCACCCGTTGCATACCGAGTTTCCTCCGTGCCTTGGAAAGCACATTAAACCGTTGGTCCCGGCTGACATTTGTAGATCTTTGACAGTCGTTACAGGTAGTCAGTCAGTGGCCCGAAAGTCTGATAACCAGTCTTACAAATGCGTGTCGTATTACCCAGTACTAACTGGGTTGTGGAGGTCAGTCCCTCCATGTAAAATACTGGTATTCAGCTGCATCTGGCTAGACTGGAGGCTGACCCCAACATAGTTGGGAAATTGCTGGGCAGGTAATGTTAAGCTGGCCTAGTAGTCTACTGCATTATTGTCAAGCTAAAGGTCAAAGTACTAGCGTGCGGTTGACTGTACAGAATCATTTACTTTTTCTAATTAATTATCACTCAGTTTATATGACATTGGTCAATGACGGTTTCTTTGAGCAGTACTTAATATTTCTTTTAAAAGTTTTATAGCAATTTTTATTAAAGGAATGTATTCAAAACAAAACATAGCATAATTATGAATTGTTCAAATCTTGTAGTTTTCAAATTATAAAAATGTAAAACATTAATGGCATTCCATTAATAAGAATTTAAGTATTCACAAAAACTTCAACAGACTAAAGTGAAACATTTTAAGTTGGAACAAAAACTTATAATTGATATGCAAACTTTTTGTTTGTTTCTAAATTAATAGTAATTTTAATCTTGTTAAACAAAGAGGTTGAGTCCAGAGGACAAAGGTCATGGTGAAGCATTGAATCTTGGGTCAGAATTGGGCCGTTTGTAGTACAGATTAATTAATTAATTAAATTCATTTATTTCAGAAAAAAACATACACATTACAAACCGCACCAATAAACTCATTATTAGTTACAATTTCACATTTTCAAAAAAAAATTAAAATACATAACTATGACGTTTCAGCTTAGTCCAAGTCAAGGGCAGGTCAAAGCAATGTGACGACCGTTTTAGGTCGCTTGAAAATTTTGTTTACAAGACATATGATTTTTTAAGGGTTCCGTAGCCGAATAGCAAAAAACGGAACCCTTATAGATTCGTCATGTCTGTCCGTCCGTATGTCACAGCCACTTTATTCCTAAACTATTAGGACAACACAGTTGAAACTTGGTAGGTAGATGTTTATTGTGTATTCTGTGTTGTTAACTTTTCACGCTTAAACCACTGCACCCTTCTGAAATTTTGCATATACGTTGTCAGGTGTACGGTAACGGACATAGGATACCTTTCATCCCGAAATAAATTACTATTCACGAGGAAAACAAAAATAACGTTCTTATGATAATAGATGGCGCCACGTGTCTTTCAAATCATGATTGAATTATATTATTACAAGTAGAGTACAACCCGAATTGATTGTCAAATTCTAAATTAACGTGAGCGAAGCCGCGGGCAAAAGCTAGTACGATATAACTCGCACTATCAATCTCCAGCGATCCAAAACAGCTTTCAAACTATATCTAGCACATGATCTTCTCAGTATATTGCCCAGAGTGAGAGCAAAACTCATTCACACTTGACTGATATGGCGGTGCGGCATTTTATCGTAGCAGGAGCGTTTATCGTACATCGTTAACTGAATATCACACCTCTAATCCCTAAAGGATAAGGCCGAAGAGTACGCCTATAGATACACCTCAATTTTGCCAGTTATGTTTGAGTCTCATCGAATAGGGTGTGACCAGGTCATCCCCATCACTAATGAATAAGATTTAATGTCTGGTTTATGTCCGGTAATGGGGTCCCCCATTGCCAGCAGAATATCAGCATCACGTGCATGCCTGACACATGCTGAGCTGGTGTCAGTCCCATTTGGTGCAACCTTGAAACGCACACCGCACCTTGTGTACTCGTTATTTGATTTAAAAGTATGTCATGGTGTTACTATACTTCTTTCGTAAATATGTTTTTCTTTTTGTATATTGGCGCCTTGTTTTTATATAGTTACTAGCGGCCCGTCCCGGGTGGACATTTACTTTTTAAACATTTTGGGATAAAATATAGCCTATGTTACTCAGGGATAATGTAGCTTTCTAATGGTGAAAAAACTTTTGAAATCGGCACAGTAGTTTTTGTGTTTATTCATTACGAACATACACACACAAACATATACAAATAAAATGTAAAATGTCCATCATCAAATTTGAACATATAGTAAAAATAAGTCTTGTAAAATTAAAAATAATAAAAATGGTAATTTGAGATTTAGATTATAAATTAATTAAAATGTCATGAAAAAAATAAATAATAATAAAAAAAATAAGTCCTTAGGCGCTAGACCGTGGCCTGGAAATTCCAGACAGAAAAACCACTTAACCACCAGAACCAGAAATATCACTTAATCCGACTTAAGAATCGAACCAAGGACCTCATGCTCAACAGAAGCCCTTGCAACCACTAAACGTAAAAGCAAAACTCATTCACACTTGAATGATATGGCGCTGCGGCATTTTATCGTAGAGAGAGTGTTTATCGTACATCGCTATTAGGCGCTAGGCCGTGGCCTCGAAAGTGGCGGTGAGGCCACAAATTGTAACTAACGGTTAGTGTAATTTGCTCCGTAAAATACGTTCAGGTGGCTGGGCCATATAAGGTGTTAACGTTTTTGTATATGGGTGGGCTGGCGTCGTTTTTGTCAGAGAGTATTCCATTTTTATTTTTATCAAAAAATTATTCTAAGCCATTTGGGCTTACAATAATTTTTTGCTAAGCCAGAAAAGTGCTTTTTGGCCTACATTAATTACAAGCTTTCTTTTATTTTTATTTGTTATTGCTATACATAATCAAACTTGTTCTATTTAAGTATCTAATCATACACACCTACCCATACCTAATTAGAAACAAAACTGTTTTATGTCCGTCACATCACCATCTCGGGTCCAGTTGAAAACCATCGTCAGCCACTAGCTGCTCGGCAGTTAGCTGAACTGGGCCTATTTGGCGCAGCCGTGAGACACACAATATTTTCTCTTTTTTTCTGTGTAGTTTTAAGTTTTTTATTGTGTAGATTTCAGTTTTCTTATTTAATTTGTGTTTGTTTGTTGTGTGCGTCTGTGGCATGTGCCAAATAAATATGTTTTTTCTTTCTTTCTTTCTTCTACTTTTTTTTAAACCTACACTGTACTGACACCACTCCTATATCGGTTTACTAATATACAGGGTGTAAGAGACACCGACGCACAAATGCTTACCTACCACATATTAAATACATCAGGCTGAGCACTCCCACATAGAAATTCTTCATCGGTATTTTTTTTTAATAAGCTGTTCTATACATTTCGTAGGAAACAGCAGATTTTTTTTAAATTCCCGATGAAAAATTTCTATTTGAGACCCGCTCAAAATTATGTAGCTATTGAATACGTGGTAACTTTTTGTGCGTCGGTGTCTCTTCCACCCTGTATAATTAGATTAATATAATATCATTACGTACGCGTGACAGACGGACAGGCAGACAAAGAAACGGATTTTCTAGTTCGATTTTCGCAAGTTTTAAAAAAGAACCCCCAACAAACGATTAAGACTGCACGTACGTAAGATCAAAGGAAAAAAAAGAAGTAACAGGATTGTACAGCCACGAGCACCAATATTTAAACACTTAACAACTTTTAAAACTGTTTTTCTCCTACTGTTCTGATTAAAATGTCATGTTGTTACGAACATAGTATTCTGGAGCTCATATTTTTATGAAAAAGATCCTATCTTCAAGTTACAATCGTTATTTCTCGCGAAAATTGATTTTAAATTTAGGAAAGTGTTTACATATTTGTACTCTTGACTGTATACTTTGTTCGCAATAAACGTTTTGACTTTGACTTTGCAAATGACAAATGACAAATGACACTTCCCGTGACCCAAGGATTGGCTTTTACCTTGGCCAAAGGCTTGCCATACAACGTGGCAACGCCGACAGTCCCTTGGGTACATTACCAGTTGACAGCGTTGAGGAGGAGTTTTTATACGCCATTTTTTAAGTTAGTTACTTTAGGTTATTTTAATTTATTAATATTTAGCTAATAAATAAATATTCCCAATGATTTTAGGTCAAAATAAAATCTCTTTGCAAATGAAAACTTTGAAAATGGCTACGTTTTGGCTCGCCAGTTTCGGGGCCACTGCGTGAAGCATTCTATTGCCACCCGCGGAACGCTGTAATGTAAACACTATTAAGACTTATTTAGGCCGCAAATAAGATGTAAGACGTAGTGGAGTTTTATGAGTGTGTTTCTCACATCTATTATGTGTTAATTTGTAAGGGATTTGATGGCTGTATTGTGATTACCCGCGTCTTAGCTCGCGAAATAAGAAATTAGTTCACGGGGACGTACAGACGCCAGCATATCAAGCTAGTCGGATTTTGTAAACAATTTCAAGGCTTTTTATTTTTTTTGAACGGTTCGTTTCTTTTTTCAAAAATAAAAGTCTAAGTTACTCCTTATAATATCAGCTATCTGCCAGTAAAAGTCCCGTAAAAATCGGTCCAGCCATTTCGGAGATTAGCTGGAACAAACAGACACACGATTTATTAAAAAAGCTGTGATTTTGCAATTACAAACAAACACTATTATTTATTTTTTATTTTTAAAGAAGATTGATAGGGAGACGAAAGCCAAAGAAAATATAAATGGTATGTGTAAGACATGATTTGAAAAACAAGGACTGAATAATAGCAACGATAAGAAGAAAACGTATAGCGCCGACTCCAAGTTACGGAAGTGGTTTTATCGGAACCGAAGTCAGAATCGGAGTTTTTAAATTTGGTTTGTCGGAGTCGAAACCGGAATCGGATTCGGAATCGGAATCGGAGTCGGAATCGGAGGCAGAGCCCGAGATGGTGGCAGCAATAACGACAGAAAGTACGCGGAGTGGGATTCCTCGCGCGACATGCATAAACCTGTTCGTATAGTACACGTTGACCGCGTCCGCCACGCTCTGCCGCCGCTATCCGACCTCCGATTAAAACTTCCGATTTAAAAGTGTCGGAGTTGAAGTCGGAACCGGAGATGTAATATCAATCGGAAGTTCCGACCTTTCGGAATCGGAATCGAAGCTCCGTAACATCCCTAGCGCAGACGCCAGCACATCAAGCTACTAAAATCTGTCAAATTTCTGTAATAGATTTTCAACTTTAAAGGTTAATTGGGAAAATTTGACAGTTTCGGGTAGCTTGATATGAGCTGGCATCTGTACTATTACTGGGATAAAAAAAATCCTTTGTCCAAAACCAGGCCATGGTCTACCTGTGTGATGACTTTCATGGAGAATCATTCTGCCGGTAAGACTTGAAAGAGACACTGACTTTTTGCAGTATTTATATATTTTTTTATTTAAGCATATTAGTCTTAATACAGGTTATACAGGAGGAGCTCGTGGCTTAATAATAACAGCCGCTCGGGTCGATCTTTAGGTTAAGCCGTGCTTGCCTAGGTTAGTCTGTGGATGGGTGACCACCCATTACACACCGAGTTTCCTCCGTGCCTCGGAAAGCACGTTAAGCCGTTGGTCCCGCGCGGGTCTCATTTGTAGATCTTTGTCAGTCGTTAGGTAGTCAGTGGCCCAAAAAGTCTGACAACCAGTCTTACCAAGGGGTATCGTATTACCCAGTACTAACTGGGTTGTGGAGGTCCGATAGGCAGTCGGTCCATGTAAAATACTGGTATTCAGCTGCATCCGGCTATACTGGAAGCCGACCCTAATATAGTTGGGAAAATTCTAGGCAGATGATGAGTCTTAACACAGGTTCGTTGTTTTTGTACTATTAAACCGTTCGATTGGTTTGTATTGGTACTCACATTCGCTAAAACAACACTGCTTAATCACAACTAAACAAATATAAATAAAAATGTAATGAAAAATGTTTTGCACGTAACTATTTTAGCCGTAAACATCTATCTGTACCTAGTTACGCGAGTCAAATGTAATGATTTGAAACTGAGCTGCTTGCCGCTCATTAGAAAGCCTTATTAGGCGCGAATTATACAGAAACGGCGTGGCGCAGGCATGATGCTGCTTCAAAACGCATACAAAATATACGTAGGCAACGTGTCGTGAATAAAATTACACTCAAGCGGCGCGGCACAGGCACGCCGTTATTTCGTTTCCTTATAAATTCCACGCCTGCGCCGCACCGTCACCTTACGCCGTTTCAGTGTAATTCGCGCCTTAGAAAGCCGGATAATAGTAATAATAGAACGAACAATAGAAGAACATTTTGTTGTAATGAGTTTGTAGTTGTACATTATTAGACTTTTGATTACAGTGTACTTGGTGGCGCTAGTAGGAAGCATACTATTTGGCCGCGCCACCAATTTTGTTCAATTTCTCGCAAACGTACCTAATCTGTTTTAGGGTTCCGTTGCCAAATTGCAAAAATACGGAACCCTTATAGATTCGGCCTGTTCGTGTGTCTGTCTGTCTGTCCGTCCGTATGTCACAACCATTTTACTTTGAGTTGAATTTTGAGGAGTAGTTGCCTTTTATGAACCGCTACACACATATTATTATTATATGATGTGTATAATGTGGGGTGCCTATCGATAGGTCTTGAAAAATGTTATCGAGGTTCCTAAAATACTTTTTTCTTAAAGTCAATGGTTGATGAGATATTTGCTTCTAAAGTATCTCTAATTTCTAAAGTAAGAGGAGCAAAATTCTGAAAAAAATTGGGTTTGTAGAACGTAAACAGAATTTTCAACAAAATTGGTTTGAATAAGAGTGAGTTTTAGTTGGTTCGTTAGTGAGTTCTACTTTCATTGACATTACTACGAAAAACAAATAGTTTTGCAGTTGAGTGCAAATTGTTAATAATATGAATGAGCGTTAAAATATTGTAGCCGACTCGCGCTTGGCCGGTTTTTTTGTTATTCTTGATGCTAATAAGAAAATAAGAGCCTTTAGTTAAAGAATGTGTAAAAATAAAGACAGAATTTTTAAAGCAGTTCCCAAAAAATCAACAATTAAAACATATTTAGGTCAATAAAACTCGAAAACTTTAAAGAATCGCGGACATACTTTTTGGTACGTGCATTCATTTCGATCAGTATAACAATGCTTCAATAACTACATAATAAATTCTTAATATTGAATTAAAATTAAATCTGCCAGTAAGAATAACACTGAATTCTGTAAATATTGTGTGAAACGAAACGCAATCATCAACTCCGACCAAGGCTCTGAACATGTCATTGTCAAAAGTGTCAAAACAAAACAAAATTCCAAAACGAGTGATTTTTTGTGAAAATCGTTATAAACCTCTTTAAATAATGAATGGTTACGAGAATATGTACAAAACTATATGCCGGGTGTGCTTATCTCGTCATAATAGCGATAGTATGTTTAGTTTAATTGATAATTCAAGCGACGATGGCCTCAGTTGTTACGGCAAGGCGATTGTGATAGTAACCGATGTTTTGTTGCAAAAAGACGACAAATTGCCGACTGCGATATGCCGAAAGTGTGTTCATTTATTAAAACAGTCTATATACTTCAAATTAAAGTGTGACTCGACGGATAAAGAGTTGAAACAACTCGTTATCAAGAATGTAAACAGTGACGGTTCAGATGAAAAAAATATAGAAGAAATTGTATGTGAATATGTGATGTACAACCAGTATTTCCCCTCGGACCAATGTTTCTTATCAGACAGTAACTCAGAACCTTCTAGACGATACAGTAAGCATAAAAAGTCAGACAAACAGACTAGTTCCATACATGAAACTGACGTAAATACACTAGTTAAAAAGTGCGGGTCAGAAAGTCGTCTTAAAGACATTGAGACAGATTTAGATGATAGAATGTACGACTTTGATGATTTCATAGACAAAGAAGATTTTAAAAGCACCCATAATGACCAACAAGATGCATATTCAGATGAAATTAATAATATTTTGGACACAATGCAAACCTTTATTAACTCAGACACAAAATTAACTGAAATACACCGCACTAAAAGTAAAGTAAAAAGAGAACAAAGATATAAGCCTGTACCAGAAAAGGAACGTAACTTAATATGTAAGATATGCCACAAAATTTTAGCCAACCGTTTAACGTATGACCATCACATGCAACGACACAGCAACTGCAAATTTATCTGTGATCAATGTGGCAAAGGCTTTCCCGTACTCGCAGAAATGCATATGCATCAAATTGCTCGACACGGAGTTGGTCCGTACTTACAATGTGACCACTGTCCATATAAAGCTCCCAGAAAACTCGACTTAATAGAACATTTAAGGCTGCATACGGGTGAGAGACCGTTTACGTGTGAGAAATGCGGTTTAACGTTCCGGCGGAGAGCTATATGGAGGAATCATTTGGTCTGCCATATGGACAAACAGTACCAATGTACGCACTGTCCAAGAAGGTTCTATCGCCACGGTGACATGCTCGCTCACTGCAATAATGTACATGAAAGGATGTATATGTACGCATGTAGTATTTGTAGCATTACTTATACTAAGACGGAGACTGTGAGACGTCATATGCTTGTAAAACATGGCATACCAAGAGATAAACAAGGGAAGATCGGACGGGTTATGAATGGGAGTTCTGAGTTTTGCGGTAAAGTGATTTGAAATTACTGTTTAGAATTGATTGTTATTTCGTTGGTAATAGAGTTACTTTTTGGTTTGAGTAACAATTTGTTAGTGTGTTTTAGGCAGTCTCTGTCCAATAAGAGCTGTTTTTTAAGAGGTCTGACAGAAAGTACTTTTTTTTTCGAATTATTAGTTTTCTCTTATTTTTTTTAGTGCAGAAGAGTAGCAAACAAGTACAATTTTTTTTTTTTTACATTCTTTGTGATGATTGTAAATTTTATTGAGTTTTTTAGCATCAAAGGAGCAAGTGGTTCATAGGAATTTTCATTTGAGTTGTTTTTCAGAATAAAACATTATAATTTTTTTTAATCTTACTTATTCTGAGTGATATAACGCTGTTCTCTTATGAAAGAAACAAGTTGGTCCATAACTTTTTGTAAAAAATGATTTTTAAACATTAAAATAAATTAGTAGGTACTTAGGTATGTTTCTAAATTTTGCTAAAAATGTATTTTGTACAGTCAGCGTACCAAGTTATAGGTTATTAAAATCCTGATGACTTTTAATTAAATATTTGTTTTCATTATTACCCTTTTTTTTTTTTTTTTTTTTTTACGGATGGGATCATTATTACCCTACAATTGTATTAAAAACTTTTAAAATATTACTACCGATAAGCATAAACCAGAATATTCAAATGGATTAAATAAAAGTGCTGAAAATGCTAAAATTATAATAACAGTCATGATTAAAAATAAAAGCCAAGTTTTGCTTTTCTTAAATGTCTTCAAGACTTCTTTCTATCTTTGGATTGACTTTCAAAAGATAAATAAGCAATGAATTGCTTCATAATAATGTTATTAAATAAACTCTTAGATTCTCTATTTGTATCAAAAAAATATAATATCACGCCTGTAATTCCCGAAGGGTTAGACAGAGGTGTACCTAATAGTACACCCACATTTCGCCAGTTATGTTTAAGTCCCATGTAATGGGGGCGAACCTATTGCCATCAACAGGACCAGACTCCGTGGCTACTACTGAGAAATTCCTGATGAAATAACCCAATTACCGGTAAATATGACGTCTAGGAAATCTCCAGCAATTTAATGCAATACCAAAACTATGTTTATCCAAGCACTGCCAATAAAACGACTCAAAAACGTTTAACACCAAGTACGTACGTGAAACTGGAACACATTACATAGTTTCAGACTAAATTGAACTTCAGTATGTACACAATCGTACAAAGTGGCTCGGATCCAAATTCACTGGCGGAACTAACGCTGAGACTTCACCGTTGCAAATGAGCAAACATAGGTCGTACCTCCTTGCTTGAATCTGAGGGCCCGAGTGATGTGACTTGCAACTATGGAGGGACATGAGAGCGCGTTACTCGTTTTCTTCGCGTGAGTACCGTCGCTCCGCAAGTTGCTTCGGGTAGTATCCTCTGAAGACTCGGAACATCTTCTTAGTGTGTCGATGGCAATCTAAATTGTGTCGGTCCAGAACTGAGCCACTAGTTTGGCTCCTTCAGTCGCGTCACAACATTAAGTGCCCCTTTGTTTGTGGAACAGCACCACATTTACACTCCAGGGCAGATTCCAGTCTTAATGAATCTCCACCTGAGCAGGTTTTCCTTGCTGCGGTCAACCTAGGTCCGGAGCCTATTTAAAGAGTGCCAGGTCACCCTTGGCAACTCATGTTTAGGTAGGAGATTTTCGGCAGGTGGAACGAATGGGTTAGGTAAGGATGCACATGTTTATTCGCAAGACGCGTATCATTTGAGCATTTCGCTGAGGCAAAGTCAACCGCCCGCTGCTGCATAGGATGTGCTCGGAAAGGTTTTGTATGCGGTTCATTAGATTGCCAGATACGCATTCGTGCGTAGGGTGGCATTTTTATACAAAGCTTCGAAGCTAGTATATGCGGAGCTAGTATGGGCTACCGTGAAGTGGCGCCTTCATCGTGATCCTTTTGATGACCAGGCCAGCCATTGCCATCAACTGAGCACAAATCTAGACTCCAGGTGGAGATATTCCTGATGGAGAAACCCAATAATACTTTGCCCGACCTGAGAATCGAATCCAAGACCTCATGCTTAGTGTTTGAGACCACTAAACCAAGATAGCTACAGTTAATAGCTAACTTATTTTTTGCATGCAATAGCGAAACGTCCAGCCGGATATAAGAGGCTGTATTGTATGTCCTAACTCAGAGCATGTTCTATCCGTATGCCGAAATTCAACTTAATCCGTTCAGCCGTTAACGTGTGAAGTCTAGCCTGACGAACAAACAAACCGACTTCCATATTTTTTATTAAAGTTAGGATTCTCAATGATTGTCAATTTTCGTTGCGAACACTACTGGCTGTATTTCAGTAAACGGTGGTGTAACCTAGCTGTTCTAGTTTCTCGAAATTAAACAAAGCAACCAAGTTGCGGTTTCGCAGCAATATAGTCACTTTGGCAATTACTATTGACGCTAGCTTTCTTGGAAGACAGTTCAGTTAAAGCGCTGGTTTGATACATGCAGTTGTGTGAACTGTGTTGTCGGTAATAGCTCGTACCTATTATAGCTCGTATCCAGTTTTATTAGGTACCATACTTGCGTATGCCCGCAGAGCTTCGTCCCCGATGAATTTGGTTATTGTCTTACGAGATACTACAGGGGTAAAACGTTCCTATGTCTTGATCCAGGTAATAAACTGTCTGTATGCCAAATTTTATCAAAATCCGTTTAGTAGTTTTTGCGTAAAAGAGTAACCATCCTCACACACTTTCATATTTATAGTAGTAGTATACACGGCGGCACATGAAGCTGAATAAATTTCCAGCATAACTTGGACTTGCTTTGTATAGATTTCCTATACAATGAGAGATCCGTATAAACTGGCTTTGTAAAGCAGCAGCTTGATTGGCCGTCGTGCGTACTTGCGAAAGAAATAAAGAAAACTAGACTCGCACATGACAAAACAATAAAACAAAATTAAATAAAAAGTAAACATAAAAACAACAAAAAATTACAAAAAAACTTACTTAAAACACAATAAACTAAATTGGCCCTGCACGAGGCCAAAAGGCCCCATGGTCTTGGGTGATGGAAAAGTGGATTTACTAAAAACGTCTTGCTACCTTTTTCTAGGAATACTAGCATAATGTTGTATTTACAACGATTAGGTGTTAACATTTTCACTACAAGCCATGTAAAAACAGATTTGCGTAGAAGCTCTAATCCCCGACATGCAGTAATCCGACCTTAGTGTTTGAAGCGCTACAGAAACTAGTTTAAATTCTAAAACATAGTGAAAGTGTCAAAGTGCAATTTCTAAAGCGAACGTGTTTTGTTCAAGCCTAAAACCTTGTGAGATCTTAGTCAGAAGTACAGTACTTAGGCACATTGTATAGGCTTTTTTTAGGATGGGAAATCATCAAATGACCCCTCCCGCTCTGGGCGGAGCGGAAAGGAGTGTCAGACTTGTACTGACTAAAACCCATCCATGTTCCTTCTTTGCCCTTTGTGTTCTATTTCCTTTGTCCCGCAGCCCCGGCAGGCATCGGCCCTTGCAGACCCCTTCGTGGTTGCTGACATCTCTTTGAGGCGCGCGTGGAACACGAACGCGCCGTAGACACGGCCTGTCGTCATAAGACGGCCGGACGGCGAGCTAGCCCATTACTCACCGTCCACAGGCCCGCGCCTACGGTGGCCGGCGTGTATGCGGCTCCCGACGCCCGGGGCGTCCCCCACGGCAGCTGGGACGTGAGGTTCTTTCCATCTCACGTTCCACCACCTCCTTCGCTAGCATGACTGCTTCGCAGAAGGAGATGACCTTCTCATTCCCTGTCGCTCCGGACCTTGGATTGAACCAGGGCCGGACGCGAGAGGTCGTCGCCGCCAATCGCCGCTATGAGGACACGACGATGCTCCGCCCAAGCGGATCTCCACGGTGTGCTCCACCGTGTCCCTCACAACCTAACCTAACGCTAACATTTTAGGTTTATTTATGTTATCACCAACCTGTCTATTGTTGGACTCGGTTTTTTCCATCGCGAAAGTTCTCATACTTTTGAATTCTATAAAAAGTAGGATGTGAGTGAGATGATAAGTAACACGGTTAACTAACTTTTTCATGCGGCTTCGCTCGTTTTATGGTCGGAAATTATCCCACGGGAACGTTTTAAACAGCTTATGACAGCCAGAAATAATGTAGCTTCCCAAGTTTCCATTAGTGAAAGAATTTTTGGAATCGGATCAGAAGTTCCGATGTTTGGGCTGCGGGTCGACGGAGCACGTTTTTTTCTTCCATTCTCCATTCACTCCTTATTCTTTCATATCATTCCTCACACAATCTGCCCATCGTTTTCTTGGTTTTCTTCTCCCTCTCCATCCATCGACACTTATATTCATCACTCTTTTGGTCACATGCGATTCGTCCCTCCTCATCACATACCATACCAAGACAGATGATTCCCTTTCAACTTCTCTGGAACTGGCGCAACTATCAAACTTCCTCTAATATACTCATTCCTGTCACATCACACAATCCACCTCAACATTCTCGTCTCCGCTACATGCAATCTTTTCCTTATAGATTTAGGTACCTACTTGACTAATAACAATATTAATTACACAAAACATTTAAAAGCAACATTTCTATCAACCCCTTATGATAAAACATCGGCCAAAGATACCCTCTTGACCACAATTTCTATATTTGCTTAGGCCCAACACACTGTTATATTGACCGATAAATAAGGTAAATTACATTATTTTGTTAGGAAAGGACCTTATAAGCCCTTGGGCTGTAAGGTCAAATGTTTCCGGTCAAAATTGTATAACAGTTTAGCCGTGTAAACAAAATAAATGAAATGTAAAAGCAAGTTCTTGGAATAATTATACTTGGAAATGTTTTCAGCGGTCGTTTTTCTGCGCCTGGTTTGGAGATTTGGTCTATGATTTGGGCACTGTGAGCCGAATTTTGATACGGGACAAAAAGTTATTAGGATTATTTTCATCCTAACTAATATTAAAAGTAAATGTGAAAGTAAGTTTGTTTGTTTGTTGCATTTTTACGCCTAAACCACTGAACCGATCATTCTGAAACTTTGCATATATAACGGCGCGCGATGATTTAGTTGGTTTATTGCAACACTTTTTAAAGTTGTAATCGATTATTGTTATTCTGTGGTTTAACATTTATTTTAGAGCGGTTAACACCGAATGGGGTTGTGAATGTCATGGCGGCGGTGACAGCGCTTTTGATGTGACTGTCACCCGGTGATCACGCACAAATCCATTGACTCTAAACTCACAAATACATTGAAATCTTTGTAATTATATCATGTGAATTATTCTGCACGTATCATTTTTCAATAACCTGCACGTACACACCCATAATGGAGGACCAACAACAAATAACGAATAAATAGCGACACGTGGTGTCGCGGCCGCTCGAAAATCCGATATATACGTTGTCAGGTGTACAGAAACGGACATAGGGTACCTATCAGCCCGAAAAAAGTACTGTTCTCGAGGAAAACAACTGCAACGTTCTTATAATAATAGATGGCGCCACGTGTTTTCGAATCATGACTGAATTATGTTATTATAGAAACTTTAGTAGTGTGTTAAGAAATTAATTGTCAAATTCTAAATTAAGAAGTCGCGGGATAAAGCTGGTTTCTATAATATATCTCAGAATCCTTACCTAGGTATTCATCATGTCATCGGGTAGGTGGGAAAATGCTAGGCAGATGCCTAGCATTTTGCCTTTATGCCTAGGTTGGGGTCAGCTTCCAGTCTAACCGGATGAAGCTGAATACCAGTATTTTACATGGAGCGACTGCCTATGACCCCCGCAAACCCAATTAATACTGGGTGTTTCGATACCCCTTGGTAAGACTGGTTGTCAGACTTTCGGGTCACTACCTGGTACTACTAAAGACAGAAAGTCCTACTATCTGAGATACTAGAAACAAAGGTCTGAAAAAGGTAAAACATCAAATGTCAAGGGTTCAAAGGGGAAGTAGTTAGTTTATTACCAGTTTGATGGACAAATATTACCTCGTAGTTGGTTTTTAAAGTCAAACAGAACTAGTGGGCCTAGAGTAAACGTAAGTTAAATACATACTGATCTCGCAATTGTAATAATTCTAGTTAATTTGTTCGATTTCTAATATTTACTTCGTTTTAAAATTTTATTCAAACTTACATTTATGTTCATAAGGCACAGTTCTACTTAATAATCTTATGGCAAAAGCTAAAAAATAAATGCTATTGGACAGAAGTGCGATTGAAATAAAATAAAAAACTTTTTTGAAAAAACAAAACCAACTTCAAAACCCTAAAAAAGTTTAAAATAACTACTTTTACTTTCGGAAGTCGGTGGCAAAAAAGACAATCAAACAAACAAGTCACTGTACCTACAGTGTTATTTTGGAAGTCGTTTTTTTTTGCAAAAAAGTTTTTTTATTTTACCCTTTTTAGTTGTAGTATACCACACAAATTCTTTTTACGAAAAGATTTTTTACTTTGGAACTAGAAGTTATTAAGTAACCATCATGTAGTCAACATAGACCAAGAAGAAAATAAATAAATAAAAGCTTATAAAAACCAAACTGAACCGATTTTGATGTTTCTATGGGACCTATCGGAAAGTAAAAATTTTCATATAAAAAATATTTTTTCAATTCGGTTCATAAATGACGAGTTATGAGCTAACAAACATACAAAAAATACAACCGAATTGAGAACCTCCTCCTTTTTTTAAAGTCAGTTAAAAACGTTCAAGTTTACGTTACGTTTACTTCGCGCATTTGTGTCAGAGCCTCTGGCTGCCCATCAGCTTGACGTAATCCCTTGGTAGCATTTTGTCTTCAATTTCCGGGCACAATTCAAACCCGTACTTATTACTTATCTTTTTTTAAATCCCCGAATTTAAATTTTCTGCCTCGTTTTCTTCGAATTTTACGCGATTCTTCCTTTTAAGCCACTCCTGTTCTGGAGGCCTAGTCAAAGCGAGGATCTATCAGCAATAACGATGATGGAAACTTGGAAACATCACGCCTGTAATCCCTGAAGGGTTGTGCAGAGGTGAACCTAATAGTACACCCTCATTACACCAGTTATGTTAAGTCCTATTATCATCAACCAGGCACAAATCCAGACACCGTGGCTGCTACTGAGAAATTCCTCACGGAAAAACCCAATAACATATTGCCCGACCCGGGAATTGAATCCAAGACCTCGTTTTCAGCAGTCGCATTTGCGACAACTAAACCAACGAAGCAAAAAACCTGATCAGTCCTGTTTAAAGTCATTGTAGAAATAGGTAAACTCTTTGAAACGATTGCCACTTGTCCTGGTCACTAGACCTGGTCTTTACGACCTTGAATGACAATCACCATCATCTGCCTGCCTGTTCCCAACTATATTGGGGTCGGCTTCCAGTCTAACCGGATGCAGCTGAATACCAGTATTCTACAAGGAGCGACTGCCTATCTGACCTCCACAACTCATTTAGAACTGGGTAATACGATACCCCTTGGTAAGACTGGTTGTCAGACTTTTTGGGCCACAGACTACCTAACGACTGTCAAAGATCTACAAATGACACTCGGGACCAACGGCTTAACGTGCTTTCCGAGGCACGGAGGAAACTCGGTATGTAATGGGTGGTCACCCATCCACAGACCAACCTAGGTAAGTACGGCTTAACTTAAAGATCGACCCGAGCGGCTGTTATTATTAAGCCACGAGCTCCTTGACCTTGAAAGACCAATGACCTAGTAAAACGAAACTATCCATAATAATAATTTTAATGGCTGTTTAGAAGCCATAACCCGTACGGACTGGTGATTGGACGGTTGTGGGGTTGAAATTCAACTTATCTGGCCCCAATGAACTACCCCTATCGAGTTTAACTGTAGGGGTCAAGTGATATTAGGGGTAGTATTCATACATAGGCAATTTAGGTTGTCTAAATGTTTCCGGCGATTTCATTTGAATGTGAATTTCAGTGGTGTGTTTCGCCTCAGTGGAGAATCATTGTCAATTTGAAAATGTATGCTCTTTTTTGGATTTTTGAGGCGTTATAATCATAATCTTGGAGATTTTATTATAAGTGAGTGGTTTTCCTCTTTCGTGTCTTACTATCCATATCCTTACTTACTAATATTATAAATGCGAAATTAAGTTTGTTTGTTTGTTTGTTACCTTTTCACGCCTAAACCACTGAACCACTGAAATCCTGCAATTTTGCATAAACGTTCTCAGGTGTACGGAAACAGACATAGGGTACCTTTCATCCCGAAAAAAAGTACAGTCCCGAGGAAAACAACAATAACGTTCTTATGATAAAATATGGCGCCACGTGTCTTTCGAATCATGATTGAATTATATTATTACAAGTAGAGTACAAAGTACAACCCGAATTGATTGTCAAATTCTAAATTAACGCAATTAGTAACCAACTGATTGACAAATAACTGGTTAAATTGTAAAAACTTATTAACTGAAAATCAGCGAGTTACTGATCTGAATGACCGATTTGCGTCTGTACCTAGCCGATCGTACGTTTATGTCGTCAGTTGAAATTGGTTTGGTAACACCGATGTGTCGCCTTCTTATAAGATGGTAATAATACATATTATTATGTATGTATGTTCTATATTCTATAACTTATTTTGTAAGACGCGTGTCGTTTCATTTATCTCGTGGCCAAGAAGTTAAAAAGAATTTCAGTTTTTGAATTTCCGACCTGAAAGTGATTTGAAGTTTACACAGGAAAGAAGTCAAGGCCACCTGTTTGTAGATGTAGACCCTTCCTCACCTTCCTGTCATGTTTTTGTCGAGCGATCCCCCAATAAGATTAGGGCGATCTCTTCGAAGGTTGTCCCAAGAGACGGAGGCTCCCATCCCATCACTTTTTGTGCCGAACCTTTGGCAAAAAGTGATTGTTTACCTTCGCAAAACAGTTACTTGTTCCGACATCTGTTATCTAAGAGAAACAGATATGTATGGTAGATTTGAAGTCAATGTCATCGGTCTCTTTAGCTGAGTATGTATATATTGATACCTTTTGGCTTAAAGGGCGTTACCGCCATTTTGGCCAAATGAGATTTTAATGCAGTCATACTTAGTTTTTCGTTTTCTTTCGATTGGTATATTTAAAATTTCGATTTTGCAAAAAAAATGGGTGGATACAGCCATCATTTTTGGGTGTATACGAAGTCAATTTTTTCAATTGTTAGATTTACTTAACATATTATTCTACGGTGTTCTTTATCTCAAAATTCTAACAAGTTTTGTTACTTATAAGCACAAAAAAAATATGTCGGAAAACTATTTTTTTTTTTTTTGTTTTTTGGCTTTCTTGAAAAATCGTGTTTTGGTGGATACGCTCTTTGAGCCTAAAGGTATCGATATTTGTATAGATTTGGATCAATACAACGCGTCTGTGATCCCCGAAGGGTAGAGCAGAGGTGTACGTAATAATACAACCACATTTCGCCAGTTATATTTAAATCAAATGTAATAGGGGGGGGGGGGGGTAGCCTTTGCGAAACTATATTGGGGTCAGCTTCCAGTCTAACCGGATGCAGCTGACTACCAGTATTTTACTTGGACGTTTTACTTAGTACCTACTGGGTAATATGATACCCCTTGGTAAGACTGGTTGTCAGACTTTTTGGGCCACTGACTACCTAACGACTGTCAAAGATCTACAAATGACACCCGGGACCAACGGCTTAACGTGCTTTCTGAGGCACGGAGGAAACTCGGCACGCACGACTCAACCTAAAGATCGACCCGAGCTGCTGTTATTATTAAGCCACGAGCTCCTCTCCTGGCAACCCGATCAATATACTAAAAGCCTCAAAAAATCAAAGTTAGCCGATTTTTTACATAATTTCTTGATTACATTCCTTGGCAGACATTATTTTGATACATCATTTTCCAATAAGCCCTAGGTCTTTGAAATACAATTTGGACTCAATAAAACCCTTCTCAACGTAGACATTTTTATTTAAATAAACCGGCCAAGCTCCTGTCGGGCCAGACACAGTGGAGGGTTCCGCTGTCGGAATGAATATTTGCACACACACAGTATAATTATTGAGGAGCTCGTGGCTAAATAATAGCAACCACTCGGGTCGATCTTTAGGTTAAGCCATGCTTGCCTAGGTTGGTCTGTGGATGGGTGACCACCCAAGACATACCGAGTTTCCTCCGTGCCTCGGAAAGCACGTTAAGCCGTTGGTCCCGGGTGTCATTTGTAGATCTTTGACAGTCGTTAGGTAGTCAGTGGCCCAAAAAGTCTGACACCCAGTCTTACCAACGGGTATCGTATTACCCAGTACTAACTGGGTTGTGGAGGTCAGATAGGCAGTCGATCCATGTAAAATACTGGAACTCAGCTGCATCCGGTTAGACTGGAAGCCTACTCCAATATAGTTGGGAAAAGGCAAGGCAGATGATGTCTCCAAGAATCATTGCTGCTTGCTAATAGGACAGATGGACATGACGAAATCATAAGAGCTGTGATTTTGCCACTTGCCCACGGAACCTTAATAACCACTGGAAAAAAAATGGCGCCTGGAAAATTATACACTCATATTTTTCTCACAAAAAACGGTTTTTAATTGAACATAATTTTTCGACAAACATCTTGTAATAAGCGTCTCAATTAACCTTTTGATTGTTTACGTAATTTGAAGGTTGTTTTTTCTAGTGAAACGTCGAAAAGAAACGTACAAAACTGAAGAGGTCGAAATTAAATATTCTACAGCCGTCTCTCGTCGCTGGGTCGAATGGGAAGGACCTGAATATTTCGTGGGCTCGATCCTAAAGGTAATTAGGTTTGTTTTGAATTTCAAGTAGCTATTTGAGACCTGAATTTGATCTAGATAAGACCTGTAGGTATCATCTGCGTGATAGACTTTGATTTATGAGCAAGAGTGAGCTGACAGGAAGAAAATTAGATTCTGGGCTTGGTAATAAGTTTTTGATATAACAGCACGCCTGTAATCTCCGAAGGGCTAGGCAGAGGTGGGCAGTCACGAGCACCAATATGTATACATAGTAGTCATAGTAATTATTATAATGTTTCTCGTATTTTGGACTATTTGTATGTATTATAATATATATTAGTTTATTTCATTATATTTGTATATATGTATTAGTATGTGCCTATTTATGTATTTCAATTTATGTTAACAAAATGATATTTTTCTTATTTATTTTTTTGTACTCTATCACTATGCTGTCCTATTTGACCCCAAGGTTGACTGGTAGAGAATGCCTTGTGGCATTAAGTCCGCCTATGTACCGCTTTTGTACATGAAGTTTAAATAAATAAATATACACTTTCGTAAATTGAAAAGCAATTTTCGCGACAAAAATTGTAACTTGGAGATAGGATCTTTTGCATAAAAATATGAGTTCCAAAATACTATGTTCGTAACAACATGAAATTTTAATAAAAAAAAGTAGGAAAAAACACTTTTAAAAGTTGTTAAGTGTATACATATTGGTGCTTGTGACTTTACCTAATAGTACACTCACATTTCGCCAGTTATGTTTAAGTTCCGTGTAATAGGGGGCGAGCCTATAGCCATCAACCGGGACAAATCCAGACTCCGTGACTGCTACTTAGAAATTCCTAATGGAAAAAAACGATAACAGTTTGCCCGACCTGGGAATCGAACCCTGAACCTCATGCTCAGCAGTCGCTTGCGACCATTAGTCCACCGTGGCAGTTAGTAATACGTTTTAAATTCTGATAAATAGCATGCAAATTGCGTAACACCCTATGAATCGAAATCAGTAGGATTTTGAAGAGAATTGTTAATATATTGCTTGTATATTTTAAAAAATGCACCTGGATTGCGTGGCTAAATAATAAAAGCCCCTCGGGTCGATCTTTAGGTTAAGCCGCGCGTGCCAAAGGTTGGTCCGTGGATGGGTGACCACCCATTACATACCAAGCTTCCTCCGTGCCTCAGAAAGCACGTTAAGCCATTGGTCCCGGATGTTATTTGTATATCTTTGACAGTCGTTACAAGTCGTCAGTGGCCCAAAAGTCTGACAACCAGTCTTACCAACGGGTATCGTATTACCCGGTACTAACTGGGTGGTGGAGGCGAGATAGGCAATCGCTCTATGTAAAATACTGGTAATCAGGTGCATCCGGTTAGACTGGAAACCAACCCCAACATGGTTGGAAAAGGGTTAGGCAGATGATAACTTCCAAATCTTCAAAAACCCAAAATCATATTACACCCCTTTCAACCCTAAAATTCCACTCTCAACCCCTTACGAAAAAACCCAAATCACACGTTTAAAACAGCTTTGCAACATTCTAATACCTCTAATTACGAGTATAGCGAGTAAACAGGGCGAAAAACATTCCAACCGTCCCGATGTCAAAGGCGATACGGTTAACCGTATTTCACCCCCGGTAAAAGTAACACGGGGGTCTAAATGACCAGGGAGTTGCAGGTAAACGACGCGCCGCCCGTGGGACCTAGTAACCCGCTATCGTTCAAAGTTGATTGGAGGGTTAAGTTTCGAGCGGGTAGCGGGTTAGAAAATTTGATGAAAAAAAAAACAATAAAAAATATATATAAAAATAGGAATCCACCGGCATCGGGAACAGGGTCCGAGCTACCGGTGGTCAGGGCTCTTGAGAGAGGAACCTCCTAATTGTTACTGTACTGCTTTCTGCATCAAGCCCTTGATCCAGTTGCCAAACGAGATCCTCCTCAGATGTTGGTCGAGGCTGTTGGCTATTATTATTCACTATTTGGGCTGACGAATTTAAAAAGGTGACTAGGTGGACTATATGTGGAAGGCTGAACACTGGATATTTTGGGGTAGATTGGGAGGTGTAGGTTATAAGCAAAAGAGGACTGATATAAAAGTTGATTGATTGATTGATAAAATAACTAAGCTTCATTTCAGAAATTCGCTCGAGTTTACAACTTGTACCAATCGCAACTAACAGATGTTCGAAGTCAAGGTAAAATTATTTAGAAGTCCCTGCAGTTAGACAGATTTTTTCTGTACCGCTATAAAAAGTGATAGGAGGGAACGGAACGTTTAATTCCTAGAGGATCTAGGATAAATTCTCTACTAAGTAATTAGACCATTGTCCTTTTGTTTTGGACTTTGCCTAGTGGAATAAAATTTGGTATTTTTTAGTGCTGTGGTAGTTAGTAGCTGTGGACTAAAATAACCAATTTCTGGAGCTCTGACACAGCCAGAAGGCGTCGCGGCGGACCTCGTAGAAGATGGCGGGATGAACTGGACAAAACCAACGACCAGTGGCCCATATTAGCCCTGGATTATAGAGATAAGATATTTTATTTATTTAATTAAGGTTCACCAACAGTTGTTACAGATATTAAACAGATAGGAAAATATAAGTAATTGTGTCTTAAATCTAACTGCACAACCAATAACAAAAAAAAGAAAAGAAAGAAAGAAAAAATATTTATTTGTCGCAGGGACATGGCGTGCATCATACAAAATGACAAAAAAAAAATACAATAAACATACAACGCATAATTAATATTTATAAATTCAACAGGACGGGACAAAAAAAGAAAAAAATACGTTAACATCTTGCACGTCGTGACTGCGACAAGCAGGTTACCACTCAGCATGATGCTGTGCTATGGGGAGCCCACAGCACAGCGCTGGATTTCAGTGGTCACCGTGAAAAAAAAAAAGTTAAGAAAGTTTCATGGTCTGAGACACAATACGAGACGTCTTGCGATTATTATGCTATAGTCTGTACTGTCTGGGGCTGTAACGGACCCTCGAGGTCTAGTAACGAATATCAGCTGCAACTAAAATGAATTGGAAATATTCGAAGTTTCAAGTTTTTGCTCCCAGGCCATGTCACTGTCACAGCTGCTGCTGGAGACAGTACCAATTGAGAAACTCTTTCCTGGAGCCGGTTTATTTTAGTCCCTAACTAATTAATAGTCTAGCTTTAGTTTGTCTTCACAAAGATGCTGAATGATATTTTTGTGGAATGATTTTGCCAATAGCTGTTGTTATTATCGCGGATAAAATTTAAATTAGACTAGAACAATTTATCTATCTATATATAATTGCAAGCAACAAGAGGGCTGAACTCAGTGATGAGTTTAAGCCTCTTTTCTTTCTCTATTTTCTCTTTTTGCCTCTTTTTTCTTATCTATCAAAAAGAGGGCTGAACTCAGTGATGAGTTTAAGCCTCTTTTTGCTTGTACCGCTAAGTGGATGTCGGGCGGGCTGTGGATGATGGCGAAGGTTATCTAAAGGCCGCGGCGACCTCTCGCGCCCGGCCCTGGTTCAGGCCATGGTCCGGAGCGAGAGGGAAGGGGAAGCCGTCACCTCCTTCTGCGAAGCAGTCATGCTAGCGAAGGAGGTGACGGCGGCTGGGACGTGAGATTCTCTCCTTCTCACGTCCCAGCCGCCGCGGGCGACGCACCGGGCGTCGGGGGCCACGTGGTGGCTCCTGGCCACCGTAGGCGCGGGCCTGTGGACGGTGAGTATTGGGTTAGCTCACCGTCCGTCCGTCTTATGACGACAGGCCGTGTCGACGGCATGTTCGTGTTCCACGCGCGCCTCAAAGAGATGTCAGCAACCAGGAAGGGGCTCGCAAGGGCCGATGCCTGCCGGGGCTGCGGGACTGTTCGAAAGAGATACCGTGGCCCTGGAACACAAAGGGCAATGAAGGAACATGGATGGGTTTTAGTCAGTAAGATTCTGACACTCCCTCCCACTCCTCCCAGAGCGGGAGAAGTCATTTGATGATTTCCCATCCGTAAAAAAAAAAGGCCGCTTTTTTTCGTCGTTTGATTTCTTTATTATGCCACCAACTGAAAATAAAGATACCACTCTTGTTCTCGTTTTATGTTTGTGTAGTCTAACGCACTAAAATTGCAAATTTCTGTTCTAAAGCCCAGGTGATTCACCGTGCAGACGGCAGACGGGGCAACCTGCGACGTCAAATGCCACGCGGACGCCGGCGACGTTAAGCACTTGGCAGATTAATATGAATGAGCTCTCGTCGGGATACCACTACGAGTGGTGCTTACGTGACTTGAAATGATTTGCTTTGATGTACAGCGTTAGATAGAGGGTTCTGTTTACCGACTGCAGGAGTTGGGTATCATAACTTGATAATCGGTTATATTTTTAACCGACATCTAGAAAAGCAGGTGCTATGTATTCCACCAGCATCTTCCTTTTTTTCATGTATGTACTCCGATTGGGAACACCCAAATACTCCGAAATATTTTATTCCGAATTTCGATGTTCCGATTTTCAAAAGTCCGAATTTCATAATACCTAACGATTAAAATGTCTATTATTAAAAATCACGAAATACATTTTACCGAAAGTCATAAATCCGATTTGTTTGCTTTCCGATTTTCATATGTCCGAAGAATCAAATGCTCGATGGGTTGTCGGTCCGAAAAACGACATTCCGATTTTCAATACTTCGAATAAATTGCTAAAATTAGGTTTCTGAATGTGATATTTTGCATCACACTTGGCATAATCTTTAAGTGAATATTTTTAAGGCATAAAAATTATTTAATATAATTATTGTTTAGCCGAATGTGTATATGTATGAATTTACAATGGCATACTAGTAAAATGGCAGAATTTTTCAACTTCATATTTAACCTTAAAATTAAAATTGGTATTGTCTTAAAAAGTCGAAAGGGTGAGTTACAAAAGTAAGTAACAGAAACGAATCGCTGCAAAACCGACTCCACGTAGTCTTGTCTGCCCTACCCCGAGAGTGTAATTTAAGCCCGCGTAGGCGCGGAGGGGCGAGACGGCCCGCGAGCTGAAGAGCAGGTGGTTTTAACGCTCTCCGCCGCGGCTGAGGTTGGCCGGCGAAGCCGGCCAGCACGCCGAAGCTGCGGTGGTGGGCGTAAAACACATCTGCGACGATAAGCTCGCGTGGGACCGCCGGAGCCCCGCAGCGCCGGAGCCGTGACAGAAACCATGCCTGCTGCCTGTTGCATGCTTGCTTGCATGCTGCATGCTTGCTTGCATGCTGCATGCTTGCTTGCATGCTTCTGCATGCTTGTTTGCATGCTGCATGCTTGCTGCATGTATGGTGTATGCTTGTTTGCATTTTTGCATGCTGGAAGCTTGCTGCATGCATGGTATATGCTTGTTTGCGTGTTTGCACGCTTCTTACAGGGAAGTAAATCAACTGTTTTATAATTATTGATGTTTTGATTGATTCGGGTACCTTCTATTGTTGGTGAATCATTTGGGTTAGGTTAGACCAGTGATCATTAACGGATCAGATCCCCTCTATTGTTGGTTATGTGTTTATTTGTCTTGATATTCAGTTTTATAAGGTGTTTTTATTTTGGAATTATATTTAATCGGTATTTTAATAATCGGAATTCGTATTTTTGTTGTTTCGTATTATCATTAAGTCGGACTTTTTGTTATTCGATCTCTTGAAACTCGGTATTTTAAAAATAGTCATTATGAACGTTAGGAATATTGAAAAATAGGAATTATAAAAATAGGAATAATGGTAAATCGGAGTTGTCATATTAGGAATTTTGAACCATTCGGAATTATGAAAATCGGTATTTTAAAATTCGGATTTGTGACTGTCGGAATAAAGTTTTTCGTATTTATGTAGTGTACCCACTCCGATTACTCTGTGATTACTGATCTGATTTATTACAAACTAGCTGTTCTACCAACTTCGTTCCAGTGGTAATTTTGATGAGTATAAGTGAGGAAAAAAAATTGCCCATGTCCTTCCGCAGGATAATTATATTCTATTTCCTCGCCAAATTTCATTACGATCCGATCAGCTGTTTAGTCGTGAAAAGGTAGCAAACAAACAAACAAACAGAGTTACTTTCGCATTTATAATATTAGTACGGATAAGGACCAAATTACACGTTACAATATTAAAATAACGCCTCTCAAAAGATCGCATAATGCATCACAATTCGCTCGATATAATACCGCTTCAAATTGTAAACTAATACGCATTACTTGCGCCTGTCAGTTCTATTGATGGCGGTAATCCACTTAGTCACCACGATGACGTTAGGGGGATAGGTGGACTGATTCTGGCAAAGATGGCGTTGGATATGGTATCTGGGTTGGAAACAAAGACTTTCAAATACAGGGTGTAAAAAGACCCTTAACGAAGCCGAAAGGCACTTGTTGTCCCTGTCATTGCGATATTTTTTTTGTTCTAGACCATACCTGGGAACCTTCTAGTTACGGAGATATTGGGGGTCAAAGTTCCAACTTTTTCACAAGTTTTTAAAAAAAATACACGATCTTAATGTAAGATTTTTACTTTAAACACCTCTACGACCCCCGTACTATTCAATCCATCCATCAACACAATGGTTTGAGTACGTTACATTGAGTCCTACCGTAAAACGTGATTTTTTACCCCAAAAAAAAAACTCGTTTCCCAGCAATAATTTTTGCGTAAAGTTATTTAGTTTGATGTACAGAATGTTTGGTTGACGGCTTCGTGAAGGGTCTGTTTACACCCTTTATATGAGCGATAGACGGGACAAGACGAAGAAAATCGTAATCCAATACTTGTTACTACTTAGTGACAAGACGGTCTGTCTAGTGTCATTCGCCCGCTTGTCAGGTAGCATTCGTGTGTCAAAATCGAAAATGTTTGCGATCAAAATTGTTGTATGAAAATATTCCAAATTTCCGCTCTATAAGTCTTTTAAATCTCTTTAGTTGGAAAGCTAAGTTCACCCAACTAGGGCAGTAATTTGGAATTCCTGGCAGAAGAATTGTGACTTGAAGAAAAGAATACAAACATTTGACGTGGAGCTACTGCCAATCTGACCTTCACAGTTCTTCACCCCAGTGAATGGGTAATACGATGTGCCTTGGTAAGACTGGTTGTCAGATTTTCGGGTTTTTGATTATCGGTAACGAATGTCAAAGATCTACAAATGAAGAATGAAAGAAAGCAAGAAAACATATTTATTTGGCACATGCCACAGATGCACTCAACAAACAAATAAAAAAAAAAAAAAATCCACAATAAAACTTAAAATTAAACAGAAAAAAAGCGATAATATCATGTGTCTTACGGCTGCGGAAAATGACAGTCGAACCAACGGTTTAACGTGCTTTTGAAGACACCGAGGAACCTCATCATCACCATCAGCCTACAGCAGTCCACTGCTTGACATAGGCCTCTTCAACCACACGCCATGTTACTCGATTCTCGGAGGGATCTCGGTATGTGAATAATGGTCATCCATCCAGGGACTGACCTTGGGAAGCATAGCTTAACCTTGAAGGTTGTGTGGCTGTTATTATTTAGCCACGAACCCCTCTTTAGCCTTGCGCCTTGATACTTGTTGGTAATTGGGCCACAAAGTTCTCAATGGTCACTCCATTGACCGAGTTAATTTCTTCCTAAAACTCCTAAAAGATAACTAGTTCAGTAAGTAAAGGAAATGCCAACTTTGTTCCCTAAAGGGGCGCTTACACGGGCCACTTTAGTTGTTCAATTCTGTGCAATTTTGTTTTAATATGACATATATAGGATGTAAACTAAACAGACCCTTCACGAAGCCGTCAACCAAGCATTTTGTACATAAAACTAAGTCACCCTACGCAAAAAGTATTGATGGGAAACACCGACACACACAAAATCGGTAAGTTTGAACCACCAGTGTCTGATCCTCGCCCTATAACCGCGCTTTGACACACATAAACAAAATCAAATGTTTATTCGATAATTTCTTATTCCTACCCACCACTTTCCTATTCTGTTTCTTTTTTATTTTGAAGGCGATTATTCTGAAATACTGTTAAATTAAAGGAACTGAAAAAAGTAGGGATTATTAATTATTGACCGATCCCGTAATTTAAATTGATTATTTATGACAACCTCCTGAATTTTTATGACGATGCAAAACTACACCTTGTATATATGGAGCATCTAATTAAGCAATATAGGATTTATACAGCAGGAAAATTGCCAAAAATTGGCAATGTTGAAGATGCACTCGGAGAAATCATTGCGCAATTGAGGGTCATAATGTAACTAAGAATATTCAACTCTATTACCAACACACCTGCGACAACTGTTGCCGGGCACTAATTACCTAAAAAGTTGCTCGTGTAAGCGAATGTTAACAGTTCCCTGAGTCCAAGTTATGGCTGGCATCTGCCCGCGGCTTCTAGCGCGAATAGTTTGAAAGTTTGTTGGAGACAGCGCCTTATTATCTACCTTCATATTTACCTAGTTTGCCGTAAAATTGAGGTACAAACAAAATAAGTGTTGGAGTAAGCAAACAGGTTTTAGTTTTAATATTATAAAACCGAAAAATATGTTGTGATGGCCCAGAGGTTAAGGCCTCCCCTCTCATGCATGAGGTTGTGGGTTCAAATCCGGGCAGGTACCAATGTGACTTTTTCAATTCATATGTACTTTCTAAGTTTATCTTGGACATCACAGACATCGGTGAAGGAAAACGTCGTGAGGAAATCTGGACTTATAATTAATATAAGTCTGAAATCGCCAACCCGTCTTGAGCAAGCGTGGTGATCAATGCTCGTGCCTTCTCTGTATGAGAAGAGGCCTTTGCCCAGCAGTGGGACATTAATAGGCTGGTATTATTATTATTATTTTTATATTATAAAACCGTTCTTCACCGAAAACAACGGAAAACATCGTGAGGAAACCGGTATGTCCTAGAACCAAAAATTCAAAACATGTGACATCTACCAAACCGCTTTGGGCCCGCTTGGTGGATTATAGCCCATTCTATCTCATAGAGAAGTGGCCGTAGGTCCCAGCCGTGGGAACATTATAGGCTGATTATTAGTATAAAACCTTGTATTCAAGTTCAAAATTAGCTAGTAAAACTCTGCAGAAGTAAAATGAACCGGAGAAAAACCAAAAAAGTTATCTAGTCTTGGATTTTCATTTTGACCTCATTATCGTTATCAACCATGAAAGTGACACCTATGAAGCAAAACTGGGAATAATTTAATCGCCGCCATCTTGAATTTTCATTCTGAACAACACTGAAATGGACACCTATTAAAATCAAGAATAAAAACAGCGATCATAACCTTCCAGTCTGTCTGGAACTTACCGTTCACTGTCACAACTCTTCCCACTCTTCAAGTAATATCTGACGTGATGTTATGTTTTCTTTGTATGGAATTCCACGGGCCTAAGTCGCGAAAAAGTCTAGTCGCCCAAGTGTCTGCCGCGCAAATATTAGTCGCGCAAATGTCTATTTGCGTATAATTTTCATTCGCGAAAGTGTCCGTTCGCGCAAATGTCCTAGATTCCCCACAATTCACTAGTTAAGTTTAAGTCCCCTGTAATAGGAGGCGAGCCTCTTGCCGTCTACCGGGCACAAATCCAGACATGGAGTCTAGATTTGGCCCGGTGGCTGCTGAGAAACTCCTAATGGAAAAACCCAATACAACATTCCCGACCCGCGAATCCAATCCGGCACCGCATGTTCAGCAGTCGCGCGTGCGACAACTCGACCAACGATAGTTGAGAAAAAGCCCGACAGATAAATAACTAATGCCTCACTTTCTGAAGCTTCCCCTTCCTCCGTGACTAATAAACTTTTTCCAATCTCTGCTTATATCAAAGGAAAAAATCTGAGATGTCACAAGTTCTGTCGGAAGCTGTATCTTTGGATAAGTGCCAAGAGTTCGCACTAATGACTGATATTCCGTTAAGTATCTCGATTTATCCTTTAGCAAAATATTTCCTTTTACTACAAAAAATATAGGGCTAAACTCAAATAAACTAGCGAAACCGTTACTTTAATTGCACGGCGTTGGTTTCACTGCATTTGATTGTCACTTAGGATAGGTATAAACATGGGAAATTTAAAAGTCATCATCATATCAGCCCGTAATCACCCACTGCTGGGTATACGCCTCACCTTTTTTCTGCCACACTTCTCGGTTCTGTACGTCCCGTATCCAGGTGTTTCCCACGACTTTGACGATATCGTCAACCCAACGAGCCCCCCACCACTCGGCAAAGCCTTGTTCCATCGGCCATCTCCACGTCTAGCCAGGTGTCCTGTCCAGGTCCGCTTGAGGCGCACCGCCCGGTCCCCGACGTGTCATAGACTTTCTTCCGACGGCGGATTTTGGTGTTACGCACTCGACCTAAGAGGGTTATGCCGAGCATGGCTCGCTCCATCCAATTTAAAAGTAGCAGTAATAATTGATAGACTGGCTCCCGATCCCATTTCAAATATGGTGGCCAATTTCAACGGAGACTAGCTGAAAACGACCGGGTGAAAAACACCGAAGTACGGAGACGTACGAGACTTATGAGCGTAACAAAACGAAAGTGGAAGTGATCGGATGCAGCTGAATACCAGTATTTTACATGGAGCGACTGCCTTTCTGACCTCCACAACCCTGTTAGTATAGGTTAATAAGATACCCCTTGGTAAGACTGGTTATCAGATTTTCGGGCAACTGACTATTCAACGACTGTCAAAGATCTACAATTGACAGCTGGTCCGTGGGTGGGTGACCACCCAGTTAGTACAGGGTAATACGATACGCCTTGGTAAGACTGGTTATCAGATTTTCGGGTCACTGACTAATCAACGACTGTCATAGATCTACAATTGACAGCCGGGACCAATGACTTAACTTTCCGAGGCACGGAGGAAACTAGGTATGTAATGGGTGGCCACCACCCACGGACCAACCTAGGCAAGCGTGGCTTCACCTAAAGATCGACCCGAACGACTGTTATTAATGAGCCAAGAACTCCTCAATATAAAACAAAAACATAACAACAAAATTGCACTCCCCTACTTTTCGAAACACTAACAAGTTCCAACAAATATAAATACTGCCGCGTAGCCAATCAGAAACTTTTGCTCATTAGCCACTTATCTTTTATCTTTTTAGCGTTAATTAGTTGAGTCCACAACTGTTGGGTTCGCTTCCTGTGTACTCGAAGTTGTTTCTAACTGATGTTATTGCGTTATATCATGCTTGAGGAGTTCTTGATGAAAAATCTGTGTAGTTCCGACAGAGCTTTGAGCATACTGTCAGATTTTTGGCTGTATAAATAAAGATTTAAATACCTAATTGTATAAAGGGTGTAAAAATACCCTTAACGACTTGTTCTCCCCGCCATTGCGATCATTTTTTGTACTGGACCATACCTGGGACCCTTCTAGTTACGGAGATATTATAGGTCAAAGTTCCAAATTTTTGACAAGTTTTCTTTTAAATACTAGTTTTTAAAGTAATAACTTTACTTGAATAACCTCCATGACCCGTTTACTATTCAAAGCATCCATCAGCAGAATGTTTTTAGTGTGCTACATTGAGTTTTACCGTAAAACGTTATTTTTCACCCCAAAAAAAAAAGTCGTTTCCCAGCATTTTTTTTTGCGTAGGGTTACTTAGTTTGATGTACAGAATGCTTGGTTATCGGCTGCGTGAAGGGTCCATTTACACCCTGTACTTTTGAGCAGCGGTGGCCTAGTGGTGGCGGTCCCGAGTTACAAGTAGTAAGTCGTGGGTCCGAACCCAATCAGGCGCATTACTTTGTGTAATTTATTTCATCACCACTGATCTCAAAACGGTGAAGGAAAACATCGCGAGGAAACCAGCACGTCCTAGAATAAAAAAATCGAAGACATTTGACATCTACCAACCCGCACTGGGCCCGCGTGTTGGATAATAGCCCATTCCCTCTCATAGAGAGGAGGCCTGTGTCCCAGCTGTGGGAACATTATAAGCTGATTATGCTATAAGGTTTAACAACTTTATTTTGAAATGGACGCATACGCATGATTTTGATCACCGTACTCTACAACAAATATAATATTGTAAAGCCTTGTGGAGCGGACATTGGAAATATTTTCATACAAAAATGTTGATCCCGAACATTTTCAAACACCTACCTAAACAAACTTCGGAACTTATGACCCAGCGCTCTATGTGACCTTGACCCTGACCGGCGAAATATAACAAGATGGTCGATGATTTCCCAAACAGTACGAACCGATGACCTGATGAAGATTTCAGAAATACACTAGATGCGGAGACCCTGTAATTATTCCCGGAACGGCAGGGCACGTTAAAGCTCACATTTCACAATTACACTTTTCTTCCTCCAAAATATGATAAAAGAAACACAAAGATAGTTTAATATAACTGACCTCTGTACCTTTTCCTATTTATTCAGCACACACAATTTGAAAACGGACGCACGTAATTAAAAATTTCAGCGCGCTCCCCTAAACCACAGAGTAGATAGATACAGAAACTCCATACAACGATTGAAACCGCACGCACACAAAGACAGGCTTCACATACAGCGAGTGCAAGTGCACTCGCGACTGGCATTTGTTTGAGATCCCCGTACGGATGTGTTTATGTGTGCGTGCGGCTGTTTTCGCTCGCTGTATAAAACTTGCCTTCTGAGTGTTATTCTGTGTCATAGCTCTTTAAAATGAAGATTTTATTTTATGTAGGTCAAAGGTGTAATATGATTAAAGTGTGGATACGAAGAGCCGTGTTTTATATTATAATGTTTAATTAAATATTGTTTCAATTTACATTCCATGTTATGTTGCTGATTTTTTTTTTAAAACCACTATTTCCAATCGAATCCCACGTTCGAAATCTATACAAATAATCTATATCCATACAAATAAATAAAAATCTCTTAGTGCGTATTCAGTTTTTTTCGGACCATTCTAAAACTAGATAATAATAATATTAAACAACTCGATGATGAAACATTTCCCAGAAAATGTAATAAAATACGAAAGCTGGTATGTGTCAAGAATTTTGGGGAAAGTTGAAGGATAACCTAATGCTACATTATTCTGAGAAATCTCTTTTATCCTACCTACTGAAATATAAGAAAGAAGAAAGAAAGAAAGAAAAAAACAAAAAAGAAATAAAATACATTTATTTGGCACATGCCGCAAGTGCACACAATATAAAACAAAACTAATACAAGACAAAAAAACTTAAAACTAAAACCTCACGGCTGCGCCATAAGAAAATGTCAGTAGTCTGAAACATTGGTTATGTTAAGTACTATAACTAACTTTTGCCCGCGGCTTTGCCCGTGTGGCGACCTAAAATTATCCACCCGATGGCAATCTTATTTGTGTCACCCCAGCGGCCTTTGCCAGTGTGGCTCAGAACTGACCATCAATTCCTGTAATAAACAAACAACAGGACACGTAGGACATGATATTATACAATTACATATTATCTTATTCTTATTCTTACATATTTGCATATTGCCTGCCTGTTTTTTGAAGATAATGCATACTTTAGCTAAAATCGGTATATCAAGCATATTTTGGGCATCTTTCTTGTAATTTTAACTGTATCTAAATGGAAAAATGCATACATTTTTGAGCTTATATGCTCGCATTTGCTGACGCGCTTACACGCGTGCCACATTTTGCACTTCAAAAAACCGAACGCGCGTACACGCCGTTATTCCGGCGTGTCCGAACCGGTGGGTACAGTCAATAGCAATATGTCAGTTTATGAGCTTATAAAGGGTTTAAAAAGAGCCTTAACGAAGCCGAAATGTACTTGTTCTCCCCGCCATTGCAATAATTTTTTTGTTTTAGACCTTCTAGTTACGGAGATATTGGGTGTCAAAGTACTACTACTTTCCGTCCGTACTTTCCGTAACTAGAAGGTCTAAAACAAAAAAAATTGTTTGGTGGTTTTTCACAAGTTTTTTTTAATATACATGTTTCTAATGTAAGATTTTTGCTCTTAACACTTTCTCGACACCCGTACTATTCAATCCATCCATCAGCACAATGTTTTGAGTGCGTTACATTGAGTTTTACCGTAAAACGAGATTTTTCCCCCCAAAAAAAAAATCGTTTCCCAGCAATATTTTTTGCGTAAAGTTATTTAGTTTGATGTACAGAATGTTTTGTTGACGGCTTCGTGAAGGGTCTGTTTACACCTTGTATAAGGTCCCATTAAAATAGATGGACAAACTTTTAGAAATCATTCAGACCAACAAAATAAGGACAATGGTAAAAAAAATAAGAAAAACTCATTAGAACTTACAAGAAAAAAAATCAGTTAACGAAAATACACTAAAATGTTAGTCAACTGAAAGTTACTATGGTTAAATACAGAATGATATTAACAGATCTGACTGGGTACCTACCTACGAGAAAAAATACGGTAATCAGAAACTGTTAGTGTGTATAACATGTTCTCAACTAGTAAGCTTGTTAAGTCAAAAACATACTAACACAATAAAATGGCTCCATGGTACTCACATTTACAAGAATAATCAAGTCTGCAAACCAGATTTATATTCCTCTCCTCAAAGAAATTGAATACATCTCTTCATTAACGTTGTTTGCGTACAATATTTAGATACAACGCTGGCGATAACCGGACTAACTCAATCACGGTAGCTTTGTTGTTAGCCCTTAAGACAAACAAGTATCTATACAATATACGTTAGGGCATTAGACAAAAAGATACAGTAGGACCAAAGAGATGAATTTAAGATGTTACTTCTTATCCTATGATTACTGAGGAGCTTGTGGCTAAATTTTTCAAAGCGGGTAACAAATGTTATGGTACTGTCCCACCAGTCACCTTCCTTCCAATACAATAACGCCTTCAGAGTTATGTTGGGGCTGCCGCGCTTTTGCAGTGCATCGGGGATGTTCGCGGAGAACGGCGTGCCAGATTTTTACGCACTGATGCGGACACGGATAGCATCCTTGATGCGGCGAGTGCGCGACAGCTCCAACAACTTGGTGGCTATAGTAGCCGACAGGATGGATAGTCCAATGATGTGGCAATGGATGACCAGTCATCGTGCGTCATTCCAATATTTAAAATAAGTTTGTTTTAGTGTATTTTTTGTGTAGAGTGTGTTTTCATGTATGTATTGATGTTTTGTGTATAAAATTGTAATGTGTGTTTGTTTATGGACTTATGGTCTGAAATAAAATTTTATTATTATATAATAACAGCCGCTCGGGTCGATCTTAGATATCCGGAAAAAAAATTGCAATGACGTGGAGAACACGTGCGTCTTCGTCGTCGTGCGTGGTTTTTACACACGTTATAACGTATAAGAAACGAAACCAGTTGGTATCGTCGCTTAATAATACGTATATATCGGTATTTTGGATTTTAATTATGTCCTATGAAGATACAGAGAAGTTATTACCTACTTGTTCTGAAATAAATATTGATGTTATTTTTAATTAGTTAGCTAAGTTAAGATAATATAATTTTTTTATACCTTTTTTTATATACCTTTTTCACATAGGTACCAATAAGATTAAAATAAGATGTGATTATTTAATCAATTAATGTTACCTCCAATCGCCTGAAACACAGGGTTACCTAGTTCAGGCACAAAACATGGGTGAACTTGATATAGATTTAAGAAAAATTGAAAAATGTTGTACCTAATATTTTTTTAAATAAATTTTATTATTTATTTTTATTTATTATTATTTTACTGCAGTTGCAGTAGGTGAACAGACCCCGCAACCCAAGGCTGTACATCAAAGCAAATCATTTCAAGTCACGTAAGCACCACTCGTAGTGGTATCCCGACGAGAGCTCATTCATATTAATCTGCCAAGTGCTTAACGTCGCCGGCATCCGCGTAGCATTTGACGTCAGGCTGCCTCGTTTGTCGTCGGCACGGTGAATCGTAAGGATCTACGGAGACGACTGAGTTTGTTAGACTGAATTTACAGCGATCAAAAACACTGTTAGGCTATAAAGATTTTTTTTTTTTTTGGATGGGAAATCATCAAATAACCGCCCCCGCTCTGGGCGGAGTGGGGGGAGTGTCAGACTTTTACTGACTAAAACCCATCCATGTTCCTTCTTTGCCCTTTGTGTTCCAGGGCCGCGGTATCTCTTTCGAACAGTCCCGCAGCCCGCTATAAAGAGTCTTATCAGAAAACATGGTATAGTTGATACAATGTATGATCTTCATTCTCCTGCCCTTATCTCAATGTATTTTAGAAGGAGCTCGTGGCTAAATAATAACAGCCGCTCGGATCGATCTTTAGGTTAAGCCGTGCTTGCCTAGGTTGGTCTGTGGATGGGTGACCACCCAGTACATACCGAGTTTCCTTCGTGCCTCTAAGCCGTTGATCCCGGGTGTCATTTGTAGATCTATGACAGTCGTTAGGTAATATGTGGCCCAAAAAGTCTGACAACCAGTCTTACGGATATTGTATTCAAGCGATATACCCCGTGGTCGCCCATCCACAGACCAACCTAGGCAAACACGGCTTAACCTAAAGATCGACCCGAGCGGCTGTTATTATTTAGCCCCGAGCTCCTCTCTACATAGAAAAGAACCAACGCAAAAAATTCTCCGTCCAACTTTTGTCATCATTCAAAAATGGTCCTTCTGCACTTAACTTTACGGTCGCTGTAATACACTTTGATAACAAAAGCCGCGTGTACCTACCTAAGGACTAAATATTGCTTCTATGTACTACTAAGGGTTGTATATTGTCTCAAAGGTTGTTTGTCGGAGAAAAACACGCTTTAAAAACTTCTTTAATATTGGGTCGAGTTTTATTTTTTGCGTATAATGGTAAGTTGCGTGTAATGTTGGGTAGGCTTTTCAGTCTTTTTTATACATTTATACATCTTTTCTATGGGAGGAGCTCGTAGCTAAATAATAACAGCCGCTCGGGTCGATCTTTAGGTTAAGCCGTGCTTGCCTAGGTTGGTCTGTGGATGGGTAACTGCCCATTACATACCGAGTTTCCTCCGTGCCTCGGAAAGTACGTAAAGCCGTTGGTCCCGGCTGTCATTTGTAGATCTTTGACAGTCGTTAGGTAGTCAGTGGCCCAAAAAGTTTGACAACCAGTCTTACCAAGGGGTATCGTATTACCCAGTACTAACTGGGTTGTGGAGGTCAGATAGGCAGTCGCTCCATGTAAAATACTGGTATTCAGCTGCGTCCGGTTAGACTGGAAGCCGACCCCAATACAGGGTATAAACAGACCCTTCACGAAGCCGTCAACCAAGCATTCTGTACATCAAACTAAGTAACTTTACGCAAAAATTATTGCTGGGAAGCGACTTTTTTTTTTGGGTGAAAAATGACGTTTTACGGTAAAACTCAAATTAACGCACTCAAAACATTGTGCTGATGGATGGATTGAATAGTACGGGGGTCGAGAAGGTGTTTAAAGTAAAAATCGTACATTAGAAACATGTATTTAAAAAAAAAACTTGTGAAAAAGTTGGAACTTTGACCCCCAATATCTCCGTAACTAGAAAGTTCCCAGGTATGGTCTAGAACAAAAAAAATATCGCAATGACGGGGAGAACAAGTACCTTTCGGCTTCGTTAAGGGTCTTTTTACACCCTTTATAGTTGGGAAAAGGCTAGGCAGATGATGACATCATTTCTATGGGCTATACTGCTTTACTATGTATAACAGATTGTGAATGAACAGAGAGTCGAGACTCGAGATGTTTGGCAAAAGGTTTTTAAGAGTTTTTAACAGGATTGATTGATTTTGTATCTTATGTCGGTCCTATACGGGATGGAAGGGACACCGACGCAAAAACAGCTGTTCCAAACATTTTGATGGAAAATGTACACAATCATATCAGTACAATATGTATACACTTTCCTAAATTTAAAAGCAATTTTCGCGAGATATAACGATTGTAACTTGGAAATAGGATCTTTTTCGTAAAAATATGAGTTCCAGAATATTATTAAGAACATGAAATTTTAAGCAGAATAGTAGGAGAAAAACACTTTTAAAATTTGTTAAGTGTTTACATATTGGTGCTCGTGACTGTACTTAATTGTACCCAAAACGTAAAACAGATCCTCTTCCTCGAGTATCATAAAACAAAAGACGTCTCGTCATCCTCACCGGAGCGAAACATTAGATTCTGCACAAAACAAACTCAAAGAACACACCGGGAACCAATTCACAGTGACACGGAGTAATATTTGAATATCAAATAACAAAAAACTCACAAAGTAAGTAAGGGTTCCGTAGTTTATCGTCATCATTCTCTGGTTTTTTAGTTTTTCTTAAATACAGGGTGTAACCGGACCCTTCACGAAGCCGTCAACCAAGCATTCTGTACATCAAACTAAGTAAGCTTACGCAAAAAAAATCTGGGAAACGACTTTTTTTTGGGGGTGAAAAATCACGTTTTACGGTAGGACTCAATGTAACTCACTCAGAACATTTTGCTGATGGATGGGTTGAATTTTACGGGGGTAATGGAGGGTTTAAAGTAAAAATCTTACTTTAAAAACATGTACTTATTTAAAAAAAAAACTTGTGAAAAATTTGACACTTTGACCCCCAATATCTCCATAACTAGAAGGTTCTCAGGTATGGTCTAAAACAAAAAACAATATGGCATTGACGGGACAACAAGTGCCTTTCAGTTTCGTTAAGGGTATTTTTACACCCCTTATGTTGACGTGGGCAAAAGTACGAAGGTATTTTTACTCATCATCATCATCCACAGCCCGACTTCACTGCTGGGTATAAGCCTCTCTTTGCTTGTGCCAAGCTCCACGGTCTTGTGCCAGCCTCATCCAGGATATTGCCGCGATGGCAACAATGTCATCTGCCCATCTCGCCGCCGGACGACCAATACTTTCCAGTCCTTGGACGTCACTCGATCACAGCTTAACTCCACCTGCCATCACCGCGCCTTGCTAGGTGCCCTGCCCAACTCCATTTCAGTTCAATAACGCGATTTCCAATATCGAAGACCTTCGTACGTCTCCGGAGTTCGACATTTGGAACTCGGTCCTAGTTCTATGCCGAGCATGGAACGCTCCATGGCTCTCTGTGTTACTCTGAGTCTGTACACAGCCTCTTATGTGTGCGCCCACGTCTCAGTACCGTACTTTATGGTGGGTAAAACGTACTGATTATTGAGATGGGTATTTATAAGTTTACTAATCGTCGTATGACTATATTGGTCACAATCAGATTTTTTCTTTGAAAATGTTAATTAGTTTCTCTGCGCGTGAAAGCGATAACAGGTTTGAGACAGAAAAACGAATAGCCAAAAGTTATTTCAATACAAAGAGTACCTTTTTTATAATTTTCATACGGCACCCTAAAAACTCATAGCCATTACGACGGTGTTACCTAGCAACGAAGATCAAAGTATGGAGGACGAGGAACAAAAATAAAGAAAAAATACTATAAAATATAAGTACCTACGTAGATTCCTTTCATCCTTCGAGTGCATTGTGGAACGCGGTGTATTACCGTGGAGGTATCTTTTTATTTTATGTAACTGGCAGGGTATTTTTACCTCCCCCTCATGGTCTAACCATAGCGGAAAGGTTTTAAATCTCAAAAGGCTCTGTGTTTGTGTGTGTAAAGGATTGTATCAAACGTATTTGATGGGAGTATAAATAAATAATCTCAGCTCAGGTTTTATGTTTCACGCAGCTCAAACTACTAAATGAATTGCCCATCAGGGTTCTTCCGTACCGGACCAACCATACTTAGCAGCCGCTGCAGGGGCTGTGGCTGGATAAACCCGCGTGCTACGCGCTACAGAAGACCGACCTACCTATCTGGCTGTCACCAATCATCTACGTTCTGGAACCTACAGGATAGTGGTTTTCTCTAGGCGGTCTAGAATTAAACACGCGCTCGTTGTCGAGAACTCACGCCAGTACTACACTCGGGTAAATCCTAATCTTAATTATTGTTTTCCATCGATTAAATTTCCGTATGTACCCACTCTCCAACGTTTCTTTTACCGGCTGAGCCCTAACCGCTACAGTTATAAACGTGTAATTATGATTAGAAGTTATTAAGAGGTTTTTTTGCTTTGCTGGTATTTTTATCAATCTCATTTTGAAGTCTATGTCCAGCAATGAAGTGTACTGTATTACCCAGTATTAACTGGATTATGGAGGTCAGCATCCGGTTAGATTGGAAGCCGACCGACCCCAAGATAGTGGGAAAAGGCAGGCAGATGATGCCCAGTAATGAAGAGAAGATTGAAAAATGACGCGATGGTCTCATACAAACTGTGGCATTTACAACACTACATAAAAACTAAAATCATGAATCGCGTAGGCAGAGTTATCCGTGCAAATATCATAGATATAAAGGGTGTAAAAAGACCCTTAACGAAGCCGAAAGACACTTGTTCTCCCCATCATTACGAGCCTTGTAGTTACCGAGATATTGGAGGTCAAAGTTCAATTTTTTTCACATATTTTTTTTGTTAACCACTTTTTAATGTTTTAACTTTACTTTAATTAAATCCATGACCCTTTTACTATTCAAAGCATCCATCGGCACTAAGTTTTGAGTGCGTAACATTGAGTTTTGCCGTAAAACGTGATTTTTCACCCCAAAAAAAGTCTTTTCCCAGCAATAATTTTTGGGTAGAGTTACTTAGTTTGATGTACAGAATGCTTAGTTGACGGCTTCGTGAAGGGTCCGTTTACACCCGGTATATGAAAACCGTCGAGCAGTAGCCCACCAGACACAACACCCGTCTGGTAAGAGGATCCTCCCTTTTCTATAGCGGATGAGGAACGCTGCACCACGTGCCTGATACTTCTAAAGAATTTAAATTCGCACATACATTACGTAAACGAGAGTTACAGTAAGCGTATTCACAAAAGCATTTTATCACAAAACTGCACACAAATTAAAACATACAATTTACGTCACTGAACAAATAATTTATTGAATGAACTGCAGCTTTAATTACATCAACAAAGGTACCATAATACATTATAATAATAGTTATAATAGCTATCATCAAAACACAGAGCGTACTGGATTCAAACCACAACACCAGTCGGTTGACAGTTATTACGCACACATGACATTTTGTTGCAATAATAACCTAACTATACATATAATTACATTGTTCTGATGGTCGAAATTCCTGTTATTGTCTGTACAGTTGTGGGAATTATAAATTTATCGGTGTGTCAGTAAGTTTGGTATTTCAAAGTTATCATCTGCCTGCCCTTGTACCTACTACTACTTATTTTTTTGTTATTATTCACTCCTTTTATTATCAAATCATTTCTCACACAAATAATTTATATTTTTATTGGATTTCCTCGGCCTCTCAATATTTTTTACAAATAAAAAAAATTAAGTGCCCGTATGTAATTGCAAAATAACAGCTTTTTAATAAAGGCAAATATTTTCTTTTTTCTGTCTGTCTGTTTGTTCCAGCTAATCTCCGAAATGGCTAGACCGACTTTGACGGGCTTTTACTGGCAGATAGCTGATAATATTTTAGGAGTAACTTAAACTACTTTTATTTTTGAAAAAAGAAACGTAGTTCCGTGCAAAAAAATTAAAACCCTTGAAATTGTTAACAAAATCCGATTCAAATAGGGAAGCATAATTTTTATAATAATTTCACGGGGATGATTGTCGCAGGGCACACCTCGTCTATCAATATTTATAATCGTATCTGCGTATCAACCGAAGATGCATCAAATGACTTGCTCATGTACACTTGCAGCTGGGTCATCATTTAGCAACGACTTGCCTTTGCCCGTTTGCACAAACTTCAAATCGCCTATCTAGGTAATGTTAACCTAACGTCCACAGATTTCAATTTCTTACCAAATTAATATTTCGCGAGTCAAGAACCCACAGCTGTATCCACCGACAGACAGTCCTAACACACACGCACCCTTGTGTTATACCAAACTATTAATCAAACTCTTTCCTGCCACATAAGAGACAGATCAAGTAGGTCTGCTCCATACGACGAGCTAAACGGCACGCACACATAGAAACGCTTCACGTACAGCGAGTTCAAGCGTACTCGCGACAGTCATTTGTTTAAGATTGCGATACGTACCCGTCTATGGAGCTGCCTTACCGTTGACGTTTAGCGAAGATCAAGTCGGGTTAGTAACTAGAAACGAGAGAGAGAGAACAATGGCAGTTATGTTGCTGGGCTTTGAGCCCAAGTGAGAGTCTCTCAGCGTGCGTTCTGCTCGCCATGCGACCCTCGTCGAGTTTATTCTTTAGCTAGCTGCCGCGACCTCGTCGTGTGAAATGATTACAAAAATATTTCTTCACTATTTGAATCGGATTTTGTTAACAAACCATCGTTTTCCACAGAACCCTACTCACATTATATAGCTATCGACCTGTCCCGTCAACATCGGTTCAGCCGTTTCGGATATCAGCCGGAACATACAAATAGAAAACATTTTTTTTTTGTTACAAGTAACTTTCATATGCATTCAGCAAAAAGCTGTTTTTTTTTAAGTTAAAAACAGACACTTCAATTTTATACTAGCAGAGAGAAAGTTCTCGCTAGCAGAGTAAACAGCCAGCAATCAACTATTAATTTACTCATTTACTGACTCTGGACCTACCTTTATTCCGTTTCATGACTTAGAAAACTTTTTTGTTGAGGAATGATGGTATCTCACAAAAATTCTTACCGAGTATTGATTTTCCATTGATACTAAAAGTTACTAGCAGATCATCCGCATAGACATAGAAGCTTCCTCTACCAAATGAAAAAAGAAACACTAAAATCACACCAGTAATGTACATGAAAAAAAAGTATGCTGGTGAAATACATAACCTCCCCTTTTTAGAAGTCGGTTAAAAATAATCGATGGCTAGTCGATTTCTTGCTTAAGTTTGTGAAGGTTTTCATTTGTTGTACGAAGCCAGCCTTCTGTGCTTAGCTATTTTGTGATACGCTTCTCTTACTATTTTATTAGCACGCTCCACTCCTCGTCTGTAAAGCATTTGACATTATTAAGATAAGTGGAAACTGGAAACTGGTACTGAAATTTAATGGGAGAAAATAGTCTTCCCTATTTTGTAACAGTAGAGATGGGTGCTAAGGAAATTGTCATAGCTTTGTCAATTCTTCTCGCTAAATGGCGTTGTTGTGTTTCAGTTGGTAGGGGTTTGAGTGTTGGTGAAATTTCAGGCATGTGGCTTTTGATGTTCTCTATTTTATTTTATACGCTGTTGAGGAGCATGGCTACCGCTCGGGTCGATCCTTAGGTTATCGGGCTTGCCTAGGTTGGTCCATGGATGAGTGACCCATTACATACTGAATTTCCTCCGTATCTCGGAAAGCACGTTAAGCCGTTGGTCCCGGCTGTCATTTGAAGATCTTTGACAGTCGTGACAAGTAGTCAGTGTCTCGAAAATCTGACAACCAGTGTTCCAAGGGGTATCGTATTTCCCAGTACTCACTGTGTTGTGGCGGTCTGCTGGGCAGTCGCTCCGTGTAAGATACTTGTATTCAGCTGCATCTCCGTGCCTCGAAAAGCATGTTAAGCCGAGACACACTTACAATACCAATGCCTTTCATTTGACGGTTCAACAATATGACTTGGGTTACCTTCGTTGTCGAACAAACAAGTTTCCCCAATCTACGAAGCAATTCATGAGTAATTTCCTCGAAAATCCTTATGTTACGCAGTAACCTAATTGCGGATGTTCTTGGAAATTCCTGATTTGAAGGATATGGGAAGCCTTAGAAATTTGAGTGGAGTTTGTGTGTTTTTTTTAACTTTGTCTAAGTATAAATAAGTTTTACAACTAATCGAAAAAGCCGTGCTTGCCGAGGTTGGTCTGTGAGTGGATGACCGCCCATTACATACCGAGTTTCCTCCGTGCCTCGGAAAGCACGTGTGTCATTTGTAGATCTTTGACAGTCGTTAGGTACTCAGTGGCCCAAAAAGTACGACAACAGTTCTTACCAAGGGGTATCTATCGTATTACCCAGTACTAACTGGGTTGTGGAGGTCAGATAGGCAGTCGCCTCATGCAAAATACTGGTATTCAGCTGCATCCGGTTAGACTGGATGCCGACCCCAATATAGTTGGGAAAAGGCTAGGCAGATGATGATGATTTTTATTTTCATGATTTTTTTTCTTATTTCACTTGGTATACCTGTACGCCCCTTTCGGATCGGACAGGGTTTTTAAACATATTGTTTATGTAAACACATAATTAAATTGGTATCCACAAAATTTGAAATGGAGGTTCATTCCTAGTATAATTCTACTATTTCATTTCAAACAAAAATTCCACTTCGACATAATCCGTACTCGTTTGTTTGACTTCTCGTTGAGTTAACTCGTATTCGATTATGACAGGTCAATGTTCTGCCTTTGATTCTAAAGCTAAAATGAATAAGAGCTTAGTAGATTTAATTTGACTTGTTTGAAATCCAACGTTTAAGTGTTTAATGATGAGTTCTAGGATAATCCTTTTGAGACACTAAAGTAGTTGAGTGATAATATTTTTAAAGTACGCCTTTGGAGTGTTAAAAGTAAACATGCACTAACTGCATTCGCGATAAATTATTAAAGCAATGTTAATATTATTCATTTTCACGAGTACTTAACTATCCTAAAGTTTGTACACTGAAACTATTTAAGAGTCCATTTGGGCTTTACGCAAATTTTTTAATTTACATAAAAGCATATAACGGAAATGTATTCTATTTTTATAAAAGTACCGGATATTTGTGAGATGAAAACAAATTTTGATGGTCTATATTTAATAGAATCTACAAATTTTAAGTCTCAAATCAGGTCTCTTCAGAGTTTTAGCCTAAAAATGCGTCGATGGAATGATTATTACTAAATAAATAAATAAGTTATTTAAAATTCGCTTTATTATTATTGTAGTAGAGAAAATGAACTATTTTAAGCAAGTAATTGTTATTTCAAGCAACGAATGAAAAACATATAATTTCAACGAGGAAACCCTGCAACTTAGCGTTTTTTGTTTGTAACACCTCTCTTAAGTTAGCATCGAAGAAATAAACGATCACTGCTGAGTCGTGGTTATATTTATACACCGTGTCTTTTTAGTCGTCTTACAAAGGTGGTCCACTCAATGTGCCCGACATAAAATAGTTCTAGGCGTGATTTTTTTTATCTACCGTAATAGGTACAAAGAAAAATAAATAAACATTAGAAAACATTATGAAACATCCTGTTAATGATGTTTACGTGTCAAACGGGAGAATATACCTACCCAGCGCTCGAGTCCAGTAGATCATCGCTCACAACAGGGTGTTTGAACTACGTCATGCGTCATAATATTGAATAATAATTTTATTTTTAAATTATTAAAATCTCATAAATACCCATGCTATGAAATGCTAGGTATTCATTGGATACATCAAGTGGGCTGCCGTTGTAAGACGACTAAAAAGTCACGGTGTATAATTTTATTATTTTTAATATACTTTTTCTAACTTCCTGATACTGCATTCACACTAGAGGTAAAAACCATTAGTATTTATACCTTACCGAGTATAAAATCTACTGATTCAAAAATAAAAAAAATCTTGGACACACCTCCGGGTTTTCACCAAATACTCGTGTAAAAACAAAGTCAGCAGCAGAATTAATTTCAACGAAACTTCATCAAAGGCTTCTCAGTATAATGAAAGCTGAATTGAATTGGTACATTTCATCGTTCTTTTGGTTTAAGTGAAATTAGAAATTCTGTCTAAAATAGCGGACGAGTGGATTTCGTCTATATAGATGACCTTTTACTTTTTTTGTGCTTTTCTAGCTTGAAATAGCATGTCTTTTGTGGATTCGAATAGAATCGCAACGTTAGTAGTAGATGAAATAGTAATGAGATGAAATGGCCTTTTGTGAGGATAAATGTGTTCTTTTATTGACGAAGTTTTATTAGGTATTGAATTTATAACATTGGTTTTAGTGGCAATTTGTTCTAGATGGCTTATTTGAATAATTTCAACGTTTAGCACATGGTGAATGCTAATTATTTATCTTTATATGCGTGAGAAAAGAGTCATAGTTTGGATCACATGTGCAAGAAAAAGAATTTAAAACAGTCTATTTCGGGGAAAGCAACCTTAATACTAATATTAACATTAGGAAAAATGAAAATTTTATCAGCTTCGGGTATTTTAGGAACAGTCACATGTTGTTCTTCCTCTCAAATCGACGGATTCAATGTAACGCAACAAGCTCGTAGCGACCTGGAGAGCTGCCATTTGTCTTATTTAAGTCCTGAAGGTCAAGCCATTTAAGTTCAGGAGAGCTAGTGCTGCATATTCTGTGTTGGATCGATCATACCACATCTAGTCAGTAAACAATCCCTGTTAAAGGCTATTTGCTAATAAGAACCAACAACAATTTAATAGATTTTCTTATTGTTCTCAAAAACAAACGAACTAAACCAACAGATGCCGAAACTAATTGAAACATAAATTCACTTCAAACAAACCCTTTTGTTAGTCAACCAAATATTAATCTTTTCTGCAAGCTTTGAAGTCTCAGAAATCTTTGTATGTCGATATCATCAGAATAACAGTTGCAAGATATTAATTATTAACGTGCACCTGGTTACAATTCCACAATTTGAGCTGTGACAAAACAGTACAAAAAGTCGGCTCCGCACAATGAGCGAAAACGCACGCACACATAGACATGCTTCACGTACAAGGGAGTGCAAGTGCACTCGCGGCTAACATTTGTTTGCGATCGCCGTACGTACGCATTTATGCTTGTTGGATGAAGTTAACAACATCATCTGCTTAGTCTTTTCTCAATTATGTCGAGGATACCTGAATACCAGTATTTTACATGAAGCGACTGCCTATTTATTTGTTTATACAGATACGTATGTAAGTGCAGCAACACTTACAATTTGCACCGCAAGCGGCAAGCCAACAGCATACCATACTAACTAACTAAACTCAACTACTACTAAACAATTGTATGCAATATTAAGCATAGCTTTACTGCTACTCGTAAACATATCTAGATCCGGTTCCTGAACAATCAGGGCGTTAAGTAGATTAATCGCCTGGGTTGTGGGCGCATATCGAGTAGTTTGATTACGCACTGAGGGAGCCAGGAACAGGCCTCGCGAGTCATAGGCCCGCGACCGCCACAGTCGGTCTGGAGCAAACAATGAACAACTAGCTAAAGTACTCACGTCATCAATTTTATTATTAAGTTGTAAATAGTAGTGTATCAACAGCGCATTTGACCTCTACAACCCAGCTTCTGGGTAATACAATAATCCTTGGTAAGTCTGGTTGTCAGACGTTCAGGCCACTGACTACCTGTAACGACTGTCAAAGATCTACAAATGACAGCCGGGACCAACGGCTTGATGTGCTTTTCGAGTGACAAAGGAAAGAAAGAAAAAAAGGAAAGAAAAATATTTATTTATCGCAGGGTCATGTTTTGATGCAGGCATTTGGAATTAAATTTGGAATTTTTACTGTTAGGGATTTTTTTAAACGATTTTTTTAATAATACCAATCGATAGAGCAGAAAATTCTGAATCCAATGATATATATAACTAATTTTCGCTAAAATGTCCCTTACGTTAATTGATACTTCTGGTATCGATGTAATGATGATGGTCACCCATCCACGGACTAACCGCAGCAAGTATTGCTTAATCTTTAAGATCAACCCGTGGCTGTTATTATTGAGGCCATGCCAACCTTCTGTACTATTCTGTGGCATCCTTTGAATTTAATTTATTGACTCGTCTATTTGATGTCAATTCAATTTCTATGCCTAGTATAGTAATTAATGCAGGGACAAACAAACCATCTGCAGTTAGTAATTGCTTAGCATCGGGATTGATTATTTGCGCCTATCACCTATTGAAGTCAATGTATATTGCAATACTATGGAATTTATCATCATTATAAACATAACATCACGCCTGTAATCCCCGAAGGGTTAGGCAGAGGTGTACCTAATAGTACACTCACATTTCGCCAGTAATGTTTAAGTCCCATGTAATAGGGGCCTATTGCCCTGAACCGGGCAGAAATCCAGACTCCATAGCTGCTACTGAGAAATTCCTGATGGAGAAACCCAATGATACTTCTCGACCCGGGAATCTAACCCAGGACCCCCTTATGCTCGCAGTCGTGCTTTCGACCACTTGACTAACGAGGCAGTCAACAATCACAATTATCTATTAGAGACAACTTATCAAGCTTTGCAATAATTTTATCTTTTCTTCTTTTGTCTTTGTAAGAGCCAGGTCTATATAATTATTGATGGATTTGGAAACCATTTAAAGAGGACATTATTATGCATTCATTTGACGAGTGTATTACCAGAATAATACGATACTTAGTTTTTCATTCTCCGTGATGAAAATCACTTTATAAATAACAAGTTTTTGTCCGCGGCTTCGCTCGTGTTGTGGTTGGAAATTCTCCCACGGGATCGTTTGAAATGTAGCCTATAACACCCCCCGATAATGTTGCTTTCCCTTAAGGGAAACAATTTTCGGAAACAGATTAGAAGTGCCGACAACCACCCCTACATATTAACTTACAAAATCTCTTTATAATATTATTATATATATTATAAATAAATCCGTAGAGGATCTCGTGACTAAATAATAACAGCCGCTCGGGTCGATCTTCAGGTTGATCCGTGCTGGCCTTGGTTGTTCCATGGATGGGTGACCACCATATACCGAGTTTCCTCCGTGGCTCGAAAGTCTGACAGCCAGTCTTACTTAGGGGTATCGTATTACCCAGTACTAACTGGGTTGTGGAGGTCAGATAGACAGTCGTTCCATATAAAATACTGGTATTCAGCTGCATCTGGTTAGACTGGAAGCCAACGCCAACATAGTTGGGAAAAGGCTAGATGCAAATGAAGTTAGATAAATCCCCAAAAATCTTTCCTGTAAAATCCTTATTGAAAATTTTCATCGACATCACACAGGTTGCCTTGAAAACTAGACAGACCAATTCACTTTCACTCAAAACTATTAATATCCCTCTGTAGTGATCATCGAAATCTATTAATTTTAGTTTTTTGTCGTCACTTGGTCTGACAAGCCGTAATTACATTTCTCTTTGGCTATGGACGATTGAAATAATTCTTTATATTTTTTCTCATTTATCGTTCTGTCAATCAGGTTTGTCAGGCGATTTATGTTCATTTTTTATCGAGGCTTTATACCTCTCAACACTTTCAAGATTATTAATACTTACTTCAAAAGAAATATAAAATCTCCTTCGCAAAGATTTAAGAATCCATTTGGACTTTTAATTTATTTCACAAACGCCTTTGTTTACTGGAAACAGAAATATAGGGTAATGAAACACACATAAAAATGAACAGTAATTTTTTATATTATACGCGGCTCGACTTAACTCTAATACATAATAATATTTACAATAATTAACAGACATTTTATGAGCTTGTTTATCACATATACACTAAGTTTATTTACAATTCTTATAGATAATATTGAAAAAAAATATTATTTGAAAACAAAACCTCAAATTTCACATAAAAAGCACTATTTTTAACAGTGATTTTACTCATTCCATGAATAACAGTGTGAAATCATGATTAATTGCATTTACATAATACACATGGTTGAATTCGAATGCACTCCAATGATATTTTAGACTCTTTGTTGAAATACACAAACAAACAGTTATTTTCCATCAAAACAAATTGTACCGTGATTGCCGAATAACTTAACAGTGACGTGAATACGTGAGGAGACCAAAATAAATTACTCTCTCTAGAGCAATGTTTCCATAAATAAAATACTCCTTTTATTCTAGCGTTTCAACAGCACCAAGAAAGAAAAATTACATCTCGACAAAAAGAAAAAAAAATGTGATTAAAAAGAAATAAGACACTCGCTTTATCGAGTAATTACTTTATCAAAATGTCACTGCTATCGTTCAAAGTCACAAGTATCATTTACCGGCTGTTTTCGCGAAACAACGGCAGTACAAGGTTTTTTCTGAAAACATTGACTGGCATCCAAGTCTGGAGCATAACAAAAAAGTTTTTCTTTAACGATCATTTTGCTCTCCGGGCGTAAATTCTGTGCCAATGGTCCAGCAAGTTTTAGTTTACTAGTGCAATTAAACTGGCTATAAAATAATATTTTCCGTTTGTATATGAAAACAGTGGAATGGAGGAAACTTTAATATTTCATTCGAATGTGAATTGTGCGGTATTTTGTTGAAACCGTTTCGAATATTTGGTCGTTTTATGTTATTGTCGAGGTGAGATAGTCATCACGAGCAATTAACTTTAGAACATTTAGCAAGTGGCAATTCAAATGAAACTGTGGCAGCCACCACCACATTTTCATTTGAATTTTATGGCTTTAGCGAACAAATGTAAAAAAGAATTATTTTAAAATTAGATTTTTTTGCAGAATTTAATGAAAGACTTTGATAAAGGATACCACCAAATTCTGATGACTCCGATGACAAGCATAAAACTGCTTTTGATTATCTCAGAAAAAAAGAATTCGCAATTTCCAAAAGAATTCAACAAAACAAAGCACAATCCACAAACGATTTCACATTACAAAACACCATTCATCAACCTCGCACATTAAAGTACAATATTAAAATCACTTGTTACATAGATGATATGCGTGGAGCGAAAGCTTGGGAAGGTTAAACGAAGCATTTGTCTTAACGTTACGTAAGTTTATCGTATCGGGCTTTTGGTTAGAGCAAAACCTCCCCTATCCGTTCACAAGTGTGTCATAAGTTGCCACTAAGGGATTATACGAAGGGTATGGGCGTCACCTGCGTGCTAATAACAAACTGCGACAACCGTTTCGCCGCAGTGTGGTGATAATGGCGTGAATCTTTCCTAAGGAGAAGTTTTTGAGCTGAATTTCCGCAGCAGACGTGCTTTTGATAGAAACTTTGTCTATGTGCGATGATTGTTTTAGAATTGGTGGTGGTGTTTGTGGTGAGAATTTTGTTTGTTTATACGACATTATTTTTTAGGGTTCCGTATCCGGAAGGTAACCAGCGGAACCCTATTACTAAGCTTGCGCTGTCTGTCTGTCCGTCCGTTCGTCTGTCTGTCAGTGGACTGTATTTAATAGAAAGACAGTTGAAATTTTCTCCGTCTCAGTTCTATTTTTGCCGCTATGACTACAAATAATTTAAAAAATAAAGGGGGCGATGGTACGAAATCCTTCATGCGCGAGTCCGACTCGCACTTGGCTGGATTTTTTTTGAGTGTGCAATAATACTCAGTGTATTAATTATCAAATAATTGTTATCAGCAGACTTGTTTAAACTTAGCAAGTAACTGGCAATGATCCGCTCATAGACGAGCTATTAAAAGAAAAAATAATGAAACTAGAAATATCGAATAGTTTGTATAAAGTAAAGAATGTTTGTAAATACTGCTTTATCACCGGTTAAACTCGCTATTCAACGTTCACTTCTGTACAAAACAAATCAATAAATTGTGTAAATGTTTGCTTTCCTGGATTGTGAACAGGCTATTGAATTATTTCAGTCTGGTGGGTTTCGATATTCATTATGAATGAATATTTTCATACATTAGTGTTAATCCTTTAAGCATTACCACGTAGCAATTGTTTTTAAAGCTTTTCATCTATAACAACTGTTAGTATTGATATTAACTTTTAGTAGTTGGTTTATGTCAATTTTGATTTTTCCATTATTATCGTTATTGTTGGAATAATGTGAGTAATGATCGAAAAAGAAGGTACCTATGTTTGTTAGAGTTTGTATATCAAAACTCTTTGAAGGTGAAGCTATGAAACCTTCATAGATAGATGAAAATAACCATGGACATCCTTCAAAGAGAATAAAATGAAGATGTCACTTCTTTAAATGATTTTTTTTTTTTGATAATGTCTAAAATATAATTAAATTTATATTTAATGTTTATTATTCTGATCATGAAATCCGTACAGTTTTCAATATATTTGAAAGTTTTTTTAATAAACGACTTCGTTTCTACAGCTCGGTTAAGTATGTCAATTGTAGATATTAAAAATAAATTTCAAATGGTAATCTTTCATAAAGTCAAACTAGACATGATAACGAATTCGTGGAATTCCACTGGCCACTCGCCGAGTAGTCACGTCACGAATTTTAGCATTTGTAATATGAGTTAGGGGACCAGCAATTTGCATGATTGTCTCCAAATGTAACATGATCATGGAAAGTTACATTGTATTGTAATAGAAAACCCATTAGTAAAATTGGATCCACATTTCTGTTTTACATACGAACCTGATAAATAAAAACAGCCACAAATAAAATGTTTCATTAAAATTTTGTACATTTTTTATTAAGGTAAGGCTTGCGTTTGACACAGCCAGATAGTAAATAAAATAGAGCACGCTTGCTCCGCCAACAAGATACGTTCAGACGGCGTTGGCGACAAATTCAATTGGGTTCGTCAATTTTGAAACCTTTCACATTTTCAAAGTCTACCTTAACGAAACTTTCAATCCATAAAACTTTATAGATCTGAAATAGGAAGTAAAGAACATTGTAATAGGACAGATCGTTGTTCTATAGCTTCATTGGTGTGCAAAAGGTCGCCTATTTCAAATAATTGGAGCCGTAATTGTAACAATTTTAGAAGGGAATTACAGACTGGCTCCATTAAAATTACTTACGGGGCTTATAATAGGCGCATTGCAGTAAACGATTATGAACGGGATGCTATAATACTTGAATTAATTTTCAATTAACACTTGTGGGAACCGGCCGGTTTTATTAAAACCAGTTAGTTTATTACTTGAAAAGAGAAAAGAGTACCAGAGTACCTTAGATGGTTTCTTCATGTGGAGAGGATGAGTGAAAGGCGAGTAACAAGACGGATGTGAGACGGGGACGCCCTAGAAGGACATACAGTGACCTTATTGGAGAGGTTCTTCAGAAATTTCAGGTGTGTAGTACTCGCAAGGGCGTGCATGTATGACCAGATGTATGAACGTGGATGAGACAAACGGAGTATGTAAGGCTTGCAGCAGCTGGCGTTCTGTGGGTTTTGCCTATCCTCATGGGATTAAGGCGGATTATTAATTTATTCTTTATAGTTTTATCCAATTTTGTTCTTCCTTCTGCGATGTGAGCTAGCTAGGTATTGTTTTTCTTGTAACATGTACACAGTAATAATGTGACTGTAAAGAATGACCCATTACTTCCTTGGTTCAGCATTAAAATGGTGTCTTTGAATTGCTAACTACTTGTCACCTCTCACTAAACAATTGCTAGGTGCTCAGTCATTCTGATGTCAATGAAAATGGTATTTTCCGTAAGAATATTATTCTAACAAGACTCGTCAGTACTAAATTAATTAAGAATTTATTTTTACCTGGCATCGCGGAGCCGTTTATACTTCGATTACGAATTTCAAAGCATTAGGCATCATTAACATTAACGAGCTTTAAAATTGATTCAAATATTCAAACGTCAGACGCAATACACTGTCCGTTAGTATCATAATTAACGTTTAAACCTTTAGAAAACAAATATTTTGCTATTTCAAGATCCTTATCTTTTCTTTTATACAGGGTGTAAACGGACCCTTCACGACGCCGTCAACCAAGCATTCTGTACATCAAACTACGACTTTTTTTTTGGGGTTAAAAATCACGTTTTACAGTAGGAGTCAATGTAACGCACTCAGAACATTGTGCTGATGTATGGATTGAATAGTATGGGGCTCGTAAAAATCTTACTTTAAAAACATATAATTAAAAAAGAAACTTTTGAAAAACTCGGGACTTTGACCCCCAATATCTCCGTAACTAGAAGGTTCCCAAGCATGGTCTAAAACAAAAAAAAATATCGCATTGACGAGGAGAATAAGTGCCTTTCGGCTTCGTTAAGGGTCTTTTTACACCCTTTATAGTGAATCTACATCACAATCTAAAGTGTCTTCATAAACTGGTATTGCCATAACAACCAATAGTAATCACTAGTCTTCGAAGACCCTTCCATCATAGGATGAATTTATATGCTAAGTAGATGACGTGTATTGCCTGTTGTATACAGGGTGAGTTTATTAACAGGAATTACTATCCTCGTGCTTTCCATTACAAGAGAAATTATATTGAAAATGCAGTCCATGGCAGCTTCTCAGAATATTTTGCTAGTTGTATTCAGTTCGTATTAGTTTATGCTTAACTTAATTTTTTTAACAACACAATACCCCATTTTCGATTTTAATATTTAGATGTACCTCAATAAATTTGGTAAAAAGCTAGGCAGATACATAACCGGTTTTCGCCTTGTTTCAAGCGACACGTGCTGTACCGTCTTAAGGAAATAGCACACATATCAACTCGGAAAGCGATCATCACCGTATTGCCGCGGTTTGTGACCTTGTGCCGAGACGAGATGATTTCGTTACGATTCCGATTAGTGTGCGTTGCAGTAGGGAGTTTCATACAAAGAATCAAAGAATACTGAATGGCTGGAGTTGAAACGGTGACGGTGAATATGTGTGCTGTGTGTGACCTTTAATCGTACGTCGCGTCGTGAATTCGTGATGAATCGTAGCATATACTAAGGTATTTCTTTCATTTATTCTTCCACAGTCAGATTTTCTTTGTAAAACTCATGGATAACCGATTAATTTATTGATTTCATAACAAGAAACAAGTCTCCAAATTATTTGAATACAAATTATGACATGCTGACTTAACAAATTATGATATTCATGAAGATGACAACTCAAAGTGAATCTTGCTTAGAAATCCACCCTGTACAGTACATTGTCCAGCGAATCGCACTTAGTAAGCGCAACTGGGTCGGTTGCTCGTGTTTACTATGCGAGCTGATGGTCTGTGTCTCTTTGAAAATCAACACATAGGTTATTGTTCCTCTGTTTACGCAGTGTCCCTTGTGTACTGATGGTTTCTGGTAGAACTGGGGCTATTGTCGTTCGACTAGCTACACTCGTGTTACTACAGTCAATAAAGAGAAAATAAATGAAATACCAGGCTATACAAGAATCGTTTGAACTAGCACAACAATTTTTAACGATATTTATCGCTGTCCGTACTAACTGTCGCTAAATGTCATATCTCACGCGTATCATTAACAGGACATGTATATGTCACAGTCAAAACAGTTAATCAGTCAAAACTACTTTTAACTGCTTAAAACTATTTTAACAATAACTAATATTTACGTAGAAACTTATTAGGTTTTTTTTGTGATCCATTGCAAAACATTATGTTGTAGTAATTCTAGGACTAGGTAATTACAACGTTCTGAAACAACTTATTTTAAATGGAGAACACGTATTTTAACATAATAAGAGTTTTGACTGACACCAGTCAAAATTGGTTTTGACCGATTAATAGTTTTGACTGTAACATATACAAACAAATGTCCTGGCAGTATTTGTCTGTATCATAATATTATGATATGCGTACGATATGATATTTAGTGACAGTTAATATGGATAGTGATAGCTATCTTTTACAATTTGAGTTTTTGGTACAAGTCATCCTTTAAATTGTTTTGCCTACTTAAAGCGATTTGACTATAGGAGTCACTGCGACCCGACTTGCGACTCGATGGTACACAAGCGAAGGTTATACGTGAGTGTCGCTTGACGCAAGTCGAGGTCGTGATCGGGCCGAAAGTTTCTGAGGATAGTCAAATGAATATGATCTCTGTCACTAACGCATCAAAGTTACTATTCCAATTTACAAACCTTAAATAATAATTACTGTCGATAAGATTGTTTTGTGCTTGACTTTAGTCTGTATCTTATTGAAAGTTAGAATGTTAAAGTTTTTGCGAAATTGTATAACTATGCCAATTATTGTGAAAGCTATTCTAGCTTTATTTATTCAGACAGATTTAGTTTGAGAATGTTTCTAGTTGAGAGGCCAATTTATTTCGTTAAAAGAATAAAAGCAATCATCAGTCATTTTTGATTCAAGTCAGGATATTACTAACACAGGGTAAGTTTTGTTTAACATAACATCACGCTTGAAATCCCCGAAAAGGTTAGGTTAGATATGCCTCAGTACTCAGTCTCGTTTGGCCAGTGATATTTGTGTCCCATATAATATGGAGCGAGCCTATTGCTATTAACAGGGCACGAATCCAGGCTCCCTCGCTGATACTGAGAATTTCCTAATGGAAAAACCCAAAATTATTGACTGACTTGGAAATCAAACCCAGGACCTCATGCTCAGCAGTACGCTTACGAGCACTAGGCCATCAAGGCAGGCACCAAAACTAGACCAGACCAAGTTTTATGTATTACTAACAAAAATGAATTGAAACACTGTTTTAAGCTTTCACAGATTGTTCTTTATTTTGAGCCCAATCATGGCGCTTCCAACAGCGTCGAAATATCGGAAGCTCAAAATAATGAACAATCACGGAAGATATCCCATAAGTGACAGTATAATTTAATAAATGAATTGTTATAATCTTTATTATCAATGGCAACTTCATTTCTTATCCTTTGATTAAAAGTAAGTAACTGAAACTGATGTGACTTTTTCAATTCATATGTACTTTCTAAGTTTATCTTGGACATCATAGACATCGGTGAAGGAAAACATCGTGAGGAAACCTGGACTTATAATTAATATAAGTCTGAAATCGCCAATCCGTCTTGAGCAAGCGTGGTGATCAATGCTCGTGCCTTCTCTGTATGAGAAGAGGCCTTTGCCCAGCAATGGGACAGTAATAGGCTGGTATTATTATTTTTTAACTGAAAACCGCAACAATGGATAACGAACCTCCTTCGACTGAGTGAAGAATTGCGTTTGCAGAATTAAATAAATACCTATTTATAAGAAGGGAGACCTCTTGACCTACATCGAGGAAGCTCATTGATTGCATTCACGATCCTCAGTAATGAGGGAAAAACGGATAAAATTTCCATTCCAAAATGACTAATAATTTACGATCCTGCTGTTGAGAAAGCCAAGGAATCGCTGAATTACAGAGAGAAGACGAAATTGTTGAAATCTAATGAGGGCTTGGAACTCAAGCCAAATTGCAAAGCAGTATATAAAGATGTTCTTGGAAAAGGTAAAGTCAAGACTGTTGAAGATTGGATTGAAGTAACAGGTGCTTTTAAAAATAACGATGATTAATTGGTTGTTTTAGAACTTGATGAATTTACTCCGCATGCTAATACTAACCTCGTAAGGCCTAAGCTAAATTTAGGTCGATATACATTACGACCCAATGTACTAAAAATAGGTGCAAGTAGTTGCGGCCCAGAACTTTGATTTAGTTAAAAAGTGTTTAAAGGTAATGCTTTTGGCTAAATTCTTTTAAGGGATATTTCTTATACCTCAAGTTAACTATTTCATGCAAAAAACATTTTGAAATTATTGACCTTTTTTTAGGTCAGTCTTTTTTTATTTAAACCAAAAAATACGTTTAAAAATCATGTCATAATTTTAGGTCGCTGGGCCGTAATTTAATGATTTTAAAAAGTGTCTTGGGCCGGAGTGTCAATATTTTTTTGTCATTAAATTAGGTCGTTGGGCCTTACGAGGTTAAAGTAACGACCATATTTACAAATGAGGTCTTTAATAAAAATAGACTGAACCAAGTAAAAACACGTGTACACTCAACGCCTCGCATTACCCGTAATAACCTTTCGAATTTATTTGATAGACGACCCGCCATCAAATTTCACTCCACGCAAAAATAAACCATTTTGCTATTACATGTAGGGTACAATTTGAGTTGATGAGCTAGTGAAATTGTCACCGTATCATGTTTAGACTGATGAGGGTCGGTAATAAGATGCTGGGTAGACGGCTGATGAAAGTTGGTGAGGAGGACTGCATGGCTGCGGGGTTTTCACCTGTGAAAGAAGGAATAGGTTAAAATGTTGCTCACGTCTTTAATATAAAATGCAAGGAAATCGTTAGATTCTGTGAAATTTTCTCGTCTATATTTTTTTGAAATAGAAAAAAAGAAAACATATTTATTTGGCACATGCCAAAAGTGCACACAACAAATACATAAAATTAACAAAAAAAAATTAAAAACTTAAATCTACACAATATAAAACGTAAATTAAACAGAAAAAAAGAGACTATTGTGCGCCTCACGGCTGCGCCAAATAGGCCCAGTTCAGCAAACTGCCGAGCAGCTAGTGCCCGAAGATGGTTTTCAACTGGCCCCGAGATCGTGATGTGACGGACATAAAACAGTTTTGTTTCTGATTAGGTATGTGTAGGATATGATATTTGAGTACCTAGTATTGTCAGACAATTATATAATATATCTTCCCATGCGAGATTTGTGTTCACTTACTCTTTTCGGTGTAAGTACTGTGAGCGCAAATCATCATCATCTTCTTCCTGCCCGTGTTTTATGTTATTTGGGGTCGGCCCAACACGTTTTTTTCTTCCATTCTCCCCTGTCAATCGCCACGCTATGATTTACTCCTTTTTCCTTCATATCCTCGCACAATCCATCCATCTTTTCTTAGTTTTAAATCTTTGTATAAATGATGCATAATTATCTAAAGAGTTGATTATTCATATAAATGACAAATCATTAAATTCTGTTAGTAAAGCAATAAAGACACACATACAAGGTGTAAACAGACCCTTCACGCAGCCGTCAAACTAGCATTCAGTACATGAAACTACGTACTCTACGCAAAAATTATTGCTGGGAAAACTTTTTTTGAGGTGAAAAACACGTTTTACGGTAAAACTCAATGTAACGCACTCAAAACTTAGTGCTGATGGATGCTTTGAATAGTAAACGGTTCATCGAATTAATTAAAGTAAAATTAAAACCTTTAAAAGTGGTATTTAAAAAAAACTTATGAAAAAATTGGAACTTTGACCTCAATATCTCCGTAACTAGAAGGTTCCCAGGTATGGTGTAGAACAAAAAAAATATCGCAATGATAGGGAGAACAAATGCCTTTCGGCTTCATTAAGGGTCTTTTTACACCCTTTATAGCTAGACGGGATCCCTGTTGCCTTCCAACTAGCAAGACTTAGAAAAAACACCAAAAAAAAACTCAAAAGGCAAAAGACTTTAAAAGTCCAGACATTTCTTATAACGGGTAAGGTCATATCAAAGACCTATACGCTTGGCTGTCTGAGATTGAATCCTGAGTTAACAACCATGAAATTAACAATGTCTAGATTTTTTTATCCTCAAAGCAAGACAGATATTTATGACAGTCTCCAGTTTTAATTTAAAGGCAGTCTAGCTTCGATTCACGTTTTCAACGCGTAATCAACTCGTGGTGAGGTGCACGGTATGAATCCGAAATTAGATGGGAATTTCTGGGACATAGACGTGAGTAATACCGGGAATTCTAATCTTAATGTGGCTCTCGGAAAGTTATAGGGACCTATTTTGGGAGGACAGAATTCTATTTAGGTCAAATTTTATGCGTTGGGTCTAAATTGATCGGTCTTAGGGCGAAGGTTTTTGGTGACACTTTGCGAAAAGGTATTGTACATTAAACTCATTATAATATTGTCATCATCTTCTTGGCTTTGTCTTATGTTACTTAGAGTCAGCACAACGCATTATTTTTTAAAACCACATTATCAGTAACTCCTTCCTATTTCATATTTATTCGCAGTACAATCTAGCCATCTTATTTTTGGAGTACTAGTACTTTATCTGCATCCATCAACATATTATATTCATACACAATTTTAGTGTCATGCGTTCCATTCTTCATCATCACAAGCCCATGACAGACGATTCCCAAAGCATGCAAGAAAATAGTATTCTTTACAGCAAAAGATACAGCTAAAATCTTTATAACATAGGCTGTTCCTATGAACGGCCTTATTACTACATCTTCATAACAGATAACCTTACTAATAGAAAATGCTTAGGCACAAGCTACTGCAGTTATTTGGGACTTCAATTATACGTTCTCGATAAAGGTTCTATTCTTCTTCTTCTTCTTAGCGTTTCGATGGCAATCTAAATAGTCTAATTTCCCAGAACTGAGCAACTTGTTTGGCGCTTTCGGTAGCGTCCATCAGTTCCTGCAAATAAACAAAAGGACACGCAGGACACGACATTAAGAGCCCCATTGTTCGTAAAACAGCACCACATTTACACTCCAGGGCAGAGTCATTAATGAATCTCCACCTTATCATCCATACTTTGATCAATTTAATAATCTTTAACAGCCGGCGCAATTTTCACAACTGGGTATACTGAAGATAGGAAATAAAAGTAAGATATGAAACTTCCAAAGCAATAATCTAGCGGAAAGCAAAATATTAAAGAGTCAATACAACAGCTATCTGTACCGTCGACTCCTTGATAGTTTCCGCTCCAATTATTTGGAAAGTAAATTTTAATTTCATTGCTACTGAAGCGGTTTTCGCTGTGAATGTTTTCATCGATACTGGTACTCTAATGTGCCTTCGAGCGTCGGGAATTCCGTTCTCGCTCAAAGAACATTTAAAAAGATGAATAAAATTCTTGTTCTTCTTGGTACCTGTGTTCTTTTTTTGAACGTTCTTTTTTTTTTAGCTCGATATTTTTCTAGACAAGCTTGAGATTGCCAAGATGTTGTCATTTTTTTAGGTGGGAGAGAGCGTAGGAAGCATTAATAAAGCTTGTTAGAAAAACAATACAGTATGTAGACGGACCCTTCACGAAGCAGTCAACCAAGCATTATGTACATCAAACTAAGTAACTTTACGCAAAAATTATTGATGGTGAACAACATTTTTTTGGGGTGAAAAATTACGTTTTGCGGTAGGACTCAATGTAACGCACTCAAAACATTGTGCAGATGGATGGTTTAAATATTACGGTCGTCGTGGAGGTGTTTAAAGTAAAAATTTTACATTAAAGACATGTATTTAAAAAAACTTCTGAAAAAGTTGGAAGTTTGATGCCCAATATCTCCGTAACTAGAAGGTGGGCGGGTATGGTCTAGAACATAAAAATGATCGCAATGACGGGGAAAACAAGTGCCTTTCGGCTTCGTTAAGGGTCTTGTTACACCCTTTATAATATGAGGCATACAAGGTACAAGATTGAGAGGACTGATTGAGAGGGAGTACGGCCTGCTAGCAACTAAAACATTTTTTTTAATTTATTTAATTTTAGAATTTTTTTATATATATTATTATATTATAATTTTAGAATCATCATCTGGCTAATCGCTATTCATTTGTTTTGCGAATCAGTGAATCGCTGTCTATGTAATAAATGTATTGTTTTCAGGGTTCCGTACCAGAAGAGTAACCAACAGGACCCTATTACTAAGCCTCCACTATGCGTCCGTCCATCCGTCTGTCTGTCAGCGGGCTGTATCTCATGATCCGTAATAGGCAGACACTTAAAATTTTCACAGAATATTTATTTCTGTTGCAGCTATAACAACAAATAATAAAAATAAATTAAAATTAAAGGGGGGCTCCCCTACTACGATGGTACGGAACTACCATCTACCTGTAACTTTTGTACGTTAATTAAGACACGTACCTATTAGTAGACCCAGGCTATGTTTTTGGTTAAATTTAGAAATCCAAATTTTTCCATAATAATTCTGTTATCATTTTATTAATAATAAATTATGCATGGATCTAAGTGAATTGATGTCATAAAATTCATTCGTGAAGAAAAATATCTCGATGGCATAAATCGGAATATTAAGTTATTGGGATAGGTTACGCACTAGTTTGCATAACCGCAACGTTAGATATTTTGAGCGAAAGTTTTCTATATGTTTCTTGATTTTCTGATTCACACTTTAATCTGTTAAGTTTCAAAGACTAGCTACTAGAAACCAAGGAAGGACGAGTTTAATAATATGCGGGAGACAGGTTTTTAGGAGTTTTTAGTGCTGTTCTTAATTTTGGTCAAGATGTGCGGTTTTTTAACTGTGCCCTATTGTTAGTTGTTCCAGCCGGCGGGTACAATTTCAACAATTTCATTATACTAACATCCTTTACGAATTAAGTATTAATAGACTATTTGACAACATGAAAAGAAAAAAATATATTCCGTCAGTCAGATCACCAAAAAATGTTGGACACGTATTTTTTCTTTTGTCACATAATCAAAAAATTACGACGATACAGCGCATCAAAGTTCAACAGTGTGGAGTTATGACGTCACTGGACAGTAAAAAGTTACAGAAATTGTGACGTCACGCGAGATTTCAATTCACAGTATCGTGGTCATTTTTCGTTTACATGTCAAAAGAAAAAATACATGTCCAATATTTTTTGATAATCTCACTGACGGGCTAAACAGATTTTTTCAGGCGAGTACCCTATTGTAACAACTACCGAGATAACCACGTAATCAAACAAAAACTCGCCATTGAACATAAGCTATATTATTGCAATTTGTATGTATATTTTGTTGTTTTGTGTGCAATAAAGAATAAGAATAAGAAAAATTGAAACCAGGAAATCAAATCAAAACATCGTCGCAATTGCCAAGCGCAGTGCGTAAGCCCCGTGAGATGTTTGAAATATTCACGCATCAATGGGCACCTGATTGACTCTCCTTCGCCCGAATACATACAACAGATAGTCACAGAAGCTTAGCTTCAGACAGCAAGCGAAAACGCACGCACACACAGACACGCTTCACGTGTGCGTGCGCCTGTTTTTGCTTTATATTTCCATATTATATGAACTTGAGGTTGCTCAGGTCGTTCGATCAATCTTTAGGTTAAGACGCGCTTGCCTAGGTTGGTCTGTGGATAAGTTACCAGACCATTATAAAGGGTGTAAAAAGACCCTTAACGAAGCCGAAAGGCACTTGTTCTCCCCGGCAATGCGATCATTTTTTTGTTCTAGACCATACCTGGGAACCTTCTAGTTACGGAGATATTGGGGGTCAAAGTTCCAACTTTTTCACAAGTTTTTTTAAAAATACATGTTTTTAAAGTAAGATTTTTACTTTAAACACCTCCACGACCCCCGTACTATTCAATCTATCCATCAGCACAATGTTCTGAGTGCGTTACATTGAGTTCTACCGTAAAACGTGATTTTTCACCCCAAAAAAAAAAGTCGTTTCCCAGCAAAATTTTTTGCGTAAAGTTACTTAGTTTGATGTACAGAATGCTTGGTTGACGGCTTCGTGACGGGTCCGTTTACACCCCGTATACCGAGTTTCCTCCGTACCTTGGAAAGCACGTTAAGTCTTTAGTCCCGGCTGTTATTTGTAGATCTTTGACAGTGGTTACAGGTAGTCAGTGGTTCGAAAGTCTGACAAACAGTTTTACTACCAAAGGGTATCGTATTACCCAGTACTAACTGAACTCAGTTAGTACTGGATACAGTGTACGTCAGATAAGCAGTCGCTCCATGTGAAATACTGGTAATCAGCTGCATCGGAAGCCGACCCCAACATAGTTGGGAAAAGGATAGGCAGATGATAACGAAATTTAATACCTAGGAACTTACCTAGCAATAAGAAATATTATTAAGAATAATGTATCGGAATGTATAGCTGCTATCACCTTTAAAAAAATATATATATTTGTACGCTGTTTGCGTTACCGACAAAACATAGCGATCTCTTTATATTTACATTTTACCACCTATGTTTAACAAATAAAAAACTTTGACTTTGAATTTGACTTTGATGACTTTTTTCCTTTATATTTGGTATCGATACAATTTCTCTATAATTTTAGAATTGAATATTATTTGCATGCCCATGCCACGGTAGAATATGGAGAACTATATTATATAAGACAACATCTATGTACCAATTACCCATGTTTGCAAAGAAATAAATGAATTGATTTGATTTGATTTTTTGATTTGATGATTTATAAAACTGAACTTCTGTTTGTATCTTTTCTGTAATCTGAGTCTCGGATAGGCTCTTTTTGATTCACTCAACCATTTCCCGCGATTGGAATTGAATAGTTAGACCTTTGATGGAGGTATGTTTGGAGTTCGCTCTTAAGCTGGGTTTGCGCAAAGAATTTGTGTTAGTAGTAAGGAAAATAAGCGTATTTGATTGATGGAATATTTCCTTTTCCGATATTATATTATAGTAATTCTTAAGAATATAAGAAATGAGTGTATTAGAGGAAGTTTGAACGTGGTCGGTTAAACCGTCTGTTTTGGTATGTGTTGAGGAGTCGCCTAACTTTTAAATTGATGAAATGCATGAGACTTAAAGAGTGATGAATGTAAATCTTGATGGATGGAGAGGAAACAGAAGACTTAAGAACAGATGGATGGATGGTGAGCAATGATATTAATGAAAAAGGAGTAAATGATAGTGTGTCGATTGACAGGGAAAAATGCAATAACATGTTTCGTCAACTCCATAACACATTGAGACAAGATTATGAAGATGATTTTTTAAGAGTGTAGGAGGCAGTTCATAAAAGGCTTAATATAAGGTGAGTGGGTGGCAGTACAAAAAAACTGTGGATCGTAGGAATTAGCCTACGCTCCTCTTAAACATGAATAAAAGAGTTTCAAAATGGATGAAGCTTTATTTTGTATAAATAACCTCATAATCTTCCTGTCCTTGTCCCATGTTACTTCGGGTCGGCGCAACACGTTTTTTTCTTCCATTCTCCTCTGTAAACCGTCACGCTATCATTTACTCCTTTATCTTTCATCTCATTTCTCACACAATCGATCCATCGTTTCTTTGGTCTTCCTCTCCCTCTCCATCCATCAACGATTATATTCATCACTCTTTTAGTCACATGCGATTCGTCCCTCCTCGTCATATGTCCATACCAAGACAGTCGATTGCCTTTCAACTTTTCTGTAACTGGCACAACTTTTAAACTTCCTCTAATATACTCGTTCCTTACCTTAACCATTTTTGTCACACCATATAACCTAAAAACCTAAATATAGATCTCAAGAAACGAAACCTAAATTAAAGCACTAAAGAATTATTTATAATGTTACCAGAGTTAACCTCTATATAAGGATAATCTTCTCTAATTCGGTGTGGCAAAATATATTAGCTACTTTATAAGGGATAATAATGCCTTCTGACCTCCACAGCGTATAATGTTTCACATTAAATTAGACCTTATAACAGGCTCAAATACTTTCATATATTCGTTTTGTCACTTTTCTAACTTTTTGAGGATATTTTGACCTTTCTAATATTATATTATGTAGACCCTTCTCAAATTAGCCGTGTCCAAAGTATTAGAATTTATTCCAGAGAGCTTATTTTTGTTGCCGACGAAATGGGGGCGGGGATTTTCCTCACCTTGTTTTTTTGATCTTTGTAAAGTCTTGCAAGCTTTCTGAGGTATCAATTTAATTGCTGGATATAAGAAAATACCTTCTACGTAGTCTACTGTTTGGTGTTATTTTTATAGATTCATCATCTGCCTAGCCTTTTCCCAACTATATTGGGATCGGCTTCCAATCTAACCGGATGCAGCTGAATAAAAGTATTTTACATGGAGCGACTGCCTATCTGACCTCCACAACCCAGTTAGTACTGGGTAATACGATACCCATTGGTAAGACTGGTTGTCAGACTTTTTGGGCCACTGACTACCTAACGACTGTCAAAGATCTACAAATGACACCCGAGACCAACGGCTTAACGTGCTTTTCGAGGCACGGAGGAAACTCGGTTCCCCGCGACTTTCGTCCGCGTAGAATTATTAAAAATACAATTTTCCCCGTTTTTGCAACATTTTTCATTGCTGCTCCGCTCCTATTGGTTGTAGCGTGATGTTATATCGCTATCCAACACTAAAATAATTTTTTAATTCGAACCAGTAGTTCCCGAGTTTAGCGCGTTCAACCAAACAAACAAACTCTTCACCTTTATATATTAGTACAGATTTAGAAAAAGTGGACAAGCTTTTATGAAAACTATATTTTGCTACTCCAAGGTTTAATATATTCTTTTAGGTGTACATTTATACTATTATATTTTTCCATCAGGAGTAAATATTTTAAAAATTCATTCAGAAGGTAGTTCTTTTACAAATAAATCTCTAGATTCTTGATCGTCTAGAGGCGGCTAGTACAATTTCTTTTTTTTGTCGTTCCCTGGCCTGAAGCCAAGTTTGCTTCGGCCCAAGGTTTTATCACTTTTGCTCCTTTTTCGTTCTCATTTAAGATTACTTTATTGGCTCTCAAACTCTCGACGTTCTTTAATGAATGTTTAGTCTTTTTGTATGCATTCTTAAATAATAATAAAAAAAAAAAACATTTATTTCAGGCAAGATGCGCACATATTGAAGCAAATTTCAAAAATTACATAATTGAATTGAATTGAGTTTCAGAAATTTTAATAATTACAATTGCATTTAAAATGATTAATAAAAAATATTAATGAAAATAGTTAGTAGGATTATTGACATCCGTATACAAACAAAAAGTTAGCTTCATATATGGCTCTCAATATTCCATTGTCAAAAACAGTACTCGGCTCATAAAGGAGAATAAAATTATGTTCCTCAGTGTTTTACAAAATATATAAGTTGAGTGACGGTCACCTGACCCACCCTCCTAGATCAGGACGTATGGGCTAGAATTATCATAAAGTGGGCGCCCTGTAGGCGGTCGCCGTCACCGAGGCAGGCTCAAGAAACGCTGGCATGACGATTTGGGTGCGTTTCTGCCTGATTGGCCAGAGAAGGCAAAACACCGAGTGAGTTGGAAAGGAATTGGGGTGGCCTTTGCCCGGCAGTGGGACAGAAATAAGATATTTAAAAAAAAATCAGAATAAAATCATCGCTACGCGTTCTTTTCTTCCATTCTTCCCTGACAGCCACCAGGCTACAATTTACTCTTTTCTTCAAATCATTCCTCACACAATATATTCATCTTTTCTTTGATACTAAAACATAAAACATTAAGTTTCCATTTCAGCATAGTTGCATAACTATTTATCATTATTTATTTGATTGTATTAATAGCAATGTTATATATATGTTTGTCTTTGTATTTATAAGTTTGTTAGTATATTCTTTTAAGAATACCATTATAATGGTATATTAAATTTAAATAGTTTTGCTTTAAGTTTTATGTATTCAATTTTCTCTTCTTCTTTTACACACTATGTCTAGACTTCTTTTTTTATTATCTCCTTTCGCAGGTATGCTGGAAGACATTTCTTTAGAAATAAGCATCACCTTTGTACTATTTTCTATTCCTTTCTTCTTTTCTGTATTTAGTGTGTACATAAATTGTTAAATAAAAAATGCTCACCATTAAAAATATGGACGTATATACTAGCAGGAACCGCGTTGTTTGGCACGCACGTGTAGTTGCCAGCATGGGCCACGCTGGCCGCCGGTATGAGCAGGTCTGAGAGACGCTGCACCGGATCCGTGGTGACGTTGATGCCTCGCTCCACGTCGTAGTTGATCATTCTGCTGTTGTGGTACCTGGGGGCAAGATTGAGGTTACAGTTTTTTGTTGGAGTGGACAGTGATCGGGTTTTGTTTATTTTTGAAAGTAGAATTGATAGACGTTCCTTTCGGGGATGTTACGTAGTTGTTCGTGTCATATTCGATTTTGTATTTATTTATTTATTATATCATTACTGTACAAGTATTTCCTAATTAAATAGTGTGGCTATAATTACAGTTTTATTATTTACCATAACATATTCTGTACATGGTGATTTTTGTGAATTCACTTAGAGAACAAGTAAAAAGATCTATACTGTCTGCTACTTCATTAAGTACACGCAAGGTACGCGTTATAGGGTCTTTACTACAGAGAGGAAATATGCAAGAAATAAGAAACTTTTTATTAAAAAAAATGAATTGTATTGGACCATAAAAACAATGTGGTCCACTTGTTTAGTTTTCTAATACAACATTTATTTTACAATTTATTATTTATGTAGCGTGTTTTTGGCGAAACGGAACGCAAACTCAAAACGAATAAATCAACATAGCTATTCAAAAGCTATGTGTCAAAGAAACACTTTTATTTGAAAAGTACTTAAAATTTCACGAAGATTTTATTTTAATATTGTAATTTCAAGTTTTGCTCAAATAAAACAAACAAAATTAGTACAATTTTTTTTTTTAAGAGCAAATAATTAGATGTAAACAAGACACATATAATTTGATGACGTCATATCACGGCCAAAATAGTATAAAATTGTGGTTGAAACATATTTTTTTATAAGTAAGTATACTGGGTAATACGATACCCCTTGATAAGACTGGTTGTCAGACTTTCGGGCCACTGACTGTCAAAGATCAACAAATGACAGCGGGACCAACGGCTTAACGAGCTTTCCGAGGCACGAAAAAAACTCGGTATGTAATGGGTGGTCATGGTGGTCACCCATCCACACACCAACCTAGGCAAGAACCTAACCTAACGATTGACTCAAGCGACTGTTATTATGGGGTATTCCTCTAAGCGTAACTATTTTTAAGCGCAACCAACTAAGCGTAACTAAATTATTCCTCGAAGCGCAACCATAATATTATATTATGTTTATTCGTCAAAGCGCAACCATGATGAAAAATATCGTTAATGAATCCATCATACCCATCTCTATTTTTCATCATGCTTGCGCTTTGAGGAATAAACATATAATATTTTTAATTTGAATTTGTGAGCGCAACTAATGGTTGTGCTTCGAGGAATAATTTAGTTGCGCTTAGAATAGTTGCGCTTTGAGGAATACCCCGTTATTATTAAGCCAAGACGTTCTCCATTTCTTAGATTCCATTTGTCGAGTAAAGACTAAAAATAATAAAATTTATCATTGTATTGTAATATTTGGTTAAGAAACAATAGATACTTCAGTCTAAATAATTGAATTAAGTAAACTCAATTTTACTTGTGATTCATCTTCGTCGGTAGAATTATTATTTTGTATTATCTATTCAAGCCTTCCCTTTGTCTGTTTGTGTTGTTTAAAAGTAATTTCTACGAATACCTAAGCCATTACGGCAATAATTGTGCAATTAATTTGATTATAAACTTAGTGCTTTTCACCGAAAAGTATGGTCGCTCCTCGCATTTATCGATGCGGAAATTGCTTGAATCGGGGAGTCAAAACTTTATCGCCCATAATCCCCTTAGGGTTAAGCAGAGGTGTACCCATTGGTACACCCACATTTCGCCAGTTATGTTTAAGTCCCAAGTAATAGGGAGCGAGGCTTCCCATCAACCAGGAACAAATCCAGACTCCGTTGCTGCTACTGAGTAATTCCTCATGGTAAAACCAAATAACACTACACCACCTAAGAATCTAATCCACGACCTGATGCTGAGCAGCCGTGATTGCGACCACTAGACCAACGAGGCAGTAATTTTTTCGAAAATTGTAAATATCTTATTTATAAAAATACGTAAACCCCTAAAGTACCCTATATTGATAACCTTTTTTCTTTTTTTTCTTTTTGGAAATCATCAAATGACCCCTCCCGCTCTGGGTGTAGTAGAAGGGAGTGTCAGACTCGTACTGACTAAAACCCTTCCATGTTCCTTCTTTGCCCTTTGTGTTCCAGGGCCGCAGCATCTCTTTTGAACAGTCCCGCAGTCCCAAAAGGCATCGGCCCTTGCAGGCCCCTTCCTTTTTGCTTACATCTCTTTAAGGCGCGCGTGGAACACGAACGCGCCGTCAACACGGCATACGTAAACCTTTTTTTTTTCGGATAGGAAATCATCAAGTGACCCCGCTCCCCCCCCCCGCTCAGCTGGGCAGAGTGGAGGGGAGTGTCAGTCTTTACGTAAACCCCTAAAGTAACCTAAATTGATTACCTCCCTGAGTCCTTTTGCAGCCGGCAAAATCAACACGCACAATATAATAAGCTGACGACAGCCAACCAAAACTTTGCAATTAGACGGAAACAAAAGAACAACTCGAAACAAATGCCAATTCATCTTAGTTTGTTGACTTAAATGAAAAGAGGGGATTCAGCATTCACAATATTGAAGGAAAGGGGGGACTGTCACGGCCTAACGGAGCAAATCTAGCAATTTGCGAAGACTGTATAAGGCTGGAGACATACAGGTAAGATGAGCTAGACTTCAACACATAGCAGAACTTAACAAGACGGCGCGATTGGCGGAGTGGCTGAGCAATTGACTGCTGCGCTGCGTGTCGCGAGTTCGATTCCCGCACGGAACAAATATTTGCATGACAGGTAGTTGTTCCGGGTCTGGCTGTTTGTGTGTTGTGAGTTTAAATGTTTGTAAACGCACCCACGATACAGGAGAAAGTCCTAGAGTGGGGCAACGCTAATCAATTCGGTTTGTACTATGCTTGTAATAATTCAATAATGATTCGAAAGATACGTGGCGCCATCTATTATCATAAGAACGTTATTATAGTTTTCCTCGTGAACAGTACTTTCTTTCTGGATAAAAGGTACCCTATGTCCGTTTCTGTGCATCTGACAACGTATTTGCAAAAATTCAGGATGATCGGTTCAGTAGTTTAGGCGTGAAAAGGTAACAAACAAACAACCTTAGGTTCGCATTTATAATATGAGTAAGGATTGGCTATATACAGTAAACGGACCCTTCACGAAGCCGTCAACCAAGCATTATGTACATCAAACTAAGTAACTTTACGCAAAAATTATTGCTGGGAAACGACTTTTTTTTTGAAAAAAAAAAGAAAAATCACGTTTCAAAATCGAATTTTGGTGAAAAATCACGTTTTACGGTATGACTCAATGTAACGCAGGAAAAACATTGTGCTGGTGGATGGATTGAATAGTACGGGGGTCGTCAAGGAGTTTAAAGTAAAAATATTTTATTAACAACATGTATTTAAAAAAAAACTTGTGAAAAATTCGGTACTTTGACCCCCAACATCTTCGTAACTAGAAAGTTCCCAGGTATGGCGTAGAACAAAAAAATGATCGCAGTGACGGGGAGAACAAGTGCCTTTCAGATTCGTTAAGGGTCTTTTTACACCCTTTATAGCATGTCAACATACCCCTAACTACCCGTGTGGCTTGAGCCTAAGAATATCTGGCGACAACAGACTATAGGCGTTGCCAAGTCTTGTTGCCAAATCCACTTGGCCAACCAAATTAAATTGTCACAGCCGTCTTTCGAGTCTTCGATCGCGAAGGTTAATAAGTACGACCTTTAAATATTTTTTCGCTTACAAAGCTTGGGGTTGGTAATTTTGAAATTGCTTTCTGATGTGGGACAGGAGTTTGAAAATGTGTTGGGAAGATTGTGTGTAACGTCTTTTTCTAAGATTTCGATCTCTTTGGAAACTGTTAATTGCGTATTGCGTTGTTGACCATGTAGTGTCCATGGAGTTTCTTGCCCATTCTTCTCCATGAGATCTACTATTTTCGAATGGGCGAATACAGTCCATTCACAGTTATTATGCCTGTCTGTAGGCGGGACTGCGGGACTGTAGGTAGCTTATTTTTGACTATGCAAAAGTGCCTGTCATGGTTCTATTTGAAATAAATGCTTTGAGTTTGACTTTGACAATTATAATGGCTCCTCGTTGGTCTAGTGGTCGCAAGCGCGACTGCTGAGCTTGGGGTCCTAGGTTTGATTCCCGGGTCGGGCAACGTGTGATTAGGTTTTTCCATCAGGAATTTCTCAGTAACAGCTACGGAGTCTGGATTTGTGCCCGGTTGATGACAATAGGCTCACCTCTTTTGGCATGTGATTTTCAAAACAACGACGAGAATACGCAAAAATACACCTATCCACGCCAAATCCTAAATCACACAAATGTCACAATAGGAACATATAAAACCAATTAGAACTAGCCAATTAGGCCTCAAACCGTCCCTGTCATGCATCAACACGGCGCATTAAGTATTCAGTTTCAAATCAACAATGCTAAATCAAATCATCGGCCTAGCCTTTTCCCAACAATGTTGGGATTGGCTTCCAATCTAGTTGAATTTAGCTGTATACCAGAAATTTAAACCCCGACCAAAAAAGAGGAGTGTTATAAGTTTAAGTGTGTATCTGTGTGTCTGTGTGTAGCATCATACCTCCAGTACGGATGAACCGATTTTCTTCTTCTTAGCGTGTCGATGGCAATCTAAATAGTGTTAGCCCAGAACTGAGCAACTTGTTTGGCGCTTTCGGTAGCGTCCATCAGTTCCTGTAGTGAACAAACAAAAGGACACGCAAACGATAATAAGTGCCCCATTGTTTGTAGAATAGCACCACATTTACACTCCAGGGCAGAGTCAATAATGAATCTCCACCTGAGCAGGTTTTCTTTGATGCGACCAACCTGGGTCCGGAGTCTATTTAAAGACTTCCAGGTCAGCCATGGCAACTCATGTCCAGGTGGGAGATTTTCAGCAGGTGGAATGAATGGGTTAGGTAAGGATGCACTACCTCGCCACAGCTTTAGTCTTTCCGTAGATCGCTCGCCAGTGAATGGGTTGACACACTTCAGAAAGCTGTTTCGGCTTTTCAGCCTTTGCAACAATTCACTCTCAAGCCTCGAGTGCGCCAAGATCCTGGATATCTCCGGATCCAACTGCATATCACAATAGTTGGATTCAGTTGCTTCGGTGTAAGGTTGGTAGTGCTGGTACGGTTGGTTGGCAAGTTGGTAGGTATTTGCCTTGATATTTAGATGTAAAGGGTGTCGTGTGTCTGAAATCATTTTGGCTCTTTCACTAGAGCTTGATTAAGTTTCTTTCGTTTGAAAGGTGTGTTCTTAGCTACGTTTCAAGAAAATCTACTGAGCCGTTTGAAGATCATCATCTTTTCTAGTTGATGAAGAGAAATAAACAACTTCCACAGGTCTGACCGATTCGAAATTTGAAATCCTGTCACTTGCCAATGAAATAACAAAAGTATAACCTTGACCTAATGCGCAGGCGCGTCACCAAAATCAGGCCAATTGCGAAAGAGCTACGTACTTTACATAACATCACGCATGTAAGCCCCGTAAGATTAGGCAGAGGTGTACCTAGTACACACGGGTCCCATGTAAATAGGGTGCGAACTTATTGCCATCAAACAGGCACAAATCCACACTCCGTGACTGCTACTTTGAAATTTCTCAAGAAAAAGCCAAATAACACTTTTCCCGACCCGGGAATTGAACTCAAGACCCTGCTCGCGACCAACGAGACAGTCAATCGAATAGAGACTTAAATCTGGCCTATTGCCAAAGAGCTACGTACGTAGTACTTTGTTCAATTGCTTGCAGTTAGCTCTTTTGCAACCGGTCTAGTTTCAAAAATGTGTCAAGCTTGCGAACCTTACTGACACACATCTTTGGAACTAGTTCTCAGATGTCCATTTGATATTCACTTGAAAAGAGGTGGAACTTTTTTAAGGTTTAGTTACTTAAAGGTGTAAACGGACCCTTCACAAAACCGTCAACCAAGCATTCTGTACATCAAAGTAAGTACAAAATATACACCGTGACTTTTTACCAGTCTAACAACGGCAGCCCACTTCATGTATCCAATCCAATGACTACTAAGCATTCATAAAAAAAAAAATTGGTATTTATAATTTAAAAATAAAAATATTATTCAATATTATGACGCATGACGTAGTTAAAACACCCTGTTGTGAGCAATGATCTACAAGACTCGAGCGCTAGGTAGGTATATTCTCCCGTTTGACACGTAAACATCATTAACAGGATGTTTCATATTTTTTTCTAATGTTTATTTATTTTTCTTTGTACCTATTACAGTAGGTAAAAAATAAATAAATCGCGCCTAGAACTATTTTATGTCGGATACATTGAGTGGACCACCTTTGTAAGACGACTTAAAAGTCACGGTGTTTATATAATTTTTTGCAGATAATACACCTACTACTGTTTGTCTCTGCATCACCCAAAGGTTGACTGAAGAAAATGCATATGGCTTTAAGTCCGCCTCTGTACTTTGTGCTTCAAGTATTAAATAAATAAATATATTGGTTGGAAGTAAATTTTCTGGGTAATATTTTTCCTATTTTGCATGTGAAAATGTTTGTTACAGATGATCAGCCTTCAACAGTCCACAACTGGACATAGGCGTCTCCAAGTACACGCCACTGACCTGGATACCCATTTTCATTTTATCTGTCCACTGGCCTCTAAGTTTGTACTCTTCATTTACCATATTTTCGACCGTAAGTAAGAAATAAAAATTCCAAGACAACTCACTGGTCACTTATATGTAATCGTGAAGTATAATATCTCATAATACCCACATCCGAAACACAGATATAACCACTCCAATCGCTGAAAAAGGAGAATTTCCGCAAGAAAAAAACAAAAATCTCTCAGCCACCCTCTTTCTGCAAATGTAACCCGGGTGGTGTGTAAATAAAATGCACATCTGGGGAAGCACTTAACTCTTCCAGATGAACCGTAATAAATCTCGAACGAGAAAGAGGTAAGTATTCCGTGGATATTGTTCTTACGTACGTATTTTTATATGGAGTCGTGGTAAGTAAGATTATAATGGTATAAGCTTTTGGCCTCGGTTTTACCTGTGTGCAGGTCGGGAATAGGGTATTTGACTAAAAAAAATTATTTAGTCCTTCAGTTAGATTATTATCAAAAAATATTTGACACGTATTTTTTCTTTTGTCATGTAAACGAAAAATCACCACGATACACGGCTGGTTATTTTCAGACATTTTTGCTAGTACATCTCATCATCTGCTTAGTCTTTTCCCAACTATATTGGGATCGGCTTCCAGTCTAACCGGATGCAGCTTAATACCAGTATTTTACATGAAGCAACTCCCTGTCTGACCTCCACAACCCAGTTAGTACTGAGTAATACGATACCCCATGGTAAAACTGGTTGTCAGACTTTTTAGGCAACTGACTACCTAACGACTGTCAAAGATCTACAAATGACAGCCGGGACGAACGGCTTAACGTGCTTTCCGAGGCACGGAGGAAACTCGGTATGTAATGGGTGGTCATCCATCCACAGACCAACCTAGGCAAGCACGGCTTATCCTAAAGATCGACCCCAGCGGCTGGTATTATTTAGCCACTTATTTTCTACCAAATTTGACCAGTATCTTTGTACACTAAATTGAATAAAAGAAATATATTTCGTTTCCTTTTTCACAAATCGCCTTAACATTTTGATATATACAAAACCCATCATTTCGTGAAATTCCTTGTACAAGAAAATATAAATAAAATATCTTGAAATTACAGAGAACAGTAAAAATTTTCGTGTATTAAATAATATACATCCGTAACATTACACCTGTAATCCCTAAAAGGTTAGGCAGAGGGGTACTTATGATACACCCACATTAAGTAGAAAGATGTAACTCCAACTTCGTTAGGGCTAACTAAATATAAAATTTGTCGTGCCAGCGATACGAAGAAGAAGACACCCACATTTCACCGGATAAATTGAAGTCCCATGTCAAAGAAGTGGTAAGCTTATTACTATTAGCCATACATGTATCCAGAACCTGAACTGCTACTGAGAAATTCCTGATAGTAAACCCAGTTTTACTATACCTGTTCTGAAAATAGAACCCAGGACGTCATGCACCAGAAGCACTTAGGACCACTAGACCAACGAGGCAGTCATACAAGAAAAAGTAAATAAAATGTCTAAGAAGTTTTTAGAAGTTTTTTGGGAAGCTACGTAACTTCCCATTAGTGAAAAAAACCGGAAACGGATCAGTAGTTCTGAAGATCACCACTTACATACAAATTGGCAAACTTTACAAAGTGATAAAAAGCTAAATTTTATGATAAAAGAAATGAAAAATGTAATCATCATCTGCCTAGCCTTTTCCCTTGTTCCCTTGTTGGGGTCGGCTTCCAGTCTAACCGGATGCAGCTGAATACCAGTATTTTACATGGAGCGACTGCCTATCTGACCTCCACAACCCAGTTAGTATTGCTTAATACGATACCCCTTGGTAAGACTGGTTGTCAGACTTTTTGCGTCAGTGACTACCTGTCACGACTGTCAAAGATCTACAAATGACACCCGGAATCAACGGCTTAACGTGCTTTCCGAGGCACGGAAAAAACTCGGTATGTAATGGGTGGTCACCCATCCACAGACCTAACTAGGCAAGCACGGCTTAACCTAAAGATCGACCCGAGCGGTTATTATTATTTAGCTACGAGCTCCACAAGTAATAAAAGAAATGAAAAATGTAATATTGATCCAAAATGGCGCACGGCGTAGCTTCAGCACTGACATTCCCTGATGAGAGACCAAATTGAATTTGCACCCAATTCTCGACAAATCAATGAATAAAATCTATTTGACATAGTTGTGCTAGTGCTGATTCCTTTTTTTGTTACGGTTTTTTATTGAAATATTATTGTAATGGCGTTGTGGATGCCAATATAAAATGTGGGATGATTTTTTATGAAAGCGTTGATTGTTTTCTCGTTATATAACATAACTTTTATATTTTACGTCAAAGAGATTCCAGATTTACGTCAACATATAAAAACTGTGATCAAAAAAACAAAAAGAAGATTTAGAGTTGATTGAATCTTTAGTAATTGGAGAGGCGCCAGAAAGAGAAGAAAAAAACTATGATCTTATGTATGGTTAAGATGTCTTAAAGCGAAAAAAAAGCAGGCGGGGCCATTTTCATAATTTTATATTTAAATGGGCCCCGCCTGCTTCCAACTTTTGTTTAATTTAAAATATGCTTGTTTTATTCTATTCAGTTTTTTCAGACGGGTTTTTATTTTGTTCAACTACTTTTTTATTTCCAGTTTTTTAGTTTAGTAACGTGTAAGAATTCGCAGACGAGTTAACTTTTTTTACTATACGATTTGTCACTTTGAATTACTTTTAAACTTATAAATTGGATATTATATAGTTTTGTAATCACTATTTAAAACCCTTTAATTCTATACCCCACTCGATGGTATGGGAACGCTACGACATGGCACACTAAATCCGCCGTTTTCTTTGGTTTTCAAGACGAATCTAACGACGTATAATTTATCCAAATCCGTTCATCCGTTCAGGAGTTACGAGGGTACATAGAAACAGATACACATACATACAGGTAAAATACATAACCCTGCTTTTGGGCTTCGCCACAGTCGGGTAAGAAATATAAATACCAAGTTTGATACGTTTCACTTGTACTGACAGCAACCAGCTGGTTGATGCAGATCCGCGCAATTTCCTTATACTGCCGGAACACGGATCTACGACAAACGAAATGTCTTGTTTTTTTTTAGATAACTTTAGTTTAGTTCGCGGATACACGTTCCCAGCATACCATAGGTTAAAAGTGCAAACCCACCGCGGCGCTCGGATAGGCTACACACGGAAGCAGTTGCGCTTGCGACCACATAAGCAAAATCGGGCCTACAGATATTTACACGCTTCAAGTTACAAAAGGATCCATTCCATCACGAGTTTCATTATGGCAACGATGGAATTTCGTACGTAGCATAGAACTTACCCGATTAAGGCATCGATTAGGCTGTGGTTTGACCTAAATACGGTCGTAGGCGAGAAACCTCAAGTCTCGTGACACATCTAAGGCAGAGCGAAATCCTAAACCATCATAATTAAGCTTAAAGGCTCTTGTAATAAGAGTTATTTTAAGTTAAATTATTTGATGGAAACAGGCTTGATAGGTTCTATAAAATGAGACATCATCATCATAACATCACGCCTGTAATCCCCGAAGGGTTAGGCAGAGGTGTACCTAATAGTACATTTTTTATGCTTAAGTCCCACGTCATGGTGGGGGAGCCTATCGCCATCAACTGGGCATGAATCCAGACTCCGCCGTGGCTGCTACTGAGAAATTCCTGATGAAAAACCCAATAACACTTTTCTTGACCCTGGAATCGAACCCAGGAACTCATGTTTAGCAGTAGCGCTTGCAGCTACTAGACCAAAGAGGCAGTTTGATTGTTTCTATCATTTTAATTTACATAAAGGGTGTAAAAAGACCCTTAACGAAGCCGAAAGGTACTTATTCTCCCTGTCATTGCGATCATTTTTTTGTTCTAGACCATACCTGGAAACCTGCTAGTTACGGAGATATTGGGGGTCAAAGTTCCAACTTTTTCACAAGTTTTTTTTAAAATTCATGTTTCTAATGTAATATTTTTACTTTAAACACCTTCACGACCCCCGTACTATTCAATCCATACATCAGCACAATGTTTTGAGTGCGTTACATTGAGTTTTACCGTAAAACGTGATTTTTCACCCCAAAAAAAAGTCATTTCCCATCAATAATTTTTGCGTAAAGTTACTTAGTTTGATGTACAAATGCTTGGTTGACGGCTTCGTGAAGGGTCTTTTTACACCCTTTAGATACAAATTCACTGAAAAAGTAATTAGCTAAGAAACTAAATGAAACGAACAAATTCGGGATACATCATTCAATTATAACCTCTAGACAACTTAAACAAAAAGTTTCCTTAAACTTCATTAAAAACTAAAAGATAAATAAGTTTTCAAACGAATCGTTACGGCTCTCAAATTCTTGCAAAAGATAGAATTTCAAATCTTAAAAGATCATCATTTAGTACCAACTTATATCTTTCGTAGTTAGAAGAAAATACTGAAAATTTATTTCAGCTAAATTTTGTAGAAAATGTGAAACTGACAATTTTGATTCCGATACTTTTCATGATTGATTAGAAATTATATTTTCACAGTGTTATAAATTTAGGAACTCGTGGATAAATAACTATTAAGAATAATAATAATAGAGAAACAAATAAAATATCTCGTCTTGACGGGGTTGTCGACATGTGTAATGTGAACTCGGCTATCATTGTGCCGATTGTCGTGACGGCCTTATGGTCAAGAGCCTCGACGACCATCTTTCGAGGCTCTCCTTAGGCGGTTGGATCAAGAGCTTGATTCAGAAAGCAGTACTCCTCGATAAGGCTCGCATTGTGAGGGAGGGAGGTTCCTGTCTCTGGAGCCCTAACCACTGGTAGCTTGGACCCTGCTCCCCACACCAGCAGAAACCTTTTTTTTATCCTTTTAAATTAGAATCAATCAATCAATCGCCAACAGAATTCTATCTATGATAGCAAGCAGGCTTGATTGTGAGTTTGTGAACCACTGCTGCAAGGTTTCGACTGGGCCTGTCACGTTGCAGCAATGATGTCAACTTCTGTTTCTGTTTTTTTTTTTTTTTGTGAGTGTATTACTAACATAGTTTTATAAGTACTTTGTTACTAACACTATGAGTCTTGTTGCTTGAATTAAATTAAATGTTTTTTTTTAAATATGTAAAAATATAAAGAACGTGTATTTAAATGAATAAACGAGAAAAGCCTTCCTTCCACTAAATAAGAGACACGGCACCTAAAAAAAATTAAAAAAACAAAAGCTACTCACCAGAATACAAACGCAGGTGCCTCCGTAGTCTGTACTACGGAACACTGCAATCGTAACGTCGATCCTGGCTTCAGATACTTCTCTGTAGGCCCCGAGATCTGTGCTCTCGCCTCTGTGGACAAAAAGTAAGACTTTGTACTTGAACTCTTTGTGGGAGCCATCATCATCTGCAAAGACATTCAAATATAACTAGCTATAGACGGGACAAAACTGACGAAACTGACAATTCCAAAATCTGTTACAAATTAGTAACAAGTCGATGAGTCTAGTGCGATACGTCGCCTTGTCAGGTCGCATTCATACGACACAAAGACACTCAAATATTTCCGAGCTATAGGCGGGTCATGACGAAGGAAATTGTAATCCAAAACTTGTTACTACTTAGTAACAATTCGTTCTGTCTAGTGTCATCTGTGTCATACGCTTGTCAGGTAGCATTCGTGTGTCAAAATCGAAAATATTCAGGATGAAAATTATTGTATGACAATATTCCCAATGTCCTCTCTATATGTGTTTTAAATCTCTTTGACCATCTGCCTACTCATGTCCCGACTTTGCGGGGGTCAGCCTCCAATCTAACTGGATGCAGCTGAATACCAGTATTCTATATGGAGCGACTGCCTATCTAACCACTACAACTCAGTCACTGGGAGCCAAAAAATGACAAAATTATCATAATACTTGAAAAACTCTTGAACATTTTTTTTTACGTTGTCTGCCTTGAAACCTGAACTGAATATCTATCAATCAATTCAGCCAATCACAAACCACAGCTGAACATAGGCCTCTCTGATTCAGCCTCCTTTTTAAGGTCATGAGTCCATCTAGCTGGGATGCCGTATAATTTCATTTCGGATATTATTCTTCAAAGAAACTCCGAGCATGGCCCGCTCCGTAGCGCGCTGAGCGACCCCTATTTGTAGAGCAACCCGACTTTCAGTGTCCATGAAATAAAATATAATAAATATTAGAATGTTTTGTGTGTTTTTTTGTTTTAATGTTTTTGTGTATGTTTATTAATGTTTATCATAATAATATATTACAATGTTATTTTCCTGTGTTGTCTACTGTGTGTACATAAATACTTAAATAAATAAATGAAATAAATAATGTACCAGAGGAATATTATGGCCCACGTAAAGGTGCATAGCTCTCGCAACCGGCGTGAGTGTATGACCAGATATATTGACGTGAACGAGGCAAAAGGAGTATGTAAGGATATTAGCAGGTGACGTTCTGTGGTTTTTGCCTACCCCATGGGGAAAAGGTGTGAGTTTCTGGATGTAAAAAGGCCCGCTCCCTTTTACAGAGAAAATACCCGGCAGTGAGAACATTGTGGGCTAATCATGAGCTGCTAGAATATTTTCAAAGAGATTTAAACTGGGATCCCATGCATTAAAGCCATATATTATGTAGATTACAATATTGATCGCTTTGTCTCGTCTATCGCAATTTAAAAAAAAACTTTCATAATTTTTATAAAAAAATATGGCCTATAAAATACGACCTCTTTTTTACACAATATAGTCTATACCTATAATAAGCCAGGGACAACATAAAAAAAGTCATAAAACCATCTTTATATACTGAAATGGGGGAGAAAGAAACATGATATTTTCTACACATTTATGATATTACCCTTATACTTTTGAGAGGGCCAGACAAAGTAATCACAGTAGCTCAAACGAACGATCAATCCTAAAACAACATGGCCGCCTTGTGATAGTGGGCTGACGCAGATATTATTGTGTTATTCTTATGACCAGTTAGGTTGTGTAATTTTTTTATTAAGTCTACAGATTCTTTTTTACCAATGGTTTGTGAATGTGTGAACATTGTAGGCTTTGTAGATTTCCCTGCTTGCTTACCTGCTTGTTAACTTTGTATCTTTTTTCTACATCTTTTGTAGTAAAAAACGACTAATTGTCGGGCCTACGCTGTCCCCCATTCTTAAGGACAAATGCTGTTACCATGATAAGATTGTAATACCAAATGATTTGAAAAGAGTAACCATGGAGTTTCTTGCCCATTCCTCTCCATAGGAAACGACCAACCCGAACCGTGCACCTTCGAACATGGAGAATATGGAGGACTATATTATATAATACAACATCTATGCCCATACCCATGTTTGCAAAGAAATAAATGATTTGATTTGATTTGATTTTTGTCAACGTTTTATAAGTGCCCATCTAGGCCTATGTGAAATAAAAAATTTTGATTTTGATTGAAAAAAAGAAATCTTGTTATGAGGATTTTTTATTTTATTTTTTATTTGATTTTTTTACACAAGTTCGGTAGTTGTCCCACGAGATCGTACCACTGAGATAAAAACTAATCTAAGTGTTAATTTGGGTTATAAACTATCTGTTTGCCAAATTCAGTTCAGCAGTTTTTGCGTAACAAACATTCATTCATCCATACATCCTCTCAAGCTTTCGTATTTATAAATACTATTCACAAGCCTTCTGGCTGTGTCAAAACTAACTACCAGTGGTCCACATTGGCTCTGGATCGAAGAATTTGGAATTCATGGAGAGAGACCTTTGCCCAGCAGTGGGATGACACAGGCTAACAGTAGTAGTTGAAGTAGCTACGTAATCATCATAGTCGCTGACGATAATTATCTTCATTTAAGTTTTTTATCTCATAAGGTACCTCAATCAAAATTAATAACCAACCTATAAACTCCAGAACCGCATCGTTCAATTCTGAGTCCAAAGTTTTCATTATCTTTACGCTCAAGCATTGCCAAAGTTTTTATATATTCATCAAAAGTACAAAAGTACATACTGCGTTGACAATCCCAAAGAGTGCTGCCTAGAACTGGGTCAATAAGGAGATTTATACAAAATATGTTTCACAAAATGCTGGTCCACGAAATTCTAGTGTAATTCGTTTGCGTTGCTACCGACATTACTCTCGCATGACGTCACTCCGAGGGACACAGAATTAGGGTTACCATTTCGAAATTACTCTCGGAGAGACGGACGTTTTGCAAAATAGTCTGGGCGTTTTAAAACTCGTTGTATCATTTTCGTCATTAGATTCTGAGATAGGAGGCTTCGAACGGGACTTGATTTGGTTATTTGTTAGTTGTATTGTTCTTTTTAACCCCGGACGCAAAAAGACCAACCCCCGGACCCCGGACGCAATGTGTGTGTCTGTGTGTGTGTGTCTGTCTCTGGCACCGTAGCTCTTAAACGAGAGAACCGATTTGGATGCAGTTTTTTTTATTTGAAATCTAGTTTCTTGGCGATGGTTCTTAGATACGTTTTTATCAAAATCAGTACAGCCATTTACTAGATATGGTAGATGAAAGTGGGTATTTATCTTTCATCTTTTATTTTTTCGTTGGGGTTTTTTAAATTTTAAATTTAATTTTTATTATTTTTTTGTATAATATCTTGTGCTTGCCCCAAATAAACATAAATTTCTTTATTCTTTCTCACTCTTTGAACTCTTCATCATCATCATAATCTGCCTAGCCTTTTCCCATCTATGTTGGGGTCGGCTTCAAGTCTAACCAGATGGGGTGACTGCCTATCTCATCTTCGCAACTTAGTTGCTGGGTATTACGATACCACTTGGAAAGACTGGTTGACAGACTTTCTGACTACACATAACGTTATGCAAAGATCTGCTCATTCAAATCTGATATTTAAAAAAAAAAAAATCCACCAGAAAATGTTTGATTCAATTTTTTTGCAGAAGTCCTTTTTTTGAAGTCGGTTAAAATCTGAACAAATGACGAGGCCGGACCAAACCCGGGTGGAGAGACCACGAAAGCCGGAAAGACTTCGAATAGATTACAACCCTGTACAGAATACGTTCCTTTACATGACTGTGGATAGCAATATTAGTCGGCCGGTTTCGTTTACTGACATTTTTGCTCATAAGAGTGAAAATGTGCGCAAATTTTTGACGGTGAAAAATATTTTACATATTTCAAATTAACAGGCCGGAATGCTTGCTTGGAAATATTTAAATTGGGATGGGAAACGTTGCGGGCTTTCGGGAATTAATAATTGCAAGCAGATGAAATGCCTTACCGTGTCAAAAGCTTGCAACAGATCTAGAGTAATTAGTTCTTTTCCGGGAATTATTTAAAAACTTGTAATGTGGATAAAGTTTTGAATTAATCATCAAAGTAATTTTAAGAGCACCAAAGTACGAATTGCATTATTTTGCGCATCTTATGGCATTTCTTCCGAATTCGATTGCCTATGGAATTCGGGCAAACGACCAAGTGTAAATGAACGAGTTCTAGTACGCCCGTCTTTGAACAAACTCGTCCGGCTTCATCTGTTTGCGTACAGGTACCAGTACTCAAATTCATTCAAACTACTTGTAGTCGTTAGCTCGTATTCCATTGCCATGACCAGTATTATAAATGCCCGAATTCGATTAAAGTCATTCGACCACCCGAATACGGGCTTACGACCAAGTGTAATTGCGCCATTAGGCAGCCTAAGCCTTCTCTAATATTCTGCGATCTTCAACTGTCTTCCTAGTACGCAAAATACTTAAAAAACGTAATTAATGACGCCGTTTTACCAAGTCAACCCATTACTAATTGGGTTGGTTGGTGGTGGTACTTGTGGAGGTCAGATAGGTAATTTGCTCCAACCTTACTAATATTATAAATGCGAAAGTAAGTTTGTTTGTTACCTTTTCACTCCTAAACCACTGAACCGATCATCCTGAAATTTGGCTTATACGTTGTCAGATGTATAGAAACGGACATATGGGACCTTTCATCCCGAAAAAAAGTAATGTTTTCGAGGAAAACAACAATAACGTTCTTATGATAATAGATAGCGCCAAGTGACTTTCGAATCATGATTGAATTGTATTATTTCAAGCAGAGTACAACCCAAGTTGATTGTCAAATTCTAAATTAACGCGAGCGAAGCCGCAGGCAAAAGCTAGTATACAATAAAAATACTTAGTCTTGTATTCAGCTGCATCCGGTTAGATTGGAAGTCGACCTCAACATAGATGGGTTTTGCCCTTAATTAATTAAAGTTATCAATAAATTCTCTTGTCCACGTATGATCATTTTGAGTGGTAGGTGAATAAGTAATTGGCCCGTTAAGCGAATTGCGAGTTTTCAGAATTCAGTGAAACCTGGTGTCGAATTTATGTAAACATTTCTAGTGCATATTTACTAACCGTTTTCTCGTAATAGTCAAGTAATTAATTTTACCGAATAACTGGATTTAATGGTAGTCAAATATGATTTTCCTATCTCAATTGTAACGGTTATGCTAATATTTTTGTTTCCGGAGTTTTAGTAGGAACTGGTCTGCTTCGTTGGTCTAGTGGTCGCAAGCACGACTGCTGAGCTGAGGGTTATTGGGTTTTTCCATGAGGAATTTCTTAGTAGCTGCCACGGCGTCTGCCATTGGCTACCTGTAACGACTGTTAAAGATCTACAAATGACAGCCGGGACCAGCGGCTCAACGACCGTGTTTTCTGAGGTATGGGTGGTTACCCATCCACAGACCAACCTAGGTAAGCGCGGCTTATTCTGAAGATTGATCTGAGCACCTGTTATTATTTTTACAAAAAAATAAATATACGAAGTATAACAAATATTTTATAAAAACAAAAGGGCGGAATAAAAAACTCGATAGAATTTCCCCTTCAAACACGACCAAACCCTTGAGGAAAAGCTAGTATCCTTACTTAATATTATAAATGCGAAAGTAAGTTGCACATAAGCCAATGTACATAAGCTATGTTATTGCAATTTGTATGTATATTTTTGTTGTTTTGTGTGCAATAAAGAATAAGAATAAGTTTCTTTGTTTGTTTGTTACCTTTTCACGCCTAAACCACTGAACCGATCATCCTGAAATTTGGCTTATACGTTGTCAGATGTATAGAAATGGCCATCATCTTTCATCCCGAAAAAAGTACTATTTCCGAGGAAAACAACAATAACGTTCATAAAATAATAGATGGCGCCACGTGTCTTTCGAATCATGATTGAATTATATTATTACAAGCAGGGTATAACCCGAAATTATTGTCAAATTCTAAATTAACGCGAGCAAAGCCGCAAGCAAAAGCTAGTTTTTCATACATTTTACTTTATTATGATGCTCCCTGAATAAGCAATAACTAGGGAATTTACTTCGTGATGGGAATATCACAAAAAATATATTTTTATCTGCCGGAGCTCATCTAGGTTATAAGGTTTCATTTTATTTTTATTTGAAACTAGATGTAGATTATCTGAGTGGGTTATTAAATTTAAAGTAGGTAGGTGTTTTTTTAATGAAACGGAGTCTGCGTATTCTTTGTCAAAGAAAGATTAAAGAAAATAATTTGTGATGCTTTTTCGTAGTGAATAAAATTTAGTTAGCCTCGTGCTATTTTAAGCTAGTTATAATAAAATTATGTAGATAACTACTAATAGCATAAAGGGTGTAAAAAGACCCTTAACGAAGCCGAAAGACACTTGTTCTCCCCGCCATTGCGATCATTTTTTTGTTCTGAACTATACCTGGGAACCTTCTAGTTACGGAGATATTGGAGGTCAAAGTTTTTTTTTAAAAACCACTTTTAAAGGTTTTAACTTTACTTTAAATAACTCCACAACCCGTTTACGATTTAAAACATCCATCAGCACTAAGTTTTGAGTGTGCTACATTGAATCTTACCGTAACACGTGATTTTTCACCCCAATAATAAAAGTCGTTTCCCGACAATAATTTTTGCGTAGCGTTACTTAGTTTGATGTACAGAATGCTTGGTTGACGGCTTCGTGAAGGGTCTGTTTACACCTTGTATATGCTTTGATGATATAACATAATTTATGCAGAAAGCTACTAATATGGGGGAGGGACTCGTGGTTTTCCAGGATTGGTCAGTGGATGGGCGACCACCCATTACATACAGAGTTTCCTCCTTGCATCGGAAAGCACGTGAAGCCGTTGATCCCGGGTGTCATTTGTAGATCTTTGACAGTCGTTAGGTAGTCAGTGGTCCAAAAAGTCTGGCAACCAATCTTAGCAAGGGGTATTTATTACCCAGTACTAGCTGGGTTATGGAGATCAGATAGGCTGTTGCTCCATGTAAAATACTGGTATTCAACTGCATCCCGTTAGACTGGAAGCCGACCCCAATATATGGGGGAGGAACTCGTGGTTTGCATGGGTTGGTCAGTGGATGGGTGACCACCCGTTATATACAGAGTTTCCTCCGTGCATCGGAAAGCACGTTAAGCCGTTGGTCCCGGCTGTACTAACTGGGTTGTGGAGGTCAGATAGGCAGTCGCTCCATGTAAAAACTCAAGTCTTGTCAATTGTTAATCATGGCAAATCACCGTTCGTTGATGCAAGTGTTAGCTCCGATGTTGTGGACTTAACGTAAATGCTCGATTTCAAAACCTCGGCCTACTTTTATGAAAAAAAGGTTTTATTCGCGTAGGTAGAGAATCAAACCATTTATGTACAGCCAGCAACAGAAGTCGTTGAACACAGTTTGTTTCCAATATTTCCTAATCATTATTATTTAGCATAAGTTATTGACTAAAGTAAATTATAAAACAATTTTTGTCATAATTGAACTGCAAAAGTCGCTGAACTCAGTTTAACCATTAATTGCTATACATTACTACTGTTAAACCATTAATTGCTATACATTACTTCTGTATCTTGTATTCAATTATGAGATTCAACAACTCGTGCATTATCAAGTTAAAAAACTCGCGCATAACATGTTTAGCGACTTACGGCAATATGATAGTTACCGACTTATGCTGTAATGATGTTTAGCGACTTATAACATATTAATGCTTAGAGTTTTTGTAACATGGAAATGATAACCTTATTTTGTACTCTATTCTGGTAAGTTATTTATGGTTCGTTGTAGTGTTCAGGTGTTTTGTAAATTATTATCTGGTAATGGACTTTCGTTGCTGATTGTACATAATTATTATTTATTTATTTATTAAAACTTTATGCACTTAATGTACACAAGCGAACTTAATGCCTTAGGCATTTTCTACCAGTCTACCTTAGGGTGATGCAGAGACAAAAACAGTAGGTGCAATAGTACAGAACATTTCCAAAAATAAAATATTATAATAAATACATATACAGGGTGTAAACAGACCCTTCACGAAGCCGTCAACCAAGCATTCTGTACATCCAACTAAGTAACTTTACGCAAAAAATATTGCTGGGAAACGACTTTTTTTTTTGGTGTGAAAAATTACGTTTTTCAGTAAAACTCAATGTAACGCACCCAAAACATTGTGCTGATGGATGGGTTGAATAGTACGGGGGTCGTGTAGGTGTTTAAAGTAAAAATCTTACATTAGAAACATGTATTAAAAAAAACTTGTGAAAAAGTTGGAACTTTGACCCCCAATATCTCCGTAACTAGAAGGTTTCCAGGTATGGTCTAGAACAAAAAAATTATCGCAATGACGGGGAGAACAAATACCTTTCGGCTTCGTTAAGGGTCTTTTTACACCCTTTATATACAAATACAAACACATACACACACACACACACACACATACATTATAATTAGTTTGCTAAAATGAAATTACATTATGATTACCAAAACAAAATCCGCCCACGGCTATTATTGAACAAACAATATTGTTTTCTAAATTACACAGAGCTGTATAAAGACCTCAATGTAACTTGTAATACGGCTTTCAAGTCTTTTGTTTGAAAAAAACAATAGCATCGAATATTGTGCGGAAAATATGGGTTTTTAAAGAAATCTTGGTTCCTTTGGAGGTCTTCGTTTGATTTAATTACATTGTTTTTGTGAATTTACTCGAGTCGTAGAGGAACTACTTGGAACTCGGATTCAGTAAATGATTATACAGGGTGTCCATTAAATAGTACATACATAGATAGCTTGGATCAATACCTACCAAAACAACACAATATAATTATGCTCCGCAAAATGTTGCAGATTTACAGTTAGGTATATAGGGTTATATAGTAATAAGTGACCGATACTTCTTCTTCTTAGCGTGTCGATGGCAATCTAAATTGTGTCGGCCCAGAACTGAGCTACTAGTTTGGCGCTTTCGGTAGCGTCCATTAGTTCCTGTTGCGAACAAACAACAGGGCACGCAGGACACGATATTAAGTGCCTCATTGTTTGTGGAACAGCACCACATTTACACTCCAGGGCAGAGTCATCAATGAATCTCCACCTGAGCAGGTTTTCCTTGCTGCGGCCAACCTGGGTCTATTTAAAGACTTCCAGGTCAGCCATGGCAACTCGTGTCCAGGTGAGAGATTTTCGGCAGGTTCGGGGATTGGTAATGATGCACCACCTCGCCACAGCTTTAGTCTTTCCGTGGATCGCTCGCCAGTGATACGTACGATACCGATACTTAAACACGTGATTGTACTCATGATAACAATCAATTTTCCCAAAGAAACTTTTTTTTATACTCTTTCACTTTTATCCCAATAACGCAACAGCCGTATGAAATTCGCGCGCGCCTGTATGGCCTATCAGCTGTTAGCTACGTGGCGCCGTGGGCCGTTCTGTCTCATTACTATCGTACCGTACAACAGTGGGTAGGCAGAGCACCCGCGCTTGCAAGCCCGCTTTGTAAAGGGCGCTCGCGCCCTGTATCGATGACGATTTTAATATCGCCAGGACAAGTTTACAAATCACCGAAGTAATTTCAACAAAATAATTATGTAGATCGGTTAATGAAATTGTCGTACCAAGGTTCAGAAAACAATAAAGGGTGGAAAAAGACCCTTAACGAAGCCGAAAGGCATTTGCTCTCCCCGTCAATGCGATAATTTTTTTGTTCTAGACCATACCTGGGAACCTTCTAGTTACGGAGATATTGGGGGTCAAAGTTCCAACTTTTTCACAAGTTTTTTTTTTAAATACATGTTTCTAATGAAAGATTTTTACTTTAATCACCTTCACGACCCCCGTACTATTGAATCCATCCATTAGCACAATGTTCTGAGTGCGTTATATTAAGTCCTACCGTCAAACGTGATTTTTGACCCCAAAAAAAAAGTAGTTTCCCAGCAAAAATTTTTGCGTAAAGTTACTTAGTTTGATGTACAGAATGCTTGGTTGACGGCTTCGTGAAGGGTCTGTTTACACCCCGTATAAGCGCACTATTATGGCTATTACGTCCCATGACAGCACCACCTATTAGGTACAAGAATAGTCATGTCATCAAGCATGTTAGCAGACTTAAACATTGTGAGCTCCTATAATGTGCCTTCATTATAGTGGCTGGTACTATTGTTTCTGTCCTAGTTTTTAAACAAAGGAACATGTTTTTAAATGTAAGAAATTCAAATCAAAATATTATGTATGCTTTTGCCCGCGACTTTGCTCGCGTTAATTTAGAATTTGACCATCAATTCGGGTTGTACTTTGCTTGTGATCATATAATATTAAAATCATGATTCGAAAGACATGTGGCGCCATCTATTATTTTAAGAAAGTTATTGTTGTTTTCCTCGGGAACAGTACTTTTTTTCTGAATGAGTGATACCCCATGTCCGTTTCTGTTTATATGACAACGTATAATATGCAAAATTTCAGGATGACTGGTTCAGCGGTTTAGGCGTGAAAAGGTAACAAACAAACAAACAAACAGACTTACTTTCGCATCTATAATATTAGTAAGGATACTAGCTTTTCCTCACTGTCCACTCCCAAATTAAAACGAAAATTCCGAATTAACTTCATATCAATTTCGGTTATTCCCCTTTCTATGTTAACAAGTACAAATGACTCATTAAAAACCTTTTCCGTAACATGAAAAAAAAATTGCACATATTTTTAAAAAGGGAAGACAGGTTCTGTCAGAAAATAAAGCCGTTACGGGGTTGCCGCGGTAAAAATTAAAATATTTTAATTATTTTTACGGGTATCCCTAACCGGGCGGATGGTCATTGGGGATAAGAGCGGTCTATTTACATATTAATATGGGATTTTTGTTGATTAAATGAGTATCAAGTGTTAGGTGAAGTCGTAACAACAAAGATAATGAGGTATCTTTTAATTTTGGGAGTAAAAAAGGTTAATAAGGTAGTGTTTTACCACAGATAGCAATATATTGTTGTGTGTATTGTATTGTATTCATTTGATATTATAGACAAGAATTTTAGTTGATTCGATATAATCAGCTAAATAATAGCAGCCGCTCGGGTCGATCTTTAGGTTAAGCCGTGCTTGCCTAGGTTGGTCTGGGGATGGATGACCACCCATTACATACCGAGTTTCCTCCGTGCCTCGGAAAGCACGTTAAGCCGTTGGTCCCGGGTGTCATTTGTAGATCTTTGACAGTCGTTAGGTAGTCAGTGGCCCAAAAAGTCTGAAACCAGTCTTACCAAGGGGTATTTATTACCCAGTACTAACTGGGTTGTGGAGTTCAGATAAGCAGTCGCTCCATGTAAAATACTGGTATTCAGCTGCATTCGGTTAGACTAGAAGCCGACCCCAATATAGTTGGGAAAACGCTAGACAGATGATGATGATATAATCAGTTATTAATTCAGTTGTTAATTTATACTGTTATATCTAGCCCATATTGACCCACTGCTGGGCAAAAGCCTCCCTCCATTCCTTCCATCGCGTTGGAAAGAAGCAGCACAGAAACGTGACCGCGGCAAAGGTCACAATTTTGTACTACTTCCTTCCAATTCTCAAGGAAGACATCCAGCTCGTCCCGCCATCTCCTTCGTAGTTTACCGCAACCTCGTGTCACTGTCTCAGGACCATTCCGGAGCTTACAATTCGTTCGGCATGCGGCAGACATGTCCTGCCCAGCCCCATTTAAGTTGGGCAACCTTTTGAGCCACGTCAACGATTTGCGTTTCGGAGCCTTTCAAACACGATATTCAGTTAATTTTACACATAGAAACGACTGCTTAAGTTACTACACTACAGGCACCACGCAGTAACCGAGTTTAATACTTAAATACGACACCCTCTGGTCAAACAAGTTGTCAAACTATCCAGCTTCTGACCAACCGTAACGACTGTTTGTAGACCTTTGACAGTAAGTAGTCGGGTTGGGTAGTCGAGAAATGACAGCCGGGAGTAATCCATTCACCAAGCGAGTACCCAATTATCAAGGATAGTAATGTATAAAGGGTGTAAAAACCCTTAACGAAAACGGAAACCACGTATTCTGCCCATCATTGGGATAATTTTTTTTTTCTTCTAGACAATACCTGGGAAACCACAGGTTCTGGAGATATTGAAGGTCAAAGTTCCAATTTTTTCACAAGTTTTTTTTTTAAAACCACTTTTTAACATTTTAACTTTACTTTAATTAACTCCATGACCCATTAACTATTCAAAGCATCCATCAGCACTAAGTTTTGAGGGCGTAACATTGAGTTTTACCGTGAAACGTGATTTTTCACACCAAAAAAAAAAGTCGTTTCCCAGCAATAATTTTTGCGTAGAGTTACTTAGTTTGATGTACATAATGCTTAGTTGACGGCTTCGTGAAGGGTCTGTTTACACCCTGTATGTTGGATTGTCAGAATTTATTCCGTTAGGCTCGTACATCATGTGGGCAGAAGATGGGTTTCGTGTAAAGAAAACACACTGGATGCGATACACTGTTTCTATTAAACTAACCAATTACTTGAAATTACAATTTAACAAAATAACACGGGGCACAATGAATCGGGTACAGTTCCAGGACGTCTCAACTCTGCTGCGATCAGACATTGAATGTTGTCCTCGTTGCGTAAACATCACGGCTATACAGAAGCACACTGTGGTGTGGGTAGACTGGTAAGTAGGTCGCTTGATGTCACCATTAACGCACTTGCGATTCATTTTATATCCGTAATAATGAGCGGATCCGACAAATAAAATATTGCAATGATAGCCTAGTGGTGTGACCGTCAGACTGCCAAGTCATAGCTCTCGAGTTCGAACACAAGGCACGCACCTCTGATATTTCCGATTCATGTGCGTCTTGAATAATTATCTCTTGCTTCGGTGAAGGAAAACATCATGAGGTAGCCAAATCAGCATGCCTGAGAGATATTTCTCGGCAGCATGTAAAGCCAAGTCAGAGGCCCATGGCGGCATAAAAACTCTGACACCAGGTTAGACACTCATCATCTGCCTAGCCTTTTCCCAAATAAATTAGGGTCGGCTTCCAGTCTAACCGGATGCAGCTAAATTCCAGTATTTTACATGGAGCGACTGCCTATCTGACCTCCACAACCCAGTTAGTACTGGGTAATACGATACCCCTTGGTAAGACTGGTGTCAGACTTTTTGGGCCACTGACTACCTAATGACTGTCAAGATCTAAAAGTGATACCCGGGACCAACGGCTTAGCGTGCTTTCCGAGGCACGGAGGAAACCCGGTATGTAATGGTTGGTCACCCATCCACAGACCAACCTAGGCAAGCACGGCTTAACCTAAAGATCAACCCGAGCGGCTGTTATTATTTAGCCACGAGCTCCTCTCCTCACTCAAACGATAAAGAAGAAGTAGTCGGATTATATAGTTGAGAAATGTAACAGCCAGGAATAATCCATCCACCAAGCAAGTATACCCAATTACCAAGGATAGTAATACGACAAAATATGACTTAAGTTAACCCCAAACATACTTAAGTATGATAACTAGGCAATTTAACATAAATACAAGCAACTTTAATACAGTTAGCGCAAAGTGGGGCTATTATACTCATGTAAGAACATTATGTTGTGTAAAGTATAATGTGTCTCCGAGGTAAAATTTTTAGAAGTATCAGGTGTGTTAACTAGGTACTTTAAGTAATAAACAGGAAAGCCTATTAGGCTCTTAAAAAGCTAGAACGAGTTAGCTTCAGCTTCAGTTATAAGGGGTGGTGTAGATGCTGCATGAATTTCGGCTTGTATTATTTTTAACCCGCGACGCAAAAAGAGGGGTGTTATAAGTTTGACCGCAATGTATGTGTCTCTGGCACCGTAGCTCTTAAACGAGTGCACCGAATTGGATGCAGTTTCTTTTATTTGAAAGCTAGTTTCTTGGCGATGGGTCTTAGATATCTTAGATATGACGAATTTGCCCTGGCGGTTGAGAGAATGTCATGCTCACTCAAATGTCTCGCTGATGGTGGCGGGTGTGTCGGATCATTTAGTTCCCTTCAAAATGGTTGAGTTGAATGGTGCTGATCCATGCGTCATGTTCGTGAACGGGCGCTGTCAGTTGGGACTGGTCATCTCTTAGCTGCCACGGTTTATTTTAACTACTTTGTTTTTAAATTGTTATCTAATCTTTTACTCTGGACGCTCTTAATGTGCACGTCTGTCTACATCGTTCTCACATATATGTATTATCCCAACATGAATGATGTAACCAAGATATTGTAAAAATGTTTGATTAAAAAGAGTGTCCATGGAGTTTCTTGCCCATTCTTCTCCATAGAGATCTACGCCTTGGAATGGGCAACTACAGTACTTTCATAAGTTATTATGTCTTATGTCTGGGACTGTAGCTTCGCCTTCTTTGTTTTTCTGACATTCAAAAGTGCCTGTAATGGTCTAATTGAAATAAATGCTTTGAGTTTGAGTTTGAGTTTGAATCGTTTTATCAAAATCGGTGCTGCCATTTACTAGATATGGCGTATGAAAAATCGAATATTTTCAAATATATCCAAGTGGGGTATCAAATGAAAGCGCATGATGTGAATATTATAATTAGACATGTTGTATCAAAATCGGTGCAGCCGTTTACTTGATATGGGGAATGAAAGTGGGTATGTATCTTTCATCTTTTTTTTTTCGTTGGGGGTTTTTTAAATTTAATTTTATATTATGCTAAAAGATTTTAGTTTTGCCTATTTTTTGTCGATCGACACTTGTGATGACATTACAAAACATCACGCCTGTGATCCCCCAAGGGTTAGGCAGAAGTTTAGCTTATAGTACACTCACATTTCGCCTGTTATGTTTAAGTGTCCCACAGGGGGCGAGCCTATTTCCATCAACCCATACCATACCTGGGAACCTTTTTGTTACGGAGATATTGGAGGTCAAAGTTCCTAATTTACGTTTTTTTTAATACTTGGTTTTTAAGGAAATAACTTTACTTTAATTACTTCCATGACTCGTTTACTATTGAAAACATCTATCAGCACAATGTTTTGAGTGTGCTACATTGAGTTTAACCGTAAAACGTGATTTTTCACCCCAAAAAAAAGTTGTTTCCCAGCAATAATTTTTGGGTAGGGTTTCGTAGTTTGATGTACAGAATGCTTGGATGACGGCTTCGTGAAGGGTCCGTTTACACCTAGTATGTTTCGATATTAAGATTTTAAACAATAGGCTATTTGACAACATCGAAAAAAAACAAAAATATTTAGTCTGTCAGTTAGTTCACCAAAAAATGTTCGACACGTAGGTATTTTTTCTTTTGTCACATAATCAAAAAATTACGACGGTAAAGCTCATCAAAGATCAAGAGAGGGGCTTGTGACGTCACTGGACAGTAAAAAGTAACAGAAATTGTGACGTCCCGCGAGATTTCAACGCGCTGTATCGTGGTCATATTTCGTTTACATGACAAAAGAAAAAATACGCGTCCAATTTTTTTTGATAATCGACACTGACGGACTAAATAGATTTTTTCAGTCAAATACCCTATTCATGTTTGGTAGTTTTTAAAATATAAGTCCTTAAACAAAGGTTTTAGCTAAATCTGGTTGGTTCTGAGTTTGGCAAACTCCGGTCTAGAAAAATGCAGAAAAACATTGTCTTTATAATCCGCCTTGCTACGAATAGGAAATGTATTTCTTGGAGATCTTTTAAAATTCTAATAATTCTGAGAGACAGACGGTATATTATTTTGACTGGTAGCTAATATTATAAATGTGAAAGTTTGTGTGGATGGATGGCTGTCTGTTACTCTTTCACTCAAAATTCCTTACTGGATTTGGATGAAATTTGGCAAACAGACAGTTTATAAACTTGATTAACACATAGGATACATTTTATCCCGGTAGTACGATCCCGTGGGACAATTACCGAACTTCAAGCAGGCGAAGCCGCGGGCATAAACTAGTATAAAGATAAATAACGAAATAGTGTTTAGTGGAGTATATTTAATTAAACAAATATAATACAAAGTTTTAGGTTGCGGATTTCGGCAGTCCACTGCAGCCATCGTGCAGATAACAGTAGCCTGGTCAATGAATGATTGTGGTTGGAAAAGTTGAAAGCAGAAAATCTGACTTATGAACTTTGTTTGGACTAGTTAGAAGATAAACATATTAAAAGTCCTGACCCCTCCGAGGTGAGCCCGAGGGATGGGGGTAATTTAATTAATTAATTAATTAAATTGTTAATTATTTAATTTAATTTAATTTACAGGTAATTTACATTAGTGTTTGGCTTATACCAGAAACAAACTTGTACCAGAAATTTTCAAACAACAGCACAAATACAATAGCCTGCAAATTTTGTCTGCTTCGTAGGTCTTTTTAGAGATATCAAAGTGTAAACTCTGATCATTCCATCCATTAGACAAAGGTGGTGACTATTAAAACTCATCATCTGCCAAGCCTTTTCCCAAATATGTTGGGGTCGGCTTCCAGTCTAAGCGGATGCAGCTGAATACCATTAATTTACATGGGGTGACTGCCTATCTGACCTAGATCTGGCAGGTCGCTACCAAATATCTGAATTGAACTGTCATTACTTACAACTGTTGAATATATTTTAGTTTTAGTTTACTTATAAGTACTAATTATACCATTGTATGAGAAATAATACTACTGCGCCTAGATGTACACTTTCTTAATATCTTTTTTAATATTATTCTGTACTTTATTTATTTATCTACACATTTTTTACATTTTTAAATATTAAAAAAAAACATGTAAAAAAATACAAAAAATAGTGGTCCGCCGGTGTCGGGAGCAGGGTCCAAGCTACCGTCGCGTCGGTTAGGGTTCCAGAGACAGGAAATATATAAATATTAAAAATAAAAAAATAATAAAAATTAAAATATTTAAATATCATTCTTATTCTTATGCTTCAGAAGACCAATTCATTTGACAGACCTGATGATTTTGGACGTACCTACCCTAAAAACACATATCCCTCCTTTCTTTAAAATACCGACACACACACACACAAATCACATTTTCCGCACAACATTTTAAACTTCAAAAGCAAACCAAGATTTTTCATTTAAAGATATAAAATATAATATTGAGCCAGCACTCACCGACGACGTCAAGTCTCAAGAAGATGCTCGTGGGGGGATGGGAGGACACTTGACACTCGTAGATGCCGGCGTCCCGTTTCTGAACGAACCTCACTTTTAGCGTCCAGTCCTGAAATTGAAGATACATTTTTAGAACATGTTTATCTGGAGTTAGTGGTTTTGGTCCAGGGATTTATATTTCTAGGTTTTTATGAGATTGTTGGACTGCCTCGTTGGTCTAGTGGTCCTGGGTTCGGGCAAAGTGTTATTAGATTTTTTCATCAGGAATTTCTCAGTAGCAGCCAAGGAGTCTGGATTTATGTTCGGTTGATGGCAATAGGCTCGCTCCTTATTACATGGGAATTAAATATAACTGGTGAAATGTGGGTCTGCTATTAGGTACACCTCGGCAACCCTTCGGGGATTACAGGCGTGATGTTATGGAATATATCCTAATGACACTTTGCCTGACCCTTTGACAGAATCATAATAGGTTAATAATATGAATTACGTTAAAATTCGTAAAATGGTCACAAAGTGACAATTCAAACACTGTTTTAGGCTTTCACGGTTTACAACTAAATTTATACTGTCACTTACGTGATATCTTCAGTGATTGTTCATTATTTTGAGCTCCCGATATTTCGACGCCAACTCAATCATCAACCCGCGATCATGGCGCTTGCACAGCGTCGAAATATCGGGAGCTCAAAATAATGAACAATCACGGAAGATATCCCGTAAGTGACAGTATAAGTTTAGTGACAATTCATAACATTAACTGCGTCTGTGACCGTTTTAAGGATATTTACGTGATTCATATTATTATCCAATTATGATTCTGCTAAAACAGCCATTTTAGACCCCCAGGTCATCAAAATACTGCCTTTTTGATAATATTATTAAAATTTAATATAATTATGTCAAAAAATAATAATATTACTAATGCATTAAGCCCGAAATAAAGTTTTAAATAACCTTTTGATTTTAGTAAAAATAACCCAGACATAGAAGAGAATATAGAGAATATAGAGTATATAGAGGAGAACCATGAATAAACGTAATACTGGATAGTGTTATCAGAAACTCGGACAGATAACATGTAAAATGCGAATGTAAATTGTGTTTTACATTGTACCAAACCAAAATACGAGCACTATTTTTGCCCCTTTATCAAAAGGGCACAAAAGAAAATAACTCAAAAACCTCATTCACAGACACATATTTTGTCAAACCAAAATAAAAAAGGCAAAAAACGAATTTGCTTACGTCCAAAAAATCTGGAAAATTCGTAGTCTCCGGTTATAACGTACATTTCTTTGGTATGTGTACATATTTCGGTAAACACACATATTTGCCGACGAACCTCATTCTGAGTTACCTAAATATTTGTACAAAAAGGAGAGAAAATATGAATATTAAAAAAAGACTCTATTTATGACATAGGCTGAAAATCCACAAAATTTTCTGGGTCATAAAATTCTTCTGTAGATGAATTGACCGTGATTTACGCTTCGATTGTGTTGATCCCAGAATATATGTCACCGTAAAATTGTAAATACCGTTAGATTATAATCTATCTCGCGAGATTGTAATCTGACGAAAGATTGTGAACCGTAACATACTGCTTACAATTTAACGGTTTTTATAATTAAACGGTGACATAGACATAAGTATTTATTTCGGGTGGGTGGTCTAAAAACTAGTATAACTTTAGACCGTTACAGTTTCAGCTCATTAACAGAAAAAATGTCCCAGGTAACTACATGTTTGTGTTCTGCTGGCAACGGATAATTCATGAAATTCGAAACTTCATTATAGTCATCATTGTCATCATTGTTTTATTAATATATGAGGAGCTCGACTCAGCGGAGCCCCAACTATGTTGGGGTCGGCTTCCAGTCTAACCGGATGCCACTGAATACCAGCATTTTGCATGAACTGACTGCATATCTGAACTCCACCACCCGTACCAGCACCAGTTAGTACTGGGTAATACGATACCCCTTGGTAAGACTGGTTGTCAGACTTTTTGTGTCACTGACTACCGAACAACTGTCAAAGATCTACAAATGACACCCGGGACCAACGGCTTAACCTGCTTTCCGAGGCACACCTCCACGACCCCCGCACTATTCAATCCATCCATCAGCACAATGTTTTGAGTGCGTTACATTGAGTCCTACCGTAAAAAGTGATTTTTAACCCAAAAAAAAAGTCATTTCCCAGCAATATTTTTGCGTAAAGTTACTTAGTTTGATGTTCATAACGCTTGGTTGACGGCTTCGTGAAGGGTCCGTTTACACCATGTATAGTAATGAAATAATGCTACAATTCCCTTCAGATCCACACGTAAACTGTTTGCTGAAACACCTTTGAGCCATTCACTGAAGCTGTTGATTGATATTTCGTGAACAATTGAATGGGACGACTAGAAGTGGACAATGGGTACCATTTGAATGGTCCGGTACGAATATAGATTTGTTTCAGGACAATATTGTTGCTTTGATGTCACAAATGGTTGACACAAAGACGGGTGAGGAAGATCGGACGTTCTGTCTTGTCTATTGACTAACATAAGCTATACACATGCCTCATTGGTTGACTGCTGAGCAACCTCATGCTCAGCAGTCGAGCTTGCGACCAGTCGAAAAGATTTTAAATAATCTTCTTTATCGTATGGTTAGTGCCTAACCTGGTGTCAGAGTTTTTATTCCGCCTATGTGCCTCTGACTTGGCTTTACATGCCGTCGAGAAATATCTCTCAGGCATGCTGGTTTTCTCACGATGTTTTCTTTCACCGAAGCAAGTGATAATTATACAATCCGCACATGAATCCGAAAAATCAGAGGTGCGTGTCTTGGGTTCGAACTTCAAACCCATGACTTGGCAGTCCGACGGTTACACTATCTGACACTATCACTGCTTTTAATTCATCAATTTTCGTCTGCTTCTTCTTCTTGATTTTTGACAATAATAAAGCCATTTGTCACGTGGCACTAAACATGAATCAGAATAAGATACGTTTAAGCCAAATATCACACCAGAAATTTATTTTTGCTCTCCACAAAAATGAGGTTTTTGAGATATATGTATAACCCCATTTTTTCACTAAGATTTTATTAAAAAATATCAATCTGAAGAATAGTATTTCAAAACATAAATCTAGTGATGTCTGACACCTAGGCAGGCGCCAAAACCCGCGACGGATTTTCATTTTTATATAAGTGGGTACTCCAAAAGCACTAAAATATTTTTAGAGCGAAAGAATAAAATCTAACAGTTTGGACTTTATTGGATACTAAAATTAGTCAGGCAAAGAATATTCGAGATATTTGAAGTAACGGGATGGAAGGAGTAAACTAGTATCCGTATTTACTACTACAATGGAAACTTCAGAGTCTGAAGAGATCATTATGATACTTATACAACTAGAACTCATCATCTGCCTGGCATTTTCAAACTATGTTAGGTTTCAGTCTAAACGGATGCAGCTGAGTACCAGTATTTTACATGGAGCGACTGCCTATCTGACAACCCAGGTAGCATTCACAGTTCAGCGTTGACCGGCGCACGTTGAACAGTGAATGCTGCGGCGATAAAAATTACGATTACTAGTCAAGTGCGGGACGGTTTTCGTCGCGAACGCCGATGGGCGTCTTCCGCACCTAGGCAGGTAATTCGCAATTTTTCGAAGAGTTAAAATTTCGGAAACGACGAGCAGTACATTGTTTTTTTTTTAAAGCGCATATATTGCAAGAATATTTTTTGTGACTTGTTTTTGCCAAGATATATAAGCAATTTAAAAAAAAACGCCGATGGGCTTTTTTCGCACCTGAATATTAAATCAAAAAACGCCGATAGGCGTAGGCCTTGTTCTGAACGACTGGCTGCTGCACTGCGTGGTGTGAATTTGATCCCCACAGGCCACAGATATAATGGCTTGGCATGGTATGGCCTACAGGTAGTCGTTCCGGGTCTGGATGTTTGTGTATGTGAGTGTAAATGTTTGTAAGTTAAACGCACGCACAATACAGGATAAATTCCTAGAGTGGGGCAACGTTTTTAATTAAAAATTGTTGTACAAAATCGAAATGCTTTTCACTTGTATAAGCCCTCTGCACAGAAAATTCTAAAACAATTTGGAATGCCATCGACACTTTAAAAGAAAAAAGCTCAGGTGTAAGTGATAGTGGTCTAATGGAAAAATACACTTTCTGAACCTTAATTTTAAGACCAATTCTGTTTGTCAAAAGGAAGAGAACACTTTTACTTTTTCCTAGCAGTGTAGAACCTAATATTATAGGCATATTGTGTTGCCAAAATTACACTAGCGTCTTATTGAGAACGCCTTCGAAACCACAAAATTCTCTCTTGCTTCAGATGTATGTACATAATATACATTATATCTAATAGGTATATTGAACTTCGGGCCACAGAATAGGTAGGTAATAGAAGTTTGACTGCGTACAAAGAGCGAAGACACACGCACACAGAGAAACGTTTCACGTACAGCTAGCAAGCGCACTCTCGACCGGTATTTGTTTGAAGTCGCCGTACGTATGCGTCTATGTGTGCTTGCGCTTATTTTCGTTAGTAGTATGAAGCCGATCTTCTTTTTATCTACCTTGCTGTTTTCCGCACTGTTTGGGGGTTGACTTCCAGTCTAACAAGATACAGTTGAATGGCAGTATACATACATTTAGCAACTGCATACCTGACCTCCACACACTAATTGGGTAACACAATATCCCTTGGAAAGAAACCCCCCTGGTTGTCAAACTATCTGGCTCCTGACGACCCAATATCTACAACTGACAGCCGGGACCCAGGCTCTCTTTACGTATTGTATGGTCCATCATCCACGGACCAACTTCAGCAACATTACCTAGCATTGAAGATACTGTTATTATTTAGCCACGAGCCCCTTTCGAGTTGGCTTTCTGTAGCTTACTACTCCATGTCGTGGCTTTAATATCTTAGTCTGGCGGTGACCACAAGCATTGTTAAGGGACCGAAAACGACGCCAAATTAATTAGTGCGCTTATTCACTTATCTTAGCGCTTGTTGTCTGAGTACAGAGGCGACAGAGGTCAGCGGGACATGGAACTAAAGTTTAATGCCCGATAGCGATGTGTCTTCTGAGATATATCAATTTGTTTGCTTAGCAAAGTTTTTGAAAGTGCTATTTGGCAGTAACTTCTTCCAGACGACATTGTCGCTATCGCGGGAATATCCTGGGTGAGAGACCTATACCAAACAGCGGGTGAATTCGGGCTGTGAATGATGGTGATGAAGACGAACCCTTCAGGATACGAACGTGATGTTGTAGCCATGTTGTTATAGATTGAAATCCGACAAATTTCAATAACGCACACCGCAATACAATACTATATAGTTCAGTAATCCTATCTAACGCCATTCTATTTTAGTTTCCCAGTATGTGTGGGGCTGTGAGCCCAAAGTGTGCGGAATTAATACGGGTCATGCGGGATTATTGGTTTTCCTACAGGGTCACGGGGATCAAACTTCAGGGTCCCTAAGATTAGTAAGCGTAATCTTAAATGGAGTAGGATTCCGTTGTTTGTTGAGCAGTTAGAAGCGTAAATGGGCAGGGTAGCCTGTGAGATTCAACTTTTCTTACAATTTGCAGGGCAGTGTCAGGTTGTAGGTTGAAAAAAATCTGATTCGCGACCGTAACACGTATCTCTCACAAAGCGCAACTATTTATAAGCGCAACCAACTAAGCGCAACTAAATTATTTCTTGAAGCGCAACCATTAGTTGCGCTCACAAATGCAAATTAAAAATATTATATATGTTTATTCCTCAAAGCGCAACCAAGATGAAAAATATCGTTAATGAATCTCTATTTTTCTTGTTAATAATTTAGTTGCGCTTAGTTGGTTGCGCTTAAAAACCCCAAATCATCAATACAGTCTATATTGAATCCCATTGATCGGCTTTTTCATGAAATAGTCATTTTCAATGGGATAAAGTGGGTTTAAAGGGGTTGGTCTTAGTTTCGTGTGATATTGCTACTTCGTGCAATTTCTAGTCGTGACACATGGAAATCGAAATGTCCCAGCCAGTATCAACACATAGAGTGGCCCAATTCCCAACGGTTGGAATATTCTATTGGCAGTTTATTCATGTATGTTCAATCATCTGCCCAGCCTTTTCCCAATTAAGTTTGGATCGGCTTCCAGTCTAACTAGATGCAGCTGAATACCAGTATTTTACAAGAAACGACTGTCTATCTAACTTTGGTTGGTTCGATAGAAGTTTTTGATCAGTATTGGAAACAGGATCGATTAACATCAAAAAATATTTTTTGGTTGAAATTTTTAAAGATTTATGGGAAAAGTTTTTTGCAATTTCTGACTTTTTTAGTTCTCCAAAATGGCCATTTTCTTGCTAACTGTAATTTTTTGTTGAAAATCTGTGAATGGGGCTCAAAATTTCACAAAAAATTATGCATAGTTTCCTAAGACCATTTTCGTGTAGCTGCAACGATTAAGGTAGTCCCCCTTACTGTCCCATTGAAAGTTTCCACACTCATAATTATGCATTCAGTAAAAAAAAGTTGTTTTGTAATTACAAACAGACACTTTAATTTTATTTATTTCTATATATAAATGTAAGAAAGATAAATATAGTAAAGAATCTCACCTCTGAATGCTGTAAGTGAATGGCCTGAAACCGCTGGTCTGAACTGTATGTAGTCAGCCCGACTGTAAGTAGGTGGTAGTCTTTTCTTCTTATCCACGATACCTGGAACAAAAGAGATACAAAAATTACTATACATTCTTATGAAGACCGTTAATCCTTACTTCCTTACTAATATTATAAATGCGAAAGTAAGTTTGTTTGTTTGCCAAAGAAGGAACATGGATGGTTTTTAGTCAGTAAAAGTCTGACACTCCCTCCCACTCCGCCCAGAGCGGGGGGGGGGGTTATTTGATGGTTTTCCATCTAAAAAAAAGGGCTTAGATGCTTTTAATGCATTTTCGTGTTTCGACAACGACTTTCTACAATATTGACATAAGCTTTGGGCTACCAAAGCTACTGAATATTCCTAGCGTGGTGAACTGCTGGATAGTTTTGAAAACCTAAAACGGCGCAAATACAATAACCCCATTGGTAGTTATGTGTTTGAGCCGTGTTCGGTGGAAACACTTGGGTCATAGCCTATTTTTTGACGCCCTTACATGCTTTTCTCCTTTTTTAAATGTACCTACCTACATATTTTTATTAATATTTTAAGTTTGTTTATAAAAATACAACTCGTAGGTAGAGTATAGGTTTCGGTCAATAAATCTTTTAAAATTTCGGTAGGTAGATCTTGTAAAAATATTTTGATTGAAAAGAGTGTCCATGGAGTTTCTTCCCCATTCTTCTCCATAGATCTCTACTCTTTGTAATGGGCAACTACAGTACTTTCACAAGTTATTATGCCTTGTGTCTGGGACAGTAGCTTCGCCTTCTTTGTTTTTCTGACATTCAAAAGTGCCTGTTATGGTCTAATTGAAATAAATGCTTTGAGTTTGAGTTTGGTGCATGTGCTCGTGCTAATTATTATTGCTTTTCCTGCATGTGCATATTTTTGCGTGAGGGCGGTGCTGCATCCTACATCCAGTCCTGGATCTGTTTTTCACAGAATTAAGACTAAATATTTGCTTAACATTAAATGTCATGGATTTCCACAAAGTAACGCCTGATTCCATAACGTATCTTAAGTGGAAATTTATGTAAGTCTTACTTCTTACTAATATTATAAATGCGAAAGTTTGTGAGGATAGATGAATGGATGAATGTTTGTTACTCTTTCACGCAAAAACTACAAAACGGATTTGGATGAAATTTAGCACACAGACAGTTTATAACCTGGATTAACACATAGGATACTTTTTATTAGGGAAGTATGATCCCGTAGGACAATTATCGAACTCCACGCGGGCGAAGCCGCGGGCATAAGCTAGTATGTAATAAACTGAATAAAAATAAACTATAAAAAAACATTATGACCTTTTTGTCATTTTGACATTGTAAAAAAAAAACTTACAAAATGGGCCTGCTCTTGACCTCGATCACGCCTGATGGAAAGAGGTAGATGAGGTCTATGATGGAACGAGCGTGCCCAGAAAATGCCCGTTCTCTCTTGCTTTGAAGGCAGACGGATTAAATGTGGGAGGGAACACAGATGCCGGCAGAGAGTTCCACACTTTGGCTGTGCGCATAATAAACGTGGAGGAGAAGCGCTGAGTACGACTCGTCGGGATATCAACCAAGTGTGGATGGTCGCAGTACGTCTGCTAGTCCGGTGGTAAAAAGGTGATGGTGGGATCAGGTCGTGGAGCTCCTGCGCACACTCTCCGAAGTACAGTCTGTAGAAGACCGAAAGGCAGGAAACATTACGCTGTAAAGCGTAGCTACCAGTCACTTTGAGAAGGCCCTCAGGGATCTCAATCAACTTCACTATACACAAGGGGAATTCACTAAACACATCGACCTATAAGACGCCATTTTACACCGTTCGAAGCTTTCAATAAATTGGTCTTAGTGTTTCTTAAATGCATTGGCAGACACCCAAGCTTAGTAACGATCCAAGCGTGTTCTCGTTTACAAGTTACAGAAAATTTTCTTTTGGGTTGAAAATTGTCTTTGTACATACATACATAGAGGGGCTGCGTCAGTTTTTGTATGACACAATGTTTTGAGATAAAACAACCGAAGTACTTACACCTAGTTCTAGCCGGTTATACCAAGGTGCGGCCGGTATCAGTTTGTTATAATGCAACCAATTTGGTTGTAGCGCTCGCCGGCGGCTAACCGCAGCACCGCTCGCTGCGATCGCTCGGCTCGCGCGCGTTTGAGGCTGACAATAAGCACTTAGTGAACAAAAAATACAAAACATAATTCTTCAAAACGACTGCCTTTTCACCATTTCCAAGTATAGCCTGGGAGAAGAAGTGGCAGAACAAACTCCGCAACAAAACATCTGTATATTAAGTTAGAACTTGATTCTTACAAGAATAATAGTATGCAAAGTTTATTACTATTACAAAACGAAGACAAACAAAAGTAGGTACGAAACTTAGAATTAATTAAGAATTTGTTTAAGTTTATTTAGAAACTTCTTTTGAAAAACACTGTCTAAGTTTTAATGTTTTGCATATAATTAAAATCAGTTCTAAAAACCCTCTTCTAAAATAAACGTCTATTTTATTTATTACAGTGTTGAACTGTCTTGGTCAGAATTAAGTCATATTTAACGCCCCGGGCACGACCTCTGCCGATGCGATGCGCGTCAAGCGACACGCTCGATTGTCACTTGTTTAGGCCGTATTGTCTGTGTTGTACACTTACTGGCTCTAGACCAGCTTGCAGCTTCCTCTTGAATTAATGCCTGTGTGAGGAAGGGGACATATTGCGAAAGGGACATTTTGCGAAAAGGACATTCTGCGAAAGGGACATTCTGCGAAAGGGACATTCTGAGAAATAGACTTTTTGCTACCTGTAGTCATTTTGAGAAGTGGTCATTTTGCGACAGAGCCATGTGCTCACTACCTAGTTGGCTAGTGGTCGTAAACACAGTGTTTGATTCCTCGGTCAGGGAGTGTTATTGGGTGCTCAGTTGTACGTTTCTAGGATAAAGCCGGACCATAGGCGAAGATAGTCTCACAGTAGTTGCCTGAAGACAGAACCTGTCGGTCGTAAATAAGGCAGGCCCTAAAAACGCTGGCGTGACGATCTGGATTAATTCCTAACGGATTAGTTGGAGAAGGCAAATGATAAAGAAAACTGGAAAGCCATGGGGGAGAAATTGGCCCAGCAGTAGGTCAAAACAGGTTGATAATAAAAATCTCAGTAGCAGCGTAGAATCTAGATCAAAACATGGTTAATGGGTCCTTTTATATAAGGTCCCATTAAAATAGATGGACAAACTTTTAGAAATTATTCAGACCACCAAAAAAAGTTAAATGGTTAAAAAAATTAAGAAAAACGCATCAGACATTACAAAAAAAAAAATGAGCTAACGAAAATACACTAAAAATGTTAGTCAACTGAAAGTTACTATGGTTAAATACAGAACTGACTGGGTACCTACTTACTAGAACGCGCGCGGCGGGGCGCGAGTGCAAGTACCTACCCATAATGGATGTGTTTATTCTAGAGTACCGACAATTTATTATTTTAGGTCAAAATAAAATCACTTTAATCAGTGTTGTTTTTGCTTGGATATCTTTGGTTAGACGTACTGAACGCTGTGTTAAAATTTGTCCATCTATTTTAATGGGCCCCTATATACTAACATCCTACGAAAAAGTGGTTCCCATATGGCCTTTGACACACGAAACTCGTTACCTTTCAATTTACGTAATACATCACGTCTCTGACGTCACTATTTGTATCGTATTATATAACAAGGTTCTAAATATGGAGCTGGCTTTTGTAAGTTGATCTTACGTATTATTGGTGTATTGTCTGTGAGTGTACTATACTCTTGATAATCGCTTTGGGGAATACAAACGTGATGTCATGATATAATATAAACATAACATCACGCCTGTAATTCCAAAAGGGTTTGGCAGAGGTGTACCTAATAGTACACCCATATTTTGCAGGTTATGTTTAAGTCCCATGTAATAAATAGATGGCGAGCCTATTGCCATCAACCAGCGAAAAACCCCGAACTCTGTGGCTGCTACTAAGAAATTCCTGATGGAAAAATCCAACAACACTTTGCCCGACCCGGGAATTGAAGCGCTTGCGATACCTCGACCAACGAGGCAATCATGTTATCTTACTACATAACTAAGGTATGATTTACTACTTTCTGCTCGTTTCTGCCTACTCCCAAGGGAGAAAGCAGTAGTTTATGTTACGGCTAAAAGCCGAAGTAAAGTTACACCTAGTTCTAGCCGGCTAAGTAAGGTTACACCTAGTTCTAGCCGGCTATACCTACCTAGGTGCACACCGACCAAATGGATTAGGTTAGGTTAGAACTATGACAAAACGCGCGCGAGCCGAGCGAGCGCTACATCCAAATTGGTTGCATTATAACAAACTGTTACCGGCCGCACAGAGGAATAGCCGGCTAGAACTAGGTGTAACCTTACTTCGGCTTTTAGCCGTAACATATACATACATTACCTCCTCTTCAATTAAACCCTCTACCCTCTTAAAAAGTATACAAACCTACTTAGGTCCTACTCGGAATACATTTTCTAGTCCAATGAATATTGAACCGTATTTACAAATAAGCCTCGCTCAGAACCTCACGGGTTCACATTAAATTAATTGGTGAAATGAACTCCGGTCCTACAATTTATTTTCTGAGAGCTATCTAGAAAATTCAGTGGAGCTAGGGTGTATTTTCAAGACCGTTGAAGCGTGTGAGGTTGAAAAATAGTTCGTGTAACAGACCGTGTGTATGTAATGATTGATTTTGTTGTTATTAAATATTATTTTTTGTTTGCACCAACATTTTAGCTTGTTTTATTTAGGTACTTGTCATGAAAGAGAGATTGGAACATAAATTTAACAGTCATTATCTCAACACTATAATAAATATGTCGGATCAGGTCGTTAGTATGGACATGAAATGAATCGGAAGTGCGCCGGTGGTTACATCACACAACCTACTTACAAGTTTGTCACCACAGCGCCCTGATGTTCAGCTCGAGGCGAGGGCGACAGTCAATGTCTGATCCCGGCAACGTCTTGGAACTGTAGACGATTCATTGTGCCCCGTGCTATTGTGTTAAGTTGTAATCTCAGGTAATTCGTTAGTTTTGCTAGAAACAGTGTATCGCAGCCAGTGTTTCTTCATAGCACGAAACCCATCATCTGTCCACATGATGTAAGAGCCTAACGGAGTAAATCCTGACATCTTCTTCTTTCTTTATCGTGTGGTTAGTTCGTAACCTGGTGTCAGAGTTTTTAGGCCGCCCATGGGCCTCTGACTTGGCTTTACATGCCGTCAAGAAATATCTCTCAGGCATGCTGGTTTCCTCACGATGTTTTCCTTCACCGAAAAGCAAGTGATAATTATACTATACGCACATGAATCCGAAAAATCAGAGGTGCGTACCTTGGGTTCGAACTCGAGACCTATGACTTGGCAGTCCGACGGTCACACCACTAGGCTATCACTGCTCACCAATCCTGACATATCCGACAAATATTAATCATTTAATCTTTTTTTCAAACAGTTTGGTGTACCTCCCTAGTTTTAGTTGTTACCCTGCCAGCCTGCTCTGTGCAAACCAAGGCCTAACTTTAGATTTTCAGTTTAAAAAAAAAGATTAGTGTTTATTATCAGTCGGTTGAGATTATGAATTGCATTTATTAAACGTTTGATATTTTCAAGTGTTGAGATTTTGAATCGTTGAGATTGTGGTGTTGAGATCATGATTGTTGATCTTATGTACCAATCCCGGGACTAATACCTGTTTCAACTGGCTTCCTATTTCAGAATATTTCCTGATCTCCTCCGTCCTGTGATATACACACGGACAGACCGACATTTTACCTAGTAACTGTTACAGACAGGCTCTCGACAGTTGAAACCTATCCTCCCGGTTGAAGTTCCTATATTTGGTGAGAATATCGGGAACTCAAACCTAACAGTAAACATGGTAAATATCCCGTCTCTAGAGTTGATGATAATGTTAGTGACCATGACAGACAGAAATACTTTCACATTTACAATTAGTAGAGGCAAAAATACGTTTAGTCGACATTTGACAGATTCTACTTTTGACATCATAGTCTACATATGACAGATTCTTCATATGACAGGGCTAAGGGACTAAGGGCTCTCGCAAAAAGTAATTTTATGTTATATACAGAACGGTATTAGAATAAAAAGCGCGCAACAAGGTTCAATATGAAAAAAAAGTTGTATAGCGCCCAAATAAACCGGTTTTTAAAGCCATATCGTCGCCTCAACGTCATTTAACTACCCACTCTACTAACCACTCGACCAACGAGGCAGTCACACATATACACACCAAAATTTCTACATGAACGAAGTCGCGGGCGACAGCTAGAATAATGATAATATTAGCACTATCTATAGAATCTGTCAAGTATAGAATCTGTCATATACAGAATCTGTCATATGAAGAATCTGTTATAATTATGTAGACTATGATATCAAAAGTAGAATCTATCAAATGTCGACTAAACGAAAAAATAACTGAAGCTAAATATTGACCAGAGAGGTGTAATTGAAAAGCGCTTTTAATATAGAAATATTTTTCTGATTTCTCTAGAATTGGTTTTACTACATTTCAATAGAGCAACAGGTTGCGCTTAAAATGGCTTTTAGTTAGTCGGGCGTTTGATCTCTGGGGATATTATTAATATCGCTCTGTAGTGGTCCCGATACAGGTCTAAGGTCATTGGTTATTGAGAGAAGGAACAAAGACATTTAAAAGACTTATAGAGGAGACTGCAGTGTGGGTATCACAGAACTGTGTTTGTCCTATGTTTGTATGTGTAAGTTGCCTACGTCTATACAACGTGTAACTGAAAGGGTATAGTCATATGCAAGGATTTGCTGCAGACCATCAATCTGAACAACTCCCTCCATGGGTCCAATATCGTAAAAGCGAAAAAAATATCAGCAGTCCCATACATTTGGGTCGAGTAGGTATTGAAATTTTGTATGGGCAGCTGATAATTTTTAAATATGAAAATATTAACACGCTTTTATTAATTTCAAGTATGTAAAAAAATCTTAGAAGTTAAATTTGAGCCACTTCCCCGTATTCGATTGAGCTGAAATTTTGTATACATGTTTAGTTTGGATGACAATGCATGGTTGCCTAAGTGACGCCATTCTAAATCCAATATGGCGGTCTCGCAAAGATGGCGGACTAGTTCTTTTTATGCATTCTTATGATATGGGTATCAATTAAGAGAGTTTGCTGAGAAGAATACGAAAAAAAATATCGTCAAACCTATTTTGAAAAAATGCTTTTTAAATGTTTTTTTTTACTGTGAACTTATTTATTTGCAATGCTTCGCAAATCAAGCCTCCACATTTTTTAAAATTGCCCGGGATTCCCAAAGTTTTATTAAAAAAAAAAATAGTATCTAGAGATAACTCCTTAGCAACGCAGAAACCGGTTCAAACCAGTTCAAACAGGATCAACCGGATTAAATTGTGTGTGCGTTAATTACAGGTAGCGATTACTGATTCAACGTAATCATGTTTAATTATGTACATGGCTTGTTATCAAACAGAGCTGCGGTAGCCCAGTGGTGGCGACTCCGACTTACGCACAGTAAGTCGTGGGTTCGAACCCAGGCAGGAGCATTACTTTGTGTAATTTATTTCATCACCACTGCGCTCAAAAACGATGAAAGAAAACATCGTGAGGAAACCGGCATGTCCTAGGACCATAAATTCGAAGACAAGTGACATCTACCAACCCGCACTGGGCCCGCGTGGTGGAATACAGCCCACTCCCTCTCATAGAGAGGAGACCTGCGTCCCAGCTGTTGGTTACATTATATGGCGAAGCTGATTGTGCGTTTAATTACGTACATGTCGGATCCGGACGTTGGTATGGACATAAAATGAATCGGAAGTGCGCCGGTGGTGACATCACGCGACCTACTTACAAATCTGATACCACAGTGTCAGGAGTGGAGTTTCTTGCCCATTCTTCTCCATAACTTTCACAAGTTATTATGCCTTGTGTCTGTAACTGTAGCTTCGCTCTTTGTTTTTTTTGTGACTTTCAAAAGTGCCTGTAATGGTCTAATTGAAATAAATGCTTTGAGTTTGAGTTTGACAGCATATTTCTTCAGAGCCCTGATGTTCAGCTCTAGGCGAGGGCGAAAGTCAATGTCTGATCGCGATAGAATTAAGACGTCTTGGAACTGTAGCCGATTCATTGTGCCCTGTGTTATTGTGTCAAATCTCAAGTAATTCGTTAGTTTTGCTAGAAACAGTGCATCACACCCAGTGTGTCTTCATAGCACGAAACCCATCGTCTGCCCACATGATGTACGAGCCTTACGGAATAAATCATGACGTATCCGACATACATATGTTATGTATCTTGTTATCAAACTGAACCGGGTAGTAGATCTCTCTCTACTAACGGGTTTTTAGAAAGTTTTCAAGTTTGGGAGAAGGATGTGTTTGTATAATCGATTTTCGGGTGATCGATAAAAAGACACATACAGGGTTTAAACAGACCCTTCACGAAGCCGTCAACTAAGCATTCTGTACAAGTAAGTAATAAAAAATATTTCTGGGAAACAACTTTTTTTGTTTGGGGTAAAAAATCACGTTTTACGTTAGGACTCATTGTAACATACCCAAAACATTGTGCAGATGGGTGGATTGAATAGTACGGGGGTCTTGGAGGTGTTTAAAGTAAAAATCTTACATTAAAATCATGTATTTTAAAAAAAACTTGTGAAAAAGTTGGAACTTTGACCTTCAATATCTCCGTAACTAGAAGGTTCCCAGGTACAGTCTAGAACAAAAAAATGATCGCAATGACAGGGAAAACAAGTACCTTTCGGCTTCGTTAAGGGTCTTTTTACACCCTTTATTAACTAAGCTCCGAGCAATATTTTTCATACTGGATTGTACCTAGGAACCTTCTGGTTACGGGGATATTCAAGGTCAAACTTCCAACTTTTTGTAACGTTTTTTTACGTTTTATATGTTAAAACCATGACCCTTTTAGGGTAGTGTACCCATAAACACACTGTTTTGCCTGCGTTACATTGCGTGCTAACATAAACAGAACTTTTACTTCATGTAAAAAAGTTTGATGTACAGAATGCGTAGGGAACGGCTGTATATGGGTGTCAGCACGTTTCACCGCTCGTTGAAGGTGACATTTATTTTGGCACTGAAACCGCCATTAAGTCGTAGCAGTAAAAACGGTTTTTGTAGTTCTGCCAACGAACTATGGAGCGAAGTCATCATCAGCTCATTAAGCCGCTGATCCCGGGTGTCATTTGTAGATCTTCGACAGTTGTTAGGTAGTCAGTGGCCCAAAAAGTCTGACAACCAGTCTTACCAAGGGGTATCGTATTACTCAGAACTAACTGGGTTGTGGAGGTCAGATAGGCAGTCGCTATATGTAAAATACTGGTATTCAGCTGCATCCGGTTAGACTGGAAGTCGACTCCAATATAGTTGGGAAAAGGCTAGGCAGATGATGATAATTTGTACACGGCTGGGATACAGAAGAGAGAGGTAGTGGGCCGTTATACACCACAGGGGCCCAGTGCGGGTCACTAGATCTGCCGTCCGCAAGCTATAATGCCGTTATCTCGCATCTGGTCGATATTCGTTTTTTGATACCACAATAATCAAAAAAAGCGAAAGCTCAATACTATATCTATTTTTTGATACCAATAAGTCTCGCATACGAGTTATAGTTAAGAAACAGCATCATTTTTTTATTTTTTCGCCCTCTTTTTATCCTTAACTCGAAATATGATTTTGTTGGATAACGGCATTATAGCTTGCGGACGGCAGAGATGTGTCTTCGACTTTTTGGTTATAAGGAATGCTGTTTTACCCACGATATTTTCTTTCACAACATTTTCAGCGACTGCCTCGTTGGTCTAGTGATCGCAATCGCGACTGCTGAGCATGAGGTCCTGGGCTCGATCCCGGGTCGGGCAAATTGTTATTGGGTTTTTCCATCAGCTATTTCTCAGTAGCAGCCATGGAGTCTGGATTTGTGCCTAGTTGATGGCTACAGGCTCGCCCCCTATTACATGGGACTTAAACATTCCTGGCGAGATGTGGGTGTAAGGTACACGCCTTACACGGTACACCCTACCCAACCCTTCGGGGATTACAGGCGTGATGTTATGTTCATGGTCGTCATAACTTGTCCTTAAAATAAACATTATTTTTTATCTGTACTTTTAATGGTCTTATGAACAGACCACCAGTTGCTTCCATTTTTAAACCTTACATTCCGTGCGTCAGGTTTTTAAAGTCTCTTTAAGTGGACAACAGGTTGGTGGTCCATTAACCACTAACTGGTCTGCCGTGGACCATTAATTGAAGGGGTTACCTTTCAAAGGACTTAGGGGAGAGAGCTCTTGATGTGTTTTGTTCAGTTGGTATTTGAATTCGGTTTACAAAATGTTCGGATGCGTCATCGACTTAGTTAGCATAGATAGGACCTAATCATTTGAGGACATAAAGAAAAGAGCTCGTGGCTAAATAATAACAGCCGCTCGGGTCGATCTTCATATTAAGCCGCGCTTGCTAAGGTTGTTCTGTGGATGGGTGACCACCCATTATATACCGAGTTTCCTCAAGGTCTATTTTCTATTGTTATATTACAAAAATAATTATAGTTCCGTGCCAAAAAATTAAAATCCTTGAAATTATTAACAAAATCCAATTCAAAAAGGGAAGAAATTTTTTTTAATAATAATATCACGCGAACGAAGGTCGCGGGCGACAGCTAGTGAAGAATACAATAGATCATAACTTTGTCATCAAACTTAGTACTGTGAAAAACCAAAGTAAGTAAACTAGGAATTTCTGAAAATATTTTATGGTTTAGGCATTCCTTATTCCCCCACTACATTTACGGCACAAATCCGCTACACGGCTCAACTACTTCAATGAATGGGAGCCAGAACCAACAATGGCGACCACCAGAGAAGCCTTGGACAAACGATGCATCTTTCTTAGATCCCGCAACGAAACTGCCTTACCTCTCCTCAATTACCTATGTCGGGGTCAGCTTTCAGTCTTACCAGTATTTTACATAGAGCGACTGCCTATCTGACCTGCATAAACCAGTTAGAACTGGGTAATACGATACCGCTTGGTAAGGCTGGTTGCCAGACTTTCAGGCTACTACAACCTACTTATAACGACTGTCAAAGATCTACAAATGACCCCTGGGACGCTCGGTATGCCCATCCACGGACTAACCTAGGCAAGCGCGGCTTAACTTGAAGATCTACCCGAGAGATTGTTATTATTTAGCCACGAGCTCCTCAAGAATTAGAAAAGAAAAATGTTGAAGTGAATGATAAAATTGGTTAATATAATAACTGACGAAGTTCAACAAAACTAACAACTAGTACTTATTAAATTAATTAAATGAATTAATTCAGAATTTAAAAAGTTAACCCCAACTATTCACAGAGTAGAACACTTAGGTACAAAGTTATGACTTTGAATTGACCGCTAAAGAACTTAGGTACAGCACAGTTCATTACTAAACTCTAAAGGGTGTAAAAAGACCCTTAACGAATCCGAAAGGCACTTGTTCTCCCCGTCATTGCGATCATTTTTTTGTTATGAACCAAACCTGGGAACCTTCTAGTTATGGAGATATTGGGGGTCAAAGTTCCAACATTTTCACAATTTTTTTTTTAAATATACGGTTTAAATGTTGTAACTTTACTTAAAATTCCTCCACGACCACCAGCACAAGGTTTTGAGTGCGTTACATTGAGTCCTACCGTAAAACACGATTTATCACCCCAAAAATAAAAGTCGTTTTCCAGAAATATTTTTTGCGGAGGGTTACTTAGTTTGATGTACAGAATGCTTGGTTGACGGCTTCGTGAAGGGTCTGTTTACACCTTGTATTTGCGACCACTAGACCCTTAGAACCAGTTAATCAGTCAGTTTATTAGTAAGTTCTATATTACATTCACTACCCCACATTCCTGATCTCCTAGTACCTGTACACTAATTAACATTACTAATGAACCTAGGAATAAAGGAACATTTCCTGTCGAAATGATCAATATGTAGGTAAATAGGATTCTACATAATATTGTATTGTATATATATTGTATGTATTACGTATATTTTACTGTATGTATGTAGTTTAGTTTATAAAATTTATTAATTTAAGTAATAAGATGTTCTGTTAATGCACATAGGTATATCCTCTTATGCAAATTTCGCAATCAAAATTTGGTTTGCTGTAAGAAAACCCAATTCTGGGTTAAGCTCGCCATTGTACATAAGCTATGTTATTGCAATTTTTATGTATATTTTTGTTGTTTTGTGTGCAATAAAGAATAAGAATAAGAATAAGAATAACCTTGGATTAATTATAATAATAAGGATTGGAAAGTGAGTTATACAGAACGATTTTTCTTAATTCATAAATATACAACATCACGCCTGTAATCCCCGAAGGGTTAGGTAGAGGTGTATGTAATATTACGCCAACATTTCGTCAATTATGTTTTTAATGTAATACGGGGCGTGCCTATTGCCATCAACCAGGCACAAATCCAGACTCCGTGGTCACCACTGAGAAAATCCTGATGGAAAAACTCAATAACACTGCACAACCCGGGAATCGAACCCAGGACCTCAAGCTCAGCAGTCGCGCTTGCGACCAGTAGACCAACGAGGCGGTCATTAAAGATCTTAATTCTTCATCTGAATTATCGGGATTACGTAGGGGATGAAAGTCTGTAAGTCGCACGGTCCGATCGAAGATAAAGTTTTGCTTGCCGAGGTCGGTTTGTGGATGGGTGACCGTTTATACATCTCGAGACTCCCCTCCGCCTAGGAAAAGACGTTAAACCGTTGGTCTCTGCTGTCTTTTGTAGTTCGTCGACAGTCGTTTAGGGTAGCCAGTGGAACGGCATTCACAACCAGTCTTACCAGTCTTACCAAGGTTTTTATACCGAGTAACTGGGTTGTGGAGGTCAGTTAGGCAATCACTCCATGTAAAAAGTTTGGCATTCAGCTGCATACAGTTAGATCGGAAGCCGAACCCAACGAAGTTGGGAATAGGCTGGGGGGCATTTGCCCTGACGAATTTAGACGAATTCGTAATTTCGAAATTTTTGAATTATAATAGTTTCGTAAAAACAAAAACACTCAGATTTTTATTTTCATTGCTATTGCGACTTTACGAGTTATAGAAGTTTCTCTTAAAATATTTTGTGTATGAAAAGATAGACCTTATATATCATGTAATAGTGTATCTACTAATTTTTAAAGAGCCAAATCCAAGAAATAAAAATATGGCAGACATGCATAATTCATAGTTTTCAAATACCCCATTCTAAGTATAACACATACAAAGTGGATGTGTCATTCGATTCGAGGGTCTAACTGACAGAATGAGGTTAACACTAAACATCAGGTGTGCTATCCTTGTCATTTTAACGACAATGAACAGAGATGACAATAGGTTGGTTCATTATACACCACTGTTTTAGACAAGACATAAACGAAAATAAGGGTAACACTGTCTATGACATGAATAGTTACTTTTTAAAAGTATTGTATGGTTTTTATTTTCATTAGTTATGCGCACAGCCAAAGTGTGGAACTCTCTGCCGGTATCTGTGTTCCCTCTCACATTTAACCCGTCTGCCTTCAAAGCAACTCTGGGCACGCTCGTTCCATCATATACCTCATCTATCGCTTTCCATCAGGCGTGATCTAGGGCAAGAGCAGGCCCATTTTGTAATAAAAAAAAATTAGAGTGATTATGCGACCATACGTTGGTCATTTTCTTTCAAAGGAGCTCTTGGCTAAATAATAACAGCTACTCGGGTGATTTTTAGGTTAAGCCGTGCTTGCCTAGGTTGGTCCGTGGATAGGTGACCACCCATTTCATACCAAGCTTCCTCCGTGCCTTGAAGAGCACGTTAAGCCGTTGGTCCCGGCTGTCATTTGTAGATCTTAGACAGTCGTTACAGGTAGTCAGTGGCCCCGAAAGGCTGACAAGGGGTTTCGTATTACCAAGTTCTAACTAGGTTATATTGTGGAGGTAAGATAGGCAGTCGCTTCATGTAAAATTCTAGTATTTAGCTGTATCCGGCAGACTGGAAGCCAACCCCAACATAGTTGAGAAAAGGCTAGGCAGATGATGAGTTTGAGTACTTTATACGGCCTGCCCAAATATCCGTCCTTTGGGTATTGTTTGTCATGTCGTTGAGCTCTTTGAAATCTGTGTGGTTCTTCCATACGACCATTTCAAACACTTATCTGCATACAAGTAGTCCTCGTGTGAAAGTTACTGATGCAGTTGCTTGAAAGAGCCGCATATCTCAAAAACTAAATATCATATCTTATTCAAACTAATCTTCGTTGAAAGTTTTTTTTACGTTTATCAAACCCACATTTTTTTCCGAATTTTCCTGCTCTTATTTTAAGAATTACGGAGGGACACAATTTTTACGGAAAAAAAATTGTAACCTCGATATCATTTTATAACAGCTGTCGATACACACCCCATACAGTTATTTAAGTAGAATATTTTTTTTACCCGACCCAATGTTTTTTTTTATCATAATTTTAGATCACTTTTGTGTAGCGGTTCATAGAGAACACCTACTTTTCAAATTTCAACTGTGTAGTGCTAACAGTCTCGGAGTAAAATGGCTGTGACATATGGATGGACAGACAGACAGATGGACAACAAAGTGATCCTATAAGGGTTCCGTTTTCGTTCTGAGGTACGGAACCTTAAAAAACTGTGTAAAAGTGTTTGTATAAACTTAAATTTAATAATTATTTAAAAAACCCCCAAAAAAAAAATTAAAGATAAATACCCACTTTCATCCCCCATATTTAGTAAATGGCTGCACTGATTTAGATAAAACATGTCTAATTTTAATATACACATCATGCGCTTTCATTTGATACCCCACTTGGTTATATTTGAAAATATTCGATTTTTCATACCCACTTTCATCTCCCAAATCTAGCAAATGGCTGCACCGATTTTGATAAAACGTATTTAAGAACCATCGCCAAGAAATTCAAATAAAAAAAACTGCATCCAAATCGGTTCACTCGTTTAAGAGCTACGGTGCCAGAGACAGACACACACACATTGCGGTCAAACTTATAAAACCCCCTCTTTTTGCGTTGGGGGTTAAAAAACGATTCGCAGTATAAGAATTGTATTATTATTTAAAATTACAATAGCTAATACAACTGCATTACAAGCAGAATTTCAAATCATAAATTGTAAGCTTAACACCTAGCATAGCGCATTACAATTTATTGCTGTCAAGAATATTCTCAGCTGCTAACTACAGACCTTACTTACACCTCTGAAATAAACCTTATTACAACGACGATAAAGATGAAAATTACAATGAAAGGAGTTTGCAAGCAAGAAAACGTCTCAATAGCGGAATGTAGGAACAAAACAACAGACTGCAGAACAACGGTAGTGTTTTGTTTTTGTATTTTGAAACGGTGGGAATTGGATACCTCATTAGATGCAACATTCAGTTTGCTTGGAAAACGGTGTTAAAGAATTCTTGTCTTCTTTTGCAATAACATCATCATCTGTCCAGCCTTTTCCCAACTTAGTTGGGGTCGGCTTCCAGACTGGAAGGAGGTAGTCAGTGGCTCAAAAGTTTGATAACCAGCCTTCCCAATCAAACTCAAACTCAAAGCATTTATTTCAGTTAGACCATAACAGACACTTTTTAATGTCAAAAAAACAAAGAAGGCAAAGCTACAGTCCCAGACACAAGGCATAGTAACTTGTGAAAGTACTGTAGTTGCCCATTCCAAAGCGTAGATCTCTATGGAGAAGAATGGGCAAGAAACTCCATGGACACTCTTTTCAATCAAAATATTTTTACAAGATCTTCGTTGATCAAAGGGTATCGTATTACCCAGTACTAACTGGGTTATGGAGGTCCGATAGGCAGTCGCTACGTGTAAAATACTGTGAAACAGTTGCATCCGGTTAGATTGGAAGCTGACCCCAACATAGTTGGGTAAGGCTAGGCAGAGATGACGACTTAGGTAAAATAAAATGGGGAGACCTCTTTACAATCTCCCTAGGGATGTGCCTTAACAGGTGCTGCATAGAGGGGGCTCCGGACAGGTATTTTAAGAGGAAACGGTTCCTCCTCCCATGTACGGATGGTGACCACTGGGGTGGTTTTAATGAGGTAGAAATCCCATACTCCCCGGTTTTATCCCCAAAGACCGGTCGCCTTTTGAAGGTTTCCCCGCGTGAACAAAAAAAAAAGGTAAAAGAAAATGCTACTAACTGTTTTAATAAATTATTTCCAGCATTAAGATCTTGTCAAACCTTATAAGATTTGTAGCTATATACCTTGACAGGTCAATGTTTGTACTTGATCTGTCTCTGATCTCACAATATATCATACTTAATTATAGTAGAAATTATGTCATTCTCCTTACTGAAGATGACAGTTTCAGTTGATTTATTATTTGAGGAATTGTAAATAGCGGGTTGTTTGTCATAGTACAGTAGTATGGTTTTAATGTAATTTTGCTGAATCACAACGCATTAATATTTCCAGGAATAAATGGGACAATCTTGTCCTGTGACTAAACTACTAGATTTATCTGAATGATTTTTTGTATGCAGACTGTAAAAATCATGAGGTATACGCAGTTCAATTTATTGTCGTATTGTCGGCGCCACCCTGTATACGTGGCCGTAGACAGAGCACATTAATAGGGTATTTGCCTGAAAAAATGTAATTAGTCTGTCAGTTAGATTATCAAATTCAAAATCAAAAAATATTGGACCGTATTTTTTTTTTTTTGTCATGTAAACGAAAAATCACCACGATACAGCGTGTTGAAATCTCGCGTGACGTCACAATTTTTGTTGTTTTTTACTGTCCAGTGACGTCGATTTGGATGAAATTTGTCATACAGATAGTTTATAACCTGGATTAAAACACAGGATTTGTGACTTTTTATCCCGGTAGTAAGATCCCGCGGGACAATTACCGAGATCCAAGCGGGCGAAGACGGTGCCATAAGCTAGTAACTGATTAATAAAGCTGAACGGATTTCTACAAGGTGTAGTTTTGCATCCTCGTCAAAATTCAGGAGGTTGTCATAAGATAATCAATTTAAATTATGGGATCGGTCAATAATTAAAAGACGCTACTTTTTTTTGTTCTTTAAATTTGACAGTATTTCAGTATAATCGCCTTCAAAACAGAAAAAAAAAACAGAATAGGCGGGGGAAAGTGGTTTAGGGAATAAGAAATTAACGAATAAACGTTTGAGTTTGTTTATGTGTGTGAAAGCGCGGTTCAAACTTACCGATTTCCGGAAACAAAAAAAAAAATGTTTTAATTTTAATATTGATTCAGGTCGAGAATCATTGGCATAGTTACCTCTTTGAATTTGACGAGGATGCAAAACGATAGCCTAGATATATAAAAGGCGCACAGATACACCATGGTCTACGCTGTTGGATAAGGGATACTATTTATCTCGGCAATACATTTTCGTGGCACAAACTCAAACTCAAAGCATTTATTTCAATTAGACCATAACAGGCACTTTTGAATGTCAGAAAAACAAAGAAGGCGAAGCTACAGTCCCAGACACAGGGCATAATAACTTGTGAAAGTACTGCAGTTGCCCATTCCAAAGCTTAGATCTCTATGGAGAAGAATGGGCAAGAAACTCCATGGACACTTTGGTGACATCATTCATGTTGAGATAATACATATATGTGAGAACGACGAGAGAAAGACGTGCACATTAACAACATCCAGAGTAAAAGATTAGATCAACAATTAAAAAACAAAGTAGTTAAAATAAACCGTAGCAGCTAAGAGATGACCAGTCCCAACTGACAGCTCCCGTTCACGAACATGACGCATGGATCAGTACCATTCAACTCAACCATTTTGAAGGGAACTAAATGATCCGACACACGCGCCACCATCAGCGGGAAATTTGAGTGAGCATGACACAACACTTGAACAGGCAAAACGAGAGTTAACTTAATAACATTCTACCCACATTACACACCGGAACAATAAAATGCAAACCAAGCGACAAAACGCTGCACAAGTGTAACGCGTTAAGCAGTTGGCAGCTTACAAGTGAGCTAATTTGTAAGCTTAGCTTGAGCTGCAGTAAATGTGGTGCTGTTAAATATTCTTATTGTTATGCTTTTAGTACAGGAAAGCTGTAACTTCTGTTGTTTGTTTTATGATGTAATTGTGGTAAATTAGCACAAACATCAATACTAATATTATAAAGCTGAAGAGTTTGTTTGGTTGAACGCGCTAATCTCAGGAACCACTGGTTCGAATTGAAAAACTCTTTTAGTGCTTGATAGTCCAATTATCGAGGAAGGCTATAGGCTATATAACATCACGCTATGACTAATAGGAGCCAGGCAAAAATAAAACAAGTCGGAAGCGGAGGGTGAAGCCGCGGGGCACAGCTAGTAATAAATAAAAACCAAAATGGTTTGTTAACGTCCTACCGGAATTAAAGTACTTATTGTATTATAAATTATTGTCGTAACCAAAGAGATTCCATCTACTACTACTTTTATATCATTTAAATACGATTATTTATTTATGTACATTATACACCGTGACTTTTTAGTCGTCTTACAACAGCAGCCTACTTCATGTATCCAATGACTACTAAGCATTCATTAAAAAAATAGGTATTTATGAGATTTTAATAGTTTAAAAATATTATTCAACATTATGACGCATGACGTAGTTAAAACACCCTGTTGTGAGCGATGATCTACTAGACTCGAGCGCTGGGTAGGTATATTCTCCCGTTTCAGACGTAAACATCATTAACAAGATGTTTCATAATTTTTTCTAGTGTTTATTTAGTTTTCTTTGTACCTATTACGGGAGGTAAAAAAAAAAAATAGCGCCTAGAGCTATTTTATGTCGGGCACGTTGAGTGGGCCACCTTTGTAAGACGACTAAAAAGTCACGGTGTATACAGACTACAAATAGAACTCAAACAATAATAAAAATTACAACGACGACAATAGGAAACTTAGGTGTCAAAGTGCTCCTCCGCATCGCTGTCATCCGGAAACGTGCCCAGAAGACTGGCAGCAGTACCAAGGGCCAAAGAATCAACATTGCCAACCAAAACTGCCAGCCTTCTGGACACACCTTTGACAGTGATGCTGACAAATTTTTGACACTCAATAACTAATACTTGATAACTGATTTTCAGGAAAAATTCCAATTTATTTAAACACATAAAAAAACCGTCTACAATTAATTACTTAATACCAAAAAAAAACTAAAACGCTTTTTCTATTTTTAAATCTAGAAACGTATCGAGAATTACTAATTAAGTTTCTTAACAGTAATTACTTCGATCTAATTAAGTACTGGTTGACCTTTTGCTTTTGCTTATTAAGGTAAAGATACCTTTTGTTAAGTCGCTTTTTGCCCCAATTATTTCAAGTCAATTAATTGCTTTTAGTATTTTCTCTTTTTGATATTAATCGTTTTTAATTATAGAACATAATTTGAGAAGCTCGTGGCTAATTTTCACTGTATTTGTATAATTTGTAATTGTATGGACTAATTTGATCTGAAATAAACTGATTAATAGAGCCTCGACCAACACCTGAGGAGGCTCGCGCTTGGCAGCTGGATCAAGGGCTTGATTCAGAAAGCGGTACTCCTGGACACGGCGCGTATTGTTAGGAGGTTCCTCTCTCAAGAGCCCTGACCACCGGCAGCTCGGACCCTGTTCCCAGTGCTGGTGGCCTACTACTTTTTATATTTTTATATTATTTTATATTAGAATATTTAAAAATGTAAATGATATGTTAAGAAATGAATAAAGGAAATAATAACACGAGGTTGTCGACATATGGAATGTGAACTCGGCTATCATTGTGCCGATTGTCGTGACAGCCAATGGCCTTATGGCCAAGAGCCTCGACGACCATCTTTCGAGGCTCTCCTTAGGCGGTTGGATCAAGGGCCTGATTCAGAAGGCAGTACTCCTCGATACGGCTCGCATTGTGAGGAGGTTCCTATCTCTGGAGCCCTAACCACCGGTAGCTTGAACCCTGCTCCCGACACCGGCGGACCACTATTTTTTATATTTTTAAATGTTTTTATGTTTTTTTTTAAAGAAATATTTAGAAATGTAAAAAATGATAAATAAATAAAGGAAAATAATAATAAATAATAACAGCCGCTCAGGTCGATGTTCATGTTAAGCCGCGCTTGCCAAAGTTGCTGTGGATGGGTGGCCACCCATTACAAACGTTTCCTCTGTGCCTTGGAAAGCACGTTAAGCCATTAGTCCCGGCTGTCATTTGTAGATCTTTGACAGTCGTAACAGCTAGTCAGTAACCCGAAAGTTTGACAAGCAATGTTATCAAGGGGTATCGTGTTACCCAGTAATAACTGGGTTGTGGAGATCAGGCAGACTTCCATGTAAAATACTGGTATTTAACTACATTCGGTTTGAATGGAAGCCGACTCCAACATAGTTGGGAAAAGGCAAAGGAATTAAGTATTCAATGTGTTAATCTAAGTTACAAACTATGTGTGTGCCAAATTTCGTCCAAATCTGTTTAATAGTTTTTGCGTAAAAGAGTAACAAACATCCATCATCACAATCTGTCGCATTTATCTATATACTACTTAATATTATAAAGAGTTAAATTTGCTTGTAAGTTTGTCTGTAGGGAGTAATCTTCGGAAATACTGATCCGATTCCGAAAAATCTTTCAATAATCGGAAGCTAAATTATTCCGGAGTGGCATAGACTATATTTAAAAACTTTTTTGCAAAAAATAAAACCTACTTATAAAACACAAAAAAGTGAAAAATAACTTCAAAAGTCGGTGTCGGTTATAAACGTTTCCGTGGGATAATTTACGAAAGCTAGTTTGTCTATAGGGTGTAACAAGACCCTTAACGAAGCCGAAAGGCACCTGTTCTCCCCGTCATTGTAATCATTTTTTTGTTCCATACCATACCTGGGAACCTTCTAGTTACGGAGATATTAGGGGTCAAAGTTCCAACTTTTTCACCAGTTATTTTTTAAATATATCTTTTAAATGTAAGATTTTAATGTAAACATATCCAGGACCCCCGTAGTATTCAATGCATCCATCAGCATAATGTTTAGAGTGTGTTACATTGAGTCCTACCGTAAAACGTGATTTTTCATTTCCAGTTTTGTCGTTTCTCAGTAATAATTTTTGCGTAAAGTTACTTAAAGTCTGTTTTTTTAATCTCGGAGACTAAATTGACAAGTACAAATGGCAAAATGACATAGATTTTAATAGCATTTAAATCAGTTTTCACATTTTTACTTGTCAATTTAGTCTCCGAGATTAAAAAACAGACTATAGTTTGATGTACAGAATGCTTGGTTGACGGCTTCGTTAAGGGTCTTGTTACACCTTGTATCCAACACGCAGTAAGACAATGCATCATAAAATTTGCATAAACTATTTTGGTTACCTGGACTTTAGCCATGTTTGTGGTTACAAGCTTATGGCTAGTGGTTGGCGCTAACGAGCACCTCTATACATAGTAGTTAGCACCTCTGAGGTGTTTCCTAGCATTTGCGGCGATTCTCAAGTAACCACGAGATGTAAACCACTAAGCTAAGGAAACTGCGGTTTTAACATAACTGCTGTATTTCTAAAAGAGGCGGGCAGAGGTTTTACAGGGTGTAAACGGACCCTTCACGAAGCCGTCAACCAAGAATTATGGTACCTACATCCAAACAAGTAACTTTTTAAATTTGAAACGTAAATGTAAATACTAATCTTATAAAGGGTGTAACAAGACCCTTAACGAAGCCGAAAGGCACTTATTCTCCCTGCCATTGCGATCATTGTTTTTGTTCTAGACCATACCTGGGACCTAGTTACGGAGATATTGTGGGTCAAAGTTCCAACTTTTTCACAACGTTTTTTAAAATACCTACCTGTTTTTAAGGTAAGATTTTTAATTTAACCACCTCCACGACCCCCGTACTATTCAATCCATCTGTCATTGTTTGGTGTACTATTTAATTAGGTACAACCCTATCTAACCCCTTGGGGATTGCAGTAGTGGTGTTATGTTATGTGACTGCCTATCTAACCTCCACAACCCAGTTAATAGGTACGATATCCCTTGGTAAGACTGGTTGTTAGACTTTCAGGTTTCTGAAATAAATGTCAAAGATCTACAAATGGCAGCCGGGACTTCAGTGGTGAAACTTGCGCTCCGTACATCACTCCGTACATTCACGATATAAAGGAGTTCCCAATGTCAATTTGTTACTACTAATGACTAGACGTACAAAAATATGCTTCCAATTTCTTCTAAGATATATTTAATATCTGCGAGAAATGTCAGGAACAGGACAGCACTAATGGAACTTTCTGGAATCTATTTCCAGGCATTTGACAAGTACCTAAAAGATGTGAGAATCTCATTTAATGAAGATCATTTATCATCGAATTTTAGGATAAAACGTCGAGACGGTCCTTTAATAAACTTCTTCCTTCAGAAAACTTTTAATGGATGTTAGATTCAAATGACCAAGGAGTTTCTTATTTTCTTGTGATTTTCAAATTCATGACCTCCACAAAATGTGTCAAAAATAAAGATAAAAATACAGGCTGGAAGGGAACAACGATGCACAAACGGTTACTACGTATTCAATACATCATTCTGAATCTGCCCCACATAAAGGGTGTAAAAATACCCTTAACGAAACCGAAAGGCACTTGTTCTCCCCGTCATTGCAATCATTTTTTTGTACTACCTGGGACCTTCCAGTTACGGAGATATTGGAGGTCAAAGTTCCAAATTTTTCACAATTTTTGTTTTTATTACATTTTTTTAAGGAAATAACTTTACTTTAATAACCTCCGTGACCCGTTTACTATTCAAAGCATCCATCAGCACAATGTTTTGAGTGCGTTACATTGAGTCCTACCGTAAAACGTGATTTTCCACCCCAAAAAAAAAGTCGTTTCCCAGCAATAATTTTTGCGTATAGTTACTTAGTTGATGTACATAATGCTTGGTTAACGGCTTCGTGAAGGGTCCGTTTACACCCTGTATAATTTTGTTATCAATATTTTTTTTTAAATCGCCTTTTTAAAACAAAAGTGCAATACCTACACGGTCAAAATCCATGGAAATGCTGATTTTTTTTTTAATAACCGATAAAAACTTTCGATGTGAGGGGGTTCAGTATGGCATCTATCTCATTTGAGATAAAATAAACAGCTTAACAGACGGATCGGTAGTCTATGTTCTATTTTTACCAAAAAAACTCCAGGTCTTTGACCAAGAGGAGACGGCGCCTCCTCCCATGTGCGGATGGTGACCACCAGGGTGGTTTTAGTGAGGTAGAAACCCACACTCCCCGGTCTTATCCCCAAAGACCGGTCGCCTTTTGAAGGTTTCCCACCGTGAACAAAAAAAAAAAGGTCTTTGATCAAAAAACACAATTACAGGTAACCTAAATCTGGACTCACAGGCCAAAAGCCATTTCGTCCTAATTCCATTTACGTAACAAATGACGTCAGATGTTTACCAAAGCCTACTGACCCGAAATCTTACTGAAAGAAAGTTCGGATTGTAAATTCTTATTATTTTGACGTTTTCATTACTTGTTACTTTCAGTATTTTATTGGATTACACGTAAAGAGATCACGAGGAACTTGTGTCTAAATAATAACAGCCGCTCGGGTCGATCTTTAAGTTAAGCCGTGCTTGCCTAGGTTGGTCTGTGGATGGGTGACCAACCATTACATACCGAGTTTCCTCCGTGCCTCGGAAAGCACGTAAAGCCGATCCTTAGCGTCATTTGTAGATATTTGACAGTCGTTAGGTAGTCAGTGGCCCAAAAAGTCTGACAACCAGTCTTACCAAGGGGTATTGTATTACGTAGTGCTAACTGGGTTGTGGAGGTCAGATAGGCAGTCGCTCCATGTAAAATACTGGTATTTAGCTGCATCTGGTTAAACTGGAAGTCGACCTCAATATAGTTGGAAAAAGTCTAAGCAGATGATGAATTTGAAATTTTCATTTTGAATTTTCTGCAAAGTTGCCACACATGATTAAACTAATACGGATTGTATGAGACACTTATAAATAAACAAAAAATATAATATGCCACTTATGTTCTATGCCTTTTTGTCGTCAAGTTTTATTTTTAGATGCGTAAATTTACATAGATACATTTTTGCCTGTAATGTTTTCAATTCTTGTATATTACAAAATAAAATAAATACGTTTTTCCAAATTAGATCAATCACGAGCTCTAAAAACCTCTTTGCCCCTAAATCAATTATAAATACATAATTTTAAGTCCCCAATTTGAATAGGGTGTACAAAACTAATGGTATGCACGGCGACTGCTGTTTTTTTTTTAATAATCGACGAATAATTTCTATGTGGGGGAGTTCAGAATGATGTACGTGGCAGTGGCGAAGGTTCCATACACTTCGATTCCTACCGGCTTCCCTTTGAAAAATGGCACAGTCTTCTGACTGTGCCATTCCTGGTGAAGGGAAGTCGAGAAATAATACAATCACATTAAAAATATGTACTCTGGCTTACCTCTTACAAAATTGACCCTTCGCTACTGGTACTTGGTAACCTTTTTAGCGACGGTGTCCCTTCCACCCTGTATAGTCAACTCCCTCTCACAAAGAGGAGGTTTCCCAGCAATGGGGACGCTATTGGCTGATAATAATGATAATGCTTACTGATATTTCCTTCTCAATTTAAAAAGATTCTTTTAAACAAATAAGTTGAAATGTCAAGCACCTGGTGTCACGAAATCTGAATATTACTAAAACGTCTAAATCCGAACGGTTTGACAGTTCCATTCCGGCTTTTGACAATATTTCAATTTCTTCCAAATGTCGCCAGCTGAGGCATCGTACATCTTTCGCTTTTCGCCAATCCGTAAGGCTCTGGTCTCACTACCGGTGATAGCGATAAGCGGGTAGTAGCTAGCCACTACACTCAGTTTTTTTTGACGGTGTTCTCGCCGGCCAGTGAAAAGTAATAATTAAAATCCATACAATACATAAAATTAAATTTTAATTAATTTGTAAATTTATACCAACACTAGCTTTTACTCCCATTTTGTTTTAACCCGGGTTAATTTGGAATTTGACAATCAATTCGGGTCGGAGCGAAAGACACGTGGCGCCATCTATTATGATAAGAACGGTATTGTTGTTTTCCTCGAGAACGGTTTTGTTTTTTCGGGTTGAAAGGTACCCTATGTCCGTTTCTGTGCATCTGACAACGTATCTGCAAAAGTTCAGGATGATCGGTTCAGTGATTTATAAAAATTAAATAGTAGTAGTCAGTGGGCCGAAAGCCTGACAATCATTCTTACCAAGAGGTATCGTATCTGATAACCAGTCTTACTAAGGGGTATCGTATTACCCCGTACTAACTGCGTTGTGGAGGTCAGATAGGCAGTCAGTCCATGTAAAATACTGGTATTCAGCTGCTTCCGGTAAAACTGGAAGCCGACCCTAATATAGTTGGAAAAAGACTGGGCAGATGATGATTTGTGCCAAGAGATGTCGCCTCAATATAATTAAAAAATAAGGAAAGCGATTTCATAGTTTTTTAATCTGTTGTAACACTGGGGTCTGTCAAAGCAATTGTTTCGTGGTTGCCGCTGCGGTTAGCGGTTACGATAGTGTGCCTTTGAAGTGTACGTAATGGGAAATTGGCAGTCAAATTGCTTTTCATAATAGAACCTGTTCAATGGATTAACAGTTGAAAATTTTAAAGAAGTTTTCACAAAAAAAAAACTTTGTGTACGTTATGCTCTTATTTTGCTAAGATGTTAGGTACTTTATTTATTAAAATATAAATTCATTGTATTTGGATTTTTATTACAATTTATTTAGTATCCCTGTCCATTTTGGACATAATATAAACCTACCTCTCCCTTAAAAACTAATTCCACGGGATGTACTGTGAACAGGACAAACTGCGAACGGGACTAACTGCGAATGGGACCGACTGCGAACGGGACCAACTGCGAATGGGACCGACTGGGAACAGAACCAACTGCGAATAGGATGATTTTTAAACGCGGAACGTAGTGCGAATAAGACGATGCCGTACGAAGCTTTTCATGAAAAAAATGGCCATAAAAACATTACACTGTCCTCAATTACGTTATATTATGGCGAGCACTCAAAATCGAAGCTTCATTAAAAAAAAATACAGTATCGAACGGCATCCTTAGACAAAAACCTTATCTCTTTTTTCAAAAGGTAGGTACTGAGTAGAGGCCTATGTACCATCAGTAGGAACATTAAACACTGATTATGGTGATAATAGGCTGCTGGACAAGTCTATGTTCCCGACTACGCTCACCGACGCGTTCATGTACGCGCCAAGTGTTGTCAAACCGGTTCAGCGAATAGGATAATCCTATTAACGTCACATACACATGTCATGATATACCACAATGAGTCAATAGATGCAGAAGGTCTATAATGATCCAACTGCTGGGATATAGGCCTCCTCTCTATGAGAGGGAGTGGGCTGTAGTCGATGGACTACAGCATTGGTCCGGTGTGGGTTGACCTCAGATATTCAAGGTGTAAACGGACCCTTCACGAAGCCGTCAACCAACCATTATGTATATCAAACTAAGTAACGCTTCGCAAAAATTATTAAATTTTTTTGGGGGGAAGTATCACGTTTTAAGGTAAAACTCAATATAACACACTTAAAAAATTTGCTGATTGAATAGTACGGGGGTCATGGAGGTATTTAAAGTAAAGTTATAACCTTAAAAACTAGTATTTAAAAAAAAAATATGAAAAAGTTGGAACTTTGACCACCAATATCTCCGTAACTAGAAGGTTCCCAGCTTTGGTCCAGAAGCAAAAAATGATCGCAATGACGGGGAAAACAAGTGCCTTTCGGCTTCGTTAAGGGTCTATTTACACCCTTAAGATATAACTAGATAAGTTTCACGAACCGTATGAAAACCAAGCGTGACATTTTTTGACTACCTACTATGACGTCATAAGCACTATTTAGTTACTGCATAAACAAGTTACTACACAAAATAGACTACGTTTTTGTTATTTAAATGTCTAGAATTAAGTTGTAGAGTTTTAAAGTTGTAACGATGTTGTTTTAAACAAATTATCTTACTGCAACAGTAGCCACCTTAAGTATAAAATACTTAAGCAAGGCAGGCGAAGATCCCATCCGTAAAAAAAAAAAAAAAAAAAAAAAAGGCACGCGAAGTAAGTGCTCTTGCGTTAGCTAGGTGTATTATGTATATCTGTGAGTTGACAAATTTATTTATTTATTTATTAATATAGGTTCACCAACAGCTTGTGTGCACAAAATATCTTAAGTATGCATAAGTTTTAGTCTTGGACTTACACAGTTGTCAATTACAGATTAACCAGCATTCACAAAAATAAGTGAAAAAATAAGAAAAAAAAAAACAAAAATTAAAAGAGTGGCTCTAGATATCAAATAACAACAATAACCTGCTTACAGTTAAGGATTTATTTAGCTTACAAAATATAATATAATTAAAACGGTATCGCTACTGTTTTACTAACTAATTACGACTAAAATAAAAAAAGGATAAATATTAGTCTTAAAACAAAAACAAAAAATGCGTTCGGTTCTAAGACATTCACGGCGAAACAAAAATCGAGAGGTAACCGATATGTCCTACAATCAAAAATTGGGCTCAATGTAAGCAGCGAAAATAGGCACGCACACATGGACGCGTACGGCAATCTCAAACAAATGACAATCACAAGTGCGCTTGCACTCGCTGTACATGAAGCATGTCTATGTGTGCGTGCAGTTTCGCTCGTTGTATGGAGTTGAACTTCTCTATATATCTATTTTGTGGTCACACCAAGCCATGGTAGTACAGCTGAAATCGTAGAGCAATTAGGGTGCTGAATAAAAATAGCCTCAAATAGTACTACTTAGCAATAGGTAATTTAATGTTCCATACTCGGCATAAAACTAATAGACCGAGTTCCAAACGTCGAAATCCGGAGAGGTACGAAGGTCTTCGATATTGGAAATCGCGTTATGGAACTCAAATGGAGTAGGGCAGGACACATGGCAAGGCGTGGTGATGGCAGGTGGAGTAAAGCTGTGACCGAGTGGCGTCTAAGAAATGGAAAGAGTAGTGTTGGTAGTCCGGCGGCGTGATGGGCAGACGACATTGTTGCCATGGCGGGAATATCCTGGATGAGGCTGGCACAGGACCGTGGAGCTTGGCACAAACAAAGAGAGGCCTATACCCAGCAGTGGGTGAAGTCGGGCTGTGGATGATGATGGTGATGACTTAAATGTATATCCAGCAAACCCTGGGCAGTCATCCCCGCTACTACCATGCTGACTGGCTCATATTTTTACAACAGCATTAGGTATTCTCATAATAACATCACTCTTGTATCACGAAGGAAAAGGTGCTTATGTATGTGCATTTAAAGCCGATATTAAACTAAAGGGTAAAGTTGTGTGGGCTGTAATCCACCACTCCTTCTCACAGTAAGAAGCCTGAGTCCGAGCAGTGGGACCGATATAAGCTGATTATGGTCTCCATACCAATCAATATGGACGTGGACCAAGCAAAAGGCGTATGTGAGGATCGAAACAAATTCTGCTTATTCCTGTAGAAAAAAAAGACATGACTTCATGTATAATTATGTACAAATATTATAAATGCAAAAGTAACTCTGACTGTCTTATGGCAATGATTGCGGGAAGACTTGATTGTCCCTATATGAGGCATTGTTGTAACCGGCATGTTGTTAAGGTCTAATCTATATGTCCTATTAATTTGACATTAAATCGTTTCTGTAATTTTACATTTTGTTATTAATTTTTTAATAAAATGATAATTTATTTTGACATTTATTAATTTAATTTATTCAAAATCGTTTGTGTATTGTATTGTTATTACGACATTTAGGTTTTAGCGATAAATTATTGTTTGTATTTGTATTTCTATTTTTGATTATTATATTATATTGATATGAAATTATTAATTATTTTTATGCCTTTTGACGTCTAGTAGCAGATGAAATTTGGCACGTAGATGATGACCTGGGTCAGGACATAGAAGACGTTTTCGGTAGTATAAAACTAGAATCCTGAGAGCAGTTGGCTCGGGAGTTAGACTAGAATCCACTACACTAGAAGCAGTGAGGGATTTAAGCTCGCCCAAGACACTTTCATCCTCGAAGAGTATACTCTACTTTCACAACTACTGCGAGGAAATGGTCACGTGAGACAATTTTCAACCCCAACGCAGGCGCAGTCTCCATCTAAAGCTAGAACGCTTCGCGGGCCTGTGGACGGTGAGTAATGGGCTAGCTCGCCGTCCGTCCGTCTTGTGACCCAACAGGCCGTGTCGACGACGCGTTTGTGTTCCACGCGCGCCTCAAAGAGATGTCAGCAAAAAGGAAGGGGTCTGCAAGGGCCGATGCCTGCCGGGGCTGCGGGACTGTTCGAAAGAGATACCGCGGCCCTGGAACACAAAGGGCAAAGAAGGAACATGGATGGGTTTTAGTCAGTAAAAGTCTGACACGCCCTTCCACTCCGCCAAGAGCGGGGGGGTCATTTGATGATTTCCCACCCGAAAAAAAAGAAAAAAAAAGGAGTATACTCTACTTTTCACACCTACTGCGAGAAAATGTTCACGTGGGACAACTTTCAACCTCAACGCAGGCGCAGTCTCGATCTAAAGACAACGTTTTATCGAAAAAAAAGAATAGTTTTGATTTAAACACTCCTCTCTAATTTTCTCTGCTGCTATAGACCCGCCAAAATTAACCGCTAAACCTAAATTCAGTTTTACAAAATTCTACTCTATTTCGGAATGTAAAAGGCTGAAAATTTATGAGCTTTAAACTAAGCTGGGTGCGGGGTGGTTAAATATAGCCAGCTCATTAGTTTAGCCGGTAATAAGCCGGTCGTGGTCCGGATAAAATATATGATTAACTTTTTTCTGTGATAAAAATTCGTTGTTTCAAAATTCAGATTGGATTTTGTTACTGATTGATGGGGATACTAAATTGGAGTTAAGACTTCGTTTTTGTTCGTAATTAGCTAAACTAATTAAGAATTTGAGAAGTAGCTATGTTTTATGGTATGAAGGATTTTGGAGTCATTTTAAATACTTTTTACTGCCTCGTTGGTTTAGTGGTTGCAAGTGCGGCTGCTGAGCAAGAGGTTCTGAGTTCGATTCCCGGATCGGGCAAGCAGTTATTGGGTTTTTCCAACAGGAATTTCTCAGTAGCAACAACGGAGTCTGGATCTGTGCCCAGTTGATGGCAATAGGCTCGCCCCCTATCACATGGGACTTTAACATAACTTATTATTTAGTCACAAGGTCCTCCTCAACTTTGTCTGAAAGTTTCCGAAATAAATGTGCTAAATAGCAAAAAAAAAAACATATAAATCCATTCTGTAGTAGGAGAGCTAAGCGGTCCCAGGAATACTACATACATACACGTACCTATCCCTGTTTATTTTGGGTCGTCGCGCGTCGCAACAAGTCTTCATCGTCATCTTCTTTCTAGCCTCATTTTATACTACGTTTAGAGCTCTAAATATATAATATAATAATAATAATACCGTTACGGTGTTACTGTCCCACTGCTGGGCAAAGGCCTCTTCTCACACAGAGAAGGCACGAACATTGATCACCACGCTTGCTCAAGACGGGTTGGCGATTTCAGACTTATATTAATTATAAGTCCAGGTTTCCTCACGATGTTTTCCTTCACCGATGTCTGTGATGTCCAAGATAAACTTAGAAAGTACATATGAATTGAAAAAGTCACATTGGTACTTGCCCGGATTTGAACCCACAACCTCATGCATGAGAGGCGAGGCCTTAACCTCTGGGCAATCACAACAACATATATAAAATAGATTAAAAACTAGCCACTTACAATTCCATCGCCAATATTCCTGATCACACACGGAAGGAGTGCTGTAGACCCGGTCTGTGACGTCACAATCGTATTGTTCTCTGTCCCAAAGTGCTTCTCAGGGGTATTGCTGTATATGTCCTCTAGCGGAGGAAACGTGACCGTCAGCTCGTTCTGCTGGTCTGGCTTTATCGAGGAAGAGGTTGATGGTATCGGTGAGGAAGGACCTGGAAAAAAAATAGAAGATTAAAATGTTTGAAGTCTAATAAAACAAGGAGGAGCTCGTGGCTAAATAATAACAGCCACTCGGGTCGATCTTTAGGTTAAGCTGTGCTTGCCTAGGTTGGTCTGTCAATGGCTGACCACCCATTACGTACCGAGTTTCCTCCGTGCCTCGGAAAGCACGTTAAGCCGTTAATCCCGGGTGTCATTTGTAGATCTTTGAAAGTTGATACAGGTAGTCAGCGGCCGAAAAAGTCTGACAACCAGTCTTACCAAGGGGTAGGGTATTACCCAGTACTAACTGGTTGTGGAGGTCAGATAGGCAGTCACTCCATGTAAAATACTGATATTCGGTTAGACTGGAAGCCGACTCCAACATAGTTGGGAAAAAGGCTAGGCAGATGATGAGGTTGTTTATTTGATGTTACTATTTGTAAATAATGTATTTAGGTAATTATTTCTAGGAGTAATAATTGGGATATTATAATGTGTCAAAGGCAGAATATTATTGCTGCAGCAATAATTCAAATACAGAAATGGCCTCAACAATAATATTACTAAGGTTATTTACATAATTATTATGTTAATACTATTTCATTTGTTTTATTTTTATTTTATTTGTTTGGTTAAAGGCTACGTTAAATTAATTTTTAGAGTTCCGTACCTCAGTCGGCTAAAACGGAACCCTTATTGTCCGTCTGTCTGTCTGAAAAGACTCTTTTTCTCAGTAACGTGTGGAGGTATCAAGCTAAAATTCGACGGCACGGTTGGCGCAGTGGCTGAGCGTTGCGTGACGCGGGTTCGATCCCCGCATGGAACAAATATTTATATGGCCTACAGATAATTGTTCCGGATCTGGCTGTTTATGTATTTGAGTTCAAATATTTGCAAACGCACCCACGATACAGGAGAAATTCCTAGTGTGGGGGCAAGATTTAAAAAAAAAAAAATTAAAATCAAATTCAATCATCAAAAATCAAACTCAAGTCCAATATACTACTTGGAGCGTCAACGCGATCAAAAGACATGACCGTTGCCGACCTCCCTAGCGGCGTCAGCGTAGTCTGTTACGCTGACGACACGCTGGTACTGGCACAAGGGAGGTCGCACGAGGCGGCGGCCGAACTGATGACACGCGGGGTTGCGATAGTCGTTGAGAGGATCCGGCAATTGGGTCTCGAGGTGGCCTTGCACAAGTCCGAGGCCATGAGCTTTCATGGGCCTCGGAATGCGCCACCGTCGGGATCCACGCTGACGGTAGGAGGGGTTCCAATCGGCGTCGAGTCGACTTTGAAGTACCTAGGACTCGTCCTCGACAGCCGGTGGAAGTTCGTTGAGCACTTCCGACGTTTGGCTCCCAAACTGGAACGGGCCGGGGCTGCCTTCAAGCGGCTCTTGCCCAACTTGAGGGGTCCAAACGCCTCCTGCCGTAGGCTCTACGCGGGGGTCGTGCGGTCCATGGCCCTTTACGGGGCCCCGGTGTGGGCGCGTTCAATTAAGCGGCGTGCCGCGCACTACCTGAACGCGCCCCAAAAGGTCGTAGCCGTAAGGCTGATCCGGGGGTACCGCACGATCTCCCGCGAGGCGGCGAGCCTCCTAGCCGGATTGCCGCCATGGGATCTGGAGGCGATAGTCCTCGCGCGCCTGCATGAATGGCGCGCGGGGGCACTACGTCGGGGGGAAACTCCGCTGCCGCGGCAAATCACCGCTCAGCGGACAGACCTCCGACGCGATCTCATGGCGACATGGAGACAGCGACTGTCGCAACCCAGTGCAGGGCACGCCACAATAGTGGCGATAAGTCCCCTCTTTGAGGAGTGGCTAGAGAGGCGCCACGGCGCCCTCACCTTCCGCCTGACGCAGGTCCTCACCGGACACGGTTGTTTCGGGAGGTTCCTGCACCGAATCGGGCGGGAGGAAACGCCCGGGTGTTATCATTGTGAGGATCGTCCGGAGGACACGGTGGCGCATACCGTGGAGGTCTGCCCCGCTTGGGCGGAGCTCCGCCGTGTCCTCGTAGCGGCGATCGGCGGCGGCGACCTCTCGCTCCCGGCCCTGGTTCAGGCCATGGTCCGGAGCGAGAGGGAATGGGAAGCCGTCACCTCCTTCTGCGAAGCAGTCATGCTAGCGAAGGAGGTGGCGGGACGTGAGAGGGAGAGAATCTCACGTCCCAGCCGCCGCGGGCGAAGTACCGGGCGTCGGGGGCCACGTGGTGGCTCCCGGCCACCGTAGGCGCTGGCCTGTGGACGGTGAGTAATGGGTTAGCTCACCGTCCGTCCGTCTTATGACGACAGGCCGTGTCGACGGCGCGTTCGTGTTCCACGCGCGCCTCAAAGAGATGTCAGCAACCAAGAAGGGGCCCGCAAGGGCCGATGCCTGCCGGGGCTGCGGGACTGTTCGAAAGAGATACCGTGGCCCTGGAACACAAAGGGCAATGAAGGAACATGGATGGGTTTTAGTCAGTAAGAGTCTGACACTCCCTCCCACTCCACCCAGAGCGGGAGAAGTCATTTGATGATTTCCCATCGGTAAAAAAAAAAAAAAAAAAGGACATGACCGTTATGTCGCATATTTTGCGACTTCACAAGGGAATCTAAACCTATAGGTTACTTCCCGTTGACCTAGAATCATGAAATTTGGCAAAAACAATGCCTTACAGCTCATGTAAAGAAAAAAATCTGAAAACCGTAAGTATTAAGTATACCTACACTTCTACGGAACACTCGGAGCGCGAGTCCAATTCGCACTTGGCCAGTTTTGTTTATGAAACTAATTTCGTGTATGAATTTCTAAGGATAAGGTTAAATTATTATTAAACACCATATTACCTATTTTGGAGCTTATAAAGGGAAGCAGGTGAAGTTAATTACTTTCTTCTTAAATTATTACAGTTGGTACTATCGTGTATTTATTTTAACGTTCCGGTTCGAAACGGAACTTCTTTGACGGCGGTCTAAGTAAAAGGAAAGATGTGGATTTTTACATTTCATTCGTTTTTATTGAACTTTATTTGGGTGATCAAAATAATTACTTTTATTCTTACATCTAAGATAATTATTGTTTACTTCATAATATTATTACTTCCTTTATTCTTTTTAACACATATTATTTACATTTTTAAATATTCTAATATAAAACAATATAAAAAAAAAACAAAAAAATAGTAGGCCACCAATTATTATTACTATTTTTATTTTATTTTTATTTCTAATTTTGAGTAATTTTATGTAGTTGATTTTTATGTTCAACCAGTGACTTGTATGTGTGATGTAAACTGTTAGTATAAGTTGGTTTTAATAAATAAAAAACAATTCAAAACATGTATGATACTCGACACCATATTTTTGACAAGTCTTAAAAATACTTAAAGACATTTACATCAGTAGCAGTGTGCTGTAATTGTCATGAAATAAATTACAATGGGGACTATATTACCCAGATACTGAGTTGTGGAGGTCAGATAGGCAGTTGTTCTACGCAAAATACTAACATTCAGCATCCGGTATGTCTTTTTTTTTTTTTGATGGGAAATCATCAAATGACCCCTCCCGCTCTGCGCGGAGTGGGAAGGGAGTATCAGACTTTAACTGACTAACACCCATCCATGTTCCTTCTTTGCCATTTGTGTTCCAGGGTCACGGTATCTCTTTCGAACAGTCCCACAGCCCTGGATCCGGTATGTCTGGCAGCCGACCCCAACATAGTCGGGAAAAGGCTCGGCAGATGATGTTGAAATAAATTACACAAACTAATCTAACCTTTAGGTCACAGCAAAAAACGAATGAACAATGATTCGTTACTTTATTGCACACTAAAAGTCTACTTCAGTTACAAAAGCACTATCTTCCTCTCGACTCCTATAATATATCACCTAATGAATTTTATTAGGCCCAACTCGCAAGACAGTCTAGGGCTCCTCTTGGGAGGCCCAGACTTAATTACTTAGGACGATCAATAACCAACTAGATAGGGTCTCGTTAGGTTGGAAGAACCGTTTGTAGGTATTGTTATAAATGAGGCGTTGCTAGACAAAAAATTAGGGTAGATTTTTTGATTTTGGATGTAGAATGGTACAGAATATTGGAGCTCGTGGCTAAATAATAACAGCTGCTCCAGTCTAACCGGATGCAGCTGAATACCAGTATTTTACGGGTCGTGGGGCTTTCAGGACCGGGACCGCGGTCCCGGATTACCACATTAATGCAATGATTATTTTTGAGTAGTATTTCGGGACCACAAACAAAAGAAACAAAGTTATGTCACGGGAAAGTACGGTCAACCAAATAATTTAGAAGTTAAACTAATAAAAGTATTTTTATAAAACGATAAAATATTTCGTTCATTTCAAAAATGGCATCCTTCTATTAGAATTCATTATCATCATTTCAGCCTAAAACGTCCACGTCCAAACGTCCACTTGGGGAAGGCCTATGTGCAGCAGCACATAGGCCTCCCCCAAGTGGCCAGCGTCTCGTATCCAGCGGATCCGCGCAACCTTCACCAGGTTATCGATCCACCTAGTGGAAGGCCTTCCAACGCAACGTCTTCCGTTTGTCCCAGGTAGACATAATCGTCTACAACTTCGAGTGTAGAGTCTCCGATCTTGATAGGAGTGGGTTTTACTTGGGCATTCAAAATGACCTTGGTTTTGTCTATGTTCATTTTAAGACCCACTCTTTCGGAAGCTCTCCTGAGGTCATCGAGCATAGTACTGAGGTCCTCCATGGTCTCTCATATCGTCGGCAAACCGAAGGTTGCCCTCTCCAGTCCAGAAGTAGTCTATCTAGTGTATCAGAATTAAACCTAAAAAAATCTTATCTAAACATACAAAATTCAAAGTCCTGACTGAATGACTGACTGACTGACTGACTGACTGATATATCAACGCACAGCCCAAACCGCTGGTCCTAGAGACATGTTTGGAGGGTGTACACTTTGTGAAGAGTAGGTATCCACTAAGAAAGGGTTTTTCGAAATTCCACCCCTAAGAGGGTGTGGAAAATGGGGTGTTGAATTTTCTGTGAAACTTTTTTTTATTGCAGACGATTGACTTGAAAAGTGTACATACTTTTCAGTTAAAATTATGAGATACGTGTATCACAGTTTTTTTTTTTTTACCGTGACAAAGGTGTGTGATGGGTCAAATAACATGCTAACGCCACATAAAGAAGCAACTGTGCAATAGATGTGTGGCAGAGAGACTACGTGCGCGCAAATCATATTCTTCATACTTCTCTCTCTCTTCTCATGATTGATATATTATTTTATTGTATAGCTACAACTATCCTTTTGTAAGTGTCACTAAATAATATTTTCCATTATTTTGTACCGGTACTGATAATTCATATAATTGTTGATCAAAATAGGTACTATATCAGTTGTGTTAACTGTACTTTAACTTCTTTTTTCTTGTGGTCCCACAATACTACTCAAAAATAATTATTGTATTTATAGGTGTAATTCAGGACCGCGGTCCCGGTCCCATATGCCCCTCGACCCTATTTTACATGGAGCGACTGCCTATCTGACCTCCACAATCCAGTAAGTACTGGATAATACGATACCCCTTGGTAAGACTGGTTGTGTCACTTTTTGGGCCACTGACTACCCAACGACTGACAAAGATCTATAAATGACACCCGGGACCAACTGCTTAACGTGCTTTCCGAGGCACAGAAGAAAGTCGGTATGTTGGGTACAGATCAACCTAAGCACGGCTTAACCTAAAGAACGACCCGAGCGGCTGTTATTATTTAGCCACGAGCTCTTCCATTTTGGTGCTAACATAGATATTAAAACTGAATTTCCTTTCGTCTCAGATTAACAACTCCTGTTTTTCTCTTCACAGTTTATATATTAGTACAGAATTACACGGGGCAGCTTGAAAATACAATTTGTACTTTGAAACGACACGCTCTGCTGTATTCATTTTTCAGGCTTTTTTGCGGCATTTTTTGAACAATTACTGTTTTGAGTTTGGCTCAAATGTAGTCTGTATGTGAACTGTACTATGTAGGATACCTTTTCGACGGAAAATATGCTCTATGGCAGAGCTCAAACTCATCATCTGCCTACCCTTTTCCCAACTATATTGGGGTCGGCTTCCAGTCTAACCGGATGCAGCTGAATATCAGTATTTTACATGGGGCGACTGCCTATCAAGCCTCCACAACCCAGTTAGTCCTGGGTAAGACTGGTTCTCAGAATATTTGGGAAATGGGTGGTCACCCATCCACAGACCCACATAGGCAAGCACGGCTTAACCTAAAGATCGACCCGAGCGGCTGTTATTATTTAGCCACGAGCTCCTCATAGCTATAGAGCTCAAACTCAAAGCATTTATTTAAATTAAACCGTTTCCATTTTTGAAAAAGAAAAAACAAAAGGATGAAACTACAGTCCCAGTCACAAAGCATAATAACCTGTGAAAGTACTGTAGTAATAGAAATGGAAACAAAATATAAAAGAAGCGGAACAGAGTATTTCTTATTTTAACAAAAAAAAATTAAAAAAAATCGTTGCCCCACACTAAGAATTTCTCCTGTATCGTGGGTGCATTTACAAACATTTAAACTCACATACACAAACAGCCAGTTACATATACATAAGGGTGATTAGTCGAGAGTTTTCGAAAATGTCGTATTATGTAAACTCATTATATTTTTCTGAAAATTGCATTTACTTCGTGTGTCAAAATTTTTAAATTACTACAATCATGACTAACTTGTAAAAATTTATCCATGAAAAAAAAGTGTAAATTACAGAAGAAATAGTGATGACTTAATAAATACAAACGTAAAGTAATCAAACACTATTTTAAGCTTTCACGGTTTACAACTAAACTTATACTGTATGTCTGTCTGTGTGTGATCATGGCGCTTGCAACAGCGTCGAAATATTGGGAGCTCAAAATAATGAACAATCACGGAAGATATCCCGTAAGTGACACTTTATAAAACCTAGCGGCCCGTCCCGGCTTCGCACGGGTGCCCATTTATTATCCCCTAATTCCCCCCCCCCCAATGTTTTTTCTAGAAATTAATATAGCCTATGTTACTCAAGGTGAATGTAGCTTTCTAATGTTGAAAATTTTTTTGAAATCGGCACAGTAGTTTTTGAGTTTATTCATTACAAACATACAAACACACACAAAAATACAAATCTTTCCTCTTTATAATATTAGTGTAAGTAATTTTATGTCTCCAAACGCATCCGATATAAACAAAATAAATCCTTGCGTAGGAAATATGTGAAAAAAGGACACCGTTGACCATCCGGTAGCATGATGAAAAACCTTTGTGCCCATACGGTTAGGGGCACAAAAGGGTTGGCCGGCCCTAATTTCAAATTCACATGGGACCTTTTAACATTTAATTTAAAAACGTTTCATTTTTACTTGCGTCATGTTGGACCCTCTGAATTTTTTAATAACGTCAAAATGTTGGTAAATGTCAAAGGTTTGTAACCTCGTCGTCATACGGATCTTTTTACGAATATGTTTGTCCAGTGTAAGAGGAGCTCGTGGCTAAATAATAACAGCCGCTCAGATCGATGTTTAGGTTAAACCGTGCTTGCTTAGGTTGGTTTGTGGATGGGTGACCACCCATTACATACCGAGTTTCCTCCGTGTCTTGGAAAGCACGTTAAGCCGTTGGTCTCGGCTGACATATTTTGTAGATCTTTGACAGTCGTTACAGGTAGTCAGTGGCCCAAAAAGTCTTACCTAGGGGTATCGTATTACCTAGTACTAACTGGGCTGTGGAGGTTACATAGACAGTCGCTCCATGTAGAATACTGGTATTCAGCTGCATCCGGTCAGACTGGAAGCTGACCCCAACATAATTGGGAAAAGGCTAGGCAGATGATGATGATGTTTGTCCAGTGTAACCAGATGCGACTGAATCTCAGTGTTTTACGTAGTGCGTCTGTTAACTAACGTTTAACTCAGTGAAGAAGAAGACAAAAAAAAAGGTAAAATCCTTACAAATATTATAAATGCGAAAGTAAGTTTGTTTGTTTGTTACCTTTTCACGCCTAAGCCACTAAACCGATCATTCTGAAATTTTGCATATACGTTGTCAGGTGTACAGAAACGGACATAGGGTACCTTTCATCCCGAAAATAGTACTGTTCCCGAGGAAAACAACAATAACGATAATACATGAACGATGATTATATTAAAAAATTAAGCTGAAAACGAACAGTGCACTATGGAGCGGGCTATGCTCGGAGTTTCTTTGAAGAATAAGATATGGAATTAATTTATTTGGCAAAGAACTAAAGTAACCGACGAAGCTTCAAGAGTAAGCAAGCTTAAGTGGCAGTTGGTTCCCTAAGTCTGTTCCAGAGACCTCGAATCGGCAAACGTATGGTGGGAATTCCCAGCTGGATAGACCAACGGAGGAAACTCGGTATGGAATTGGTGGTCACCCATCCAAGCGCGGCTTAACCTGAAGATCGGCCCGAGCGGCTGTTATTATTTAGCCACGAGCTCCATCACACACACTTTAACTTGTAAGTCTGGGTGGTTATTATTGCTCTTATTTAACCTTATTCTTGTAGTAATGTTCCTTTCATCTCTGTGTGTAGAATAATATAATCTTTGGAAACACGAAACGTGCCCTGTCAAGCGTTCGCAATGACTGACACCCGGATAATTATATTTCCCTTTGTAAAGAAAGTTGGAATGAATTCTCAAGATTCTCGCCTTGTTTTGTCTTTGCTTATTACATGTGCCAGCTAAGAATATGTTGCTACCTACTTATTTGAGCTTCAAGTTACTCATGCCGTTTTCCTATGAGGGTTGGCAGAAACTAGAGGAGTACATCATCATCTGCCTAGCCTTTTCCCAACTATATTGGGGTCGGCTTCCAGTCTAACCGGATTCAGCTGAATACTAGTATTTTACATGGAGCGACTGCCTATCTGACCTCCACAGCCCAGTTAGTACTGGGTAATACGATACCCCTTGGTAAGACTGGTTGTCAGACATTTTGGGCCACTGACTACCTAACGACTGTCAAAGATCTACAAATGGCAGCCGGGACCAACGGCTTTACATATTTGGTGTGTAAACTAGAGGAGTACGTGGTACGTGCACTGGATTGTAGAGGTCAGATAGGCAGTCGCTGCATGAAAATACTGGTATTCTCTTTCTGGTTAGACTGGCAGCCGACCCCAAGAAAGTTGAGAAAAGACGAGGCAGAAGATGATAGTGTCTTACTTGCGGGGCTAACTGGGCAAAGGCCTTCCCCATTTCCTTTACCCGATTTTTTTTTTAATATGTTCTTCGAAACTGTACATCATTCTCCTGCCTTAATCCCAATTCATTTGGGTTCATCGCAGCACAATCTCTCTTCTTCTTCCATACTTCTTTATTACTCGTCATCTCAACAGACACTTCCCGTGTTGCCATAATATCATCCTTCACAGTCCATCCATCATTTCTTTGGTCTTCCTCTAATCTTATAATACTCATCTACATTCATACTCAAAACTTTCCTCACAACTTTTCCTCATTCCTCCGCATCACATGCTCATACGAAGCCAACCGATTACGTCACAACTTTTCAGTCACCGGCGCCACTTTCACACTGTTAATTGGAAACTATGAGGCCTAGGTACTAGGAGGCATGTCCAGCAGTGGACTGCTATAGGCTGATGATGATGATGATTGGAAACTATTATTGTAATAAATTAGAGAAGAGATCAGCTAAAACTTGGCGAAAAACCAGTCTCAGCTGAAAAAAAAATCGTTTATACACCGTGACTTTTTAGTTGTCTTACAAAGGTGGTCCACTCAATGTGCCCGACATAAAATAGCTCTAGACGCGATTTTTTTTTCCTGCCATAATAGGTACAAAGAAAAATAAATAAAACATTAGAAAAAATATGAAACATCCTGTTAATGATGAATACGTGTCAAACGGGAGAACATCCAGCGCTCGAGTTCAGTTGATCATCGCTTACAACAGGGTGTTTTAACTACGTCATGTGTCATAATACTGAATAATATGTTTATTATTAAATTATTAAAATCTCATAAATACCTTTTTTATGAATGTTTAGTAGACATTGGATACATGAAGTGGGCTGCCGTGTAAGACGACAAAAAAGTCACGGTGTATAATGAACCCGTTAAAAAATACACAAAACAAAACATAATTTTCAACTGGAAATGGACCAAAAAATGATTAAGCTCGAAATAAATTACACCGTAGGAAACTGTATTACCGAACTTTGTTACTAACCAACCAGACTAAACTACTTTATACCAGTTTTTAACATCCACAATTTGGCTAAATTTTTGAGGGAGAAAGCCTTTTTTGCTGCCGACAAAGTACGGTGGTGAGTGTATTATCTAATTTCGCCGAGCCAAAGGTATCCCGAATTACTTTTTCAGCCTGAATTACGGGAGCTATTCCTAAATGAGAAACGAGTGGAATACTAATCTATTATTTGCTAGCGATTCCGGCTGAAATTCCGGCTGAAGTGCGACTGGAAAAAATATAAAGATTTCGTTGCGATCTGTGATATTTATGTCAATTTTTAATATGTTAGGATTTATTCCGTTAGGCTCGTACATCATGTTGGCAGACCATGGGTTTTGTGCTATGAAAACACACTGGGTGCGATACACTGTTTCTAGCAAACTAACGAATTACTTGAGATTACAACTTAACATAATAACACGGGACACAATGAATCGGCTACAGTTCCAAGACGTATCAACTCCCGCGATCAGACATGATGACAGATGATCAGGGCTCTAGGGCGTAGACTGGTAGGTCCCGTTATGTCACCAGTGCCCACTGGCGTGTTTGCCGATTCATTTTATGTTCGTACTAACGACCGGATCCGACAAATATATAAATGACGTGTCACTATGTTCGTACAATCAAATCTCCAAAACCACCTAACCGATTAAAATGAAATTTTGTGAATGTGTTCCGCTTGAAAGATAGCATAGTTTTTGATCCAATAGGTGGCGCATATCCCATCCAGAATAAATGTTCTAATTTATGGTGAAAACCGCATCAAAATCAAGTCATCTAAGTTTGTAATTTAGATCCAGACGATCATACAACGGACACGAAAAGCGTCTTGTTTCTATAGATGTACTATCTATTAGCCGCGGCTTTGCCCGCGTGTGGAAGGTCGGGAATTATCCCACAGAAACGCACGATTGGGATATAATGTCCTTATCCCATGCCCTAACCTAGCTTAGCTTGATTAGCCTAATAATGTTCCTACTTCTGGGACACTCTCTATGAGTAGCAATGGGCTGTAATCCACCACGCTTGCTCCGTGCTGGTTGGTAGATATCACAACACATGTCTTCGAATTTTCTGTTCTTAGCACTTGCCGAGGCCGAAAGAAAGAAAGAAAGAGGTGGCGACACGATCTGCACGTGTTAGATTTGTAGTTATGTATTTTATAGAAATAGTTTTAATTGTGGCCTAAAAGGCTTGGTTTCCGAACGAAAGATAGTTGTTATATTTGAATAATCAAGTTAAATGTTTATTTACTATATATTGCTAATAAATTAATTAGTAAGTAATAATTAAGTGATATTTATAATGTTTCCTAGATCTTATCTTGCAATTTCAATATATCAAGTAGTTTCAATCAATTCTCAGAACTATCAGTTGATGTTCATATTTTATCCGATTAAACTTAAGGATGACAAATAAATACGTATTATATTGCTAAATTATCTAATTAAGTTTTAAAATAGTTCCCTTATACAAGATTTGTTAATTATTATCTATGTTATTAGTTATTTAGCTATAATGTACGACCAATTGCCATTGGCGGCCATCTTTAATGTACTGAGTATTATTTGACGGGTATAAAAATAGATGTTGCCGCCAGTTCGGGGGCTTTATGCTGCAAGTGTTCTAAGGGTTAAGACATACCCAGAGTGGTGTATTGTGTGTGCCATGTGTATAGTATTACGTTTGTAAGTGACATAGTAATGGAGATACCAAATGTGTGAAGCTGTAACCTATTTGGATTACCCTAAGGTTCTACAATGTTAATGTAAGTTAATTGATATTATACTACGAATATTACTGATAACTATGTGCTAGACTATGTTTTATAATATGGCTTATATTGCTTATTGTTTATCTAAACTGATAAATTGCTATAACTTGAGAATGGTTCAGGACAACATATAATTGTCCTGGCATAATACTTTAAAACATGTTACCGTGGAGTTTCTTGTCCATTCTTCTCCACGAAGACCTAGGTTTGTGAATGGACGTAGCTTGATAGGTAATTGATGTTACCTATAAATATCTGACAAGCCTAATTTAAATAAATGAGTAGTCTTGTCTTTCTGTGCTTTTCTTGATAAAAACCCTTTTCCCTACACACCTTTTTAAGATGATTTACAACAAGTAACCATTCTGACACCCAAAGCTAATCGGCGGAATAAAGCGTAATCGGTGGATATTAATACATATATATATGTAGTCTTATATCACCGTTTCTAACACACGCGTAGCATGACCCCCGTAGAAACGGATTTTGTCGACGGAGGAATCGACAAAATGACAGATTGTGGAAAGAAATCTGTCATTTTGTCGATTCTTCCGTCGACAAAACCCGTTTCTAAGTTGGTCTTGCTACGCGTCATGGACGCGTACCGCGAGGGCTGGTTCGAGGAGGCACGGGAAAAGAGCACATGGAAGGAATTGGGGGAGGCCTTTGCTCAGTTGGGGACAGTACAGGCTAATAAAAAAAAGACTTGCTGGTTTCCACACGATGTATTCCTTCACCGTTTCTATCCGTACGCTTGATCCAAATCCGATCTGCCGTTAAGGCAAAAAAAGGTTACAGAATCTATACAGAGTATCTTACTCATAATATTGCTATGGATAAATAAATGGACAAACCAAGAACTAAGTTCTACCTTTGTCCATGAACTTAGCCGTGTCCAGATTTGATCAATGGTTTTTGGACAAGTTGTAATTGAATTTGTTTCTTTGTACTTTGAATGGGAACTTGCTAATTTGAAAATTTAAAGTTAAATGAAGGTTTCTTCGTGAATGATTTCGAGGTGGTTTTGTCAAAAGTTAATTACGGGTTTCAGATCTAACCGGGTAATTTTTGTTTTGTGTAGTAGTTCAGTAAATAGCTATTTTGGTGAATAATTTAAAGGGGTTTCATTTCGATTTAAAGCGTTTGAAAAGTTTATGATGGTAAACTGGACTATAATGAGAATATGATGAACTGTTTAATTTATACAAAATAGCTTTTACCCGCGGCTACGTTCGCCTATCTGTTTGTGCAACTGATAAGAACTTGAACGAAGCAAGAACCGTCAAAGAAAGCGAAGCTAAGAATTCTAACTTTGAAAGTTCCAACTTCAAGCAATTACCCACAGAATAAAAATCGTTTCTTAAGTTATTACTTTTACTTGTTTATACGGGGTGTAAACAGACCCTTCACGAAGCCGTCAACCAAGCATTCTGTACATCAAACTAAGTAACTTTACGCAAAAATTATTGCTGGGAAACGACTTTTTTTTTTGGGGTGAAAAATTACGTTTTACGGTAAAACTCAATGTAACGGACTCAAAATATTGTGCTGATGGATGGATTGAATAATAGGGGGGTCGTGAAGGTGTTTAAAGTAAAAAAATTACATTAGAAAAATGTATTTTAAAAAAAACTTGTGAAAATGTTGGAATTTTGACCCCCAATATCTCCGTAACTAGAAGGTTCCCAGGTATAGTCTAGAACAAAAAAATGATCGCAAAAACGGGGAAAACAAGTAGCTTTCGGCTTCGTTAAGGGTCTTTTTACACCCTTTAGATACGGGTGCTAGTACTAGACTAAGACTTGACTTGACTGTTTTTAACTTGACTTGACTGTTTTTAATAAAGTAATATACACCGTGACTTTTTTGTCGTTTTACAAAGGTGGTTCACTCAATGTGCCCGACATAAAATAGCTCTATGCGCGATTTTTTTTTAACTACCATAATAGGTACAAAGAAAAATAAATAAAACATTAGAAAAGTAATGATGTTTACGTGTCAAACGGGAGAACATACCTACCCAGCGCTCGAGTCCAGTAGATCATCGCTCACAACAGGGTGTTTTAACTACGTCATGCGTAATACTGAATAATATTTTTAATTTTAAATTATTAAAATCTCATAAATACCTTTTTTTATGAATGTTTAGTAGTTATTGGAAACATGAAGTGAACTGCCGTTGTAAGACGACTAATAAGTCGCGGTGTATGTATTGTTGTTTATCGAAAACTCGTTCCACAAGGCACATGAGAATGTACTAATGAAAAGCCCCATCGGGCAGACGACCCATTTTTTCAAATTCCTATTTTCGTCCCTAACCAAAACAATTTCCGCCAACATTCTTTATTTTTAAACAGACCCAATAAAAAATTCTCTCTTCTAAATTAATTTTAAAGAGCACCCAAAATGCAACTAAATGGACTTGACTTCCGAAGAGGAAGAAATAGAATTTACTTTCGTCCTTAGGAAACGCCCCACAGTAAGCGATTAGCGAGTAACGAATAGAGACTGAGAACCAAAGTTGTCGACATAGCTCATCATCATATCAGCCCGGAATCACACACTGCTGCGTATAGGCCTCCCCTTTTTTCTGCCACACTTCCCTGTTCTCTGCATCCCGTATCCAGATGTTTCGCACGACTTTGACGATATCGTCAACCCAACGAGCTTTAGGACGGCCCTGATTTCTTTGGCCAAACCTTGACCACCACTCGGTCAACGCCTTGCTCCATCGGCCATCTCCGCGACTAGCCAGGTGTCTTGCCCAGGTCCACTTGAGGCGCACCGTTCGTCATAGCTCTAAATAGCTCACAGTATAAATAAGCTGAAGTAGCCATGGACCGGCCATATTAGCCGTAGAATCGATGACCGTTAGGGTAGACGTGTTCTTGAGTGGTGACCGCGAATCGGTGAGCGTGAGGTGGGACGCCCTCAGGCTCGGAAGAGCGAAGATCTCCGCAGGCTGGCTGGGTAAGCTGGTTTTATTGGGTTTTTCCCATCAGGAATTTCTCAGGAGCAGCTAGCTGGCTTTACGCTCGGTTGTTAATAGGCTCGCCCCTACTAAATGTAACTGGTAAAATGTGGATGTACAATCTAGAGGGTGTAAACGGACCCTTCACGACGCCGTCAACCAAGCATTCTGTACATCAAACTAAGTGACTACGCAAAAATTATTGCTGGGAAACGACTTATTTTTTGGGTGCAAAATCACGTTTTACGGTAGGACTCAATGTAACGCACTCAACACATTGTGCTGATGGATGCATTGAATACTACAGAGGTCGTGGAGGTATTTACTAAAACTTGAGTTATAACAAAAAAAAAACATGAATAAAAAAAATGTGAAAAAGTTGGAATTTTGACCCCCAATATCTCCGGAACTAGAAGGTTCTCAGGTGCGGTCTAAAATAAAAATAAAATACAATGACGGGCAAAACAAGTGCCTTTCGGTTTCGTTAAGGGTACTTTTACACCCATTATACGCTTCTTTCTAACCCTTTTTTTCGTATGGGATATCATCAAATGACCCCTCCCGCTCTAGGCGGAGTGGAAGGGAGTGTCAGACTCGTACTGACTAAAACCCATCCATGTTCCTTCTGTTCCCTTTGTGTTCCAGGGCCGCGATATCTCTTTCGAACAGTCCCGCAGCCCCGGCAGTTCTGTCTAACCCTTGGGGGATTATCTTTATCTTTTGTGCTTTTCTTAATCGACATAATCGCTGCTAGCTTATCGCTTCCGCCCACAGTCGAACAGTTGCCTTATTTGTCCATTTCTTTTTATACTACGCAAGAATCCTTTCCGTGTTCCCGTTTCATTGTGAAAAGTAACCTAAGTTTATGTTGTTTAGTTCAAATGTCTTTTCATTGTATGTGAGCAACAAAAGGTCGTCAATTGTTCTTTTAGGGTTGAATAGAAGTTTTTCTTGTTGATCTTAGTTTGTTGACTTATTGGTTAGTCTTTTAAGCTTGAAGGAGGTTCGTTTTGAGTTGTTTAACAGCAAGATATTTCATTTTGATTCTTTACTACTGGTTTAATTTAGTATTTCACAATATTTTCCTACCTTTGTATAGATTCTTTTTTACCGATTATTTGTGAATGTGTGAGCAAAGCCTACAGCTTTGTAGATTTCCAGCTGCTTGTTAACTTTGTATTTTTTTTTACATCTTTTGTACTTATTTTCGGGCCTACGCAGTCCCCCCCTACTTAAGTATAAATTCTGTCATCATCTGCCTAGCTTTTTCCCAACTATATTGGGGTCGGCTTCCAGTCTAACCGGATGCGGCTGAATACCAGTATTTTATATGGAGCGACTGCCTATCTGTCCTCCACAACCCAATTAGTACTCGGTAATACGATACCCCTAGGTAAGACTGGTTGTCAGACTTTTTAAGTATAAATTCTGTAACCAAGATAATATTGTAATACTAAATGATTTGAAAAGAGTAACCATGGAGTTTCTTGCCGGTTCTTCTCCATAGGAAACCCGAACCGTGCTCTTTTTGTCGACGTTTTATAAGTCGACATAAAATAATTTGATTTTACCGAAAGTTTTTCTATTAAGGGTATTCGTTGGTTGAGTCATTCTGAGTTTGAAAGCAATTGACCTATTTCAAGACTAGATTGGTCCTCTGAGACGAACATTAGAACAATGATTGCTTTAGTTCTCTTTAAATGTTTATATTGCCATTGTTTATATTTGTTAGTGGACCTACCGGCTCGCTCGACGGCGGGTAGTATACTCCCCAATAATATAGAGAAGTATACTACCCGCGGACGCGCGAGAGCTTTCTTCTACTGTTATTAAAACTTTGGTCGAATTTTCAGATAGTTCATCGGACTTGGGCGCTTGCCTAGGTTGGTCTGTGGATGGGTGACCACCCATTACAATCCGAGTTTCCTCCGAAAGCACGTTAAGCCATTGGTCCCGGCTGTCATCTGTAGATCTTTGACAGTCGTTACAGGCAGTCAGTGGCCCAAAAACTCTGACAACCAGTCTTACCAAGGGGTATAGTATTACCTAGTACTAAATGGGTTGTGGAGGTCAGAAAGGCAGTCGCTCGAATAGATTAATTAGTACCAAATCACAATCATTGGAAACATGAAATGCATGATAGTGCCTTGTGAAAGGGTGTGTTTCTGTCTGTGTGTGTGTGTGTGTATATGTGTTTAATGGGTTGAACTTTGGTCGATCATAATATAATTATTCATAACTCATTTAAATCATCATACAAAATCAAAAGTCACAAAACAACAGTCCACAATCGCTTTGACTAAACAAATTGCCCGATTTACGTGATACCCCGTGAGCCACAAGCCCCTTTAAGCTAGTCCCTCAAGGGACTCTTAACGTAAGGCTAAGCCTTAATATCATTTCACTGAACTCATTTCTACAAATGGCTACGCCATCTGGCCTCTCTGAGGGTACTAATGAAATCTGTGGGTAGGGGACACAGAGTAGTTAAAAAGATAGAGGTGTCACTTTGAACGGCGAGTAAGGAACTCTGCTATACTGTTAGTATCTATTGTTGCAATGGAAGGCAATGTCGTTTGATACAAAGAAGGAAGAAGCATTAGTTTGTTAAGCTTTTCATTGCTTTTGAGATTTTATGTTTATATCTCTTATAAGAGTGACTAAACTGATAGACGCGGAATCAACAAGAGGTGGTTTATAAAATCTTAATGTCTATCCTTCTAAGTTGATAAACGCGAAAATTTGTGAGGATGGATGGATGTTAGTTACTCTTTCACGCAAAAACTACTGAACGGAATTGGATGAAATTTTCACACAGATAGTTTATAACCTGGATTAACACATAGGATACTTTTTATCCCGGTAGTATGATCCCGTGGAGAGTTATCGAACTCCACGCGGGATACACGCTTTTTTTCCCGGTTGGGTAGGCAGAAACAACAAAATGCCAACGGATACGATCCTTACATACTCCTTTCGTCTCGTCCACATTCAATCAAGCTTGAACGCATGATCTAAATCTATCGAAAAAACAGCTATACTAAAGCATTTTTGTTTAAATAACAATTCAATTGCAATCACCCTTAGATGAAAACAAAATCTTTGAATTAACCACTCGTATGCCGAGTATCCAGACACAATTAAAAGTCATTGTGTCTCGCGTAGATCTACGTTCCGGCACACGAAAGGTTAAATAACTATTATGTGCGAAACGATTATTTAGAATTTTAAATCGTGAAAATTTACGTAACGGATACTCTCCGCGCTAAGCTTTTCTGTTATTATTAAGCCTTTTCGACAGCCAAAGGATCAAAAGGAAATTGTACTTAAGTAATTTTCGATTAAGAAATGCTTGGATAAATCTATAAGTTGAATTAAGGAGTCACTTGAAATTGTCAGTATTAAATAACAGTAACTGGCGACCAAGCTGTGCCTGGGTTAAAATAGAGAAAACGAATTTTCCCAGATATGAGACCTAGCTAGATCGATTTTTCGTCCCCGTAAACCACGTTGCAACTTTCATCGGAATCATTAGAGCCGTTTTCGAGAACGGGCTTACAAACATAATACAGGGTGGAAGGAACGCCGACGTGAAAACGGTCCACGTATTCAGTACATTATTTTGAGAATGTTCCCCCCATATAGAAATTTTCATCAGCAATTTAAAAAAAAATCAACCCAAAAAAAAAATCTGCTGTTCCATACATTTTGACCGTGTAGGTATTGCACTTTTGTAGGAAACATCAGTTTTTTTTTTAAACTGATGAAAAATTTCTATGTAGGTGTGTGTGGTCAGAATGATGTCTTGAAAACGTGGCGACCGTTTTCGCGTCGGTGTCCTTTCCGGGTGGAAGTATTCCGAATATAAATATTGCTAATTTTATGACTATAGGATGTAAGTTGGTACCTCTGTCTTTTTAAACCATCTGTGGTAAAAACGAAGTTCCTTTAAAATGACTAGACATTTCTAAGATGACCTTTCTGAGATTAAAGGGGATTATCTCGATTTAAAAAACGAGATGCTTGAGTTTTGAGCGTCTGTGAATTATTTAGAAAGTTTAAAAGTAATCGGGGAATTAAGAAAAGATAAATTGGTATTATTTATTACGCTTCTTTAGTTTCAAAAGCATAAATAATCAGGAAAACAAAGTGCTTTTATAGAATTAAAACTCCTTTTAAGTTAGTTAGTAATTGCTGCGGGACTGTTCGAAAGAGATACCGCGGCCCTGGAACGCAAAAGGCAAAGAAGGAACATAGATGGGTTTTAGTCAGTACGAGTCTGACACTCCCTTCCACTCCGCCCAGAGCGGGAGGGGTCATTTGATGATTTCCCATCAGTTTTTTTTTTTTTTAAGTTAGTATAAGCGGAGCATTTGCAGCCTATAAGGTTACGTCATAAATAATAACAGCAGCTTGGGTCGGTCTTCAGGTTAAGCCGTGCTTGCCTGGGTTGGTCCGTGGATGGATGATCACCTATTACATACCGAGTTTCCTCCGTGCCTCGGAAAACACGTTAAGCCGTTGGTCCCAGCTGTCAATAGTAAAATATAAATAAATATCTTTGACAGTAGTTGAAGATAGTCAGTGGCTCGAAAGTCTGACAACCAGTCTTACTAAGGAGTATCGTATCACCCAGTACTAACTGGGTTGTGGAGGTAATACAGGCAGTCGCTCCATATAAAATACTGATATGCAGCTGCGTTTGGTTAGACTGGAAGCCGACCCCAACATAGTTGGGAAAAGGCTAGGCAGATGATGAAGATGATGAACCGTAAGGCTACACTAGAAGCATCGTATCGTGCCCATAGATCACAAATTTCAGCTACACCCCACAAAAGAAGATCTCCAAAAAACACCAAGCGTCGTACAATTGCTCCGCGATAAACACACGAATTCCAGGCACGGTCATAAATTATGCGTAAAGTTCACGAGATAGTCCGCTCCCTGCGCGAGTCCGGAAAACGTTGATACACGTTTCACAATTAGTCCTTGTAGGCTCTCTCCTTGGATGCCAAGTCTGCTATTTCCAATTATTAGTTACTATGTTTTGAATACTATAGGACTAGAGGAACTCGTGGCTAAATAATAACAGCCGCTCAAGTCGATCTTTAGGTTAAACCGTGCTTGCCTAGGTTGGTCTGTGCATGGGTGAGCACTCATTACATACCGAGTTTCCTCTGTGCCTCGGAAAGCACGTTAAGCCGTTGGTCCTGGGTGTCATTTGTAGATCTTTGACAGTCGATTTAGTTTGCCATCGACACGCTAAGAAGAAGAAGTTGAAAAGTGCCTGTAAATGGTTCCATTAAAATAATTGCTTTGAGTTTATAACAATAAGACCACGACGCGACGATGCTATTGCCACAGTGCCAAAAATTCATAGTCGCCTGGATAGTGTTATGTTAGTCAACATCTTGCTAAAAAACTGTAAATTCAAGGTGTCGTTTATTTTATTGTCGTTTTTTTGTAACTTTTCGCAAAAATTATTTCTGGGAAATGAATAACACGTTTTACGGTAGGACTCAATGTAACGCACTCAAAACATTGTACTGGTGGATCGATTGAATAGTGCGGGGGTCGTAGAGGTGTTCAAAGTAAAAATTTTATATTAAAAACAAGTATTTAAAAAAAAACTTGTTTAAAAGTTGGAACTTTGACCACCATATATCTCCGTAACTAGAAGGTTCCCAGGTATGACCATACACAAAAAAAATATCGCATTGACGGGGAGAATAAGTGCCTTTCGGGTTCGTTAAGGGTCTTATTACGGCCTTTATAGAGGCTACCAGGAGAAATCATCATCTGCCTAGACTGTTCCTATGCAAATACTAAAAATAACAAGAAATAGTCATCTATCATTCATCGTCTCACAGAGTAAGCACAAGAAAAAGTCATAATTCGTTCATCCTCTCACAGAAACTCAAACATTCTTGACAATTTATTTGATATTATTTATTTACATTTCAATGGACATTAATTTTAAAAATTATTAATTAAAAACTAATAAATAAACTAACAACAAACTATAAAAGGGCATCGAAAAACTCGTCCTCAACGCTGTCAGCTGGTAATGTGCCCAAGAGACTGGCGGCGTTGCCGGTTGTATGGCAACACTTAGCCTCTGGCCAAAGTAAAAGCAAGCCTTTGGATCACGGAAAGCGTCAACTAGGCGTTTCGAAATATCCTTAAATATCCATGACATATGTGCGTTTACCCATCTCAAAGCAAATAAATCACACTCAGGTGTATATGTCACTAGAGCCTTGCCGCGAACGAAATTTAATTGTCTGATTCCACTCCCGTTCTAACACTGCGGTCTCATCACCGACCTAAATGAAGCACACAACTATACTATGACAATCTAAACACACCCTAACTCGGTTCAAAAACCACATTAATTCTGATCCCGTAACTCCACCCTTTGAGAGCACGGCTCCAGTTTAATCTCGATAGGTTTGGCTTGGTTTCTGGTCCTTTGTTCCATTCCGCATTGTAATATATATATCTTAAAATGTTTTGTTTCAAACCAACGGTATTACGTTTCTACTTTCTGGAGGCTTTTGTTGCTATGATATTTTTCATTTTCTATGTGGGACTTAGGTCTTTCATTTTTGTGGTTTTGGTCTTTCGTTTTGATTCTAAATCAAAATCAAAATATTTTATTTCATATAGAACCAGATGGAAACTTGATGCGTCAGAAACCTGAAAGTCTGACAACCAGTCTTACCAAGGGATATCGCACCTATTAACTGGGTTGTGGAGGTCAGATAGGCAGTCACATAACACCACTACTGTAATCCCCGAAGGGTTAGGGGTGTACCTAATTGTACACCGGACACCCGGTTATGTTTAAGTCCCAAATCAGACTTCGTGGCTGCTACTGAGAAATTTCTAATGGAAAACTCCGATAACACTCGACCCGGAAATCCAACCCAGGACCTCATGCTCAGCAGTCGCTGGTATTCAGTTGTATCCGCTTAGACTGGAAGGCCAACTCCAACATAATTGGATAAAGGCTAGGCAGATGATGACTTAATTTCATGGAACTTAAACATAAATACTGAAAGTATATCATGATAACATTGTAAAAACCATTTTTTTTTAAAGATGGCAATAGATTTATTTGTCGGTTCTTCTGCATGGGAAACAACCAAAATATTCTATTTCACTTAGGCCCAGATAGGCACTGGATATATAAAACGTCGACAAAAAGGTGCACGGTTCGGGTTGGTCGTTTCCTATGGAGAAGAACCGGCAAAAAACTCCATAGTTACTCTTTTCAAATCATTTGGTATTTCAAAATTATCATGATTACAACATTTGTACTAGCGTAGGCCCGACAATAAGTCGAAGTTGTTTACTACAAAAGATGTAAAAAAAGATACAAAGTTAACAAGCAGCTGGAAATCTACAAAGCCTACAATGTTCACACATTCACAAAAAATCGGTAAAAAATAATCTATACAAAGGTAAGAAATTAAAAAGAGTGTGCATGGAGTTTCTAGCCCATTCTTCTCCATAGAGATTCAAAAGTGCCTGTAATAGTCTCATCATCTGCCTAGCCTTTTCCCAACTATATTGGAGTCGGCTTCCAGTCTAACCGCAAGCAGCTGAATACCAGTATTTTACATGGAGCGACTGCCTATCTGACCTCCACAACCCAGTTAGTACTGGGTAATAAGATACCCCTTGATAAGACTGGTTGTCAGACTTTTTGGGCCACTGACTACCAAACGACTGTCAAAGAACTACAAATGACACCCGGGACCAACGGCTTAACATGCTTTCCGAGGCACGGAGGAAACTCGGTATGTAATGGGTGGTTACCCATCCGAGGCAAGCACGGCTTAACCTAAAGATCGACCTGAGCGGCTGTTATCATTTAGCCACGAGCGTCTCCTGTGCCTGTAACAGTCTAATTGAAATAAATGCTTTGAGTTTGAGTTAAGGTAGGCAGATTAGTCTGCTCCTAACAATTTATTTATCATCCACCCGCACTCTCCAGTCATCCCGCGATCATGGCGCTTGCAACAGCGTCGAAATATCAGGAGCTCACGGAAGATATCCCGTAAGTGACAATGTAAGTTTAGTTAACCGTGAAAGCCTAAAACAGTGTTTTCATTTATAAAGTCTTGATTCCATACATTGGGGTAGGCTGAAACTACCAAACGTCACTTGCAATGAAACATTCAGTCAAATGGCGAATCGACAAAGCTGAGCATTAGGTAGGTTCGATTCCCAGGTCGAGCAAAGTGTTATTGGGTTTCCCATCAGGAATTTCCCGGTTGATAGCAAAAAGCTCGCCCCCTATTAGATACGACTTATTACTTAGTACTAGCTTGGTTATGGAGGTCAGATAGGCAGTCACTCCATGTAAATTACTGGTATTTAGCTGCATCTGGTTAGACTGGAAGCCGACCCCAACATAGTTGGGGAAAAACTAGGCAGATGGCATTTATGGAAACTAAAAAGCGAACACAGGGAACATGTTTTCAAATATTCTTGAAATGGCGGAAAGCAAATGCTTGTGTCAATTCATAGTTGAGTGATGACATTGGTTCAGCGGCGGTAGTACTTTATATTTTGTTTAGTAGTACTAGAATTGTATTGGTATTCTGTGTAAAAAGCACAAGGGACCTTGGCGTATTATTGGTCGAAAAATATTCATGTTTAGATAGTTTATAAGAAGCTTTCGACGAACATTTTAAGTCTATACGGACCTTGTAGAAACTAGAACAAATTCCCGTGTGTTCAAGCATTTTTGCCATACCTATTGTTGGTCTACGATGTCGGGGATCGGTGATGCGCCTCAAGTGGACTTGGGCAGGACATCTAGCTAGATGCGCACCATTAATGATAATATTTATCCATGATGCTAGGCAACTGGTCTTATACCTCAAACGTTATTAATATTAACTCCTCATAACTTCGCAAAACACGCAACGATTAGGTAACTGGATTAAAAATGTAAGAACGACTCAAAAACACTCAAGCATTCACCAAGCGGTACGGGCAATTATGCACAAACACACACAGACACACACACACACACTCAGACACACATACACACAAATAAGAAGCGTAGCGAATCAAAATATCACATCCACCGACACACAGTCAGCAGAAACATTTAACTCGACGCTTAAACCTCGGAGGCGTTATTTATTCAGTCTCTTTTTTTGTTGTCCCTACACTAACAACTACCTTTCGCTTTGCGAAGTTTTATGCGGTCTGTACAGCTTTTTTTTTTGCAACATGAAACTGGCCGGTTGGAGTTTTTAAAACTCGATGGGTTAGGTTTTTAAACAGAGTTGCCAGAGTATATTATTCGCATGGTTTGATGCAGTTTGAGTTTTTCTTTTTTTGTTTGGAACTTTGTTTTTTTGTAATTCCCTATTTGCTTCTACGTTAGACTGGAAGCCGACCACAATATACACCATGACTTTTTGGTCGTCTTACAACGGCAGCCCACTTCATGTATCCAATAACTACTAAGCATTTATGAAAAAAAATAGGTATTTATGAGATTTTAATAATTTAAAAATAAAAATATTACTAAAAATATTTTGACGCATGACGTAGTTAAAACACCCTGTTGTGAGCGATAATCTACTGGAATCGAGCGTTGGGTAGGTATATTTTCCCGTTTGACACGTAAATTACATTAACAGGATGTTTCATAAATTTTTCTTCTACCTATAATAATCTTTTACCTATAACGGTAGAAAAAAAAAGTCGACCCTAGAACTATTTTATGTCGGGCACATTGAGTGGACCACCTTTGTAAGACGACTAAAAAGTCACGGTGTATACAATAAATTACCTGAAAATATACGGTCCACGAGAACACTTTGTGTATTTAAAGTATCCAAGAATTTATGGAAGATAAAATGTTCAAATAGAGTTCAAATATATATTTATGTGTTAATTTTAATATAGGTTCTTTTTTATGTATAAAGCTATGTAATGATCTACGTGATACACCGCGATATTTTTAGCTTTAAGTTATTTTGCTGCGCCCTAACAGGGTCATTCACTAGTTTTAAGCCTAGCATGTAAAATTGATTGTGAACATTGTAAATTAAGTTTAAAAAAATATAGTTGGGAAAAGGCATAAGATGATCTACGTTAGACTGAAGGTAAAAGATTTTTTTTAATGGACACAACATTTTAAAAAGTAAGTTACGGAATTTTAAATTGAATTTGGTTTTGAAAGTGAATCATAAGTGTTTGCTTTCTTTAAATATTTCTATCAGCATTGCGGATCGATCGAACGATCCGGGAATCGCAAAATAATGCCAAATTGGCACAAGTATTATTGGTAGAAAATATTTTTTTTCATTTTTAATTTTTTTTAATGTTTTTTGAATATTTAATGAGTGATTGATAAGTCTTTGAATAACCTTTGTACAACAATAGAATACCTACCAGGAACACTTTATTTAATTAATGAGCCGAAAAATATGGTTAATAGTCAGCACCAGTCTGCGCTCCTGGTTTATTTCGTTGCGGGATCCAAGACAGTTAAATTATTTCTCTGGGACTTCATCGAGTTTCATTGTCTCGGAGAAACGAGATATTTATGCTAAATAGGCTTGCGTTTGGCCGCAGCTTGGCTGATGTGAAACGATGATGCGGCATAGAGTGTAGCACGCCTGCCTTCTTTTTTTTTTTTTTCGTTAAGGAAATCATCAAATGACCCCTCCCGCTCTGGGCGGAGTGGAAGGGAGTGTCAGACTTGTACCGACTAAAACCCATCCATGTTCCTTCTTTGCCTTTTGTGTTCCAGGGCCGCGGTATCTCTTTCGAACAGTCCCACAGCCCAGCACGCTTGCCTAGAAGAATCCCGCGATTCACTTGAACTTTGAAGATATTTAGATAAGATCGGAAATAGATAAGCTGGCAGTGAACTCTACTACTAAGGAGAAGTTACTATATTCTATACATTTGTAATGCTTGTTACAGAATATTGGCTTTGTCGATTCTCCATTAGATTGGGTAGTTCTTTGGGGAATATTCATAGAATGGGTAGATGGAGCGATGATTGCTCTGCAGTGTTCGTGGTTTTGTAACTTATTCTTGTGTGAATCTGTGTTATGTTGTTCACTGGGGAAAGGTTTAATTAATCAGTGTGTGTGTAATTGGCGTTTCTTCTCAATTATCCGATTAGAAACAAGGACCTCAACTGCACGCGTAACACGCGTTGACGGAAGAATCGACAAAGTAACAGATTGTGAAAAGAAATCTGTCATTTTGTCGACACAATCTGTCATTTTGTCTATTCTTCCGTCAACAAAACCCGTTTCTACGGTGGTTATGCTACGCGTGCAGGTTGTATATATGATAACGGAAATATATGTAATCCGTCATTGTATACAATTCCTAGGAAATGTATACAATTCCTAAAATAGATAGGAAATCTATGACATATTTTGTAATATGCACTTTTCCTGGGAAATCTATACATTTCCTAAATAGCAATCGGAAATGTATTACATTCTTGATGTTCTTAAGTACAGCAAGGATAGCGGTGCGAGGGGTGACTACACACAGTCAAGCGCGTCTATCGTACTCATAATAACAGCCGCTCGGGTCGATCTTAAGGTTAAGCCGCGCTTGCCTAGGTTGGTCCGTGAATGGGTGACCCATTACATACCGAGTTTCCTCCCTGCCTTAGAAAGCACGTAAGACCGTTGGTCCTGGCTGTCATTTTTAGACCTTTGAACCAGAACCCGCTCTCACCGTATACAGGTGAGGACGCGGGGGGCGCGGTGGCTCGCGCGCCGCTGGTGGCCACGCGCGATCACCTGAGCTACCGTTTGCACCGGTCGCACTTACGCTGACCGCGTAGTTAAGTATTTCCTTCTACCCCCTCACTTTATAAATGAAATTATCACAATAATTTCATAGCAAATGTTAAATGATTAATTGTTAAATGCCTCATGTTGTGATAAGTTTGTAACCATTGTTATTATATACTTATAAAGGTGCTTCTAGCCTGTAAAAGTGTTCGTTATTAATATTAGTGTTACTGTTGCTTTATTTTTAAGTTCACAGTTATGTATATTTTTAATGTTAATAAAGAATTTTTCAAAACTAAAACTAGACCTTTGAACGTCGTTACTGGTAGTGATTGGCCCGAAAGTCTGACATTCAGTCATACCAAGGGGTATCGATTTACCCAGTACTAACTGGGTTGTGAAGGTCAGATAAGGTAAAACATGGTATTCAGCTGCATCCGGTTAGACTGGAAGCCAACCCCAACATAGTTGGAAAAAGGCTAGGCAGATGATGATGATCACACCAACATAAACAAAGCATTGTGGCAAGGAAAACTTAGGATGATCTCCGGATAGGTTAGGTTTGACCCTTCGAACCTAACCTACCCGGAAATTATCCTAAGTTTTTGGCGGGGTCTTGACAGCGAGCGAAACTAGCGAACTAAGATCCCGTCATCCCCTTCGTGTTAGGTTACTTTAAACCCTGCAGACAGAAATACGTCGTCGTACTACGTCGGCTACGCCTTATTACAACATTTTGATATTTATTAAACATTTTATTCGTGTGTTATTTATTTTATTCACAGAGAGCATTCGTTTTTATACATTTCCTGAAGTCGGCTAAAAAGAAGAAGAAGTAATCCTACCTTCGCCAGCGCCCGTGACGGTGTGTATGAGCAGCACCACAACACACAGGCACCGTTGGCCCTCCACCGACATTGCTGTCGTGGGTACCGCACCTGCAAAAACAGAATAAAGTTTTGTTAATACATGTTTACAATTTACAATGTTTAAGCATAAGTTTAATTACCCACATATTTGTTACTGATGTAATTATTTTGCTATGGAAGAGCGGGGTCTCCTAACAAAGGCTAATATTGCTTAAAAGGTAATAATATAATATTGCTTAATTTTGTATAATTATGTATTTGTTCATTTGAACATCGCGAAACCAATCTCTGAATGGGTGACCACTAGGCAACGAGCTACAGACTCAAGCGGCACGCCTGTTCCAAAAGTAACTGCGGAAGAAACAATTAATAAAAGAAGATATGAGCTCGAAGGACCACTGTTTCATTTAGTCGAGACTATAAATGCAAAACGGATTTAAAACGTTTTAAATCATTTGGTTTTAAACAGTCTTTTTGGTTTAAAACGATTTAAAACACATTTAGCGGTTTAATATGGTTTAAAATGTTTTTTTTTTTGTTTTTATTGTGTGCACTTGTGGCATGTGCCAAATAAATGTATTTTCTTCTTCTTCTTTCTTCTACTCTCTCTCCTCATACCTACGTTACGATTTTGGTAGCAAAGTGCAAAATAAAAATACGGCGTTGCCGTTATATTTTAATAAACACGCATAATCATGATTGTTTTCAGTCTGTCTAATCCTAAAAAGTAGTATAAGTATGATTTATGACTTCACATATATTAATAAAAATGGTAAATGATTTCAATTAGCCTTTTAAAGTAATTCATAATCATTGTATGGCCCACGTGGTCGTAGTTTTAAACCGTTTTAAACCAATTTAAAACAGGTTTTAAACCACGGATTTTTTTTTTTTTTTTTTCAATAGCCTTGAATGTCCCACTGCTGGGCAAAGGCCTCCCCCATATCCTTCCAGGTACTCTTCTCCTGCGCTACCTCGAACCAGCCTTCGTGATGCGCGTCTAGATCATCTCGCCACCTTTTTCTAGGCCGGCCTTGGCGGCGCCGTCCATCCTCAGGCATCCATCGTGTTGAAACCTTTGCCCAGCGGTCGTTATGCATGCGGCTCACGTGACCCGCCCAATCCCATTTGAGCCTGGCAGCCTTTTTGCCTACGTCTGCAATTCCGGTTTTTGAGCGCAGCGTGGTGTTTCGTATTTTATCTACTCTCTGTACACCCAGAATGCTGCGCTCCATTGCTCTTTGGCAGACTCCAAGGCGGGACTTTTGCGATTCGGTGAGTGACCAGGTCTGAGCACCGTAGGTTAGGACGGGCAGGATACACATATCGATGAGCTTGCGCTTCAGGGACATCGGCAGATCTCCCTTCATTAGCGTCTTCATGGACCAGTAGGATTTTGGTTTAAAACGGTTTATTAGCAACTATAGTCGAGATCACCAGCATCACAACTGGAGCTCGACACTCAAACAACTTTTCTAATAAGAGTATTGAGGTTTAGTAAGTGTCAATTTTAAGTCTAGGTATATTGTACAATGGTTAGATACACTTTAGGGTCAAAATGAGAATACCTTAAGTCCTCTTGGGGTCTGTGTTGTATGAAATAACGAGCCTAACCTTTTGTAAACTGAGTTAGGGTCGGCTCTTACTTTAATGAGAGGTTACTTGATACGAGTATTTTACACATGACCCTATTACTGGAACCTTTAAGTGTTTTAGAAGTCAAGTTAGGTATTGGTATGATCGAGTGTTGTAATAGAAATATCTAGGGTTGGGCTTAGAATCGAGTCCACTGAATTTGCGGAATCTGTCACTGTGGGGGGTCAAGGGGGTTTATCTAAAGCACCCCCATGCAATTTTAGCTGCCGGAGCAGCGTCGAAGTAGATAAAATTATTTTCTAAAAATATTGGTAAATCACTAACTAAACGCGAAACGGAACGTACATTTAACTAAATTCTAACGTTTTGACGTTAAACCTGTGGGACACGATCCTAAATCTTACCCAATATATGTATATTCATATATTTTTTCAGTCATTAAAGCTAGTATTTATTTGGCTCATCTACCATTTTGTCATTCGTAAATTTTTGGCTGTCAGAAGTATGAAAGTCAGACCACTAGTCTTACTGAGGGGTATTGTGTTACCCAGTTACTGTGTTCTGAAGGTCAGATAGGCAGTCGTTCCATGTAAAATTCTGGTATTTAGCCTTTTTTATTTTTATTTTTTTTATTTGGTATTTAATTTGTCCCGTAACGTGGGTACGTTTACTTATAAACATTTTAAACACACATACAAACTGCCAGACCTGGAACAACTACCTGCAAGCCATACAAATATTTGTTCCATGCGGGAATTGAAACCGCGACGCGTAGCGCAGCAGTCAATCGCTTAATTGAAAAGGTAGAGGGCAGAGTGAACAGGATAGGCAATCTGTATTTGATTTATATACAATTCCAAAAAGTATATAGGGTGACTGGTAATTAAGTGACCGATACTTAAACACGTGATTGTACTCATGATAACAAACTACTTTCCCAAAGAAACATTTTTATACACATACGTATACTTAATCACAATAACACAACAGCCGTGTGAAATTTGCGCGCGCGTGCATTTGACCTATCAGCTGTTAGCCGCGTGACGCCGTTCTGTCTCATTGCTAGCATACCGTGCAACAGTCGGTAGGCAGAGCACCTGCGCGGCTCGCAATCCCGCTCCGTAAGCGTTTCAAAGTAAAAATGTTTCTTTGGAAAAGTTGTTTGTTATCAATCCTGTAAAGTCTTTGTCGAAATATCAAACGCTTTGACAGCAGTCTCACTTGCCTGGTTTCATTTTCTTCAAGCACCTCAATCACTTAAAGGCTTAAGCAGTGATAGTCTAGTGGTGTGACCTTCGGACTGGCAAGTCATAGATCTTGAGTTTGAACCCAAGACCACCTCTGATGTTTCGGATCCATATGCGTTTTGTATAATTATCACTGGCTTCGGTGAAGCAAAACATCCTGAGGAAACCAGCTTGCCTGAGAGATATTTCTCGACGGCATGTAAAGCCAAGTCAGAGGCCCATGGGCCGCATAAAAACTGACTGAGAGAGTGAAAAAATAGAAACTGAAAGAGTGTCCATGGAGTTTCTTGCCCATTCTTATCCATAGAGATCTACGCCTTGGAATGGGCAACTACAGTACTTTCATGTCTTATGTCTGGGACTGTAGCTTCGCCTTCTTTGTTTTTCTGACTTTCAAAAGTGCCTGTAATGGTCTAATTGAAATAAATGCTTTGAGTTTGAGTTTGACACTATAATAGGCACTAACCACACGATAAATAAAATGACATAAAAACCCACCCGCTGCAGCCACACAACAATACCCAATCTCCCAAATAGCCATTTAGCCGCGACATCTTTTTAATTCATTCCATCGCACAACAAAAACACAATTTACCCCATTTTGAATCCGACTCCATGCTAAAAGCGCTTTCATGTCAGACTCGCATCCGAAATAAATGGACTCGCAGCAAAGCCTTAAAGATTAATTATATAAACTGAAACAATCGGTGTAAAATGTAGCGTTATCTTTCCGGCCCAGCGTGCTGTTCTGGTAAAAGGTTTTTTGAATGCTGTTAATTATGTTTGGTTAAGTGTTAATTTTTGAAAGTAAGTATTGATGGATTATAAAGAAATATTAAGTGATAAATGATGTTTATTTTGTAAATAGGTTTTACAGACACTTTTGCACATCATCTGCCTAGCCTTTTCCCAACTACATTGGGGTCGGCTTCCAGTCTAACCGGATGCAGCTGAATACTAGTATTTTACATGGAGCGACTGCCTATCTGACCTCCATAACCCAATTAGTACTGGGTAATACGTGAAAATAAGCGCACTTTTTCATTGTTATAAACGTAATACCTCGTTAGTCCAGTGGTCGCAAACGCGTCTGCTGAGCATGAGGTCCTGAGTTCGTTTCCCGGGTCGGACAAAATGTTATTGGGCTTTTCTATTATCCATTATCCTGTGTACAGCAGTGGACGCCTTTCGTCTGAGATGATGATGATGATGCATTTAGTAAAAAGCTGTTACTTTGTAATTACAAACAGACACTTGTTTTCAATTTACATACTATAATAAAACAAAGCAAAAATAATAAAAACTATCCAAAACAAGAGTTAAAACAGGTCCCTGGGTAGCACCAACATCGAAGTTACTCTAAAGCTAAACTATAACCAATATTAATTCACCTGTTCACTTAGAAAAAGGAACAAAAAACGAGGTTACACCCCCAGCGGGACTCTTACAAGCGTGACGAGTAGATCGGTATCACTCTCAGGAACACGCGTTAAATTTTATTACCGTCGTGTTTTTGTCACGACATTAGAGCGAGAGGGAAATATGTGTATTTTGTCGTGAGGAAATAAAATTGTCTGGTTATTTCTTGGGGCTACTGAAAGTAGTAGCTTGAGGAGCTCGTGGCTAAATGATAACAGCCGCTCGGAGTTCAAGTTAAGCCGCCCTTCCTAGGTTGATCTGGGCATGGGTGACCATCCATTACACACCGTGTTTCCTCCGTGCCTCGGAAAGCACGTTAAGCCGTTGGTATCGGCTGTCACTTGTAGATATCTGACAAACGTTACAGGTAGTCTGTGGCCCGAAAGTCTGACAACTAGTCTTACGAAAGGGTATCATTTTACCCAGTTTGAGTTGTGGAGGTCTAGATAGACAGTCGCATAATACTAGTATTCAGCCGTGTTTGCGCTGGTTTTTGCTAATAGTTCAATTAAATAGAAATTGGCACGGATAAAAGTTGGCGGAATTGCGTACTGACTGGAACATTAAGAAAATGAACAGTACGCTTATAAGGAAGGATTGCACATACCTCGATTCCCCGGAGCAGCTTTCTGGAGCGTGGCACATAACATGGAGACAAACGAAAGCGAGAAGATCACACCAATTTCACCACTTTTTATTAATATGTCGAGAGCATGTGTTATCGCGATGGATTATGGTCAGCCATTGCCGGTTTGCATAGACAACGTAGGTTTTGTGCAGGAATGATTTAGAGGTGGGAATTACCCGTGCCAATCAACAAACTAATTTGTCTATGTATCCGCGCAACCAAGCTGCATCCGGTTAGACTGGAAGCCGACCCCACCAAAGTTGGGAAAAACTACCAGTAGCGATTTTCAAAAATCTTGAAATGACAGCCAGGACCAACGGCTTAACGTGCTTTCGGAGGCAAGGAGGAAACTCGGTTTGTAATGAGTGGACACCCGCGCACAGACCAATCAAAGCAAGCGCGGCTTAAACTGAAAATTGATCCGAGTGACTGTTATTATGAAGCCATGAGGTCCTCTATCTAGTACTAGCTTATACCCGCGGCTTTGCCCGCGTGGAGTTCGGTAATTTTCCCACAGGATCGTACTACCGGGATTCAAAGTATCCTATATCCAGGTTATATGTGTGCCAAATTTTATCCCAATCCGGCCAATAGTTTTATTGAATGAGGAACATCCAGACACACATACATCCGCACAAACTTTCGCATTTATAATATTAGTAGGAGACTACTAGGATCCTCTCCATCTAATCGAAAAGGCTGTTCCCCTGTCATTAAACCCTCCAATATTATCATTACACCCCCACCTTAATTTCAACACAAAACTCACGTCCCATGTCTAACAAAAGACGCAATTACACATCCATAAGTACAAGTGTTCCTAAACAACCCCCAACTTTCACCCCCAAACACGATCTATAATGAAGAAGCTCAACTAACAGATTACTAATTAACGTACACGGTACGTAATTGACAGGTGAAGCTTATTATGAACGCTCCTGGAAGTTGTCTGTCTAAATGTAATGTTTTAGTAATGGGGGGGTTGAATTAGAGGGTTGAAAAGGGGTGGAAGGGGGTGAAAAGGGTGTTGTTGTAGTTTCGTTTTTGACGTAATTATAGGCTTTGCTGTTGTCTAGTACGTTACTTGGAAAGACGGGTGGCAGGTATCGTGGTGGTAATAATGGTTAGATTATACGGGGAAGTATTTCAATGCTGTCAATCTTGGTGTGTATATTATTTGTATGGGTTAAAGAATTTGTGGATCGGAATTTTCGATAGGTATATGAAGTTTATGTTGTACATTACATACCGAGTTTCCTCCGTGCCTCGGAAAGCACGTTAATAGATGTCATTTATAGATCTTTGACAATCGTTAGGAAGTCAGTGGCCCAAAAAATCTGACGACCAGTCTTACCATGGGGTATCGTATTACTCAGTACTAACTGGGTTGTGGAGGTTAGATAGGCAGTCGCTCCATGTTAAATACTAGTATTCAGCTGCATCCGGTTGGACTGGAAGCCGACCCCAATATAGTTGGAAATAGGCTATGCAGATGATGATAACAAAAAATCCGAGACTGAAAATGAAAACCCAGAATATTTTAATTAATTTGATCAACTACAACCTTTTCTCAAGACACCTTCACTCAGGACCAATTGCAAACTATCACAATTAATTTAAATTCATTTATTCACTCCTTTATAAGCTTGAAACACAATAGGATAGACGTACCCTCTCTTGACAGCCATTGTGGGTAAATCAAATTATGGGCACAAGAAACTATTTGTCTTAGAGAATTAATTATTGAGGACGCCATTGTTTCTTGGATTAATAGGGATTTAAGGAACAGAATATGTTTATTTTGAAGGTAAAATCGATGAGTATCGAAAGATAAAGGTAGACTGTGATGTTCATCAACATTCTCTTGACGTTGGCGGAATTTATTTTGGGTCAACATAATCTTCCTCCATACTACAGGGTATAAGGGACAGCCCTCCACAAACTGATGGGGTGAATTCAGTATATCATACTGAGATGGCCGGTACAAGAAATTAGTTCAGGAAAGTTATGGGTATCCAATAAATTTGAGTTGTTTTATTTCCTCATACGCAATGTATCTTTACCGTGGTAAAAACGCACGTAGCGAACGGCAAGCGGTACGAGTTCGATAAACTCTGTAGCTAGGCGGAAGTGAACAGCTGATTTCACGCGTCGTTTGTTAGATTATTTCAACATCCATTGCTGGATTTTTGATTTTATACGTATTATTTACATAAATGGATTGCTACGTACAGGGTATGTAATTTTACATTGAAATAAAGGAATGATCGTATCAATCGATGCGTTAAAACAGCCCCATACTTGCTATAAAGGGTGTAAAAAGACCCTTAACGAAGCCGAAAGGCACTTGTTCTCCTCGTCATTGTGATCATTTTTTTTGTTCTGGACCATACCTGGGAACCTTCTAGTTCCGGAGATATTGGGGGTCAGAGTTCCAATTTTTTTACAAGTTTTTTTTTAAATACTACTTTTTAAGGTTCTAACTTTACTCCTATTACCTCCATGGTCCGTTTACTATTCAAAGCATCCATCAGCAATAAGTTTTGAGCGCATTATATTGAGTTTTACCGTAAAATGTGATTTTTGACCCCAAAAAAAAATTTCGTTTCCCAGCAAAAATTTTTGCGTAAAGTTACTTAGTTTGATGTACAGAATGCTTGGTTGACGGCTTGGTGAAGGGTCTGTTTACACCCCGTATATGCGTTTGCATATAAAGAAAAAGGTGCTTTAAATACGTAAACAAGATATAGGTATTCCAGTTCTGACAATTCGGGACCGAAATCGTATATCTTTCTGCAAGCTTCCTATTGAAGAACAAATAGTAGGAACCGACTATAACAATCTGGCCGCGTAGCGGAGTGCTACGAGTTCATAGTAGGGTGCTACGGCTTCGTAGCACAGTGCTACGAGTTCATAGCAAAGAGCTACGAGTTCGTAGCAAGCAGCCTACGCCTGCTACGAGTGCGTACAAATAGGAAATTGGATACGTCGTTCGACCGTCAATCTATGCCACAATCTATACTTTTATTTTGTTTGACAATGGCTTTTTTGAAGCAAAGCTTGTTTGTGTACAGTTTCAGTATTGACATTTATTTTTTTGCGAAGACACGTAAAATTATTTTGGAAACTTTTTTACTTTGGACCGGACAAACAAGGAAGTTTGCTCATCAATACTCATTCCATCTTTGTTCATGCAAAGACTTTTCTTTAGTAAGATTACGGCAGGAACCCAAACAGATTCTCTTACAGATTACACTAAACTGGAAATAAGAATCTAACATTCATCATCTGCCTACCCTCTTCCCAATAATATTGGGGTCGTATTCCAGTCTTACCGGATGCAGCAAAATACTGATATTTTATATGGAAAGACTGCTTATCTAACCTCCACAAACCAGTTAATGTTCCTCTGAATGGGAAACCCGTTAGTAAGACCGATTATAATAGCACTTACAATTTCAATACCAAATATCTTACTAAATAATTATTATTTCTCCATTACTGTTAACCTTAATTACAGATAGAAGCATGTTAATCCGTTTATATCATACACAATATTGGGGTACATACATTAGTCGTAAGTACATTACGTGTTTAGGAATCACTTAAGGGATTAAGCGTCTTGAGGCAACGAAATAACTTTAATTTGTGGGTGAAAATTATTTCAGTGTAATTCCTGTTATATACTGAATACGGGGTAACTGTTTTAGCGTCTTTGTCCCTTTCACCCTGTATAATAAAGGGTGTAAACGGACCCTTAACTAAACCGAAAGGTACTTGTTCTACCCGTCATTGCGATCACTTTTTTTGTTCTAGACCATACCTGGGAACCTCTAGTTACGGAGATATTGGGGGTCAAAGTTCCAACTTTTTCACAAGTTTTTTTTAAATACATGTTTCTAATGTAAGATTTTCACTTTAAACACCTTCACGACCCCCGTACTATTCAATCCATCCATCAGCACAATGTTTTGAGTGCGTTACATTGAGTTTTACCGTAAAACGTGATTTTTCACCCCAAAAAAAAAAAGTCGTTTCCCAGCAATATTTTTTGCGTAAAGTTACTTAGTTTGATGTACAGAATGCTTGGTTGACGGCTTCGTGAAGGGTCTATTTACACCCTGTATATTGCTTGTGCAAAGGGAATTGTATTGCCCATTAACCGCGTTCTTGAAGTCAGATAGGCAGTCACTCCATGTAAAATATTTGTATGCTGGGCTCTATGTATAATACTATTCCTGGTTAGACTAGAAGCCGATCCTGACAAAGTTGGGAAAAGGCTAGGCAGGTGATGCTGAACTGGTTTTCTAGACTTGAAGTCATCCTGACGCATATTTCTTCTAAAAACTGGATTCCACGTACTCGACAATTTGAAGTTATCCTCTCGATTGAAATTTTTGTGTTATCTTATTTCAATTGCTTCTCTTGTCAGCCTTGGTACAGTCCGGAAGGTGTAAGCTGAGCTTTGCATTTGTGTGAGTGCACATAGATAGTGTAGGTGTGACGTCGGCCTGAGGCGCGGCGCATCTTTTGCCTGGTTTAAACCGGTTTAAACAACCGGCCTGTGGCGCGGCGCATCCCCCGCGCGACAGATCTCCGCCGCGCACTTTCCACACTTCACCCCTTGTACCGTCAGCAGCGTGACGTTTTTAATTCTTAATATTATTTTGTTTTTGTGTTCGATTATATAGATACTAGGAAAAGAAATGTCTGCCAACACAAATAAACGAATAATAAGAAAACCGTTAAATAGCCAAGTAAAAGAAATATTGTGTAATTTAAATACTTATTTTAAAGACATAAACGACAAAGACATGTCTAGTGTCACTACATCAGCCCAATTGGTAGCGACATCGACGGGAATCGCGCTGTCTACTGTCAAAAGAGTTTTATTGGAAGGCAAACGTCTTTTGGAGGACGAAAGCAAATTTAAATCTCCGAAAAAGACCAGATGCAGGAAAAATATAATTATCATTGACGATTTTGATAAAGCGGTAATCCGAAGAACTATTCATAATTTTCACATTACTGATAAAGAGGTGCCAACTATGAAACGAATACATGAAAAGTTGAAGACAGAAATAAACTATCCAGGTTCAATTTGGTCATTGCGTAAAGAAGTGTCTCTTTTAGGATTTAAATGGAAAAGGACAGAAGATAATAGAAAAATTCTAATGGAAAAACATGAGATACGTTATCTACGTATCAATTTTTTGATCAAAATTTCTGAATATCGCATTCAGGGCAGGCCAGTCGTTTATACCGACGAAACATATATAGACACGACTCACATTTCTTCGAAATCTTATTCAGATGGCAGCACTTCTGGTTTGAAGAAACCAATTTCTAAAGGAAATCGTTTAATAATAGTTCATAGCCGGCGGAGAGGACGGTTTCATACCAAATGCACTGCTGATGTTCAAAGCAAATCAAAAAAGTGGTGATTACCATAACAATATGAATGCTGAAAACTACACGAAATGGTTACAAACGCAATTAATTCCAAATTTAAAGCCCAATAGCGTTGTGTTGGTAGACAATGCATCTTACCACAATTCGTTAGAAAATCCCGCTCCCAACTCAAATAGTCGTAAACAAGATATGATTGACTGGCTCAAGTTTCGCAATATAGATCACTCTACATCGATGCTTAAACCACAACTCTATCAATTGATACTGCAAAACAAACAAAGATTTATTGAATATAAAATTGACACTTTACTTAGAGAACATGGTCACAGCGTATATAAATATATATATATACCTACTACCTAAAACATAAAAATATATTTTTTAAAGTTTTTTTTCTGACTCTACTTTTGGTAATCACTCACACAAATGCAAAGCTCAGCTTAGATCTCGCGGACTGTAAGTAAAGTTTGTCAGTTGACAAAATAGGTGGCTTGTGGAATTCGATTCGATTCCCGCATTCTCCAGTCAACCCGCGATCATGGCGCTTGTAACACCGTCGAAATATCGGGAGCTCAAAATAATGAACAATCACGGAAGATATCCCGTAAATGACAGTATAAGTTTAGTTGTAAACCGTAAAAGCTTAAAACATTGTTTATCTTCCCAACCTTTTGAAAGCATCAAGTTACTAACCAAATAAACAAAAGACTATCTCCAAAATTCTAATTCATTATACACCAAAAATCATGACACAGGATCGACTTCAGTAAGGTTTAGTAAATCCTTTGTTGGGTTGAATTAAATCTTGGGTTTAAACGCTTTGTTTCAAAAAGGGAGCGATGAGCAGGCGATAAATGTACCAACGGAGGCTTAAGAGATAATAATCAGATGTTATCTTATTAAGAAATTGTAGGGTGTGCTACACACAGTTATTTTCGAGTCTGCATAATGAGGCAACGCCGCTCAGCCACAGATACAAGGCATAAAACCTTACAAAACTGTCAACCAAGCATTCCGTACATCAAACTGTGTAGGTAATACCGCGCATAAAATTTTGATCGGAAACGACTTTATAGCCCAAATTACATAGTATTCTCAAAACACCGTGCTGGTGGATGCATTGAATAGCACAGGGATCTTCTTTTTTATCTCTGTGGTTAACCAGCCAAAGAAACCCGGATTTGTGTGGTTGTTACTTCGGGAATTTTGTTTGTTCAATAAATAATACTGGGATCCGAAGGTCAAAATGGGAAGAATGCACATGTCCATGATTTTTCGCTTTACTGACACAGGAAGGTTTCCTTTCATAAGTTCTTTCATGGACCAGTAGCTCTTCCAGGCGGTTTTGGTTCGACTTGTGACTTCCTTTTTTTGCCAAATGCTCAATGAGCTGTTGGCCAAAATAGCCACTTTATGGAGCCGTTTTTTTTTTTTTTTACGGATGGTAAATCATCAAATGACTTCTCCCGCTCTGGGTGGAGTGGGAGGGAGTGTCAGACTCTTACTGACTAAAACCCATCCATGTTCCTTCATTGCCCTTTGTGTTCCAGGGCCACGGTATCTCTTTCGAACAGTCCCGCAGCCCCGGCAGGCATCGGCCCTTGCGGGCCCCTTCCTGGTTGCTGACATCTCTTTGAGGCGCGCGTGGAACACGAACGCGCCGTCGACACGGCCTGTCGTCATAAGACGGACGGACGGTGAGCTAACCCATTACTCACCGTCCACAGGCCCGCGCCTACGGTGGCCGGGAGCCATCACGTGGCCCCCGACGCCCGGTGCGTCGCCCGCGGTGGCTGGGACGTGAGATTCTCTCCATCTCACGTCCCGCCACCTCCTTCGCTAGCATGACTGCTTCGCAGAAGGAGGTGACGGCTTCCCATTCCCTCTCGCTCCGGACCATGGCCTGAACCAAGGCCGGGCGCGAGAGGTCGCCGCCGACTTTATGGAGCCCTGAAACAGTCAAAAAGCGGCGTGGCACACCTCGTAGAAGACGGTGGAACGATCTGAGCATGACCAGGCAGGATACGTTGGTGTTGGATCGAAACAACTGGAAGTCACGTGGAGAGGCCTTTGCCCAGCAGTGGGATGATGCAGGTTAACAGTATCAGTATCAGTAAATAATACTGAATCGAATATGCCGACCCCAAAAGATGTATATCAATCCTTAAGTACTAATGGACATAAATAATTGAAGAGATATTTTATGTCTGAATTTTGGTTTGAATTTCTCAATTCATTTGGAGATCTAAAACATGTTGCCATAGTAACTGGAAATTTTCCGTTAGCTGTTCATTGAAAACAGTGTAAAATTAGGCTTATAAATAAATAAAGTAATTAATTTAATTATTTTTCCTTAAGAGAAGATAAGATAAATAGACAGCCTAATTAAATGGGTAAAAGTCAAAGGTTGTAAATTTTCCTTCTCCTTATACCGTACTTAGATCGTAGAACGTAGTCTTTTATTTTTTTTGTTGTAAATATTTAGTTTGTAAATAATGTTAATCTTTTTTAACTACATTTTCCTTCAATTTCCTTTTGGAACTTTCAAACACAGATTTATATAAATAACAATCTTATATAACTTTTGGGCATCCAGTTCTAAGAATTTTCCTCTCACAGAAAAAGTTAACTTGTTACATTTTTTTGTATAAATACGAGCTATTTACGTACACGCTTACACGCGCGCCACGTTTTGCACTATAAACAATCAAACGCGCGTACATGTGCTAATTTGTTCGTAAGAATGGTTCTTGTCTCAAAGGCGCGTCTATACGCGCTTCCAAAAATGAGCACATTAGGACTGCTGACCTGTCCTGGGTTCCTGGTTGTCTTGGACTCACCCCCTATTACATGGGACTATGGAACTACTTATGGAACTTATCATAATTGAGGGTTCAGTAAAAGCGGTACGAGTAACTAACTGGGACGGGGCCCTGGATAACATTACTCTGGATAGTGTTAATGGCCACAAATCCAGACTCCGTGGCTGCTACTGAGAAATTCTTAATGCCAAAAATCCAATAACACTTTGCCTGACCCGTGAATCGAACCCAGGACCTCGTGCTCAGACCACTAGGCCAACGAAGCAATAAGTACAACTACATCCAAAATGGCTACCCTTTAATCAGTCCGACCCAATATAAACTATGACTCTCTAGTTTATCAGTCTAAAAATCACAAGCCGTGCCAAAAACAAAATCAAACCCATCGACTATCTCTCAGAACGAAACGTCAGTTAAAATCGCATGACATCACTTGTTCATGTGGTTGACGAATCGGGAAAGTTACATCACAAAGTATTCAGGAATAAAAGGCCAGGTCCACACAACGACCAAAAACAGGCACACGCATACATAATATTCTTCCTGCACTAAAAATACTGGTATTCAGCTACATCCATTAGAAGTAGAAACGAGTTTCTTTGACGGAAGAATCGACAAAACCCGTTTCTACGGTGGTCATGCTACGCGTGCTGATGCTTTTCACCTATGGCAGTCAGTCTCTGTGAAGACTAGACATCAATGTATTCATCTGCCTAGCCTTTTCCCAACTATGTTGGGGTCGGGTTCCAGTCTAATGGATGTAGCTGAATACCAGTATTTTACATGGAGCGACTGCCTATCTAACCTCCACAACCCAGTTAAAACTGGGTTATACGATACCCCTTGGTAAGACTTGTTGTCAATCTTACGGGCCACTGAATACCTGTAACGACTGTCAAAAATCGACAGCGGGGACCATTGGCTTAACGTGCTCTCCGATGCTTGGTATATAACGGATCGTCACCCATCTACGGACCGTATCCAGCAAGCGTTACTTAACCGAAAACATCGAACCACGTGGCTATTATTACTTAGCCACGAGCCTCACAATATCTATGCTTGTTGTATGAAACCAGCCTTCTGTATCTCTCGATTTTGTGATTCAAAACCGTCCGGATGGGAACTGTCGATTGTGGTAGTAACGAACTTCAGAATGGCGTTTGATATTCGTACGTGAATTCTACTGAACGAACGTTCATGACAAAAAATTGTGTTTGAAAGGAAGATGGCTTTGTTTTGTAGGACTGTCAGTGGTGAGCACTGATCGATCATGTCATAAGTTTTGGTTTAGCAGAAAATGTTTCTTTAGAATTTTAAATGATTTTGAAGCAGAATAGTAAGTGAATAGTCTTCTATCAATAATTACAACATTTATCTATCTATATATATAAAATTCAAAGTCCTGACTGACTGACTGATATATCAACGCACAGCCCAAACCGCTGGTCCTAGAGACATGAAATTTGGAGGGTGTATTCTTTGTGAAGAGTAAGTATCCACTAAGAAAGGGTTTTTCGTAACCCTAAGAGGGTGAAATGGGGCGTTGAATTTTCTATGAAACTTTTTATTCTCTCAGTCGATTGACTTGACAATTTGTGTACATACTCTTCAAATAAAATTATGAGAGACGTGTATCACAGTTTTTCCAAAATCATCCCCCAATTTAAAAATTCAATGTCTTGATTGGCTGACTGATATATCAACGCATAGCCCAATCCCCTGGTTCTAGAGACATGAAATTTGGAGCGTGTATTCTTTGTAAAGAGTAGGTATTCACTAAGAAAGGGTTTTTCGAAATTCCACCCCTAAAGGGTGAAATGGGGTGTAAATTTTCTATGAAACTTTTTATTCTCTCAGTCGATTGACTTGACAATTTGTGTACATACTCTTCAGATAAAATTATGAGATACGTGTATCACAGTTTTTCCAAAATCATCCCCCAATTTAAAAATTCAATGTCTTGACTGGCTGACTGATATATCAACGCACAACCCAATCGGCTGGTTCTAGAGACATAAAGTTTGGAGAGTGCATTCTTTGTGAAGAGTAAGTATCCGCTACGAAACAGTTTTTTTTAATTCCACCCCTAAGAGGGTGAAATGGGGTGTTTAATATTCTGTGAAACTTTTTATTCTCTGAGTCGATTGACTTGAAAATTTGCATACATACTTTTCAATAAAAATTTTTTTATTGTTTTATAATTATAATATAATAATTAACAGTTTTTTCCAAAATCAAAATCATCTCCCAACAGAGTCCAATAGGGCTTCGAAGCTCACGTAGACGGGCGCATGGCGCGCAGTGTTGCGCGGGGCGTATGGGGCGCGGGAGTATTTACCTATTAAATAAGTAGGTGGGATTTTTCTGAGGTAGACGTCTGTAAATATGGTTTATTGCACCGATTTTCGTGTTGGCTCGTGATACGTGCCATTTATATTAAATATTATGTAAAAGTTTTATGTCTATAAATAGATTCCTAATTAATCATTTGGTTTTCGTCACCGGTGTCCAATCTCAAACCAAGGTACCTATCAATATTTCACATAATAATCTGTAAAGTACCTAATTGATATTACTATGAACTAATATTTGCAAGTTATAAGCAAGTATATAAAAACCATGTATCTACTATACATACATAGATTACTTATTATCCCAGAAGTAAGATCCCGTGGGCAATTCCCGAATTCCACGCGGGCGAAGCCGCGGGCATAAGCTAGTACATATAATAAGACAGTAAAAAAACTGTGTCTGTACATTGAAAATATTAAAAAAAAAAAAATTGAGGGGGCTTTAGAAACAGGAATAGAGCACAAATCCAAAAAAAAAATTCTGTCTGTTTGTCTGTTTGTCTGTTTGTTTGTACACGCTAATCTTCGGAACTACTGGACGGATTTGAAAGATCTTTTTTTTGTTGTATAGGTATTAAGTCTGGGCAACATATAGGCTATAATTTATCTTGGAAACTTGAACACCTGATGCAGAACCGCAACAGAATAGCTAAACTATAAGAGATACAAAAATGGTACCATAGCAAAAATTGTTCCACGTGATGAGCATTTTCTGCTGAGAGAATAAATTTGAAGATCTGGAACACCTGATGTGGAACTCCAAGAGCCCAGCTACACCATAACACATATAGGAATGACGTCTTAGCAAAAATTGTTCAATCTGATGACCACTCTCTGTTGATTTATAAAAATCGAAGATCTGGAACACCTGTTGTGGAACTCCAAGAGCCCAGCTACACCATAACACATATAGGAATGACGTCTTAGCAAACATTGTTCAATTTGATGAGCACTCTCTGTTGACTTATAAAATCGAAGATCTGGAACACCTGTTGTGGAACTCTTAGAGCCCAGCTACACCATAACACATATAGGAATGACGTCTTAGCAAAAATTGTTCAATCTGATGACCACTCCCTGTTGATTTATAAAAATCGAAGATCTGGAACACCTGTTGTGGAACTCCAAGAGCCCAGCTACACCATAACACATACAGGAATGACGTCTTAGCAAACATTGTTCAATCTGATGAGCACTCTCTGTTTATTTATGAAAATCGAAGTTCTGGAACATCTGATGTGGAAATCAAAGCTATCACTAATTTCACTGTATAATTATAAAATAACATAAGCTGGGAGTACCTCCACGCGGTGAAGGCGGTAACAGTTAAGGACTGATATTCGATGACGACGGTATATCATTGAAAATTTGACTCTACTGGACAAAACTCCTATTTATTTTTTTATTTTATCGAATAAATATGCCTTCGGGCTTATGTTATTTGAGTGTTTTAGACTTTTTCCACTTATCTTCGTGACACGGTAGCCTACCCGGTAACGCAGGGGAGCAATCACTTAGATTTTAATTAATCAGGTATCTTTACAATAAAACTATAACCATGCCTAGAAAGAGGTCAAATCTTTCCCAATGTTCCAAAGGAGCTAAAAGATTGAGGATCATAAGATCCCAAGAATCTACCGAAGAACGTCAGGAGAGACTTGATGCTGTTCGAGAACATCAGGCTGCAACTCGCTCCGTGGAAACCTCTTCCTCTCTTCTCTTCTCTTCCTCTTGGATAACGAAGCACGCCTGCGTTCTCAGCGTATTTACGCATCTACATCCAGGTCTCTAGAGAACTGTGAAGAATATGATGCGCGACTGACCGCTGATCGTGAACGTCATGCGTTGTCTCGCGAATCGGAGACATTCACGGATAGAAAATTACGCTTGAGTTCCAAGCGTATCCACGCATCGACTTCTGACTTACAAAAATGAAAGATATGGAACGTCTCGAATCGTCTCGCGCATCCCGTTGTTTTCCCGTCCCCGGGCTCTTAGAATTCGACATCAGACGTTTCAGATCTTCGATTTTGACGACTCCGTTGTCGCTGGCATAAGCAACAGGATCCGCGTACGAAGTCGCGGGCAGAAGCTAGTTTTTAATAAAAATATGTACGTGAAAAACCCGCCCCGGCTTCGAACGGACCAATTTTACAAAATATGAAAAAACATGTTTGCAAAAAAAACCGATTCCCAAAAAAAAACACAAAAAAGGGTTATTTTTTATTTTACGATGAAAGATGCTGGTGGAATAATAACCGCCTCCTTTTTTCGGAAGTCGGTTAAAAAATGAGAAGAGCACTTAGCACAAGAATGAAATATCACAAACTTTCAACAAACAACCTATGTATTTACGGAACGTTTACACCGCGAGCTTCCAAGCACGAGCGCGCGGTGTAAACTCAGGTCTAACTACGTCTACATTTTGGAATAAAACTAGACAAAGTCTAACCATTGTTTCGTTTCGCTTTCACAAGTAACGAGCAAATTAACTCGTCATACATTTATTATATTACCACACTTTCATACAACACCTAATTATATCAAACGACAAACAAACAACACGACGCGACAGCAATTAGAAGTTATATGCACCTGTTACATGCAACTGTTGCTGAAACATTTGAGTAGTGATGTTCTTTCGTCGATAATTTGATATCGATGTTTTTAAGACCGCTTGAAAAGATGGATGAATTGTCTGAGGAATGTAAAAAGGAGGTCAAAAGGAGTCAATGTTACCAAGATGGTTGACAGGGGCGAATGGAAGAAAAAAAAGGAGATTGGGCGAAATTGCCCTAGCGTCCAATAGCTATATAGATAGATATATACCAATGGATAGATCTCTTGAAGAAGAACATTCTTATTATGGCGACTTCTCTCGGTTCAGAGTCAGAGAGGAGCTACAGAGCTCTAATGTTGAGAAATTAAGTTAGACTAAATACTGTTTTTTCGTCAATTTATTAACTTTCATTGATACTGTACGTTTCAAACATCATAATATTATAAGCCTATAAACGTCATTTTAACGAAGAAAAAAAGGGACTGCTTTGACCCTAGCTAATATAGTAGGCTAATATAACAGGGTAGGAAGATATTGATTATGCATACACTTAAGAAGATATTGACTATTTTTTTTTGGCGTGCAGTTGTTTTACCTACTGGCAAAAACCGACAATGCTTGAGGACCAGAAAAAGACGGCGGAATGAGATACTACTCATTTTCAAAGTCTTTGCTCACAATTGCATTAGATCTATAAAAGTGGAAAGAGGAAAGAGACTTCCCTTTCCTTTTGGCTCTGTTAATAATTGGCTTCGATCAATTTTATTAATGAATGATAACTGAAAGAAAAAATATTTTTATATTTATAGTGAAAGTTGAAGCGAACTAAATCATAAATCTTAATCCAGAGCTACTAATTGGATTAGTTTTTCCAGCAAAAGAGATTAAATATCACGTTCATAACAATCTCTTTTTTTCCTGCACTTGGCTAAGAATATCTCATTTCGAGCTCCAAGTGCGACAAAAAAAAGTGAGTTCACTTACAAAAATAGTTCAAATAGAATGTTGCTCTTTGACTTTTAAACAAAACGACCTCAGGATTTTAGAACATTTTTAGAAGAACATTTTAAGATTCAAAATAATAAAGTCACAATTTTAAACCTTAAAACACTTATTCCTTAAGCGACAATTATATAACACAGAGATTGTCGCTTAAGACATTCTCTCTCACACGAAATCTCTCAGTAAAATCTTACAGCTCAAGAATAACAGTCTAAGTACTCATATTTAATTTAATAGGTTTTACCATTTGCTTATCTTAATTACTCTAGAGAACACTTAGGTATTAACTTCTAGTGCCTAAATGCCTAATATAAGTGCCTAATAAAAATTGTGAAGGCACATAACATGTTTTAGGAACTCGAAAATTGCTTTCTCTTAATTGGCTTCTTAGGAATTGAAATGACTAAGCTCTGTTAATAAAATTCGGAGTAGACAAAAGGAGTTTGTGAGAAACTCTTTGGATTGAAAGTAATTGTGTTTTAAAGAGGTTTAAGACTTATTTAGGCCTGTTTTACTCAATCTTAGTAAATAGTTAGGTCGAAGAAAAGCCTAAACAAAAGGGGTAGTTGTCAGATTGGGGTAATTTATACATCTATACAAATAAATAAAATTGAACTGTCTGTTTGTAATTTCAAAATAATAGCTTTTTACTGAATGCATAATAATATGAATATGTTTACGATAGTTATAACAGTTTTTTAAGAACTGAAACAATTTTATTTTTCATCAGCCCTATACTTGCGGTGAGTCTATTTTTTCTCAAAGTCAATCGTTTGAAAGATAGACACTTCCAAAGAGGTAAAATGTGTAATTTCTAAAATAAGAGAAGGAAAATTCTGAAAAAATGTAGGATGATAGCATGAACGTTATAAAAATTTTCAACGAAAATTGGTTTGAATAAGATTTGATGTTAAGTTTTTGAGATATGGTACTTTTTCATAAAATTGTAGCAGTAACTTTTTTTTTCATTAACATGCTATGAAAAACAAATTTAGTTTTGCTGTTAAATGCAACATATGAATGAGCCTTCAAAATTATCATTCTCTTGCCCTTATCCTTATCCCAATTTACTTGGGGTCGGCGCAGCATGTCTTCTTCTTCAATACTGCTCTATTACTATGGCTGTTGTGTTATTGGGATAGAATTGAACGAGTTTAAAGAGAGAGTTTCTTTGGGAAAGTTGTTTGTAGTCATGAGTACAATCACGTGTTTAAGTATCGGTTACTTATTACCAGTCACCCTATAGATACGGGTGTGAGTAATTCCTCAAAGAAAAATACTGCAAAACTTTGACAACAGCAGAACGCTTTCGACCACCAGACCACCGAAGCAGTATTAAAAAGTAAAATGTATTATAAATGGCGAAATGTGTGACTGCTTATTCCTTTTAGAAATACAGACGTGATATAATGTACTCGTGAAATAATCAGAGAGTCTGCCCTTTATCGAATCCTCTCAACGAATGTTCGAGTCTTAAGGGATTCAAATATTTCAAGAGAGAATATTTTCTTATTTCCAAGCTAAGTGATTTGGGCTACATCTTGATAGATTCGCGAGAAAACTTCTTTTACATAATTTATTATAGAAGCTGAGATATGGGCTTAGCTCGAATTGATTATTTATTTATAAGTCATTTCATTATTATTCTGGAGTTTTTACATTAAAAGCGTTCGGTAATAAAATTCGATTTTGATTTGGTACAAAAATAAATAACTCTCTAGCAGTTCTTGAAATGGTCCCTGCAAGGCAAATTTTCTCATCTCATCGCATTCTACGAAATGAGATCATTTTATATATACATTTTTCAGCATTAAAAAACCTCTTTCATAACATTAGAGTTTAAATCAGTAAAAAAATGAAATTAAAGTACTTTATACCATTTCTTAGAATAGTCCCTCATCTCATACTAAAAAATAACTACAAAAAACATGAAAAAACAAAAAAATATATATATCGATATCGCCCATCACTACGCCAGAGGCTCTCAAACTTTCAAACAACCAAAATTCGCATTCTCCATGTAATTTGATTGCTAACGACGCCACGTTCCTATCAAAAGGGAATCGCTGGGAAAGGTTTCTCAAACTTTTGTTGCCCCATTTTCAATTGTTCTGCTGAGGAAATGACTTTAAAAGACGATCGGTTTAATATATTATTGTTGTTTGATGGTCGAAGTTGGCACGGGTTTCGTTAAATTGTTCAGTATTTGTTTTTTCTTTAATGGTTCTGCTGGTGGCCTTGAACTCCCAAGTTTCCTATACGAGGCTCAGATTGAAAGCCCATCAAATTATTTAAGATTTTTTAAATATTATGGTACATTATACTAACTGGGTTGTGAAGGTCAGATAGGCAGATGTAAAATACTGGTATTCAGCTGCATTCGGTTAGACTGAAATCCGACCCCAATATAATTGGGAAAAGTCTAGGCAGAATATTATGGTGAATATTACCTTCATTAAAAAAAAAAACAAAACTGCCCTGTAAATGGAACTGGTCCAATAGATTTTTTTTATCAGTATTAGAAACAGGATCGATTGGCATCAATAAAAAATGTGTAAAATGGCCATTTTCTTGCTAACTAAAGTTTTTTTTTAATATGAGAAAAGGGATCATCATTTCAAGAAAAATTGTGGATAGTCTCCTCCAAGAGCATTTTCGTGTAGCTGCAACGGTTAAGGTAGTTCCCCTTGCTGCCGGCTGAAAGTTTCCACCCTGGATACGGTATTTATAACAAAGAAACATTTTTTTTAAAATTTTTGTCTGTCTGTCTGTTTGTTCCGGCTAATCTCCGAAATGGCTCGACCGATTTTGACGGCACTTTACTGGCAGATAGCTGATATTATAAGGAGTATCTAAGGCTGTTATTTTAGAAAAAAGATTAGGGTTTAGTGACAAAAAAATGAAAACTCTTGAAATTGTTAACAAATCCGATTCAATAGGGAAGTCATATTATTTTTATAATAATTTCACGTGGTCGCGGGCATTAGTTAGTATGAATTAAAATTACATTTTTGATAAAGCAGGGGAAAAATCTGGTTTGCCCAAAGAAAGACATTAAAACGATAGAAAAATAATATAAACCTGTACGAAGTCTTTCGATTATAGAAGCATATCCATACTAATATTATAAATGCGAAAGTAATCTTCTGTTTGTTTGTTTGCTACCTTTTCATGACTAAACAGCTGATCGGATTATAATGAAATTTGGCGAAGAAATAGATTATATCCTGGGCAAGGACATAGGCAATCTTTTTTTTCTTCGCTCATACTCATCAAAATTACCACGCGAACGAAGTCGCGGGCAACCGCAAGTTATTTATAAAGAAAACTCAATACGTATTAACTCGTATTTCGTCAGAAGCAGGAATGGGGTGGCTGGTTAAAGAATAATAACAATTTCCAGATACGTAAGGTTCATACCTTTTCTGGTCTATAATTTCACACAAATTCTGTTTTTCTTGAAAGTACGGCCTCCGGGCACTGTGAAAAGCCCAAAGAACGTGTTTTTGTTTAATATCTCGTTTTATGTCGGAATTAGGTTTAAAAGTCTACGTTCCTGTCCACGGCCTTGGGCAAAACGAATTGCGATGCGACTTACGTAAAAGCGATACGCGTGCTTGTCACATTTTTCGTCGCGTGCATTGCAGGTAAGGTATCTACATAAATAAAATATTATATCAGTCATTATCAATCATCCTTATTAAAGTTAGTAAGATAGTTTACTTGGATCTTATGATGTAGTCAAGTAAGCAGTGCCTAACTGAAAGAAAGAAAACATGTTTATTTGGCACATGCCACAAAAACACGATATAAAATAAAAGAAAAAAAAACAAATCTAAACAACAGAAAAAAAAAATTGTGCGTTTCACGGCTGCGCGAAATAACACCTTTCTAGGACAATAAACATACAACGCATACGCATAATGGAACAAAAAAGTTGACAGCTTGCACGTGGTGACTACCAGGTTACCACTCAGCATGATGCTGTGCTATGCGGGCCCACAGCACAGCGCTGATTTTCAGTGGTCACCCTTGAAAATACGTACGGAAGCCAAGACATTCTTACTAATATTATAAATGCGAAGGTTAGTTTGTTTGTTACCTTTTCTCGCCGAAACAACTGAACCGATCATCCTGAAATTTTGCATAAACGTTGTCAGGTGTACAGAAACAGACAAAGGGTACCTTTCATCCCGAAAAAAAAAGTGCTGTTTCCGAGGAAAACTACAATCACTTTCTTATGATAATAGATGGCGCCACGTGTCTTTCGAATCATGATTGAATTATATTATTACAAGCAGAGTACAACCCGAATTGATTTTAAAATTTTAAATTAACGCGAGCGAAGCCGCGGGAAAAAGCTAGTAAGAAAATATAATAAACATGCAAAATTTTTGGTTGGACTGTCCAAACTCCATAAGTAGCATCGCGATGATCCACGCCATGTTCTAAAGAATTTTTCATCGAGTCTACAATCACTGTCACAAGACACGTGTCACTTCAGCGTCTCGTAGAAAAGTGGTAAGAGGTTTCAGGCTTTATTCCGACGTAAAAGGTTTGTAAGTAGCGAAGTGGATTCCAAGAAGGATTAGTGTTACGCGACAAAGGGCTTTTGCAATTATCCTCCTTCGAAAGTATATTGTATTAGTAAAGAAACTGTTGAGAAGATAGTTCGTGTAGTTTTTTTTTTGTTGCTAGGTTACAAATGTGAGGAGCTCGTGGCTTAATAATAACAGCCGCTCGGGTCAATCTTTAGGTTAAACCGTGCTTGCCTAGGTTGGTCTGTGGATGTGTGACCATCCATTAAATACCGAGTTTCCTCCGTGCCTTGGAAAAAACGTTAAGCCGTTGGTCCAGGGTGTCATTTGTAGATCTTTGACAGTCGTTAGATAGTCAGTGGCCCAAAAAGACAGACAACCAGTCTTACCAAGTGGTATCGTATTATCCAGTACTAACTGGGTTGTAGACGTCAGATAGGCAGTCGCTCCATGTAAAATACTGGTATTCAGCTGCATCCGGTTACACTGGAAGCCGACCCTAATATAGTTGGGAAAAGGCTAGGCAGATGATGGGGTACAAATATTGATGGGGGAAATGGAATTATAGAGGTAGGAGGAACAAGGTAAAAAGTTCCGAAGCTTCTACTTCTTCTTCTTTCTCGTGTGGTTAGTGCCTAACCTGGTGTCAGAGTTTTTATGCCACCCACGGGACTCTGACTTGGATTTACATGCCGTCGAGAAATATCTCTCAGGCATGCTTGTAGACATAATATTTATAAATACAACAGGACGTAACAAAAAGTTGACAGCTTACACGTCGTGACTGCGACAAGAAGGTTACCACTCAGCATGATGCTGTGCTATGGGGGGCCCACAGCACAGCGCTGGTTTTCAGAGGTCACCCAAAAGAAATTGGCCATGAAGGTTTGTAAGCAAAGTCGTATTTTTTTCCAATGGAAAATGCCATTAGGCAACGGCTTGTAATAAAAGAGGAAAAAAACAAAATATCATAACCCTCTTTGCCAAGCACATGCCTGACTAATATTACCACTCAGACAAACAATTTTAATACTAGAACAATAAACTTTTACGAGCGATGTGTGACGTCTGACCGTCGACGGAATGACTCGGTCGATATCCCGGCAAAGGGAAGATATGCCAATTACGTCATTGGGGTGTAGTCAAGTGCGTGCATCGTGCTCGCGTTATGGCTCGAAATTATCGCACAGCAATGTTTTAAATATAGAATTTATTCGTCAAAAAAACCAGCTATTGCCTACAAAACTGTAATACCGGTCAAAATGTATAAAACCACAGATTTTTTTTAAATAACCGATGAAAAATGTAAATTTGGGGGGTTTAGAAAGATGTACTGAATACGTGGTAACCGTTTTAGCGTCGGTGTCCTTTCCACCTTCTATAAAGGGTGTAAAAAGACCCTTAACGAAGCCGAAAGGCACTTGTTCTCCCCGTCAATGCGATAATTTTTTTGTTCTAGGCCATACCTGGGAACTTTCTAGTTACGGAGATATTGAGGGCCAAAGTTCCAACTTTTTCACAAGTTTTTTTTTAAATACATGTTTTTAAAGTGAGATTTTTACTTTAAACACCTCCACGACCCCCGTACTATTCAATCCATCCATCAGCACAATGTTCTGAGTGCGCTATACTGAGTCTTACCGTAAAACGTGAATTTTCATCCTAAAAAAAAAAGTTGTTTCCCAGCAAAATTTTTTGCGTAAAGTTACTTAGTTTGATGTACAGAATGCTTGGTTGACGGCTTCGTGAAGGGTCCGTTTACACCCTGTATTTGGGAGGTTTAGAAAGATGTACTGAATACGTGGTTACCGTTTTAGCGTCGGTGTCCTTTCGACCTTCTATATACTCGGGGATAATGTAGCTTCACATAAGTGAAAGACTTTTCGGAATTGGATTAGTAGTTATGAAGATTATGTCATAGGGGTGTAAAGTACATGTGTTTGGCGCATAGAATGGTGTGTTTTTTTCCTAGTAAGACACGGAAAAAAGGGTAAGGAGTATTTTTAACCATCGCATTATGAATGCCTTTAGAATTATAGGTCTGACACTCCCGCGGAACTCCGTCCATAGCAGGAGGGGTTATTTGATGCTTTCTCATCCCAAAAAAGTAGCCATAAAGTGAATGCGTTACATTGAAACTGGTCACCATTTTTTTTTTTCGGATTGGAAATCATCAAACCGCTCTGGGTGGAGTGGAAGGGAGTGTCAGACTTTTACTGACTAAAACCCAACCATGTTCCGTCTTTGCCCTTTGTGTTCCAGGGCCGCAGTATTTCTTTCGAACAGTCCCGCAGCCCCGGCAGGTATCGGCCCTTGCAGGCCCCTTCCTTTTTGCTGACATATCTTCGAGGCACGCGTGGAACACGAACGCGCCGTCACTTCAAACTAAAGATGTTGGCAATCATACGGTGACATTTAAAAAGAAGCATTTCACGAGACTAAATATAAATTAAATTGTAACTCAAACAAATTAAAGAGCGGGTAGATCTTTATTAACAACCTAAAAATAACTCTAAACCAACCCAATTTAAGTCGAAACTCACATCCACCTACACAGTTTACTGATGTCGAAGCCAGAGTACAATGATCAATTTCAAGTCATTCTTACCAGTTGATCCTTACTCCTGTAGACAAATGTCCTATTCTGTGCTACAGATTTCCAATTTGCTAAAAGATTGCGGCTGTATACCTTTTTTCCTGTAGATATTTTGAAACGGATTTCGGACGGATTTCAGGATACAGGCTGGTTTTTCTTTTGAGTACGGCGGTTTTTCGAAAATGTATTGCTTCATTCTTTGAGATTGGCTTGTTTAAAATAAAAGAATAGTGCGGATTTAATATTAGTAAATATATAATAAATATATATAGTAAATAATAACAGCCGCTTGAAATAATCTTCAGGTTAAGCCTCGCTTGCCCAGGATGGTTTGTTGATGGTTGACCAATTACGTACTTTATTTTGGTATTAATTTTGGACACGTATTTTTCTTTTGTCATGTAAACGGAAAATGAGCACGATACAGCGCGTTGAAATCTCGTGTGACGTCACAATTTCTGTTACTTTTTACTGTCCGGTGACGTCACAAGCCATCACTCTTGAACTTTGATGCGCTGTATCGTAGTAATTTTTTGATTATGTGACAAAAGAAAAAATACGTGTTCAAAATTTTTGATCACCAAAAAATTTTGAACACGTATTTTCACGTATTTGACGTCACAATTTCTGTTACTTTTTACTGTCCGGTGACGTCACAAGCCATCACTCTTGAACTTTGATGCGCTGTATCGTAGTAATTTTTTGATTATGTGACAAAAGAAAAAATACGTGTTCAAAATTTTTTGGTGATCTAACTGACTGACTAATTTTGTTTTTTTCTCGATGTTGTCAAATAGCCTATTATAAGACTAGAATATAACTGCAAGAAACTTTCAAAAACAATTTCTGCAAACGTCTCTTGAATAGCCGTATCAGTGTAAAGAAAAAATCTACTTTCTTCCGAATAAAAATAACTATTTTCACAATCATTTCTTAAACAATGAAAGAAGTTTCTAGAATCATTTCAAGTGAAACTAACAGAGTCTAATTTCTCTTCATCAGATAGTGGTATAGGATTTCAGTTTTTACTTCAAAACTTCGACTGCCGTGAAATCTCTCTGTCTGCTCTGGAATTATGACTTGGAGATAGGGTTGTCCCGTGTTTTTTAAATTTTAATGTGTTTGAGCCGTTTGAGTTTTTTTCAATTTTAATGTGTTTGAGCCGTTTGAGTTTGACTTTGAGTTTTTTCAATTTTAATGTGTTTGAGCCGTTTGGGGTTTTAACTAAGGCCATGGGATCCGAGTGCTCACCTAGTATTTCGGGATATCGCCAAGCGGTTGGTCGACTCTCCACATGACTAGAGGACTGCCGTGTTTTGGCCAAAGAATCAGTATTACCATCCAACGTGGCAATGCTGTCAGCCTTCTGGGCACTGACTTAAACCCATCCATTTTCCTTCTTTGCCCTTTGGGTTCCAGGGCCGCGGTATCTCTTTCGAACAGTCCCGCAGCCCCGGCAGGTATCGGCCCTTGCGGGCCCCTTCCTTTTTGCTGACATCTCTTTAAGGCGCGTGTGGAACACGAACGCGCCGTCGACACGGCCTGTCGTCATAAGACGGACGGACGGCAGCATTACTCACCGTCCACATGCCCGACGTCCGTACACCTTAGAACCGAAAAAAATCCTAATAATTTTAAGCTCGCAGGTAGCATTGAACGAATAATCTTAAATTAAATTCACGATTTACCTACGACAGTTTCGTTAAACATACTGTAACTAAACCCCAAGATCTTTAACGAAACTAATCTCTAGAACATCAAGCTTTCACGAAAATCCCCTTCAATCCATCTTCGAAAACGCGAAGCCTTGACAACCCTGGCTCCAAGCCAAGATTGAGCAAATCGTGATAGTTAATTGTTAAATCCACTCAGAATTAATTACTGTACTCCGGCTTAAACATAAACATTGCCCTCGTTCCCTGATGTTGAATTTTAAGATTAAGTGTAAAAAGTTTGCTTAAAAGTTGTTCAGTTTATCTGGTCATGCCAGGAGTTGGGAATTCTAAGTTCGTGTTGAATTATGTTGTAAAAGAGATCTGCGCTAACGAACTTGGACGATTGTCTGTAGGGTGGGTTTAGGAGGACATTGGCAGAGGAATGAGTATTTTAAACTAAACGAAAGACTGACGAAAAGATTTAAAAGTAATGAAAGAAAAGAAAGAAAGAAACAATATTTATTTGTCGCAGGGACATGACGTGACAAAAAAAAAACAATAAACATACAACGCATAACACATATTTATAAATTCAACAGGATGGGACAAAAAAAGAAAAAAGAAAACGTTAATAGCTTGCACGTCGTGACTGTGACAAGCAGGTCAATGCGACTTTTTAGTGTTCCTGCTTACTATGCTATCTCTCCTGATCTTTGCAATTAATGATTTTTTTCTACCATACTATTCTATTTATTATTCGCTTACTGATAGATCTGAAAGTAATACTTAAATCACTACCTGGATGTGAATATATTCATGCTATTCTTCAATGAAGATAGGCAGAAATTACAAAACCACCACAGCCTTTTGCGTGTATTTTCCGACAGATGACAAATGTCGGGAAGTACACGCAAATGGTTGTCCTTACAGGTGACAATACTTACCAGCGAACTGGATGGCGCTGCAAGATTAAGAAAGCCAACCCCACGTAACGGGAAGTAACGAGGGCAAAGAAGAAGGAAAGAATTGATAACTGTTACTGTTAACCTGTATCATCCCATTGCTGGGCAAAGGCCCCATGACTTCCAAATTCCTCGATCCAGGGCCAACGTGGTCCACTGGACGTTGGTTTTGTCCAGCTCATCCTGCCATCTCCTGCGAGGTCTATCGCGTCGCCTTCTGGCTCCACATCGTGGTTATTTTGCCCCACAGCTCATCGGGCATGCGGCAATTGATAATAATACTGTAATTAGAATTAAATTCCCTCTAAGACAAAAGGAGGCTCCTACCTACCCTCTACACCAACACAACAGGCGCCTTACCAACCGCCTACCATAAAACGAAACATTGTTAACAAACGTTCAAAGTAAATAAAAAACCCATTAAAAACGAAAAGTTATTACGACGGAATTGAGTTCGCGTGAAAATAAGAGAGGCAATGATTTTAAAAATAAATTGACGGCTAGCGTCTGTTTACTGTCGGCCCGTGTCGATGAAGTACCATCATTCTGATGTTGCAGCTCACTATTTTACAGTAGTACAAATTAAGTAGGTGCTGATTACTATCATAGTCTGGGCATACATTTTCCACCAATCCTACTATATATAGGGTGACTGGAAATTAGTGACCGATACTTGAACACGTGATTGTACTCATGATACCAAACTTTCCCTAAGATTTTTTTATACTCATTCTCGTTAGCCGTAGGTACTACGCACAAAGTAATATCGCTTTGGCAGTTTTATAAACAAATACTAGTGTTGCCTTTTATCGTATCCTGTACTCAATCTATCACAGTTCATTGGAAGCCATTGGCATCTGCCTAGCTGCACCTCAAAGCCCTCCATTCCACCTTCCTACATAAAAATGTATTAAGTGCCCAGTCCAGTAACATTGACAGTCCGTCGAAATATTTATTTTTTTTTGGCGAAGGTTGTAAATCAATTGCAATTATTTTTATTGCACCATAATATTACTTATATGCTTAACTAGCGGCCCGTCCAGGCTTTGCACGGGTGGACATTTAATTTTTAAACATTTTGGGATAAAATATACCTATGCTACTCAGGGATAATGTAGCTTTCTAATGGTGAAAAAATTTTTGAAATCGGCACAGTAGTTTTTTGAGTTTATTCATTACAAACATACACACACACACACACACACACACACAAATACAAATTTTTCCTGTTTATAATATTAGTGAGATTAATACGTATTTTTTTAAAGTTCATAAAACTCGTTTTCGTTGCGTAAATCTGGCGTTGAAAAGAGGTCTCTCGCGCCCACCTAATTCACGATTCAAACACAAGCAGAACATTTGTCACAAAACCCAGTAAAAACAAAAATATTTTTCAGTTGGCAACATTCATCAGTTTCCGAATGGACGCCTCCAAGACAGTTATACCCAAAGATCTCTCATTGATAACGTCACAAATGACATACGACGACACAAAGAGATGTGATTCGATCTACTGTCCCCCAGTTATTTTATCACGAACCTAAACCTTATGACGAAGGCTATAAAGGTCACTGTATTTGGAGATAAAATAACAGTAAACGACTGATCACACTGATATTGTTACTCTGTGACACTTTACAAAGGGTAAAATATTACTGTTGAAGTCACAAAAGCATTCTTTTATGAAATGATGAATTTATTTTGGTTAAATCGTTTTGGTGACTCAATGAGCAAAGATACATTATTTAAACACAATTGGACAACTGTAATATAATAATACATTTATTAACGTTGACAAGTCTCACAGCCCTCATCATCACCTCCTAGTACCTCCTCATCATCATCATCAGCCTACTGCAGCCCACTGCTGGTCATAGGCCTGCCTCTTCAATTGCACGCCATTCATCCCCCATAGAAAAGGAACGATGAGCGAGAGAACGAGGAGCTCAACAGCCGCTCGGGTCGATATTTAGGTTAAGCCGTGCTTGCCTAGGTTGGTCTGTGGATGGATGACCACCCATTACATACCGAGTTTCCTCGGAGCACGTTAAGCCGTGGGTCCCGGGTATCATTTGCAGATCTTTGACAGTCGTTAGGTAGTCAGTGGCCCAAAAAGTCTGTCAACCAGTCTTACCAAGGGGTATCGTATTACCCAGTACTAACTGGGTTGCGGAGGTCAGATAGGCAGTCGCTCCATGTAAACCACTGGAATTCAGCTGCATCCGGTTAGACTGGAAGCCGACCCCAATATAGTTGGGAAAAGGCTAGGCCGATGCCGAGACTTTTGCCATTAACTACTTGTAACGATTGACACAACAATTGACAGCCGGAACCAACGGCTTAACGTGCTATTCGAGGCATGAAGTCAACTCGGTTTGTAATGGATGGTCACCCATCCACGGACCGACCTTGGCAAGCGCAGCTTGACCTTGAGGATCGACCCGTGTGGCTGTAATTATTTAGCCACAAACTCCACCAGGGCCGGCCGTAATTCTGTTTAATAAAAAATATACAAAAAAAAAATAAGCTGTATAATATTACCTATTCAAAATCTCAGAGTGCAATTTACGGTTTATGAAATGCATAGAATCTTGCGGTACTCAAGCCATCTTCATAGAAATAAAACGCAATTAATTAAATGAATGGTGGAATTATTTTAGTAAAATCGCTTTTGCTTCTGAATAAGCAAGCAATACAGTATCCTTACTAATATTTTAAACGCGAAAGTAAGTTTGTTTGTTTGTTACCTTTTCACACCTAAACCACTGAACCGATCATCCTGAAATTTTGCATGTAAATTGTCAGGTGTACAAAAACGGACATAGGGTACCTTTCATCCCGAAAAAAGTACTGTTCCCGAGGAAAACAAAAATAAACGTTTTTATGATAATAGATGGCGCCATTTTCGAATCATGATTGAATTACCTATATCATAAAAGTAGTGTGTAAAGAGTTTAATTGATGATATTCTAAATAGAAGCGAGCGAAGTCGCAGGCAAAAGCTAGTTTAAAAATAAATGGAAAGCAGTTGGCTCGGATGCAAAATTTAAAAGGACACAGTCTGGCACTATGCAGTGAATGCAAAATCGCAAACTCACGGCTTTTTGCACTGTGGGTAGGCAGAAACTGTAGATGATATGATCTTTACTTACTCCGTCCACGTGTATACTTCTGGGGGCCTAAAATAGCCGCTTTAGCAGAATCGTAATCTTCTAAATATATAATGGCGAAAGGTCACTCACTCACTCATCACGAAATATCGAAAACCGCTTGACGTATAAAGATGAAATTTGGCAAGGAGGTAGTTTATAGTTCGTAGACGCCCGCTAAGAACGGATTTAGCGACAGGGCCGGATTAAGGAGGTCTAAGGGCTCTCGCAAGTTTATATGAAAGTCCTTAGGGAGGTAGTTATCGCGGATGAAGTCGCGGGCAACAGCTAGTAGGATAATAAAATGAATCACGTTAAACAAAATTAAAATAACCATAGACGCAGTTAATATTTAATACTATGAATTTGTGACCATTTAACGAATTGTAACATAATTCATTGAATTTCCTTTACTTATTTTTCTTTTTTCACATTTTGTAAATTTTTCCTTAAAAACACTATAAAAACATTAAAAAATATTTTTAAAAAATGTAGCCCACCGGTATTGGTAACAGGTTAATTCATATAATTTATTATTTACCTATTATGATTCTACTAAGACAGCCATTTTAGCTTCCCTGGTCACACACGACCGATGGTTGCGAGTACTACGCACCTGACCTACTTTTCTTTCTATTTTCAAACAGTTTTGAGTTTCTGGGCTTGGCCCGGAATTGTAACCAATAAATGGTAATAGGCTGACCCTTTTACATAAGACTCAATGTCTGTCCATTAGGGGATTGCAGACGTGACCCGTTTTTTGCCTTACTGTCAAAATCAATAACTTTGCGACAAAAAACAACCTGTCTCTTTTTCTGAGAAAGTAACTGGCCACTGATGAAATTGACAAAGTGGCACGTATAATCCCCAAAGGTTGGGCTGCGGGACTGTTCGAAAGAGATACCGCGGCTCTGGAACACAGAGGGCAAAGAAGGAACATGGATGGGTTTGAGTCAGTAAAAGTCTGACACTCCCTTCTACTCTGCTCAGAGCGGGAAGGGTCATGTGATGATATCCGATCCTAAAAAAAAGGGTAAGGCAAAGATGTACTTAAAGTACTCCCACATTTCTCCAGTTATGTTAATATCAAATTATTATCTGATGAAGGCTTACGCTGAATCGACTTTATCTAAAACACGTGCTTATGAATGGTACAAAGCGTTCAAAAGCAGTCGAGAATGATGGTGAGATGTGAAAGAAGATTTGCCTCGCTCTGGTATCAGCGTTTTCAACTGAAGTTAACATCACAAAAATGAAGGAAGTAGTGACTGAAAATCCTCAATCAAGTTTGAGAGAGATAGCCGCTGAACTTTCTGAGTCTGACGAGTCAATCCGTACCATTTTAAATAATCACTTGGGTATAAAACACGTTTCCGCTCGGCTAGTTCCAAAAGACCTGAATTTTCTCCAAAAACTCAATCGCATAAGAGTCGCTGAAGACAATTCATGAAACGCATTGTTACTGGTAATGAGACGTGGGTTTACGAGTTTGACATGCAAACTAGTCAACTAAGCAAACTAGGTACCCGTTTTCATAAAGTAGAAGACATAAAGGAGAATTTGCGGCGAGAATTGAACTCAATTCCGGAAAAAGCGTTTAAAAATGTTTTGATGATTGGATCTTACGTTGGTGTAAGTGTATCATTTCTGAAGGAGCATACTTTAAAGGCGATAAAATAACTTTGTATGAATAACTAACATTTTGTGAATTATTGATCGTTTCCCGGTACTTTCTTGACAGAGTAGTACGAGTATACAGCAAGTGTATTGCCAGCAACCATACACAAATCCAAAGGACGGGCTGCTAATGAAAAAATATAATATTCTAAGACTACACAAAAATTTTAGTAAGGGAGTGAAGTTGTAGTCATCATCATCATCATCTACCTTGCCTTTTCCCAACTATATTAGCGTCGGCTTCCAGTCTAACCGGATGCAACTGAATAACAGTATTTTAAATGGAGCGACTGCCTATCTGACCTCCACAACCCAGTTAGCACTGGGTTATACGATACCCCTTGGTAAGACTGGTTGCAAGACTTTTTGGGCCACTGACTACGTAACGACTAAAGTTAACGGTGTGAAGTTGTAGTACTGATTACTTTTACTCTGTGCTTTAAAGACCTCCAAGGTTGTCAAAAGTCGCGAGCAAGTTCATTCTCGAATTTCTTTCATAAATAATCACATTTCAAGAATGGCCGAAGTTTGGAAGTGCCCACTTTTGTATGGCTACTTCTGCCCGAAGTACAGTCGCGCAATCCACTCAATTTTAACTTTTTAAAGTACTGCATTTTATGTTTTAAAGCACTTTATTTTAGTTTGAAAAGTATTTTCAGCAGTTCCCAACAATATTTCTGTTTGAATGAGATTTATTATTTATTTTGTCGTGTTCAATTGTATTTTGTATGCGGAAAATGGTGACAGATGTTGTTGAAAGCTGTGTCGGGCTTTTCAGTTAATTATTTTAAAGCCTTTTCGAAAATATTTGTTAGACTGCCTCGTTAGTCTGGTTGCCTTTTTTTTTCAATTTTCATTTTTTTACAGGTTAAGCCGCGTTTCCCTAGGCTGGTCCGTGGATCGGTGACCACCCATTTCATAATGAGTTTCCTCTATGCCTTAGTAAGCACGTTCAGCCGTGGTCCCGCCTGTCAATAATTGTAGATCTTTGACCGTCGTTTAGTAGTCAGTGGCCCGAAAGTCTGACAACCAGTATTACCAAAGGGTTGTGGAGGTCAGATAGGCAGTAGCTCCATGTTAAATACTGGTATTCAGCTGCATTCGGTCAGACTATAAGCCGACCACAACATAGTTAGGAAAAGGCTAGGCATATATATATCATGCTTCTGCAATCCCATATATCAGTTTATCTAACCTTCAAAACAACTAAGTGGAAAAAGGTATCGATAGAAAAATATGAGACGAATAATCGTATGAAAGGTAAAAAAAGGTTATCAAACTTTTGAGCTTCTATCCCATAGAGTCAACTGTCAAAGAGATTGACATATCATTGTGATGTGGGTCACATAAATCACTTTCAAGATTTATTTTTCGAATAAAATTACAATAATTATTTGTGTTCGTCACAGATACATTGACAGCGTTTTAGGTTTCTTTTCCAGTATTTATGTAATTCGAAGCCAAGCTATAAAGTGATGCGGGCCTGTGGATGGTGAGTAATAGGCTAGCTCGCCGTCCGTCCGTCTTATGATGTCAGGGCGTGTCGAAGGCGCGTTTAGTTCCACGCGCGCCTCAAAGAGATGTAGGAAACTCGGTATGTAATGGGTGGTTATCATCCACGGAGCAACCTAGCCAAGCACTATTTAACCTAAAGATCAACTCGAGCGGCTGTTATTATTTAGCCACGAGATCCTCTCCTTCTTTAAAGACTTTCATCAAGACTCAAATTGGATTTTCGGCAGTTTATGTCATATAGTTTTGCAATCATCAATCACAATAATGTAATCTTATAGAATATTAATTTATGTTGACCCTCTTGATAAGGTGTGTAATTCAAAACTACCGCTTGCATTTTGTGTCCTCAGCTTCATTTAAAAAAAAAGTTTGAAAATAAAGCACCCTCATTGGTCAATTATAGCTTCCCCGCTTTTCATTGGTGGAAAACCTGCCTTACAGTCTTGTCAAGCGTTCATTACAATGTTTGATACATGAACAAGCAATCTTCGCTGTTGGAAAAACACGAACATTACCTAAAGGAAATGATTCCTACTCACAATGTGTTTATACGGAAATTATTGCTTTTTCTGAACGAATGTTGTGTTAGGCGGACAGGTTTTTCGGCCTGTTATACAGGGTGTAAACGGACCCTTCACGAAGCCGTCAACCAATCATTATGTACATCAAACTAAGTAACGTAAAAATTATTGCTGGGAAACGACTTTTTTTTGGGGTGAAAAATCACGTTTTACCGTAGCACTCAATGTTTGTATGTACGGGGGTTGTGGAGATGTTTAAAGTAAAAAATAAAAATAAAACAGAATATTTAAAAACGACTTGTGACAAAGTTGGAACTTTGACGGTTCCCAGGTACGTTCCAGAACAAAAAACAAACCGCAATGACGGGGAGCACAAGTGCCTTTCGGCTTTGTTAAGGGTCTTGTTACACCCTTTATTTATTGCTATACTTAAGTGGTCGACTAGTTAGTAGTGTAGGTTAGTGTTTGAATAAATTCTTCAAGTTAGTTAACCGACTTCTAAAAAAGGAAAGGTTTTGTATTCCACCAGAATCTTTTTTTTTTCATGTTCACCGATTTAAGTGATTCAGTTTTATTTGGTAGAAGCAGCTCACAATGTAGTCCCATATAAATTTTACTAATTTAGCTATATGCATTTTTTCTTTTTCGTCTATGTGGATGATGTTCTTATAACTTCTAGTTCAACGTAAAATTTAAACTTGGTAAGGATTTGTGTGAGGTGGCACAACTAAAAAGAGTATAATTATTAAAAACATTTTTGCAAAAAAAATAACCGACTTCCAAAAAAAAAATCACTAGAAAGTGGTAAATAACTTTGCTTTCGGAAGTCGACAGCGGAGAGCAAAGATCTTTCCAAGGTATCCCTATGTTAGAGATGGTCACCCATCCCCGGAACCTGACGCGGTTTTTATTTAACCCCAAGTACACATTACAACTTCCCAATATATATTAGTGAAACCTACCCTATTATTGGATAACAAACATCGCCGGGGCCCACAAAAAGGCATAGCTATATAAATCTAAGTCGGAATGGGCCCCTTCTTTATTATTACCAAGGAATGGATAGCGTTATGTGAGAGGTGACTTCGGGTGATTGTGTTTTGTTATTTTGTGCGTGATCGTTTACAGGTTGATTTATTTGGCTGGGAAAAACGATTTGTTTTGTTGTTTATAACTGTTATGATACCGAAAAATTAACTGACTGGAGCTCGTGGCTAAACAATAACAGCCGCGGCCGCAGCCGCGTCGGGTCGATCTTTAGGTTAATCATTATCATTTTATTTTCAGGCAACTAAGGCCCATACATTAAATACACAAAATAATCTTATGAAATAATAAACTAATACATATTTTAAAAAAAAACCTTAAAACTAAGACTATACACGTAACGTTGTCGGCGTCGTGTTTCGCTGCGTGGTGTCGCGTAAGTTAAGCCGTGCTTGAACAGACCAACCTCTGTGGATGGGTGACCACCCATTACAAACCGAGTTTCCTCCGTGCCTCGGAAAGTATGTTAAGCCTTTGGTCCCGGGTGTCATTTGTAGATCTTTGACAGTTGTTAGGTAGTCAGTGGCCCAAAACGTCTGACAACCAGTCTTACCAAGAGGTATTTTATTACCCAGTCCTAATTGGGTTGTGGAGGTCAGATAGGCAGTCGCTCCATGTAAAATACTGGTATTCAGCTGCATCCAGTTAGATAGGAAGCCGACCCCGATATAGTTGCGAAAAGGCTAGGCAGATGATGATACCGAGAAACTGAGGTGACGTCCCGTAAAATTACGTCATGTAATCTTACGAGTGTAGTAAATTCGACCCAAGCAAGCACTTTATTTTTAAGCGCTATTATAATGATAAAGCTATTATAATGTGAACGAATTCATGAATGAAAGACTATAATTAAATATAAACCTATTTATGAAGATGATTATTTAATTGAACATAACAAGAAAATAGCTACCTGCTTACCAAATAATAGAATTATATGTTTTATTTGCTTGTTAATTTTATTTTACTGTTGTGTTTTGTGAATTATATGTAATTATTTAGTTTTTCATGTGTAATTTAATTTTATTTCTAGCTCAACGACTGACATTTTAACTTTTAATTGATTTTTGACTGTTTTTTATTTATTTATTGCGAATGTAATTCTTTGGTTTTCATGTATATGTATTTTATTATAACTTTTAGATTGTACTAATTATTTTTTTTATGTATCTTAAACGAAACTTGCTGTGCCCCGACGGGGTCTACAACGGCTCTTAGCTCTAAGCCTTTTGTTAACACCATGTTTTACGTTGTGGAACGCAAATAAATGAATATGAATATGAACCTACTTCTAAAAAAGGAGCAGGTTATGTATTCCACCAGCATCTTTTTTTTTCTTGTATTGTCACCGATTTCTCCGTGAGTACTGGTCCGATTTTAGTGATTTTATAAACTTTGCGACTATGAGTTACTGTTATCCTCTACAAGGTGTAACATAATAAACGCAATACCTCCCGTGTGGTCTCTCGGACCATGAAACTGAACAACTTTTGTTCTACGAGTTCTTCGAAATTCGAAAAAAAAAAAGTACTTTCTATAGGAATTGACGCGATCAGCTGATCAACATGTATGGTAAAACAAAAAAATAAGTTACGAATTTCCAAAAGCCGTAGAACAAAAGTTGTTCATTTTCATGGTCTGAAAGACCACACGGGAGGTATTGCGTTTATTATGTTACACCTTGTATAAGCAAAAACAGCTGTTCCATACATTTTGACCGTATAGGTATAGCAGTTTTGAAGGAAAGAGCTATTTCTTTTAAATTTCCGATGAAAAATTTCTATTTCGGGGGGATTGATGTACTGAAACCGTGGTAACCGTTTTCGCGTCGGTGTCCCTTCCACCATGTCTAATCGGGTATTTACCTGAAAAACTCTACTTAGTCCGTCAGTTAGATTATCAAAAAATATTGGACACGTTTCTTTTCTTTTGTCATGTAAACGAAAAATGGCCACGATACAGCGTGGGCACGATACTGTCCAATGACGTCACAAGCCCCCGCTCTTGAACTTTGTTGAGCTGTATCGTTGTCATTTTTTGATTATATGACAAAAGAAAAAAATCGTCTACAACATTTTTTGGTGATCTAACTGACGGACTTTATTTTTTATTTTTTTCTATGTTTCAAATAGCCGGCTTGCAATCACGAAAATGGAAGCACAATCTAGGGATTGTGCTTCCATTTTCGTGTTTGCAAATCATCAACATTTAAACTCCAAAAATCTTAGTTTTATGACAAAATCGGTGGCACCATCTTGCATGACTCAATCTAGGTAAAAGATTAAGTAGGAATTCTTATAAAACGAAATATCGTGACCAAGCAGGGATTGCCGACATGTTATTACAGGCGATAGACCGACCGCTGTACATAACCGATTGTCGTAAATGCTAACGACATTAATGCCTTGAGCTTATATAAAAATTCCTAAAAGCCTACCTTTGAGGGGGTCAAGGCTGTACAAGTGTGTAAGATTATTGTCATTTTCGTTGGCTTCTATTGTGTTGAAAAATATATTTTGGGTGAAATCTAGATAGATAGATAACTATATATCCAGATAGATAGATAACTATCTATACAGATAGATAGATAACTGTCTATCCAGATAGATAGATAACTGTCCATGCAGATAGATACATAACTATCTATTCAAATAGATAGATAACTATCTATCTATCTATCTATCGAATTTTGTGTGAAATCTATGCTCTATACAAATAAATAAAATTGAAATGTCGGTTTGTAATTTAAAATCTTTGCCTACTCATTTCGAAAATACATAATACTAACATAACATTACACTTTGTAATCCCAAAGGGTTAGGCAGAGGGTACCTATTAGTACACCCACATTTTGCCAGTTATGTTTAAGTCCCATGTTACAAGGCGCGAGCCTATTGTCATCAAACCGCACAAATCCAGGCTCTGTGGCTGCTGCAAATTTTTTTCCTAACCGTGGAATCGAAACCAGGACCTCATGCTCAGCAGTCGCGCTTGCGGCCATTAGACCAACGAGTTAGTCATAACATGTACATGTACACATACACATAATACTACAGTGTGTTTATTATGTTCTTAGCATCTGCCTAGCATTTTCCCAACTATATTGGGGTCGGCTTCCAGTATAACCGGATCCACCTGAGTACCAGTACTCTACATGGAGCGACTGCCTTACTGACCTCCACAACTCAGTTAGTTCTGGGTAATACTATACATCTTGGTAAGACTGGTTGTCAGACTTTTTGGGCCATTAACTACCTAACGACTGTCAAAGATCTACAAGGCTTTCCGAGGCACGAAGGACAATCGGTATGTAATGGGTGGTCACCCATCAACAGACCAACCTAGCCAAGCACGGCTTAACCCAAAGATCGACCCGAGCGGCTGTTATTATTTAGCCACGAACTCCTCTTCCTCCTCCTACTACTAATAGAACAATAATGAGGCAAACCAAACAAGAGACCACACACTATATTCCACATAGTTGCAGTACCTCAACAACAAACTAAACAGCCTTCAGCAACCTCTATAACTAAATTCTCCTGCCTCCATTCCACATAATACCATCCCCAGTAACTAATAAACCGAACTTTGGCGCATCTTCACGTCTTGCCGCAAGTAATCGATCGTGAGCACACCCTTGCAATATATCCTGTGGTAAATGTGCGGATTACTGAGCTCCTTTACGTTTGTAAGAATACGGAGAATGGTAGGTCTCGGCACGTAAAAAGAACGCTGACATCTCAAATAAACTTTCTAATTTTTTTTTATTCCAGCCTTTACCAAAGTAATAAGTAGCTATAGTTGCTGCCAGTTAAGATGGCAATGGCGGTCATTGACCCACCTACATTTATTAAAGTTCTTAACTTTGAAATCCACAAATAAGCCTGTTCATGTCTTGAATCGTCATCTATCGTGATCTTCAACATCTTTTCTAATGAAAAACGATAATTACATGGTTCATTTGTTTTGGTTCGTACGAAGAGATATTATGGAAAGAGCAATGACCGCTATTGCCATCTTAACTGGCAGCAACTATAGTAAAGTACTTGTTACGATTCTACAATTAAACAATTATACGTATATTATAAAACAATAGCTTAGTACATTAGGACGCGGCTGTGTAACGTGCGCAAACACATCCCTTCCACTGATGCTCAGGGTTCTTTTTACGTGACGGGACTTGTACTGTTCAAGTTACGATGGAAAAAGTTGTACCAAAAAAACTGGCCTAGTGCGAGTTGTACTCACACGCACACAGGGTTTGGTAGCACCAAACAATGGAATGAAAATATTTTGAAGGCTCATTCATATGTTGTATTTTATTACATTCAACTGCAAAGCTAAATTTGTTTCTCATAGTATGTTACTGAAAAACAAAGTTACTGCTGCAGTTTGAGGAAAAAGTCCCATATCTCAAAAACTAAACATCAAATATTATTCAAACCAATTTTCTTTGAAAATTTTTTTACGTGCTGCAATCCTACTTTTTTTTCAGAATTTTCCTCCTCTTACTTTAGAAATTAGAGCCACACACACATTTACCACTTTGGAAGTGTCTGTCTTTCAAACGATTGACTTTGAGAAAAGATGGTTTTAGAAACGTCAATTTCATTTTCAAAGACCTATCTATAAACACCCCGCACATATAGGTTTTGATGATCCATGTATGGGGGGGAACAGAGACTAAAAAAAAAACTAGAAGGAGGAAACTAACTAAAAAAACTTCAAATCAACCTATTTCTGCCACCAAAAATGCCTTGATCAGCATTTTCAACAGTCCAAAAAATACATTCGCCAGCATAAAATATCCCCAAATGTCCCACCCTCGATAGTGGCCCTAACTACATACAAAAATACCGACTCCCTCATACATAATGCATTATACTCAAGCTTATCACATAGGGGTTCGACAGCGCTGTTCCGATTCGCTTTCACATACAAATAGATCTCATACATAATTGTAAGGGTTTTACATGGCTTACTGGTGTTTGGGAAATTGGTGTAAATAGAGGTATTTCCAAATACAAAAAATTCGGACCGAAATAATATAATATCACTCTGTAGGTATTTCTCTTAGCCTCGGAAATCACGTTAAGCCGTTGTGCTCGGATGTCAGTTGTAAATCAGCTGTCCAAAAGTCTGACAACCAGTCTTACTATTATGCATTAATTATACCATTGTTTTAGAAATAACACTACTGCACATAAATGTACATTTTTGTAATACTTTTATAAATAAATTATTCTTATTATTCTTATTCTTATTCTTACCAAGGGGTATCGTATAACCCAGTACTACCTGGGTGTGGGGATCAGATGGGCAGTCGCTCCATGTAAAATACTAGTATCCAGTTGCATCCGGTTAGAGTGAAAGCGGAAAAGACTAGGCAGATGATGAAGAGCCTGCAGAAGGTATAAGCGTTTATCACCCAGCGTTTGTGTTTTCGGTTATCTTTTGGAATTTATTCAGGGCAATGAATCTTTCAAGTGAATCTTCGCTTTACTTATTTTTCATTTTGTAGATTCCGTACCCGAAGGGTAACCAACGGGACCCTATTACTGAGCCTCCGCTGTCCGTTCGTCCGTCTGTCTGTAATCTGTAATAGGTCGTACAAATTTTCACAGAATGTGTATTTCAGTTGCCGCAATAACAACGAATACTAAAAATAAATTAAAAATTAAAGCTCCCCCTATTACGACGGTAACTGTATTTACCTAATGCTAAACTAAGAACTTTAATCTATATACAGTGCAATGTACTTGAATCTTGTGGTAATAAATACATAATTTATTTATTTATTATTTATTTATAACTGGCGTAATGTGGGTGTACTATTACGTGATGTTATATGTTATGTAATAACCACTCACAAATGAATTAATATCGTAACCGACTCCACCGCTAAAATCGTCTCTTCATAATAATATTATGCGAAAGCAATTTCGTACGCGTAGCACGATGCTACGGCGTAGCGCTACGTTTGTAGCACCTTGCTACGACAAAGGTACCGTAGCTGCGTCGCACTCCGATGCATTACCTTGGTCAGAATTATTGCTTGATTTGATATGGAAAATGGTTTTTTATTTAACTTAAACGGTCTTTAACGGGTCTATGTTAGTGTATGTGCAGTTGATAGTAGAGATAGCTAGCAAAAAGATAAACATAATTTTATTTGCACTATTTTGGCCAAATTAAAATCAATCTTTATGTCCAGCATGGTGCTAAAAGCAATATCCTATAAAACCTCTAATTAAGTAGCTTAATAAATACATGAATTTAATCATGACTGCCTCGTTAGTCTAGTAGTCGCAAGACAAAGAGGTCTTGGGTTCGATTCCCGGGTCAGGCAAAATGTTATTGGGTTTTTCCATCAGGAATTTCTTAGTAGAAGACACGGAGTCTGGGATCGGTGCCCGGTTGATGGTAATAGGCTCGCCCCCTATTACATATTATGGGGCTTTAACATAACTGTTGAACATTTGCGTGTACTATTGGGCACACCTCTGCCTAACCCTTCGGGGATTACAGGCGTGATGCTATGTTACTTTATATGCATTTATTCATTAAATTTATTTTATAATATTAAGTTAAGACAAGTTTTTTTTGTATAATCTCGTAAAAAAACTTGCAATCTAAAACCCATACTCATTTTAATTCAAAATCAAATTGCCTTCTGCAGGTAACCCCTCGAACTACAAACCACATTTCCCCGACCGCGCCAATAAAAAGCGGGTAATGTTTTTATCCTCATTCGATTGGAACAAGTCGTAAAGATGATCAGATAAAAATCTGTTTTCCCAACATTCCTTCCAGCAATAAAAATCTAAGTAAAAGCTTTTATGTAATAAAAGAATTGTAATGGCATTATATACTTGTTTACGCATTATTTCAAGACATGTGTAAATAAACTATATTTGGATACGTAATAAGAATATATTTTACTGAACCATTGTTACTTGGCAAGAAAGGAGGTGTCTGATGAGACGACGAGTAATAGAGAAGTATGGCAGAAGAAGACATGCTGCGCCGACCCCAAATGAATTGGGATAAGGGCAAGAGAATGACGAGGATACTGATGATGATTGTTTTAAGATTTTCTTAATCAAACAAAACATTACGTAAATCGGTAACAAGTTGTATTTTGAAGGAGCTCGTGGCTAAATAATAACAGCCGCTCGGGTCAATCTTTAGGTTAAGCCGTGCTTTCCTAGGTTGGTCTGTGGATGGGTGACCACCCATTACATACCGAGTTTCATCCGTGCCTCGGAAAGCACGTTAAGGCGTTGGTCCCGACTGTCATTTGTAGATCTTTGACAGTCGTTACAGGCAGTCAGTGGCCCAAAATATGACAACCAGTCTTAGCAAGTGGTATCGTATTACTCAGTAATTTTTTCGTGAACGAGTAATAAACATCCATCCATCCATCCTCACAAACTTTCGCATTAATATAATATTTGTAGGATAGGATAATAATTAGTAAGATGATTGACTCGCTCCTTTACAATTTTTTTTTTATTACAATTACTTCAATTATGAAACCTTTTCTGCCTATCATAAATAATGTAACTAAAACCCTTTGACCCTACCTACCCACATTTTCATTTTATATTATTTTGTCACGCTTGCGTCCCATTGTATTTATAATAACGATGGGGCATAAACGACCCCCCGGGGGTCTTGGGGGCACATTCTAGTTTCATAACGGAACTGTTTTGTATATCATTATAAAAGAGGAAATGTGAGTTACTAATAATAACCCTCTGTTGGCCTCTCCGGGGAGAATAAGCGTGATATTAGGGTATAAAAGGGGAATTAAGGTTATTTTTTTAGATTATAGTAACTATTTACAGCAACTACATCGTTATAACCTTCGTTCCTATCAGTAAAGTGACTACCTACATCTTTTATTTTTATAAATTAGCTTTTTAACCCTTTATTAGGCAGAGAAAACCGAAAGTGGTAGAAAAACGAAATTTATGTATAAGGATATTTTTATATGATTTTTAAGATTATTATTTTTTCATTTCTAAAAATATTACTTATTTAATTTATTTTAAAGCGCCGGAAAATATATGTAGAAAATTTGATAACAGTATATTATGTGCCACTGTCCATACTAAAGTGGTGATATTTCTGTATAAAAAATATTTTGTTGGTGGCACGTATACTGCCTCTACCTTAAAAAAGGGTCTTCGAAAAGGTTTTGAATTCGATTGACTTTATTTTTTTGTATGTATGTTTAGTGATAATCTTTCACCATGTCCATTCCTTTTTTAGAGGGGTTATCTCAGGGTAGGTCGCAAATTAATTTAGGTGAGTTCGATGAGCAGTTTTTGAGTTAACTTCAATAATAAAAATAAAATAAAAAAAACAATTGTGTTTTAATTCAGGCAAAATACCCATATACAACAAAAAGTATAAATTGAGATAAAATAAAAACAGTAAAGTAGGTAGGTAATCCTAAAAAATATAGTTAAAAAGTCATTAAAAACGTTACAAAAATCAATAAAAATCATTACACAAATCAATAAAAATAATTAAATAAAATATCAATAAAATCACTCACTGTATATCCCACGGAAGTGCGGGGGTCGTGGCTTCTTAAATGCTAAGATCCTGCACAACCGTGAGGTATGCAGTCTCAGGGAATACTTCCTAGAAGCCGACGTGGGGATGCACCGAGATGTGGTCTCAGTGGACAAGGGCCTCACCCCGCTCTCCCTGGCTAACGAGAACTGGCGCAAACCTAGAGTATTAGACACGAATGATCGCAAGGAGGTATGGCAGGGCAAGGAGCTTCACGGACGCTTTTACCGGGCCCTACATGGGCCTGATGTAGACTTCTTAGCGTCCGTATCCTGGTTGCGTTTCGGTGACCTCTTCGGGGAAACCGAAGGTTTTGTCTGTGCAATAATGGACGAAGTTATGATGACGAATAACTACCGGAAATACATTGTGAAGGATGGCACGGTTGACATATGTCGGGCATGCCACCGTCCGGGAGAATCGATCCGACACATTATTTCTGGGTGTTCTCGTCTGGCTAACGGAGAGTACTTGCATAGACACAACCTCGTTGCCAGGATTATCCACCAGCAACTTGCTTTGAAGTACAACCTTGTGGAATCAGAAGTGCCATACTATAACTATGCGCCCGACCCAGTTCTTGATAATGGTAATATCACGTTGTACTGGGATCGATCTATCATCACTGACAGGACTATTGTTGCCAATAAACCTGACATTGTGGTGATAGATCGATTGGAACGTCGCGCAATGATTGTTGATATAACGGTCCCTCATGACGAGAACCTCGTGAAAGCAGAGAAAGATAAACAATTCAAATATCTAGATCTGGCTCGCGAGGTTGTCGACATGTGGGACGTGAATACGGCAGTCATTGTGCCGATAGTCGTGTCCGCCAATGGCTTAATTGCCAAGAGCCTCGACCAACACCTGAGGAGGCTCGCGCTTGGCAGCTGGATCAAGGGCTTGATTCAGAAAGCGGTACTCCTAGACACGGCGCGTATTGTTAGGAGGTTCCTCTCTCAAGAGCCCTGACCACCGGCGGCTCGGACCCTGTTTCCAGTGCTGGTGGCTTACTATTTTTTATATTTTTAAATGTTTTTTATATTATTTTATATTAGAATATTTAAAAATGTAAATAATATGTATATAAATGAATAAACGGAATAAATCACTCAAAAATAATGCATATTTAATCTACTTTTTAATTTACATTGATGGTGCTAAGATTCCATGTCTTATTGATATGCAATAGCCATCACAAAACAAGAATTTATGTCGAGCTGCAAGACTACACCATACGCTCTCAAAAATCAAACTAAATAACATAATATTAAGGTAGAAAACCTACCTGAAATTAAACGATTACTTCTGCCAATCACAATCTAGCAATAGCTACTAGCCTGTAGGTTACGTCCACACAGGACGGTAAAGCACGTCCTGTGTGTGGACGGTCATTGCATTACTGTACCCGTCAGTCAGACTCACCTAAGGTAGGTAGGACAATAGCTAGTATGACTTACATACATATTTGAGTAACTGTTTAGGCCAGCGGAGACGAGAAGATACGTGAGCGGGGTGCTGTGAGCGGCATGCGGTGAGTGGGGTGCTGTGAGCAGAGTGCTGTGAGCAGCGTGTGGTGAGCGATGTGTAGTGCGCGGTGTGCGGTGAGCGGTATGCTGTAAGCAGCGTGTGGTGAGCGGTGTTTGTGAGCGGCGTGCGCTCATCGGTGTGCTGTGTGCGGCTTGCCGTGAGCGGTGTGCTGTGAGCAGCTTGTGGTGAGCGGTGTGTTGTGAGCAGCGTGTGGTGAGCGGTGTGTTGTGAGCGGCGTGCCACTTTGCACATCTCCGCACAGCGTCGGTGTATACACCCTAGCTTTTACGCATCTCCCCTCCTCTCCACTTTGTATATCTCTCGACTTTGGTGGAGTCCGGGCTTTTCTCGCATCACGTAGTTACGGTCATTATATTACACCTGCCACTCAGACTCACCCACATAGATTACAACGGACAATAGTAGCATGACCGACATTCATATTTGAGTAGAGGACACCTCTATGAACAAAAGATGTTTATGACAGTGAAGCTGTGAGCTGAAACCTTTCTGAGATATAGGTCGTGTTTGTCAAGATTTGTGACTTATTTATTTAGAGTAACATAATATCACGCTTGTAATCAACGAAAGGTAAAGCAGAGGTGTAGCTAACAGTACATCCATATTTTGCCAGTTTTGTTTAAATTCGATCGTCATTCACTGACGACGGAGGCATTCGCCGTCGAGGTAGACTGCGGCGAAGGTGGTGTGACGATCTGATCTTGTTTGCGGGGAGAACATGGCCAGATATTGCACAGGATAGAGAGGTTTGGAAGGGGAAAGGGGTACCTTTGCCCAGCAATACGACATTCAAATAGGCTTAAAAAAACATATTGCTATCAACAGAAATTCCTGGTAAAAAACTCAACAGGTACCACTTTGCTCGACCTGGGAATTGAACATTTAGATATTTTAAAATCTTTTTCTTCTTAGCGTGTTGATGGCAATCTAAATTGTGTCAGCCCAGAACTGAGGTACTAGTTTGGTAGCGTCCATCAGTTCCTGTAGTGAACAAACAACAGGACACGCAGGACACGATAATTTAAAATATAAACAAATCTTAACACCAAATCCATTCTCATATAAACATTAACATATTCTGCTAATCCAATGACTATAGGCATACAGCACCTGTGAGCGTCACGTACGTCATAACTTGTCGGTTATTACCGAACGTGGTAAGACTATGGTCTCGGATTTGCATAGCAACGGAATTGGCGTGTGACGGAATTTAAAGCGTCATTTATATAGAATGGAGATGTCTTGCCTTATGTACATGATTGGTGTAAATAATAACAGCCGCTCGGATCGATCTTTAGGTTAAGCCGTGCTTGCCTAGGTTGGTCTGTGGATGGGTGACTACCTATTACATACTGAGTTTCCTCCGTGTCTCGGAAAGCACGTTAAGCCGTTGGTCCCGGCTGTCATTTGTAGATCTTTGACAGTCGTTACAGGTAGTCAGTGGCCCAAATAGTCTGACAACCAGTCTTACCAAAGGGGCATCGTATTACCTAGAACTAACTGGGTTGGCGGGGTCAGATAGGCAGTCGTTCCAAGTAAAATACTGGTATTCAACTGCATCCGGTTAGACTGGAATCCGACCCCAATATAGTTGGGAAAAGGCTACACAGATGGTGATGAAAATAAAAATGATGCACAAACTCCCGTAGCTTTTGATTTTCCAATTAGTAAGAATAGTTTTCTGTCAAATAAAGTCAATAATAATTGTCTGTCTCTCTTAACCATCTATTCCCAAATTTTAGGAAATCATCTATTGTTTTTATTTCAGAAAAGTCAAAAACAGAAACAAAATACTACTACTCTTAAAGCGCTTCCCTCGAAATCTTTACCGTCAGCAGTTGTCTATAGCATAGAGAATAACAGAAACATTCGACGACATTAAGAGGATAGTGGGGAACAGCGGACACTGAGTGATTTGGTGGAATATTATGGTAATGTATAAGACGATTGACTTGTTTATGTGAGTATAAATCAAATATGATGCACAAACCTTATTAATTTTAGACTGTACCATAAAAACAAATGAATAACATACGAATGCATAACAATATAATTGCCGGTACTAAAACAAAAAAATATTACAGTAATCGAATGTAAAACGGTATAAGACTAACTCATGGAAAAAAGGTTATATAATAATATATTTATTCAATTGCAGGAAGATCAATAGCTATAACAAAAGAATAACGGTTATATTTAACACAGGGTTCCAACATCACTATGGTCAGCCGTAACACATACACGATTTTAGAAATGCATCTAGCATTTCTAAAATCGTGTATGTGTTACGGCTAAAAGCCGAAGTAAAGTTTTTTATAATGCAACCAATTTGGATGTAGCGCTCGCCGGCCACCGGTCACAGTTCTAACCTAAACCAACCTAATCCATTTGGTCGGTGTGTCCTAGCAATAAAAAGGATAGGTACCGGCTGCACCTAAGTATAGCCGGCTAGAACTAGGTGTAACCTTACTTAGCCGGCTAGAACTAGGTGTAAGCTTACTTCGGCTTTTAGCCGTAACATACATATTCTTAATATAAAATTCACACATGATTGTACCCATAACTTTCATATCAGAACACCCAAATGCCGCTGAGCAGCAGAAAGTGAAACACTTTTTAGACATCGTAAATGTATAAAAAGAAAACCTTTTACAAGAGGGACAACAAAAATGTTGACAGAGTACCACATTCATTCAATTATAAAAGTGGTCGCAACGTCCCCACTCTCCTTTAGTCGATGTTTTCCTTCACTGTCGGATAAGGAAATAAAAGTAATTCATTAACGAGAGCATTAGTTCTAATACTGTTACGTTATTGTAAGACTGTCCTGACTTCCAAGGACTTCCTCTTTTTAGAAGTCGGTAGTCTTATACAGGGTGTAAACAGACCCTTCAACAAGTTAATCAAGCATTCTGTACATCAAACTAAGTAACCCTACACAAAAATTATTGCTGGGAAACGATTTTTTTTTTTTGGGGTGAAAAATAATCTTTTACGGTAAAACTCAATGTAAAGCATGCAAAATATTGTGGTTATGGATGCATTGAATAGTAAACGGGTCATGGAGGTATTTAAAGTAAAGTTAGAACCTTAAAAAATAGTACTAAAAAAAAAAACTTGTGAAAAAGTTGAAACTTTGACCCCCAATAACTCCGTAACTAGAAGGTTCCTAGGTATGGTTTAGAACAAAAAAATTGATCGCAATAGCGGGTAGAACAAGTGCCTTTCAGCTTCGTTAAGGGTCTATTTACACCCTTTATTTTAGTTTAAAATAATTATAAAATCGATCGCCCTACAACGTTTCCATTCGCTGTTTTAAGCTTTCACGGTTTACAACTAAACTTATACTGTCACTTACGGGATATCTTCCGTGATTGTTCATTATTTTGAGGTCCCGATATTTCGACGCTGTTGCAAGCGCCATGAGTCAGCCCGCGATCAGGCTACCAATTTAATCATTTGCAATTGTCAAGGGGGTGATTCTTTCCGCAATACCGAACAACTTTCCCTACGAGAGCAATATTAAATTGTCAAGTAAAATATATCTACTTCATATGAAACTCAAAACGTGTTCGTTTGCATATACAGGGTGTAAGCGGAACCGTCACGAAGCCGTCAACCTAGCATTATGTACATCAAACTAAGTAACTTTACGCAAAAATTATTGATCAGAAAAGACTTTTTTTTTTGGGGTGAAAAATCACGTTTTACGGTAGGTCTGAATGTAAAGCACTCAAAACATTGTGCTGATGGACGGATTGAATAGTATGAGGGTCGTGGAGGTGTTTAAAGTAAAGTTAAAAAAAAGATCGCAATGGCGGGGAGAACAAGTGTCTTTCGGCTTCGTTTTTGGTATTGTTACACCCTTTATAATGTCTATCTATAATCATTTTAGGATTTTGAAAACTATTATTGAGTTGCTCTGAAAAGAGAAAAAACATTTAATGCAACTCCTTTTTAGTTATTTTATTTAGTTTAACTTTCTCTCGCTCATTTGTAGATTATGAAAAGTTATGTAATAAAGCGTTACTCAAAAATTCAGGAAAGTAGAATGTTATCCTAACTTCCTAACCAATATTATAAATGCGAAAGTAAGTTTGTTTATTTGTTACATTTTCATGCCTAAACCACTGAACCGATCATCTTCAAATTTTGCATACACGTTGTCAGGTGTACAGAAACGGACATAGGGTACCTTTCATCCCGAAAAAAACTACTGTTCTCAAGGAAAACCACAATAACGTTCTTATGATAATAGATGGCGCCACGTGTCTTTCGAATCATGATTGAATTATATTATTACAAGCAGAGTACTACCCGAATTGACTGTCAAATTCTAAATAAACGCGAGCGAAGTCGCGAGTAAACGCTAGTACAAAATATTTCTTTTTAAATCTACGAAAACTAGATCCGGGCTTGGAAGCAGCACTCAGAATTTCTCCTAAAAATATGTACAAACCTAAATTCCTACTCAACATACTAAACATTCAGAAAGTGCGATAATTACGAGTTGGTATTATAATTACCGCACTTTCTGAATGTGCATATTTTTGCGGCGGAAGGCATGGCTGCATTATACATCCAAGTCTGGAAATTTCGGAGTCTATGCAGAATTTAAACTAGACATTCTACTAAACTGGAACCAATTCATGCTGAAATGAGGTTCCCTCACACATCACGCCTGTAATACTAAAACCGTAAGGCAGAGGTGTACCTAATAGTACCTACACCCATATTTCGCTTTGTAATGTTTAAGACACATGTAATAGTGGATGAGCCTGGATATCTAGACTTCGTGTTACGCTTTTTTTTTTTTTGGGTGGTTAATCATCAAATAACCTCCTCCCCCCGCTCTGGGTGGAGTGGGAGGGAGTTTCAGACTTTTACTGACTACAACCCATCCATGTTCCTTCTTTGCCCTTTGTGTTCCAGGGCCGCGGTATCTCTTTCGAATAGTCCCGCAGCTCCGGCAGGCAAGGCATAACGCTTGGCTCAATAACATGTTTTTTCCTTCTTTCGATACCATTGGGTCACCCTTTTCCTGCCACAACTATAGATCGACCGCTTTAATGAGTCCTCCGCCTTGCCCCATCAAAAGCATATCAAGCGTCCACACAGTCCTAACAATATCCCACAGGTTATTTGCTTTAAAATAACCATAATCCACGTAGGTATTACGATACTAATTGAACAAATACGTGATCAACCTTCAGAATATTCCATTTAAATTCATACCTTCGCGAGGACTCATTAAAGTGGTCGGTCTATACATCAATGTTCTTTAACTTTAATTACAAAAGAAAAAACCCCTTGTTTTCTGCACAGAAAAGAATTCTTTTGTCAATACTAATTAGTGTAGTAGTAGAGCTCTTTGAGAAACTTCGTCTGAGAAAGTATCGCGTCTTTTAGTTTATTTTGTCGCTGGTCGTGTTTGGAGGTTAAGTAGGTTAAATTTGTCATTTTAGCTATGTCTTTATTAGAAAAAATTATTAGATTTTGGTCTGCATTAATTAGACAGAATAGTTTTTTTTTTGTGTCAGTATCCACGTTGTCACAATTTTCATACGTTTATTGCGACCGTTTACAAGCCATTTTTTTTATTATTTGAAAACATTGCCCCACTCTAGGAATTTCTCCTGTATCGTGGGTGCGTTTACAAACATTTAAACTCACATATACAAACAGCCAGACCCAGAACAACTACCTGTAGGCCATACAAATATTTGTTCCGTGCGGGATCGAACCCGCGACACGCAGCGCAGCAGTCAATCGCTCAGCCACTGCGCCAACCGCGCCGTCGAATTGGGCAATTGGGAGCTTTATTTTTGGAAGAGTGGCATAACCAATGTCAAACTCAAAACGTTTATTACGAACTTTACCAGCCTATAATATTCCCACAAGCCTTGAGGGGGAATGGGCAGTATTCTACCACTCTGGTCCAGTGCGGGTTGGTAGATATGACATGTCTCCGAATTTCTGGTTCTAGGACATGCCGATTCCCTCACCATGTTTTCTTCTACCTTCAACTCGTATTTCGGAGCTGTTACCACAAACTCCATGCTTTAGAAAAGAACTTTTATTTTTGTTTTGTTTTGTAATTTTTTTTTTTGCCACGAAGTCTAGATTTCTGCCCGGTTGATGGAATAGGCTCATCCACTATTACATGTGTTTTAAACATTACAACATTACAAAACTGTAAACATGGATAACATAACACTATAACAGGTTAAATTAAAACCAGAAAACCAAATAAATAACCAGAGGTCACAGTTTCTTTGACTTGCCTTTAAATGCCGAAAAATTATATCTTACTAATATTATGAAGAGGCAAGATTTGTATTTTTGTGTGTGTATATGTTTGTAATGAATAAACTCAAAAACTACTGTGCCGATTTCAAAAATTTAATTCGTAACCTGTCCCACTACAGCACCAGTTATCTATTAGTTTTATTTCAATAATTATGCAACCCAGCTGTCCAATAAATGAAAAAAAAACATTACTTATCTTACTCAGAGATGAATTAAGATTAACTATACCTAATTTTCAGATTTCTACGATAACTGACTAAGGGACCTTCGATAAAACAAACTTGTTGCTTCGTAAAAAAATATCTTAGTCTTTTAAATTACTAAATCCATTTTATGTCAGTGTTTTCTGTACGGCAAAAAAAAAACCTCAAACTCAAAGCATTTATTTCAATTAGACCATTACAGGCACTTTTGAATGTCAGAAAAACAAAAAAAGCAAAGCTACAGTCCACAGGCATAATAACTTGTGAAAGTACTGTAGTTGCCCATTCCAAAGCGTAGATCTCTATGGAGAAGAATGGGCAAGAAACTCCATGGACACTCTTTTCAATCAAAATATTTTACAAGATCTTGGTTACATCATTCATGTTGAGATAATACATATATGTGAGAACGATGTAGAAAGATGTGCACATTAAGAGCGTCCAGAGTAAAAGATGAGATCAACAATTTAAAAACAAAGTAGTTAAAATAAACCGTGGCAGCTGAGAGATGACCAGTCCCGACTGATAGCGCCCATTCACGAACATGACGCATGGATCAGCACCATTCAACTCAACCATTTTGAATGATTTTTAAATGATCCGACACACCTGCCACCATCAGCGAGACATTTGAGTGGGCATGACATTCTCTCAACCGCCAGGGCACACACTTAATTGAACAGAATTTAATTCCACTTACTCATTAAAAAGGCGAAACGAAAAAGATGCTTAATTTTCCATTCTATACCCGTTAACTCCTGATCTACATAAAAGATAACTATCTTTTTACGATAAACCTTTTAATCATGATTATCTTTTTTCTTTTATGGGTCATAATCCTTTGTACTCGAAGTAACGTGAGCTTTTATAACGTTACGTTAAAATATATAAAACGAGAAAAAGTAGTTCTTGGTACATAGAGTGCCTCTTCATACTTTAATTTTTGATATCTAATGTTTATCAAAAATGTAACTTTAAAGTGAGTAATGTGAATATACACTTGAGCGTTCTCTCGAGCATTTCCATGTAATGTTGTTACAAAATAATGAAACTTCTAAATATAACAGCCGCTCGGGTCGATCTTTTGGTTAAGCCGTGCTTGCCTAGGTTGGTCTGTGGATGGGTGACCACCCATTTCATACCGAGTTTCCTCCGTGCCTCGGAAAGCACGTTAACGTCACGTCTGACAACCAGTCTTACCAAAGGGGATCGTATTACCCAGTACTAACTGGGTTGTTGAGGTCTCATAGGCGACTCGCTCCATGTAAAATACTGGTATTCAGCTGCATCCGGTTAAGACTGGAAGCCGACCCCTATACAGTTGGGAAAAGGCTAAGCAGATGATGTTCTTACGAATTATACAATAAAACATTCATGCATAACATCACGCATGTAATTCTTCCCACACTTGCACCGGGGATCATGGGAGTGGTCACCCATCCACGGACTAATCTAGGCAAGCGCGGCTTAACCTGAAGATTGACCCGAGCGGCGGTATAAACAGTCAAGCACTCTGCTCAAATCGGATCATCAAATCAAATTCGACCCAACACTCAAATTTATACGTCCCACCAAAAAGGCTAGCTTTTGACCTAATATTTTAGTCCTACCCTCCTTTATTAAGATATTATAAGGGTAACATCGTAAAGGCTATATAAAAGGGAGCGATGGCCGTCGATTAAAGAATGTAGTCCATTTTTACAACCTCTGAGAGTAGGAGAATTACTTCAGTGATAAAAAGTAAGTGTACATCTTCATCCTGATGTTTTAATAGAGTAAGTGCAGGAAGAAATGTTATTGTCTGCTGATTTTTATTACTTGTTGGGTCATATGAGGGCCTAGAAATATACGGGGTGTAAACAGACCCTTCACGAAGCCGTCAACCAAGCATTCTGTACATCAAACTAAGTAACTTTACGCAAAAATTTTTGCTGGGAAACGATTTTTTTTTTTTGGGGTCAAAAATCACATTTTACGGTAAAACTCAATATAATGCGCTCAAAACTTATTGCTGATTGATGTTTTGAATAGTAAACGGACCATGGAGATAATTGGAGTAAAGTTAGAACCTTAAAAAGTAGTATTTAAAAAAAAACTTGTGAAAAAATTGGAACTTTGACCCCCACTATCTCCGTAACTAGAAGGTTCCCAGGTATGGTCCAGAACAAAAAAATGATCACAATGACGAGGAAAACAAGTGCCTTTCGGCTTCGTTAAGGGTCTTTTTACACCCTTTATAGATCTTGATATATTTGCGAATGAATGGAAGGTGATACTGTCAAAATGTTTGAATTTTTGCGAAAAGAATGCATGATTGTGTTAAATATATTATAATTATTATGTTTAAATAGTGTAATCGGCTTCGGCCGTTCTATTTAAATAAATAAATAAAATCCGGTTAGACTGGAAGCCGACCCCAACAAAGTTGGGAAAAGGCTAGGCAGATAATGATGACATATTATTAGTTAAAGTGGCCGTTCCAAATTGGCTAGATGGGGTATTAATCGATCCATCTAGGACACAATGCGATTGTGGAGCCCTGAGACAGGTTTCGGAAGTCAGATAAGCATTTGCTACATGTAAATTACCGGTATTCAGCTAAACTTATACTGTCACTTACGGGATATCTTCCGTCATTATTTTGAGCTCCCGATATTTCAAAATTATCATCGAAATGTCAAACTTGGTACATTTATTTTAGTTCTGTGGTTTTAGCAGAGATGAGTTGGTAGAACTACAAAACGCTTTGATAAAGATAGTCACTAGACCTTAAAGTTGGACAAAAGCCCACTGCAGATGCTGTTTATGGGTAAAAAAACTAAGAGACCAGTGTGTTTTTAACTATAAAAGGTTTTGGTGATGTTGCAGATTTTCAAATCTTCTTGAATTTAGCAATTTCATACCCGAGTAAGGAACTTGAAGCGAATTAATTTTACGCTTCAAATCAGTTTTATTTAGCCGCAGCTTGACTAATCATCATCATCATCATTTCAGCCGAAAGACGTCCACTGCTGGACATAGGCCTCCCCCAAGTGTAAATATCCCACAGAAATGCTAACATACTAATTCAAACAAGTAATATTCGACCCTAACAATTTCACACATCCCTTCAAACATTCCCGCCCCCATACCGTAAACACAGCTTACCCTTTAACAGAAAAAAAGGACGCAAACGGAATCCGAGATGGCGTCGAAAATATTTTGTTTGCAAACCTTTTTAGTGGAAACATCGAGTAGCACCTGTTCTCACGTTTACCTATGAATTTATTTAGAATCCTTCCTAAGATTACTATGCAGAAGGTTAGCTCCATACAAGGAGCAAAAAGACACGCACACATAGACACGCTTCACGTACAGTAAGTGCAAGCGCACTCGCGACTGACATTTGTTTGAGTTCAGCGTACATTCTCCCGAAAAGTATGCGCTTCGGCAATCATCGTCATCTCTTCGGCATATATATACAATAATCATAAAAGTATTATTCTATTTTTTAGCATATTGAGAAAATTATGAATAAACAACTCTTTGCAATTTTCCACAACTTTTACTTAAGACAGGTGATAAGATGCAGCAATAGCAAAAAGTCTCCGTTGAGACTACGTCCTAGAAAGTCGAGACGACGAGTGCGCTGCTATAGAGCGCGGCAGGTCATGAGACTGGCTTTTTGGATGAAGTCTTTTTTTTTCGGATGGGAAATCATCAAATGACCCCCCTCCCCGCTATGGGCGGAGTGGAAGGAAGTGACAGACTTTTACCGACTAAAACCCATCAATGTTCCTTCTTTGCCCTTGGTGTTCCAGGGCCGCGGTAACTCTTTCGAACAGTCCTGAAGCCCGTGGATGATGTCTCTGTGGTGCGACGATTGTGATCATTTGGAAACACGAAATTCACCGAAGCACATACATTTTCTGGTTTAACTTTACGTACGTGTCAATGTTTTCATGTGCTTGTTTTCGATTGTTGTGTAGCCGACCTACTGGATATTATATTACCTCTTTGCTACGTCTTTCTACGCGTCAATAATGTTATTTAGCTACTTTTGCTCCTCGTTCGAAAGTGTAAACGTGTTTCAAGTGTTTCACCTCTTTGGAGAAACTTTGTTTTAGGTTTTCTAGACAGGTGCTAGCAGTTCAGTGATCCTATTTATAGTGTGTTTTCAGTTTCACGAGAAAGTCTTTGAGGTAGTTACCAGAATTTTCTTTTGTGAAATATTTACGTAGATAGAAGGGGTCGTGTTCCAAACTAATAGCCGCACGAGTCGATCCTCAAAGTTAAGCAACGTTTACTGAGGTTGGTTCTTGACTGGTGTCATGTTACGCAGTATCTGGGTTTTGGAGATCAGAGAGGTAGTCACTCCATATATAATACTAGTTTTCAGGTGCAACCGGTTGTACTGGAAGCCGACCTCGACATAGTTGGGAAAAGGCTAGGCAGATGATCAGACAGCATCGAAATATCGCGAGCTCAAAATAATGAATAATCACGGAAGATATTCCGTAAGTGACAGTATAAGTTTTTTTTTTTTTCTTTTTTTAAGCTTTCCAGTTAGTCTCTTTCCAGTCCAGGCAAGACAAGGAAGTCACAAGACGAACCGAAAATGCCTGGAAGAGCTACTGGTCCATGAAGGAGCTTATGAAGGGAAACCTTCCTTTGTCACTAAAGCGAAAAATCATGGACATGTGCATTCTTCCCATTTTGACCTATGGATCCCAGACTTGGTCTTTGACAAATATTCAAAAGTCCAAACTCAAGGTCTGCCAACGTGCAATGGAGCGCAGCATTCTAGGCGTCAAACTAACCGACCGGGTACGCAACACCACACTGCGCTCCAAAACACAAATTGCTGACGTTGCTCAAAAAGCCGCTAAGCTGAAGTGGGACTGGACTGGCCACGTCTGCCGCATGCCCAATGAGCTGTAGGCCAAAATAACCACTTTCTGGAGCCCTGACACAGCCAGAAGGCGTCGCGGCAGACCTCGTAGAAGATGGCGGGACGAGCTGGACAGAACCAACGCCCAGTGGCCCACATTAGCCCTGGATCGAAACAACTGGAAGTCATGGGGAGAGGCCTTTGCCCAGCAGTGGGATGACGCAGGCTAACAGTATCAGTATCAGTAAGCTTTCACGGTGTACAATACAAACACAATTCACAATTTTTTTTTTTCGGTTCATATTTTTTTTCCATTCACCCGCATTCTCCAGTCAACCCGCGATCATGGCGCTTGCAACAGCGTCGAAATATCGGGAGCTCAAAATAACGAACAATCACGGAAGATATCCCGTAAGTGACAGTATAAGTTTAATTAATTCCCCTTTAAAGTTCTTTAACCCCTATTATTCAATTACTAACAACCAATTAGATCGCCCCAGAAATGTAATTATGAACAATAACAAAAGCAGTCCTGTCTAAACAATACCCGTATAACACAATAATTAAACCGTCAAATCAAGCGGGGCAATTAAATTGCTCCACATAAACGAGCCTGTATTTATCCGTTTACCCATCACTAAATGCTAACAAAAGTCTAATCAATTGATGAACGCGTTCAGTCGTTAAAATAACCAATAGGAAGCGGACCAAAATGTAAACATCTATGTATGTAATCACTATTCATCATCTGCCTAGCCTTTTCCCAACTATGTTGGTGTCGGCTTCTAGTCTAACTGGATGCAGTTGAATACCTGTATTGTACATGGAGCGACTGCCTATCTGACCTCCACAACCCAGTTAGTACTGGGTAATACGATACCCCTTGCGTAAGCCTGGTTGTCAGACTTTCGAACTATACCAGTAACGACTGTCAAAGATCTACAAATAACAGCCGAGACCAACCGGCTTTCCGAGACACGGAGGAAACTCGGTATGTAATGGGTGGTCACCCATCCATAGACCAACCGAGGCAAGCGCGGCTTAACCTTAAGATCGACCCGAGGCTGTTATTATTTTGCTACGAGCTCCTCATGGGCCTCCATGCTCCCCATGGGCTCCTCAACGCCTCCTCATGGCCATGGGTAAATTATTGTTGCTGCTATAATACAAGGTGTAAACAGACCCTTCACTAAGCCGTCAACCAAGCATTCTGTACATCAAACTAAGTAACTCTACGCAAAAAATATTGCTGGGAAACGCCTTTTTTTTTTGGGGTGAAAAATCTCGTTTTACGGTAAAACTCAAGGTAATGCACTCAAAACTTAGTGTTCATGGATGCTTTGAATAGTAAACTGGTCATGAAGTTAATAAAAGTAAGGTTAAAACCTTTAAAAGTGGTATTTAAAAAAAACTTGTGAAAAAGCTGGAACTTTGACCTCCAATATCTCCGTATCTAGAAGGTTCCCAGGTATGGTTCAGAACAAAATAAATGATCGCAATGACGGAGAGAACAAGTGCCTTTCGGTTTCGTTAAGGGTCTTTTTACACCCTTTATGTGGGAATGTGCGCGTACCGCGGCGAAGGTGGTGTGATGATCTGATCTCGTTTGCGGGGCGAACATGGCCAGATATCGCACAGGACAGAGAGGTTTGGAAGGAGAAAGGGGAGGCCTTTGCCCAGCAGTGGGACACTCAAACAGGCTAACAAATTTTTTTTTTTTAAATGTGGGAATATAGCAATAACATTATATACCTAAGCCAAACGATAACACAACTAAATCTAACACCAACAACGTTTGCAAAAAACTCGATTCAATATATCGCAATCCAGATAAACGGCCTCCTATATTTTTTACGTTAGAAACCTTTTATTCAGGTATCGCTGAGTATCGCAACACTATTTTTCTGTACAGGATCTACTGAAAGGTAAAGCTTTCGATTCGGAGTAAATCGGGTACACTGAGATTGATATCTTTGTTGATACGGCAAATGTTGGAGAGGAATAGGAGCTCAGGAACTGTTAAAAGATAGCGTTAGAAAAGATGCTGGTGTGTAGTGTAATATGTATACGTTTCTCAAATGTACATGAGTATTAGATATATACACCGTGACTTTTTAGTCGTCTTACAACGGCAGCCCACTTCATGTATCCAATGACTACTAAGCATTCATAAAAAAAATTGGTATTTATAAGATTGTAATAATTTGGAAATAAAAATATTATTCAGTATTATGACGCATGACGTAGTTAAAACACCATGTTGCGAGCGATGATCTACTGGACTCGAGCGCTGGGTAGGTATATTCTCCTGTTTGACACGTAAACATCATTAACAGGATGTTTCGTGATTTTATTCTAGTGTACTATTTATTTTTCATTGTACATATTGTACAATGAAAAATAATATAATCCTATGGTTGGTAAAAAAAAAATCGCTCCAAGAGCTAAGCAGAGGTGTACCTAATTAGTACACCCACGTTTCGCCAGTTCTGTTTAGAGGAGGAGAAGAGCTCGTGGCTAAATAATAACAGCCACTCCGGTCGATCTTTAGGTTAAGCCGTGCTTGCCTAGGTTGGTATGTGGATGGGTGACCAACCATTACATATCGAGTTTCCTCCGTGCCTCGGAAAGCACGTTAAGCCATTGGTCCCGGGTGTTATTTGTAGATCTTTGACAGTCGTTAGGTATTCAGTGGCCCAAAAAGTCCGACAACCAGTATTAGTAAGGGGTAACGTCTTACCCAGTACTAACTGGGTTGTGGAGGTCAGATAGGCAGTCGCTCCATGTAAAATACTGGTATTCAGCTGCATCCGGTTAGACTGGAAGCCGACCCCAATATAGTTGGTAAAACGCTACGCAGATGATGATTTTTCCAGTTCTGTTTAAGTCCCATGTAATAGGGGAGCTCTCTGATACATCAGCCTGTATGGTAACTCTATTATTTAAAAGCAGAAACATTGAAGATCTTTCTTTGGTCAAATAATATATACGTAGTAGAGTGTTGAAACGCTTGCAATTCCGAGTATTGTATACGATGCAGTTTGTCCATTCATTATGTGAATTGCTGAGGAAAAGAATTCCGTTGTCTGCACGTTCAGGAAGTTTATTTTTATAAATAACTAGCTTATGTCTGCGGCTTCATCTGCGTGTCGTACGGTAATTTTTCCACGGGATCGTCATCATCATCTGCCTAGCCTTTTTCCAACTGAATACCAGTATTTTACATGGAGCGACTGCTTATCTGACCTCCACAACCCAGTTAGTACTGGGTAATACGATACGCATTGGTAAGGCTGTTTGTCAGACTTTTTGGGCCTCTGACTACCTAACGACTGTGAAAGATCTGCAAATGACACCCGGGACCAACGGCTTAGCGTGGTTTCCGAGGCACGGAGGAAACTCGGTATGTAATGGGTGGTCACCCATCCACAGACCAACCTAGACAAGCACGGCTTAACCTAAAGATCGAGCCGAGCGGCTGTTATTATTTAGCCACAGCTCCTCCACGTAAAACGTCCACGACATAAAAAGTCCTACGTTCCCGATATTTCGGACAATGAAAGAGGGTAGACCGATTTGACTGCTTATAAACACCCACCCGCAATAACTTCAGTTTATCCATAATCATGGTGCTTGGATATCATCGGGAACTCAAACCTAACAGTAAACATGGTAAATATCCCGTCTCTAGAGTTAATGATAAAAAAATACGATTAAGAAAAGTAAGAAAATTCCATTAAGTATTTCAACCCGACACTTTGAAGATCTTTCCTTGATTAAATAATACAGTAAAGTGGGGAAAAGCTTGCAATTCTGAGTATTGTTTACGATGCAGTTTGTCACACCATTCATTATGAGAATCGCTGAGGAAATAGATCCCGTTGTCTCTGCATTTCCACAAAGCTGGTTAATATTTTGTGTCGCGATATACAACTGTGGCTTAATAATAACAGCCGCTCAGATCGATCTTTAGGTTAAGCCGTGCTTGCCTAAGTTGGTCTGTGGATGGGTGACCACCCACTACACACAGAGTTTCCTCTATGCCTCGGAAAGTACGTTAAGTCGTTGGTCCCGGGTGACATTTGTAGATCTTTGACAGTCGTTAGGTAGTCAGTGGCCCAAAAAGTCTGACAACCAGTCTTACCAAGGGGTATCGTATTACCCAGTACTAACTGGATTGTGGAGGTCAGGTAGGCAGTCGCTTCAGGTAAAATGACTGGTATTCAGCTGCATCTGGTTAAACTAGAAGCAGACCCCAATATAGTTGGGAAAAGGCTAGGCATATGATTCAAAACCAAAACCAAACAACACCACGATAAATCGATTTCAAAACTAGCACCAAAATATTTTCGAACCACGAAACACTGAAACACAAATTGATTGTAGATTCCATCACTAAGTTTAGGACAAAGTTTCAGTCTTTTAGTTACCGCACAAACATTGTAGGGTGGCTCATGTTTATGTAATAGTTTGCTCAGCAAACAGACTCCTTAAGTTGTGGTACTTGAGCTGCCAGTAACCGTAGTGGCTTGTAGATGATGGTTTGATAGAGCTTCCTGGATTTTGGCGTTTTGCGGTTGTTTCTAAAAATAGGAAGCCATGTATTTTTTTAGTTTTAGAAGCTCGTACTAGCTCGCGAAGCATGACCACCGTAGAAACGGGTTTTTTTTGACGGAAGAATCGACAAAATGACAGAGTATAAAAATAAATCTGTCATTTTGTCGATTCGGTGGTCATACTACGCGTGTAGCTCGTGGCTAGATAAATAGCAATGGTATACAGGGTGAATTTCAAGTGGGCTTGAATGGCCAAATACGAAACTTTGAAGAATAGCGAAAAATACTAAAAGAAGACAAAAAAATATCATTAGATTTTTTGCAAAATCAATATTCCTAGCCAGGCATCAAACCCGTTGATTTTGAAAAAAAAACCTCGCTTTTTATTACACCATTCGACAGTGTCGCTAATAGGGATAAAATTCTTCAATTTTTTCCTAAAATTTCACATAATCATAAAAAAACCGTGTGAGAAAATGGAAAGGAAATTACAATAAACTAGACAACATTTTTTTTTTAAAAGCATGAGACCTGTCTGAACTCCTATATTAGATCTTACTAAAGTAAGACAACACCACATTTTTATTACATTTTTCTAACTGAATCTAAGAATAAATTCTTCATCACAACGTTTCCTCCTCAAAGTAACTCGATTTCCTTTTATTAATCAACCTCAATCAAATTAAAATAAGAGAAAAAACGTCTGTCCATCGATTTTTCTACGCTGGCAATTCTTACCCAGTTATGCAAATAAGGTGCGCTCCGAGTTCTCATCATTTCAAATGATAATTGCGTTCGAAGTCTGATTAAACATAAGATTTGAAAAAGGAAGCTCTGGTCGTCTTCATTTATTTCTCTTGCATTTTTTTTAATTTTTGTTCAAGCATTTAATACAGAATAAGTAATTATTTTCCGGGTGCGAGTTGTTTGAAAAAAATTATGAAAAATGTTTTCTGAATAATTTTCTGTGTTACCGAAAGTCTTTCAATTTCTTTTATTCTTTTCTTGCATGTGTTTATTTGAGTTCGTCGACTTTCATGTAAGCGTGAACGATATAAAAGCCGTAATATTATATTATGTATTTTTACAAGCCTCGTACATTTCAAGAATTTAAGTTGCTTTCAGAAAAGAAAAATGATGCTTTTAAAAAAGATTGTCATTCATCAAAGTCCCAAATGCTTTAAGTATCTTTTATATAAACTATTAAGCTAAAAGCACTAGAAAATAAAATATATAAACGAAGAAACCGTGACATAAAAAAATAAAGCACATTTGGTACTTAATTTATTTTTGTAACTTACGGTTGAACTCCACCAGTGAAAATTCAAAACCGCAATATTATTTTAAATCCAGTTTCAAAATGCCAATCATTCACTATAATTCGAGTATGTTTATTTTTGAAGTAAAAACTGAAAAACTGTTCATTCAACATCAAAGTATGAAATATGATTTTTTAATTCATCACGGTACACGCTTTTTTAAACCAGACTTCCAATTTTAAATCGTATTTGAAAACAATTATTCTATTCGAAAAATCTACAAAAGGAAAACTGACTGAATTTTATTGATACTTAAAAAGTCAGCCAGTTAAAAATACTTCATACAATCCTTTTAAATAAAAATTACGTGGTATTTTCACTGCTTTCCGGTTGCTGCGACAGACTAATCTGTTAAAATAACAGCTTTATTCTCGTTATGATAAGGTTACTATTTCCACCGCATCGTTAAAAATCTGTACATTCATTAGGCACAAAAAAAAACAGAAAACATTTGAAAAAAGAACTGTAATTCACCGCACGGGTATTTAAAGGCATGCCAGTCTTTTTTTTTGTCACACATAAGGGCATTTGTTGTGTTCTTATTTGTCAAACAAACTCTTTCTGCGGTTCCTCTTTGTCAAGTTTGACTTCAAAGGGAGTTGTTCATCAAAAAACAAGTGTTTGTGTGGAGCTTAAATGTTGCAATTTGCCATACTTTGTGGTCCCCTTGGGCGTTGTTTCGCCCTCTAAACCGAGTAGGTACCTATGAGTTTTTTGGAGGTACAGTCAGCAGGGAAAGGTAGGCATTTTGTTTTTTTTTATTTTATTTTTTTAAGTGAAACTTCTTTACGCACTCTTGACTTGGGGAGTAAGCTGACGAACGCATGACGTAAGCGTTACGAAAAGTGTGATCGGGCTAGGCGAACGGGAATTGAGTGGGGGATATAAGCAAGAGACCGCAGTGCGCGCGCACATTTTCTTTCTCTTTTCCTCTCATAGCCAAATACGTTCCGTATATCTAAGCAATTTTCAGAAGTTTCACTTCAGTCGTGTGGTCATAAGTACACTCGTTTTTTTTTATTACAAAATGGGCCTGCTCATGACCTCGATCACGCCTGATGGAAAGCGGTAGATGAGGTCTATGATGGAACGAGCGTGCCTAGAAGTTTTTTGCTGTAAATTAATAACTATAGAATCAAGTTAAGTATTGTGAAATTGGAGAGGCCTATATCCAGCAGTAGACTGTTGCGGGCTACTGATGATGATGATGAACTGTTATCATCATCTACCTAGCCTTTTCCCAACTATGTTGAGGTCAGCTTCCAGTCAAACCAGATGCAGTTGCATACCAGTATTTTACATAGAGCGACTGCCTATCTGACCACCACAACCCAGTTAGTACTAGGTACCGTATTACCCGACTTACCTTAATAACTTTGCAATTATTATTAGCAAACCGAAGTACTAAACAAGTTTGGCTTTGCACATTGTTTTTTCAAAACAATTTCACGAATTTTCACCAACAGCATCCCTTTGTAAACGTCATTCGAGCGCCAAAAGATCCATGTACCACTGTAACATACTATACCCTCACCGGCATTCTAAAAAAGTTCGGATTTGTCACTCATAAGTCTATGTGACACGTGAAGGCGTCTTCCTTAAGTTCGATATGTCACATTCTCGCCCGAGTACCGAAAACGTAACATTGTTAACCCACTTTCGTTGCCAACCGTACCTACTTAATTTTTCACGGAAATATAAAGGTGGAAATAGGCTCAGCGAAGAAAATGATTGATGTTGGCGTAATTGAAACGTATTATATCTTTTGGATAAGGAAACATACTTTCGGTATTTTCTTTTTTATGGAAAAGTGTCGAAATTGTTTTTTTGTCACTGGCAAGCAAGCAAGAAAACCAGCATGTCGTAGACTCCAAAATTGTAAGAGGTGTGATATCTACCAACCCAGGACTGGACCTGCGTGGTTGATTATGGCCCATTCCCTCTCACAGCAGCAACGATAACATAACATTACGCCTGTAATCCCCGAAGGTTTATCAGGGGGGTGCAAAAAACATAAACTAATCCGCCATCTTTGGGAGTCCGCCATATTACATTTAGAATGACATTACTAAGCTTATCATGCATTGTCATTCAAACTAAACGTGCATGCAAAATTACAGCTCAATCGGTTGGGGATAACTGTTCCAAAATTCAGTTGCAAGATTTCATCTTAACAAACGAAAATTGCATCTTAAATAAAAGCTTGTAAAAATCGACCCTGTCGACGGCTGCTACTGAGCATTTTTTTTTTCTTGTTCGCATGTGTAGTGGAAGGGAGTGTCAGACTTGTACTGACTGATGTTCCTTCTTTGGCCTTTGTGTTCTAGGGCTGCGGTATCTCTTTCGAACAGTCCCGCAGCCCCGGCAGGCATTGAGCCGCTTTTCACAAAGAGATCTTCTACTAACAAATAGACTAATATTTCATGTTTCTCTATTAACTTTATACGACTTTAACATAATGTTCTGCATTGCCATTTCTCCGCAAGATAGTTTCATTGACATGTTAACTAGCTCCCACACGTTAATACATAAAGTTATATGCACTAGATACATCGACTGTATGCGCCGGATACGGAGGCAAATGCAAATTATGTTTCAAAGCCACTGTTGTGATAGCATCATCTACCTAGCCTTTTCCCAACTATATTGGGGTCGGCTTCCAATCTAACCGGATGCAGCTGAATACCAGTATTTTACATGAGTATTCTACGATGGAAGAAGATTTTATTGATATGTCAGAAGTACTGCGAGAGGAATTTATGAAAGTGTTGTTAACCTTCTTTTTTTATTTATGTTTTCACTTCAAATTTGTTACTGTAATTGGTTGTTAACACAACCGTTGTAATTAAATAATAAATGGAAAAAGGCTGTGCAGATGATGATGTTAGTCCTTCAAAACTATTGCATTAGTTCTTCAATAAGTTCAAATTCAAGGTAAATAGACCCATAATGGGTGTTGTAAGGTCTTTGAAGATCAACCTTTTGTCCGTTAAGAACCTAAAAGTCAAGCAGTCATTTCAATTAGACTTTATGAAACCATTTACTCGTCTAAGCACGTTTAAACTATTTAAAAGTCTGTCAGTTAGACTCAAAGTAAGAAGCACGTTTCAAGGGGAAGATTATAAAATAACCATTTAGTAGATTTTGTGAAGATATCTTTTGCATTCATCAAGGGTTTGGGTAAGTTTTGTGATCATGGCACTGATCATCTGCCTAGACTTTTCCCAAACATGTTGGGGTCGGCTTCTAGTCTAACCGGATGCAGCTGAATGCCAGTGTTTTACATAGTGACATCTACAACCAGTTACGGGGTAGTACCATATCCCTTGGTACGATTGATTGGCAGACTTTCGAGTCACTGACTTCCCGTAACAATTTTTTTTCTTTGTTTCTATCCTGTTGTATTTATAATATTTGTTGTGCTTATGATTTTGTTAACTTATTTTGTTTGTCTGCACGTCATGTCCCTGCTACAAATAAATAATACTTCTTTCTGTCTTACTAATTGTCAAAGATCTACAAATGTCACCCTGGACCAACGTCATAACGTGCTTTCCGAGATAAAGACGAAATTGGGTATGTAATGGATACCAGCCAGCCACCTTTCACAGAGAGGCTGCTAGTCCCAGCAGTGGGAACATTATTGTCTGATAATACGCAACACGAAGGGCTCGAAGTGGAGAAAACAAAGAGTACCTGGAAGGATAAGAGAGAGGCCTTTGCCAAGGAAATTTTTTTTTAGAGATGGCCTTGTTTGGAACGTTAAAAGATAAAAAAAGTAATGCTTAGGTTTATTCAATCTTAATAGTATCGTGACTCGTGTCAAATATTACTGGAGGTATGTAAATTAGATTTGGAAGCCGCCTATGTACCAGTGCCTATGTACTCATTTACATATTTAATGTGTCAAAGTGTGAGGACAGGGGCGTTATATTGGAAATCGTTGAGTTAAATTTGGAGGTTCAAGATTTTCGTCTTTGTACATAATTAAGAATATATGTCATCTACATCTGTTTAGCTTTTTCATATCCCTGATGGAGTAGGCTTTCAGTCGGCTCCAAAGGGTTAGGCAGAGGTGTACCTAATAAGTACCTACACTCACATTTCGCCAGTTATGTTTTTAAGTCCCATGTAATAGGGGGCGACCCTATTGCCTTCAACCGGGCACAAATCCTACAAACCTACTGAGAAATTCCTGATCTAAAAACCCAATAAAACTTTGTCTGGAATCGAACCGGACCTCATGTTCCACAGTCGCGCTTGCGACATCTAGCAGCGAAACAGTCATATTCACAATGAAAATATTGCATAAGAATAGAGTGATCTGGTAACAACATTTAAAATTGTTAACTACAAGCCTTTAAAATGCATTAAACTCAACTACACATAATGCTCAATTATTACTAAACCACAGCGAAGTTCTTCAAATAAACCTCTTAACTGTACCATTATTGAGAGAAGGTATTAGCATTCAATGGACGTCTGTATTTGCGTAGAACTACTTAAAGCTATGTCTGAGCTGTTTTCAGACAAGTTCTGACATGTCGGGATACGGAGTAGATTTATGTACAGAAGGCCATGCTCCTTGCAGAGATAGAAAACAGTCGCACGCACACATAGAAACCTAAACGGACGGCGATCTCAAACAAATACCGATCGTGAGTACGCTTACACTTGCTATACGCACACCTATACAATGCTCAAAGGAGATTGACGTTTTCAAAACTTTTGAGATTGTATTGTGAAATGTATTAAAAAAGGAAGATGACGCGCGAAAAGATCAATGTACGGTTATTAACGTATAGTGTAAGGAAACAGACTGGAAAGTTCCTCATCAATTCTTAAAAAGGTATCCATATATTATAATACTCAAACGTTGAGCCGTTGTTGACTGTATGTTCCAATCTCGAGTGTGACGTCAGGCAGGTATAAAGAGTAATTCATATTTGGCGTTAAAGGTACCACTACATGGGCTGCGGGACTGTTTGAAAGAGATACCGCGGCCCTGGAACACTGGATGGGTTTTACTGACACTCCCTTTAACTCCGCTCAGAGCGGAGGGGGTTTTTGACGATTTCACACACGAAAAAAAAAAGGTACCACTACATACGCGTACGTACGGCAATCTCAAACAAATGCCAGTCACGAGTACGCTTGCACTCGCTGTACGTGAAGCGTGTCTATGTGTGCGTGTGTTCACACTCTCTTTATAAAGCTGAACTTCTGTGCCTATCTATTCTGTGCTCCAACTACGTTTTCAAACTATTCTCGTATAGTAATCTTCAGATTAATTGCGCTCTGTTTGTGCAGTCTATAGTCTGGCGATTTGTTTGATTAATTCTGTTCCAGAGTTGTACAATGGTCCTTTTGGGATAGATGAAATTGGTTTAGTAACCTTCAGTACTAGATCAAAGAAACGATGGATGGACTGTGTGAAAGTTTATACAAGGTCTAAACAGACCCTTCACGAAGCCGTCAACCAAGCATTCTGCACACCAAACTAAGTAGCTCTACGCAAAAATTATTGCTGAGAAACGCCTTTTTTTTGGGGTGAAAAATCACGTTTTACAGTAAAACTAAATGTAACGCACTCAAAACTTAGTACTGATGGATAATTTAAAAAGTAAACGGGTCATAAAGTTAATTAAAGTAAAGTTAAAACCTTTAAAAGTGGTATTTAAAAAAAAACTTGTGAAAAAGTTGGAACTTTGACCTCCTATATCTCCGTAACTAGAAGGTTCCCAGGTATGGTTCAAAACAAAAAAATATCACAATGACGGAGAGAACAAGTGCCTTTCGGCTTCTTAAGGGTCTTTTTACACCCTTTTTTTTTTACGGATGGGAAATCATCAAATGACTTCTCCCGCTCTGGGTGGAGTGGGAGGGTGTGTTTTTACACCCTTTATAGTTTGAAAAGGGGTGAGTGCCTCGTTGGTCTAGTCGTCGCAATCGCGACTGCTGAGCTTGAGGTCCTGGATTCGATTGCCAGGTCTGGCAAATTGTTATTGGGTTTTTCCATCAGGAATTTCTCAGTAGCAGCCACGGAATCCGAATTTGTGCCCGGGTGATGGCAATAGGCTCGCCCATTATTACATAACTGGCGAAATGTGGGTGTACCATTCGATGGACGGTGGATTCCTACGTGATGTTATGTAAGTATTTAAAATATACAAACATGCACCTACAAGTAAAAACATAGCCTAATCCTATCAGTCTTGCACTTGTGTAAAAATATTTTTCATACTTCACATCAAAACAGACTTCTATCGATCAGTAAACAACACACAAAAGTAACATTAAGCCGTCTTGGAAAGTCTAAACCATTCGATATTATTTTGCAAAAGAACTTGGTATTCATCGGTTGTAAACTACTTAGGCCCGTCTGATCCTATCTCAGACATGTTGAACTAAGTTCAGCGATATTTACATCTAGATTAGGCTATCGATCTTCGCTCAAGTCTAATGTTATGGAAAAGGAGCTTATAGGGTATTGACTAAAATTGGATGGGCGAAAACATGATTACTAATAGAATGTGATCAAAATTAAGATATACAGGGTGTAAACAGACCCTTCACGAAACCGTCAACCAAGCATTCTGTACATCAAACTAAGTAACTTTACGCAAAAATTATTGCTGGGAAACGACTTTTTTTTGGGGTGAAAAATCACGTTTTACGGTAAAACTCAATGTAACGCACTCAAAACATTGTGCTGTTGGATAGATTGAATAGTACGGGGGTTGTGAAGGTGTTTAAACTAAAAATCTTACATTAGAAACATGTATTTAAAAAAAACTTGTGAGAAAGTTGGAACTTTGACCCCCAATATCTCTGTAACTGGAAGGCTCCCAGGTATGGTCTAGAACAAAAAAATGATCGCAATGCCGGGGAAAATAAGCACCTTTCGGTTTCGTTAAGGGTCTTTTTACACCCTTTATTAAAAACATTTACAAAAACTATAAACTAGATCGGCGACGTATTGCGCTTAGTTGACTATGGGTAATAATTAAAATAGCTGAAGACAGAATATTTCCCTCAAAAATATTTAAAGACAAAGATAAAGATAAAGATAATTTTATTTTGCAAACATGAGTAACATTAAATGGTGACAAAAAAAAAACATATTGAAAGTTCAGCCATATTTTACCACGTAGGCATGCAAAAGATATAAAATATCAACTTATAACTAGAAAGTAGGTACAATTAAAAAACATAATGTTGTTGTTGTAATGTGTGTTTAATGGGCCTTTCGACGTATTTTAATGAAAAGCTTATTATAAAAATTACTATTTAATTGCAGCAGCATTTAATCAACGAAATTAAATCTACAATTTAAATTTTAAAACGAATTTCGAGTGTTAAAATACTTTTTTAATTTACTTAAAGTAATTCGTCAGCTTTTTCATTCGCTGAGCGATGTGAAATAATTAAAATTATGAAAAACAGATGTGATGTTTAATTTGCATTTAAATCAAAAAATTAAATGTTTATTTTGTAATGGAATAAATTAATAAGTTATTGAAGTATGTTTCTTTTTAAAAACATAACTAGAACCTATTTTGGATCCTATTATTATTATAAATGTGAAAGTTTCTTAGAATGGATGGATGTTTGTTACTCTTTCACGCAAAAACTACTGAACGGATTTGGATGAAGTGCGCGTTGCTGGATATATTTTGTGTTGTTATAGACTTTGACCGAAGCTGTTTTACATCCGTAACCTCTCTAATCCAGGTCCAGTTGAAAACCAGCGTCAAACACTAGTTGCCCGGCATTTTGCTGAATTGGGCCTATTTGGCGCAGCCGTGAGGCCTACAGTGTTAAATTTTTGATATAGTTTTAAGTTTTATTTTATTTTTTGTCTTGTATTATTTTTGTTTTATATTGTGTGCACCTGTGGCATGTGCCAAATAAATGAATTTTCTTTCTTTCTTTCAAGCTCCTAAAAAACTTACCAACCGAAATCTCGCTCCAATTTTTTTAACTATAGTTCTTTTAAATAATATAGCCTTTTTGAGATGTCATTGGTAAAGGCTTTAAAAAATTTACAACCGAATTGAGAATCTCCTTCTTTTTTTGAATTCGGTTAAAAAGCGCCGTATATAAAATATCCGGTTTAAAGAAATTGTATTCCCAATATAGACATATTATGTCACTTACTTGAGAACAATACTAATACATGTATTACAAAAAGTTCGTCTTCAGTATTACAAGTTAATAGATACCCATCCAATGCATTCATTTCTCCAGAGGTGATCGATCCGCAATTATATCCTGGCTAAGTTAAGTTTTGAATTCATTGAAAAGGTGTACAATTTTTTATACAGGACGGTTATTTATTATAGACTTGTGTTCCTCCAAAAGTTAGCTTTGCGTATTGTATACAACGTATACACAGACATCAAACTAAGTAACTCTACGCAAAAATTATTGCTGGGAATCGACTTTTTTTTTTGGGGTGAAAAATCACGTTTTACGGTAAAACTCAATGTAAAGCACTCAAAAGTTAGTGCTGATGGATGCATTGAAAAGTAAACGGGTAATGGAGTTAATTAAAGTAAAGTTAAAACCTATAAAAGTGGAATTTTAAAAAAAAACTTGTAAAAAAAAATGGAACTTTGACCTCCAATATCTCCGTAACTAGAAGGTTCCCAGGTATGGTTCTTAGCAAAAAAATGACGAGGAGAACAAATGCCTTTCGGCATCGTTAAGGATTTTTTTACACCCTTTATTGCTTATTCAGCCACCAATTTATTGAAGGCAAAGATTGCTGGCTCTCCCTCATAGCACTATTTAATCATTAATGAAGGTTCCGTATTTGTCCGTACCGGTTCCATCAGACCATTGACTGAAGTCTCTGCCAGAATTTGGTGTCCGCAAAAAATCCGTACCAGTTTGGCTGCCTTTATTGAACACTAGCGGCCCGTCCCGGCTTCGCACGGGTGGACATTTATTTTCCCGTAACCATTAATAGGAAATAGGGATGGGGGGGGCTATTTCCTACTAATAAATATAGCCTATGTTACTCAGGGATAATGTAGCTTTCTAATAGTGAAATAATTTCTGAAATCGGCACAGTAGTTTTTGAGTTTATTCATTACAAACATACACACACACAAAAATACATATCTTTCCTCTTTATAATTATGGAATATAACATAACATCAAGCCTGTAATTATCGTCCAATTGATTAAGTCAACATTATTACTAGCTCGGTATTTAATTAGTTTACGTAGTGGTTGTAATTGCATTTAATATCCCACTGACCAGCTGTGCTATTGATATTAGATTTAATTGACCCACAAGTCATTAGTGTATTACTAATTAGGTTTTGGTAAAAGGTTACCATTTCCATGTTGCCAAGTCTAAAACTAGATCACTTTTTGACCGACCGTGTTTTTATCCGATTGCCAAAGAAGGGTTATGTTTTGCGCGCGTATCTTGTATGTTTGTTTGTTTTATCATTTTTTTATTACCTCGTATGTTCCAAATGGCTGGATGGTTTTCGAAGATTACTGTGTCATTAGATTCGTCTCTAAACCCAAGTGTCCTTAGAGAGGTGTTTAAAAAAAAAAACAAAATGGTGGATTTTTGGCGCTAAATTGTAAGCCATTGTTTTTTTTTCAACCAAACCTATCGAGTAAGGTATCAAAATAACGGAAATTAAAAGATTTCAAATATAGATACATAATACAATTTGTAGTCGAGTTTTTGATACTTTTAATTCAATGTTTCTTGTTCTATTATAATTCGGCTCTCAGCCTCAAAAATTAAATATGTGAAAAAAAAATCTCGTATTTAAATCGATTTCTAATTTCTCCTAGGACAAATGACATTTTTATGCTTGTGTTAAATTGATTTTAAATAATTAATTTTATTGAAAAAAACATCAAAAGGTTGATTCTGAAGCCCAAACTGAATTTTATGCGTTGGATTCATAGATATTTTTTCAAAAAAACAATTATTTGTTCACATTTTCAGAATTGAAATTGCAAACGCAGTGTAGGTACTTCAGCATTTCACTATCAACTCTTTACTCTATTCCACAAATTGCCAAACTTTTTCATAAAACTAGTTCTATATAACAGGCAACATCGAATAAAAAAAATTGTCTGTCAGGTAGATCACCAAAAATGTTGGATACGTATTTTTTCTTTTGTCACATAATCAAAAAATGACGACGATACAGCGCATCAAAGTTCAAAAGAGAGGGGCTCGTGACGTCACTGGACAGTAAAAAGTAATAAAAATTGTGACGTCACGCGAGATTTCAACGCGCTGTATCGTGGTTATTTTTCGTTTACATGTCAAAAGAAAAAATAGATTTTTCAGTCAAATACCCTATTTAAAAAATATTCTGTGAAAACGTAAATGTACTAAGAAAATCGAGCATCAAATGAGTTATCGCGAGGTTCTTAATTGGCCGGCTGACCTCCCAAAACTTTCTAAAAGCAATTTTACCTGTAAACCCCTCCTTAACAGTAAAAGGGTCTTTCGTAACAAGCAATGGAAAGTTTCCTTCAATATTGACGATAACTATTACGAATGAAAAATAAATCATCAATATTGATGAAAATCATAATCATCATCTCTATATTTTTCTGCCTTTATCCCAATTTATTTAGGAGCTCGTGGCTAAATAATAACATCCGCTCGGATCGATCTTTAGGTTAAGCCATGCTCGCCTAGGTTGGTCTGTGACTCATTACATACCGAGTTTCCTCCGTGCCTCAGAAAAAACACGTTAAGCCGTTGGTCCCGGCTGTCATTCGTAGATCTTTGACAGTCGTTGCAAAGTAGTCAGTGACCCAAAGTCTGACAACCAGTCTTACTAAGGTCTTATCAAGAGGTAACTGGGTTGTGGAGGTCAGATAGGCAGTTGCTCTATGTAAAATATTGGTATTCAGCTGTATCTGGTTAGACTGGAAGCCGACCCCAACGTAGTTGAGAAAAGGCTAGGCAGATGTTTATTTAGGGTCTGGACAGCATTTATTCTTAAGAAAATTCTAAAAAAGGTGAAGGATCTATATTTAACCAGTATTTTTTCATATTTTTTCATGAGTGTACGAGTTCACTGTTATTTCTGGTTCCGATATGTTGATGTCAAATGATGGTATCATAATAACTTACGACTTATAACTTACAAGGTAAAATTTATATATGACAAGAATTTGTGTATATAATTTTAAATTTCAACTAAAAGAGTAAATAAAAAAAAATCTTTTAAAAACAAATCAACGACTTTAAAAAAAAAACACAAAAAGTGAAAAATTACTTTCGGAAGTCGGTGACAATAACCCAATGAAACCAACAAAGTCACCGACTTGCGAATGTAAAGTTATTTTTCACTTTTTATTGTTTTTTTTGGAAGTCGGTTATCCGTCAAATCGTAATCTCAAGTCATCCCCTTTCTAATCGTATCATCTTTCGTCTCCTGTTCTCTTACTCCCTTCCAATTCTTTTAAGCTAGCTATCAGTGCCATCATCCACCTAGTCTTTTCCTAACTAGGTTAGGTCAGATTTAACCGGATGCAGCTGAATACCGGTAATTTACATGTAGCAAATGGTTATCTGACTTCAGAAACCTGTCTCAGGGCTCCACAATCGCATTGTGTCCGAGAAGGATCGATTATACCCCATCTAGCCAAATTGGCACGGTCACTTTAACTAATAATACTAGGTGTAAACGGACTCTTCACGAAGCCGTCAACCAAGCATTCTGTACAACAAACTAAGTAACTCTACGCAAAAATTATTGTTGGCAACGATTTTTTTTTCGGGTGAATAAATCACGTTTTCCGGTAAAACTCAATTTAACACACTCAAAACATTGTGCTGATGGATGCTTTGAATAGTAAACGGGTCTAGGGGTAAGTAAAGTAAAGTTATAACCTTAAAAACCACTATTAAAAAAAAAAACTTGTGAAAAAGTTGGAACTTTGAACCCCAATATCCCCGGAACTAGAAGGTTCAACTGTGGTCAAGAACAAAAAAATGATCGCAATGACGGCGATAACAAGTGCCTTTCGGCTTCGTTAAGGGCTTACTTACACCCTTTATGTCATCATCATCTGCCTAGCCTTTCCGGTCTAACCGGATGCAACTGAATACCGGTATTTTACATGTAGGGACTGCCTATCTGACATCTACAACCTAATTACTAAGTTCCACTAAATCTCTTGAGTAAAACCTGACTGTCAGGCTTCTGAGTATACGTAGCGACTGTCTACAAATGTCAACAAAGACTAAGGACTTTCCTAGACACGGACCTTGTACAAATACTCATCGACATACAGATCTCGGCAAGGGTAGCTTAAGGCGTTTCCTCGAAAATATATCGTAGCTCGACTGATCTACTAAGCGGGCGAAAGTGATGCAATTACTTTTGAAATGCAAAAGAAGAGATGGCTATAATGTGCGTGCGCTCGGAATAAAACAACGTATGTGCCAAAACGAATTTAATCCTTTTTTAACAAAATAAACTTAAAATTACTTTGAGTAAACTTTGATATAATAATTCTCTATGTTTTAAAGTAAATTCCATTGAATAACTCTTAAGCGTTACGCCGTGATGTCGAAATAAGTAAAAAAATTGATAAAACTTTGCAATTTTTTTGTATCGAGAAAACTTCATTGAATCGTGTATTCCTTTTATATGATACTAGACCAATATGTTAAATCCCTATTGCACATACTTAACAAGTTACACGAAATAGAAAAACCATATTTTTTTCAATATATCACCTTAACCTTCAACAGTCTACCGATGACCTGGAGCTGCCAGACCCTCTTGATGTTTCCTAAAATTTGATCATACCGAAACACTCAAAAGTGAAATATTTCAGAAGGTAAGACTTTGTACAAATACTCATCGACAGACAGACCTCGGCAAGGGTAGCTTAACCTTCAACGGTCTACCGATGACCTTGAGCTGCCAGACCATCTTGATGTTTCCTAAAATTTGATCATACCGAAACACTCAAAAGTGAAATATTCCAGACGGTAATAAAGTCTTGTGACTCTTAAATCACTTTTTCCAAGAACTCAGTCCAGCTCGGTGTTTGCTAATTTTCTTTAATTTGAAATCTCGGTTCACTTTGAAGATGAAAATGATTAGCGAACAGTAATGAAAATCTTCTTGACTTTTTGATTTGCTAGACATTCTATTGAAAGGCTAAATTACGAAAGCTTCCATAGATGGCGATATCGTCGCCTGTTTTGAGTTACATAAAACATTTAAGTTACATAAAGGGTGTAAAAAGACCCTTAACGAAGCCGAAAGGCACTTGTTCTCCCCGTCAATGCGATCATTTTTTTGTTCTAGACCATACCTGGGAACCTTCTAATTACGGAGATATTGGGGGTCAAAGTTCCAACTTTTTCACTAGTTTTTTTTTAAATACATGTTTTTAAAGTAAGATTTTTACTTTAACCACCTCCACGACCCCCGTACTATTCAATCCATCCATCAGCACAATTTTCTGAGTGCGTTACATTGAGTCCTACCGAAAAATGTGATTTTTCACCCCAAAAAAAAAAGTCGTTAACATGGTATGTAATAGAAGGTCACCCATCCAGAGACCGACCTTGGCAAGCGCGGCTTAACCTTGAAGATTTACCCATGCGGCTGTTATTTTTTTCGCCAAATATTTGAAATAAGCCGCTGAATGCATTAATCAATAGGGTATTTGACTGAAAAAATCTATTTAGTCAAAAAATATTGGACACGTATTTTTTCTTTTGTCATGTAAACGAAAACTGACCACGATACAGCATGTTGAAATCTCGCGTGACGTCACAATTTCTGTTACTTTTTACTGTTGACTGTCGTCACAAGCCCCCTCTCTTGAACTTTGATGCGCTGTATCGTCGTAATTTTTTGATTATGATTGTGTGATTTATGAATTTTTTGGTGATCTAAATATTTTTTTTTTTCTTCGATATTGTCAAATAGCCTATTATTTAAAACTGTGACTTGCCTAGCTGCCCTTAAGGTTATATTCTAATTGGACCCTTCACCCCCCTTGCAACATGTAATTTAATTATGTACTTCTATATCGCAACTATCACTCCACTCAGTGAGTACTATTTGAGTTGCGCGTTCCAAATGCAATTATTATAAACTTGTCAGTCGGGTTCCGTATTACGCTCGCTCCCTGTCCACCGTTGCATGATATTATGTTGCAATAGCTGTTGCCCGCGATTTTAGTCCGCGTGAAATGATTAAAAAAATTACTTCCATATTTGAATCGGATTTTGTTTTAATTGTTTTGCACCACGGAACCCTTTTTCTTTTTCGAAACTAAAAGTAGCCTTTTTTTTGGATGTGAAATCATCAAATGACCGCTTCCGCTCTAGGCGGAGTGGAAGGGAGTGTCAGACTCGTACTGACTAAAACCCATCCATGTTCCTTCTTTGCCCTTTGTGTTCCAGGGCCGCGGTATCTCTTTCGAACAGTCCCGCAGCCCCGGCAGGCAAATAAAAGTAGCCTTAGTTACTCCTTATAACATCAGCTATCTGCCAGTAAAAGTTCCGTCAGCGGTCAAAGCTAATCAAAAAAAAAAAAAAAATCTCATATCAACATAATAACATAATTTGAATCTATTCAAAGTTTCAGTGAATCGGTTTCTTCTAGGCAAGCTTGATCTACCCTAAATTTTTTTTCAATCAAAAATTGACATAGCGCTAAATGATACCTGTCGCATCATAACGGGGTGCTTAAGACCTATCCCCCTTGCGATGTTGTTTCCGCTGGCCGGTATAGCTCCACCAGATGTACGCCGCAAAATAGCAAGTCGCATCGAAAAGGGGAAACAGGAACGAGACCACCGCCACCCCATGTACGGGCATGAACTACCACCTGCACGCTTAAGGAGCCGTAAAAACTTTTTTACGATATACGACCTCCTTAGTCGGCTGTGCGTTAGACGAGAGATGCGAACTGCGGAGAAGCAAACATCCCATCCCTCCACATTTCATCAACCCGGAAGAACACCTGCCGCCCGGATACAAACTGCAGTGGCCAATCTGGAAATCCCTTAACCGATTGCGAGTTCAGGTTGGCCGCTGTAGATATAATCTAGTAAAATGGGGTATCCTCGATTCATCCCAAACAGATTGCCAGCGTGGAGCCACTCTGCAGGATATGCTCCACCTCTTGTCCTGCCCATCCTGCACAACCATTTGCACCTACCAAGATTTAATTGAAGCAAATGTTAGAGCTGTACAGGTGGCTACATACTGGTGTACACACGGCGACACATGAAGCTGTACATTTCCAGTATAACTTGGCCTCGCTTTGTATAGATTTCCTATACAATGAGAGATCCGCATAAACTGGTTTTGTATAGCTTGATTGGCCGTCGTGCGTACAAGCAACGCTGTACATTCCACTAACTGTCCTACTTTCAGTCAGACCTAATCCAACATTAATTTCACATTATTACTTTATAACATGTTATTTTTAGTAGCAATTAAACCTTTAAACCAATCGGTTGTCTGCTCAATCAACATAACATCCCGATACTCAACATCAACATAACATTTGCACTGTTGCGAGTTACGCCCCAACATTTGGTCCTTCGAGCCGGATGCAAATGTTATGTCGGTGGCATAGTGTCCCTAAGCGTATACTCCAACTACTACAAATCCACCCTTAGACGACCCACTGACCTAAACAAAATTTCAGCTCAATCAGGAACCGGGAAGTGGGTGAAATTTAACTTCTAAGATTTTTTTAGACAGTTACAGGTGAAGGTAATAAAATTGTGTACAAAATTTGTAACAATCTGTCAACTGGAACAAGCAATCATAAAAGAAGTGGAGTGACGGATCTGCGAAATCAAATCCAATTAACTGCTTTATACGCCAAGCCTTTTTAACCGACTACGGCAAAGCCAAAAGGAAGGGTAATGATTTTAGCAGTCTATGTACATAAATGTAAACGGAGGCATACGTTTTTGCCGTATTGGGTTTTAGTTTTCAACTCTTTTTGTTTTCAATCAATCAAATTATTTATTTTCAAGGAATGTAGATTATATTAAAATACAGGTGGAGTAGAAAGGAGTGAGCTATGTTCATTCATATATTACATATTAGAAATAGGCACTCAAAAAAAAAAAAATTGATTATCTCAAAATAAAAATTACAAATTAAGATGTCACAGTTATAATTATTGCAATTATACATACATACAGTTTTCAACTATGTATGTTTACATGGAACGACTGCGCATCCCATCTCCATAACCCAGTTACTGGATAATACGATACCTACGTTCAAGTAAAAAAAAATGCTGTCTTGGCTTCCTTACGTTTTTTTCAAGGGTGACCACTGAAAATAAGCGCTGTGCTGTGGACCCCCCTTAGTAGAGGATCATGCTGAGTGGTAACCTGCTTGTCGCAGTCACAACTTTTTTTTTTTGTTCCGTCCTGTTGTATGTATAAATATTTGTTAGGCGTTTTTTTTTTTTGTCATTTTGTATGCACGTCATGTCCCTGCGACAAATAAATAATTTTTCTTTCTTTCTTACGTCTTCGTCAAACTGATTGACACAGTTTTTGGCTACCTTTAACGGCAGTCGGAAGTTCACAAATCAATTCATACTCTTATTACCGTGAAATAGGAGATACATCCGGGATTTTATACTTTACTAGCTTTTGCTCGCAGCTTCGCTCCCGTACTGAAATTAACCCACGGGAGCGTTTTAATGCAGCTAATGACACTCGGGAATAATGTAGCTTCCCGTTAGTGAATGAATTTTCGAAATCGGATCAGTTGTTCCGAAGAATACCCCCTACATACAAACTGACAAACAAATACCTCTTTATAATATTACTATAGATAAGCGCTTCTAAGACGACCCACTGACCGGTTATTGTCAAAGTCTTTATCAAATCAAGAATTTCCCAAGTTCAGTTTAAATGTTAAACAATAAAAGGTCGTATAAAAGAGGCCGAATCCATTCGGTTAATTTAATGCGAGAAAAGATACAAGACAAAGTTACTTTAGAATTTATAAAACCTATTATTATAAATAGCAGCCTATATACTTGATTGTCGCTTTACAAAGCAAAAACCTCTTCCCAAAAAGAAAACGAACAATCATTGATCTACGGTACCTCGAAGCGTGTTGAGAATATTTTATCATTTATTTGAATAAAATATACTTTTTTTATTCACGTTCTATTCTTCTTATATCATATTTTGGTTGATATCTTTAGTAACTGAATAATATATTTTGTATATTTAAATAATTATTTGATAAGGTTTGTCTTTGACTTATTCGTAAATGTATTTATCAGTTAAAATGGCCTGTCTCAGTCCACTGCTAGACATAGGCCTCTCCAAAACTGGGCCCTATTCCTTGTCTACGTTTAGTTAAACCATACATAATTAGAAGTCTAAAAATCTATAATTTATAAGTATTAAAAACAAAACACGAAAATTATTCATAATAACTAGCCTTCATTAAATATTAGATTTTTGTTCCTTGTTATTTAATAATTCGGCTTTTTAATACCAATTAAAAATAGTCAGTATTAATGCAGTCATTGTTTTAATTTGGAACCAAAGACTAAATGTAAATGATTTATTTTTAGACTGAAATTACGCAACGACCACGCGGTTTCAGACGATAAAAATAATTTGTATTTAATGTATGTAATAGAAATCATTCTTACATAGTTTTACATAAAGACTATGAAACCATTTTAAAGATAAACATAATTTTATATCAACCTGTTAACAGTTCATATAAATTTCTCCGAAGACTTCGAATAGTTTCCAAACTTTAACACGCTTCATGATTATGTAATTTTCAAACTTCATCTAAAATAACAAAAATTTTCGTTAAAATCACACTATGTTTTTGCTATTTAAATCACCGATAAACACCGGTATATTATAAAGAAAAAAAAACAGTAAAAACTTACCTAAAAACACTTTAAGCACATCACTTAAACTTCACTTCAAAAAATCCTAAAAATTCTCCAAAACACTCACTCAACGAAAACACATTTTATTATTAAATACTTTTTCTCTAATTGTCACTTCACTGCATTTTTTACACTGCGCGCGAAATATTTTAACGTTGAAAAGGCGTGCACCCCCGTACGGTACGCGAACGAGTCTACCCCCCACCCAACAAGGCTTTGCGTTGAGCAGAACGCATGCGTCGAGAAAATATATTTCAGTTCAGTTAGAAGCCGCTTTTACTCATTTTTGTTGATAAAAACGTATGTATCTACAGTGTTAAATTATAGCAAAATATAGAGAAAAAATCTTACATCTTCAGTTGGTTAAAAGAGACTTCGGATCTTGAGGCAATTATTTTTTAAGTGGAAATATAGTTCGTTTCGTTTTCGTGGAAATTCACGAAACATTTGAAGTGTTCTAGGGTTCCGTCTAACTGATACGAACGAATTGCGGATGTGGCTCAGGACATTGGAGGCTGACAGATAATATACTGTTTGTGTAAGTATCTGTAAGTGTCTAATGTCTGGTGTCTGAAGGCTTGTCCGTACTGGTTTGAGCGAATCTTATTGAAATAACGTAACAGCACGCCAGTAATCCCCGAAGGGTTAGGCAGAGGTGCACCTTATAGTACACCCACATTTTGCCAATGAAAAAATGAAATTACAAATGACCTTGAATCCATATCACGGTCAGCGCTAAGTCTTTACTTTTGAATCTCCGTAAGCGCTCTATGGTTTATTTGGCCAAGAATTTAATAGGATTTTAGATTATACTGTTTAAGATTGTATTAGATTGTGTACCTGTATTTTGACATTTTTATTTGATAAATCCTTCATTTTAGACAAAGTCATATGTGTTTTCAATTACAATTCAATATTGGACTTTAAGCTATCGGGATAAAGTTCTTATTAGGCAAAACACTCCTATTAATCACCAAAAAGTGCATTTAAAAAAGTAGGTAAAGTTAAGTTTCCATAGGTGTAAAATGTATTTCTGTTTTTTTCTGAAAAATCACTTACCTTAAGTTGCAAACAGTAACATTTCCTAGCTAAAAAATATATCATTGACTATTATGGGTGCAAAAGGGGACAATTTGGCGCCTATTTTGCCTATAATTTATTTTCCATATTAGACTTTATCTAGTCTTTATTTACAATATTTTTTTTTCCGATGGTAGGCAAAGTTGAACAATTAATTTAATTTATCAATTTATTGTTGGATTATTTGAATGAATGATGCGTAAATGTTGTCATGTAGATTATCGACTTGCTGTTAAAAGTACCACAGACAGTAAAACCGTTTCTATAAAAGAACTATTTTAACATTTTTAGGATTCAGGCAATGTTGTACAGTTACGGCAATGTTGTAGCATTTTACTGGGAATATTTAGATTTGAATAAGATTTACTAATCGGTTTAATTGAGGCTTATTAGGGTCCTTTAAAGCTTGTTTGATTGGGCTTCTGTTTACAGTACTAGTTTTTTAATTAAAGCATCAATATATTATCTCCAATTGATTGCAACAAGCATAGTTACTATCAGACTTTTGATATGAATAAAATATTAAATGTAAGTTGCGTACGTAATAAAATTACGTACCTACGAAACGAGTGTTTTCAATTTGTTATTTTTGTTCGAATTTACGTTACATTTATTCCGAGCTTGTCCTTTTACATCTTTTGTAGTAAACAACGACTTATTGTCGGACCTACGCTGTCCCCCCATGCTTAAGTACAAATGCTGTAACCATGATAATATTGGAATACCAAATGATTTGAAAAGAGTACCATAGAGTTTCTTGCCGGTTCTTCTCCATAGGAAACGACCAACCCGAACCGTGCACTTTTTTGTCGACATTTTATAAGTGCCCATCTGGGCCTATGTGAAATAAAGTATTTTGATTTTTTATTTTTGTCCTAGATAAAAAATAATACAAAAATTATATGTATATTTAATTGCTACATTTTTATGGCATTCTATTGATTACACTATGTAGCACATGAATAATCCGATTCTGATTTCAAGTGCATTATATTTTATTAAATTATTTTATTATGATAACATCATCTGTAAAGACTAGCCTTTACCCAACTATGTTGGGGTCGGCTTCCAGTCTAACCGGATGCAGCTGTATACCAGTATTTTACATGGAGCGACTGCCTATCTAACCTCCACAACGCAGTTAGTACTAGGTAATACGATACCACTAAGTAAGACTGGTTGTTAGACTTTTTGGGCCACTGACTACCTAACGACTGTCAAAGATCTACAAATGATAGCCGGGACCAACGGCAGGTATGTGATGGGTGGTCACCCATCCACAGAACAACCTAGGCAAGCACGGCTTAACCTAAAGATCGACCCGAGCGGCTGTTATTATTTAGCCACGAGCTCCTCTATTCCTCTATTTTATTACGATAACATGCAGCTCAAATATTCTAATAACAACCATGCACATTCCCAGTTGTCGTTTAAAGAAAACACATGACCCTCTTTGGCTCCGTTGTAGGGTAAAGAAGGAACTCCAGTTGATATATGGAGCAGTTTGTCATTCGGACCATGTTGGTAGGATATGCAGCGGAGCTTAAATCATGGCCATAAGTCTGCCTTTACATATTATAAGCAGTTTTTTGTGGGATTCCTCTGGCTTATTTCGCTGACGTTACGATATATTGGCAAGGGTTTTCTAGAAATGTTAACGGTGTTTAGACAGAGTGGCCAGTTGCCGAGTGCACAACTTTTTTTGATTGTTTTTATTTTATCTACCAGTGTTTTCCCCATAATTATAAAGGGTGTAAAAAGACCCTTAACGAAGCCGAAAGGTACTTGTTCTCCCCGTCATCGCGATATTTTTTTTGTTCTAGACCATACCTGGGAACCTTCTGGTTACGGAGATATGGGGGGTCAAAGTTCCAACTTTTTCACAGGTTTTTTTTTAAATACATGTTTCTAATGCAAGATTTTTACTTTAAACACCATCACGACCCCCGTACTATTCAATCCATCCGTTAGCACAATGTTTTAAGTGCGTTACATTGAGTTTTACCGTTAAACGTAATTTTTCACCCAAAAAAAAAAGTCGTTTCCCAGCAATAATTTTTGCGTTAAAGTTACTTAATTTGATGTACAGAATGCTTGGTTGACGGCTTCGTGAAGGGTCTGTTTACACCCTGTATAGGGTTTGCTTTCAATGACTGACCTGACGGACCTCCTGCTCTGGGTGCAGCGGAAGGCAGACTTGTACTGATTAAAACCCATTCATGTTCCTTCTTTGCCCTTTGTGTTCCAGGGCCGCGATATCTCTTTCGAACAGTCCCGAAGCATCGGCCCTTACGGACACCTTCCTTGTTGCTGACATCTCTTTAAGGCGTGCGTGGAACACGAGCGAGCCATCGACACGGCCTGTCGTCATAAGACGGGTGGTACTGAAAATGTAAAATAATGTATATAATAATAATAATACCAGCCTATTACTGTCCCACTGCTGGGCAAAGGCCTCTTCTCATACAGAGAAGGCACGAGCATTGATCACCACGCTTGCTCAAGACGGGTTGGCGATTTCAGACTTATATTAATTATAAGTCCAGGTTTCCTCACGATGTTTTCCTTCACCGATGTCTGTGATGTCCAAGATAAACTTAGAAAGTACATATGAATTAAAAAAGTCACATTGGTACTTGCCCGGATTTGAACCCACAACCTCATGCATGAGAGGCGAGGTCTTAACCTCTGGGCCATCACAACATTAAAATAATGTAATGTATGTAATAATGAAAATGTATTAAAATAACTTTATCGGTATAATAGGTGCCAAGCGATTAGGTCGCGTCAAAAACACCACCCTACGCTCCATAATTCAAGTAGCTGATGTTGGAGTTAAAACAGCCAAGCTGAAGTGGGAGTGGGCTGGCTATGGCGCACGGATGCACCTGGAGAGATGGGCAAAAATCGCCACTCACTGGACGCCTGTGTGTGGACATCGTTGTCGAGGTCGACCGCAGCGAAGGTGATGTGGCAATCTGACCATGTTCGCGGGAAAACATGTCCAGAAATTGAAAAACAGAGGGCTTTGGAAGGAGAAAGGGGATGCCTTTGCCTAGCAGTGGGACACAGTAAAGCCTATGAAAAAAATAAAAATTTCGGACATTTTCAATTGATTTTTTTCATTACCTACTTTTGATTTGTATTTGATTAGAATATTTAACAGTCGATCATGGTTTATTTGATCTTTATTTTAAAGTTTATTAGTTTACAAGTATAAGCATAACGTTCGCTATAAAATCACAAGTATTATTCTGTTTTTATTTATTATTTAAAGTTGAATTTCACAGATAAATTAAAATAGGTGGTTAGGGTTAAACCTGTCTTGAAACTGGAATGTGTTGTCCACAGAGTACCTTGTATGTGTTGTCTCAAAAATATTTTTCTCATATTTTCCATTGTGTTTTGTGCTGCATGGTTTTTAGATTCGATTTATTGGATTCATTAGTTTTCTAGACATTGCTGATGAAATAATTTGATGAAATAAAAAAAAGGAAAAACTTTAGTCGGTAGCGCTCTTCAGTCTATACTTTACTAAAATAAATAAATATTATACAGTGAGAGTGCGAATTTTGTGAGATTGTATATAAAGGGTGTAAAAAGACCCTTAACGAAGCCGAAAGGCACTTGTTCTCCCCGTTATTGCGATCATTTTTTTGTTCTAGACCATACCTGGGAACCTTCTAGTTTCGGAGATATTGGGGGTCAAAGTTCAAACTTTTTCACAAGTTTTTTTTTTTAAATACATGTTTCTAATGTAAGATTTTTACTTTAAACACCTTCACGACCCTCGTACTATTCAGTCCATCCATCAGCACAATGTTTTGAGTACGTTACATTGAGTTTTACCGTAAAACGTGATTTTTCACCCTAAAAAAAAAGTCGTTTCCCAGCAATAATTTTTGCGTAAAGTTACTTAGTTTGATGTACAGAATGCCTGGTTGACGGCTTGGTGAAGGGTCTGTTTACACCCCGTATGCGGAGAATAATCCCCGGAACCACGACACCTATTTGAAAAATTATTATTTCACCATATCTGCTACTACTTTTTATCAGGGTAACATGCATGCAAAGCCGCGCACAGAAGCTAGTATAGCACTTAATAGTATCTCTTAAAAGAAGAATGGTGCATTCTTGGTCAGAAATACAATAAGTACAAAAAAATATAAATTTTCAAAACCAAATAATTAAACCCTAGTCCACATCATCGTACCCTATCACTGTCCGCACTAAGCCGGGTATTCATCAGTTTACCAAGGACTTATATTTTATGATCGCGTGAAATGCCTTGTCATTTTCACGGTGACGGGACTGGCGCGAACAAAAGTGATTGTGTTTTATTTTTAATTTTCCTGTAGTTTTTTCTGTCGTCCGCTGTTGGTTTGAATTTAGAATGTAATTTGAAATGTATTTGGAAGTGCTTTTGTTGTTTTGTGGTCTTTTAAGCGTGTCGATGGTAAATGAATGTTTTTTAATGGATAATGGTGAGTTGATTTTTAGTATTGTTTTGTAGTGTTTTTATATATATCTGTTCTGGGTTAATTTAATTATTGAACACCAATGTTTGTGATGTAATGTTTGGCTTGGTTTCATGCTGTTTTGTTAAAAATATACTTTCTTAGATCCATATAATTTGTTGTAAAATCATCTTTTTCTGCTGTCCCAAAAAAAATACTTCTTGGTTTTAAGTGATTGTTGTTCTTGTTGTGCAAGTGCAGTGGTAGTATAGCAGTATCGGCTCTGACCTACTCTCTTACAGAGTGTAGGCCTGTTTTTCAGAGTGAGAACGTTATGCTATACTACATATTACTAAACAGTATTGACTGCCTCGTTGGACTACTGAGCATGACGTCCTGGGTTCGATTCCCAGGTCGGGCAAATTTTTATTGTATTTTTCTTGACTTAAGCATGACAGGTGAAGTGTGGGTGTACTATTAGGTACACCTCTGCCTAACCCTTTGGGGATTACAGTCATAGTCATGTCAGTTATGTTATGTAAACAGTGACTAATCTTTCCATTTTTTTTTCTATAAGCGACACACAAACGTAAACGGCCTTGGCTACTGAGACATATTATACTAAAAGAAAATGAATAACACTTTTGTTGCCAACTATACTTCTCCTTGACGCGTCTGTGACGGTCTCTAACGAGATTTACGCTTTAAAAGGATAATAACTAAAGTGAAAGCGTTATGTAATAGGTTTTATACTGATCATTATTTTAAATTGTAGTTAAAATTAAAGAAAAAATGTATATTACGAGCTTTGGATGAGAATCAAAACTAAGTTGGTAGGCGGATGTGAATTAAATTTCATTAAAAATAATAATATTATTTCATTTAAAATAATGCTGTATACAGGGTGTAAACGGACCCTTCACGAAGCCGTCAACCAAGCATAAAGTACATCAAACTAAGTAACTTTACGCAAAAGTTATTACTGGGAAACGATGGATGAAAAAACACGTTTTACGGTAGGATTCAATGTAACGCACTCAAGATATTATACTGGTGGATGGATTGAATAGTACGGGAGTCGTTGCGGTGTTTAAAGTAAAAATCTTACATTAAAAATATGTAATTTAAAAAAAACCTTGTGAAAATATTGGAACTTTGACCCTCAATATCTCCGTAACTATAAGGTTCCCGGGTATGGTCTAGAACTAAAAAAGTGATCGCAATGACGGAGAGAGCCTTTCGGCTTCGTTAAGGGGCTTTTTACACCCTTTATTATTATTTTTTACCACATCGGCTCAAATGCAATCTGGAGGAAGGGTTGAACGCCCATTACATACGAGTTTCCTCCGAGCCTCAGAAAGCAAATTAAGCCTTTGGTCCCGGCTGTCATTTTGTAGATCTTTGACAGTCGTTACAGGTAGTCAGTGGCCCGAAAGCCAGTCTTACTAAGGAGAATCGTATTACCCAATACTAACTGGGTTGTGGAGGTCAGATAGGCAGTCGCTCCATGTATAATACTGGTATTCAGCTGCATCCGGTTAGACTGGAAGCCGACCCTAACATAGTTGGCAAAAGGCTAGGCAGATGATGATGTCGTAGATTCTCCTAACCCAATTGTGAACATAAAATGAAATAAAATATCTATAAATATGATTAAATTTCCTATCGGTAACTAGAATTCCAACAGCAATTAAGTAGACATCATCACAAACACTTACCACTTAATCATATAAATCTAGGTACGTTTAGTATATCATGTTGTACATTTCACGGAACCGCTTGCTATCAAAACTTGAGGCACTTAAGATTTATTTATAAAACTTCGTGCTAATTGGTAACATATTTCAGATTAATTATCAAGTTAATGGTAGAACTTCGGTATGTTTTAATCTTGTTTAGGTTTATGGTTAAGCAGTTGTATCTTTAGGTGTTTTTTTTCTCGGAAGTTTTATTTATTTATTTTTCTCCATCTTAGGGGTTTAGCACACTGGTGATTTGCAAGCGAGTCCAAAACGAGTACGTAGCGAGCTCGCAGCGAAGACACTGCGGATGCATAGCGAGTTCGAAGCAAGATGGTCTCATATTCGTTGTTGTATCTCCGTTCGTTTTCGTTTCCTGCTTCCTCGAAGTAACAAAGTTTACAGCAGTGTTTCCTCGTCAGAACCCATTCTGTTAATGCGTCTCTAATACGCGGGTCGCACGCCGTGGGCTCGCTGCGCGCCCGCGGCCTCTTCACGGCGCAACGAGCGAACTCGTGGCGAGTTTGTTAGGCACCCGCAGCGAGCGAGCTGCGTACTCTCGCTTTGAACTCGCTTGCAAGTCACTAGTGTGATAAGGCCCTTACGACTATCATATCAGTGTTACCGAAACCCAAACTCAATACATTTATTTAAAAAAGACGGTTACAGGCATTTTTGAATGTCAAAACCAAAAGCATGAAGCTACAGTCCCAGTCACAAGGCATAATAAATTTTCAAAGTACTGTAAATGCCCATGCGATAGTGTACACAACTAATAACAAACAGTGCATATTTTTAACTCACTCACAGAACAATGAAACAATGAAATTAAAGCGTAACTACGAACGCACACACTCGCATGCCACAACTCATAATGACGCGACTTGCAGAGCGATAGTAATCAAATGATGGAGACTAGTCTCCATCTCTGACGAGTCAGGAGTCGCTTCTACTGAGGGAGAATGGGTCAAATTCAAACTCAAACTCAACTCAAACTCAACTCAAACTAAACTCACCTCAAACTCAACTCAAACTCAAAGCATTTATTCCAATTAGACCATTTCAGGCACTTTTGAAAGTCACAAAAAAAACAAAGAGCGAAGCTACAGTCACAGACACAAGGCATAATAACTTGTGAAAGTACTGTAGTTGCCCATTCCAAGGCGTAGGTTTCTATGGAGAAGAATGGGCAAGAAACTCCATGGACACTCTTTTCAATCAAAATATTGTCTGTCGTAACTGTCCTATACTCTGTTTCAAAAGTGTTCGATAAAAATGTGAAAAATTTATCAGTAAACGTACTATGTATTTTTGATTAATTGAATGAATACTGAATTTCAACATTTCAATATTAAAATATTACGTTTCAATCGGAATTTCATTTGTTATTTGACGAGCGATGGAGAGTAGCATTTTAAACATCAAATATGTTCCATGTCAGGTATCGCCGATATTGGCGATAAGTCTGCGAGGATAAAATGGCACATTTCCACGATGGGTCAGGACAGATGGGCCAGAATCGTCACACCGTGGGTGCCTGAATACGGTCGACGTCACCGAGGCAGGCCCAAGAAACGCTGGCATGACGATTTGGACTCGTTCCTGACTGATTGGCCAGAGAAGGCGGAAAGACTAACTAAAAAAAATGATGACCACTAATTGTAGTGTTTTCTACAGTTAGTGGTCATCATTTTTTTTAGTGTTTTTTTTGTGGAGTCATGTAAAGTTAAAACCTTCTTATTCTTATTCTTTAATGCACAAAAAATATATAACGAAATTTGCATAAGAGGATAATTATACCTGAGTGCATTAACAGTACATTTTATTACTTAAATTAATTAATTTTATAAACTTAACACAGATACACTTATCTTAACTTTATATAGATAATTATGCCCTTTAGTGACTATTTAAGTCAAAATTGATAATTATGCCCTTTAGTGACTTTAAGTCAAAATTTTACATAAAATAGGTTGGTTTACATTTTCATCAAATACGTCTTTATCAGATAATAAGTCAAGGATTTAAGTGTCTTTGAAGTTACTTGTGCTGATCGGATTTTCCCACTTAAAACGCTCTTTAAAGCTTATTTCACGGACAACAAGTTTTGTAGCGTTTGCCGTTGAAGTTGAAGCCAGTGATAGTTTCTTAAGGGAAAGTTAGACTTAGCAGCGCTGTTGTGTGTGTCTATAATGCCTAAGCTGTTGATAACATTAAAGGTATATCTGTCTCGTAATCCTTTTCCTTCTAATATTATAAATACAAAATGACTCTGATTGCTCAGGAGCCGGATCTAGATATATTTACGAGTAGCAGTAAAGTTATGCTTAATTATTGCATACAATTGTTTAGTAGGAGTAGTTAAGTTTAGTTAGTAAGTATTTTGTGTTGTTGGTTTGCTGCACGCTTTAATGTAAACTGTAAGTGCGGCAAGTATCTATCTAAATAAATAAATAAATAAATAAAAGTAAGTTTGTTTGTTTGTTACCTTTTCACGCCTAAACCACTGAACCGATCATCCTGAAATTTTGCATATACGTTTTCAGGTGTGCAAAAATGGACATAGCGTAACTTTCATCCCGAAAAAAAGTACTGTTCCCGAGGAAAGCAACAATAAAGTTCTTGTGATAAAAAATGGCGCCACGTATCTTTGGAATCATGATTGAGTTATATTATTACAAGCAGAGTACAACCCGAATTTATTGTCAGATTCTAAATTAACGCGAGCAAAGCCGCGGACATAAGCTAGTTCCTTAATAACTCTAAGGCCTGGACTCCACCAAAGCGGAGACGAGCGAAGATGTGCAAAGCGTAGAGCAGAGGAGATGCGTAAAAGATAGGGTGAGTCCACTGAAGCTGTGCGGAGATGTGGAAAGCGGCATGCCACTTACAGCACACCGTCCACAGCGCAACGCTTACCGCACGCCGCTCACATCTCTTCTCGTCTCCACTGGAATAAATAATTACGAGACATCTCATCTCCTCTTTGCTCAATCATTTTGAGCCTCATCTTTCCAAGGTACAGAGGAAACTCGGTATGTAATGGGTGGTCACCCATCCCTGGACCAACCTAGGCGAGCGCGGATTAACGCCACGAGCTCCTCATGTGATCACAAAATATGATAAAAACATTGCACTCTTAGCCAAAACTGAAAAATATCTTAGTGGGTCATCAGTTCCTAATTAGCTCACTTAATTACTGAACTTATGAAACCACAAGCAACCTAACTAATAATTATTATTAATGTGAGTGTGAATTTGTTTGTTGGTTTTTAAGTCACATTTTTACTTCTTTACGGCTGAACCAATTTTAATGTCTGTTAAATATAAGGTAATAAATACCCTTTCCGTATAATACAACCACACACTACTCACACACGCACACACACACACACACATATACATACACACACACACATACATACACACACACACATACATACACACACACACATACATACACACACACCAACAGACTAAATAAATAAAACAAAAAATTAATGATTAAAAAAAAAAAAAAAAAAACTTTTAACTTTTGTTTAATAACATGTTGCACTAATATTTAGATATAAAGGAGCGGCGCCTCCTGGCACAGGCGTCTAAATGCTTAAAAGGGGACGCCACCAACTAAATAATGTATGTACAACGTGTAATAACGAAATAAACATTTTTGTATTTTGTATTTTTTGTATTGTATAATGAAGTTTGGCGCACAGGTAGACCTGACCTAGATTTGGATATAGGATAATTTTTTATCCCGATAGGACATTCCCGTGGAATAATTTTCCACTCCCACGCAGGCGAAGCCACGGGAAAAAGCTAATTATTATTTATCTAGAATTCCAGATCTTAAGTTTTCCAAGAATTTCCAGAAGTACTGGTCTTTTAGATATTAAAATTATTATCGCGTTTCTAAGTGCAGTTTTCGTTGACTTGAAAATATGCTAGCGTAGTTTTGAGAGCATTGGGCAGGATTCCAAAGTGGGGTTAATTAGGTATTTTATAATTTTCTTACTTGCCCGAATACCTAGAGGTCTTGATACCGTGAAGTACGTTTTAAAAAGTATTAAAAATTAAAAAAAAAAATTGTTTATTTTAAGAAATAAACAATTTTTATTTTTTTCCAAATCACTGGAACACAAAGGGCAAAGAAAGAACATGGATGGGTTCTAGTCAGTAAGAGTCTGACACTCCCTCCCACTCCACCCAGAGCGGGAGAAGTCATTTGATGATTTCCCATCAGTAAAAAAAAAAAAGAGAGCAAGTTGATGATTGATGATTGGAGCCTCCTTTTAAGTAAATATACCTATATTAGGAGACTCCGCTCTTTCATAGTATTAAACATAACATTACGCCTGTAACCCCCGAAGGTAAGACAGAGGTGTACCTAATAGCACACCCTCATTTCACCAGTTATGTTTAAGTCCCATGTAATAGGGAGCGAGCCTATTGCCATCAGCTAGGCACAAATCCCGACGCCGTTGCTGCTACTGAGAAATTTCTGATAGAAAAACTCAATAACACTTTGGCCGACCCGGAAATAGAACCCAGGATCTTATTCTCAACAGTCGCGCTTGCGACCATTGGATCAACGGGTAAATGTCCTTGAAAATACCCATGAATAATACGGCTTCGAACACCAAACTAAATTAAAATTATTATATTACTTACTAGCTTTTGCCCGCGGCTTCGCTCGCGTTAATTTAGAATTAACCTATCATTTCGGGTTGTAATAGTATAATTCAATCATGATTCGAAAGACACGAGGCGCCATCTAATTATCATAAGAACGTTATTGTTGTTTTCCTCGGGAACAGTCCTTTTTATCGGGATGAAAGATACCCTTTATCCGTTTTTGTACACCTGATAACGTATATGCAAAATTTCAGGATGATCGGTTCAGTGGTTTAGACGTGAAAAGGTAACAAACAAACAAACAAACTTACTTTCGCATTTATAATATTAGTAATAGTAATTTTAAGAAAATACTAAATACTAAATGACTGAGATCGTCATAAAATTCAGCACTAAACTCATTATTGACTTCACTTAAAAATATTAGTCAATTTCATCTCTATCCGAATATTTTATAATCCATCAAAACATTTCGGATCTTTTCTCTCTTTTCCTCATATCCCCGTCACTTTCTATCCAGTTACCTAATGAGCCTCATTCATATCTGAAGCGAAATGTATCGTCAGCACTGGCCGCTGAAATTCGGTCAAGCGTGACGCTAATATTTGATTTAGATGTAACTTTAAAACGGGGTTCGGGGAAGGGTTATTTTAAAGGTGTGAAAATGTTTTTGAACTTACATAATTTATTTATTTTGTTTGTTAAACAGTGCACGTACATAAAGGGTGTAACAAGACCCTTAACGAAGCCGAAAGGCACTTGTTCTCCCCGTCATTGCGATAATTTTTTGGTTATAGACTACACCTGAGAACTTTCTAGGTAGGTACGGAGATATTGGGGATCAAAGTTCCGACTTTTTAACAAGTTTTTTTTAAATACATGTTTTTAATGTAAGATTTTTACTTTAAACACCTCCACTATCCCGGTACATTCAATCCATTCATCAGCACAATGTTTTAAGTGCGTTACATAGAGTCCTAACGTAAAACGTCATTTGTCACTCCCAAAAATAAATCGTTTCCCAGCAATAATTTTTGCGTAGAGTCACTTACTAAGTTTGACGTACAGAATGCTTGGTCGACCGCTTCTTGAAGGGTCTGTTTACACCCTGTATATTGGTCGGGTTTATTTGACTGCCTCGTTGGTCTAGTGGCCGCAAGCGCTGCTGAGCACGAAGTCAAGGGTTCGATTCTCAGGTCGGGCAAAAGTGTTACTCGGTTTTTCCATCACGAATTTCTCAGTAGCAGCCACGGAGCCTGGATTTGTGCCCGGTTGATGGCAATAGGCTCTCCCCCTATTACTTGGACTTAAACATAACTGGCAAAAAGTGAATGCACTATTAAGCTCAGCCTAACGCTTCGGGTGGTAGTGTTATGTTTATTTATAGATAAACACACACCCTTTTCCCAATAAACAGAAACTTCCATACACGTGTTTTCCCCGTTTTTGTAGACCTCATACCTGACCTTCAGACCTTCTTGAAGAGCCACTCCAATAATACCTGGGATAACTCCTGACCAATACTTGAACATGTTTAGGTTTAAGTTTTTCGAACTAGTAATGGACCTAAATTGTTGTTGTTCGAAGTTTATCTTGAATATTACTGACATCGGCGAAAGAAAACATCGTAAGAAAACCAGGAATTATTATGAATATATAAATCTCATCATCTGCCTAGCCTTTTAAACTGGGGTCGGCTTCCAGTCTTACCGGATGCAGCTGAATACCAGTATTTTACATGGAGCGACTGCCTATCTGACTTCCACAACCCATTTAGTACTGGATAATACGATACCCCTTGGTAAGACTGGTTGTCAGACTTTTTTTGGGCTACTGACTATCTAACGACTGTCAAAGATCTACAAATGAAACCCGGGACCAACGGCTTAAAGTGCTTTTCGAGGCACGGAGGAAACTCGATATGTAATGGGTGGTCACTCATCCACAGACCAACCTAAGCAAGCACGGCTTAACGTAAAGATCGACCCGAGCGGCTGTTATTATTAAGCCACGAGCTCCTCCACGAGTTATATTATTTAAAATAAGATACTAAATAATCAATTAGACGTATTAGCTTATTCCTAAGTCGGACCAAGCTACCGTTCGCAACTTGGGAGACGGCTGATAAAGCATCAATCATTTATAAGTTTACCTACATGAAGAGTAAAGGTGTTGCCACACGGTACGCCAAGCAACGTTGCGAGCCCGTCACGTGACGGTAAAGTCCTACTATATCCTACTAATATTATAAATGCGAAAGTTTGTGAGGATGGATGTTTATTACTCTTTCACGCAAAAACTACTGACCAGATTTGGAGGAAATTTGGCACACAGTTAGTTTATAACCTGGATTAACATATAGGATACTTTTTATCCCGTTAGTACGATCCCATGGAACAATTCGGAACTCCATGATCTATTACAGTTATAATTTCGATTCCGATTCAAAAATCGTTCGAATAAATGTAACGCGTTCGCGCGTTCGACGCTCAACAGATAAAAACTAGTTAGGAATTGAAACGCAAAACTAAAGCGAATTTAAACATTCATTCAACAGAACTTGTCATAAATAATGACAAGTTCTGTAGAATGAATGTTAACGAATGAATCTCAACGTCGTCGCATCGCACCACAACGCCGTGTGGCAGCGCTCTAACCCTAAGCTGTAACACTCAACGTTTGCCGATGATGGATTTGTATAAGGCGTTCCCATTTGCCGTATACAATTCGAGATCACGGGCTTTTACTTAAAGTTCCCAATGCCTCTGAGAATAGGTATTGTTTCGGGTCAATGTACTTACTATTGAACAGGCGAAGCAGTATCGGTTTTACTGAGAAAATTGTGTGGTTGACCGCAAAATTAAAGTACTTGATTCGCATCAGGTTAGAATGGGTAGATGGTAAGAGACAGGATATGTTGATGGCGTATGATCTTTAATGTTTATTTTCTTTTCTTATTTTTTTAAATTTTTATTATTTTCGAGGTGGCGCAGGAGAAGAGTACCTGGAAGGATATGGGGGAGGCCTTTGCCCAGCAGTGGGACATTGAAGGCTATTAAAAAAATAAAAAAAATTGTTAATTAACTAAATCAAAATAAAATAAACATGGAACTCCATTCCAATCTGTATTTGGGGAAGGGCGGTGTTAGCTGCGCTACAGTTTATACTTTTGCAGCTACCATCGTTTTACTTATTATACCTAGTCTTGTGTTTTTGTTCCGAAATAAACTTTTATTAATTATTATTGCATAAATGATTTTTTTATTTATTTACCACCAATTTTAACATCATTACAGATTCGTTCAATACGATGCTATAAGACATAAAATATAAACACACATAATAGAAAAACATACAATATATAATAAGTAAGATTACACCCAGTAAAAATAATAATACCTAAATTGTTTGTTCCAAAAACGGGTGGAGACACTGACTCCTGTAACACAGATCTCATCTAGTTCAGGAGTCTGGGGTTCAAACGGAAATGTAGAACCTTTTTTATGTAAATAAAATATATTTTTTATTATTTATTTATAAAAATAAATAATAATACCAGCCTGTTACTGTCCCACTGCTGGGCAAAGGCCTCTTCTCATGCAGAGAAGAGGCCTTTATTATTTACTAGCTTATGCCCGCGGCTTCGCTCGCGTGGAGTTCGGGAATTGCCCACGAGATCTTACTTCTGGGATAAAAAGTAATCTATGTATGTATATACATGGTTTTTATATAGTTGCTTATAACTTGCAAATATCAGTTCATAGTAATATCAATTAGGTACTTTACATATTGTTATGTGAATATTGATACCTTGGTTTGAGATTGGACACTGGTGACGAAAATCAAATGATTAATTAGGCATAGATTCCTAATTAATCATTTTATAGACATAAAACTTTTACATAATATTTAATATCAATGTCGCGTATCACGAGCCAACGCGAAAATCAGTGGAATAAACCATATTTACAGACGTCTACCTCAGAAAAATCCTACCTACTTACTTAATAGGTAACTCCCGCGCCCCGCACGCCCCGCGCAATACTGCGCGCCATGCGCCGGTCTACGTGAGCTTCGAAGCCCTATTTGACTCTGTTGGGGGATGATTTTGATTTTTGAAAAAACTGTGATACACGTATCTCATAATTTTAATTGAAAAGTATGTATACAAAAGACAATGCCCAATTATGGCCCACATATTATATGGCACACGGACACATTTTGAAAGAAAATAAAAAAATATAAGTTTTTAAAGTAGGAATTATTCGTTTAAGTTCTATCTCTAAATAAGACGCCGTGATCATAACAAATAAATAAGTAATTTAACATTATCAATGCGAGTTTCACTTCCAGGCGAAGTTTAGGGTTGCCATTATAATTTTGTTCAATTTCATTTCATTTAATAAATATAATCGATTACGGATTAATCCAATCGATTAATTATTAATTAATCAATATTAATTAATATGGATTAATTAATTCATTAAAAATGAACCTGTGTGCATAGTGGCGTGCAATCGAAGGACAAGACTGTTATCCAGCCGTAGAGTAAAAGAGGTTGATGATGATGATGAACAGTGTAGATACACTTCTGTCCTATTTCATGTACACTTAACACTTTCATCTTATTTAGCTTTGACTTTGCTGAGAAACTATATTGCGTAAAATAAAATATAAGATTAGTATAAAATAAAAAATACTTAAAAACTAAAACCGTCAGTGAAAAAAAAAGCAACTTGTCGGCTAGGTACTATTTAAATTAAAACTTGAGTATTATAAGGTCTTGTAACGAAACCTACTCGATATTTTAAGACAAAACTATTATGATCATAAACACCTCAGACCAGAATCCTATAGTCTACACATACATAAACATAGAATGATTAAATCACTGTATCCTTTACGGCTTTGCCGTATTTAGATGAAAATTCATTTATTTCATTTATTTATTTATTCACAGGACATGTTTCCTTTGCCATTACAGATAATAAATCTAATGCGACAAAGTAACTTATATTATCCTTTATTAAATTGAATTTATTAAATTGATCGAGACCAACAATCGTTGCAAATAATCGATTTTATTTCTAAATACGGCAACATTGTCCTTTGACAGATGCCATGGATTTGACAGTAAGCTGTAATCCCCCTCCTCGTTAGCGCGTTAGCTAATACTCGCTATCGTAGTTTTCTTTTGCCGTGGTTTGTGCTCTTTTGCGACCTTTTTTACGACAATGGACTCCGATCAACCTCACCCGAATGACGACCCTCGCGCGTACTTGGGCCAGGCTCCTCTTTGAATGACAACTCTGATGAGAATGTGGAAATTGTTGGCCCTACATCTAATGCCCTCGCACGTATTTACTACTCTCGCCCCGCTTTTACAATCCGCTCCGGCGCGCATATGGATCCGAGCAGCTCTGCTGTCTCGAGCGAGTCATCGCAAGGCTAACTGGCGGCGGCGCAAGCAACGTTCGCTGTGCGAATTGTAGAGTGGATATGAGGCGCTTGAGATCTCATCAATTAGAAATTGTCGAAGTACGATAAATTGTACATTAAACATTATGTACTTACCATTCAAAAGTGATTGCAAGTGTATAGAATACGTCTGTGCTTAAGAAAAAATAAATGTTATAAAATGAATTAAGACTGTTTTATTTCCAAATGGCGACTTATTTTCTTAACTGATAAGTACTAGAAGGTGATCATAATAACTTAAACTATAATTCCATAAACTATTTATCAGTGTTTACTGTAGGCCACGGTTGTTCTAATAAGTGGGCAATGTTCTTTTCAAGTCAATCGACTCAGAGAATAAAAAGTTTCACAGAATATTAAACACCCCATTTCACCCTCTTAGGGGTGGAATTAAAAAAAAACTGTTCCTTAGCGGATACTTACCCTTCACAAAGAATACACGCTCCAAATTTCATGTCTCTAGAACCAGCGGATTGGGCTGTGCGTTGATATATCAGTCAGCCAATCAAGACATTAAATTTTTAAATTGGGGGATGATTTTGGAAAAACTGTGATACACGTATCTCATAATTTTATCTGAAAAGTATGTACACAAATTGTCAAGTCAATCAACTGCGAGAATAAAAAGTTTCATAGAAAATTCAACACCCCATTTCACCCTCTTAGGGGTGGAATTTCGAAAAACCCTTTCTTAGTGGATACCTACCCTTCACAAAGAATACACCCTCCAAATTTCATGTCTCTAGGACCAGCGGTTTGGGCTGTGCGTTGATACCTCAGTCAGTCAGTCAGGACTTTGAATTTTATATGTATAGATTTATCAAAATTTATTTGTTTTTGGCGCAGTATATCTTCTTCTTCCACGATTCTTTATTACTCTTTATCTTAAACACAATTCATTCATCGTTTCTTTGGTCTTCCCCTACTATCCACATTCATACTCAAAACTTTTCTTAGGCCATTTCCTTGGGCCTGCGGGACTGTTCGAAAGAGATACCGCGGCCCTGGAAAACAAAGTGCAAAGAAGGAACATGGATGAGTTTCAACCAGTACGATTCTGACACTCCCTTCCACTCCGCCCAGAGCAGGAAGGGTCATTTGATGATTTCCCATTTGAAAAAAAAGGCCATTTTCCTTATTTCTCCGCATCACCTGTCCATATCATGAGCGGCTGAGCTGGCGAGCTTTTTTCCAATTATGTTGGTGTTGACTTCCAGTTTTACCAGATGCAGCTGAATACCAGTATTTTACATGGAACGACTGCCTATCTGACCTCCACAACCCAGTTATTACTGGGTAACACCACTGACTACTTGTAACCATTGTCAAAGATCTGCAAAAGCTAGCCAGGACCAACGGTTTAACGTGCTTTCCGAGGCACGGAAGAAACTCGGTATGTAATGGGTCACCCATCCACAGACCAACCTAGGCATGCACGGTTTAACCTAAAGATCGAACCAAGCGGCTGTTATTATTTAGCCACGAGCTCCTCCTTTTTCAGACAATTACAAGTATCAAAAATGAAACAACAATTACTAATTAACATATTACACAAAGATACAATCGTCACAACTTGTACTTACACTACGAACAAGGCAGGCGGTGACGTCACAGGAATCAGTAATTGATTCCATGAAGCTGTCCCCATTGTCGTTCATTAGGAGATAATTTCTTTTGTTACGTATTCCGAAGCGTTAAGTGTCCGCTAATAGGTGTAGGGTGACTGTGAGAAGTGCGGATATTTGGATTTTTCTCGATATCCGAGGATTTTTTTTGGCAAATTTAATTTGACAGTAATAGGATAAAGATTTAGACGAACAGTAATTGAATATTATGTTGTATTCATTAATTGATAAAATTTAGCAAAGAGCCGACTAGCTTCTATGCTTCCTCATACCTATCCATGTCCCACGCAGGCACATTACTTTATGTAATTTATTTCATCATCACTGCTCCCAAAACGGTGAAGGAAAATTTCATAAGAAAATCAACACTTCCTGGGACTAAAAAGAGATATCCACAAAACCCACCCACCACTCACCCACTGGACCTGCTACGTGGATTAAGGCATACTGCCTTTCACAGATAGGATACAGCCCAGCAGTGGGAACATTAAACGTTAATGATGCGTTACTTTGTTTTAAGTTAGGAATCTTCCAAGTTCATCCCAGCGTAAATCTCATTCAACGGTTTCCGTATGGCAAGTGATATATTTGGTTTAATTTGTAGTGGCACTTCAAAAAGAAGTACCGCAACGTAGGCCAAATACTACTACTGCCATCTATAGCACAATTAAGGAGAACTAAATCAAAAATCACGCAGTTAAAATTATCTGCGACATAAAAAAACCCGACAACAATTACTGTCGGGCAATACTGTAGCCCACCAGGCACAACACCCGTCTGGTCGCAGTATCTTCCGTTTTCAACATAGCCTACCCGACACCCTGTTCAACATACCCTGAATATTTATCAACAACAAAGAAAAGGTTTTAGCATGATTTCCTTGAATGTACCGTACTAAAATATCATAATTTTTCTCCTTTCGTTTCGGTAGTACGTCTTATTCAATTTTTTGGGCGAAGTAGATGGCCACGTTAACCGCAGCGTCTATAGCATTTTTTAAGTCACTAATGTGCAGGTGTAACAAAACATTGGGCATTCCAGCAAGTCGGCCAAGGTCTGTTCGGGCGCACCACGTTCACACTGTGTGTCAGAAGGTTTTTTTATTACCCTGTTTGGGTGTTCTACAGCTGGGCAAAGGCCTCCCCTTTCTCCTTCCAAACCACTATATCCTGGGCAATATATGGGCATGTTCACCCCGCAAACGAGATCAGATCGTCACACCACCTACGCCGCGGTCTACCTCGACGGCGATTTCCTCTGACAGGCGTCCAGTGAGCGACGATCGTGGCCCATCTCTCCGGGCGCATTCGTGCTACGAATGATTTTTAAAATATTTAAAATATCGTAATTATATTAAAACAATAAATATACATACATGGGTTTATGTATCTTCAAATTTATCCCAATTAGTGGAAAAGTATCAAATTCAATTTTAATAACGGTTTTTCCTCTCATTGTAAAATATTTATAATTTTATAAATAATATTTAATAAAGGTAACAAGTGACCGCTATTGTTCGTACGAAATACTGAATGATATTGAACTGATATTGAATCGGTAATCGGAAATGAAGGGATATTAATTCCAGTTTTTGTTTTTTTTCGCAGTATTTAACCAAATACGGCTGTTCAAGAAGTTATGATGAATGTGAAAAAATATACACCGTGACTTCTTAGTCGTCTTACAACGACAGCCCACTTCATGTATCCAATGACTTCATTCACATTCAGAAAAAAAATAGCTATTTATGAGATTTTAATAATTTAAAATGCATGACGTAATCAAAACACCCTGTTGTGAGCGATGATCTACTGGACTCGAGCGCTGGGTAGGTATATTCTCCCATTTGACACGTAAACATCATTAACAGGATGTTTCATATTTTTTCTAGTGTTTATTTATTTTTCTTTGTACCTACTACGGTAGGTAAAAAAAAAGAAATCGCGCCTAGAACTATTTAATTTTTATGTCGGGCACATTGAGTGGACCACCTTTGTAAGACGACTAAAAAGTCACGGTGTATAAAATACCTATAAAAAAGATTTCAGACATCACGGAATTGTTATAAGATTTTAATAAGTCATTGTAGGCTTTAATTATTTCGACATCGCTTACGAGACTCTGGTACCGGCACACAATTTTTTGAGATTTTAGAATTTTTGAGGAAATGTTGATTATGGTTTGAAAGAGGGTGAATATGGAGAACAGATTAACAGAGAAGAGAGAGTACGCAGGTAGAAGACATGCTGCCGACATCAACAATTTTGGGAGACTGGCAAGAGTATGTTATTTTTTTTTAAATTATAATTAGGTTCCTTATTACATAATTTAAAAAAAAATAACACTGCTGAAAATAAACTTATACTGTCACTTACCGTGATTAATAAATTAGCGTCGAAATATCGAGAGCTTAAAATAATTAATAATCACGGAAGATATCCCGTAAGTGACTGTATAAGTTTAGTTTTAAACCGAGAAAGCTTAAACCAGTGTCTGCAGAAAATAATCACAAATTATAATGAGGTTAGCCAATCCCGAACAGCATAGAAAAAATCTTTCGTTTTTTTGTCGGGAGTGTCCCAAATATCCGCAGAATTAGACACACCGTGTCACAGCAGTAACTGTTCATTAGCCACAAGACTGTCCTAAAAAGTATCGTATTACAATACACGCTACAAGAATACGAGATAGAATAGAATAAGGGATGGCACACATTTACGATTAACTTTTTGATTATTGCCATAAGTATGTGGGTTATGATTTTCTGTAGAGAAAAACGTGTAAAGCTAGAGGTACGCTGGAAGAGATTTCTTTAGAAACAAGCATCACCTTTGTATCTAATTTTCTGTTCCTTTCTTCTTTTCTGTATTTAGTGTGTACATAAACTAGGAGCTCATGGCTAAATAATAGCACCCGCTCGGGTCGATCTTAAGGTTAAGCCTAGGTAAAAAGTCTGACAACCTGACTTTTTGGGCCACTGAATACCTATAACGACTGTCAAAGATCTACAAATGACAGCCGGGACCAACGGCTTAACGTGCTTTCCGAGGCACGGAGGAAACTCGGTATCTAATTGGTGGTCCATCCACAGACCAACCTAGGCAAGCACGGTTTAACCTAAAGATCGATCCGAATGGTTGTTATTATTTCGTCGGGAGCTCCTGTTTTCTTGCCATATTTTCCTTTATACAGTCCATCCATGGTTTCTTTGGTCTTCCTCTACTTTTATACCCAAAACTTTTAAATAAAAATATACATTAAAAATAAAACTACCTACTTGATTTACTTAGTGTTTCACTTACTCGCCAAAGAGTAAAGACAACCTGAGCTTTACATGATGTTTCCAATTGAAGGCCCAATTTTAAAGCTTTTCGCAGAATTGGGTATCCTGATTAAACTACCCATTTTCAGAGAACTGTGAAAAAATTAACGACCTGTGAATATGATCTTGATTAAACATTCTGATTGACTAAGAGGAAAAACCAAAATTGGTTTTCAGAACAGAAAAAATTACTTATAAATTACACTTTTCATCGTTCAAAATCCATTTATTTTAAACACTAGGTACACATACATCTCATCTATCTAGGATTACCTTAAGAGCCCTCTTACATTTCGGCGTTACTCTAATTTTACAATTTACATAAAAGGCATAATTATAACGAAAATGTATTCTATTATTATAAAAGTATTTGTGAGATGAAAAAAAAACTCTTCTTCTTAGCGTGTCGATGCCAATCTAAATAGAGTCAGCTCAGAACTGAGCTAGTAGTTTGGCGCTTTCGGTAGCGTCCATCAGTTCCTGTAGTGAACAAACAACAGGACACGCAGGACACGATATTAATGCCCCATCGTTTGTAGAACAGCACCACATTTACACTCCAGGGCAGATTCATTAATGAATCTCCACCTGAACAGGTTTTCCCTGCTGAAAAAACTTGATGGTCTATATTCAATAGAATCTACAAATTATAGGTTCCAAATCAGGTCTCCGTGAGTTTTTGCCAAGACATACATGCGAAAGTTTGCGAGGATGTATGTTGTTTCTCTTTCACGTAAGAAACTATTATACGGATTTGGGTGAAATTTGGCACACAAATACTTTATAAATCTACCTCTTTGCGAGAATGAGTACCCGGGCACTCACTCTCACAGATGTTAAGACACTGTGACTTCTGAGTTTGTTTTGGCTGTTTTTTCTCAGAGTTATCAAACAGAAAACATGGATCTCATTTAAAAGTGTTTTAAAATCCTTTTACAGAATATTATTTTCATTTTAACTGTACAGTTCACCTCAGAAAAACTGTACAGTGCCATTAACTTAAAATTACGGTCATCATCATCTGCTTAGCCTTTTCACAAATATATTGGGGTCGGCTTCCAGTCTAACCGGATGCAGCTGAATACCAGTATTTTACATGGAGCGACTGCCTATCTGACCTCCACAACCCAGTTAGTACTGGGTAAAACGATACCCCTTGGTAAGACTGGTTGTCAGACTTTTTGGGCCACTACCTAACGACTGTCAAAGATCTACAAATGACACCCGGGACCAACGGCTTGACGTGCTTTTCGAGGCACGGAGGAAACTTGGTATGTAATGGGTGGTCACCCATCCACAGACCAACCTAGGCAAGCACGGCTTAACCTAAAGATCGACCCGAGCGGCTGTTATTATTTAGCCACGAGCTCCTGCTTAAAATTATGGTAATCATCAGGTAAACAATAATCAATTAACAGTTAAACCAACTCATTCCCCACCAATCCGTTAACATCGATGTAATCGCTGCATTAACAAAAGAAGAGCGCCTATTATCAGCCTCATTCAATGTTATAGCTCGTTTGATTGCTATCATTTGTGGGGCTGGTGATGTTGTATTTAGCAAGCTTTTGTTGGTCGATTTCCCCTTACTTGTTTTTTATTAAACCCCGACGCAAAAAGAGGGGTGTTATAAGCTTGACCGCAATGTGTGTGTGTCTGTCTCTGGCACCGTAGCTCTTAAATGAGTGAACCGATTCGGATGCAGTTTTTTTAATTTAAAAGTTGGTTTCTTGGCGATGGTTCTTAGTACGTTTTATCAAAATCGGTGCAGCCATTTACTAGATATGGGGGATGAAAAAGTGGGTATGAAAAATCGTGGGTATCAAATGAAAGCGTTTGCCATGATGTATATTAAAATTAGACATGTTTTATCAAAATCGGAGCCATTTACTAGATATGGAGGTTGAAAGTGGGTATCTTTCATCTTTAATTTTTTCGTTGGGGGTTTTTTAAATTTAATTTTAATTATTTACCTACTTAAGACTTGTAACAAGAATTTGTGAGGTACACTACAACTAAAAAACCCGATTACTGAAAAATCACGCTCTAATTAAAATTGGAGTTGACAAGGTAAAATCGACTCCTCCTATTGTTGAAGTCGGTTAAAATGTAGCCTGTATGTTACCTGGCCTATAATAACGAATCGATTGACACCTTATTCATCAAAATCGGGTGAATACATAGTTTAGGTGCTACGGAGGAACACACGTCAAGACAAACATACATACATAGACTGCTACAATCATAACCTTCCTTTTGGCTTCGTCGTAGTCGGGTAAAAAGAGAAGCTCGTAGCTTAATAATAACAGCCGTTCGGGTCGATCATTAGGTTAAGCCGCGCTTGCCTAGGTTGGTCCGTGGATGGGTTACCACCCACTACATACCGAGTTTCTTCCGTGCCTCGGAAAGCACGTTAAAGTGGCTCTAGAGTCTCACAACCAGTCTTACCTAGAGGGATCGTATTACCCAGTACTAACTGGGTTGTGGTTGAAGGCTGGGTAGTGGTAGCTTTTACTTACACGGGTGATATTCGCCCAAAATTCTGCCATTGAATTTTTGCGAATATCGAAACCCTTAATGCAGAATTTTTAAATGAAGTGACAATAACACAGTCATAATTTTAACCAATAACTTCAAGTGTCTGGACAGAAGAAGTATTAAACGCAGCTGATAACAATCCAATTCAAAATTAGCTGAAAATTCTTTAGCAATTATGAAATTTATACGACAATTTTGTTCCAGTACTTCTTGGCACAGTCTTAAGGTTTTAATTCTAGAGGCGTGTATGACCAGATGTATGAACGTGGATGAGGCGAAAGGAGTATACGGGGTGTAAACAGACTCTTCACGAAGCCGTCAACCAAGCATTCTGTACATCAAACTAAGTAACTTTACGCAAAAATTTTTGCTGGGAAACGAAATTTTTTTTTGGGGTCAAAAATCACATTTTACAGTAAATCTCAATATAATGCGCTCAAAACTTATTGCTGATGGATGCTTTGAATAGTAAACGGGCCATGGAGGTAATTGGAGTAAAGTTAGAACCTTAAAAAGTAGTATTTAAAAAAAAACTTGTGAAAAAATTGGAACTTTGACCCCCAATATCTCCGTAACTAGAAGGTTCCCAGGTATGGTCTAGAACAAAAAAATAATCACAATGACGAGGAGAACAAGTGCCTTTCGGCTTCGTTAAGGGTCTTTTTACACCCTTTATAAGGAGCGTAGCAGGTGGCGTTCTGTAATGGCTGCCTGCCCCCATGCGAAAAAGGCGTTTGTTTATTTATGTATCTACTTTTTCCAAGAATTCATTACCATCTGACTTGCCTTTTCCCAACTATGTTGTGGTTGGCTTCCAGTCTAACTGAATACAAGTATTTAACATAGACCGACTGCCTATCTACCTACACATCCCAATTATTTGGAAACACGATACCCCGCGGTTAGACTGGTAGTCAGACATTCAGTGAAAACATTAATTAATAAACGTGGATTATGATCTCGTTCTAGGAAATGGAATTCAGTTATTTTCAAACCATCTAACAGAATACCATATTTTGGTCCAATTTTATCTTGCAAAGGATAACTAACTGCCTTCTATAAATTCTGGTAATTCCCACTTTATCACGAAAAGCAATTATACAATTTTGAAAATACCATGAAATCTTGGCCAAGGATTTATCTTAGGGTTACACTTTTATGGGTTAATTTATAATATTACGTAGATACTGTTGATTTCTATCTTAAGAGTTCGATATATTTTGTGGACAGAATAGAATATAATAAAATATTCTTTATTATCTCTTTTTTTCTGTTTAGTTTTAAGTTTTTTATTATGTGGACTTCAGTTTTTATTTTATTTGTATTTGTTTGTTGTGTGCACCTGTGGCACGTGCCAAATAAATATGTTTAAAAAAAGATTTTAAAAGAGATTTAAAAGTATGGAGCGGCCATTGGGAATATTTTCATGCAAAAATTTTGATCACGAACATTTTCGATTTTGACACACGAATACTACCTTACAAATGGGCGTATGACACTAGATACACCGATTTTTTACTAAGAAGATTTTTTTCGTTTTGTCCCACGAGTTGCTCGTAATATTTGAATGTCTCGTGTAGACCATACAAATAACATTTATAAAAAGAAAAAAAATTCACATAGGGTGACACATTGGGCGGTTTTAACGCTAAAATAAATATTTTCAAGACAAACCTTTGGATGGATTGATATATTCTATTTATACCATGTATTGGTCCAGCCGTTTCGGAGATTAATCGTAACAAACAGAGAGACAGACCAACAGACAGCCAAAAATTTCAAAAAAAAAAAATTGATATTGTTTTTGTCGTAGTTCCGTCGTTGTTTGTATCGTATAATATACTTTTATAAGCATTCAGTAAAAAGCTGTTATTTTGAAATCACAAACAGACATTTCAATTTTATTGCGTGCTATAGATAAAAATTCAACCACCGTTAAGATACCGAATCGTAAACTAATATTAAAACAGTGGGTGACACCTGGTTTACTTCGTTGCATGAGAAATCGTGATAATATGCATAAAGAAGCCATGCTAAATCCGAACAATGATATCTTAAAGTTAACTTACATTAGATACCGAAATCTTTGTCACAAAATACTAAAAAAGGTTAAGAGAGAGCATGATCGAAAGGAGCTAGCAGACGCTGGCACGGATAATAAGCGAATCTGGCAGGTAATAAAACGCGTAACTAACTGTGTTAAATCTAAAACTTCATCTACTGATTTACTACACACTTCTACATCCCCTGAATACTCTGTCAATCAAGTAAACGACTACTTTGCGAACATTGGCAAAAACCTCGCAACCAACATAAAATCTCCAAACCCCCAATCAAAATTCCAGGTACATGTCCCCGACAACTCCTCCTGTGACTCTTTTGTTATTTTACCAACCGATTGCAGCGAAGTTGAATCAATTTTATTCTCTTTAAGATCTGACTGTGCTGTAGGATGGGATAACATTCCTACAGCTCTTCTCAAGCGATACAAAAACCTCCTCATCCCCGTCATAACCCATGTTTTTAACCTCTGCCTCGAAACAAGTACTTTCCCCTCATGTTTTAAAAAGTCAATTATCCATCCCATTTACAAGAGTGGGGGTAAAGACTGTGTCGCCAATTATCGTCCGATTGCCGTATTGCCTATACTATCCAAGATCCTGGAGCGAATAATTAATAAACGACTGATAAAATTCCTGGAAGACAAGAACTTATTGTCAACCGCTCAGTATGGCTTTAGACGAAATAGATCCACCTCTAATGCAGTCCTCGATCTTACTAACCATATAGTCAAAAACCTAGACGAAAAGAAAAAGGTCCTCACTATCTTCCTAGATCTGGCTAAGGCGTTTGACACAGTCTCTACTCCCCTCCTGCTTCATAAGCTGGAAAAAATTGGCGTGAGAGGTGAATCTATTCTGAGGGACTATCTACATAACCGAACCCAATGTGTAAAAATTAATAATTATGTGAGTGATGAGCTGCCAATAACATATGGAGTTCCGCAGGGGAGTGTGATCGGGCCGACTCTTTTCCTCGTATACCTAAACGACCTATGCCAGATTAAGTTAAATGACACCAAGATAACGGCGTTCGCCGACGACACTGCACTTTCATTTGTTGGTGACACATGGCCAGAAGTCTTTAAGAAAGCTCAATATGGTTTTAATATAATTAAGGAATGGTTGGCTAAAAACTCACTAACACTCAATACTGACAAAACCAACTATATGACTTTCTCACTCCGTCAAACCACCCAACCTCCACCCTCCCTGTACCTTGTCGCGCATTCGTGCTCTGTTCCCGACGACCAGATCTGTAACTGTCCCAAATTAGCTCAAGTGACCAATACCAAATATCTTGGAGTAACTCTAGACAATGCTCTTTCTTTCTCACTCCACATTGAGTTATTACAGAATAGAGTTAGGAAACTAATTTATATTTTTAAAACCCTACGTCACGTAGCTGATGCACGATTGTTAAGGCAGGTCTATTTTGCACTTTGCCAATCGTTACTGAGTTATTGCATATCGACCTGGGGAGGTGCGCCAAAGACAAGGTTATTAAAATTAGAAAGAGCTCAGAGAGCTATCTTAAAAGTGAGCAACTTTAAAAATTATAATTATGTTTCCTACTGCCGAACTTTATAAAAGTTGTCAAGTGTTGACTGTGAGGCAACTTTTCATAGCAAAAACTGTCCTAATTCAGCATTCCGCGACCCCATACAAAAAAATCTCCAAAAGGCGTAAAGACATAGTTTGTGTAACTAGGAAAAGTAACCTTACCCATTCCAGTAGGTTCAATTATTTTCTTGCACCTACATTGTACAACAAATTGAATAAAATACTCCCGATTTACCAACTATCTAGCCGCGATTGTAAAAATCTAATAACTAAATGGCTGCAAGGACTGACCTACCAAGAGACGGAAAACCTCTTAAGTACAATATCGTAGTATAATTACGTACACAAATACACACAGACACACACACACACACACACACACACACAGACACTCACACATATCTAAACGCAATTACACCCACACTTACACATCTCTATTAAAACTCTCGCTCACACGCGCATGCATACAAAGAAAATTTTCCTTTAGCTTTAATTTCTACTTTATTTTATTTTTTGTTTTCTCGCATTGTTAATAAAATCTAGATTGCATAAAAAAGCTTTGAATCTCGTGTGATATTGTCTTCAAATTTTATAGGGGAAAGGGACTGGTATCTTTAACACAGGTTACTCTGTAATCTAGCTAAGATGCCAGTTGCGATCCGTACTGTGACTATAAAACCACGATCACTGTTAATTATTGTAACTTCTAATCTTAAGGTTTTATACTGTGAGAACAAATAAAGCTTTATTATTATTATCTCCTTTATTTTTCTTTCTACACATTTTTTACATTTTTAAATATTTCTTAAAAAAAAAAAACATAAAAAGAAAAAACATTTAAAAATACAAAAAATAGTGGTCCGCCGGTGTCGGGAGCAGGGTCCAAGCCACCGGTGGTTAGGGCTCCAGAGACAGGAACCTCCTCACAATGCGAGCCGTATCGAGGAGTACTGCCTTCTGAATCAGGCCCTTGATCCAACCGCCTAACGAGAGCTTCGAAAGATGGTCGTCGAGGCCCTTGGCCATAAGGCCATTGGCCGTCACGACAATCGGCACAATGACAGCCGAGTTCACATTCCACATGTCGACAACCTCGTGTGCCAAGTCGAGATATTTTATTTGTTTCTCTTTCTCAGCTTTCACGAGGTTCTCGTCATGCGGGATGGTAACATCGACTATCATCACGCGGCGCGCTGATCGGTCTATCACCACTATGTCAGGCTTATTGGCGACAATAGTCCTGTCAGTAATAATAGACCGATCCCAGTACAGCGTGACATGGTCTTTCTCGAGAACTGGGTCGGGCACATACTTGTAGTACGGTACCTCAGATTCCACAAGTTTATATTTCAAGGCAAGTTGCTGGTGAATAATCCTGGCTACTTGGTTGTGCCTGTGCAAGTACTCGCCGTTAGCCAGACGAGAACAACCGGAAATAATATGTCTGATGGACTCACCCGGACGGTGACATGCCCGACACACATCAACCGTCCCGTCCTTCATAATATATTTCCGGTAGTTGTTCGTCAACATAACTTCGTCCATAATTGCACAGACAAAACCTTCAGTTTCCCCAAAGAGGTCGCCGAAACGTAGCCAGGACACGGACGCTAGAAAATCTACATCAGGGCCATGAAGAGCCCGGTAAAAGCGTCCGTGAAGCTCCTTGCCTTGCCATACTTCCTTGCGGTCATCGGTAGTAAGTACTACAGGTTTGCGCCAGTTCTCTTTAGCCATGGACAGCGGGGTGAATCCCTTGTCCACTGCGACCACATCTCGGTGCATACCCACCTCAGCTTTTAAAAAATATTCTCTGAGACTGCACACCTCGCGGTTGTGGAGGGTCTTCGCGTTTAAAAAGCCTCGACCCCCGCACTTCCGCGGGATGTACAGCCTCATCACCGATGATCGTGGGTGATGCATCCGGTTTGCGGTCAGCAGTGTACGAACTCTCCTATCCAGGGCATCGAGTTCGGTCTGAGTCCATTTGAGTATGCCGAAAGAGTACATTAAAACCGGCATGACCCAACCGTTGAAGGCGCGCACCTTGTTCCCGCCCGAAAGAAGGCTATTTAGTACCTTCTTCAGGCGGCCGAAGAAGCGTTCCCTCAACGATTGCTTCATGTCAGTTACGTTAATGCCTAACGCTTCCGACATACCCAAATACTTATAGCTTTCGGATGAGGAGAGGGATCTCAGGTGTATGGAATCCGAGAGCTGAATTCCCTCGGATTCCATAATCTCCCCTCGCTTTACATACATGACTGCACATTTGTCCACACCAAATTCCATCCTGATGGCGCTACTAAAAGTTTCAGTTACTTTCAGTAGCTCCATCAGTCGCAATTTGTTGGGGGCAAAGAGTTTCAGATCATCCATGTAAAGAAGGTGAGATATGACCTGACCACCTCTCCTCAACCGGTAGCCTAGACCTGAATCCTCCAGCAATGTGCTCAGAGGATTCAGGGCTAGACAGAACCAAAGTGGGCTCAGACTATCGCCCTGGAATATTCCCCGTTTAATCCATACAGGCTCATTGTTCCCCTGGATCTGTCGACATCCTGGATATCGAAGGACCGTCCTCCATTGCCCCATACACGACTCAAGGAAGGCGCGTAGAGTTGCATCTACTTTGTACAACTCCAGCACCCTCATGAGCCATGTATGTGGCACCGAGTCGTAGGCCTTCTTATAATCTATCCAACATGTCGACAGATCCTTGCGGGATCGACGAACCTGTTGGCTAATAGCCATGTCGATGAGGAGTAGCTCCTTAGTACCGCGGGACCCATTCCTACATCCATTTTGAGAGGCAGACATTATGGAGTTTTTGTCAATGTGTGTATTAATTTTCGCTCTCAAAATGGATGTAAGAAGTTTATAGACCGTTGACAAACAAGTGATCGGTCTATAATTCTTGGGTTCCGCGGGACTACATTATTATTATTATTATTATTATTTATTTTTGCTTGTTTGAAATTCCAAAAACATGTAACATCAGCTCTATTTTTACGAGCAAAGGACTGGGTTATGTTTTTAATAAACAGATACTTTCATAAAACTATGGAGTTCTTAGCAGTTTTATTTTACCGTACTTTTAAATGTACCAGCACTAATATTTTTATTTTATTGTACGAAGCCAGCCATGCATAATCTTTGTACAACATTTCGTCGTTGACTGAAATCTGGTAAACAACATTAAAAGTAATGTACATTTAAGTGTAGATTTACAGATATGTTTTTAAAATTCAATTTAAATACGCACAAACAGCGACATACTAATATCCAGCTACACATTTGAAGAGGGCATTTGGGACGTACGAAGGTCTCTATATTGGAAATCAAATGAACTCAAATGGAGTCAACTCTATTTGAGTTCCATAACGCAGAGGAAACCGGTATCTAATGGGTAGTCACCCATCCACAGACCAACCTAGACAAGCACGACTTAACCTAAAGATCGATCCGAGAGGCTGTTATTATTTAACCACGAGCTCCATAATACAAGTGAGCTCTTATTGTCTTGAAATACAATATTATGTAGGCCAACTTATGCTAGGAATGTATAGCAAAGGGTGTAAATAGACCCTTAACGAAGCCGAAAGGCACTTGTTCTCCCCGTCATTGCGATCATTATTTTGTTCTGAACCATACCTGGGAACCTTCTAATTACTGAGATATTAGAGGTCAAAATTCCAATTTTATCACAAGTTTTTTTTTAAATACCACTTTTAAAGGTTTAACTTTACTGTAATTAACTCCATGACCCGTTTACTATTTCAAATCATCCATCAGCACTAAATTTTGAGTGCGTTACATTGGGTTTTACGGTAAAACGTGATTTTTCACCCCAAAAAAGAAAGTCGTTTCCAAGCAACAATTTTTGCGTAGAGTTACTTAGTTTGATGTACAGAATGCTTGGTTGACGGCTTCGTGAAGGGTCTGTTTACACCTTGTATATGTTAGTCGGTATGTAGGTAAACGTTGCAGGACTACTTTTTGAAGAAAAACATTAAAAATATCTAAAACTTTTATAAAAAATACGCAGTAAAAATACAAAATTATAATTTCGTAAGCTACTGTAAAGCTTACTATAAATTCTACCCATATAAATATGTAGCTGTAAGTAATATCCATAAAAAAAAAATACAAGGCTATCATTTTTTTTTTCTCAAGAAACCTAAACTTATGAATAACAATTAAATTAAATACTTACTTATGACGCCTTTTCATCCCCAAAATAAAACACAAACATATTTACATATTTTCAAAATCAGGCTTCTCAAGGCCTCAATATCTGCCGGTGACAGTCATGTCAAAATCTCCGTCGTTCCGTATAAAGTAATGCATCGAAGTGTATTCTTACGAGATACTTGGTAAAAGAAGCACGTGTCAATATGTAGGGTATGCCAAATGCACTGCCCGATGGAAAATGTGCTACTATTGGTTGCGGAGGGTAGAATATTTATTTTTGAAAGGTTTATTTATTTATTTATTTAAACTTCATGTACAAAAGTGGTACCTACATAGGCGGACTTAATGCCACAAGGCATTCTCTACCAAGGCATTGTCAACCAGGTACAGGTTTGTTACTGACTTAGAGGGGTTTACGTAATCCTTAGTAATATTATAAATGCGAAAGTAAAGGAGAATGGGCAAAAATGTATGGGAGCTGGTCTACCTACTCAACACTAACGCCATCTATGGGTATTAGTAGTTAATAAGTAGTTGATCAAATTACGGATAACTTTTATGCCGAAATCTATGGGAGATTTACAAAAATAAATAACAAAGATATTTATACAAAACCTATTTATTACTATTCTTTACATTTATAGAAGACTGTCGTCTAGTATGACATGAGTGAGATGGGCCGCAGGCGGTGTAGAACCATCTCCACCTCCATCCGGGACCAACACAAAAAAAAAAACGCACTCAAAACGTGGTGCTGATGGATGCTTTGAATAGTAAACGGGTCATGGAGATAATTAAAGTAAAGTTATAACCTTAAAAAGTAGTATTTAAAAAACAACTTGTGAAGAAATTGGAACTTTGACCTCCAATATCTCCGTAACTAGAAGGTTCCCAGGTATGGGCCAGAACAAAAAAAATATCGCAATGACGGGGAGAACAAGTGCCTTTCGGCTTCGTTAAGGGTCTTTTTACACCCTTTATATACGGGGTGTAAACAGACCCTTCACGAAGCCGTCAACCAAGCATTCTGTAGATCAAACTAAGTATCTTTAACCAAAAATTTTTGCTGGGAAACGACTTTTTTTTTTGGGGTCAAAAATCACGTTTGACAGTAGGACTCAATATAACGCACTCAGAACATTGTGCTGATAGATGGATTGAATAGTACGGCGGTCGTGGAGTTGTTTAAAGTAAAACTCATACATTAAAAACATGTATTTAAAAAAAACTTGTGAAAATGTTGGAACTTTGACCCCCAATATCTCCGTAACTAGAAGTTTCCCAGGTATGGTCTAGAACAAAAAAATGATCGCATTGACGGGGAGAGCAAATGCCTTTCGGCTTCGTTAAGGGTCTTTTTACACCCTTTATACTTAGATTTTTTAAATCTCTTAAATAGCTATTTTTTTAAATTAATGTTTAGTAGTCATTGTATTATTAAAATGTCGTGATGGCCCAGAGGTTAAGGCCTCGCCTCTCATGCATGAGGTTGTGGGTTCAAATCCGGGCAAGTACCAATGTGACTTTTTCAATTCATATGTACTTTCTAAGTTTATCTTGGACATCACAGACATCGGTGAAGGAAAACATCGTGAGGAAACCTGGACTTATAATTAATATAAGTCTGAAATCGCCAACCCGTCTTTAGCAAGCGTGGTGATCAATGCTCGTGCCTTCTCTGTATGAGAAGAGGCCTTTGCCCAGCAGTGGGACAGTAACAGGCTGGTATTATATATTTATTATTATATAGTCATTGTATACATAAAGTGGGCTGCCGTTGTGTGTGCCGACGACTAAAAAATGACGGTGTATATTTTTTATTTATTATTATAATAAAAAAATGCACTAATTAATAATGCTCCGTCAGTTCGACACGGTCGCTGGTCACTTATGTAGCTATAGTAAATGAAGAATTGCGTTATTGTTCTATTCGGCGTAATTATTTTGCTTTACCTTGTTTTTGGCAAATATCTCTGGAACCCCACTGCCTACACCTTAACGGCCATATAACAAAATGAAGTACACTTAATAACCTTTTCAACGACGTATGTTACATTACTGTTGAGTAGGTAGACCAGGATGCTCATTCTCCTTTGTTTGTTTGTTACCTTTTCACACCTAAACCACTGAACCGATCATCCTGAAATTTTGCATATACGTTGTTGGGTGTACAGAAACGGATATAGGGTACCTTGATGACCTCGTGTTGTTCGCCGAATCCCTAGAAGACCTTCAATGCATGCTGAAACAACTTTTTGATGCTTCCCTACAAGTTGGCTTAAGAATGAACATGTCCAAGACGAAGGTGATGTCAGGCATTCCGGACGACTCTGTCTCAGCTATTATGGTTGGGAACGAGCGTCTGGAGATGGTTGATCATTATGTTTATCTTGGACATGTTCTATCTTTTGACAAGGAGCATTCCAACAAGGAGATTTCTAGGAGAGTACAGCTCGGATGGGCGGCATTTGGCAAACTAGAACATATTTTTCGGTCCAAAAAGATCCCTCAGTGCCTAAAAACCCGCCTTTTCAACCAATGTGTCCTGCCAACAATATCCTACGGTGCCGAGACATGGACGCTCACAAAGGAGACTGTCCACCGAGTACGAGTGGCACAAAGGGCCATGGAGCGAGCCATGCTCGGCATAACCCTCTTAGATCGAGTGCGTAACACCGAAATCCGCCGTCGGACGAAAGTCTACGATGTCGGGGACCGGGCGGTGCGCCTCAAGTGGACCTGGGCAGGACACCTGGCTAGACGCGGAGATGGCCGATGGAGCAAAGCTTTGACCGAGTGGTGGCCAAGGTTTGGCCAAAGAAATCAGGGCCGTCCTAAAGCTCGTTGGGTTGACGATATCGTCAAAGTCGTGGGAAACACCTGGATACGGGACGCACAGAACCGGGAAGTGTGGCAGAAAAAAGGGGAGGCCTATACCCAGCAGTGGGTGATTCCAGGCTGATGATGATGATGTATGATAACAGATGGCGCCAAGTGGTAAATAAATAAATAAATAAATAAATAATAAATAAATAAATAAGTGTTTTTCGAATCATGATTGAATTATATTATCACAAGCAGAGTACAACCCGAATAGATTGTTAAATTCTAAATCAAGGCGAGCAAAGTGATTATCTCACATGCAGCTCATCGCCAGCAGTCAGCCCCACAATTTTGATTATGCCTTGATCTATGCGCACCTATTTCATACCTACAACAGAGACCACAAAACTAACGCTGTCCCGCCACACAATCAAAATCCAATGACATATGAGCCAGTAGTAACTGGCCCGATCGAGTTTGAACCGGTTTGCGGTATATTTATCATCGTGCACCGAGTTACGAGGCGAAACGAGAAAATATGGACTTCCAGCAGATATTCAAATGTTTGAAAGTGTCTCTGTTAAGGATTTTGTTATTCTAGTGCCTTTAAATAACTTTGTCTAGTACAGTTTTGATCGGAAGCGTAAATGGTGTAGCTTTTAATATTTTTTGTTGAAACTGTTTTGTCTGAAAAGCATCATCATCTGCCTAGGTTTTTCGCCGGTTTTCCTCAAAGCGCAACTATTTTTAAGCGCAACCAACTAAGCGCAACTAAATTATTCCTCGATTCGCAACCATTACTTGCGCTCACAAATTCAAATTAAAAATATTATGGCTTATTCCTCAAAGCGCAACCATGATGAAAAATATAGATGGGTATGATGGATTCATTAACGAATATTTTTCATCATGGCTGCGCTTTAAGAATAACAAGATACTACGGCTATGCAAACGGGCTCAAAAACTAGTCAGGAGTCAACAAACATCACTGATACGTAAATGTAACAAATATTATCTGCTGTGCATTTTTAGCGAAACCTTTACTGAGATAAAAATTCACGTGACTGATCGCTAAGTTTAAGACACGCGATGAAGAGTCAACTTAAAACACTGATGATGCACAAAATAGCAAACAAAAAAATATTTTTTAGTTCGTTTTCATTATACTGTAAAAGATAGCGTGGGTAAGCGCTTCACTTTTAGCGAGACTTCTAGCACGTTAAAAAGTGGTTTAATCTTAACTTTAAACTACAAAACCAACTTTTACAGGGTCATCAACAATATATTATAGCTCTAATGAGCATCAATGCTCTCCTCTGATGAGACACTATAAAATTAAACGACTATCGATCATAAGGTGTGTTTAAATCGATGTACACATAATCACTATGCGATTGTCACACGACACCGCTCGCACGCGCGGTCGGGTAGAGGCGGCGAAGATTTGAAGCAGTGCGCCGTGCGGACAAACGGTAAGCAACGCTGTTCCGCGCGGAGAGACAGTAAGAAACGCTCTTCCGCGCGGAGAGACAGTAAGCAACGCTCCTCCGCGCGGCGCGACGGTAAGCAACGCTATTCCGCGCGGTCGGGCGGCGTACGTGTGTTAGGCATCAACGGATTCCGTACAAGCCAATGTGACGTGAGATCCGCTTTGCCACCAGACCGCGCGGACGAGTGGTGTCTTGTGAAAACCGCCTTATTCTGACACTTTCGGTACGAAATATGATAGGATTAAGATACACGTGGATCTTGTTAAAATGAAAATGAGCATGAGTGATATCGTATCAAGGAAAACGATTCCGAGAAAAACATTGTACAAATAAGGGAAACTTTGGTGTATTTCTGAACTGATTTGAAATTGTTTTATGAGCATAATAATTAGTAGCGTATCGTGAAGGGCCTTGTGATCTGAAAAGCAAATTCGTTGTTGTCGGATTGAGAGTGTTCTCAATTTCATAATAAGCCTATTGTTTTCCTAATGCTGGGAGAAAAGACCTCTTCTATGAGAGAGGAGACAGGGAGAGGCTGGTTTAAGTGTTTCACAAATGATCAAATACTCAGGTGTACTACCTTTTAGAGCAGTGAAAAAGTCAAACTTGTAAGTCAACGTGATCTAAAGATGTGACCGTTTATAGTAGTTGTATTAACATTAATGGTGCAAACGAAACTAATTAGTAAATAAATAGCAGCCGGCATCATCATAATTACTCCACAAAACCTGGTGATACTGTGAGTGTGTTTTGCCGTGACTTAGTGTCGAGTTCCAGTAGTGCGCGTATCAAAAGACAAAGAAAGAGGATAGACAGATTTGTCTGCTCTTAACAATTTTTTTCCATCCACCTGCATTCTCAAGTCAACCCGCGATCATGGCACTTGCAACAGCGTCGAAATAACGGGAGCTCAAAATAATGAACAATCACAGAAGATATCCCGTAAGTTTAGTCTGTTGTAAACCGTGTAAGCTAAAAACAGTGTTTGTTTACGAAGTGCAAAAACAGGAAATACCCCTTTCTAAAAACTTCGTACAGCTGAAACTCCTTCCACAGCAAAACCCAATATCCCATTATCAAATTTTCCAAAAACCTTGTTCAGAAATACATGGAAAGATATAAAAAGCCATGTAATTATGTGGGCATACCACCTGGCGCCAACCAGACGTGACTTCGATACCAAAAATGTTAATTTCTGTAAAAATCGGTATGTGGCAGAAAATGTCAGAAGTATCACTACTTTCCGAGCACTTCTCGGGACATTTTCTAGCTAGTATCTATATCTGCCTAGCCTTTTTCTAACTATGTTGAGCAAACCTTCATTATTTATTATTTCGATTTATTCCATTATTTCGATTAACAATCTAACAGAATGCAGCAGAATATCAGTATTTTACATGGAACCACTATCTGACCTCCACAACCCAGTGCGGTTGGTAAGGCTGGGTTGGTAACCTGCAATGACTGTTAAAGTCTAAAAATAACAGCCGGAACCAACAGCTTCAAGTGCTTTCCGAGGCACGGAGGAAACTTGGTATGTAATGAATGGTCATCCCATCCACGGACCAACCTTGGCAAGGTGTACTATTAGGTACACCTCTGCCAAACCCTTTGGGATTACAGGCGTAAATGATGGACGACTTCTCGTTTGAATTCTCTAGCTCTGAATTACTTTGGTCCTGTGGACATTGGATCAAATTGGACCTTCTAGTCTTTCCGTTCAGTTATCAAAAAGGTGCGTAAAATTTTAATGAGCCCCGTCCTTCGAATATAAAATGGAAGGGGGATGTAAAAATTTACGTCAACCATTAGCAATATCTAGCGCGATCGGCGAGTTAGTATTGTTTTATGTTTTTGAAAGAAATAATTACTTTACAAGGAACTAGATTTTGCCCGCGGCATCGCTCACGTCGAGATCAGAAATGGCACGTGATGGTCGAGAATGATATCACGAAAATATCGTGAAACGACTGATTTAAAAACTGATATGTAATAATTTAGGTCCAGTTTTAGTTATAAAGGGTGTAAAAAGACCCTTAATGATGACGAAAGGCACGTGCTTTCCCCGTCATTGCGTTATTTTTTTTGTTCTAGGCCATACCTGGGAACCTTCTAATTACGGAGATATTGGGTTTCAAAGTTCCAACTTTTTCACTTTCACAAGTTTTTTTTTTAGTACATGTTTTTAATGCAAGATTTTTATTTTAAACACCTCCAAGACCCCCGTACTATTCAATTCATCCATCAGAACAATGCTCTGAATGCGTTACATTGAGTCCTACCGTAAAACCAGATTATTCACCCCAAAAAAAAAAGTCGTTTCCCAGCAATAACTTTTGCTTAAAATTGCTTAGTTTGATGTACAGAATGCTTTGTTGACGGCTTCGTGAAGGGTCTGTTTACACCCTTTACATGTGTCCAGTGATATCAAATAAAATATAACAGACAGACAGAAATAGTTACTTTTACATTTATAACGTTAGTAACAGAATACTCATAAGCATTGATAGTCAAGCAATCACGCTACCACCAGATTTCGCTATCCCCAAAATTGGGGTCGGTTTCCAGTCTTACCGGATGCAGCTGAATACCAGTATTTAACATGAACCGACTGCCTATCTGACCTCCACAACCCAGTTAGTACTCGGTAATACGAAACCCTTTGGTAAGACTGGTTGTCAGACTTTCGGGCCACTGACTACCTGTAACGACTGTCAAAGATCTAAAAAGACAGCGGGACCAACGGCTGAACGTGTTTTTCGAGGCACGGAGGAAACTCGATATGTAATGGGTGGTCACCCATCCATGGACCAACCTAGGCAAGCGCGGCGCGGCAAGTATTTTTTTTAACAGCTGTTTTTTTTAATAATCGATAAAAGATTTCTATGTGGGGGGCTCAGAATGATGTACCGTTGCAGCTACACGAAAATGGACTAAAGGACTATACGTAATTTATGGAAAATTTTGATGGCTATTCACAGATTTTAAAAAAAAATTACTTACACCTAGCAAAAAAATGACCCTTATATACATTTTTTTTATTGATGCCAATCGATCCTGTTTCTAAAACTGGTATAACACTATTATGAGATCAACCCTGGTAGAAGTACTAAAAAGTCAGAAATGCCAAAAAACTTTTCCCATATATTTATTATTGCAAATTAACGATCTATAAAAATATGTTTGTGTTATTACGTATTAGACATAGTTATGAGATATGAGGTCAAAGAAGCTAGTTCATATGAGTTTTATCCGAATATCCGCCAAAAATACACCAATACGTCATAGGTATACTTTACCTAGAGGAAACTTGCAATCGTAGTTACGTCATAACATAATATATATAATACACAAACAGTTTCTATTTACGAGCGTATACAATTGTCTGTTTGTTTGTCACAGCATCATGCAAAAATTGCATGTAATCCCCGAAGGATTAAGCAGAGCTGCACCTAATAGTACATCCACATTTCACCAGTTATGTTTTAAGTCGCATGTAATAGGGGGCGAGCCTGTTGCCATCAACTGGGTACAAATCCAAAATACACAAACACAAATACCCTATGTTCGTTTCTGTACACCTGACAACGTATATGCAAAATTTCAGGATGATCCGGTCAGTGGTTTAAGTAAGTAAGTAAGTAAAATTTATTTGTTTAAACATGGTGTACATGATACATTGCATGCAAGATAACAATAAGAGAAAAGTTCAAACATGTTCAGCCGCATATCGTGGCGTACAAATTGGTAGGAAGAGATGGTGCATGAACCGTGATAACATTCATCAAAATTAATATTATATGAATTATGTATGTCTTATTGAAAAGGTAACAAACAAACTTACTTTTGCATTTATAATATCAGTAAGGATAAGGACAAACCCCAAGAACACAGCTAGTATCTCCCCAAAAAAGAAAGCAATCTATTAATCATTTGTGAAAAAACAAGTCGATTGTAAAGAAATACTTATCCAAGAGATAAGGTGGGTTATTTTTCACGTCGTCACGCCGGCGGGTCGTCAGATAGTCGACCGGGTGGAAAATGACATGATATCGGGACATAGCGGGACAAAGCGGGACTTTGTGGGATGTTGAGGGACGCTGGAGTGACGTTGGGTAGTTTGTCAAGCTTCGGTCACACGCGGCGTGTTTACTTGTGAGGGAATGAACTTGCTTTAAAAATTAAAATCAAACTATGGACCCTTCACGAAGCCGTCAACCAAGCATTATGTACATCAAACTATGTTACCCTACGCAAAAATTATTGGTGGGAAACGACTTTTTTTTTGGGGCGAAAATACGGTAAAACTCAATGTAACGCACTCAAAACTTGGTGCTGATGGATGCTCTGAATAGTAAACGGGTCATGGAGTTAATTAAAGTAAAGTTTAAAACTTTAAAAGTTGTATTTAAAAAAAAACTTTGCCCTCCAGTATCTCCATAACTAGAAGGTTCCCAGGCATGGTCTAGAACAAAAAAAAATGATCGCAATGATGGGGAGAACAAGACAGTGCCTTTTAGCTTCGTTAAGGGTCTTTTTACACTCTTTATATTAAACTATATTAATTTAGTATGGTCAGTTCCGAATGCAAAGATTAGGTAACTGGCGACAAGCGATTTTAACACGCTTTTATTAGTTTCACCTGTAACTAACCATGTAAAAAATCTTATAAGTTAAATTCGATCCACTTCCCGGTTTCCGATTGAGCTGAAATTTCGCATACATGTTTGGTTTGGATGACAATGCATGGTTAGCTAAGTGATGTCATTCTAAATCCAATATGGCGGACTCCCAAAGATGGCGGACTAGTTATTTTTATGCGTTCCCACGATATTGATATCAAATGAAATGGTTTGCTGCGAAGAATATGAGAAATAAAATGACGTCACTTTATTGTTACGTGTTTTTTAGTTCTTTTAGCTATAATATTTTATTTAGTCGCAGCAAATAAATTGAGTTTGAGGCATGCTACACACATAAACAGTACTGATTCGTCACGATACGGTACAGGCGGGGCACGGCAATATTAAATAAATGTATATTTTACCGCCAGGACGGCCTCATTGGTGTAGTGGTCGCAAGCGCGATTGCTGAGCATGATGTCCTGGGTTGGATTCTCGGGTCGAGCAAAGTTTTATAGGGATCTCTCCTAAAACAAGCAATTCCTTGCTTAAAAGGTGAGCTCCAATAATATGTATCGAAATGCCCATTGTAATTGAAATAAACAATTATATTTCTCAGTAGCAGGTACGGAGTTTGGATTTGTGGCTGGTTGATTGCAATAGGCTCGCCCCCTATAACATGGGTCGCCCCCTAATATGTTATGTTTTGCCGCCCGTTTCTACCGATTCAGGCCAATCCAAATCTATGCATACCACACCTTTCAAACTAAGTCAATTTGCTCGCAGCGAGTTTTTACAGCATGCAAGTACTCGCCTCCTCTGAACGAGGCATAAGCCATAGACGAGAAAACGATCGTGAGATTTAGATAGCGAACTCATTTGATGGGTGTCTGTTGTTTTTTTTTTATGATGAAATATTGGTGTTGATTGATTTTGAATTGGTTTTTATGGGAATTTGATGGCATTAGTAGAGCAGACATTTTGTTTGTTGTGGTTTCTATGGTGTCCTTAAAAAGAGCTTTAAAACCTAATGGAGCGGAAAGAGAAGTGTTATGGACCGGCGGCAAAGAGATTTAAAACAGTTATAGAGTGGACTTTGGAAATATTGTGATAAGATAAGATAAGATCATTTTATTTGTTCAAAACATGAGTATACACACACATAGCATACAAGATGTTACATTGAATTATAATAATGACAGTCATGCTTTGCCTGAACGGCGTACAAATGTAAGATGTCGGACGCTTCCAAAGACATTCAAATATAACTAGCTATAGACGGGACAAGACCAAGAAACTGACAATTCCAAAACCTGTTACAAATTAGTAACAAGTCGATCAGTCCGGTGCGATACGTCGCCTTGTCAGGTCGCATTCATATGACACAAAGACACTCAAATATTTCCGAGCTATAGACGGGTTATGACGAAGAAAATCGTAATCCAAAACTTGTTACTACTTAGTAACAATTCGTACTGTCTAGTGTCATTATTTTGTGCCATACGCCCGCTTGTCAGGTATTCGTGTGTCAAAATCGAAAATATTCAGGATGAAAATTATTGTATGACAATATTCCCAATGTCCTCTCTCCTTTATGTGTTTTAAATCTCTTTGGTTCAAAACATGAGTATACACACACATAGCATACAAGATGTTACATTGAATTATAATAATGACAGTCATGCTTTGCCTGAACGCCGTACAAATATTATAAGATGTCGGACGCTTCACAACATCAAGTGATTTTAAATTCGTTTACACACAGCAAATATAGCTATTAACAATCCAATTACACAAATTACTGATACAATAATTTTCATCTCGAAAATTTTCGATTTTGACACACGAATGTTACCTGACAAGCGGGAGTATGACACTAGACAGAGCGACTTGTAACTAAGTGGTAACAAGTATTGGATAACGATTTTCTTCGTCATGTCCCGTCTATCGCTCGTAAACATTTGAATGTCTTTGGACGGCGGCAAGATTGGCAGACGAGATTGTTGACATCGCCGGTATAACCTAGATGAGGCTAGCACAGAAGTGTGGAGATTGGCACAAGCAACCAGCAACCAGCAGTAAGTGAAGTCAGGTTGCGGACGATGAAATACTCATCATCTGCCTAGCCTTTTCCCAACTATATTGGTCGGCTTCCAGTCTAACCGGATGCAGCTGAATACCCCTATTTTACATGGAGTGACTGCCTATCTGACCTCCACAATCCAGTTAGTAGTGGGTAATACGGAACCCCTTCGTTGGTGTTTACATTACATAACTGGTTGTCAGACATTTTGGGCCACTGACTACCTGTAACGACTGTCAAAGATCTACAAATGACAGCCAGGACCAACGGCTTAATGTGCTTTCCGATGCACGGAGGAAACTCGGTATATAATGGGTGGTCACCCATTCACAGACCAACCTAGGTAACCTAAAGCACGGCTTAACCTAAAGATCGTCCCAAGCGGCTGTTATTATTTAGCCACGAGCTCCTCGAACGATGAAGTTCCTTCGTGCTTAATAGATTTTTATAAATAAATAAAATATATTTTTTCATAGCACTCACTCACTCACAATGGATGTAAAAAATACCTTTAACGAAGTTGAAAGGCACTTGTTTTCCCCATAATTGCGTATTTTTTTTGTTGTGGACCATTTCCGGGAACCTTCTAGTTAAGAAGATATTGGAGGTCAAAGTTCTAACTTTTACTGATGTTTTTATATAAAAGTTATTAATGTTATACCTTTTTTTCCGGTTGGGAAATCATCAAATGACCCCTCCCGCTCTGGGTGGAGTGGCGGAGTGGAAGGGACTGTCAGACTCGTACTGACTAAAACCCATCCATGTTCCTTCTTTGCCCTTTGTGTTCCAGGACCCCTGTACTTTTCGACGTATCCATCAGCACAATGTTTTGAGTGCGTTACATTGACCCTTTTTACCCAAAAAAAGGTTATTTTTCAGCAATTTTTTTTGCGTAGAATTACTAAGTGACATGTACGGAATGCTTGACGGCTTCGTGAAGGATCCATTTACACCTTGTGTAACACTTTTTTATACTAACGTCCCATATTACCCAAAATACGTCTTGTTGGTGCTTTATAAAGGGTGTAAATAAACCCTTAACGAAGCCAAAAGACACTTTTCTCCCCGTCATTGCGATCATTTTTTTCTTCTGGACCATACCTGGGAACCTTCTAGTTACGGAGATATTGGTGGTCAAAGTTCCAACTTTTTCACAAGTTTTTTTTTAATACTAGTTTTTAAGGTTGTAACTTTACTTTAAATACCTCCACGACCACCGTACTATTCAATGCATCCATCAGCACAATGTTTTGAGTGTGTTATATTGAGTAAAACCTGATTTTTCACCCCAAAAAAAAAGTCGTTTCACAGCAATAATTTTTGCGTAGGGTTACTTAGTTTGATGGTTTTTCAAACCTGTAGATCTTCAATAAACAACAGTACTCTTGTTAAAAGTTCGATGACCTCAGACCAAAATAATCAGGAACAACGTTTTCGAAGAAGTTCAATCAAAACTTCGTACTAATTAAGTTGCGTATCTGAGTCGGGATTCAAGATCTTCTTTTTAATGGAAAATTTTGTTGTTATAAAGGCTAAGGTAAAATGAATACAAAAATATCTTGTTTCTTTCATGAAACCCTGTTGTTATTAGGAATTTATAAATATTTGTTTCAGTTATAATGGGTTTTCATAGATTAATTATAGACTGGCAACTCTGAACTTTTAGGGAAAGTAAAGGGGAATAAGTTTCAATGTTGAAATCATTGGCCACTCTTGATATTGATTTTTTAATACTTACCTACTTTGAAATCTGTTACTTGTACTGCATTTAAAAAAAACATATAAATAAAAAAAAGATTATTCATTTTTTTTACTTACTGTTTACATTTTTAAATATTTTAATCAACAAAAATAATTTAAAAAACTTTTAAAAATAGAAAAAAATGTAACCCACCGGTATCGGGAACAGGGTCCAAGCTACCGGCGATCAAGGCTTCAGAGAGAGGAACCTCCTAACAATACGAGCCGTGTCCAGGAGTACCGCTTTCTGAATCAAGATATTTCGACGCTGTTGCAACCGCCATGATAGCGGGTAGACTAACCAGTGATCATGGAATCGCGGATGATATCCCGTAAGTGATAGTATAAGTTTAGTTGTAAACCGTGAAAGCTTAAAACAGTGTTTAATCATCATCATCATCATCATAAACGTAACATCACGCCGGTAATCCCCTGAGGGTTAGGCAGAGGTGTACCTAATAGTACACCCACATTTCGCCAATTATGTTTAAGTTCCATGTATAAGGGGGCGAGCCTATTGCCATCAACCGGGCATAAATCCAGACTGCTACTGAGAAATTCCTGATGGAAAATCCCAATAACAATTTGCCCGACCCAAGAGTCGAACCTAGGCTCTCATGCTCAGCAGTCGCGCTTGCGACCTCTAGATCAACGAAGCAGTCTATAAGTGATCTGTGCAGAGCAACACAAAGAGGCTTTGGGAATTGTAGATGTGATTTTGTTCCACAAACGATGGGACACTTAATATCGTGTGTCATTCCTGTCCTGTTATTTGTAGATTGTGTAATTTGGACCGGGCGGTGCGCCTCAAGTGGACTTGGGCAAGACATCTGGCTAGACGCGATGCCTAATGGAGCAAGGCTTTGACCGAGTGGTGGCCAAAGTTTGGCCAAAGAAACCAGGGCCGTCCTAAAGCTCGATGGGTCGACGACATCGTCAAAGTCTCGGCACACACAATCATTCATCACTCAAACAATCATCAACTAAAATAAGTTGCTTTGAGTTTTTGGAACAGATTTTAGATTGCCATCGTTATCATCATCTGCTACCTTTTCCCAATTATATTGGGATCGGCTTCCAGTCTAACCGGATGCAGCTGAATACCAGTATTTTACATGGACCGACTGCCTATCTGATTTCCACAACGCAGTTAGTACTGGGTAATACGATACCCCTTGGTAAGACTGATTGTCAGACTTTTTGGGCCACTGACTACCTAACGATTGTCAAAGATCTACAAATGACAACCGGGACCAGCGGCTTAAAGTACTTTCAGAGGCATGGAGGAAACTCGGTAAGTAATGGGTGGTCATCCATCCACAGACCAACCTAGGCAAGCACGAATTAAACTAAAGATCGACCCGAGCGACTGTTATTATCAAGCCACCAAGCTCCTCGAGATTTTAGATTGCCATCAACACGCTAAAAAATAGAAAATCAAAACTTACTAATATTAATAATTTTCTAGCTATAGGCTAAAAACACAACCACTCAAACCGGCCCATCTGCATAATTCCACCATCTACTCTTTGACCGACAAGCATTAAAGCGGACATACTGCTCGAACGTCCTAAGGCGATTTCACGGGTATGTCCAGCTCCCCACAGAAAGGTATCTGCCTACGCAATAGATTCCTAAAAGGATTTTCTACGTTTGCTTCACTTAATAAGGATACCTAAATATATGTTATTACGTTTTCTTTTTGTACTTTAATCTTTTCTGTTTCAAACTCAAACTCAAAGCATTTATTTCAATTAGATAAAAAACAAAGAAAACGAAGCTACAGTCACAGACACAAGGCATAATAACTTGTGAAAGTACTGTAGTTGCCCATTCCAAGGCGTAGATCTCTATGGAGAAGAATGGGCAAGAAACTCCATGGATACTCTTTTCATTATTTTAGTAGAAGGAAGGCACTGCTAGCCTGCATCATCCCATTGCTGGGCACAGGTCTTCGTCCCCGTTACTTCCAGGTGTTTCGATACAGGATCAATGTGGACCACTGGATCGGAAAGAAGAAGGAAGTCAGCGAGTGCGTGTTATGAAAGAATGGTGTTGATACTCTGGTGCCGTGGGGTCCGAGTGCTCATAGCCTGCTTAAGGAAATGTCGAAACCTAGTTGACGCTTCCCGTGAACCAAGGGCTGGCTTTTACACTGGCAGAGGCTAACTTGCCACGCCGCCAGTCTCTTGGGCACATTACCAGCTGACAGCGTTGAGGAGGAGTTTTTCGATGGCCTTTTATAATTTGTTGTGAGTTTATTTCATAGTTTATAAGATACTTTTCCTCAGTAAAAACCTATTCAGGAAGCAATTCTTAAGGATCGTGTAGTGTGGTGTAATGTGTAACATGTATAGGTACATATTTATCATAGTGTAGTATGTAAGTCTTATTATAAACATGTAATATGTTACTGTTTGTTTTTCCTAAATAAATAAATAGTTTTTAATTAATATCTAATATATATAACTAGCTGTTCCCCGCGACCTTCGTCCGCGTGATGTTGTGTAGCCTATAACCTTCCTCGATAAATAGACTACCCAACACTGAAAGAATCATTCAAATCGGACCAGTAGTTCCAGAGATTAGCGCGTTCAAACAAACAAACAAACAAACAAACACTGCAGCTTTATAATATTAAGTATAGATAAATGGATGTAATCCCTTTTCATTTCACACTTACATTGTAGATACTTCTCCTCTGTTTTTCGCAAAAGGTCAAAACCCAAATTCCAGACTCGAGGACCTCAAAAGGGATTTAGGGTATCTATATCAAAGTGACCTCTTACAAAACAATTAAGTAGATATCAAAATTAAAAGGTTTTTAATTGAGTCTACTGTTTTATGTTAAACAATTTATGAATTTTAGAGAATTTTTGTTTTATTTTATTATGTGGAGTGTTGTCGGGTATATTGTTGTTAATTAAGGCTTGTTTAGATTCCTAATTAGGACGTTATGCGACAAGCGACATTTTGTGGCTTTGATTATAATAGGTGTAAAAAGACCCTTAACGAGACCGAGAGTATTTTTTTTGTTTTAGACCATACCTGGGAACCTTCTAGTTACGGAGATACTGCTTGCTAATTAATTCTATACGTAATTAATTAAATGCGCGATTTCTCAAAAACTAGGCTCTTCTTCTTAGCGTGGCGATGGTAATCTAAATAGTGACAGCCCAGAACTGAGCAACTAGTTTGGCGGTTTCGGTAGCGTCCATCAGTTCCTGTAGTGAACAAACAACAGGACACGCAGGACAAGATATTAAGTGCCCCATCGTTTGTAGAACAGCACCACGTTTACACTCCAGGACAGAGTCATAAATGAATCACTAGGCTATACATAGCTTACGCTTCATTTAGTTACCACCAAGAATTAGTGAAAAAACGGAATAAGAACCAAAACGTGGGATTAAGAACTCTTTTGAAGACGGTAAAAAGAGGTTTTATCCCCTGCCAGTAGCCGGCTTATGGGTAGATAACCGAAGATCAATACCACTATCCAGTAAGGCTTACTTGTTTCTACGGAACCCGATAAGTAACACAAAACTATTTGATGTAAGTAAACCAGTTTGAGAACTCAGAGGTACTCATGTCCGGGTCGACATGATTAGACAATGCTAGGCAGAAAAACCGAAGAATCGTGATAAATTTTCGGCAATTGTACCGAGCCAATCACAAAAAATTGCTTTTGTTTGTATTGTATGTTAATTTATTTATTTATTTATTTAAACTTCATGTACAAAAGTGGTACATAGGCGGACTTAATGCCACAAGGCATTCTCTACCAGTCAATCTTGGGGTCAAATAGGACAGCATAGTGATAGAGTACAAAAAAATAAATAAGAAAAATATCATTTTTTTATCACCGTAAAATTGTAAATACCGTTAGATTGTAATCTATCTCGCGAGATTGACCTGTCGAAAGATTGTGCACCGTAACATAATGCTTACAATTTAACGCATTGAGATTATAATCTATCGAAGTAAAACCGTCAAATTGTGAAATGGTATGCGATGGAACGCACCTCGCGCGCTGTTTCGTTCATGTGCCCCACGCCGCCATATTTGTTTGTTAATTATTTTAACCCTTAACAGGCGTATGACATCACGCTTGTAATCCCCGTAGGGTTAGGCAGAGGTGTATCACTTGCAGTGCTGTTTGTATAATTTTAAGTTACTCTTTTATTTTTAGACTTGCATGTTTACATTTCTATTGCATTAAAAATGATAAGTGAAAGAGCGGAGTCTCCTAATACAAGCAATTCCTTATTTAAAAGGTGATCTCCAATAATATAAACATTTTTTTATTGTGATCTACCGGGCACGAATTCAGAATCCATGGCTGCTACTGAGAAATTCATGACGAAAAAACCAAATGACACTTTGCCCGACCCGGGATTCAAACCCAGGACCTGATGATCAGAAGCCACGATTGGGACCACTTGACCAACGAGGCAGCCCAACAAATCTGTTACATCCCTTGAATTTTCCGATTATACCTTTAACATTAAAACCATACCAAAGTTTTAAATCCATCCATTCAATTCAATAGAAACTATCACCTGAATCGAACTGGCTAATCACACAAATTCTACGAATAAGCTGGGTTGGCTTTCTGAAGGTGGTTCTAAACGGGCTACATATTATCTGCAATGGGTTGCCAGCAGTATGAGAAATAGGCAGCTAAAATTTCGTTTTCAAATGTACTACTCTGTCAAGAAAGTACCGGGAAACGATCAGTAATACACAAAATGTTAGTTATTCATCCAAAGTTATTTTATCGCCTGCAAAGTATGCTCCTTCAGAAACGATACACTTACGCCACCGAATAATCCAATCATCAAAACATTTTTTAAACGCTTTTTCCGGAGTTGAGTTCAGTTCTCGCCGCGAATTCTCTTTTATGTCTTCTACCGAATGAAAGGGGTGCCACGAAGTGGTAATTTGAGTTTAGGACAAAGAAAGAAGTCGGCTGGAGCCATATCTAGCAGGTCGTGGATAAATAATTACATCCGCCCGGGTCGATCTTTAGGGAAAGCTGTGCTTGCCTAGGTTGGTCCGTGGATGGTTTACCACCCATTACACACCGAGTGTCCTCCATGCTAAACCGTTGGTTTTGGCTGTATTTTGTAGATCTTTGAGAGTCGTAACAGGTAGTCAGTGGCCAGAAAGTCTGACAACCAGTCTTACCAAGACGTATCTTATTCCCCTGTACTAACTGAGTTGCGGAGGTCAGATAGGCAGTCGCTCTTCGCACTAAACACTCTGACAACAGGTTAGGCATTAATGACACGGGATATGGGCATTATATTTTAAGTCCCATGTAATAAATAGGGGGCGAGCCTATTGCCATCAACCGGGCAGTCGGACACAAATCCAGTCTCTGTGGCTGCTACTGAGAAATTTCTGATGGAAAAACCCAATACCACTTTGCCCGACCCCGGAATCAAACCCACAACCTCATGCTCAGCACCAACGCTTGCCATCAACCGGGCATGAATCCAGAATCCATGTCTGCTACTAAGAAATTCCTGATGGAAATAGGGGGCGAGCCTATTGCCAACAACCGGGCAGTCGGGCACAAACCCAGTCTCAGTGGCTGCTACTGAGAAATTTCTGATGGAAAAACCCAATAACACTTTGCACGACCCAGGTATCCAACCCAAGACCTCATGCTCAGCACCAACGCTTGCGTACACTCAACCAACGAGGCAATTTGCCACTACACTCACAAAATAATATCGTAGTGCAAATGTAGCTCGTTTAGAGACACCTAACCTGGTACCATTTGCACGTTTCCACGTCTACAAGGATCGGTTACCCTAATTGGCGGTTCGTTTAGTTTGCAAGTAGAAGTTTAAACAGTTAGTGAGTGCAAAATTTTGCTAGAATCAGAAATGCACCTGGTAAGCTTGATTTGTTTGTGCTGGATTTTGAGGTGTAATCAGTTCTTAATTTGATGTAAAGGTTGGATTAAATGATGGTCTGTGGACGGTGAGTAATGGGCTAGCTCGCGGTCCGTCTTATGACGACATGCCGTATCGACGGCACGTTAGTATTCCACGCGCGCCTCAAAGAGATGTCAGCAAACAGGAAGAGCCGATGCTTACCGGGGCTGCGGGACTGTTCGAAAGAGATACTGCGGCCCTGAAAGACAAAGGGCAAAGAAGGAACATGGATGGGTTTTAGTCAGTAGGAGTCTGACACTCCCTTCCACTCCACCCGGAGCGGGAGGGGGTGTCTGAAAAAAGGTGTTGTTTTTAGTTAATAATTGGAAGCGGGACTGGGTCACTACCCAGTCCCGCTTCGCACAGATATTAGGACTGGACAATACATCGGGTTTTTCTATAATAAGTATTGTACAAAAACCTAAGTTCGGAGGAGCTCGTGGCTAAATAATAACAGCCACTCGGGTCGATCTTCAGGTTAAGTTGCCTAGATTGGTTCGTTGATGGGTGACCACTCATTACAAACCGAATTTACTCCGTGCTTCAGAAAGCACGCTAAGCTGTTGGCCCCGGCTATCATTTGTAGATCTTTGAATGGTGAAACTACATCTAAACACACAACAATAAAGACAGGTTAAATAATATTTCATCAATACCAGGAATGGCTGCAGGAACCAAGAACTGTTATTTATTTATTTATAGATAGGAGAACCAACAGCTATGACAAATGAATAACAATTGTATAAGCAACACAGAGCCAATTACAGGTTCTCACGAGTAAACACAGAAAAGATAGTAGAAATCTTAGGATCACTAGATAACAAGCACGATAGATGTTTGCAAGAGATGCTCCCCCTTAGTTATTTCATCATTTTTTTTTTCGTTTGGAAACTTAGTTACTTTGATAACCATTGTTTTATATAAATTAGAAGCATTATTTGAGTTTTTGTAAGTGTGAGTACCATGTAGACATTCTATTATGGTTAGTAGGGCTTATCCTAATCTTTATGGTTTTAACTGTAGTTTTGTTTTATTTTCCTATCTCTACACTGTGCTCACATATAGAAGCAACAATATTGTACCCAGGACTATGTAATATATAACTTGATTTGAAAAGAGTGTCCATGGAGTTTCTTGCCCATTCTTCTCCATGAGATCTACTATTTTCGAATGGGCAACTACAGTCCATTCACAGTTATTATGCCTGTGGCGGGACTGTAGGTAGCTTATTTTTGACTATGCAAAAGTGCCTGTCACGGGTCTATTTGAAATAAATGCTTTGAGTTTGAGTTTGATAAAAATAAAATAAAATGAATTAAAATAAGACACAGTAAGCAGTATAAACACTCTGACACCAGATTACCTAACATACACCGTTAACCTAACCCTTTATCAGAAATGCATTATCAAACATAAATTCTACCGAAAACTACCTCTCAGTTTTGCAGTAACTGACTACCAGCTTAATGAGGCCATCAAAGTTCTATTAATGATCAACGTTAGGTTACAAGTTTGAACACGGTGTGATGGATGTGATCCGTAGTTATACCACAGAATAGTTCAGAAGATTTACTCCATACATCATCGGCTTCCAGTCTAACCGGATGCAGCTGACTACAAGTATTTTACATGGACCGACTGCCTATCTGACCTCCACAACCCAGTTAGTACTTGGTAATACGATATCCCTTGGTAAGACGGGTTGTCAGACTTTTTGGGCCACTGACTACCTGTAACAAAATTTGTTACAGGTAGTCAGTGGCCCAAAAAGTCTTGTCATTTTTAGATCTTTGACATTTAATGTTAAAGATCTAAAAATGACAGCCGGGACCAATGGCTTTACGTGCTTTTCGAGGCACGGAGGAAACTTGGTATGTATTGGGTGGTCACCCATCCACAGACCAACCTAGGCAAGCACGGCTTAACCTAAAGATTGACCCGAGCGCCTGTTATTATTTAGCCACGAGCTCTTCTAAGATTTACTCCATACAACGAGCGAGAATAGTCGCACGCAGACATACAGGGTGTAAGGGTCAGCCCTCCGCCGACTGATGAGGTGAATTTAGTATATCATACTAAGATGACCGGTACAAAAAAATTATTTCAGGGACGTTATCTGATTCTAATAAATTTTTATTTGTTTTATTTTCTCACACGCAGTGTATCTTTACTGTGGCAAAACACACGTAGCGAACGGAAAGCGCGAGGTCGAGTTCGATGAACTCTGTAGCTAGGCGGGAAGAGAACAGCTGATTCCACGCGTCTTTCGTTAGAGTATTACAACATACATTGTTGTTTTTTTTATTTTAGGTGTATTATTGACTTAGATGGAGTGTTGCGTATAGAGAATGTAATTTTACATTGAAGTACAGGAATTGTATAAATCCCGTCACGTAAAAAGAACGCTGAGCGACAGTGGAGGGGATGTGTTATAAAACAATAGCTTAATTCTATAATTGTTTCATTGTAGAATCGTAATAGGTACTTTACTAGCTACTTAGTACTTTGGAAAAAGCTGAAATAAAAAAATTGAGAAAGTTTATTTGAGCGGTCAGCGTTCTTTTTACGTGACGGGACCTATAACTGAAATTCGGTAGAATATGATTCAAAATAAGGAGCTGAATGCACCCTATCAGTTTGCGGAGGGCTGTCCCTTACACCCTGTATACACGCGTACGAACAGCGACATCAAACAAACGCCGGTCGCGAGTGAGTTTGCACTCGCTGTACGTGAAGCGTGTCTATGTGTGCCTGTAGACGGTGAGTAATGGGCTAGCTCGCCGTCCGTCCGTCTTATGACGACAGGCCGTGTCGACGGCGCGTTCGTTTTCCACGCGCGCTTCAAAGAGATGTCATCAAAAAGGAAGGGGCCTCCAAGGGCCGATGCCTGCCGGGGCTGCGGGACTGTTTGAAAGAGATACCGCGACCCTGGAACTCAAAAAAGGAACATGGATAGGTTTTAGTCAGTAAAAGTTTGACACTCCCTTCCACTCCGTCTAGAGCAGGGGGGGTCATTTGATGAGTTCCCACCCGATAAAAAAAGGTGTCTATGTGTGCGTGCATTTTCACACGTTGTATGGAGTTAGCCTTCTGTATCTGTTCTATAGTTATACCTATCTATGAATTTGATGTGCATTCGGGCTCAGTGAGGTAATGAAAAACAAACATTCTGTGGTAACTGAGCCGTATGATTTGTGAAAATGAAGGCTGGAAGGTATATTTTATGCAAGGTAAATCCCCGAGCATTTTCAATGTGAAAGTTTTTGAATAGTTATTATGTTTGTTACTTACACCCACATTTCGTTACGGTTTAACACCCATGTAATAGGAGCGAGCCTATTTATTGCAAACCACTGGGTACAAATCCAAACTCCGTAGTTGCTTCTGAAAAATTCCGTATGGAAAAACCCAATAATACTTTGCCCGACCCGAGAATCAAACCCAGGATCTCATGCTCAGCAGTCGCGCTTGCGACCACTAGACCAACGAGGCAGTCTTTTCAAAAATGTAAAAGAGATTACTTCGAGTAGGTTTATCCAAAACACAAATTACTGACGTTGCTCAAAAAGCCGCTAAGCTAAAGTGGTACTGGGCTGGCCATGTCTGCCACATGCCCGACGAGCTGTGGGCCAAAATAACTACGATGTAGAGCCCTGACATAGCCAGAGGGCGACGCGGTAGACCTCGCAAGAGATGGCGGGACGAGCTGGACAAAAGTAACGACCAGTGTTCCACATTGGCTCGGGATCGAAGAATTTGGAAGTCATGGACTTTGCCCAGCAGTGGGATGAGACAGACTAACAGTATCAGTATCAGGTTTATCACCAAAGTTTCGACCGAAATAAAACCTCCTCCAAGTAGGTCCAAATCATGCACAACCACGCATTTCATCAAACATTGAAAAGATACTCGTATTCTAGAAGAGGCCCTAAAAATAACATAAAAAAAACCTTTTCATCGTCCACATTTTTATTAAAACACACAGCAATATAAAATACGACTTCTTGACTTTACCATCACATATTTAATATGTAATGAAGAAGCGTACAGAACCACAATAACGTTTCGGAGTATTTGCGTGGGTATAAAAAAGTCTTTGAACAAACAATATTTTAGGATTTCATAATCCGAAAAAAAGTGACATTGACCTTCAGCCCTTCACCTTTGTAAATGTGAAGAAGTCGATTTAAATTATGATGTGTGTGTTTTTAGGATTCCGCACCTTAGTTGACAAAAACGGAACCCAGGGTCACTTTGTTGTCTGTCTTTCTGTCTGTCTGACCGTCTGTCAAGACCCTTTTTCTGACGGCGCGTTCGTGTTCCACGCGCGCCTCAAAGAGATGTCAGCAACAGGAAGGGGCCCACAAGGGCCGAAGCCTGCCGGGGCTGCGGGGCTGTTCGAAACAGATACCGTGGCCCTGGAACACAAAGGGCAAAGAAGGAACACAGATGGGTTTTAGTCAGTAAAAGTCTGACACTCCCTCCCACTCCACCCAGAGGAGAGGTTATTTGATGACTTCCCATCTAAAAAAAAGACCCTTTTTCTCAAGAACGTGTAGAGGTATCAAGCTGAAATTAATATTAAAAAAAAAAAATTTACTAGCCCTTGAATCAATAAAAAAATCAAACGTGTAAGTCTACCCGTTTAAAAGATATGACCGTTTATGTCACATATTTTGCGATTTCACAAGGGAATCAAATCCTATAGGGTACTTCCCGATGACCTAGAATCATGAAATTTAGCAAGAGGCAATGTCTTACAGCACATGTAAAGGAATAAATCTAAAAACCGTAAATATGTAGTTTAATAACGAAATACCTACAACTTTATTCGGAACCCTCGGTACGCGAGTCCAACTCGCACTTGGCCGGTTTTTCATTTAATTTGAGTCCACCCAGAAAATAGCTACTAGTTTGAATTATTAATGATGATGATGACGAACCATTTCAGCTATCATCTTCTCACTCTAAAATGCAAAAACCGCCATTGAAAATTCACAACCACGTTTGAGCCTTAAAACTTTTTTTTTATGGTATTAACTAAATATTTGAGTTTATCTGTCCATTACTTATTTATTATTTATTTACCACTAATTATAGCAATATTACAGACCAAGTCCAATACGATGCTATAAGACAAAATAAAACGATATAAAAAAAAGTAAAATCACACCCAGTAATAATATTATAGTTAAAATATAATAATATTATAATAGCTATAGTTAAAATATGAATAGTTAAACATGACCAAGTTTATAGCTGTTGCACACCTTTTTCAATTATCATTTATGCCCTTTGAACAAATATCGGCAGGATTTGCCCAAATATATCTTCCGATACTGTTATAATAATATATTAATATCCGACATACTAATATTATAACGTTATCCGGTCGTTAGTATGGAGATGGAAGTGCGGCGGTGGTGACATCACTCAACCTACTTACATGTCTGTCACCACAGCGAGCTTCTACAGAGCCCTGATTTCCAGCTCGAAGCGAGGGCGATAGTCAATTTCTGATCGCGGTGGAGTTGAGACGTCTTGGAACTGTAGCCGATTAATTGTGCCCCGTGAATCTCAAGTAATTCGTAAGTTTTTCTAGAAACAGTGTATCGCACCCAGTGTGTCTTCATAGCACGAAACCCATCGTTTGCCCACATGATGTACGAGCCTTAGGGAATAAATCCTGACATATCCAACAAATAAATTGTCACGAATGAATCTGTTTTCAATGAAAGTTATGTGTTTGCTCCATCTTATTAAATTCAAGGTTATTGTTACAAATATTTGCATAAGTAATTACTAAAACTCAAGTATTTACTTTAACTTGACTATAGATACCGGTCTTAGAATTATTCAAAAATGAAACATATGTTTTTTCCGTCTCAAATTAATATTATTTTCAAAGTCAAAGCTGTGTCCACTCCAATAAAATATAATTTTTATTCCACCCCTGAATTACTTAGCCTTTTATTTTATACGAACTAAAAATCGAAAAAACACCTTTTTTTCATAACAAAAAGTGTAGATATATGTCTGCAATTATCCTTTGTCGTAAAATAATGTCCATAATGAATCCAAACAACGAGAACCACAAGTTTGGAAAACAGTGGCGTACACTGGCGAGCAAACAAAGGTATTAGCCGAGTTACACTGAAACTCCAATGTTCGGTGTAATTAATTTGCCCGACAGTGTAGTAGCAGGTATTTAAGCCAATGAGGGGCGTTTGTGTTGAAAATTCTAGGTTAGTTTAATGCATCATAAGCATTGGAAATGTGATGTTAGTTAGATAGTTATGGTTTACCTTTATTTTATGGAATTTGACTGACTTTTTCTTCTAGTTGTCATATTTCGAATTTGTCTGCCTGTCTGTCATAGGGCATTTTCTTCAGGATTTTAATTATTTTTCTCTATCTTAAGACTGTCATAACAGGGTTACCTAATGCGATAGTGTACACACTAATAATATAAAGTTTTGTAAGTAATTACAAACAATGCATTTTTGTGAACGCACACAGAAAACAATGGAATAAATCAACGTCAACTTAATCAACTCTTTGAGGTTGTTGAGAGTAGAGAGCAGTCACAGAATCTGAATTTGTGCCTGGCTCATGTCAACAATTTTTCCCAATGAACCTTGAGCCCAACCTTAATGCTTTAGAGATAAAGTCGAAGATCTACTAAAGAAATTTGACAGATCGTAGTACAGTAGCTTGATGCGCTGGCGTCTGTACAAGATTTTAGATGTGGTATTAAAGGGAGGGTTCCCAGCGAGTCACACCCAATCGTGTCACAGTGTAACTCGTTGGGATTATTTTTCCCATCGAGTCACATACTGATCTAAGTGTGACTCGTTGCCAACCCTCCTTAAAAAGAGGTTGCAACGAGTTTGCAATTTTATTATTCCGGTTCAGTTATACTGTGACTCGTATGTGACTCGATGACAAAAATAACCCCAACGAGTCACACTGTGAAACGATTGGGTGTGACGCGCTGGGAACCCACCTATAAAGTGATCAATCATCAAAAACTGTCGTAATATTTTGAAGTGTTAATAAAAAGTAAGCAAACCTTGATAAAAAAACCTCTGTTATACAGCCAGATCACCAATCATTGCTGCCTCAGTGGCTTCGATTTCCATCCACAAAACAAAAGGTAGCAAAGAAACTATTTGGGTTTTATAACAACTGTCCGTACACTATCGGCCAAACAAAGGGCTACAGTGAACATCGCAGTTCATTGTTCGACGTAGAAGTTGACTGTATTGTGTTACATGAAAAGTTTTGTGGACTCATTAATTTGTCCTGAAGTGTAATAAAATGAATGTGTCTGTGTTTAACTTTGTTGATAAAAGCTTGTGTTATGCCACGAATAGTAATAATTTTAATTTAATTTGATATACGTAATATACAGGGTGTTTGGTAGATGGGTGCAAAGCCTGAAGGGGGTGATAACTTAGACCATTTAGAACTTATTAAGCTAAACTTGTCTTAGACGAAGTCTGTTCCTTGTATTTTTTTTTGAAACTCTAAGGTTTTTAACAATAATATCCATTTTTTTTCAATTAATTGTTAATAGTGTCCAGTAAAAGCTGCTATGTTATTATTTTTTATTTATGTAATGTGTGATTACTCAAACAAAATAATTCCCAAGCATCTGTGTCATCAGAGAAACATTCTACGCCATATTCAAGTTTAAGAAACTTTTAAAAATCAAGGATATGTTTTGTTTACGGCATAATAAAAAAATAAGAAAAATAGTCTCAGTTGTTCAAACCTTTTTACAAACATGCTTGGTTATTGCCCTTTCTTTTGAGGTACTATTTATGCAGATATCTCATCAACTCTTGGAATTAGGATGTACAAAGCAAATTGAGGTCGAATATTTAATTTTTAAACAGACCAAAATAATGTAACATTTTTGTTAAAATAATTTATTGTTCATGTTCAAAATGTTGACCGCGGTTTCTTATACAAGCGCGTGCCCGTCTTCTCAATTCTGTAGTCGTGATTTTTAATTTCATCTCCTGCTTCATGACTTAAAAAGCCGTTTGTTTCTTTCTATTAATTCTTCTCTAGTTGAAATTTCAACGTGCGTGTAGACGAGCTCCTTGGCCCGTCCCCAAACGAAAAAATCCACAGGAGTTAAATCGGGTGATTGAGGTGGCCAAGGGATGGGCCCGTCTCTGTCAATGCAGCTCTCTGGGAAACAGTTATTTATTTAAATGTTCTCTCACGTTTATGATCCAGTGTGCTGGACAACCATCTTGTTGAAAAATCATTGGTCTTCTCATTGCCAATATTAGTATTTCGGTCTCGTCCAGAAGCTCTGGGAGATAGTTTTGAAGGAATTCCAGGTAATTTTCTCTATTTAAATTATCTGGCAGGAAGTGGGGACCAATCAACGTTCGGCCGCCCTAAACGTAAGAGAACATTTAAATAATTGTTTCCCAAAGAGCTGGATTGGTAGAGACGGGCCCATCCCTTGGCCACCTCAATCACCCGATTTAACTCCTGTGGATTTTTTCGTTTGGGGACGGGCCAAGGAGCTCGTCTACACGCACGTTGAAATTTCAACTAGAGAAGAATTAATAGAAAGAATCAAACGGCTTTTTAAGTCATGAAGCAGGAGATGAAATTAAAAATCACGACTACAGAAGTGAGAAGACGGGCACGCGCTTGTATAAGAAACCGCGGTCAACATTTTGAACATGAACAATAAATTATTTTAACAAAAATGTTGCATTATTTTGGTCTGTTTAAAAATTAAATATTCGACCTCAATTTGCTTTGTACATCCTAATTCCAAGAGTTGATAAGATATCTGCGTAAATAGTACTTCAAAAGAAAGGGCAGTAACCAAGCATGTTTTTAAAAAGGTTTGAACAACTGAGGCTATTTTTCTTATTTTTTTATTATGCCGTAAACAAAACATATCCTTGATTTTTTAAAGTTTCTTAAACTTGAATATGGCGTAGAATGTTTCTCTGACGACACAGATGCTTGGGAATTATTTTGTTTGAGTAATCACACATTACATAAATAAAAAATAATAACATAGCAGCTTTTACTGGACACTATTAACAATTAATTGAAAAAAAATGGATATTATTGTTAAAAACCTTAGAGTTTCAAAAAAAAATACAAGGAACAGACTTCGTCTAAGACAAGTTTAGCTTAATAAGTTCTAAATGGTCTAAGTTATCACCCCATTCAGGCTTTGCACCCATCTACCAAACACCCTGTATATCATCATTATTAATTTGATATAACATATCGTCAGGATTGACTCCGTAAGGCTCGTACATCATGTGGGCAGACGATGGGTTTTGTGCTATGAAAACACGCGGGGTGCGATACATTGTTTCTGGCAAAACTAAGGAATTAATTGACATTACAACTTAATACAATAACACGGGACACAATGAATCTGGTACAGTTACAAGACGTCTCAACTCCGCCGTGATCAGACACTGACTGTCGCCCTCGCCTCGAGCTGAACATCAGGGCTATGTAGAAACACACTGTGGTGTGGGCAGACTGGTAGGTCGCGTCATGTCACCAGTACCCACTGCGTGTTTGCCGATGAATTTTATGTCCGTACTAACGACCGGATCCGACATGTACATTGTCTTCCTGACCTTTTCGGTCACGGTGGCCAATTTTAGTGGATATTAGCCAGCGGCCCGGGAGATATTATAGTGCACAAGTGCGTGCGCTGCCACAGGAGCACTCTCTGTTCCTTTACTCTCATAGTCCGATGGGACAGCAATCTGACGCGACCGGAGAGAGATGGCGCAGGACCAACAGCTTTGGCACATCACTAGAATCGCAAAAAAAATCAGCTGCTTTATACATTTCTGGTCGATTTTTTTTTTTACTTTTTTCGCAAGAGTACTTCACTCTCTTTCTCTCTCTTCAAGTTTTTTCGTTTACCAAAACATCCAGTATATTTTTATATTTATGGAGTATTATCGTTATCGCTTATCATCACTATAACGAAGCCATGAATTATCTTCACAAACAAATTAAGAATGAATTGCTGTTTTACATAAATTACTAACAGGACTGTTGGTTTTCGTGTCAAACTATTGACAAGGTGCTCTACTTAGAAGTTTTTATAATAAAAGTAAGTGTGTTCCATTTTTAAATTCGGTTTATTCTTGAAACAATAAATTACAAGTGTCAACATTTTTGAGGCCAACAAAGGAATAGTATTATTTTAAGTATTTTTTTTTAATAACTGAAAATACGCAGGGCACGTTATTATTTATTGGCACAAACGGTTCCAAATACAACAGTACTAAATACCAGTAGATTGCCATCGACACAGTAAGAAGAAGCTTTCTTAAAAATTCTATTTATCCTTATACAAGAGCCTGTAACGGTAAAGAAAGACATGGGGAGACTTTTGCCCAGCAATGGGATAGAGCGGGCTGACCAATAAAAAGATTGAAAAAGCAAATAGAAATAAAAAAAGAAAACAATAAAATAAACCGTCAATGAACATCAAACATAAAATTAAACCAACCACAAAAATACTACAACAAAACAATTAAATCAACAAAAAGATTATTATTCGAAGCGACCATCCACTTGAAACAGTCACAACATTAAGAAGATTAGTGGATGACGCGTAAAACAATAATGACGGAGAAATTAATTATTATATAATTTATCAAGGGCTCAAATGGTCAAGGAAAATCTTGGGAGAAATCTTCACCTCATTTATAAATGGTAAGAGGCTGGGTAATTAATGAACGCAATAATCTGGGACTTATGGAAAACAAAGAGTTGATTAAATTATATTAGGCTTGTTTGTTTTGGCCTGAAGTGTAAATGCTGTTTTGAGTTTGATTTGGTGACGCTTGTTTTTTTTTTGTTACTTTGATTAATAAATGGTTGCTAAATAATAACAGCCGCTCGAGTCGATCTTAGGTTAAGCTTGCCGAGTTTCCTCCGTGCCTCGGAAAGCACGTTAAGCCGTTGGTCCCGGGTGTCATTTGTAGATCTTTAACAGTCGTTAGGTAGTTATTGGCCCAAAAAGTCTGACAACCAGTCTTACCAAGCGGTATCGTATTACCCAGTACTAACTGGGTTGTGGGGGTGAGATAGGCAGTCGCTCCATGTAAAATACTGGTATTCAGTTGCATCCGGTTACACTGGAAGCCGACCCCAGTATTGTTGGGAAAAGGCTAGGCAGATGACTGATTATGGTGGTTCATGGGCTCGCAGCTAAATAATAACAGCCACTCGGGTCGATCTTCAAGGTTTAGAAAAGCTTGCCGAGGTCGGTTCGTAGATGGGTGATCCATTACGAACTAAAATCCCTCCATGATTTGAAAATCTCGGTTATACAGTTGGTCCCGGATGTCATTCGTAGATCTTTGAATGTCATTACGGGTAATCAGAAACCAGTATTGCTATGGGTTATCATGTCATGTGGAGGTCAGAACGGTCCCTGAAAAATACCAGTATGCAGCTGCATTGGGTTAGACTGGACCAAACTTCGGTTTAAAGACATTAACTTCTTCATCATCTTCTTGCCTTATCCCATGTTACTTGGGGTCGGCGCAACACGTTTTTTTCTTCCATTCTCCTCTATCAACCGTCACGCTATCATTTACTCCTTTATCTTTCATATCATTCCTCACACAATCCATCCATTGTTTCTTTGGTCTTCCTCTCCCTCTCCATCTATCAACGTTTATATTCATCACTCTTTTAGTCACATGCGATTCGTCCCTCCTCATCATTTGTCCATACCAAGACAGTCGATTCCCTTTCAACTTTTCTGTAACTGGCGCAACATTAATTTCTTAAATAACAAATTACACTTCACTTAAACAGAAACGTTACTAAATTAACAATAGGTTGTAGTTTATATTACTAAACTGAACACCCTAGTTTTATTTATAAAATAGAAAGTACAGTCATGAACACCAATTTACAAACTTAACAACTTTTAAAAGTGTTTTTCTCCTACTGTTCTGATTAAGATTTCATGTTGTTACAAACATAGTATTTTGGAAATCATAGTTTTATGAAAAAAAAAACTTTTTTTATTTTTCCATTTTTAGTTGTATTATATAAATATTTGTTAAGCATTTATTTTACATTGCTAACAATGGTATACAATTCATGATAGTTGGCTCATCCCCAATAAAATGGAACTTAACATACCTACCCACCCCCTCAGAGCATACAGGCGTGATGTTATGTTATGTAAAAAATGCTGTCTATTATTGAAGAGTTCCGTTCCATATCTCCGAAGTCCATAATCAGATCATGACAATATTTCTGTGGGACCAACTTGGGAGTATACTCTTTCAAACAAAGAATTTTCCAAATCGGTTTAAGCGTCTTCGAGTAATCGGTGAACATACATTAGAAAAAAAAGATTCCGACGAATTGATAACCTCCTCCTTTTGGAAGTCGGTTAAAAATAGATCCTATCTCGCAAGCTACAATCGTTATTCTACATGTAGAACAAAAGCTAGGCGTATGATAATAATTAGAATAATGAGTTAATTTGGCTAGCAAGCAAAAAACAGGGTCACGAAAATGCATCTCGGAAATTTCGAGACCCCAGCAACGCTTAAAAAAATATTATTCTAATTTACCCCTTTTAAAATGCGGTGCTCGTACCTCTGATGACGTAATCAGGAATATGACTGAACCCAGTCCTGTGGGACGTCAATATTTTTCACTCAGCGAGCCTTTGAAACTCTGAGTATTAATAAAAAAGAGTACATTGACGTAGAACGAATTGCGGAAGAAAGACTATCGAAACAAATGTAATAAAGAGTGTAAATAGACCCTTAACGAAGCTGTATAAAAATGTTGTAATTATGAGACATCCTGTTAAGAATGTTTACGTGTCAAATAGTAGAACATACCTACCCAGCGCACGAGTCGAGTAGATCTTCGGTCGCAACAGGGTGTTTCAACTACGTCATGCGTCATAATAATGAATAATATTTTTATTTTGAAATTATTCAAATCTCATAAATATCATTTTTTTTTTTAATGAATGTTGAGTAGTCATTGGCATTCATGAAGTAAGCTCCCGTTGTAAGACGACCAAAAAGTCACGGTGTATAAATAACATTTTGTATTATTTTTACCGTAATGAATACTGACAACTATGTCACATAGCTTGTCTCATCCATACTCAGAGTTCTTCAAAGTTTTTGCTGCAGACTTTTTCTTATATAATATTTCCGCGAAAACCCGACAGGGGCTAAATTTTTCATTTGTACACGTCAATCTTGTGATAGACAGGCGGACGGATAGACGAGTAATTCTATCAGTATTTTTTTTATATGTAGCTGCCCATTTCTCTTAGAGGTTACATTTAGAGTTTGTGTTGGTATTTCTACAAATATTACTAGATATAAAAACCTGCAACTGCCTCATTGGTGCTCGGCATGCGGTTCTGGGTTCGATTACCGGGTCGGACAAAGTGATATTGGGTTATGTAATGTTGGGCTATTGCCATCAACCAAGCATAAATCTAGACACCGTGACAGCTACTGAGAAATTCCTGATAGAAAAACCCAATAACAATTTGCCCGACCCGGGAATCGAACTTGGGTCCTCATACTCAGCAGTCGCACTAGACCAACGAGGCAGTCTGAACTGGGATAGGCTGATTTACCCCTGCCTCGTGAAACACAGTACTATCACTAAGCACAGGAGTCAGGGACTGCACACAATTTTGTACCCACTTTCTTGTGTAATAAAGATTATTGATTTTGAATGAATGACAAAACACTATAACGTAAGCACTTTAAATATTTGATTAGGTTTTTCGTAATAAAAAACAAATAGAGGAGCTCGTGGCTTAATAATAACAGCCGCTCGGGTCGATCTTTAGGTTAAGCCGTGCTTGCCTAGGTTGGTCTGTGGATAGGTGACCCATTACCCATGACCCATTACATACCGAGTTTCCTCCGTGCCTCGGAAAGCACGTTAAGCCGTTGGTCCCGAGTGTGTGTGCGATTTGTAGATCTTTGTCAGTCGTTAGGTAGTCAGTGGGCCAAAAAGTCTGACAACCAGTCTTACCAAGAGGTACCGTATTACCCAGTACTAACTGGGTTGTGGAGGTCAGATAGGCAGTCGTTCCATGTAAAATACTGGTATTCAGCTGCATCCGGTTAGACTCGAAGCCGACCCCAATATAGTTGGGAAAAGGCTAGGCAGATGATGAGATCCCTCCAAAAAAACACAATAATAAACGAACATAAATCAGAGTATTACTAACAATACAAAGGACTGTTCCGACATGAAACATAAAATATATCGTAAAAAGTATCTATATAAATAGTTGTTCAAATCCTTTTATATTATGAGGAAGCCATAAAATATACTTTTATATATATCCGTTGATCCTCAAATAAAATGTATCAGTCATCATTTTATTGTTAGTTGAAAAGCCCTTCAGAAAAAGGACACCCTGTATTTACAATAGCCTTGTGGTGAAAAAGTGAATTTAATAACTACCAAACTTATACTGTCACTTACGGGATATCTTCCGTGATTGTTCATTATTTTGAGCTCCCGATATTTCGACGCTGTTGCAAGCGCCATGATCGCGGGTTGACATAAGAAGAAAGAACGGGAAGATATCCCGTAAGTGACAGTATAAGTTTAGTTTTAAACCGTGAAAGCTTAAAACAGTGTTTAATAACTACCGTCAAATGAACTTTTGGATTAGTAAAAAGGGTGAAAGGGCCAAGGAAGCCCGCGCAATTCAAATTTTTATACGTTTTGTGCAATTTGCAGGTCAGATTAAGGTTATAATTATATGATTCACGACCGTAAAAAATAGCTTTCCTGAGTTATAATCATTAAGGTTGAAGCGTCTAGGTAGTCCGCGAAATTCAATTTTTCTTACGTTTTTTTTGTAATTTGCAGGTCATGTTGTATACACCGTGATTTTTTAGTCGTCTTACAACGGTGGTCCAATCAATGTGCCCGACATAAAATAGTTCTAGGCGCGATTTTTTTTTTACCGTTATAGGTACAAAGAAAAATAAATAAACGTTAGAAAAAATTATGAAACAGCGCTCGAGTCCAGTAGATCATCGCTCATAACAGGGTGTTTTAACCTTTAACTACGTCATGCGTCATAATATTGAATTATATTTTTATTTTAAATTATTTAAATCTCATAATTACTTTTTTTTTATGAATGCTTAGTAGTCATTGGATACATGAAGTGGGCTGCCATTGTAAGACAACTAAAAAGTCACGGTGTATTGATGGAAAATGACTCGCGCAAGTAACACATATTATGTAGTTACAGAATTGTAATCACGAAAATCATCAATACAACCCTCAAGTTCATGCAACCCCATTCAATAACTATTTCATGAAAAAGTCATTCAATGGGGTTAAACGAACTTAGAGGATTGTATTGATGATTTTAATGGTTGTAAGTTGCTCTACGCTAATGTATATGTCACAGTCAAAACTTTTAATCAGTCAAAACTACTTTTGACCGGTGAAAACTTAACTTAACTTAAATAGTTAACATTTACTTAGAAACTTATTAGGTTGTTAGGTTTTTTTTGTGACCCTTTGCAAAACATTATGTTGTAGTCATTCTAGGACTAGGTAATTACAACGTTCTGAACCAACAAATTTTAAATGGAGAAAACTTTACAACATTAAAAAAGAGAAACATTTTAACATAATAAGGATATTGACTGACACCAGTCAAAAGTGATTTTGACCGATTAACAGTTTTGACTGTAACATATAAAGGGTGTAAAAAGACCCTTAACGAAGCTGAAAAGCACTTGTTCTCCCCATCGTTGCGATCATTTTTTTGTTCTGAACCATACCTTCTCCTCTGAACCTTCTAGTTACGGAGATATTAGAGGTCAAGATTCCAATTTTTTCACAAGTTTTTTTTTAAATACCACTTTAGAAGGTTTTAATTTTACTTTAATTAACCCCTTTACTATTCAAAGCATCCATCAGCAATAGTTTTTGCGTAGAGTTACTTAGTTTGATGTACTGGATGCGTGGTTGACAGCTTCGTGGAGGGTCTCTTTACACCTTGTATACATCTAAACCACAGAATCCGCTTCCTTGAATTCCCTCAAAGGCTTCAATAATATTGTCAACAACAACAACAGAATCACTTCAATTCCTAGAAAAAAACCACAGCAGAACCATCTCAAATTGATATGTTGTAGTATTTCCTTTCGTTTCATTTTCACGTGAAAACCTACCTTTGCAGGGTTCTGCGCGCAAAGAGACGCTATTACTAAGGCCCTGCTAGCTGTCTGACCGTCTGACTGTCTATCTGACTGTCTAACTATCGGATATCTGACTGTCCGTCTGACTGTCTGACTTTCGGACTATCTGACTGTCTGTCTGACTGTCTATCTGACTGTCTGACTATCGGACTATCTGACTGTGTGTTTGTCTGTTAGTCCATCTGTTTGTCGGTCCGTCTGACTTTCCGTCTGTCTGTCCGTGTGTCTGTGCATCTGTCACAGGGCTGTATCTTTTGAACAGCAATACGGAACCCTTCGTGTGCGAGTGTTGGTTTTTATTACCTTTACTTACCTTGGAGAATGATATAAAGGATCCAATATTTACCGGCGATTTGTGGTTACATGTGATGTGACTTCTGTCAATGTTATTTATTTCCGTCTGCTCTCAAATCGGTGAAGGACAACATTGTGAGGAACCCAGGACATGTGTGTGTGTGTGTTGTGGCATGTTCTAGAACTAATCAGAAATGTGACGTCCACTAACTGGCAGTAGGTCCACGCCGTGGATTATGACTCTGTTTTTTTTTAAATACTGTATAATATATGTTATATAAGGTGTAAACGGACCCTTCGCGAAGCCGTCAATCAAGCACAACAAATCAACCCAATCGATCCAGTAGTTCCAGAGTAAAGTGGCTGTGACAGACGGACTGACAGACACGCGAGTGATCCTATAAGGGGTTCCATTTTCATTTCCTTTTAAGGTACGGAACCCAAAAAAAAACAATTTCAAAAATCGGCCAACATAAATGCATACCGCTCACTCAGAATTTATAGAAATTCATATTCCCTATTAAACATAACTCCGGACTCCGGATATATAATTTAATAGATACTTACACATAGCCTATAGTCGAATACTCATAAAATTTTATTTCTATAGGTTACCCTTACCCCTTTTATGGAGAAAATAAGGGTAAAAAGGGCTTTACAATAATATTCGTAAATAAATATAAGATTTTAGTAGACATATATATTTGATGGTACTGCCGGAATGGGAGAAAAACAGAATAAAAACGGTTTTTATTTTTGTTTCAAAATTGCCTTTTTGTTCTTCTTTTGTGTTGTTTAAAAGAAAACTGGTCGTTATTGAGACCTTTCCAGTGTTATTTGCCAACAGTGGGAAGTAGAAACATTTTTTAAATCATTTTGGTATTTATTCGTCGTAAGACATACCTATAACAACAGCCAGAAGGCATCGCAGCAGACCTCGTAGAAGATGGCGGGACGAGCTGGACAAAACCAACGACCAGTGGCCCACATTAGCCCTGGATCGAACCAACTGGAAGTCATGGGGAGAGGCCTTTGCCCAGCAGTGGGATGACGCAGGCTAACAGTATCAGAATCAGTAAGAGATACCGTTGCGAAAACCGTTACCACAATTCGGAGTCCTCCCCCATAGAAATTTTTCATCGGTTATTAAAAAAAACAGCTGTTTCCTACAAAAGTGCAATACCTACACGGTCAAAATGATCCGATGAAAAATTTATATGTGCTCCGAATGGTGTACTGAATACGTTGTAACCGTTTTCGCGTCGGTATGTCTTCCATCCTGTATATAAACCCGTTAGTAGGCTAGTACAGTTCCAATTGAATTTTTAAATAGACTCGCAGAATTGAACTTATACTTTAACAGCCATCATATTGATTTTGTTGTTATCCAAACCAATTGACAATATCAAATCAGTTGAATCCTCATTCTTCAAAATCGATACAATAGTTTAGGCGCTACGGTGGAACATCCACAATTTTACAAACATAATACAAACATACTATTACAGATAGACACTGCTAAAATCATTTTTTTTTTAGCCTTGTTTGTCCCACTGCTGGGCTACTGCTTTGGGCCAGAAAACGATGGCAAGATGATTTAGACGCGCATCAAGAAGGCTGGTTCGAGGTGGCGCAAGAGAAGAGTTCCTGGAAGGATATGGGGAGGCCATTGCCCAGCAGTGGGACATACAAGGCTAAAATCATTGAATAAAAAAAAATATCGATTCTGGAATCGAATTTCAGCCACCACACATTAGACTTAACTCCCCAAATCGCACCTATTTAACATACCTGTCAAAATTAATAAAAAAACCTTTAAGAAATATTTAAAAAAAATAGCCTTTATTCCCTATAATTTAAAATTTGAAAAAAAAAATTGCATTTAAAAACTTAACCTATTAAGGGGTGATCCATCGCTGGATGAAGGCCTCCTCCATCTGTCTCCATCTACACCTATCTTGGGCCGTTCTAGTCCACTCTATCCCTTTTTTTTGAATGGGAAATCATCAAATAACCCCCCCCCCCGCTCTGGGTGGAGTGGGAGGGAGTGTCAGACTTTTACTGATTAAAACCCATCCATGTTCCTTCTTTGCCCTTTGTGTTCCAGGGCCGCGGTATCTCTTTCGAACAGTCCCGCAGCCCGTCCCTCTATCCCTGCCAGTGCGAAAAAACCTTTAAAACAGAGAAATATCTCCGTTTTTACACCCCCACATAAAAGAGAGAAAAAGATATAAAATAGCCACACATGTACCGTTTGTTCCCCTTTCTTTAGAGCTCATTCTTTAATGAAACTGTTCACAGAAGTGCTGATTTAAAAGATAGCACTTTCTTTTAGTGATTCTTAAGTTGCTGCAGTGAATACTAGGTGGATGGATTCCACCTAGATCTGGTGCTGAAGTGTTTTGTTTATGTTTAACATGAATGGAAAAAGTTTTTTGCAGAGAGGCTAACAAAGCTTTGTGTTTCTCGCTTCTTTAGAAAAGGTGGTTGAAAGAAAGAAAAAAAAGTATTTATAAACAAAAGTATACAGGGTGTAAAAAAACCCTTAACGAAACCGAAAGGCACTTGTTCTCCCTGTCATTGCGGTTATTTTTTTGTTCTGAACCATACCTGGGAACCTTGTAGTTACGGAGATATTGGAGGTCAAATTAGTCTTACCAAGGGGTATCGTATTACCCAGTACTAACTGGGTTGTGGAGGTCAGATAGGCCGTCGCTCCATGTAAAATATTGGTATTCAGCTGCATCCGGTTAGATTGGAAGCCGAGCCCAATATAGTTGGGGAAAGGCTAGGCAGATGATGTTGAGAGGAAGAACGAAAGATTATTTTTTCTTGTGCTTGTTCTGTGAGGGGACGCACGAAAGATGACTTTTTCTTGTTATTTCATAAGAATTTTGGGCACCAACTACCACCTTAACGCTTAAAAAGCCGTAAAAGCTTCGTGAGATACACGATTTCCTCAGAGGACAGTGCGTCAGATGAAATATGCGAATTGTGGAGGAAGACAGACATCCCAACCCTCCTCACTTCATCAATCCAGCAGAACATCTTCCTCCTGGACAGGAATTGCAGTGGCCAATCTGAAAATCATTAAGCCGTTTGCGGGCCCAGGTTGGCCGCTGTAGAAATAATCTGGCCAAATGGGGTATTATTGATCTGTCCCAAACACAATGTCAGTGTGGAGCCCCTCTGCAGCATACACCCCGCCTCCTTTCTTGCCTCCTGCACAGCCACCTGCACCTTCCAGGATTTAAACGAAGCAAACGACAGAGCTGTGCAGGTGGCTATATACTGGTCGGGTATTATTTGAGTCTATCGACACGCAAAGAAGAAGAAGAAGATAAGAATTTTCTCATAATAAATGAAGATAATTATTCGATCGGAAGCAATTCAACTACACTAGTTAAAACCTTCAAACAAATGACGCTTGCAACCTGTAAATCACGTACAATGTACAGCACGTTACTGTTGTGTCAAACAATTTGGCATGAGCGCCATGTCACTAGTTTCGAGGGCTTGTTTAAATAATTAGCAGTAATTAGTGCTTTCAAAGTGAATGAAGGTTATTTGTAGTGCAGCTGGAGTGTTTGTTTGTGAAGCTTTTACAGTAAAGAGCTACTTATTGTTTGAAGTTCTTTGTAGCGATGCAGTTGCGCGATTGCTGTAAGCACATCGGCGCTGTTATCGCACGGCAGAAGCTATGCAGAAGCGCGTCAGCATCAGATACTTGCATCTAATTTCAATATTTACACCTTTTTTTTCGGATGGGAGATCATTAAATGACCCCTCCCCCTCTGGACGGAGTGGAAGGGAGTGTCAGACTCGTACGTAAAACCCATCCATGTTCCTTCTTTGCCTTTTGTGTCCCAGGACCGCGGTATCTCTTACGAAAAGTCCCGCAGCCCCGGCAGGCATCGGCCCTTGCGGACCCCTTCCTGGTTGCTGACATCTCTTTGAGGCGCGTGTGGAACACGAACGCTTATTTACACCCTCATGAAAACTTCCAACTTCATCTTTGACTTCCTTTTTACAACTTTTCTTTGTCCAATACTGCCATAATTTAAACCTACCAAACATTCATTTTAATTAATTCCCTACAGAACACACCGTATTACAAAACATAATACTCTCGTTCCAAATTTGAATACAACCAAGAACCGTCTCGTATCAAAAGCGAGAATAATCTTGTAAAAGAAAAAAAACTAGCAACCAAAAAATGCAAAACGCTCCGCAATTTCGCCACATTCTTGCTGTGTTGCCCAAAATTGTATTTGGCAGCAAAAATGCAACGCCCGCTTGGACGAATAGTAATGCGATGCAGTACCGGGATTCCGGGACATAAATCCCGGGATCCGTCGACGGTTTGACGTGACTTGAATGAAAGTGGAACTGGAGAGTCGTGATTAAGTCAAAGTGATTCTTATGGTGTAATAGTGTAGTTTTTGCGTTGTGAATGAAACCTTTTTACTTAATAAGTGGTGATTCCACAGACGTGTTACTTTAGGTTGAGGAACTCTGAGACTTTAAGTCAGCTTCAGGGGCTACAAACATTTTCTTTTATACTGAATTGAAATGTAAATTGGTACTGTAAGAGGAAGTGACGGAGTACTGGAGTTTTATATTGAATTTAGAATTCGTTTTGTAGAAGATTTATATACAGCGATGATGGATTGGATGAGATTGATTGGCGGGTAAATGTTTAGGATTTTTTAATATAAGCAATGACAAGCTGCTTACAGATTCTGGTTAGAGAAAGAGGACGTGGGTAGTCGTACATGACTTGTCAGAAACCCGAAACGAAACCAGTCTTACCAAGGGAAATCGTATTGACCAGATACTAGGTTATGGAGGTCAGATTGGTAGCTGCTCTATGTAAAATTCTGGTATTGAGCTGCATCTGGTAGCTGATCCGAATATTATTATTATAGCTAGCCCATATTGTCCCACTGCTGAGCAAAGGCTTCCCTCCATTCCTTTCAAAGGTCACGATTCTGTGTTACTTCTTTCCAATTCTCAAGGACGACATCCAGTTCGTCCCGCCATCTCCTTTGTGGTCTGCCGCGACCCCGTGTCACTGTTTCAGGGCACCAATCCTGAGCTTTGCGGGCCCACAGTTCGTTCGGCATGCACAGACATGTCCTATCCAGTCCCATCCGAATATATCTGAGAAAAATCTAGGCAGACGATGAATAAATTCTACTTAATAAAAAAATACTAAATTGACAAAAATTTGCAATTTCGTAGTCTTTGTAAACGAAACACTGAAATAAAAAACATAAAGTAAGTAACTTTATTAGAATATTTCTCAAAACTCAAAGAAAAGCTTTTTTTAACATAAACTCAAAAATGCATAAAAATGGAGACAATACCGCGAAACTCATGTTTTTTTGTTATACTTTTTAATAAGACGTCCAAGATATTATTTAACAAAAGGCCTCATACAAAAGTTAACCCGTAAATCTCTCGAGAACTGAAAGATAACGCCAACTTTCAAACTATGGACATTTGCATCGGTAGGGTTAGGTGGTTCTGTGAGCGGTTGGAGTAATCATTTGGATCACAAATCACATTTTGACTGCATTATCCGAAGAAGTACTCAAAAGGAGCTCGTGGCTAAATAATAACATCCGCTCGGGTCGATCTTTAGGTTAAGCCGTGCTTGCCTAGGTTGGTTTGTGGATGGGTGACCACTCATTACATACCGAGTTTCCTCCGTGCCTTGGAAAGCATGTTAAGCCGTTGGTCCCGGATGTCATTTGTAGATCTTTGACAGTCGTTAGGTAGTTAGTGGCCCAAAAATTCTGACAACCAGTCTTACCAAGGGATATCGTATTACCCAGTACTAACTGGGTTGTGGAGGTCGGATAGGCAGTTACTCCACATAAAATACTATAAAATATATATTCAGCAGCTTTAAGCCGACAGAGATCGACCGAACGATAAAATTAAGCTCGCGGACACTAGAACTGCGCCCCACTATTTGATACCATCACGTGTCCGGGATAAAGTGTTCGCTTTACATCACAACACTGGCGTATAACTTGTTATAGTGGACGACATGCTTTATATTTACTGGCGTTTCAACATCGATTGTGAGAGGAATTGTAAATGGAGGTATATTGGGTGGTACTTGATTTGTAACAATCTGTCTTTTACAAGGCTTTGAACGTACAGTGCTGTTGGATTTGCTTTGCATCTTTCGGATCATAGCTGAAAGATGAAATTTAATTAAGTCACATATTTTCACCGTCTGCGTCGGTATCGAAAACTAGAAACTGGTCAAAGATTCTCTTCAGTTTCTTTTGCAGAATACAGTACTCTTCTGTGCCAGAAAGCTATGCTGTGACTGTCTAATATGAAGAAGAATCCCAATAAAGATTTTAAGAAAGCTGGGACTTACCTACTGATCTGAAATTGATTGATGGATGGCCACTTGAGAAACTCGTAGCGCACCGACATATCACCCGAAACGGGACGATAATACCTGTCTGTTTAAAAAAATATATACTACTTAATTTCGCCTAGCATAGCAGGCGATAGCACACAGTATTATCACTTCATTTTAGCAAAATGTGTTGCTAGACTTGACTTGATAAACTGACAACATAACTGGTATTGGTAAAATAATGTCAATCCTATCCTGTTATATTTGGTACAGCCGTGAGACACACAATATTATCTACTTTTTTTTTGTTTAGATTTAATTTTTTTTTTCTTTTATTTCTTATTGTGTTTTTGTAGCATGTACCAAATAAATATATGTTTTCTCTCTTCTTTTCTTTCAGTCCCGATGAAAGACAATTTAGAAATACGAAAAGCTTTGTTAGTCAATTCCCACTGTTCTAACTTATAACGGTTAGTTAATACTTTGCAGATTTTTGTATGATACCTTTGGCCTGACAAACCCAACAAGAGTAAACCGCAGTAACCGAAAATCTGACCACACTAAAATTCTCCAAACCCCATTCGATCGTCCAACTCAATATCCGTAGAGCTTGAAGCCCCAATATATTTTAATAGCGTGTGAGCCTCGATAGTGTTAGCTTGCAACAACTAGTGTACTGCAGATAACGGTTGTAGTGATAGCGTGATAGTTTGTGAATACAAGCTTTGTTGTAGTGATGTAAGCTGTGCGGAGGTATATGGGTAGAAATGATGACATGAAATCACGACTGTATTCCCGAAGGATTTGGTTAGGGTATGTTTATAAAGGGTGTAAATAGACCCTTAACGAAGCCGAAAAGCACTTGTTCTCCCCGTCATTGCGATCATTTTTTTGTTCTGGACCATACCTGGGAACCTTCTAGTTACGGAGATATTTGAGGTCAAAGTTCCAATTTTTTCACATTTTTTTTTTTAAATACCGCTTTTTAAGGTTTTAACTTTACTTTAATTAACTCCATGACCCGTTTACTATTCAAAGCATCCATCAGCACTTAGTTTTGAGTGCGTTACATTGAGTTTTACCGTAAAATGTGATTTTTCAACCCAAAAAAAAAACTTGTTTCCCAGCAAAATTTTTTGCGTAAAATTACTTAGTTTGATGTACAGAATGCTTGGTTGACGGCTTCGTGAAGGGTCCGATTACACCCTGTATATTATATGTTTTTTTTTTTTTTGGCCGGCCCAGAAGAGCTGACGAGATGATCTGGACGCTTAGCGCGAGTGCTGGTTCGAGGTGGCACGAGAAAAGAGCACATGGAAGGAATTGGAGGAGGCCCAACAGTGGGACAGTACAGGCAAATAAAAAATAAATGTTTATAATAAACCTAGATTTCGCAATGTTTAATTCGAACTTAAATTATTGTTCTCCCCGTCATTGCGATATTCTTTTTGTTCTGAACCATACCTGGGAACCTTCTACTTACGGAGATATTGGAGGTTGCAATTCCAATTTCTTCACAAGTTTTTTTTTAAATACCTACCTCTTTTAAAGGTTTTAAGTTTAATTAATTCCATGACCCGTTTACTATTCAAAGCATCCATCTGCACTAAGTTTTGAGTGCGTTACATTGAGTTTTACCGTAAAACGTGATTTTTTACCCCAAAAAAAAAAGCCGTTTCCCAACAATAATTTTTGCGTAGAGTTACTTAGTTTCATGTACAGAATGCTTGGTTGACGGCTTCGTGAAGGGTCTTTACACCTTGTATAATAAATGCGAAAGTAAGTAGTCTTTCGAATCATGATTGAATTATATTATTATACGCAGAGTACAACCCGAATTGATTGTCAAATTCTAAATAATTAACGCGAGCGAAGCCACGGGCAAAAGCTAGTTCCACATAAAGGGTGTAAAAACATACTTAATCTAGCCGAAAGCCACTTATTCTCCCCGTCATTGCGATCATTTTTTTGCTCTAGACCATACCTGGGAACCGTCTAGTTACGGAGATATTGGGGGTCAAAGTTCCAATTTTTTCACAAGTTTTTTTAAAATACAATTTTTTAATTTTATAAATTTACTTTAAACACCCCCACGACCCTCCATCCATCCACACAATGTTTTGAGTTCGTTACATAGATTCCTACCGTAAAACGTAATTTTTCACCCAAAAAAAAAAATAGTTTCCCAGCAATAATTTTTGCATACAGTTACTTAGTTTGATGTACAGAATGCTTGGTTGACGGCTTCGTGAAGGGTCTGTTTACACCCTGTATATATGCCTCACATCCTTATTCCCACTAATAATAATTCCAAAATCTAACACGTTTTCCAACTTCAAAACCACACACATGGAATAACTACGAACTGCTCTATTTTCTATCCCAAAAAATTGAGTCGTACACGCACAGATTACCAAAAATATTGTTCAAACAATATTAGAAAAATATTATCTATATCGAATAGACGACATCGTCCAAGGAAACGTTCAGAAGATATCTTAAACGATCATAAACTGCCAGAAAAAATCCCTTTTGGATAGGGAAAATGCTGTTACACCCTTACTCACAACCCCTGAACAGGAGAACCACGCGAAATTGTACCTTATGGTTAAGGATGTAAGATTGGTGTAAGATTTCATGGAGTGTAAGCTCTAAGTTTGGTTTTCGGGATATAATTTTAAATCGATAGTAGTTTGTTGTGTATCTAAATATAAAAGATTTTTTTTTGTCAAGCGTTGGAAATGGATGTCCTCATTTAGTTAAGGAGTGGAGGTTTCTTAATAGTCTTCGGAAGAGGTATTTGGTTTGGGAACAAATCATTGCCATCAGCCTTTTCCCAACTATGTTGGGGTCGGATTCTAGTATAAACGCATGGAGCTGAATACCAGTATTTTACATGGAGCGGCTGCCTATCTGACCTACTCAACCCAGTTAGTATTGGGTAATACGATACCGATACTTGTATTTACTGTCAAAGATCTACAAATAACAGCCGGAACCAACGGCTTAACATGCTTTCCGAGGCACGGAGGAAACTCGGTGGTCACCCATCCACGGACCAACCTAGGCAAGCGCGGCTTAACCTGAAAATCGACCCGAGCGGCTATTATTACTAAGCCACTTCTCTTGATATTATTAACATTCAATTTGAGTAGGGCCCCTGATACTTAGTATTTCCACGAATACCTACAATTTCCGTTACTGGAACTAAATATTTGCTTCAGGAATCAATCTGTAAGCCATAATTAAGAGCCAGTCCACACCGCGTTGCGTCAGCGTTGTGTCGACGCAGCGCTGCCGTTGCGTTGTTCTACATACAAATAACCAAAGTGTACACACGGTGCGCTGCGTTGTCGCAACGCACACATGACGGACAGCAGCCCCCGAGACGAAGCGGGAGGGGGTGTACTGATTGCGACGTCGGAGCGGCAGCGCTCAGTTGCTTGTGCGTTATTGACTGACTGCGATGTTCTTACAAAATGCTTGCCGCAACTGTGCGTCGCCGCTGCGCCGACGGAACGCGTCGTAGTAACGCTGCGATAGCGCAGCGCCTGTGTGGCCGGCTATGCGTCAAAATATTTGCGTTGCGACGACGCAACGCGCCGTGTGGAATGGCTCTAAGCCTCCAAGGTCTTCTAACAAACGAGTTAAAGGTAATGGATTTTCCAGTAATCAGACGTTATTGGAACTAAATTGAATGATTGAATGAAATCACTGCTATTTTCTGTGATTAGGAGTTTACTCATGAAGACATTATTTTTAAGTACACCTTTTGTCGCATGTCGCATCAAAATTGGGCCATAGTGGCAACAGATTGGGTTCCGAACAACAAATCGAGATGGCGTGACGACCAGGACTCTTGTCAAAAGGATTGGGCCCAAATAGCCAAAGACAGATAAATGGAAAGAGGGAAGGGAGGCCTTTGCCCTGCAGTGGGACACATCATGCAAATAATAATAATAAAAAAACAAAGCATTTAATTCAAGTAGGCCAGTTACAGGCACTTTTGAACGTCGAAACAAAGACAACAATGAAATGTAGCTACAGTCCCAGTCACAAGGCATAAAAACTTTGAAAGTACTGTAGTTGCCCATTCCAAAGCGTAGATCTCTATGGAGAAGAACGGGCAAGAATGTAGGCACTCTTTAAATCAATATATTATTACAAAACCTTGGTTACATCAATCATGTTGAGATGGTATACTATGTGAGAACGATGTAGCAAGATGTGCACGTTAAAAATGTCTATTGTAAAAACAATAAAGGCAATTCAAAAATAACTTTGACCTATGTATATTTAAAATAGGAAATGGGAAGGGTGAATAGCCTTGCGTTAGGCTGCAACTCGCCTGATGAGCATGACGCGGCCTAGGGTGAAGCACGCCAAGCCACAATTTTTTCTACCATTTTGTCACATATTTGTTTGGCGTACAGGGCACGCGCTTGCTTGTCACGTATATTTGAATATGGCGGTCAAAAGGTTAAACAACTATGCCGCTTACTGAAACCAAATACAGACATACAACAACCATACACTTTCCGATCAAACTGATCATTCGTTTATGAAATCAAAGCTTTATATTTAAAGCAATTCTTTGAACACGATCGATACGCATAAGTTATCGTAATAGTGGGAAATAGCAACCTGCATCGGGTCAACGGTTCGAGGAAGCTATGATTAGGGGTATACAGTGTGACCACTTTATGCCTGCAGTTCAAAGTGGCGCTACTTGTGAAGAAAAAATGTGTCCTTGTGTCAAACTCGGTACATTTATTTTAGTTCTATTTTTTCCCACCTGCATAGATAACTTGGCTAAAGTGTATGTGTCAGTGGGGTTATAGTGCCACATGGTTCTTATGGCGTTTCACTAATATTAGCAAGGAGGTCGCTGTTTGTAAAGATTTGTGATATGGTCTTTATAAATTGTATTGAAAAAACAATATGGTGGCGTTAGTTCCGAGAGTGGCCACGCGCCAAAAGAATCATGTTGCGTTTTAAATGAAATAGTAACGTCGCGTATCCCTGCCGAGCGCTGCCGAATGACCCACATTCCAATAAAATGCTGTAGGATATACGGATTTTACTAGCACGCGCGGATGACGCCCTCAAATTCGTAAAAGTCAAAGTGTCAAACAGAATTACTGATGCGATTTCGGCGCGTACGATCCGGATGGGTACGCAAGACCATCCGAAAATTCGATGACTGCGGTGTGTACGGCCTGAGGATGGACGTCACAGCCGGGGCCAGCCCAGAAAGAGGTGGCGAGGGGATCTGGATCGTACTGCGATGGCTGGTTCGAGGTGGACCACGAATTGAGCACAGTCACGGGCGCCGACCAACGTGGCTGTCTTAACACGTTGCGGGACAGAGCGCCTCTCGACGTTATCTCAGTATATCGTTACGTGACAGTACGGCTAAGGGCGGTGAACTTTATTTCATATCATTTGGTAAACCGTCGATAGCCGTTGCTTGCCCATAACATTCCTAGGAAGCACATGATCTAGTGTCATGTGACACTAGATCATGCGACTTCATTCGTTCGTAGGTGTCACGGCAAACTCAAATGACACTCAAAAAAAGTGTCATGACAAATTGTCATGACATTGACGGAGTTTTCCTACCTAATTTAATTTGGGTAGTATTTAGAGAGGTATGGAAGGAGAAAGGGGAAGCGTTTGTCCAGCAGTGGGACACAATGTAGGCTAGTAAAAAAAAACACGAAGGAGATGCCGGGGTCTTAGTTCCCGCTCTCTAGACCCCGACATCCCCTTTGAACCTAACCTGTCCGGGTCGGAGTGCCAAAGTCCCGAGCTCGCTTCGCTCGCTCTTGCTTCCTATATTCTCTTTGCCGCAATGACAGAGTAAATAGTGAGTGACTTGGTATAATAGTCCCTCATTCAGTTAATTAGTTGCACATTACATTTAATTCGCCCAATTAATAATTTCTCATGAACAATGCACTCATGGATTACCCTTTCAAATACTCTACACTAACAATATTTCCTATCAAAATAACTAATCGTAAATCCAATTAAACCCTCTGTAGGAAAACACTAACAATGGACGAATCGTTAGACAAATATTTATGAAATCCATCCAATAATGGATTTATTTGAATGCTTTGTCAAAATATATTCAGTAGCGGCGCGATACAGCGTGTGGAAACACCGCGTCGAATTTGCAAACAAAGTGTTGTACAGTGCTATGTCACTAGTATACAGTTTAGTTAGTTATGAGTTGTCGACATAGCTCACAGAATAAGTAAGCTGGAGTGGCGTTTTTTTATTTTATTTATTGGGGAAAACAAATAGTGACACATTATATTAATACAAAAAACAATATAAACAAGTATAAGCAAATATAAAAAAAAAAAAAAAAAAATTGTCCTTATTCGCCTGAAACGGTTTTAAACCGTAGCACAAACGGATTTACTTACCGCACAAATCTATTTTCCCTCGCAATAAAACTAATTGCGTTCATTTGAGCACTATTTGCATTTAAAATAGATTTAAAATGGTTTTGATATTATACATATTTACCTATACAAATATGTTTGTTTTTAATTATTACGCAATTAGGGATTTATTTGCCGAAAAGCCAAGCCACAATCTCTAATTACTTTAGTTATTATATACTTCAAACGAAATACATAATTCTAATTTTGTGGTATTTTACCATACAGTAAAATCAGTCGTATAAACACATTCATAATCAGTGATCGGATAATCGCTTATATACCTAAACTTCTTCCCACGAAAGAATAATATACAGGGTGTAAACGGACCCTTCACGAAGCCGTCAACCAAGCATTATGTACATCAAACTAAGTCACCCTACGCAAAATTATTGCTGGGAAATGACTTTTTTTTTGGGGTGAAAAATCACGTTTTACGGTAAAACTCAATGTAACGCACTCAAAACTTGGATGCTTTGGATAGTAAACGTGCCATGAAGGTAATTAAAGTAAAGATAAAACCTTAAAAATTAGTATTAAAAAAAAAACTTATGAAAAAATTGGAACTTTGACCTCCAATATTTCCATAACTAGAAGGTTCCCAGGTATGGTCCACAACAAAGAAATTATCGCAATGACGGGGAGAATAAATGCCTTTCGGCTTCGTTAAGGGTTTTTTTTACACCCTTTAGATATTCCTTTCTGAATAAATATGTAATCCCGGGTTCCCGGGATTTAACAATTTTGTAGAAACAACAACAACAAACTTAATGAAATTATAGCAGTTTTTTTTATTTATTTAGTATCTGTATTTTATTCATAACAAATGGAATACCAATAAAAATGATAAAGTGCACAATGTGGTCAAGAAGTTGAAATTGATTTATCTATCTAACAGATTAGTGATCGAATCGACTTATTTATTGTATTTTATTCGAACAGAAGACTAAAAAATTTAACAGGAATAATTGGGTTTAGGATAAATTACTCAGGAATTTCAAACGATTCCGGGATCCGGGATTCTGAAAGGCATATCCGTATTATTCTTTTGTGGGAATAAAAGTGATGTTAAGGTATATTAGCACCCGATTATACGATCAATGGTCATAATCAGTGATCGGAGTAGGTAGATTGATTTTTGGTACTTGTATCATAAATGCACACAGAAAGAATAACATGGATAAGCCATTTTTCCGGAAAGTAATTCCGGTATTTCCGGATTCAATTAAATATTGTTAATGTTGGTAGTGATAATTATTACTACTCAATTCAAAATTTAAAGGAAGGTATCAAAACTAAATTAATTCATTATTTATCTGTTGAATAATAAAAACAAACACACCAATAATCCACCAATTCCGGAGGAATGTCCATAGTAATATATACGTTTCGGATCAATGACCCCAGTTCAATCTACCTACTCCGATCACTGGTCATAATGTATGCTTTGAACAGTTTTAAAATTAACCAGCATTAACTATCCAAGATCATTACAATATCTTCGCAAAACTGACTGTCTCGTTGGCCCATTGGTCGAAAGCGCGACTGCTGAGCATAAGGTTCTGGGTTCGACTTACCGTAAGGTCGGGCAGTGTTATTGGGTTTTCCATCAGAAATTTCTCAGTAGCAGCACTTAGTCTGGATTCGTGCCCGTTAGATGGAAATAGCCTCGCCCCCTACGACATGGGACTTAAAACGTAACTGGAGAAATGTGGATGATGAATGGGATTACAGGCGTGATATTATGTAAAAAGAGATAAAATTTCGACAGAAACACGCTCATTGGATCTTGTTTTGGTTCAGCTTACAAAAAGCCACTTACATCCAACTACTGAAAACTTAGGTCATGTTCAGTCACGAACACCAACATGTAAACACTTATCAACTTTTAAAAAGGTTTTTCTACTACTGTTCTGATTAAAATTTCATGTTTTTACGAATATAGTATTCTGGAACTCATATTTTTATGAAAAAGATCCTATCTCCAAGTTACTATCGTTATTTCTCGCGAAAATTGCTTTTAAATTTAGGAAAGTGTATACATATTGGTGCTCGTGACTGTACATAGTACACAATTCTTTAAGGTACAGTTCGTAGCCGACCGCACACAGCAGCAGCAGACGACGTGAGGTTGCGACATGTCGTTGCAGGCATGGTTCCGACCCCAACCGCAGATGGATGCTGTAACGTCGGTGGCACTACAGTACTGATCTGCGGTCGTGCGACGTATAGGATGTAAGGAACAGCCCTCCACAAACTGATGGGGTGAATTGTTTTTGACAAATAAAATTATCATATCTTATCTTATCTTAAAAAGAATTCAGTATATCATACTAAGATGACCGGTACAAGAAATTATTTCAGGAATGTTATGGAAATCCAATAAATTTGATTTGTTTTATTTCCTCATACGCAATGTAGCGTTACCGTGGCAAAACGCAAGTAGCGAACGGCAAGCGCGACGACGAGTTCGATGAACTCTGTAACTAAGCAGGAAGTGAACGGCTGATTTCACGCGACGCTCGTTAGAGTATTTCAACATACATTGTTGGATTTTTTATTTGAGCCGTGTGCACTGCGTACAGGGAATGTTATTTTGAAATAATTTTGAAATAAAGGAATAGTAACTGAAAAAAAAATCTGGAGAAATATTCCAGTGGAATATGATTCAAAATAAGTAGCTGAATGTACCCTGTCAGTTTGTGGAGGGCTGTCCCTTATACCCTGTATAGTCAGACGACGTGTCGCTAGCTGTGAAAGATATTTCATAGAAACACATAAAAAGCAGTGGTGTCGTAGCGACACGTCGTCTGCTGCTGCTGTCTGCAGTCGGCTACGAAACTGTACCTTTACTACATCGCGCATGGCCTAAAGTTCTCAAACTCGAAGCCTGCCTGAAACAGTGACAGAACTCAGGCGTGTTTAACTTAAAGTTAGTCTTTAAAAGACTAACTGTGAGACAATGAGGAATATGACGAACTAGTTATAAATTACTTAATGTTTGCGCCCCGTCTTCGCTTGTGTTTAAACTTCTTTGTTTGCTTTCTGTTGGAGTTTGTTGGAATCTTCGTTTTGGAGCGTCTAAATTATGTTGATAGGCGGCAACCAGGAACTATTGTAAGGAGTTTTGTATGTTTTTTTTTTGGTTAGCACTTCAAAAGGAAAAAATGGAAACCTTTTAGGATCACTCGCGTGTCTGTCTGTCTCTCTGTCCGTCTGCCACAGCTAATTTACTCCGAAACTAGGGAACGGATTGAGTTGAAATTTGGTACACATATGTAAGTCAGTGACCTAAGACGGAAGTGTATCGTAAACTAAGGAATTTTAAACAAGGGGGCAACTTTCGGGGGTAAATTAGAAAATGAAAAACGGAGTTTTGCAAACTATATCGTGTTACATTTCAAATAAAAAGGCTTATTATGAGTTTTAAAGTTCTTTAAGAAAATAGGCGAAAATTGAACATTCCCCCCCTTAATTCCGAAACTACAGGGCCGAAAATATTGAAAAAAATACAAAAAATAGTTCTTTTGCCTATAAATTACAGGAATACCTATAAGAAAGCTATTACAATAAATAATAAAAATAAATTAAAAATTCAAGGCTCGCTTACTAAGATGGTACTGAACCATTGATGCGCAAATCCGACTCGCACTTTACCGGTTTTTTAGTAGAATAACAACACATCCACATTGTATTTCTCTGAATAATCATGCGGGTATCTAATCCTATAGTACTAACTAACATTCAACACTTTAGTTTAGTTTTTGGCAGAATGTGGGTGTACTATTAGGTACATCTCTGCCTAACCCTTCGGGGATTATAGGCGTGATGTTATAAAGGGTATAAAAAGACCCTTAACGAAGCCGAAAGGCACTTTTCCTCCCGTCATTGCGATTTTTTTTGTTCTAGACCATACCTGGGAACCTTCTAGTTACGGAGATATTGGGGGTCAAGGTTCCAACTTTTTCACAAGCTTTTTTTATTACATGTTTTTAATGTAAGATTTTTACTTTCAACACCTCCACGACCCCCATACTATTAAATCCATCCATGAGCAAAATGTTTTGAGTGCGTCACATTGAGTCCTACGTAAAACGTGATTTTTCACCCTAAAACAAGAAGTCGTTTCCTAGCAATATTTTTTGCGTAAAGTTATTTAGTTTGATGTACATAATGCTTGGTTTCGTGAAGGGTCCGTTTACACCCTGTATTAATGTAAAAAAATGCTAAGTTAACTACCCCGACCTTCTCCCCAAAAATAACACAATATTCCATCTTCAAAACTCTATAACCAACCCATGGGGTATTAAACCCATACAATACGTTATACACATCACTAGGGCTCCATAAAATACCAACTGACGTTTATAAGGTCCAAAGTACGGATCAGGTAAAGTCCTTTCTAAGTCCCGGGCACCGTTAGTGGTACTTATTAACTGTTACTCAAGTTATTGGCAAAAGTTACGTGGGAACTATGTGGGTAATGGGTTTTCTTCGTTTATCTATCGAGGATATATTTATGAGTAGGGTGGATAATAATGGTGAAGTTGGTTTTTGTGTTATAAGTTTTGTTTGAGGTTTATTTATGACTAGCTTATGCCCACGGCTTCTCCCGCGTGGACTTCGGTAATTGGCTTACGGGATCATACTACTAGAACAAAAAGTATCTTGTGTGTTAATCCAGGTTGTAAACTATTTGTGTGGCAAATTTTATTCAAATCCGTTCCGTAGTTTTTGTCTTCGTTCTTCTTTATCGTGTGGTCAGTGTGATGTCAGAGTTTTTATGCCGCCCATGGGCCTCTGACTTGGCTTTACATGCAGTAAATATCTCTCAACATGCTGGAATCCTTGGGATGTTTTCCTTCAATAAAGCAAGTGATAATTGCGTGTCTTGGAATCATGAGGAAACCAGCATGCCTGAGAGATACTTCTCGACGGCATGTAAAGACTAGTCAGAGGCCCATGGACGGCATAAAAACTCTGACACCAGGTTAGGCACTAACCACACGATAAAATGTAAAGACTTAAATTACTTGTTGCTGTGACATGATTTTAAATGGATTTGTATGTACTTATTTTGATTTTAATTTCTGACTTTGGATAATTAAAAAAAAAATGAAAATGATTCGATTTTTTTTTGTATGACTTATAAATATTTCAATGATTTTTTATCGAGTTATGTTTTTTGTTTGTTTATTATTAACACATTCAGACACAATATAAATTGTTTATTGAATAAATTAAATGAAAAATAAATGAAATAAAGATGAAGAAGCAGTCCACTACTAAACTCTAATCACACAAATTACTCCGCCCTTAACAAATTACGTTCAATCTCTGTTTGATTTGATTGGAAGCAATTACCTACTATTACTATCAGATTAGGAAGCAAGATTGGCAAATGTTCAGATTAGACAAGATCAACTATTTGGCGCGTCTGATTGATCAATATGAGGTTACTAACTGGATGGGAACTACATAGTACAAATGCTTCTCTCATACGTATTACAAAGTTTAAATATTTAACCTCTAGCTTTTTCCCGCAGCTTCGCTCGCGTTAATTTAGAATTTGAAAATAAAATTTAGGTTGTACTCTGCTTGTAACAATTAAATCATAATTCAAAAGACACGTGGCGCCATCTCATTACTTTCGCATTTATAATATTAGTAAGGATGTGTATCTGACCTAAGGCAGCCTAACGTATTTTCCACATTTGTGTTTATCGCTCTTTTTTTTCTGTGGGGTTAGTTAGGCAGTATGTTTCCAAAACTAGATTGAACATTTATTTGACTATTATTGGCTTTCATTCAGGATTTTAGAATTCAGCCTAACATGTAAATGCTGTCCAAAATATACATATAGATACATATGATACTGCGCAAATAGGTCTCACTAGGTGTTGCCAAAATTATGTTAAATAATTTTTTTTTATGTTTTACGTATTTACAAAAGACTGTATATTCGTACCTTCTTTCCTTTGAACTGACTTTAAAACTTTATCCGGTTTTAAAAAAAAAAAGATTTCAGGTCATTGACCCATATTAGATTCAATCACACACTTTTGTCAAATTTACAGGCAGATTACTTTGACTAAATAAGTAAAGTATGTGACGCAAAAATTTGAGAAATAAATAAACGTCAGATTCAATCAATTAATGTCAAAGGTACAAAGCAAAAAAAAAAAAAAAAATATGACTATGAATTAAATCAAGGAATAACAACCAAACAATTTTAATATACAGACATGAAAAATGACTAATCAAGCATCAGCAGTATGCCTGCTACAACAATGCCCAACGTAGGGAAATCCTGTCGCTGAGCAATCATCGCCAGGACAGTGTTGGAGCTAGCCTGCACCTTGCGCACCAAGGTTTTATCTATACTAATATTATAAAGCTGAAGAGTTTGTTTGGTTGAACGCTGTAATCTCAGGAACCTCTGGTTCGAATTGAAAAATTATTTTAGTGTTGCATAGCCCATTTATCGAGGAAGGCTATAGGCTATATACCTTCACGCTACAACCAATAGGAGCGGAGCAGCAATGAAAAATCATTACACGCGGATGAAGGTCGCGGGGAACAGCTAGTTATATTATATTGCTCAGTATACCTACCTAAAATACGGAAATTCAGTCCCATCTGCCACCCGAAGGCCAACTGCCATAGCCGGGAAAAGGCAAGGTAGATAAAGAGGATTACTACCTCCAATTTACTTTCACAAAAACACTCATACAATAAAACTATCGCATAAAAGTAAATGGCTCCCTTTAACGTCAGCCCTGCCCTGATGCAAAGAGTAATAAAATCGTGTTGAAAAGAAAGTTCTGTAATTACTGTAATGTCGGTCAACACGTTAATATTTTTTACTTTACTTTATTTTAAACATTCAGAACGCCACGCTACGCTTCACAGCCTAGCTCATCGGTGTAATGTTGCCTGCCTGCCAGTCTTCTATAGACTGTACTTCGGAGAGTGCGCAGGAGCTCAACGACCTGATCCCATCACCTTCTTACCACCGGACTAGCAGAGGTACTGCGGCGTACCATTAACACTTGGTTGATATCCCGACGAGTCGTACTCAGCGCTTCTCCTCCACATTTATTATGCGCACAGCCAAAGTGTGGAACTCTCGTCTGTGTTCCCACATTTAACCCGTCTGTCTGCTTTCAAAGCAAGGGTGAACAGGCATCTTCTGGGCACGCTCGTTCCATCATAGACTTCATCTATCGCTTTCCATCAGGCGTGATCGAGATCAAGAGCTGATCCATTTTGTAATTTAAAAAAAATGTGAAATTGACCAACCAGCAATGGGCCCGCGTGGAGATCATGACTAGCTGTACTTCGAAAGACTTAAGTCTTCTGAAGACCTCAGTCTTTACGCATTATCTTTATCCCAAAACCGTAGGCAGAAAATTAAGAACGTGTTTGTACAAGTTACCCTTCTGTACTAAACTTACTCTATGCCCAAAGGCTCCCGAAGAAATTAACTTCACTAGTCAGTAATAAGATATCTCGTTTACCGAGAGAAAATTAGTTTCCATATATATCTTATAATAGTTAGTGGAGCATTAGTTATGTAATTACTTATTATGAAGGCTGTTAATATGTATGAGGGAGATTGCGCATAGTTTTTGCTTTTGTTAAGGATAGATAGGGAAGATGGTTTTGTGGATTTTTATAGAGGACGGGTGATTGTTTGTGGTAGAGGATTTTGTGGGAAAAAATTGCAAGTGCATGCAAACTTTGGGACAACCGACTGGGTGGGCAGACGATCTCATCAAAAGTGACCGGAAGAATCTGGATTGCTATGACACAAAACCGCCAAAAGTGAAGGAAGATATTTGGAAGAGACCTTTTTTTTCGGATGGGAAATCATCAAATAACTCCTCCGGCTCTGGGTGGAATGGGAGGGTCAGCATTGAGTGGCCAAAGGTTGAAGAAGAGAGAGATTGTGAGATGTTTTTTGCAGCCAATTCTACCGTGGTGAGCATTCTTTACATAATTCTGTCAGTCTCAGTCAATATCTGCCTAGCCTCTTCCCTACTATGTTGGGGTCGGCGTCCAGTCTAACCGGATGCAGCTGAATACCAGTATTTTTCATGGAGCGACTGCCTATCTGACCTCCACAACCCAGTTAGTACTGGGTAATACGACACCCCTTGGTAAGACTGATTGTCAGACTTTTTGGACCACTGACTACCTAACGACTGTCAAAGATCTACAAATGACAGCCGGGACCAATGTCTTAACGTGCTTTCCGAGGCACGGAGGAAACTTGGTATGTAATGGGCGGTCACCCATCCACAGACCAACCTAGGAAAGCACGGTTTAACCTAAAGATGGACCCGAGCGGCTGTTATTTTTTATCCACGAGCTCCTTTGTCAGTTACAGGTGAAGCTAATAAAAGCGTGTTAATAAAAACACACAAATAAAATAAACCAGTTTCTAGTCCACTAGGACGCCAACAAAATTTATCGCCAGGTAACGAACACACAAACAAACAAAACATTCAATGCACCGGTTTCGTTACTGTTTAAAAACGACACGGTCGAAATAAAACACTAGTGCTTTTATTTACTCGGCAATGAACCGGGCGCTTGTATACAGTTTGCAGTGTAGAGAATGAATTGTGAGTGGGATAATAATAAGCATACAAAACAGCAGTAGCGAAGGGTTAATTTTTTTAAGAGGTAAGCTAGAGTACAGTCACAAGCACCAATATGTAAACACTTAACAACTTTTAAAACTGTTTTTCTCCTAATATTCTGATTAAAATTTCATATAGTTACGAACTCAAGGTTTGCCAAAGGGCGATGGAGCGTAGCATATTGGGAATTAAGCTCAGCGACAGAATTCGCAATACCGCAATACGCTCCAAAACTGGAATCGCTGATGTGGGGAACAAGACTGCTAGGTTGAAGTGGGATTGGGCGGGCCATGTCTGTAGAATGCATCAGGACCGATGGGCCAGAGTCGTCACGCAGTGGGTGCCAGAAGACGGGCGTCGTCGCCGAGGGAGGCCTAAAAAATGCTGGCGTGACGACCTCGACGCGTATTTGAGAGATTGGCCAGAAAAAACCGCATGGAGAGAAGAATGGAAAGCTATGGGGGAGGCCTTTGCCCAGCAGTGGGACAATAGTAGCTAAGAAAAAAAAAAAAAAAAAAAATAGTTACGAACATAGTATTTTGGAACTTATATTTTTTCGAAAATTGCTTTTAAATTTAGGAAAGTGGCCAAGCAAAGTGTAGGCAAGCACGGCTTAACCTAAAGAAAAACCCGAGCGACTGTTATTATTAAGCCACGAGCTCCTCCTCGTAACATGAGCCTATAATAATTATTTTCAATGTTAAGACAGACGCCTCATAATTGATCAAAACATATTACATTGTTTCAAAGCAAAGTTCTCCATAATGCAACTTAATATAAGTTTGGTCAGTAATTTCTAGTAAGAATGGATTTCGCACAGAGCCGGGTCCAAGGAGGGGTCACTTGGGGGTGATCCGTATAGTTCCCACCTAATAATAGGACCCTCTGTGGTGGAAGTTTGAAAGTTGGGTCAGAAAATAATGTTGAAGGTATGATCGTTCGTCTTAGTGGCCAGTGATGAAGAGGCTTAGTTTTGGGAAAAATATAAAAGATTGTGATTGAACATAAATTGGTTCATCGATAACAATAAATAAAACTTTCTTTTACTCTCAGAGTGAATAAAAATATTTTGAATTTGGAACAAGCACGAATTATACAAATTATGAACAACACATAAATAAAACGTGACAACAAGAATATAACACTGAATTTCTAAAATTGTTCTAATTTTTAATGTTTATATTTAATCCTTTGATATCTTATTATCGATTATATAATTAAATGTGATAAATACTGGAAGCCGACCCCAATAAAGTTGGGATAAGCGTACGCAGATGACTGCCTAGATTTATCCCAACTTTATTGTGGTTGACTTCCAGTCTAATCGGATGCAGCTGAATATCAGTATTTTATATGAAACGACTGCATATCTGACCTTCACAACCCAGTTAGCACTGGGTGGGTTAATACGGTATCCCTTGGTAAGATTGGTTAGCAGACTTTCGGGCCACTGACTACCTGTAACGACGTTCAAAGATCTACAAATGACAGCCGGGACCAACATCTTAACGTGCTTTCCGAGGCACGGAGGAAACTCGCTATGTAATGGGTGGTGACCCATCCACGGACCAACCTAGGCAAGCGCAGTTTAAACTGAAGATCGATCCGAGTAGCTGTTATTTAGCCACGAGCTCCTCAAAACATAATAAGAAACCAACCCATTAATCCAAAAACTCCGTATAAAGCTTCAATACACCATGAATCGTAAAAGTCAATTACGCCCAATGGCTTATTATGATACCACCGACTGGTCACAATACAATGAATGGACGCTGCGCCCCGGAGATAAAAACTGGACCATTCATGGGAAACTACTAGGTTATGACGCGGATTCGCTCGCGTATTTTTGATAAAGTATTTAGTTTTGCAATTGAAAAGGAGTTTTTGTTTTGTGCTGATATTTTATAGAACAATTGGTTTGGATTGTTTTTTTTTCGAAATGAGTTGAAAGGAATGACTCCAGTGTGTAAAAAGAATGGTACTATCTGTCATATTATACAGGGTGTAAACGGACCCTTCACGAAGCCGTCAACCAAGCATTCTGTAAATCAAACTAAGTAATTTAAGGCGACAAAATGTTTTGTTGGGAAACAACTTTTTTTTTGGATTGTAAAATCACGTTTTACGGTAGGACTCAATGTAATGCACTCAGAACATTGTGCTGATGGAATAGTACAGGGTTCGTAGAGGTGTTTAAAGTAAAAATCTTACTTTAAAAACATGTATTTAAAAAACTTGTGAAAAAGTTGGAACTTTGACCCCCAATATCTCCGTAACTAGAAGGTTCCCAGGTACGGTCTAGAACAAAAAAATTATCGCGTTGACGGGGACAATAAGTGCCTTTCGGCTTCGTTAAGGTTCTTTTTACACCCTTTAGAACAATTGGTTTGGATTATTTTTTGTTTTCGAAATGAGTTGAAAATGACTCCAGTGTGTAAAAATAATGGTGCTGTCTGCCATGTTTTGTATAGCTTCGTCTCTCTCGCGAATTGGAATAGTGATGGAAAGAAATACTGTAAAGGGTGTAAAAAGACCCTTAACGAAGCCGAAAGCCTCTTGTTCTCTCCTTTATTGCGGTATTTTTTTTGTTCTTGACCATACCTGGGAACCTTCTAGTTCCGAAGTTATTGGAGGTCAAAGTTCCAAGTTTTTTTTTAAATACAATTTTTTAAGTTATAACTTTACTTTAAACACCTCCACAACCCCCCGTACTATTCAATCTATCCATGAGCACAATGTTTTGAGTGCGTTACATTAAGTCCTACAGTAAAACGTAATTTTTCACCCAAAAAAAAAAGTAGTTTCTCAGCAATAACTTTTGGGTCTAGTCTTCAACCAGTGCGTCCTGCCTGTTATGACTTACGGGGCCGAAACGTGGACACTCACGGTACGGCTGGTTCATAAATTCAAGGTCGCTCAGCGAGCTATGGAACGCGCTATGCTTGGAGTCTCTCTGAGGGATCGCATCCGAAACGAGGTGATCCGGCAGAGAACCAGAGTTGTCGACATAGCTCACAGAATCAGCAAGCTGAAGTGGCAATGGGCCGGTCATATTAGCCGTAGAACCGATGACCGTTGGGGTAAACGTGTTCTTGAGTGGAGACCGCGAATCGGCAAACGTAAGGTGGGACGCCGTCAGGCTCGGTGGAGTGACGATCTTCGCAGGGTGGCTGGTAGCAACTGGATGAGAGTTGCTGAGAATCGAGTTGAGTGGCGTGCAATTGAGGAGGCCTATGTCCAGCAGTGGACTGCTATGGGCTGATGATGATGATGATGAACTTTTGGGTAGAGTTACTTAGTTTGATGTACAGAATGCTTGGTTAACGGCTTCGTGAAGGGTCCGTTTACACACTGTATAATACGATTCCAGAATAAATAAAATTAATTTATTGGTTGAGTGAAGGCAAGTAAAGGAGTAAATGATGACGTGATGTCTAACAGGGGAGAATCCAAGAAGAAAACGTGTTGCGCCGACCTCAAGTAGAGTAGGACATGGGAAGGAAGATTATAAAAGGAAACTATCAAAAGATATTAACAAGGCAAAAGTAAGTGGCAACGCCGAGAGGGGACGCCCTAAAAGGAAATACGGTGATCTTATTGGTGAGGTTCCTCAAATTTGTCAGGTGGGTAGTACTCACAATTAAATAGGCGTGCGAGTATGACCAGATGTATGAACGTGGATGATGAGGAGTCTTCTTCTTCGCGTGTCGATAGACTCAAATAATACCCGACCAGTATATTGCCACCTGCACAGCTCTGTCGTTGGCTTCGTTTAAATCCTGGAAGGTGCAGGTGGCTGTGCAGGATGGGCAAGACAGGACGTGGGGCATATCCTGCAGAGGGGCTCCACACTGACATTGTGTTTGGGACGGGTTGATGATACCCCATTTGGCCATTAGATATATAGATTATTGCTACAGCGGCCAACCTGGGCCCGCAAACGGTTAAATGATTTCCAGATTGGCCAAAAGGAGTATGTAAGGATCGTAAAGTGGTGGCGTTTTGTGGTTTCTGCTTACCCCCATGGGAAAATACTTGCAATATCCGGGATAAATGCAGACTCCGTGGCTGCTACTGAGTAATTCCTGATGGAAAAACCGAATAACACTGCTCTTTTTTTTTCGGATTGGAAATCATCAAATGACCCCTCCCGCTCTTGGCGGAGTGGAAGGGAGTGTTAGACTCGTACTGACTAAAAGCCATCCATGTTCCTTCTTTACCCTTTGCGTTCCTGGGCCGCGGTTTCTCTGCATCAGCCCCGCAGGCATCGTCCCTTGCGGGCCCCTTCCTTTTTGCTGAGATCTCTTTATAACACTTTGCCTTGCTTTAGAAACGAACCCAAGACCTCTAGCTCAGCAGTCGAGCTTCCGACCACTAGACCAACGAGGCAGCCATCCTTAAATATGACATGTGCAACTCCAGAAACTTCCAGCAACCTCTATTGCTTGTTATTGCACAATTTAACCGAGCGAAACCTCAACTGGTCCTACAAATCAGTTTAAACGGCCAAGTCGAGTGCTGGAACGAAACTTATAATTGGATGAAAGCGGATTTTAGAATAAATTGCTATCGTGGTTGCTATATTTTGTTGTTACTCTGTAATTGTTGTATCGAGAAATGAAAATGCGGGTGGATGGAAAAATAAATTGTTAAGAGCAGACAAATCTGTCTACCCTCTTTTTTTGTCTTTTGCTACGCGCACTACTGGAACTCGACACTAAGTCACGCCAAAACACACTCACAGTATCACCAGGTTTTGTGGAGTCCTTATTACGATGCCGGCTGCTACTTTTGAGGAACAAAAAACACAGAAGATATCCCATAAGTGACAGTATAAGTTTAGTTGTAAACCGTGAAAGCTTAAAGCAGTGTTTCTTATGTTACATGTTAAATGTAAGTGAAGATATAATAACGTTCGTGTATTTAATGCATGAGAAGAAGCATTGCAGTCATATTATTATGATACATTTGAAGCGTACGCAGTCCGAAAATGAACAGCCAGTTTTATCGAATCCGTTTAAGGTAAAAGCGCCAGTAGCTCGTGAAATTCAAATTTTCTTACGTTTTTTGCAATTTGCAGGTCAGTTGCGTTGTATGTGGATGAAAATATGATTCGCGTCCGTAACACGTATATAGTTACAGAATTACAATCATTAAAATCATCAATACAACCCTCTTAGTTTATTTAACCCCATTGAATGACTTTTCATGAAACAGTTTTAAATGGGATTAAATGAAATGAGATTTCGCTGGCTTCCACCTTAAGATGCTTGCGAATCATGAATTGTACAGACAAACGTAATACCAAAATCATTTACAATTCGAGCGGTTTCCAACTCAATGTACAGTTATTCAGATTTAGGCAGTATTTACCTAGATTCCTGTTTAATTATTTTTTCTAAACATTTATTTATTTTATTAGTAAGCGAATTGCGTTTCACACATTTTTACAGCGTGAATAACATTTTTCTTCTTATTTGTTCTGTATTAAAAACATTAATATTTGTAATATTAAGAAAACAGAAACTTAGCTTATATTGTTTAGTTACAGATAAACAAAAAAAAAGAAAAAACATGAAATAACGAAATGATGTGTTATTTTACGACACACATATTTCACATAACTGGTCACCCTCTATTTACAAAGAAAATATTATCACAAATCTGAGCAAAAACCTTCACTTCTGACACGATAAAATCTCGAACAAGTAAATCCGCTTGGCCATTTAAGTCGTCGACGAAGCTCGAGGAATTAGTAACTTGAGGCCAGGAATTAGCAAATTAAGACGTAGAAACGTTTGTAGTAAGCTTGGTAGGGAGTAATGATCGTCTGTGCGAAGTGAACGTAATTTTAGTAAGATTTACTGAGTAAAACTTAAGTTTTGTAGTTTTTAGAAATGTATGTTGTGTTTAGTTAAAATGTGTGTTTTAATCATAAGCGCGTCATAGGTTTAGTAATTTATCTAACTTATATTTTAAATGCGAAATTTGTGAGGATAGATGGATGTATGGATGGATGTTTGTTACTCTTTCAACCAATAACTAGAGAACGGATTTGGATGAAATTTGGCACACAGATAGTTTACAACCTGGATTAACACACAGGATACTTTTTATCCCGGTAATACGGTCCCAAATGTGCCAAGTATGCCAAATATCTTTCAGTATTTATTAAATTCGTTCAGTAGTTTAAGCGTGAAAGAGTAATAAACATCCATTCATCCCCACAAACTTTCGCATTTGCAATAATAGTAGTAAGAAGTTAGACAAGATATAAAATATTATCTCGTATACTTTAAATAGCTTAATTATTTGACAAAATATAACTAAAGGAGAATGAGCAAAAATGTATGGGAGTTGGTCTACCTACTCAACACCAACGCCTTCTATGGGTATTAGTAGTTAATAAGTAGTTGATCAAATAACGGATAGCTTTTATGCCGAAATCTATGGGAGATTTACAAAAATAACTAACAAAGATATTTATACAAAACCTATTTATTTACTATTCTTTACATTTATAGAAGACTGTCGTCTAGTATGACATGACTGAGATGGGCCGCAGGCGGGCGGTGTAAAGCCATCTTGATGCCGGGCCCAACACAAATATAGTTCGGTTCAAACTTAATGGTGGCTCGGAAGTTAGCTGCGAGTGACAGTCAGCGCAGGTATAACGGTTCAAACTTTATGCTGGCTCGGAATGTCTAACGTAAAACTGCGCAAAACACAATTCTAGGTATCAGCAGGGTGCAGAGGACGCATCGTCTTGACTGTATAATGCGTAGACCGTCACTCGCATATAAACTTCCGAGCCGCTATAAAGTTTGAACCGAACTACACCATAAAATCGATATCACATATGCACATGTACCGATTGTGCAACGTCCCGTCAAACACGTGCAATAATAATATTTAAACGCTTCTCGTCCTTCTGCATCTCTATTCATTAATATATACGCGTAGTATCTACTGCTTAGTTTTGCTATGACGTGACTGGGTCCATGCCCTCAGTAGAGACATATTACCAGTTTCTGCTTTTATTCCGAATTCATTCAAATCCTGGAGGTTATTGTCCCTGTAAACTTCTACTGTGTAAATACTATCATCATTTAAATGTTCAGCACAGTATGATCTGGCTATTTTAATATGGTGTGTGCCCAATGCAATGAGAATAAGATTTTCCTCTTCCAACTGAGGTAAATCTTCAAATTCAGGTATGTTTGCTGCCATAGGGACAAATGCGACCCTCTGGTGATTTAAGTTTTTTTGAATGACAGACTTTGCCAAGTTGTTTTCCACTTCTATCCTTTCGTGAATTATATTTATAATCTGGTCGGCATAGGCATTATCATTTATTGGCAAGTGAAAGGCAGTCGAACAAATGTTTGTTTCAACAATTCGTTTGCTTCGCCAGTACGAAGTTTCATAAGATAACCGCCTCAAAGCCATGTTAGGCTTATTCGACTACTCTAGTAATGACGGGTTTGCTCGAGCACTGATCGAAACTAAACTGAACTGAACTGAAACAGAGGTCGTAAGTCCAGTCCAGTGACGCAAGTCATTGTCATCGATAATATCCAAATCAAAACTGAACACGGGTGAAGGGTTTTCCAGTGCCGTTTTATAAATTAAGACACGTTATTTTCATCTACTAACATGTCTCAGTCTTGATTCATCAAGTGTTCATTACAAACGCGAGCACTCTGCGGTATGTAAAAGTTGAAATATGAAAACATGTGAACTTTTCTGCTGTTGGGAAAATAAATAAATAAATACAAAATGACGAAGGAATACACAGTACATAACAACAAGCGAATGTGGTCTGCGCTCGCGCTGCTCACTCTTTCCAACAAAGCGCAGGCGTCGAAATTCGTGGGGTAGCCCCCCCCCTTCCCCCTCCCCCACGCTCATCGGAGTGTGCTCCGTCAGTTCGAGACGGTTGTTGGTCACTTATGTAGCTATAGATAATGAAGATTTTCATTATTGTTCTATTCGGCGTAATTATTTTGCTTTAACTTGTTTTTGGGAAATATCTCTGGAACCCCACTGCCTACACCTTAACGGCCATATAACAAAATGAAGTACACACAATAACCTTTTCAACGACGTATGTTACATTATTGTTGAGTAGGTAGACCAGGTTGCTCAATCTCCTTTAATTATTTAACACTTCAAGAACAGAGCACAGAGGCGGACGTATTGCCGTAGGCATTTTCTACTAGTCAACTTTTAATTTTTTATTTTTTTTCATGGTAATTTATTTTTATTTGTTCAAGACTTAAATATTAAATACATTAATAAATTAAAATAAACTAAAGTAACTAACTTAAAAATGGAACTTTTAATTTAATTTATTTAATTTATTTAGGTAACCAATAGCGATACTTAAAAATATTTTACAACATATGCGTGTTACAGTTAGGTACTGTTAGTTTGGCCAATTATAGGTTTCCCTGTATAACTGAGATATATGTATAATACATGCGAACGGACTAATGCCAGGTATTTTCAAATAAACAACAAAATAATATTGCAATACAATACAAAATTACGGGTTAAATTCACATCACAATTTTGAAAAATTTTAAACAAAAAAGGTTGAATAATAAAAGATAGTAGAAGAAAAAGAAGATTGGTTGCTTGTCATTTATCTCCGTATATAGTCATTTATTTAATTCAATTTCTCTTTTATACTAAATTAAATTCTTCAAAAACTTCCAATACCACCAAAAATGTTAAGGAAAAATTTGAAGGTGTTAACCTAACACCTTCAAATTTTTCAACATTTTTCCCTACTGGCGCCCCACTTCATTCGCAACATTACAGAAACTCCTCCAATTAAAGTTTTCGTCCATATCTCATCGTAAGCACAGTACACATATTACTGTTAACATACAGTATATCAATTAGGAGCAAACAGTCGAAATCAGTATACACACACATACACACACGCATGCAAATAATTTACACAAAATTCTTAGCACGCTTCAGGTAACAGGTTACTCGTAAATAAGTTGGGTCAGTTAAACCGTGCCTGTCAAGGTCGGTCTCTGGATGGGTAATCATACAGTACATATCGAGTTTCCTACATACCTCGGAAAGCATTCGGAGGACATTCCCCCCTTAACTCCTAAACTATTTTTTTTCAAAATTTTCGGCCCTTTAGTTTAGGAATTAAGTCCTAAACTAAAGGGCCGAAAATTTTGAAAAAAATACAAAATATAGTTCTTTGCCTATAGATTACAAGAAAACCTATAAAAAGCCATAACAACAAATAATAAAAATAAATTAAAAATTAAAGGGCGCTCGCCTACTACGATGGTACGGAACCTTCATATTATTATGCACCCGACTCACACTTGGGTTTTTTTACATCAACCATATCGGTCCGGTTTATGTTTGCAGTACAATGTAACAAAAACTTTAAATGATAACGGTAGCACCCGCGACGATTTCATGTAAAAGGCCTAGTTGATAGACTGGTTTTCCTGAAAACGACCAATTTGGTGTACTGGTTTTTACTAAAAAGGCCTAGTTAGTATACTGATTTTAATGAAAAGGCATCAAAATATTTTATTTAACTTAAACCTACTCTTGAGGCAGTTATGAAACGTGAAAAGATAGGTGCATGGTTCGGTTTGGTCGTCTCCGATGGAGAAGAACCGGAAAGAAACTTCATGGTTCCTCTTTTAAAAATATTTGGTTTTATTAATGTTTTGATGTTACAGTGTTAATAAAGGGTGTAAAAAGACCCTTAACGAAGCCGAAAGGCACTTGTTCTCCCCGTCTTTGCGATCATTTTTTTTTTCTGGACCTTACCTGGGAACCTTCTAGTTACGGAGATATTGGAGGTCAAAGTTCCAATTTTTTACAAGTTTTTTTTTTAAACCACTTTTTAAGGTTTTAATGTTACTTAAATTAACTCCATGACCCGTTTACTATTCAAAGCATCCATCAGCACTAAAGTTTGAGTGCATAACATTGAGTCCTACCATAAAACGTGATTTTTCACCCCAAAAAAAAGTCGTTTCCCAGCAATATTTTTTGCGTAGAGTTACTTAGTTTGATGTACAGAATGCTTTGTTGACGGCTTCGTGAAAGGTCCGTTACACCCTGTATAATACTTAAGTATGAGAGCAGATGGATTTTTTTTCTGGTTTATACGAAAAGGGCCTAGTTGATTTACTGTTTTTCTTTACACTGCGTCGTAAGCCTAGTGTGGAATTAATTAAAGCCTGGAACGAATCCAATTCCAGAGATTTCGTCTGCACCTACAGTTTAGATGCATGTGCTTGACGGAGTGTGATCAGCAGTGGGTTTGTAGACTGTTTTTGGGGTTCCGTACCTAGAAGGTAAAAACTGGACCTTAATAATATTATAAATGGGGCCAGTGGGCTTCTGGCCAAGAGCCTCGATGACCATCTTTCGAGGTTCTCCTTAGGCGGTTGGATCAAGGGCCTGATTCAGAAGGCAGTGATCCTCGAAACGGCTCGCATTGTGAGGAGGATCCTGTTTCTAGAGCCCTAACCACCGGTAGCTTGGACCCTGCTCCCAACACCGGCGGTCTACAATTTTTTATATTTTTAAATGTTTTTATATGTTTTTTTAAGAAATATTTAAATATAAAATATGTATGAAAAATGCATAAAGGAAATTATAAATGGCTTTGGTTCGCGAGGTTGTCGACTTGTGGGATGTTGGCTCAGCGATCATTGTGCCGATAGTCGTATCAGTTCATGGTTTAATTGTCAAGAGCCTCGATCAATACCTGAAGAAGCTCTCGTTAGGCAGCTGGATCAAGGGCTTGATTCAAAAAACCGTACTCCTGGACACGGCTCGTATTGTTAGGTTGTTCCTCTCTCTGGAGCCCTGACCGCCGGTAACTTAGACCCTGTTCCCGATACCGGTGGGCTTAAATTTTTTTATATTTTTAAATGTTTTCTTTAAATTATTTTTATTTTAAGGAATATTTAAAAATGTATTAGATTTGTATATAAAAAAAAATTAAGGAAATTGTAAATGGCAATAGACTCGGCCCCTATTACATCGTCATCATCTTTTTCCAACTATGTTGGGGTCGGCTTCCAGTCTAACTTGATGATAATTAAAAATATAATAATTAATACAAATGAATAAAATATAATAATTAATACACGTAAATCAAATAATTTAATAACCTCATGATATTAATTAAAATAACTACATAAACCTAATATACTAGTAATATTATAGACAATAATTATATTTGTTTAACAAACTTGCAATCCAGTGTACCTACTCAATGGATGCTTGTTTTGTCCAATTTATTATGTTGCCGTGCCCTAACCGGGTTTAATGTTGGAACTTACTGACACATTATGTAACAACTAAATGTACACATGAATGCAATAAACACTTTGAGTTTGAGTTTGAGTTATGATAACTTGATCCCTATTAGAAACACGAAATATTTTGTGGACCCTTTATCAATCCGAAATTAGCCTATTCTTTCAGAAACCAATAATCAACATCCTGCTTTAAATTCTCAATTAAAAGGAATCACTGAGTGAGAGGACATTCAATTAAATGAAAGAGGCACCAACTGTTTGTTAATTAATATTTTTTTCTATACCACAATATGGCGCGACAAAAAAAATGGAAACCAATTAGTCTGATTGCGTTTCATAGCACTCAACCTCACAGATTTGTATAGGAATAAATAGGTTTATATAGGGTGACTGGTAATTAGTGACCGATACTTAAGCACGTGATTGTACTCATGTTAACAAACAACTTTCCCAAAGAATGTTTTTTTTTATACTTATTCACTTTTATCACAATAACACAACTGCCGTGACTCGAAATTCGCGGGCGCGCGCCTTTGACCTATCAGCTGTTAGCCGCGTGACGGTATTCTGCCTCATAACTATCGTACCGTGCAATAGTGGGTAGGTAGAGACCCCGCGGGGCTCGCAAGCCCGATCCGTAAATTTTATTGTGATAAAAGTGAATGAGTATAAACAAATGTTTCTTTGGGAAAGTTGTTTGTTATCATGTCAGTACAATCACGTGTTTCAGTATCGGTCACTAACCAGTCCAACCCTGGTGGTTGACAGAATGTCATGCTCACTCAAATGTCTCGTGGACTGGCTGGTGGAGTGGTGAGTTGAATGGTGCTGATCCATGCGTCATGTCCGTGAACGGGCGCTGTCAGTTGGGACTGGTCGTCTATTAGCTGCCACGGTTTATTTTAACTACTTTGTTTTTAAATTGTTGATCTAATCTTTCACTCTGGACGCTCTTAATGTGCACGTCTTTCTATATCGTTCTCACATATATGTATGTATTATCTCAACTTGAATGATATAACCAAGATCTTATAAAAAATATTTTGATTGAAAAGAGTGTCCATGGAGTTTCTTGCCCATTCTTCTCCATAGAGATCTACGCCTTGGAATGGGCAACTACAGTACTTTCACAAGTTATTATGCCGTGTCTGGGACCGTAGCTTCGCCTTCTTTGTTTTTCTGACATACAAAAGTGCCTGTTATGGTCTAATTGAAATAAATGCTTTGAGTTTGAGTGCTGTGCCTCCGTCTCGCGTGGTCACAAGGCTGGAATATGACGTATATTTTCCCTCTGGTTTCCCTTTTGAGCTTACTTTTTTTATCGCCATGTTTGGCTCAAATAAATATATTTTCTTTCTTGATTTCTTTCAGTAGGACAGATCGTCAACTGAACACAAAAAACAACAAAATGGGCTTCAAACCCGTCACCCTAAAAACGTTTACCAATAACCAAGAATCTCACCAACGATCCTTAACTTGAAAACTAATCACCAGCTGCACCAACTTAGTCACACGTTTACACCGTAAATCTAACTGAGCACACACTCACACACAAACAAACAAACACACATACACAATGAAAAGCTACTTAAAATTCACTTTGTATCTAGTTTTTGTGCCGTTTCTGAAACAGCTGCGACTACAAACATAAATTATATTTTTTTGTATCGAATTGAGAAACGGTATAACACTTGATTACAAAGTTTTCGTATTTATCTTAAATGTGGGGGGAGGGTGGAATCGGGGAAAATTGTGAATGGACTGTAAGATATCGGTTTTATTTGAGAGAAGTTTGTGGCTATACAAGGTGTAAACGGACCCTTCACGTAGCCGTCAACCAAGCATTCTGTACATCAAACTAAGTAACCCTACGCAAAAATTATTGCTGGGAAATGACTTTTTTTTCGAGATGAAAAATCACGTTTTACGGTAAAACTCAAAGTAACGCACTTAACACATTGTGAGATGCATTGAATAGTACGGGGGTCGTGGAGCTATTTAAAGTAAAGTTTCAACATTAAAACCTTGTATTTTAAAAAAAAATCTTGTGAAAATGTTGGAACTTTGACCCCCAATATCTCCGTAACTAGAAGCTTCCCAGGTATGGTCTAGAACAAAAAAATTATCGCAATGGCACGGAGAACAAGTGCCTTTCGGCTGCGTTAAGGGTCTATTTACACCCTTTATATGTAGTTTGTAGGATTTTTAAGGGTAAGTAACTCTTTCCAAATATCTGGACTTTAATCCTGGACACCTAACGTTCGCATATACCTCTTTATATCTAACCATTCGTCGATTCAACGATAATTTTTAAAGGTGTGTATTTTCAACTAAAATCTTACAGCTTAGTAATGTTTATTATATTAATTTATGAAACAAAGGTAGGCAAGCACGGCTTAACCTGAGGTTGATCCGAGTTTCTGTTATAATTTAACAACGAGCTCCACGAGCGAATATAATCAAATAGACAAAAAGAACGCTAGCGACATCTGTGTCACGTGTTTTCCGAGGCACAGAGGAATAATATAACTGGTGAAATGTGTATGTACTATTAGGTACACCTCTGCCTAACCCTTCGGGGATTACTGGGGTGATTTGATTCTACGCCCTTTTCGTGACGTTGTCTTCACTTTTCGCCGAGTCATCAGTTGTTTTCTTTCAGATCTCTTGCCGACTCAAAAAAAGAATAGGTACCACAATACTATCCGTATTTTCCTAAACTAAATTTTATTCAAGGACCATTTACAAATAAGGAGGTACTCAGTTTTCACCTGTAAGAAAAAAAGTAATAGTCTGAAAGTCTAGAAATTATTCCCTTGTTGACGACAAGAGGCCTTGTAGCAGTTAACGAGTACACACAATAAAAGAGTTTGCTACGCAGGCTGAGAATGAATGACAGTATTTTTTTTTTTAAATAATAAATCCTTTATTTATAAAAAGGGGCACATTTACAATAAAAGCACATTTGCTTATTTGCCTGAACTAGGTTGAACCTGTGTTTCAGGCTACAAGGTGCGTAAATACCTAAATTAATAAAAATTTAAATTAATTAATTAACTTTGCAAGAAAAGTAAAGTCAACTTATAAAATTAAAATTAAAGTTTTGTCAGTACGTTTAACGTTTTTTCACGTACATTGGTTAATATACAGGGTGGAAGGCATACCGACGCACAAACACATCATTCACACATCATTCTGACTCTTGATGTTCTGAATACGTTGTAACCGTTTGTACGTCCGTATCCCTTTCACCTTTCACTTTTCTTTAACTAGCAATATCAAAAATTTAACACTAAACATTAAATACCTACTCGTATTAGCTAGGGATAATATTTTGGCATTGAACTAACCTACCTGTTCCCGATGCTGGTGGGCTACTATTTTTTATATTTTTAAATGTTTTTTGTTTATATTACTTTGTATAGGAATATTTGAAAATGTAAATTATATGTCAAGAAAATAAATAAAGGGAATATTGGTATATATTTTGGACATCTAACTGCCCTTTGATTGTACCTAAACAGAAATTTATTTCGCCAACTGTACCTACTATATCCCCATAAAAAACTTCATACGCAAATATACGTATGTGATACATACGTGTGCCCACTGTAACTGCCTACCAAAAGGGGAAAACAACAATTATTTTGAAAGCCTTCTTTGCGTACGTTCGGGTAAACAAACAAAGAAATGAGAGTAAACTGTTGCTTCATATAAATATCTGTTACGTGAAGTATTTTTTAGGAGAAAACTGGGTTTTTTTCCTCTCAATTTTCCGTGTGTTTATCTTTATATGGTTTTGGATTTGAAATGATGGGATTTTTTTGCTGTATTCTTGGTAAAAGGAAGGTTTTCAGTTTGGGGTGAATTGAAGTGTTCTTTCACAAATCATTAAAAATATATATTTTTAGTGATTTCATTCCTATTTGGCGCAGCCGTGAGACACACAATATTATCTCTTTTTTCTGTTTAATTTACGTTTTATATTGTGTAGATTTTTTTATTTGTTTGTTTGTGGCATGTGCCAAATAAATATGTTTTCTTTCTTCTTTCTTTCTTTCTTTTTCTATTTTTAAGTTAAGATTACCATTTAACTGAGTTGTCTAACACTACGCAAACACAAAAGTGACTGTCCACCGTGGTTTCCTAAGTTCAATCCCAGGGTTGGATTTTTTACCTTTTTGGTATAAGAGGCGTGATGTTATATATTATGCTACAGTCATAACTGTTAATCGGTCAAAACCACTTTTGACTGGTGTCAGTCAAAATCCGTATTATGTTAAAATGAGTTTTCTCCATTTTAATATGTTGTTTCAGAACCTAGTCCTAGAATGACTACAACATAATGTTTTGCAAAAGGGGTCCCCAAAAAAAACCTAATAAGTTTCTAAGTAAATGTTATAAAATAGTTTTCACCGGTCAAAAGTAGTTTTGACTGACTAACAGCGGTCAAAAGTAGTTTTGACTGATTAACAGTTTTGACTGTGACAAATATAATGAAAAACCAATATTCATGAGAATGATAAGAAGCCTGCACATTAATATAAATTACTCAATCAGCTATGAATATAATCATCTGAAATTCTAAAGCCTTATAAGAATAAAATAATCTCACTCATTTAGATAATCCCTTTTTGACTTTATTAAAATAAACTGATACTACAGGCAGAAGGTTAATTCTAGAAGACGAAGGAAGCATACCTAAGTTACTAACAGGAATATCAGAAGTACCTACACCAGGGCCAATATACAGGGTGTAAACGGACCCTTCACGAAGCCGTCAACCAAGCATTCTGTACATCAAACTAAGTAACTCTACGCAATAATTATTGCTGGAAAACGACTTTTTTTTTGGGGTGAAAAATCACGTTTTACGTTAAAACTCAATGTTACGCACTCGAAACTTTGTGCTGATGGATGCTTTGAAAAGTTAACGGGTCATGGAGTTAATTAAAGTAAAGTTAAAACCTTAAAAAGTGGTTTAAAAAAAAACTTGTGAAAAAATTTGAACTTTGACCTTCAATATCTCCAGAACCTGTGGTTTCCCAGGTATTGTCTAGAAGAAAAAAATGATCCCAGTGATAGGCAGAATATGTGGTTTTCGTTTTCGTTTAGGGTCTTTTTACATCCTTTATGGGTTTTGCCGTCCCAGAAGCAAAACTGCACTTCTGGAAGTACGTACGTCTGTAGTGGTTTTTAACCCCTGACGCAAAAAGAGGGGTGTTATAAGTTTGACCGCAATGTGTGTGTGTGTGAGTCTGGCTCTGGCACCGTAGCTCTTAAACGAGTGAACCGATTTTTTTTTATTTGAAAGCTAGTTTCTTGGAGACGTGTCTTAGAAACGTTTTATCAAAATTGGTGCAGCCATTTACTAGATACGGGGGATGAAAATGGGTATGAAAAATCGAATATTTTCAAATTTACCCAAGTGGGGTATCAAATGATGAAAGTGCATGGTATATTAAAATTAGTTATATTTTATCAAAATCGGTTACGCCATTTACTAGATATGGGGGATGAAAGTGGGTATTTATCTTTCATCTTTTATTTTTTCGTTGGGAGTTTTTTAAATTTTAAATTTAATTTTAATTATACACGTAGAAGTAAGACTAAAACTATGATGAGGTAGTGCTCACTACCCTACCCATCCCAGTACGTAGAGTGCCCTGTTCCCAAAGGGAAGCCTGCAGGAATCGGCTTTTTAGATGCCTTCGGGCCTGCCATTCAGACAGATTTTCAGCAGGTGGAACTGAAAATTTGTCACTTGGACATTAAATGCCTTGGCTAACCTGAAAGTCCCTAAACGGACTTCAGGGCAAACTGTTAAAGATAGATGGATTTATATAGTCGAGTGCAATTAGACTTTAAGGTGGAACGAAGTTTATAGTGGTCGGATTTTCATGGGGTTTTTTTTATTGAGTTCCTAGAGTAGTGGAGAAGAAAGTTAAAAAAAAAATTTCGACGCTCGCGACTTTTTTTAATTTTTTTTTAAATTTCCTTTTGAATTTTTTTTTTCGCATAGGAATAACTTGAAATTCACCGGATTTATATTGTGACGTATAGTGGGACCTATATGCATCAATTAAACGCCAATTTGGTCTATTTCCTTGTTCATTGGTGTTGACGAAATGCATATTTCCAGGTTTTTTAATGAAAATTTCCTATTTTTTCAATTATTTCTAAAATAACGAGTTTTAACACAAAGATTTCTTTTGTCATTGGTAACTGATACTTTCTTACGGATAACTGAGCGTAAAAATGTTCAAGAAATCCATATTTACGAGTGAAGTGACTAAAAATTCATTCGCGAATATCAGGAAATCGTCTATATAAAAGTTAAAGAAGGCAATTTTTCTCAAAATGTTTCTATGGCGGTCAACGTAAATATTATTCTGAAAATATCCTTATTAAATCAGCTATCTACAGAGAACATAAAATAAAAAAAATATTCGGAGGTACTCAATAAATGTTGATTATTGCTGACGAAGGTGGACTGGGACCGCTGGTAAACTCACAAAAATTATCGTAATTGGAACGTAACCATTTCTCATAATTTATATTTAGAATTATTTGCAAGCTTGGGTCTCTGCGCGCCATTTAATATCAATACCGATACCGATACCGCTCCCAATTCTTAGCGATAGATCCCTTTAGTCATGTTTTACTTTCTCAGCAGTAACTGATATTTAACAAGTATTCTTGAATATTTTTCTAGTTATTATACCTTATTAGATAGCTACTAAAATGAGGTTTTGAAAAATAATTTGCACATTGAGTTATATAGAAAAAATTCGAAAAAAAATGCCTTCATTAACATAGACGATTTTCTGATTTTTGCGAATGAATTTTAAGTCACTAAACTCATAAATATGGTTTTCTTGAACATTTTCTTGTCCAGTTGTCTGTAAAAATGAAACTGTTACCAATTTCAAAAGAAATCTTAGTCTTAAATTCGGTAACTTAGAAATAATTGAAGAAAATACGATATTTTCAAAAAAAACTTGAAAAATGAACATTGAACAAATAAACAGACCAAATTGGCCTTTAATGGATACACACAGGTCTTTCTATTATGCCTCAATATTAATTCGCCGAATTTCAAGTTATTCATAAAAGAAAAAAAAATATTACAAAGGAAATCCAAAAAAAAAAAAAACTTGCGAGCGGCGAAATTTTTTTTTTTAACTTTCTTCTCTACACCTCTAGGAACTCAATAAAAAAAGTCCCATGAAAATCCGACCACTATAAACTTCGTTCCACCTTTTGAGTATTTTTTGTCTAATTGCACTCAGCTAATAGATGAGCAAAGAAATTTTTATGGATGGAAAGTGTGAGGAATGACAGACGTACTGCGGCGTACCATCCGCACTTGGTTGATATCCCGACGAGTCGTACTCAGCGCTTCTCCTCCACGTTTATTATGCGCACAGCCAAGATGTGGAACTCTCTACCGGCGGCATCTGTGTTCCCTCCTACATTTAACCCGTCTGCCTTCAAAGCAAGAGTGAACAGGCATCTTCTGGGCACGCTCATTCCATCATAGACCTCGTCTACCGCTTTCCATCAGACGTGATCGAGGTCAAGAGCAGGCCCATTTTTTTTTTTCCTTAGCCACTATTATCCCACTGCAGGGCAAAGGCCTCCCCCATAGCCTTCCATTCGTCTCTCCGTGCGGTTTTTTAATAAAAAAAATAAAAAAAGATATGAAAGAAAAAGGAGTAAATGATAGCTTGAAGGTTGACAGAAGGGCATGGAAGAAAAAAAACATGTTGCGCCAACCCCAAGTAACGTATTACAAGGGCACGAAGATGATGATGAGCTAAGTTCTGGGCTGAGTCCTGACAAATTGAGCATCAAGTTACTACAAACTGTCAAATTTTCTCATTCGATTTTGAACTTAACCATCAACGTTTTATTGTTTAAAATCGTTTAGAGAAATTTTACAGATGAACTAGCTACTGGACCTTCCCGGATGATCACCTTCACAAAAACCTTTACTCCTAAAATTCTGTTGCAAAATGAACATTCTGTTTTGTATCACAAGACGTAATTTAAATTGAACACTATTCTAGATAATAATATTAATCAAGGTAGATAGATCGTTTCTTATAATTTATTAGTCTAGCCATTCACGTGGCAATTCGTTCGGCTTTAATTAGCAAAATGACTAATTACGATACTTAATTTTAAAATATTGTTGTATTAATTTTAAGTGCTATTTCATGTGGGACTGTAAATTAAGTCGTTCATAATTCTTCTGTATTTAATCTTACTATAACATTATAAAATAATGCGAAAGGTTGCGAGGATGGATGGATGGATTTTTATTACTCTTTAACGCAAAAACTGCTGAACGGATTTGGATGAAATTTGGCACACAGATAGTAATTTGTAATTTGGAGTAACATACAAAATGTCACAAGACCCTTAAAAAAGCTGTCAACCAAGCAATCTGTACATCAAACTAAGTAACTTTACACAAAAATTATTGCTGAGAAACGACTTAACGTGCTTTCCAAGGCAAGAAGGAAACTTTGTAAGTCATGGATGGTCACTGATCAACGGACTGACCTAGGCAAGCGCTGCTTAACCATAAATATCAACCCGTGCAGCTGTTTTTTTGAAAGCAACCGATATTAGACATCATATCAGCAATAATCTTTAACCTTTGCGAAAATAATAATTTTGTACAAAACATTTAATGTTTCAATGTGTTAATAAGAAATTGCTACAGAAATAGAATATTAACGAGTATTTATTATTTTTATCAAATATTGCCTTAGCAACAGTCAAAGAAATTACCAGAATTTCTTAATATATATAACACACATGTAATAATACCTTGATTATTATGTACTCATTTCTATTTTTCTCTCTCTTAATAATATTTTTTTTCAGATCCTGAAATGTGCCTACAGTTATTATACACTTCTCAGTCAGTCTCAGATGAAATGAGGAATAAATATAATTATGCCAATTTATTTTTAAGTTTATCTTGGACATCACAGACATCGGTGAAGAAAAACATCGTGAGGAAACCTGGACTTATAACTAATATAAGTCTGAAATCGCCAACCCGTCTTGAGCAAGCGTGGTGATCAATGCTCGTGCCTTCTCTGTATGAGAAGAGGCCTTTGCCCAGCAGTGGGACAGTAACAGGCTGGTATTATTATTATATTTTTAATAGTAATACTTTTAACTAGAACCTTTCATACAGAGTGTTTTGATATTCAAGTAACTATATACAGGGTGTAAACGAACCCTTCACGAAGCCGTCAACCAAGCATTATGTACATCTAACTAAGTAACAATAAAAATTATTACTGGGAAACGACTTTTTTTTTTGGGGTAAAAAAATCACGTTTTACCGTAGGACTCAATGTAACGCACTCAAAAGTCGTTTCCCAGCAATAATTTTTGCGTTAAGTTACTTAGTTTGATGTACATAATGCTTATAATGCTTGGTTGACGGTTTCGTGAAAGGTCCATTTACACCCTGTATATACCTACCTGCTGGGGCGACGAGAGGACTTTGTCGAAAAGATCTGAATAAAACTGATCCAGTCAGATGAGATTTGACAAAAAAATGCATTGGAGATGACTGCTGAGATGACGAGTAATAGAGAAGTATGGAAGAAGAAGACATGCTGCGCCGACCCCAAATAAATTCAGATAAGGGCAGGAGAATGATGATGATCATACATAGCAAAGCTGTTTACTTGCCTAAACTTAGTTTTCTGTCACTTTGACTAGTGTGGACCAATAATTTCGTCGGTAAAACTTTTTGTAACTTGGTGACGTTTAGTTGGAAGCTGGTTCTTGGCATGCAGCCGAGTAACTGCAAAAAAAAGAAGATGGCGACGCTGTTAGTCAACCTCATTAGTTCTCTCACCTAGTTTGGTGAAAGTTGGTTTTCAGTATACAGTATACACATTTCCCGAAAGGTAAGCCAGTGGTGTACCCATATTATTCGCCAGTTATGTTTAAGGCTCTTATAAGAGGGAGCCTATTGACATGGGGTTGCGGGACTGTTCGAAAGAGATACCGCGACCCTGGAATATAAAGGGCAAAGAAGGAACATGGATGGGTTTTAGTCAGTACGAGTCTGACACTCCCTTCCACTCCACCCAGAGCGGGAGGTTGCGCTTGCGACCGCTACACCAACGAGGCAGGCACAGGGTCTCGGTATGTGATTGATGGTCTACAGTTTTTTTTTCTTATAAATGCGAAAACTTTATAATAAACAGGAAATAGAATATAATTTTCCTCCGTGCCTCGGAAAACACGTTAAGCCGTTGGTCTCGGCTGTCATTTGTAGATCTTTGGCAGTCGGTCCAGGTAGTCAGTTGCCCGAAACCCCGAGGGTTGTGGGTAAGGGTCAGATAGGCAGTCACTCCATATAAATTACTGGTATTAAGCTGCATCAAGTTAGACTGAAACACGACCCCAAAATAGTTGGGAAAAGGCTGCAGATGGTGCTGCAGAAAGGCAGATGATGCTGTTTTTGTTTGCTGCGTTAATGTTTTCTCCATTGTTTTTCTTTTTATTTTAGTATATCCGTGTAAATGTTTGTTTATATTGATATATATTTATAGTATTTTGTATATCCTTGTAGGAGCTCGTGGCTAAATAATAACAGCCGCTCAGATCGATCTAGGTTAAGCCGTGCTTGCCTAGGTTGGTCTGTGGATGGGTGACCACCCATTACATATCGAGTTTCCTCCGTGCCTCGGAAAACACGTTAGCCTGTTGGTCCCGGCTGTCATTTGTAGATCTGTGACAGTCTGACAGTCGTTACAGGTAGTCAGTGGCCCAAAAAGTCTGACAACCAGTCTTACCAAAGAGTATCTTATTACCCAGTACTAACTGGGTTGTGGAAGTCAGATAGGAAGTCGCTCCATGTAAAATACTGGTATTCAGCTGCATCCGGTTAGGCGGAAGCCGACCTCAATATAGTTGGGAAAAGGCTACGCAGATGATGATATATCTTTGTAGTTTATCTTACAATTTTTTTTTTTTGCAGATAATACCTACCTACCACTGTTTGTCTCTGTATCACCCAAAAGTTGACTAGTACAAAATGCATATGGCATTAAGTCCGCCTCTGTACTTTGTGCGTAAAGTGTTAAATAAATAAATTATCTATCCATATTTATACTCAAAACTCATCATCAAACGTTAATTTCAATAGCCAATTACAAAAGGGAAAACAGATTATTTCGGGATCTGGTTTGTGATAAGTATAAACAAAACAAAATAACCCAATATAGACTGTTTCATAATACTTCAAGGTCCATTCGTGGCACGTGTATTTCAATTAGTTATGTCTGAAGATCTGAGAAGTCTATTCTAAGGACTTGTTTACCAATTAAAGTTTAGCCTTTGAATATAAAAGGCAAACCTTATTTAATGTTTCTAGCTCATTTCGTCTTTTTTATTTTTTTATTTTATTATTTTTGGTTATTTGTTAGTCATTTCAAAGTTCTTTTCATGCTTACAATTTATAAGGATATTTTGGTTAATATTTGGATACCAAAATAACATTATGCCAGTAATTCCCGAAGGGTTAGGCAGAGGTTATACCTACGCCTGCGTCTTTAATGGGGATATTTATGAAATATACTAAATTTAATCATAATAGAGGAGCTCGTGGCTTAATAATAACAGTCGCTTGGGTCGATCTTAAGGTTATGCCGTGCTTGCCTAGTTTGGTCTGTGGTCACCCACCACCCATTACATACCGAGTTTCCTCTGTGCCTCGGAAAGCATGTTAAGCTGTTGTTTCTGGGTGTCATTTGTAGATCTTTGACAGTTGTTCGGTAGTCAGTGGCCCAAAAAGTCTGACAACCAGTCTTACCAAGGTGAATCGTATAACCCAGTACTAACTGGGTTGTGGAGGTCAGATAGGCAGTCGTTTCATGTAAAAAACTGGTATTCAGCTGCATCCGGTTAGACTGGAAGCCGACCCCAATATAGATGGGAAAAGGCTACGCAGATGATGTGTTTATTGTATCGGCGATGATTCTATTCAAAGAACAATGGCAAGGACTTATGCAATCTGGGGACCACAATTAGACCTTGCGTACATTCGTAAAAATACTCCCAAAAGATGGATGGCTGTTATTATTAAGCCACGAGCTCCTCAATAAACATACCATCATAAAACCTTCATGGTATGAAACTCGCAACAAAATGTTTATTCATCAAAATCCAAAGCAGTTACAACATTATTAACATAAGGCTGTTCTCCATAATTTATGTAAAATTTTGTCATAAACTCATCATCTTTTGTTAAGTGAGAGATTTGAAGATGTGGGAACTCAACTCAAGAAATGTTCTCATGGATAAAGTTGAAAAAAAAAACTAAAAAGAAACTAAACATTTTGACTGAAACATAACATAATCCCAGAATGTTAGGCAAAAGTGTATTTAATCTACAATAATATTATAAAGAGTAAAGATTTGTATTTTTGTAAGTGTGTGTGTATGTTTCTAATGACAAAACTCAAAAACTAGAGTGCCGATTTCAAAAAAATTTTCACCATTAGAAAGCTACATTCACCTTGAGTAACAAGCTATATTTTATGCTAGAAAAAAATAGGGGGGGGGGGATTAGGGGAAAATAAATGTCCACCCTTGCAAAGCCGGGACGGGCCGCTAGTTACACATATGTATAAATGTGGGTACATATCGCCAGTTATGCGAGCCTATTGCCATCAAACAGTCACAAATCCAGACTCCGTGGCTACTGCTGAGAAATTCCTGAAGGAAAAACCCAATAACACTTTGCCCGACCAAAGCATCGAACCAGGATCTCGTGCTTATGAGTCGCGCTTGTGACCACTAGACCAACGATGCTGAAAGTGAAGTTATATACTGATAAAATCATTAAACTGACTAACCTTTCCCTTTCCCCAACTATGTTGGGGTCGGCTTCCAGTCTAACCGGATGCAGCTGGATACCAGTATTTTAGATGGAGCGACTGCTTATCTGACCTCCACAACACAGTTAGGACTGGGTAATACGTCTGCCTAGCCTTTTCCCAACTATGTTAGGGTTGGCTTCCAATGTAACCGTATGCAGCTGAATACCAGTATCTGACCTCCACAACCCAGTTAATACGATACCCCTTGGTGAGGCTGGTTGTCAGAGTTTCAGGCCACTGACTACCTAACGACTTTCAAAGATCTACAAATGACAGCCGGGACCAACGCCGAGGGACGCAGGAAACTCAGAAATTATACAAAAACAAACTATCTAAGTATATAAAATGATAGATAGATTTTTGCAGATAAATGGTCCATTGAACTTTCAGAACTTAACCTTTTTTAACATAAAAGGGTTAAAAAGACCAAAAAGTCTTCTTTATTCCAATAAATGTTATTATTTCTTTCAAAAAGTCTACCGGAAGAAAAAAAGACATCGAAATAACTCAACCTTTACATAAATAAGGCAGTATACTTACATTCCAATAAAGTTGTCATAGCAACGAAGATCTTTGAAGTGGAGGAAAAACAAAATGCCTGTGTTTATTATTTGCTGAATGATAATCCTTACTTCCTTACTAATATTATAAATGCGAAAGTAAGTATATTTGTTTGTTACCTTTCACGCCTAAGCGTGAAATTATTGTAAAAAATATGAATTCCCTTTTTGAATCGAAATTCGTTACCAATTTCAAGAATTTATCTTTTTGCACGGAACCCTAATTATTTATTATTTCTAAAATTAAAGAAGCCTATATTAGATCTTATAACATCAGCTATCTGCCAGTGAAAGTCCCGTCAAAATCGGTCCAGCCGTTTAGGATATTAGCCGGAAGAAACAGACAGACAGACAAAAATTGTAAATATGTGTTTTTGTTATAAGTGCCGTATTCAGTAAAAAACTGTTATTTTGATATTACAAACAGACACTTAATTTAATTTATTTGTATAGATGTATATATACACATATATACCTACTAAAAGTGATTTTATAGTTCCAAAGACGACCACAATCACAAACAGCACGAAATCGCAATGATAACCGCAGCGTCATGTCGAGCATCAAACAAGTCTGACGTCATAGATGTAACTGACACTCGTCTCTTTTCCACTCGAAAAGCGTGTCGCAGTTACGTAGGACCACTCGCGCGTGCACAGTCATGTACGTGCCTGCGTTGACACATGAGAGAGCAAAAGTGGAGTTCGGCACTTCGGCAAAGGTTTTAAACGTCAACACCGAAGATGAATCGTGATGACCAATGTGAGTATGATGAGATGCATGGTGAGATGGACGTCAGTCATATTTATGAATATTTCTAGAAGGCCACTCAATAGGGTATTTGCCTGAAAAAATCTATTTAGATTATCAAAAAAATTGGACACGTATTTTTTTTTTGTCATGTAAACGAAAAATTACTAAGATACATCGCGTTGAAATCTCGCGTGACGTCACATTTTCTGTTACTTTTTACTGTCCAGTGACGTCACAAGCCCCCTCTCTTGAACTTTGGTGCGCTGTATCGCCGTCATTTTTTGATTATGTGACACACATTACGTGTCCAACATTTTTTGGTGGTCTAACTGACGGTCAATTTTTTTTTTTTCGATTTTGTCAAATAGCCAATTGTCGGTCTTTATATTATAATTATTCAGCGATATCTCAACAGGCTTTCAACTGAAATCCATGCAATCGCAAAATTATTTATTCACATACATAAACCCAACGGTAAATAAAAACAGAAAAGTACATTATAACGATACTCAAATCCTTTTACAAAATATCAATCTGCAAGAAAAAACCCGTTCAAATTAAAACGTTGGAATCACAAGTCATAACATGGCTTATGAAAAAAAAAGCATAAAACTTTATGGGGCCGTAAATATTCTTATGGGAGCGTGTGGGCGTGTCTATTGGTGAAGGTTTTATTTGAAGCAGTTGCTACATTGATTTAGAGTTTTATTCAATTGTTTTGACGGGTTCGTGGTTAAAAGATAACAGCCGCACGGTCGATTTTCAAGCAGCGCTAGCCAAGGTCGGTGGATTGTGGTGACCATTTATTACATACCGAGTTTCCTGTTTTATGTTCGTTACATCACCATCTCAGGTCCAGTTGAAAACCAGCGTCGGGCACTAGCTACTCGGCAGTTTGCTGAACTTGGCCTATTCGGTGCAGCCGTGAGACACACAATAATTTTATCTTTCTTTTTTTGTTGTTTAGTTTTAAATTTTTTATTTAATTTTTATTTGTTTGTTGTGTGCATCTGTGGCATGTGCCTAATAAATATGTGTAATATGATAGTTACTTAATTATTGAAACAAAAACCAAGTTGTTGCTCTGTAAAAAAGATAATTTATTTTTGGTTATAAAATCAAAATTACAAGTGAGGTAAGTATTTCTAAATCCATGTTTAGCTACACAGTACACATAAATTAATAACATTTACTAACCTGTAAAAAAGAAACAACGTTAAATGCTATTGCTTCAATTAATATTTTATTTTACAATGCTGCACCTTTAGTTGCACAAGCTAGAGAGAAGCCATATTAAGAGCAGTGCTGCCACCATTAAAAACTATCCTTTGACAAAACGTCAAAGATGAACGCGCGCGTATTTAAATTTAAAGGAAGAGCAAAAGGTCTTACTTTACATCTCCCCCCATTAAGTCGTTACTGGTATAAGCTTGGTGATGTGAAACAAGTTTGATTCAAACTTTTTGTATCCTGTATCTATCCTGTATATTGAGTCTGATAGTTTTTCTAAAATTTTGTATGGCCCAATTTTTAATTCATCTATTTTCTTTCTGTTTAATCTATTACCATTCTCTACATACACAAAATCTCCTACTTTTAATTTAATGTCTTTTCTGTTCTTGTCAAATTGTTTCTTATTATAATTATGTGATTTTATTGTTCTTTCCAACGCTATCCTCCTATCTTCGAAAAGATCATTTTGTGTTTTTTGTTCTTTCAATTCGTCTGGTAAGATATTAATAACTTTCCCTTCCATTAAATAAGCCGGGGAAAATCCGGTCACAGTGTGTTCTGTTTCATTATAACAATTGATACACTCATGAGCGACAGTTGTCCATGCCCTTTTACCATCATTCTCATTAAATTTACACCTAATCTTGTTAACCAATGTCTGATTCAACCGTTCATTCAATCCATTTGAAAAAGCTGAATTTACTGCCGTGAATATAATTGGAATATTTTCTTTTTTTAAGAAATCTTTGAATTCCTTTGAGTTTATACCCGGGTATTGATCAGATAGAATTGTTCCAATTTTGTTTTCAGGAATTACTTTTCTTATAAGTTTTATAAAATCAGCTGCATTTTGTGTTTTTGATGTTAAAATGTAGGCATATCTGGTGAAGTGGTCTACCAAAAGATGTAAATATCTCTTTGTAGAGCGGGACCCACCAAAGCCACCAATTGTGTCTATTGAGACAATTTCAAAAGGGTAAGTAGCGGGACCCAAATGGGACAGCAGTCCATAATTCAATTTAGTTCTTGATTTATTTTTTATGCATATTTCACAACTGTTACAAATCTCTTTTATATTTTGCATTAAATTATTTGATGTATAGTGCGGTCTTATTTTGTTTTCTATTTGTTTTATTCCTATATGGCAGTATGTATAATGTATATTCTTTATGATTCTCTTACAAAATTCTTCAGTTAGTATAATTTTTTTTTTCTTTTTTATCCTTTTGTAGTATATTTTATCCTTTAATATTAGTTTATTTTTGTGTAGTTTTATATGTTTATTTTTTTCTTGGTCTTTTTGAATATCTTCTAGTTTAATGAAATTGACAATTTTTAAAATTTCCTCTTGATTTACATGTGATTCTAATACGGGATTTCTACTTAAACTGTCTGCTTCCAAGTTATCTTTCCCTGGTGAATATATAACTTCAAAATTAAATTGTGACAGGTAATATGTGAGGTCCCCTAGTTCTTCATCTGTCCTTGCCTTAATATTCAGTTTTTCTAGAGGTTTATGGTCTGTAAATACTTTAAATTGTTTCCCTATGAGCCAATGCTGCCAATATTTAACCGCTTCTTTTATAGCCAAACATTCTAAGTATATTGCCTTTTTGCGTTTCTGACTGTCATTTAATTTTCTCGAAAAATATGCACATGGCTTTTCTTCTCCGTTTTCTTGAGGTTGTTTCAAAATAGCTCCTATACCCAGTATACTGGCGTCAGTGTAAATATGAATTGGTAATTCGGGATCAAAAATTTCTAAAATTGGTTTCAAGCATAGAAGTCTCTTTACTGTGTCGAAACTTTCTTGACATTTTTCTGTCCAAGTAAATATTTGGTCTTTCCTTAACAAATTGTGCAAAGGATCTAATAACACTGCTATATTTGGTATATATTTTCCATAGAAGTTTATTTTACCTAAAAATTGTCGAACATTTTTTTTTGTTTTAGGAACGGGAAATTCTTTTATAGCTATTAAATTATCCTTTAATGGAGTCACCGTATTATTTTGTATAATGTGACCTAGGTATTTCACTGAGTCTTGTGCAAAGTTACACTTAGTGAATTTCAATCTGAAGCCCTCTTTTGAAATTGCTTCCAATAGTAACGATAAGTGTTTTATATGTTCTTCAAATGTTTTAGAATACACCAAAATGTCGTCAATGAAATTTACTGTAAAGTCTGATAATTTGTGTTTTCTAATAATACTTGTTAGTATTCTTTGGAAAATTGCTGGAGATGTTTTTAAACCAAACGGTAGACAGGTCCATTGAAAATGGTTTTCCTGTGTTACAAATGCAGTTTTTTTCCTGTCCTCTACTTTTAAAGGTATTGACCAGAAAGCGGAATTTATGTCTAATGTCGAAAAGAATTTACAATTTCGTGTCTTAATCATTAAATCCTCTATAAGTGGAAATGGTTGCGACTGTGGTACCACAATTTTATTTAAATCACGAAAATCAATACACAGTCGACATTTTCTACCTTCTTCCTTCTTATATGCTAATGTAACCGGAGCTGCAAAAGGACTGTAAGACTCTTCAATTAATTTTTTTTCTAACAATTTTGAAACTTGGTCTTCTATCTCTTTCTTATCTTGATAATTGCACCTATATGGTCTTTTGCTGCAATATGTATCTACTAGTAGATCTATATGTGCTTCATAGCCCTTCACTGTACCCACATCATACTTATCTTTTGCAAATAATGATTTGTATTTACATACTAATTCATCTATTTTGGATTGTTGTTGAATGTTTAAATGATTGACTGAAATGTTGAAGTTTGTTACTTCTATGTGTTCATTGAAGTTAATTTTACAATTATCATTATTATTATTAATGTAATTTTGTTTGTTTTGTATTTTGTCACCTGTAAAGCCAGGAATATTTTCATTATTTTGTTTTTTCTCTTTCTTTTGTTTTTGAGTGATTGTTAAGTCTTCATTCTGAATAAGCTGAAAGGATTTTATGCAATCCAACCCAATCAAAAAATCGTAATCAAAGTTTTGTTCATCTATGACAAAAACATTGGCATTTTCTTCAATATCTAAAATCTTAATCTTAAGAGTGACAATCCCTATTGACTTTTTTACACCATTAATCGTTTTTAATTTTGCGTTATTGTTATTGTTGCAGGGGTGGTATTTTAAGGACAATAATCTTGAATTAATTAAACTTACATTGGATCCTGAATCATAAACCCCCAGCGTCTCTATGGAATCATTTATTTTTAATTTTATTTTGATTAATGGTGGTATTACTAGTTTTTTGGATCTATTTCATTTAAACTCATTTCTAATTCGGAATTATTTACACTTCGAATGGACTCTTTTTTAAAACGATCATTATCTCTGTTTTTAAACCAACATACAGATTCTGGGTGATATCGAGTACCTTTTTTTTCCTTTTCACAGATTCTGCATGCTTTTTCCTTAAATTTATTTTCTTTAATCTTAGTTTCTACCCCCTCTAACATTCCCTTTTTCTCCACAATCTTTTTATTCATTAAATGTTCTAAACCTCGTATACTATTAAACAAATCTTCTGTATTTTTTAATTTGTTTCTATCTATTTCATCAGCTATGAAATGTGGTAACCCAGTTGCAATTAAATCAATTAAAGTAGGTTTATCTATGCATTTATTCACCTCTAACAGAAGCCTCTCTTTCTTTAAAGCGTAATCCAGTAACGAGCCCTGCCTGTATTTAAATAAAATAGCATACCTTATGGGTGTCCAGCCCTTGCTTGCATATGTCTCACAAAAGCTTGTTTTCCACGTACACCATTCAGAATCAATTGTATACTTAATAAGCATAGAATTATACCAATCTTGACAAGAATCATCTAAAAATAAACGAAACACTTGAATTTTTTGAATGTCCTCACCAATACCTATACGAACACATTCAGTTTCAAACATGGCCATCCACTGTGTAACACTTGTTGTTTTCTTTGTGAACTTTTCTAGTACAAACTTTTCAGATAATTTCTTCAAATTGAATTGTTTGGATTCCTTCTTCAATTCTGCAAAATTTTCCAAGATTTTTGTCAAAGCTTCTGTAGACATTTCACTCGTAGGAACTCGCTCTTGCATTTTTTGTGTAGCCTCTTCCAATAAATATCCTCTAAATTGCATATTCCCATCATCATCCATATAAGTGTCACGTAACTCTTCCGTTAATGAAATCCAAACTTGTCTTTTTTCATGTCTCCTTTGTAGTGTAGTTTTGACCTTCAAAAAGGCCTGGGTTTTCATTACAACATCATGCAATTTGACTGGCTGTAATTGTTCCGGAATAATAAACACGTTTTTTTCGACGTCCGTGATTGAGGTTATGCATAAAATGTTTGTCTTCGGGTCTTCATTTTGTTTCACCATGAATTCAAATTTTAGCTTTTCCATGGTGTCAACAGCTATAATTAACGTTGTTTTGTAATATGATAGTTACTTAATTATTGAAACAAAAACCAAGTTGTTGCTCTGTAAAAAAGATAATTTATTTTTGGTTATAAAATCAAAATTACAAGTGAGGTAAGTATTTCTAAATCCATGTTTAGCTACACAGTACACATAAATTAATAACATTTACTAACCTGTAAAAAAGAAACAACGTTAAATGCTATTGCTTCAATTAATATTTTATTTTACAATGCTGCACCTTTAGTTGCACAAGCTAGAGAGAAGCCATATTAAGAGCAGTGCTGCCACCATTAAAAACTATCCTTTGACAAAACGTCAAAGATGAACGCGCGCGTATTTAAATTTAAAGGAAGAGCAAAAGGTCTTACTTTACATATGTTTTCTTTCTTTTCTTTCTTTTCTTTATTTTCTTTCTTTTCTTTCTTTTCTTTCTTTTCTTTCTTTTCTTTCTTTTCTTTCTTTTCTTTCTTTTCTTTCTTTTCTTTCTTTTCTTTATTTACTTTCTTTTCTTTCTTTTCTTTCTTTTCTTTCTTTTCTTTCTTTTCTTTCTTTTCTTTCTTTTCTTTCTTTTCTTTCTTTTCTTTCTTTTCTTTCTTTTCTTTCTTTTCTTTCTTTCCCTCCCTGCCTCAGAAAGCATGTTGCAAACCGCCGTTTTTTCCGGCAGCCATTTATAAATCTTAGACAGCTTACACAAGTAGACAGAACTTCGAGAGTCAGACAACCAGTCTTATCAAATAAGAGTAGCGTATTACCCAGTACTAATTGGGTTGTGGAAGTCAGATAGGCTGTCGCTCCACGTAAAATATTGGTAGTCACGTGAATCCGGTTAAACTGGAAGCCGATCCTAACATAGTTGGGGAAAGGCTAGGCAGATGATGATGTCGTAGTCAGAAGCCAGTCTGGTGTCCGGTCCAGTTGGATTGAATGAACTTTTAGGAGATGGGTTCCAAAAAATGATGATACAAGTAACGAAAACCTAAACAGTACCCTAAGTACGAATTTGTACGTTTACACTTTAAAAATGACGAATTTCCAATCAAACCCTTTCAGGGGATGATTTTCACTTTATACATATTTTTTAATTTACCATATTATGATAATAAAATAATTAATAAATAAATTTAATTAATTAAAAAATAAAATAATAATGTTATTTTTTTATATATTTTTTTTTTGTTTTTTATCACATATATTTTACAGTGATATACTCTGTTTCTTTTTTTTTCTAGAAAAATAACACATTTTTTATTAGTCGTTGCTGTTCCAATACGTTGCAATATTCTTAACTAACTTCTATTAAGTACTCTTTTCTCGCGCCGTGTCAAACCAGCCCTCATGGTAAGCATACTAAACATCTAGGTCATAGCGTTATTACAACCTAACCTAAAAAAATATTGTTGATCACCGTAATAAAAACCGAATTTAGTCCAAAAAAAATACCATATTCATAAAATCGTATCATATTGCCCCTGATGTGAATACTCAAACCGAATTAATCCCTCTCGCCCTCCTCCATAACCTCCCCATATGAATTTTTATGACCAACAAACAGTAATTATAATAAAAATGAAGGATTTCAGACTCATTAATATGTTTTTATATTCGGTGTCCGTACATGAGGACGTAAATATGCGATTATGGTTCTAAATGGGGACGATAAAATACTAATTGGTATTAATTTTCGCGTGGAGCTTCACTATAATTTGATGGGAATGTTATTTTGTTGGCTCAGTGTTATAATAAAGATATTCAGATGTGATTTTAATAGAAAAAGCAGAGAAAATGTGTGCTGTTATTTTGGGCTACGAGATTGCTACGGCGTAGCGGCGTAGGCGTCGTAGCAAATACAAAAATAATTGTTACGCTATAAATAAGTTTCTCTGAGCATCTTTAGAGATTAGTCACATTTTATTGCGTTACACAAATTATTTGTCTTTATAAAGACTATATCATCATCTGCCTAGCCTTTTCCCAACTGTATTGGGGTCGGCTTCCAGTCTAACCGGATGCAGCTGAATACCAGTAATTTATATGGAGTGACTGCCTGACTCCCACCCACAACCCTCGGGGTTTCGAGCAACTGATTACCTGGACCGACTGTGAAAGATCTACAAATAACAACCGAGACCAACGAATACCAGTATTTTACATGGAGCGACTGCCTATCTGACCTCTACAACCCAGCTAGTACTGGGTAATACGATACCCCCTGGTAATACTGGTTGTCAGACTCTTTGGGCCACTGACTATCTAACGACTGTCAAAGATGTACAAATGACACCCGGGACCAACGGCTTAACGTGCTTTCCGAGGCACGGAGGAAACTCGGTATGTAATGGTTGGTCACCCATCCACAGACCAACCTAGGCAAGCACGGCTTAACCTAAAGATTGAACCAGCTGTTATCTGTTTCTGTTTTTGTCTTTGTGAGTGTATTACTAACATGATCGACCCGAGCGGCTGTTATTATATAGCCACGAGCTCCTCCCTCAGTTCTTACCCAATCTCAAAAATATTACAAGTAAATCAATAAAACAAACAAGCCCTCTTATTTCCGTGTCCTCGGTCCTGAAAATACTTTCACACCTGAAAAATGACAATACAAAAAACAATATCGGAGAACTTTACGGCCGAACCTCGTATTTACATAATTCGAGGCTCGGAATTGAACCCGCTACCCGCCGGAGGTTAATAGTATGTATTTGTGTTGTTGTAAAATATTTTGGATTGGAAAAACGAGAATTGATTTCATGTATTTTATCAATCAATTGAATTATATTAGCATTTCCTTTTATCGGAATTCCCCCCTCATCCCTTATTACATGGGGCTTATATAAATAGGAACTCGTGGCTTAATAATAACAGCCGCTCGGGTTGATTTTCAGGTTAAGCCTTGCCTGGGTTGATCCGTAGATGGGTGGCCACCCATTATATACAGAGTTTCCTCTGTGCCTCGGAAAGCAAGTTAAGCCGTTAGTCCCAGCTGTCAATTGTAGATCTTTGACAGTCGTAAAGGTAGTCAGTGGCCCGAAAGTCTGACAACTAGCCTTACCAAGGGGTATCGTATTAACTGGGTTATGGAGTTCTGATACTGGTATTCAGCTGCATACGGTTACATTGGAAGCCAACCCTAACATAGTTGGGAAAAGGCTAGGCAGATGTATTACAGTTGAAATGAGGGTATACCCACAAGTACAACTTTGTGTTATCTTCTGGGGGTTACAGGTGTGATGCTATGTTACGATATTTTTGGAATTATACATACAGTTTACACACCAAAGTCAAAACGATTTTCAACTAGCACTGGTTTTATTTGTATTTTTTTAGGCCACACCACTGCAACTCCTGAAAGCCAGAATCAACAGTTGCGACTCGCAGAAAAGCGCCGAGACAATGAAGCTCGACAAAGTCCCAGAGAAATAATTTAACTGTCTTGGATCCCGCAACAAAATTAATCAGAAAATAATAGCAGAGGAGAAGGAACAACTTAATTTCTACTTCCCTCCATATCAGCAGAAGACAGAAGGAAACAAGGCCAATAGGCACAAAGAAGATCTATTTAAGTTCAGATCAATATTGTATCATGACCAAGATGACGTAGGTATAAGTCCCGTCACGTAAAAAGAACGCTGAGCGACAGTGGAGGGGATGTGTTTGCGCATGTTATACAGCCGCGTCTTTAAGTACTAAGCTATTGTTTTATAATATAAGTATAACTGTTTCATTGTAAAATAGTAATAGGTACTTTACTAGATACTTAGTACTTTGGAAAAGGCTGGAATTAAAAAAATGAGAAAATTTATTTGAGCGGTCAGGGTTCTTTTTACGTGACGGAACCTATACCTTTTATTTATTTCACGGAATGCAATTTTGAAAAGACTTACTTCAATAATTTCAAAAAGTTCCATCCTTCCCACAAGATAAGAAAAATACTATGAAACGAGTTTTTAAAAGAAAAAAAAAAACATATTCTTTTCCATATAATATTGAAAAGTCACGAAACGCGGTTATTGAAAATAATTCTTGAAATTGAAAAACTGTCAACTGCGCAAGCAGGTATTACGAAATATTTTGTACATGCCTTCCAAGTCTTTCATTTTTGGTTTTTACTTAAAACAATGAATTATTTATGTTTACAGTGATTCCGGAAAACGAAACAAGTGAACACGAATAATGGCTACAGAAATATTTTACGATTTCTGACTTTATGAATGAGCTATGTGTATTCAATATTGAGAAGATTAATTTACACTTTTATTACGGAAAATAAACTAACTATATATATCACTAGCTGTTGCCCGCGACTTCGTCCGCGATAACTACCTCCTTGCCAAATTTCAAGTTTGTAGCACAAAAAATACAAACCTGCGAGAGCCCTTAGACATCCTTAATCCGGCCCTGTCGCAAAATCCATTCTTAGCGGAAGTCTATTAACTACTACGTCCTTGCCAAATTTCATCTTAATACGTCAAGCGGTTTTTGATATTCCGTGATGAGTGAGTGAGTGACCTTTCGCTTTTATATATTTAGATAGATTAATTCTAAACTATTAAATGAACTAACAACAAACTATAAAAGGGCATCAAAAAACTCCTCCTCAACGCTGTCAGCTGGTAATGTGCCCAAGAGACTGACGGCGTTGCCACGTTGTATGGCAACATATAATATTTAAAAGTAAATTACTTTGCTTAAATGGATCAAGGGTCAGGATTTACTTACAGAATATAAATTTGTAAACCCACACTTTTGTCTAGGAATACGTTTCAGAAACACATGTTACGCCCTTCACCAATGTCGACGTTTTGTAGCAAAAAGACTTCTATAAATGGAGGAAACCTAAAAGCTACCGAAAAACCAGAAATTATTTTTGAATACTACTTTTATTTCATAAAACTGAAAATAAGCTCAATCAATAAATTTAATGTTGGCTAAAGGAAAAATGCAAAAAGCAAGACATACAATAATCACAATACAAAGCGTGGTTCAGAAAATGTATACATTCTGTAGTCACAAAAAAATTAAGTATTATAATTATTATTATTCATCCTCATTTCATCTGAGACTGACTGAGAAGGGTATAATAACTGTAGGCACCTTTCAAGATCTGAAAAAAAAAAAAATTATTAAAAGAGAGAAAAATAAAAAAGAGAACACAATAATCAAGGTATTAGTACATGTGTGTTATAATAATAAAGTGAATGAAGAAATTCTGGCAATTTCTTTGACTGTTGCTAAGGCAATATTTGATTAAAATAATAAATGATCGTCGATGTTCTATTTCTGTATTACTTGGTAACATATTGAAACATTAAATGTTTTGTACAAAATTATTATTTTCGCAAAGGTTATGGATTATTGCTGATGTGATGTCTAATTTCGGTAGGGGTTAAAAAAGAAACAGCTGCACGGGTTGATATACACCGTGTTCCCGACGATATACATAAACTTCAGCCAGATGTTCAGACCATGGAAATAAGTATTTTCAATATGGACACATTAATCAATTCTTATTTTTTATTTTTTGTTAATTTTCATACAAACTAAATACCTTGACGTAAATCATCCGATATGCATGCCTCTTTATCCGAATTGGCAACGTCGTATTTTCATTCATAAGATTTGGCGGGCTGAAACTTGTCAAAACTAAGTTTCTTTGGTTTTTTATCTCGTTCCTTTTTATTTCCCTCAGACTTCAGATTAGTAGCATTGTCATTCAAACGCCCTACTTATGTAAAGAGAACGTATAAGGCCACCAAGCAGGCAGGTACATATTTCGAATTGTGTCATTTTTATTGAGGATTTAAAAAAAAAAACCATAACCATAGCATGATAACTTCTGTCCACGACACTGTAATCCTTATTTTTTAGTCTAGGCTTATAGCAACGCAGGACCTCCAACGACGGGAAGGAGAGTAGGCTACCATAATAAATACTAACCCATTCTGCCGGTTCGGCTTAAATAACAGACATTAAATCTCAAAACTATTGAATGAACGAAGAAGGGCAGCTCACCACACAATCCGGGCACGTACACGGCCGGCGTACATTCGTAAAAATCCTCTCAAAAGATAGGTCTCGGTCAAATTAAGATTAAAGGTAATCACAGCATATTTTATTATATTGCATTTGGCTAGAATAACATAATTTATAACCACACTTGTCGCGTGGGCAAAATCAGAACTAACGCCGCCATCTTATTTTATCAATACATTTCATAAATGTTTAGCAACCTCTATGGAGCTTCAAAAGATCCATGTAATACTGTAGGATAGACAACTACGTCAGCCGTAATGTCATTCAGCTCAATCTTTTAAATCTCTTTGATTATTATACAATCCAATTATCTTATATTTTATAACAAGTACGTAGAACTTAAGGACTGTCTAGGTATTTAGCCTGCGGAGCCCGCACTTCCACAACCCATCACGATGTCTTATGATTTTGGTCGACTTATTAATGGCACAATTACACTGGTTATCGCAATGGAATACATCCATTGCGAATTGTAAGCTTCTGCACAATTACACTGGTTATCGCAATGGATATATTCGTATTCCAGCTTACAATTGAGAAAAAACAAACAATGAAGCTGGTCGAGTTTGAAGACGGGCGTACTCGCCGCGTTCATTTACACTTGGTCTTTTGACGAATTCCATAGGCATTCGAATTCGGGCGAACGACCGAACCATACGCCACGGACTAGGCAAAAATGAAACATTAATTACGAAGTTGATTAAAACATTAATTTTAAACAGCATAACATTATAATCTTAGAATAACTTCTTCAAATAACATCCAACGGCCAGGAAACGTTGCATTTAAATATTCACGCACTTGTGTGCCATAATGAGCAGGGGCCCCATGATGTTGGAGCCACATGGTTCAGTTCAGCATTGGATTATTTATCAGTACTTGGTTCATTCTCTGGCAAAAAAACAATTCTTGAGAAGTGATCAGTTGGTATTATGCCTTGAGATTTTCTGTAGTGGTAGGCATGCAAACCATATCTTTTCCACAGTTTCCACACTAGCTTATGGGATACACCCACGATTCTGTCAACGCGTCTCGTCGAGAGTGTAGGATCATTAATAATAAGGTTCATTATTCTGTTTTCTTCAGCGATGCTCAAACTGATTGCTCGTTCAGGGCGTCGTGGTCTAATTCCGATCTCACAAAATCTGTGTATGTTAATAAATGTTCGTATATCAGGAACGCGCCGACCAGAGAATCGCCGTTGGTACTCTCGTACAGCCGCTGTAGCATTTCCGTCACAGACCGTAGACGAAGTGCCTATCACCTTTGTGTTGAGCCGAATACTCGTACGGCATAGTGAATGTTGTAACCAAAACGATTGATTAAATTAATTGGAAATACAAAAGCAAATTACAATAAACAACAAACCTGACAGTTAAATTCATGCATGACAAATAACAACTTAGGTATCCATAGCGACCTGTTTAATCTCTTTGATAGATTCGTTATCAAAAATGATCGTACTTCTTCGCTATCTCTCGGGTTCCTCTCGTTCGTGCAAATGAAATGCAAATAGCATTTGATAGATTTATCATTTTAATTGCACTAAGCGGCAACATAGGCCAAATTAAGACCCTTTCATACTGTATAGCTCAATTAAATTTTATTAATTGAAATTGCAAATATCTTTGTAACGAAGCTTTTTTAAGTACTACTTCCTTTGTTGGTTTTGATTTGTTAAAGCTATAGAAGCGTTTGCTAAAGTTTATGGATAACGTAAGGAACACGGTGTATATAAAAAAAAAAAAATATATATATCCTATCCTGTACCACTGCTGGGCAAAGGCCTCCCCCATTTCTTTCCAGCTATCCCGGTGTTTTGCCTCTTCTGACCAATCAATTTTTATTAAATTAAAAAAAATATATACGAGATATTCATTTATTTATGTATATGCAGCGCTTGCCTAGGTCGGTCCGTGGATCGGTGACCATCCAATACTTACCTAGTTTCCTCCGTACCTCGGAAAGCAAAGTCGTTGGTCCCGGCTGTCATTCATAGATCTTTGACAGTCGTTACAAGTAGTCACTGACCCGAATTTCTGACAACCAGTCTTACCAAGAGTATCATATTACCCAGTACTAACTGGGTTGCGGAGGTCAGATACCCAGTCGCTCCATGTAAAATACTGGTCAACTGCATTAGACAAGAAACCGAACCCAACATATTTAGGAAAAGGCTAGGCAGATGATACCTAAAAAGACCCTTAACGAAGCCGAAAGGCGCTTGTTCTCCCTATCGATGCGATATTTTTTTTGTTCTAGACCATGCTTAGGAACCTTCTAGTTACGGAGATATTGGGGCTGAAAGTTCCAACTTTTTCACAAGTTTTTTAAAAATACTTGTTTTTAATATAAGATTTTTACTTTAAACACTTCCACGGCCCCCGAACTATTCAATCGATCCATCAACACAATGTTTTGAGTGCGTTACATTGAGTCCTACCGTAAAACGTGATTTTACACCCCAAAAAAAAAGTCATTTCCCAGCAATAATTTTTGCATAAAGCTACTTAGTTTGATGTACAACATGCTTGGTGGACGGCTTCGTGAAGGGTCCGTTTACACCCTGTATATCAGACAGATATCATTTTCGACTAGGATAAAAAAAAACTTACGCTTATAAATGTAGCTACAGTGAGCTTAGTAAAAGGCCCGGCTGAGAACACGATGACCTTATTGAACTGTGCAGCCAATAAGTACAGGTCTTTGCGATACTTGACGCTCTTTGACCACCAAATGCTCTCGTATGGACCAAGCATTAGATCTGCACTCTGGAAAATAACATAATGTTACGTCGGTTGCTTTACGAGAACATTCCAGATTACGTGCGAGTCTCGAATGTTCTCGCAAAGACTTGTCTAGAATGTTCCACTAAGAACTGTGAAGAAGGTTCCTGAAAGTTGTGGAACCTTCTCGAAGGATCGGTTGGCATATAAAAAGCCGTCGTGTTTGCGGGAACAGTCAGTCTGATTTTGGCTATTATTTTTCGATCAGGAATTTCTTAGTAGCAGCCACGGAGTTTCGATTTGTACCTGGTTGATGACAATAGGCTTGCCCCCTGTTACATGAGATTAACACATAACTGTCGAAATGTGGGTGTACAGTGACATCTCTGTCTAACCCTCCAGGGTTAACAGGCGTGTGTGTGGTCCTGATTGAGCCCATTCACCTATTTTCTTGTAAATAAGTAAAGAGGATGATTATACTTACTGCAAACAAAACATCATTACTATGCCAGCAGTATATAAATAGCTGCGCAACTCCAAATACCAAATATTCTGTTGTCAAGAATCTTTGCATTGGGTTGGTTTCAATCTGTAACAAAATAGGTATAGGTATTTATTAATTTCACAATCTCACAATGCCACTTGAACACACGTCCGCATAGTTTGAATTCGCGCCGAAGAATGACTAATCAGTCTTGCGTATAAAAGACGGCCACAAATAATTGAGCATCGGACATCGCGGCAAACGATTATTCGGTGACATTTAAGGAATGTCTAGTCATTTGAGGAGCTCGTGGCTAAATAATAACAGAGCCGCTCGGGTCGATCTTAGCGTTAAACCACGCCTTCCTAGGTTGGTCCGTGGATGGGTGACCGCCCATTACATACCGAGTTTCCTCCGTGCTTTGGAAAGCACGTTAAGCCGTCCCGGCTGTCATCTGTGGATCTTTGACAGTCGTTACAGGTAGTCAGTGGCCCGAATGTCTGACAAGCAGCCTTACCGAGGGGTATCGTATTACCCAGTACTAACTGGGTTTTGGAGGTCAAATAAGCAGTCGCTCCATGTAAAATACTGGTATTCAGCCGCATCCGGTAAGACTGGAAGCGGACCCCAACATAGTTGGGAAAAGGCTGGGCAGATAATGATTTGAGGAATGTCTAGACGCGGGTGTGCGTTTCCATAAAATCAGGGGGGGCGCTGCGTAGTCGACATTATGACTTACCGTGATGTATGAACATTTGCACCGGTAAAAGTCTTGATACAGTCAAAATCGAGGGCTTGTGTAATATTTCATGACCATATTTTTTTTTATCCAACACGTGTAGCATGTTTTGTCGACGGAGGAATCGACAAAATGACGATCATAGAGAAAACTGACATTTTGTCGATTTTTCCGTCAACAAAACCCGTTTCTACGGTGGTCATGATATGCAAGCAGATTTAGAAGTAAAGAAAAACAAAATAATATTTTTCTACGGAAACAAGTGTTTATAAAAAGCATTTTCTTACAATCTTACTAATATTATAAATTATGCGAAAGTTTGTGAAGATGGATGGATGTTTTTAACTTTTTCACGTAAAAACTACTGAACAGATTTGAATACTCGTAAAAGACACACAGATAGTTTCCTTTTTAATTCGTTAGTACGATCTCGTGGGACAATTATCGAACTCCATGCAGCCGAAGCCGCAGGCATGAACTAGTATCGTATATTATTTTTGAAAATGTGACATAATATTTTTATAGTATACTTGTGTGATGTCTGATGAGATGACGAGTAACAGAGAAGTATGGACGAAAAAGACATGCTGCGCCGACCCCAAATAAATTGGGATAAGGGCAGGAGAATGATGACGAGTGGGTATTTGTCTGAAAACATCTATTTAGTCCGTCAGTTAGATTATCAAAAAATATTGGACCTTTTGTCATGTAAACGAAAAATGACCACGATACAGCGCGTGGAAATCTCGCGTGACGTTACTATTTCTATTACTTTTGACAGTGACGTCACAAGCCCCCTCTCTTGAAGTTTGATGCGCTGTATCGTCGTAATTTTTTGATAATGCCACGAAAAAAAAAATACGTGTCCAATATCTTTTGATAATCTAACTGACAGACTAAATAGATTTTTTCAGGCAAATACCCTATAGTGTGAAATTTCTGGCGCCCTGCTTAATTTCCAAATGACATGTTAAATCACTAGTTGAACACAATATGACCGCTGTTAAAATACTCACTGTGATTTGATAAGCGGTGACGCACAACATCACTGAGCATACGAACATGTATAGTAACATTATCGGCGACAGACAGGAGTCGAACAGTCGGGCGAACCTGGAAAGAAGAAGAAAATACAGACAGAATCTGTAACGATTGGCTAAGTCTTCTTCTTAGCGTGTCGATGGCAAAAAGTTCAAATGTTATGTTTAGCCCAAAACTCAGCCACGAGAACCCCGCTCACTGATGCAGTAAGCAGATCATCAAGTGCGCAGGTGATAGCCATGCGGTGCAAGATGGAAGGTGGGCCATTGTCTGTGGGGAGACGCCGCATACGCACTTGAGGTCTGAGCCGTCCATGAACCCCCATCTGCAGAGATTGTCTTTGGTCCGGCCGACTTGGGTTCGAAGTCAGTTTAAGGATTTCCAAGTCGGCCACGGCAACGCGTGCCCAGGTGGAAGGTTTGCTAAGTAATGACGCCGTATTTATTATTGGCTAAATAATTACGCCGTATTTATAGCCACTTAGCAAATTCAGCCTATAATGTTCCCACTACTGGTACACAGGCCTCCTCTTTATGAGAGAGCCCAGTGTGGGTTAGCAGATGTCTCATGTTTTCGAATTTTTGGTTTTCCTTCACCGTTTTGAGGGGCTATTCCTCAAAGCGCAACTATTTTTAAGCATTTAAAGCGTTTAAAGCGTTAAATATTAAATGTTTATTCCTCAAAGCGCAATCATGATTAGAAATATCGTTAATGAATCTATCAAACCAATGTCTATTTTTCATCATGGTTGCGCTTTGAGGAATAAACATTTAATATTTTTAATTTTAATTTGGGAGCGTAACTAATGATTGCGCTTCGAGGAATAATTTAGTTGCGCTTAGTTCGTTACACTTAAAAATAGTTGCGCTTTGAGGAATACCCGTTTTGTGAGCAGTGGTGATGAAATAAATTACACAAAGTAATGCCTGCCTGGGTTCGAACCCCCGACTTAATGCAATTATAATGTAAGTCGGGGCCGCCACCACTGAGCCACCGCTGCTCTCTATATTATCTATGTCGCTTGTTTCATCAAAATCAGAATGAAAAGTCATTTATTTAAATGCGGCTTACAATAAATGAATATTAAGAAGATTCCTTGGATGGGTGACCACACATTACAAACCGAATTTCCTCCGTGTCTCGGAAAACACGTTTAAGCTGTTGGTGCCGGCTGCCATTTGCAGATCTTTGACAGTCGTTACAGGTAGTCAGCGGCCGAACGTCTTACCAAGGGGTTTCGTATTATCCAGGATTAACTGAGCTGTGGAGGTTAGATAGGCAGTCGCTCCATGTAAAATTTGGCATTCAGCTGCATCCGGTTAGTCTAGAAGCCGACCCCAACAAACTCAAACTCAAACTCAAAGCATTTATTTCAATTAGACCATAACAGGCATGAGACAGTTCAGACTGACTAAAAAAAAAACATTTTTAGTGTATTTCGTTAGCTGTTTTTTTTCTTGTAAGTATCTACTGCGTTTTTCTTGGCTTTTGAATGTCAGAAAAACAAAGAAGGGGAAGCTACAGTCCCAGACACAAGGCATAATAACTTGTGAAAGTACTGTAGTTGCCCATTCCAAAGCGTAGATCTCTATGGAGAAGAATGGGCAGGAAACTCCATGGACACTCTTTTCAATCAAAATATTTTTACAAGATCTTGGTTACATCATTCATGTTGAGATAATACATACAACATGGTTGGGAAAAGGTTAGACAGATGATGACTTCCAAAACACAATCGTAATGTAACGTTTTATCAATACAAAATCAGAATCAGATTACAAATCTCCTCTTAACTTCGAATCCTCACATATTCGAAGTAATCTTAACTCCCCATGTTAATACGTAAACCGGTACGTAAACAAAGTTACAAGAATTTATCGTTCACATTTAACTGTACAAGTTAGATTGACTTGGCAAAGGTTAATTTGGATTTTCAACTCGCATTTAACAATTTGGAGGAGTTATTTTATCTTGGGAGAGTTTGGGTTTCCTGTTAACTTGTTCCACATCTGATACTGATACTGTTAGCCTCTCTCATCCCACTGCTGGGCAAAGGCCTCTCTCCATGACTTCCAAATTCTTCGATCCAGAGCCAATGTGGACCACTGGGCGTTAGTTTTGTGCAGCTCCTCGGTCTACCGCGTCGCCTTCTGGCTATGTCAGGGCTCCACCTGGTGGTTATTTTGGCCCACAGCTCGTCGGGCATGCGGCAGACATGGCCAGCCCAGTCCCACTTTAGCTTAGCGGCTTTTTGACTTAGTTTCACATAACCTTCTACTAAAGGAGTATCGTGTTACTCAGTTACTGGGTTTAGGAGGTCAGATAGACAGCTGCTCGTGGCTAAATAATAACTAAATATATATAAAGATCTCGGCCCTAGATGCACAAAGGAAGAGATCCGATTTGACTGCCTAGTTGGCTTTTTTTTTTTTTTGGATGTGAAATCATTACATAACCCCCCCGCCGCTCTGGGTGGAGTGGGAGGGGGGAGTGTCAGACTTTTACTGATTAAAACCCATCAATGTTTCTTCTTTGCCCTTTGAGTTCCAGGGCCGCGGTATCTCTTTCGAACAGTCCCGCAGCCTTGCCTCGTTGGCTTAGAAGACCAAAATTCGACTGGTTAGTGTGGCTTCCTGGATACAAATTCCGGGTGCTTTAAAGTGTAATTGTGTCTTTCCATTGGGAATTTCTAGTAGAAGGACTGGTGGACCTCGTGAATTAATAATAACAGCCGCTCGTGATCGATCTTCAGATTAAACTGCGCTTGCCTAGGTAGGTCCATGGATGGATAACTGCCCAAAACATACCGAGTTTCCTCCGTCTCGGAAAGCACGTTTAGCCATTGGTCCCGGCTGTCATTTGTAAAAATACTGGTATTCGGCAGCTGCATCCGGTTAGACTGGAAGCCGACCCTAACATAGCAGGGAAAAGACTACGCAGATGATGATTTCTTACCGTATCAGACTTATTTTTGTCGTGACAGGTTTATTTTTGTTCTCTAAAGAGAGCCTTGCCTCTTGCCCTGCTAATGCCAACCACCGTTGCTTACTATCGGTTTTATCTGCATAAATATACGATACAAAAAAGTATCAAACAGATTACATGAAAACTAAGTAAATCTTCATTTTTTACTATTTCACCTAGATAGATAGATAAATCATTTATTTAGTGCACACAAAAGCACAATTAAATAATACAAATTACACGACTGTATAAAAACAACACTATATAACTATATAAAAACTGTATAACTATATAAAAACACCTAGTAGAACCAATTCTTGTGAAAAAATGATCTTGAAACATAAAGAAGAATAGCGCGTCTTTACTTATAAAATACCGTCGGCAAAGGATTTTGTTGTAAAATGGAATAATAGGCCCTCTAACTTTTTTTTACTTTCAGTCGTTTATTAATTTGTCCATCTATTTTAATGGACCTTAGTCCATTAAAATAGATGGACAAATTTTAACACAGCGTTCAGTACGTCTAACCAAAGATATCCAAGCAAAAAAACCACTGATTAAAATGACTTTATTTTAACCTAAAATAATAAATTGCAACTCAACTTCTTCTTTCTTTATCGTGTGGTTAGTTCGTAACCTGGTGTCAGAGTTTTTATGCCGCCCATGGGCCTCTGACTTGGCTTTACATGCCGTCAAGAAATATCTCTCGGGCATGCTGGTTTCCTCACGATGTTTTTCCTTCACCGAAAAGCAAGTGATAATTATACTATACGCACATGAATCCGAAAAATCAGAGGTGCGTGCCTTGGGTTCGAACTCGAGACCTATGACTTGGCAGTCCGACGGTCACACCACTAGGCTATCACTGCTATAACTCAACTAAACAACCCTAAAAACTAAACTCTAGAATAAACACATCTATTATGGGTACTTGCACTCGCGCCCCGCCGCGCGCTTTCTCGTAAGTAGGTACAAAGCCAGTTCTGTTAATATCATTCTGTATTTAGCCATAATAACTTTCAGTTAACTTACATTTTTGCGGGACGCCTTGGATGGCTTTCTCGTTAATTGGCGAGAAGAAGCGCAACATCGAGAAAAGTGGGAGGAATGGGGGGAGGCTTTGCCCAGGAGTGGGACAGTTCAGACTGACTAAAAAAAAAACATTTTTAGTGTATTTCGTTAGCTGTTTTTTTTCTTGTAAGTATCTACTGCGTTTTTCTTATTTTTTTTACCATTGTCCTTATTTTGGTGGTCTGAATGATTTCTAAAAGTTTGTCCATCTATTTTAATGGGATCTTATATATTAGATCGGGCCAGTCGCTACATTACTTTAAGATTTTTTTTTTTTTTGCAAACTTTAATCTTATAATATGAGTCATACCCTAGTTTTTGTCCAGTTACTTGTAAAACTATTATAATAGGGCTATAATTAATTCTACTACTGAACTACCTGAACACTTTTTTGTAAACTTAATATTTTGATAAATTTATAATTTTTTACAATTTAAACAATACATACCCTTTAAAACCTAAAAATACTTACTTAACCAACTCAACATGCCTTCGATGACAATCCTTCAACCTCTCCATAGCGACACCATGATCCACTTGCATCGCTTCCGATCCAAAAATATTCTTGGAATCAATTCTCAACAACTCCAATTCAGCTCTGAAGAAAACCATAATCACCATGGAGTTTGTATCAAAAGAGGTTATCCAACCTCCACCGTAGATAGCCGCGTAACTTTGATAAACAGAAGCTGCTAAGTATCCGACCATAGTGTTCTTATCCCACGGTACCCAAGAACTGACAACTTGCAAGTAAGTATCCGTTCCGTTTTTTACGTTCGCTCTGTAAGTCTCCGAGGAAAGATACTTGAAGATCGGCTGGAACATCACTATGATAACCGTGGTATACATTAACGACCAATATAAATAAGTTATCTTTCTGCAATATTTCGTAAATGCTTTCAGTAGCTCCAGCTTTTTCTTGTCTGTTGTATTTCGCTGGTTTAAATCTGCCTTCGTGACGTATTCGATGATGCTGACCCAGTATTTTTGCCAAGATAAAAATGTTGTCACTTTTATTACACTGATCGTGGCCAGCATTGTAATCTTCAAGTTGTTTAGGAGTAAATTGATGTCTGATTTCACAAACCAGACGTCTATTTGCTCGGTTGCAGTAAAAATGGTAACCAAAAGATGCATTAGCAAGTAAAAATACTTCATGAATACATTTTTTGGGAGCAAAAGTCCCCAGAATTGTAAGGCTTTAACATTTGGCCCTAATAAAGGCCTTTTTGGGTTTTCCAATTTCTGGAGAATATTTTTTAACATCTTATCGGATCGACTTGATGGAGCAGATTGGAATAATGATGCGATCCCTTATTACACGATTCCGAAGACGAAGATAATTACGTGATTTCAAGGAATAGGGGTGGGACAAGGTGCGGCTGTGAATATCGAGTTTTTCGACGAAATAGTTTGTTTTATAACTTATTTTAAAACTTTAATCCGATACTGTTAAAATGCTTGTAGAATTTTGGAATCTGAATAATAAGTAAATTACTTTACATTTAACTTGAAATGAGTCTGTTTTCTGTTCGAAATAACCTGCCAGATGCACAATATCGGCTTTAAATTAATCGGGTTTAACTTAACTACGTTATTTTGAAGTAAAATGTAACAATAATGAAATATTTCATTTTTCGAGTCAGAATATCGCAGTTTCGTGAAAATTTCGAATTTTTTATTTAGTAACACGACGAATTGCTGATTTTCCGTCAATATTAAATTTTTGTAAAAAAAACAATATTTCCTCGAATTATGCCAAGCATTTTCCAACTATGTTGGGGTCGGCCACCAGTCTAACAGGAAGCAGCTGAATACCAGTATTTTATATGGAACGACTGCCTATCTGACCTCCATAATCCAGTTAGCACTGGGTAATACAGTAAGACCTCTTGGTAAGACTGGTCGTCAGACTTTCGGGTCACTGATTGACCTTTAACGACTGTAAAAGATCTACAAATGTGAGCCGGGACCAACAGTTTATCGTGCTTTCCGAGGCACGGAGGAAAATTGGAATGTAATGGATGGTCATCCATCCACGGACCGACCTCAGCACATACTTAAAGATCGTCCCGTTCCGATGTAATTATTTTGTAAACAAATAATATTTCCACGTGAAATAAAAAATCGCATCCGCTGAAAAATTGTGTCAAAAGTTTTTGACATGACAGTTTTATAATACTATTTCACAGAAATCTTGATAAAACTTCCTTGAGATGAATATTTTACCGAGATCTTAGGAAAGTTTAGAACTTAGGAGAAGTTTTCAAGTTTTTATAATCCATTCGCTTTGGCGTAAAATGGAAGATGTTTTTGTAGATGTGCTTGAAATATTGAAAATGAAAATGAAGAAAATGTAATCTATATTAGAACAATTCTAAGAGACCTCAAACGTCGGAAATACAATAACTTCAACATCATCTGCCCAGCCTTTTACCAACTATGTTAGAGTCGGCTTCCAGTCTAACCGGATGCAGCTGAATACCAGTATTTTACATGGAGTGACTGCCTTTCTGACCTCTGCAACCCAGTTAGTACTGGGTAATACGATACCCATTGGTAAAACTGGTTGTCAGACTTTTTGGGCCACTGACTACCTAACGACTGTCAAAGATCTACAAATGACTCCCGGGACCAATGGCTTAAATCCTCTGCCTACAATTCTGTCTAGGGTGCTTGACAGTCTTCTTAACACACTGATGAGTGGATGTCTTAAGTTACACGACAATCAGTTCGGTTTCAAGTCGGGACTCTCCACTGAGACAGCTATTCTGTGTTTGAAGCAGACTGTCAAGTACTATACTGATCGAGAAACACCAGTTTATGCTTGCTTCCTCGACCTCACGAAAGCATTTGACCTGGTTTCCTATGATATCCTCTGGGACAAACTTAACGACACATCTCTGCCAAGCGAATGCATTCGTCTTCTCAAGTATTGGTACGGGAAACAGGTCAACGTAGTTCGATGGTCGGGGACGCTGTCTGAACCATACAGATTGGAGTGCGGGGTGAGGCAAGGGGGGTTAACCTCACCAACGCTCTTCAATCTTTATGTAAACGCACTCATCGAGAGGCTGAGCAGCACGCGTGTCGGATGTCATGTTGGTGGAGTTTGTGTAAACAACATTAGCTATGCATACGACATGGTGCTGCTCAGCGCCTCGGTCTGTGGCCTGTCGAAGCTGCTCGGGATTTGTGAGGAATATGCTCTCAGTCATGGCCTGCTCTATAACACTAAGAAGAGTGAGTGTATGGTTTTCCGGGCCAGGGGTAAATGTCCAGATAGTGTCCCTAGCATAAAAATTAATAATGTACCGCTAAAGAGGGTTGAAACCTTCAAATACCTTGGGCATCTGGTGACCTCTGACCTGAGAGACGATGCAGATATGGAGCGGGAACGTAGGGCGTTGTCTGTTAGAGCGAACATGATAGCTCGCAGGTTTGCACGATGCTCGAAGGAAGTAAAAAACACTCTTTTCAGAGCGTATTGCACCTGTTTTTATTCGAGCGCCCTGTGGGCTAGCTATACTCAAAAACAGTACAACGCCCTACGAGTCCAATTCAACAATGCCTACAGGGTGTTGTTGGGGCTGCCTCGGTACTGCAGTGCGTCGGGGATGTTCGCTGAGTCGCGCATTGACTGCTTTTATGCGACGATGCGGAAACGGTGCACATCTTTGGTGCGCAGGGTCCGCGCCAGCTCCAACATCATCTTGAGGATGATGGCTGAGAGGTTCGACTGTCACTACATTAACCATTGTTGTATGCTTAATGTAGTGACAATAACAAAGAAAATAAATAAATAAGTAAATAATAGTAACACATTTTGGTAATTATTATAATATCTAATTATCTGTCCCTCTTTTCCATTTTGTAATATTGAAAATTTTAATGATAATTATTTTATTTTTATTTTTATTTTTTATATGAGTATTTTTTGTATATGAATTTGATTTTTAAGTATGTAACTAATAATTGTATGATTATTGCTAATTTTAATTTGTTGCCTATTCTAATTTAATTTGTCAGTACCTATTAATGTGTTCAAGTGTGTGTCAGTGTGTTGTGTTTTTATCTTATTTTTCTAATGATTTTTTAATTAATGTACCTAATGCTATTATATGATCCAATTGGTGATTGAAATAAAGGAATTGAATTGAATTAACGTGCTTTCCGAGGCACGGAGGAAACTCGACGCTCGAGGCGACGATTTATGTATGATACAAAAATGGTAAAAAATATTTCTCTCAATAAGTTTCTCTAAACTGACTTCTATTTGCCTTATGATTGGGTTTATTTCAGTGAACTCATGTTTCAGACTTAACTTTGTTCATCCTCCATAGGTCTGCTAACAATAATAATCCAGGCAAACCCAGTTGATGGATGGAGTCTTCAACAAAGTTATTTCTCCTAAAAAAATACTTAAAATCCGAAAGTTTCCTTTATCGCCAGTTATATTTGACTATAATTTATTACTTGAGCAATAAATCCTTACTTTTTCGTCCCTAATTAAAATATTTCAAGGTTTTTTTTGCTGTAAAAATATTTTTAATGCAAGGCTTTGAACGTTGTTAATATTATTGAGAACAGTAAAGTTTTTTTGTTTCAGTGAATAAATTTATCTGCGTGTTATTGACCCATTGGTGCATACGACGGGTCTGTACAAACTCACGTTTTTTTCTCATCGGGGTAAGCAGAAACTGCTGAGGGCTACCACCAATCACCCAACGATTACTTTATAGCCAACTAGCTTTTGCCTGCAGCTTCGCTCCCGTTAATTTAGAACTTGACAATCAATAGGGTATTTTCCTGAAAAATCTATTTAGTCCGTCAGTTAAATTATCAAAAAATATTGGACACGTATTTTTTCTTTTGTCATGTAAACGAAAAATGACCACGATACAGCGCGTTGAAATATCGCGTTACGTCACAATTTTTGTTACTTTTTACTGTCCAGTGACGTCACAAGCCCCCCTCTCTTGGACTTTGATGCGCTGTATCGTCGTCATTTTTTTTTTATCAATTATCCTTTTTGGGTTGTACTCTACTTGTAATAATATAATTCAATAATGATTCGAAAGACACGTGGCGCCATTTATTATCATAAGCAGGTTATTGTTGTTTTCCTCGGGAACAGTACTTTTTTTCGGGATGAAAGGTACCCTATGTCCGTTTCTGTACACTTGACAACGTATATGCAAAATTTCAGGATGCTACGTTCAGTGGTTTAGGCGGGAAAATGTAACAAACAAACAAACAAACTTACTTTCGCATTTATGATATTATAGTAAGTAAGTAGTAAGTATAGATAACTGTGAAGACTAAAATCATCGTATTTTTGACATTTCACTGTGGAATGAACTAACCGACTCTTAAACTCTTCTAATGTATAGGTACCTAAATAGTTAACTTACTTTCAACTTAAGCTTTCAAGGTTTGGTTTCAAAAAAATCCATTCCTTAATTTCCCGACAGTTTTGTAACTTTATCAATATTTTTGTCGATAAACCAATCAACAGTGTCCCATCCCTATTCATATCAATAAAATAATACTATCGTATTATCACTTTCTACCTTTCTGTTAATTGTGACACCTTCCATAGATTTTTCAGTCCCTAATTACATATTAGCAGTTGTCATTATATGGAAAATTTTATGAAATTATTTGTCTTTATAATAACTTAATTTTATAGCGTGCAAGATAATTAAGTTCATTTTCATTTTGATTTATTTCTGCACTTGTCCTTTTGCGCGGGTTCGTCTGTATTTTTAAATAGTGGTTGCGATTAAATAGAGGAGCTCGTGGCTTAATAATAACAGCCACTCGGTTCGATCTTTAGGTTAAGCCGTGCTTGCCTAGGTTAGTCTGTGGATGGGTGACCACCCATTACATACCGAGTTTCCTTCGTGCCTCAGAAAGCACGTTAAGCCGTTGGTCCTGGGTATCATTTGTAGATCTTTGACAGTCTTTAGGTAGTCAGTGGCCCAAAAAGTCTGACAACCAGTGTTACCAAGGGGTATCGTATTACCCAGTACTAACTGGGTTGTGGAGTTCAGATAGACCGTCGCTCCATATAAAATGCTGGTATTCAGCTGCATCCGGTTAGACTGGAAGCCGACCCCAATTTAGTTGGGAAAAGGCTAGGCAGATGATGGAAGGGATTAAATACCGTAATATGTTTTTACTATTTTGGCCATCGAATCATCTGGATGGATCAGGAGCTTGTTTGTGGCTAAATAATAACAGTCACTCGGGTCAATCTTCAGGTTAGGCCGTGCTTGTCGGGGTTGGTCCGTAGATGGGTGACCACCCATTACAATATATGAAATTGCCTCCGTGCCTCGGAAAGGACGTTAAGTCGTTGATACTGGCTGTCAATTGTAAATCTTTGACAGTCGTTACAGGTAGTCAGGAGCCCGAAAGTCTGACAACCAGTCTTACCAAGGGGTATCGTGTTACCCAGTACTAGGTCGGTTATGGAGATCAGATTGGCAGTCGCTCCATGTAAAATACTGGTATTCAGCTGCATCCGGTTAAACTGGAAGTCGACCAACATAGTTGGGAAAAGCTTAGGCAGATGATGAGGCCAATGATGACTTGTCTGGAAGTAGACTCGGAAGCAACTGGGAAAAAGATAGACAGATGATAATCAGCAAGTAAGAAATAATTAAAAGAAAATTTAAAAAACCCCAACGAAAAAATAAAAGATGAAAGATAAATACCCACTTTCATCCCCCATATTTAGTAAATGGGTGCACCGATTTTTAAAAAACAACTCTAATTTTAATAAACACATCATGCTTTCATTTGAAACTCCACTTGGTTATATTTGAAAATATTCGATTTTTCATACTCACTTTCATCCCACATATCTAGTAAATGGCTGCACCGATATTTATAAAACGTATCTAAGAACCATCGCCAAGAAACTAGTTTTCAAATAAAAAATTGCATCCAAATAGGTTCACTTATTTAAGAGCTACGGTGCCAGAGACAGACACACACACACATTGCGGTCAAACTTATAACACCCCTCTTTTTGCGTCGGGGGTTAAAAATCATCAAAAACTACTTTATCTATCAAAAATCTTCGTTGTCCCAAAAGCCATCCCCTCGGGGCACAATTACTATATATTAGCGGCAGGTACGGACAAATAATTGTGTCCTTAAGACCTTTTAATGAGAAAGTCATTACGGTAGCGCGTGACCCGTTTCTTATTGTCACTAGGTGGGTATCAACAAAGAATGGCAGAAGTTTTACTTCGTTCATATATATTTTTAGGGTTCCGTACCTCATCATCTGCCTAGCCTTTTCCCAAGTATATTGGGGTCGCCTTCCAGTCCAACCGGATGCAGCTGAATACCAGTATTTTACATGGAGCGACTGCCTATCTGTAATACCATACCCCTTGGTAAGACTGGTTGTCAGACTTTTTGGCCCACTGACTATCTAACGACTGTCAAAGATCTACAAATGACACCCGGGACCAACGGCTTAACGTGCTTTCCGAGGCACGGAGGAAACACGATATACAGGGTGTAAACGGACCCTTCACGAAGCCGTCAACCAAGCGTTCTGTACATCAAACTAAGTAACTTTACGCAAAAATTATTGCTGGGAAACGACTTTTTTTTGGGGTGAATAATCACGTTTTATGGTAAAACTCAATGTTACTCAAAACTTAGTGCTGATGGATGCATTGAATAGTAAACGGGTCATGGAGTTAATAAAATTAAAGTTAAAACCTTTAAAAGTGGTATTAAAAAAAAACTTGTGAAAATAATGGAACCTTGACCTTCAATATCTCCGTAACTAGAAGGTTCCCAGGTATGGTTTGTAACAAAAAAATGATCGCAATGAAGGGCAGAACAAGTGCCTTTCGGCTTCGACCCTTAAGGTCTTTTTACACTCATCATAGAGAATATAAAGATTAATGGCGTAATGTTATATACTCTAATAATTTGGTCAAATAACTTCATTCGTCGAAACGGCGACATACTTGAAAGTTGCCAACTTGGGAAATAGTTGTCCCACTTTAGTAACTTACTCAATGAATGCAATTGTATTCCGTATTTAATAACTAAGTAAGTTGCGCTAAAATTACAAAACATCACGACTGTAATCCCCGAAGGCTTAGGCACAGGTGCACCTAATAGTACACGCATATTTCGCCAGTTATGTTTACCTAAGTCCTTTATAACATAGCCTATTGCCATCAACCGGGCACAGATCCAGACTCCGTGGCTGCTGCTCAGAAACTGCTGATGAAAAAACCCAATAACAATACTGCACGACCCGGAAATCGGCCCCAGGACCTCATGCGCTAAAATGAAAAGGGAATAACATACATACGTGGCTTGATAGGCGTGGTTGTATCTTAACACGTTAACTGCCAAGGTATATTTTCTGTATCTTCCAAATTTAATTTCTTGCGTATTGATTCCAAATTGAATAATCTATAAATATAAAAATCAATTGATGTTCGTTAGTCTCGCTAAAAGTCAGAAACGGCTTGACCGATTTTGATGAAATTTTGCATAGTTGTTCTATATAGGTCAGGGATCGTGTATAAGGTATGTAGTAGGTAGGTGGTAGGTAGGTAGGTAGGCGGTAGGTAGGTAGGTAGGCGGTAGATAGGTGGTAGGTAGTTGGGTAGTAGGAGGTAGGGAAAAGTGCATTGCAACGCATGCCGGGGCTAGTTATGTATAAAGAGTGTTCCCTTCCCTTTATTTTGATAAAAAAAATACTAAAACCATGTTGAATATGTGTGTATGTCTTGCTTGGGGCCATGTCAGTCATTTTTAATAGAAAAGAACACTGTAAACGTGCCAGGCGGCACACTGCGGTCATTTGAATTGATGCTTGCTGTCAGTCACCGGTGACTGACATAGATAGTGAGTCTGTCAGGCACCGGAAGTTAGCGTGTTAAATAAAAGTCAAAATCATGATATTACAACGTTCCTATTACACGATGAGCTTAGACCACGCTATGCACCAGGCATTGCCTCAAATTCGGCTTTACACTTGAACGTGGCGAACGAAGAATTTTCGCCGCAAACCGCACGTTAATTGGGAATCCGAATTGTGGTTTACAAACCGGTGCGAAACGGTAGACCCCTATTGACCGGTGTTGTGGAGGAGAATTTTAAATGCTAAACAGCGTTATGTTTCTCACGTGCGCATAAAAAAACTTTCTGCAAAAAAAAAACCGACTTCCAAAAAGTCTAAAATAACTTTACTTTCGGAAGTCGGTGACTTTGTTTGTTCCATTGACTTTTTTGCCACCGACTTCCGAAAGTAAAGTTACAATAGTTTTTTTTTTGGAATTCGGTTTTTTTTTGCAGAAAGTTTTTTATTTGACCAATCGAAAAGTAATAGTTGTTTGTTATTATGAGCACAATCATGTGTTTCAGTATCGGTCACCCTGTATAATACATGTGCATTAAAAAAGCTGAAAACAAAATGGCTTTCAAAAGAACAGTTCGGAAGTACTATTTCAAATCGGACTAAATTGCTCACTAGCTAGTCATTAGTAGTCATAGTAATTATTATAAGGTTTCTCGTATTTTGAACTATTTGTATGTATTATAATATATCTTAGTTTATTTCATTTTATTTGTATATATGTGTATTAGTATGTATATCAATTTGTGTTAACAAAATGGTATTTTTCTTATTTATTTTTACACAAAGCAACGCATTTATTTTTATACAAAGCTGTCCTATTTGACCCAGAGGTTGACTGGTAGAGAATACCTTGTGGCATTAAGTCCACCTATGTACCACTTTTGTATATGAAATTTAAATAAATAAATAATATAAAAAATCCAATGTTTTTTCTGCTATCTCCCTGCCTAACGACATTCGGTAAGAGATACAAGAAACGACATTTATAGCTGTTTCATGGCTATTTTATTTATGTTATTGGACAGCCTGAGTTTTTAGACTCAACTTGTGTTTCAAATAGTCCAAATGGAATACTGAGGCGAGTTTTTCTTCTGATTGTAATTGACTTTTGTTGCGAGTAATAATGTTGATGGATCTTTTACTAAAACCAAAAGTACTTGAGAATGTAATTAGGTCACGCCCTTAGTGACTTACTTACTTATTTTAGTCAGGGATTAGTCATTTATATTTTCACATAACATAAAATCTGACTGTGTCAAAACTGGAGTTTTGAAAGTGGTTATTTTGGCCCACAGCTCATTGGGTATGCGGCATACGTGGCCATATAAACATGTATTTAAAAAAAAAACTTGTGAAAAAGTTGGGACTTTGACCCCCAATATCTCCGTAACTAGAAGGTTCCCAGGTATGGTCTAGAACAAAAAAATCGCAATGACGGGGAGCACAAGTGCCTTTCAGCTTCGTTAAGGGTCTTGAAAGGAGTAACTTTATTATGGTCACCCCTCTACTGACCAACCTAGTCAAGCGCGGCTTAACCTAAAGATCGGCCCGAGCCGCTGTTATTATTCAGCCATGAGCTCCTATAATTTATAAAAAAAAAAAAAAATAATACCAGCCTGTTACTGTCCCACTGCTGGGCAAAGGCCTCTTCTCATACAGAGAAGGCACGAGCATTAATCACCACGCTTGCTCAAGACGGGTTGGCGATTTCAGACTTATATTAATTATAAGTCCAGGTTTCCTCACGATGTTTTCCTTCACCGATGTCTGTGATGTCCAAGATAAACTTAGAAAGTACATATGAATTGAAAAAGTCACATTGGTACTTGCCCGGATTTGAACCCACAACCTCATGCATGAGAGGCGAGGCCTTAACCTCTGGGCCATCACGACACCTTCCTATAATTTACTCGTCCTATATTCTACATATTTAGTATTCCCATAGTAACACGTAAGATGAGTGCTGTAATCAACTCGTTTATGTAATGGAGTGCGATCCTCCTGTGAAATGGATGCCGTTACGGTGTACGAGTCTGTTATTGTAGGACCGGTGAGGGGGAGGTTGGGAGGTAATGTCTCTATTTTTGTATGCGTAAGTGAGCTGAGGTGTAAAGTGAGCCTTGCTGAGGAACTTATACGTCGTTGTTAGTTGAATCGGTTTAAAGAATTGGAATCTAAGTAAGATATTTAAAGTACATAACATTGGGCTGCGGGACTGTTCGAAAGAGATACCGCGGCACTGGAACACAAAGGGCAAAGGAGGAACATGGATGGGTTTTAGTCAGTAAAAGTCTGACACTCTCTCCCACTCCGCCCAGAGCGGGAGGGGGGGGGATAAAAATTAAGTACGTAAGTTTTTATTTAGGGGTAATCTCCGGAACAAATGATAAAATTCTAAAATTTCTTTCACTGGCAAAAAGCTACATTATTCCTGGGTAAACTCAGTGGCTGCTACTGAGAAATTCCTGATGAAAAAACCCAATAACACCTGCCTGACCCGGGAATCGAACCCGAACAGTCGTACTTGCGACCACTAGACCAACGAGGCAGTCCAATTCTTCTAATAAAAATATTATTGCAAAGAACCCTTCAAAAATACACCTTATAACATATAACCTAATAACCTGACCTCACGTTGTATGAGCTTCCCGTACAATGCGAGATCAGCGTATACTGGTTAAGCATACCTTGATTGGTTGTCGTATGTACCATACCACTTTACCTTGAGAAAGCAGGTGGTACGTAATTGCCCTTGTCGTATCCTGTCCCAAGGGAAATTGTATGAAGGATAAAAAGGATGTTCCTAATAATAGATAGATACCGGTACATGTATTTGGGGCATCTGGAGACCTATTTGGGAAGTACATAAGGGATCCATTGTAAAAATTGACATGAAAACAACATAGGTATGTCGAATCCGGTCGTTGGTATGGACATGAAATGAATCGGAAGTGCGCCAGTGGTGACATCACGTAACCTACTTACAAGTCTGTCACCACAGCGTGCTTCTATAGAGCCCTGATGTTCAGCTCGAGGGAAGGCGGCAGTCAATGTAAGTGTGATCGCGGTGGAGTTGAGATGTCTTGGAACTGTAGCCGATTCATTGCGCCCGGTGTTATTTTGTTAAGTTGTAATCTCAAGTAATTCGTAATTTTGCTAGAAACAGTGTATCGCACCCAGTGTGTTATTATAGCACAAAATCCATGGTCTACGCACATGATATACGAGCCACTGTAACGACGGCGAGATGAATTGTATGGAAGGACTTTTGCCGATTAAAAATCTATCAAGCACACGACTTGTGACAGTGCTATGCAAGCATGTAATTTTATTATTTCAGCACAAGCGAGATATTATTTTATTTTGTAATGGCTTAACATGTCACCTAACACGTGTAAAGTTAGATTTATCGCAGACGGTACATGTAACAAATATTTCAAAATCGAAAATGCCAAGAGCTAAACTCAATCCCACCCAAATCTAATGCAAGATGACCTTATAGAACCCATCCGTAACTCATGTAGGATAACATATTTGGGTAGTACCATAGATTACAAATGTATAGAAGCGACCAACATGCTTTGAACTTCTTTTCAATGCTCACAGATTTTTATTTTTGACTTGTGACCCGCCCGTCGCACAGCGCCACCTATCGGGTCCAAAACTATATCTAATGTAGCCTATACTTTAAGTTAAACATCTAGCAGTAGAGTGGTAAAAACTGCGATCCAATCCATGCAGGATTTTTTGCGTGATGCGTGTACAAACTGAAAGACAGTCAAAAATTCAAAAATCTGTTGTTTTATCTTCTGTTGTTCTAATAAATACACCCCATATATATTTTTTGTGAATATCAATGTACAGACATCAGCATGTTACAATTTTATTATAAGCTGTGAGTAAATAATCAGCTGTCCCATACATTTGGGTCGAGTAGGTATTAAAATTTAGTATGGGACAGCTGATTTTTTTTTGCATTTACGATATTGGACCCGATATTGGTTGTTCAGTTTCATGGTCTGCAGCATATTCTTTCATATGACTTTGACTATACACTTTCTGTTACACGTTGTATATACAACGTGTAACAGATTAAGCGCAATACCTCAGACACCCCAATTAGAATATTAAATTATAAGTCTAAAACAACATCCGTAATTAAATAAATTTAAACCAAACCTAGTCTTTTTTTATAATATAGTTATCCTTACTAAACGCAAAACGTATGTGTAACAACATCCCTAGACACACACTCATGCAATGTTAGCGGCCGACGCGCCACGCACACTCGAGCGCCCGCCAGCTGAGCGTAGCTTTCGCGATATCAACTAGGTACCCCCTGATAAGTCGGGTTTACTGCTTATTACGTGAAAAAAAATCAGTGTTTAAAAGATTTTAATCATAATATTTAAGTACAGTGATAAGAATACAATCGTAATGATAGGAAGAAGTAGGTACTTACAGATCTGGACTATTTACACTTACTAGGTTATTAATTTGAACTATTTCTGCGATCCACTTTTATTAAAGTTTCAAAATTACCACCGCCTTGTTTTATGCACTTATTTGCACGATTTCTTAAATTGTAATTCAATTTTGTAAGCACTTCAGTATCACTATTCACCGTCACAACTCTTGTTCAATTTTCCTCGACACTTGTAGATTGATTGACGTACACGAGCGATTTTATGCGACCCCACAAATAAAAGTCTAATGGTGTTAAGTCAGGCGATCTGGGAGGCCACGGCACAGGTCCTCCGTAACCTATCCAGCGACTGCCATACTCCGCATCCAGATGCCGTCGAACAGACCACGTGAAATGTGCGGGAGCACCGTCCTGCTGGTAAAACATGTCACGTGAAAGACCGACAGGGACGTCAGCCTCGTCCTGGCGCTCACACTACAGCCAGAACGGTCATTGAACTCAATTTCCTTGAATTTAGGATTGTATAAATTTGTCATGATACTGTGTTTCTAATTAAAGTTATTTAAAAGATTTTTCCGTCAAAATTTAACACCTATTTTTTATGACGGAAATCGATTCAGAAGCCGATTCTGAACCAACTACTTTCAGGAATTGCGTTTATTCTGTTACACGTTGTATAGACTACTGGGCAACACAATACCTCTATGTGATACTGGTTGCCCGTCTTTCGGGCTTCTGATTCAACATAATCTACCTAACTTCTTTTCCAAACTATGTCGGGGTCGGCTTCCAGTCTAACCGGATGCAGTTGAATACCAGTATTTTTCATGTGACCTTCACAACCCAGTCAGTACTGGGTAATACGATACCCCTTTTTTTTTGGGATGGGAAATCATCAAATAACTCCTTCCGCTCTGGGTGGAGTGGGATCGAGTGTCAGACTTACTGACTAAAACCCATCCATGTTCCTTCTTTGCCCTTTGTGTTCAGGGCCGCGGTATCTCTTTCGAACAGTCCCGCAGCCCCGTCAGGCATCGGCCCTTGCGGGCCCCTTCCTGGTTGTTGACATCTCTTTACGGCGCGCGTGGAACTCGAACGCGCCGTCGACATGGCATACGATATCCCTTGGTATGCCTGGTTCTCAGACTTTCGGGCCACTGACTACTAGTAATAAATGTCAAAGATCTGAAAATCACAGCCGGGACCGACGGCTTTTCCTATTCATAAAGTTACGCTTCTACAGTTAACTTACTCTATGTCAGATCCCGCTATCCGTTCTGTAACTTGTATGGGACGATGATACAGCAGAAATGTGATGGCCGACTAGCAAATGGGGTCTCAGCTGCCGTTTATATTATACTTAGCTTGGAGGACGGGTTTGCTTGCTGAAATATCTAGAATTTGCGTTTACCGTGTTGCGTACTCAAGGAAAGTCGATTAATGAAATTGGTCGTTGATGCTTTATAATAATGTACTACATACGTCGCAAAACAAAAAATGTTACATTCAAAATTATTTATTTAGTAAAGTAGGTTAAGCCGTGATTACCTAGGTTGGTCTGTGGATGGGTGACCACCCACTACATACCGAGTTTCCTCCGTGCCTCGTCAAGCACGTTAAGCCGTTGGTCCCGGATGTCATTTGTAGATCTTTGACAGTCGTTAGGTAGTCAGTGGTCCAAAAAGTCTGACAACCAGTCTTACCAAATCGTATTACCCAGTACTAACTGGGTTGTGGAGGTCAGATAGGCAGTCGCTCCATATAGAATACTGGTATTCAGCTGCATTCGGTTAGACTGGAAGCCGACCCCAATATAGTTGGGAAAAGGCTAGGCAGATAATGATGTATGCCATGTACGCTGATGGAAACTAAACCGTTGAAACAAACAAACACCCGTCACTCTACTTCCATACCTACAAAAAATTCTCCCAAAAATTGATCAGCTCCGATCAACATACGGGACAAACTACCGTCCTAATTCTCCAGTTAACAAGATAAAAATAGATAATAATTACCGTTAGTTTTCCTGTTCCTAGTTCCTCTGGAGCCTTGCCAGGGTGTGGGGGTCAAGGGCGGGGTGTTCACGTGACGGGCCATTGATTTTCTGTTATGTAATGCGTGTGATTGGGAGATAGGAAGGTCTTTGGTCAGCAGTATACTGGGTGAGTAAAAAATCGTGGATCCAAAAGAAACAGGACGATAGTTGGGGTTTTCAGAGTCATTTTTTGGTAGTATTTTTTTTTCCCATGAGGTTCCGAAGTTGCAAATATTTTTTCGTGAGACTTAAAAGATATTGAATAAAGTATCAATACTCATAAATCATGGAGGAGCTCGTGGCTAAATAATAACAGCCGCTCGGGTCGATCTTTAGGTTAAGCCGTGCTTGCCTAGGTTGATCTGTGGATGGGTGACCACCCATTACATACCGAGTTTTCTCCGTGCCTCAGAAAGCACGTTAAGCCGTTGGTCCCGGGTGTCATTTTGTAGATCTTTGACAGTCGTTAGGTAGTCAGTGGCCCAAAAAGTCTGACAACCAGTCTTACCAAGGGGTATAGTATTACCCAGTATTAACTGGGTTGTGGAGGTCAGATAGGCAGTCGCTCCATGTAAAATACTGGTATTCAGCTGCATCCGGTTAAGACTGGAAGCCGACCCCAATATAGTTGGGAAAAGGCTTGGCAGATGATGACTCATAAATCATGGTACACACTGTCATAAAAGCACTTTTGTAGTGATGATACATTTTCTAAAAGCAACTAAACACCACTAGTTGCCTATTTAGTAAAAAAAAATGTATTTTCTTAAAAAACATTCAAGTAGTCATAACTTTTAAGGAGATCATTCGTCATTCATTGAAATCTTTCTGTTGAGTTCCGGACGCGGAGGATGATCACTCAATAGCTTTGAACTGAGGTGTAAATTAAAACAACTTATACTGATCTATTTGGACTATATATATATTTGAACTTCTTTTGAACTATATACTGACCCTTGTTGACATGAGCCTAACTAAACGGCGGAGAATCTTAACAGCGACTTCTAATTTGACGTCAACGCCATCTAGTTATGCAATGTACAACCTTGACAATTTTTGAACTAAGATCTGGCGGATTTCGAACAAGCATGGTTCTTAACATACCGCCCACCAAGGACATTATTGAAGGAATGTCCTTCGTGGTCTACATCCTGGATCTGATATAAATTTGGTCTCAGGTTTGACTTAAAATCTTAAATTAACAAGTTATACTACTTTAAATCTTAACATTTTTGAAAATCTTAACTACTTATTTGGCTAAACTTAAATATAAAGAATTCTAAAGTTGAACTTAAAAATAAACCACATAAATTCAATGATCTCCAACTGGTAAAATACAAAGTTTGGACGTTGGCCTCTTAATAATCGAGGATTTGGTGCGTAATGTGACTACACGGGTGATATTATCAGCACCGGGATGCTTCTCGACTACGCGACCCAACAACCAACGACTTGGCGGCAAATCGTCTTCCTTAACAAGAACAATGTCACCGATTTTTGGCTCAGGAGTTTTAGAAGACCATTTGTACCGATTCATCAAATTGGACAAATATTCTTGAGACCAACGCTTCCAAAATGATTGGACTATTCTTTGAATGAATTGCCACCGTGACAAATTACTAACATTAGTACTTTCATATATCTTGTTGTCTGGTACATTTATTATTGGCTCTCCAATTAAGAAATGTCCAGGAGTTAAAGGTATCAGTTCACCAGGATCAGTAACGTTAATGACGCTCATTGGACGCGAATTTAAACAGGCTTCTACTTGATTGAGGAGTGTGCTCATTTCCTCATACGTCAAAGTAGCATCACCAATGACCCGTTTGAGGTGAAACTTTGTGGACTTCACACCTGCCTCCCAAAGTCCACCGAAATTAGGGCTATGGGGGGGATGAAATGCCACTCAGTACCGTTGGCCTCGAGTTGTTCTGCAATTGTTGCCTGAATGGATGCCAAATGTTGCAACTCTCGGGAGGCACCTACAAACGTCGTGCCGTTATCGCTCCATATTTTGGAACAATGACCTCGCCTAGACACAAAACGTCTGAAGGCGGCTAAAAATGCTTGTGTACTCATGTCACTGACGACTTCTAAATGTATAGCACGGGTGGACATACATACAAACAAGCATATGTAGCCCTTGTACGATCGGTGCCCACGCCCTTTCGTTGTCCTAATATTAATAGGGCCAGCATAATCGACACCGCTATGTAAAAACGGTCGCGCTGGAGAACACCTAACTGTTGGAAGCGAACCCATCATTTGGTTCTTGATGCTAGCGCGATGTTTAGCGCATGTTACACATTTGCGCACATGGTGTTTGACTAGATTCCTGACGCCTATGACCCAGTATGCTGTCCTCAAGTAGTTTAACATTAGCTGCGGCCCACCGTGCAAAGTTTTTAAGTGTGCATCTGCCACTATAAGGTTTGTCAAGTGACAAGAGTTTGGTAGTACTATCGGGTGTTTTGTGTCTTCACTCAATGGAGCTTTCTCGAGTCTACCTCGAACTCTGATAAGGCCTCTGTCATCCAGATATGGACAGAGTGAGTTGAGCTTACTAGATTTTAATTGTAAATAACCTTTGTCCTGTAATTGTAAATACTCTGCTGTAAATTTATCTTTTTGTGTTTGTCTTATGCAACATTCTAACGCTGCTTCTAGCTCTAACTTATGTAAATAGCTATGTTTAAAAGTATTATTCCTTAAAAAACGTCTGCAATATGCGACTACCCTAACTAATTTTTGTAATGACGAATACCGTTCGAACATTGAAAGCTCTGGCACTACAGCAATGTGTGTTTTTGTTGTTTCCTCTAAGTCGATATTCAAATCATTTGGCCTCTTATAAACTATTGTCCTCTGAGTTAGAAATGGTGGTCCAGAAAACCATAAACTATTGTTTATCAATGCACTAGGTAAAATACCTCGTGAAGCGCAGTCTGCTGGGTTGTCCTTGGTTTTCACATGAAACCATTGAGATGCCTTCATCGTGGTTAATATTTCCGAGGTGCGATTCGCCACAAACGTCTTCCATCTGCTTGGATGGCTGTTAAGCCAAGCCAACACGACAGTGGAATCTGTCCAAGCCTGGATTTTATCCCTGGAAATATTCAGGACATCTGCTGTTTCTATTATAAGATTTGACAGCAGAACTGCTCCACACAACTCTAAACGAGGTATACTAATTTGCTTGATGGGGGCTACTCTGGTTTTTGCAACCAACAACGAAATATGAACATTGCCTACAATATCTACTATCCGTAAGTAAATCACGGCTGAATACGCGGATTTGGAGGCGTCACTAAAGCCATGCAGCTCAAGATCGTCGTACGACTTAGTTCCAAGCCAACGCGGTATCCGAACCTTGCTAAGTAGTGACAACTCTTCATGGTAAGTTCTCCATTCGTTTATTAATTCAGTGTCTAATTCTTCATCCCAACTAACCCCTGCAAGCCATAATTTTTGAATGAATGTTTTTGCTAAAACCACACTAGGGGCTAACCAAACTAGTGGGTCGAACAATCGAGCTATGTCCGATAAAATTGTCCTTTTAGTTACAGATGCAGTCGTCAGCGGTGGAAGATTCACGGAGTACTGAAAGGTATCTTCGTTGCGGTTCCAGGTAAGTCCCAAAATTTTTATTGTACTATCTAATTTTATTTCTAACCCTTTCTCTTCTTTGTGCTCTATTTTTTCTAATTCCATGTTCTGTCTAATATCTATTTGTCCCACTGTTTTGTCCTTATTCTTATTTGTTCTTGTTTGATCTCGTTCTTCTTTAACTACATTATTTTCAATCGTTTTTATTCTCTTAAGTATTTCTTCACTATTACTGTTCCATTTTTGTAATATAAATCCACCCTTTCCTAATAATGCTATCATTTGCGTATATATTTCAATGCCTTCTTCTACACTGCTGCATCCTGTCATAAGATCGTCCATGTAAAAGCAATTTAAAACCTTATCTGCAGCTAGTGGGTAGTTTTCACCTTCATCAACAGCGATTTGACGTAAAGTTTTGACTGCTTGGTACGGTGCGGAAGCTATTCCAAAGGTCACAGTCGTAAGCTCGTAATCTTGTATCTCTTTGTCTGGACTGTTACGCCACAGTATTCTTTGGAACATTGCATCTTCTTCAGCTATCTTCACTTGACGATACATTTTTATTATGTCCGCTACAAGTCCTATAGCATGTACTCTCCATTTTAAAACCGTGTGACGTAAATCAGCCTGCAGTGTTGGACCAACCATGAGCGTATCATTTAGTGACACTCCTTTGTTGTTCTTTTCAGAGGCGTTGAAAACAACACGAACTTTAGTTGTGGTCTTGTCATCCCTAATGACTGCGTGATGTGGTAGATACACTGCTTCTTCCCTTTTGCTATCATCTTTCTTCACGTGCCTCATATGACCTAACTGTAAATATTCGTTTATTACCTCAATGTATTTTTCTTTTAACTCGTTGTTTTTTGCTAATCTTCTCTCTAATGCTTGGAATCTCGATTTAGCTATGCCACGTGAATTTCCGGACTTGCAAGGAGGATCTTCGCTTCGGAAAGGTAATCTAACTATATATCTACCATCGTTATCTCTCTTAGTAGTCTCACTGTAGAACTCTTCGCATTTCTTCTCCTCTGGTGTAAATATCCTTTTAGTACTAATTTGCTCTTCAATTTCCCAGAATTTCTTTAAAATATCATCTACTTGCACCTTGCAATGCATTACGTTAATTTTATTTGAACTATTAATTTCAGGACCCATCGCACCTGACAGGACCCAACCTAATCTAGTGCTCTGTGCTACAAGACTACCAGAAGGACTCTTAACTAAACCTTCCTTAAGAATGCAGCTATAAACATCAGCACCCAACAGAATATCGATTTTGTTGGGTGTGTTGAAATCTGGATCTGCTAAACACAGATTGTTAACCTCTAACCAGTCGAAAGCATCCGTGCTTAAGCTTCGCTCTGGTAAATAAGAGGTGATCTTGCTTAAAACGTAAGCATTAAACGTAAACTTAAAACTAAAATCGACGCGAGACTTTATCGTTATCTGTACCATGTACTTTGTTATGGTTGACCTATTATCTCCTAATCCTAAAACAAACCCTTGAATAGAAATCTTTTTCAAGTTAAGAAATTGAACTGCTGCTTCTGTAATGAAGCAAGCCTGCGAGCCTTGGTCGAGTAAGGCTCGGATTGTTTGGTATCCACCCGTCTTTGACTCAGCTTTTAGTAGCGCAGTGGCTAATAAAACTTGTCTGGGTTTGGGTACCTTCCCTGTTGACAAGCAAGCAACTATCTGATTAGCACTAGTCGAAGGACTAGCACTATCAGCGGTTGACTTTGCTTCAGGGTCTTCATTTGCCGACTCACTGTTCATATGTAACAACGAATGGTGGCGCTTTTGACAAACTCTACACTTAGTGTCCTTTTTGCAGTCTTTAACTGTGTGGTTACTTCCTAAACAGTTAAAGCAGATTCTATTTTTACGTACAAACTCACGTCGAGCGTCAAGTGATTGTTTTGCAAACTTTTTACAAAAACAAAGTTTGTGAGCTTCAGAACAGCATTCGCATTTCATGTGTGATGATGCGTTCGTGGCAAGCAACGTCTTAGGCGTATGATAGTTTGCACTGTTATTGACCTGGTGACCTGAACTCCTTTTTGGTTCTATGCACTCAAATGCGCGGAAACGTTGCTCCAAAAATAATTTGAATTGCTCAATGGTAGGAAAATCATTGGAAATGCTACTGCTGACGCTTATTTCCCATTGTTTACGCGTTTCTACATCTAATTTAAACGTCACGATGTGTATAATGATAACGTCCCATGTACTCACATTTATTCCTAAATTTGACAACGCACTTAAACAATCACTGGTGGTATCTAAAAGTTCTTTTAATGAAGTCGCCGACTCCATTTGCACACGTTTTATTCCAAATAACCTTTTTAATATGCAATTGGCGAGATATCTTTTGTTGCTATACCTCTTGTCTAATAAATCCCAACATTGACTATAATTTGCATCAGTTATCGGTGTGTTCCGTATCAACTGATCAGCTTCACCCGTCAGATGACTTTTTAAATAATGTAGCTTTTGTACATTATCGAGAGCTTCATTTTTGTGGACTAATGAAACGAACAGATCGCGGAATGTTGTCCATTCACCGTATTTTCCAGAGAATGTTGGAATGGCGATCTTTGGTAATTTAACAAATGCACTTGCAGACTTAAATGAACTATTAGAAGAACCACCACTGAGTTGTACTGATTCCTTTGGACTAATTTTATTATGTGTTGTTTTTAATAAACTCTTATACATTATATATGTGTCTTCGGTTGTATCATAAATTTCAACTACCCTTTGATCTATATCATCTAATTTACAGTTTTGGTAAATTTTAGTGTTGGTTTCTTTAAACGAATCCCAATCCTTTTCTAACAATTCTTGTCTAGTTTCGATGTATTCGATCGTTAATCTTTCTTTAGGACTCTTTTTCAAATTTGTTAATCCCTTAACAATGACATTTTGAAAACCCTTAAGTACGTTAATTAATCCCTCCATCTTGAGATAATAAATCCACTTTAAATTAATGTAAACAAATCAACAAAGTGTTTAAAAACAATGTTTGGTTTGTACTGTGGAAAATCTAACTTGAAATAAATACAAGTCTAGTATTGACAATAATATTCTAAGTCCTAAAAGAGTTGCTCAAAATTTTGCAAGTGTTTTAAATATAACTAAAATCTGGCGGAAATCGAGCATAGGTTCCCCGTTCCGTCGTTTTTAAAGAAACTATTCTAAGTCCTTAACTAACACAATACACATTACACAAGTTATTAAAATCTAAGCGGAAATATTCTAAGTCTTAAAATTCTACAAGTCCAAAATTCTTCACAAAATTTCTAAGTTAAACTCTTGGAAGAAATAAAGTTCAAAATTGCTTGTCATTAACTTCCTTTGTTAATAGGATAAATTGTACTCACAATTTGCACTTCACTCACACAAAAAGATGATTCTGGCGCGCCCTGGTGGCGGCACGTTGAACTCTTGGATGTGACGTCAGGCTTCTGATGTCACGTTGAACTGTGGTGTGTCGTCCTTCTTGTGACGACACGTTGAACTGCGGGGGTGACGTATTACGATCACCTCCCGTTTGATCTGGATGCACGAGGCGCCCTCTGGTGGTCACCACTTCCCTGCCGCTGCTGCCGAGCTCGTCCACAACACTGGACGGAGCTGTCGCTGCCGATGCGGGGGACCGAGTACTCTTGCTGCAGCGATCCACTGCGAGTACACGGGCAAAACGGACCGGGCCGCATGCGAACTCAAAAAAACGGTTATATATCCGGCTCGAAGGACCAATGTTGAGTTCCGGACGCGGAGGATGATCACTCAATAGCTTTGAACTGAGGTGTAAATTAAAACAACTTATACTGATCTATTTGGACTATATATATATTTGAACTTCTTTTGAACTATATACTGACCCTTGTTGACATGAGCCTAACTAAACGGCGGAGAATCTTAACAGCGACTTCTAATTTGACGTCAACGCCATCTAGTTATGCAATGTACAACCTTGACAATTTTTGAACTAAGATCTTGCGGATTTCGAACAAGCATGGTTCTTAACACTTTCATTGGTTATTAGAAGAAATCAGATGTTCCATACACTTTTGACCATGTAGGTATGGAACGTATACATGAAACGGCAGTTCTTTTATACAGGGTGTAAACAGACCCTTCACGAAGCCGTCAACCAAGCATTCTGTACATCAAACTAAGTAACTTTACGCAAAAATTATTGCTGGGAAACGACATTTTTTTTTTGGTGAAAAATCACGTTTTACGGTAAAACTCAATGTAACCTACTCAAAACATTGTGCTGATGGATGGATTGAATAGTACGAGGATCGTGAAGGTGTTTAAACTCAAAATCTTACATTAGAAACATGTATTTAAAAAAAAAAGTTGTGAAAAAGTTGGAACTTTGACCCCCGATATCTCCGTAACTAGAAGGTTCCCAGGTATGGTCTAGAACAAAAAAATGATCGCAATGACAGGGAGAACAAGTACCTATCGGCTTCGTTAAGGGTCTTTTTACACCCTTTATAACTCGATGTCCCTTATGCTGTGATAGGACTTAGCTGATATATATTTATAAGGAGATATATTTTCCTCTCAGCCTTTTATATGAAAAAACTTAAGTAAACACGAAGAATTTCTCCGTTTCTGTTGATGTGTTTACCAAAACAAATCTCACACGTACATGCAAGTACATCACGTCGATCGTAACACTTGAACTATACAACCCCCAAATTGAAATTGTTGTTGTATTGTCATTGACTGTACAGTGTACATAAATTGTAAGACCCCGATAGTATTACTTTATGACTAACTAATAAACGAATAACTACTGTATACTTCACACTGTTAATATGCTTTTATTATTTCCTTTATTCATATTTCTGACTTACTAATTACATTTTTAAATATTTTTATCAAGAAAAAATATATAAAAACATTTAAAAATATAAAAAAATAGTAGCCCACCGGTATCGGGAACAGGGTCCAAGCTACCGGCGGTTAGGGCTCCAGAGAGAGGAACCTCCTAACGATACGAGCCGTGTCCAGGAGTACCGCTTTCTGAATCAAGCCCCTGATCCAGCTGCCTAACGAGAGCCTCCTCAGGTGTTGGTCGAGGCTCTTGGCAATTAAGCCATGGGCTGATACGACTATCGGCACAATGATCGCTGAGTCCACATCCCACATGTCGACAACCTCGCGAGCCAAGTCAAGATACTTGTTTTGCTTATCTTTCTCGGCTTTCACGAGATTCTCATCATGCGGGACCGTTATGTCAACAATCATTGCGCGCCGTTCTGATCGATCCACCACCAATATATCACTATATATGCTTTTTATTATTATGCCCTGGACCTGTTTATGAAGATCATACTAATTAAGAGCCCGACTAAATTATCGGCCGACACAAAAGCCTGCAGTCTGCGAGGGGCTCTCAGGTTAATATGCTTACGATTTTAAGTAAGTTCTTACTAGTTTTTGCCTGTGGCTCTGCTCGCTTTAATTTAGAATATGACAATCAATTTGGGTTAAAATTTACATCAGGCGTGATCGAGGTCAAGAGCAGGTCCATTTTTTAATAAATAAAAAACACGTGGCGCCATCTGTTATCATAATAACATTATTGTTGTTTTCCTCGGGAATAGTATTTTTTTTCGGAACGAAAGGTACGTCCGTTTCTGTACACCTGACAACGTATATGCAAAATTTCAGGATGATCGGTTAAGTGGTTTAGGCGTGAAAAGGTAACAAACAAACAAGCTTACTTTCGCATTTTATAATATTAAGTTAGTATAGGATGACAATATTTTTATTTGCGAAGAAACGTCAATAAAAACCAAATAGCTAAGATATTAAATCAAAGAACCCATAATATTTAAATCAGTAACAATTTACCAACAATTCTTATGCCAAACCATTAAAATGAAATTCAGAATTTCTGCTAAATTATTAGAATTTATAACAACGAAGTAATTTTATAAGCCCCGTCAGCTTTCATCTTTAATTCTGATTAAATTAAACAAAAAATCACTAATCACTTTGATGAATTGGACCGATTAAATTTAAATTAAGAGGTGGTAGGACATCGTAGGATAGGAGCTCGTGGCTAAATAATTACAGCTGCTCGGGTCGATCTTTACATTAAGCTGTACTTGCCTAGGTTGGTCCGATGGGTGACCACCCATTTTTATTATTTTGTTTTTAAAAAACGTTGCCTCACACTAGGAATTTCTCCTGTGTCGGGGGTGCGTTTACCAATATTTAAACTCACATACAAAACAGCTAGACCCGAAACAACTACTTGTAGTCCATACAAATATTAATTTGGTCCGTGCGGGAATCGAACCCGCGACACGCAGTGCAGCAGCCAATCGCTCAGCCACTGCGCTAACCGTGCAGTCGATTACAAACCGAGTCTCCTCCGTGCCTCGGAATGCAGGTTCAGCCGTTGGTCCCGGCTGTCATTTGTAAAAATAACTGGAAGCCGACCCTAATATAGTTGGGAAAAGGCTAGGAAGATGATGAGGACATCGTAGGTTAGGAGCTCGTGGCTAAATAACAACAACCGCTCAAATCGATCTTTTGTCGACTAAAAAGAAGAATCCTTTATTCTATGATCGTGGACTATTATGGCTTGGCTCGGGCGAAACTGAAAAGTTGCATATAATGAGTCGAAGGAAATTTTTAACCGACTTCTAAAAAAGGAGGAGGTTATATGTATTTTACCTGCATCTTTTTTTTTCATGTCTGTATGTTCACCGACATGATTGCTGGTCCGATATATGTGATTCTTTGCTTCTGTTCTTTATGAGTTATCCTCTATACTTAATATAAAGGGTGTAAAAAGACCCTTAACGAAGCCGAAAGGCACTTGTTCTCCTCGTCATTGTGATATTTTTTTTGTTCTGGACCATACCTGGGAACCTTCTAGTTACGGAGATATTGGGGGTCAAAGTTCCAATTTTTTCACAAGTTTTTTTTTTAAATACTACTTTTTAAGGTTCTAACTTTACTCCAATTACCTCCAAGGTTCGTTTACTATTCAAAGCATCCATCAGCAATAAGTTTTGAGCGCATTATATTGAGTTTTACCGTAAAATGTGAATTTTGACCCCAAAAAAAAATTTCGTTTCCCAGCAATTTTTTTTGCGTAAAGTTACTTAGTTTGATGTACAGAATGCTTGGTTGATGGCTTCGTGAAGGGTCTTTTTACACCCCGTATATAATCTCTCCATCCACTTTTAGTGTTTCTTTTTTGAAGTCGGTATTTTTTTTTGTGAAAAAGTTTTTTTCAGCCAAATCATTTGCGAAGACTGATTTTTCTTTTAACGCTTTTTGAGATGAACCCTTAACGTAAGTTTTAATGAAACCAACTCGGAACTCATTTAAAGAGCCGTGAAAAGCACTGTAACTGACATGACACCTTAATTGCAGAAATTAATTAATTAAAAATAGTTTAACTCAAAACATTTTAAACTACTATTTTATTCGACAAGGCTTTTAAAATCACAGCAAATGAAAACAAACGGTTCAAAGGTATTATTATAAGGTTATTAAATGTTATTGCATAAAATAATTATTTCATTACTTTATATTTATATCAAAATGAAATACAGCTTCCAAAGTGTAGTTTTAATTGAATTATAGAGACTGCTAAGAGATTGTTTAACGAAGTTGAAACACACAATACAAAGATATCTACAGAAGGTCAGCTCCATCCATCAGGCCACCAACTGCCATGGCCTACCTGGAAGGCTTTAAACGGACTATGAAACCAAGTGAGACGATTTTGGGTTTGGAGTCTTCATTTAAGCAAATGATGCCTGTATTAAAAGACTCCGCTCCTTCACAACAGTAGGTACTTACTTAAAACACAATAAAAACAGTACATAGGAATAGTAAAACAAAATATAATTGTGTGAACGTGTGTGTGCGTGTGCATGAGTGGGGATGTGTTGTTGAGTGTACAAGAGTGTAATGGATGTGTGATTGTATGTGTATGCCTCATCCACCAACCATGGCTCACTTCTAGTCCTGCCCTTTAGGTCCCTTCACCTGCTCTCTGAAGGAATTGTCCAAAGCCATCAGCAACGCTGTCCATGTGGCAGAGTTCTGGTCAAAGTTAATTTAGCTCAAATAATAACGGGTTGTGTTGGTGTAATGGTCGCAAGCGCGACTGCTGTGCATGAGGTCCTGGGTTCGATTCCCGGGTCGGGCCAAATGGTATTGGGTTTTTCCATCAGCAATTTCTCAGTAACAGCCACGGAGTTTGGATTTGTGCCCGGCTTATGCAATAGGCTCGCTCTCATATATGGGACTTAAATATAACTGGTGAAATGTGGGTTTACTAATGGGTAGACCTCTACTTTACACTTCGAGGATTACAGGTGTGATATTATGTTATGTAATAATGGGTTACATAGATAATCATCGACGAAGATAAATGACGGGCGAAAAAGCACGCACACATAAACACACTTCACGTACAGCGAGTGCAAGTGCACTCGCGAGCGGCGTCTGTTTGAAATCGCCGTATCTACGCGTGTATGTGTGCGTGAGCCTGTTTTCGTTGGTTGTATGGAGCCAACCTTCTGCATCTATTTGTTTTGTGGTTGAACTGACGTTGCGTGCACGATTTATCGTTGACTTAAATGAAGTTTGTTGGGGATTAAACTTTGGTTTGTTTACGTTAGAAATAACTATAGTTAGGTGAACTATTGGGAGATGAGTTTGCGGAATGGAGTTATGAAGAAGGAAAAGGATTTAATTCGGACCTTGAGATTGGAAAAACGAAGTGCTTGCAAAAAAAAGTTCTAGACAAAGAGACATTCTATTATGCGATCGATGTCACAAAAAAAAGAAGTGACATTAGGTTACTAGTTACAACTCCACCAGTTAATTGTTTAAAGTAAAAATCTTAAATTAAAAAACTTATGAAAAATTTGGAACGTTGACCCCCAATATCTCCGTAACTAGAAGGTTGGCAGGTATGGTCTAGAACAAAATATGATCGCAATGACGAGGAAAACTAGCGCCTTTCGGCTTCGATAAGGGTCTTGCTACACCCTGTATAAAAAAAAACAACAAATATTTCTTTAAACGAAGAATTTTCTTTAAATATATGGTCTCCACAGGATTTTGTAACAATATTTTGATTGAAAAGAGTATCCATGGAGTTTCTTGCCCATTCTTCTCCATAGAGATCTACGCCTTGGAATGGGCAACTACAGTACTTTCACAAGTAATTATGCCTTGTATGTGTGACTGTAGCTTCGTTTTCTTTTTTTTCTGACATTCAAAAGTACCTGTAATGGTTTAATTCAGGGGTTCCCAAACTTTTTCAGTTCGCGACGCACTTACAGGTTTAATATTTTGCCTCGGCGCCCTAGCTAGTCGAAAAAACAGAATTTTTGTAATAGTGTTGACCCACAAGAATGCAATTGAAAACTCTACCAAATCGGAACACGTGAACCTTATTTTAAGGCTGCTGTCGCAAGAATTCAATGAGACTTTCTTCTTCTAACGAAATGAATTCGAATAATTAAGATTACTATTCGTTAACAGAAGCGCCTCTCGGCGACGCCCCTCTTTACTCTTTACGGCGCACCAGGGCGCCGCGACGCACAGTTTGGGAAGCACTGGTCTAATCGAAATAAATGCTTTGAGTTTGAGTTTGAAAGTTCAAACGTTCGATATTAAACGTTTTCAACCGCAGGAGCCGTTACGAATACACAAGAAATAAACTTTTATTATAAGTCCCGTTCTAACTCTGATTAGGCTTAACCTCGCTAATACGGCTTGAACAACAAACTTGTAAAGGGACTCAGGATTATATTGTTATTAGTTCGAAATTATTGTTATTACTCACAATATTGAGTGTGTTGTGTGGAGGAGCTCGAGGCTAAATAATAACAGCCGCTCGGGTCGATCTTTAGGTTAAGCCGTGCTTGTTTAAGGTGGTCTGTGGACGGGTGACCACCCATTACATACCGAGTTTTCTCCGTGCCTCGGAAAGCACGTAAAGCTGTTGGTCCCGGCTGTCATTTGTAGATCTTTGACAGTCGTTACATGTAGTCAGTGGCCCAAAAAGTCTGACAACCAGTCTTACCAAGGGGTATTAGAAGGTGCTGCTGCAGAAACATCAAAATCTAAGATGGCAGGCATAGAAATTTGAAGCATTCAATTCATCATGCATAATCAAGTTCCTGTATAACATAGTTGGGAAAAGGCTAGGCAAATGATGATGAGAGCTCGTAAGTATTTGAAATTAAATTGTCCAATAAAACGCACACACAAAAAAAAAGAATCCGCCCGATTCAACCACAATTCAACCACCCAGATTCTTACTCACAAAAAAGAAGCCTTTGTAATGAAATACTTTCGCGACTCATCGTTCCTACCATTGAGTTTTCCAATATCGGAGGATTATCTCTGATAAACTAAGTTTTGAATGCAGTATCGTGGCTTACGAAGTCTTAAGTCGATGTAGGTATTTGTTGAGGAGTCTTGGGAACAATAATGAGGTGCTGTAAACGTGTGGAGTTTGCAGTTTCATGTTTTGAAAAGAATTGTTTGATTTTCTGTGGGATGGCTGAACAAAACTGAGATAATTACAGGGTGTAAACGGACTCTTCACGAAGCCGCCAACCAAGCATTACGAGTATGTACATCAAACTAAGTAACTTTCGCAAAAATTATTGTTGGGAAACGACATTTTTTTGGGGTGATAAATCACGTTTTACGGTAGGACTCAATGTATCGCACTCAAAACATTATGCTAATGGATGGATTGAATAGTACGGGGGTTGTGGCGGTGTTAAAAGTAAAAATCTTACATTAAAAACATACATTTAAAAAAAAACTTGTGAAAAAGTTTGAATGTTGACCCCCAATATCACCGTAAGTAGAAGGTGCCCAGGTATGGTCTAGAAAAAAAAATTGCAATGACGGGGACAACAAGTGCCTTTCGGCTTCGTTAAGGATCTTTTTACACCCCTTTATAAGACCGAAAAAACACTTTCCTCCGTGTCTCGGAAAGCACGGTAAGCCGTAGCTGACGACTGTCAATTGTAGATCTTTGACAGTCGTTACAGGTAGTCAGTGGCCCGAAAGTCTGACAACCAGTCTTACCAAGGAGTTATCGTTTTACCTAGTACTAACTGGGTTGTGGAGGTTAGATAAGCTGTCGCTCCATATGAAATACTGGTATTCAGCTGCATCCGGTAAGGCTGGAAGCCAATCCAACATAGTTAGGAAAAGGCTAGGCAGCTGACGAGACAGTAAAATAAAAATTATGTCATGTTTTAAAACATGTTTTGTTTTTTATTACATATCAGTTATTCGTTTCCAACAAAACATTGTTCCTTCTAAGTCCATACTATTCTTATTCTTTATAGCACACAAAATAACAAAAAATATACTTACAAATTGCAATAATATAGCTTATGTACAATGGCGAGCTTAACCCAGAATTGGGTTTTCTTACAGCAAACCAAATTTCGATTGCGAAATTTGCATAAAAGGATATACCTATGTGCATTAACAGTACATTTTATTACTTAAATTAATTAATTTTATAAACTAAACTACATACAATTTAATGCCTATAGAATCCTATTTACCTACATATTGATCATAAAACGAAAGTAGAAGATTTATAAATAAGAGTACCTACCTAAATGTAATGACGATAGAGCAAAATACGACATACCTTTCTGCCTACCCCAACCAATTTATAAGCGTAAAGCATACACGTTCTTATCAGAAGGCGCCGATCGTTACCCAAAGACTGCTTCGAAGTTTAAATTGCTTTCCTGATAAGAAATGATTAAACTTAAAGTGGATTTAAATTTAAATATTTCAAGCCTTACATTAATGTTTTGAGTCGATTGCTATTTGCTAAGGAATGTTTTACGGATATACTCAAGCTTTTTCTCCTTGAGGGTGGGCAGAAAATATCTTCAAGGTGTAAACAGACCCTTCACAAAGCATTATGCACATCAAACTAAGTCACCCTATGCAAAAATTATTGCTGAAACAACTTTTTTTTTGGGGTGAAAAATCACGATTTACGGTAAAATTAAATGTAATGCACTCGAAACTTGGTGCTGATGGATGCTTTGAATAGTAAACGGGTCATGGAGTTAATTAAAGTAAAGTTAAAACCTTTAAAAGTGGTATTTTTTTTAAAAACTTGTGAAAAAATTGGAACTTTAACCTCCAATATCTCCGTAACTAGAAAGTTCCCAGGTAGGTATGGTTCACAACAAAAAAAAAATGATCGCAATGACGGGGAGAACAAGTGCCTTTCGGCTTCGTTAAGGGTCTTGTTACACCCTTAATACATTATAATTCTATATATTTATTTTTAAGTTGATTTTGCTGTCGTGAAGTTGGTTGCGTCGATCTCGGGAATGCAGATGATGAGCGTGCATGTACCAGGGGGGGTGACCAAAGGCTCAATTCTACGAAAGAAATAGTGAACGGCCTGTGCGGCTGTAATGATTTAGCTGTTAAAGTGACACCAGAATAAAAACAAACCTTTCAGCAACCAAAGATAAATAAAACAATCATTGGCTATAGAATATGCCCCTTCAATACAAAATTCATGAGGACTGAAGCCTCTCATCGGTCGGCGACTGTTATAATCCTTATTGTCAACAGTGATTCTGTAAACGCAATTAAAAGTTTCAATTGAAGGGTTAAGGGGTAAGAGGGAGCGGTTTTATTGATTTAAAACTTTAATTGCTACTTTGTTTGTTGATTGGTCCTGCAATCCTCGTGGCTTAATAATAACAGCCGCTCGGGTCGATCTTTAGGTTAACCCGTGCTTGCCTAGGTTGGTCCGTGGATGGGTGACCACCCATTACATACCGAGTTTCCTCCGTGCCTCGGAAAGCACGTTAAGCCATTGGTCCCGGCTGTCATTTGTAGATCTTTGACAGTCGTTAGGTAGTCAGTGGCCCAAAAAGTTTGACAACCAGTCTTACCAAGGGGTATCGTATTACCCAGTACTAACTGGGTTGTGGAGGTCCGATAGGCAGTCGCTCCATGTAAAATACTGGTATTCAGCTGCATCCGGTTAGACTGGAAGCCGACCTCAACGTAGTTGGGAAAAGGCTAGGCAGATGATGATGATGGACCTGCAATCCTTACTAATATTATAAATGCGAAAGTAAGTTTGTCTGTTTGTTACCTTTCTGCGCCTTAACCACTGAAGTGATCATCCTGAAATTTTGCATATACTTTGTCAGGTGTACAGAAACGGACATAGGGTACCTTTCACCCCGAAAAAAAGGACTGTTCCCGAGGAAAACAACAAAAACGTTCTTATGATAATAGATGGCGCCACGTGTCTTTCGAATCATGATTAAATTATATTATTATAAGCGGAGTACAACCCGAATTGATTGTCAAATCCTAAATTAACGCGAGCGAAGCCGCGGGCAAAAGCTAGTCTTTGATAAAGCCCTTGGATATTTTTTTTTAAATGTCGCCTTACACTAGGAATTTCTCCTGTATCGTGGGTGCGTTTACAAACATTTAAACTCACATACACAAATAGCCAGACCCGGAAGAACTACCTGTAGGTCATACAATTATTTGTTACGTGTGGGGATCGTAATCACCGATTGCTCAGCTCCTCTTTTCGGAAGTCGGATTTCCAGTCGTCGTCAATTCGACAGTTTTTTTTTGTGTTTATGTTGAGTGATATCTTCGCCAATTGTGAACCGATTTTGATTATGATGTTGGTGGAGATCTGATGCTGATCTTCGGAGTTATACAATGGACAGCAAATTTGTCGTGATTGCTGCAATCGCTTGGATTTTTATGGTTTACACAACATCATAACATAACATAATGGTTGTATGCTCTGAGGGGTACTCAGATGTGTACAGTACACCCAGATTGCGACAGTTAGGTATATTATTGGGGATATGCCTGTTACAATGCAATGTGTTGTTAACAATGTAAAATAAAATTTATAGCAAATATTTGTATTTGATATTACAACTAAAAATGGAAAAATCAAAAAACTTTTTTGCAAAAATTAAAACCGACTTCAAAACCACAGAAAAGTGAAAAATAACTTTAGTTTCAGAAGTCGGTGACTTTTGTCTGTTTGATTCAGTTTTTTTGTATTGAATAGAATTTGAAGTCGGTTTTATTTTTTGCCAAAAAATTTTTTAATTTAAAATCTTCGCTTTCAAAATCGCTTGCCTCTTCTCACTTGTACCAAAACCAAAACCGCTTGTTTGTCTATCAAGTCTGTTTATTTAACTATTGAAGTTATTTTAATTAATTAACAGATCATTTATTATTAAAAACCATCATTGCATAATTTCCAAGTTTTGTGGTTTTCAACAGGTTTATTAGTTTTATTAGTAACCACAATAATAAAGATAAGATGTGACTCAGCTCGCGAGGTTGTCGACATGTGGGATGTGGACTCGGCGATCATTGTGCCGATAGTCGTATCAGCCCATGGCTTAATTGCCAAGAGCCTCGACCAATACCTGAGGAGGCTTTCGTTAGGCAGCTGGATCAAGGGCTTGAATGAGTGTGTGGTACTCCTGGACACGGCTAATATTGTTAGGAGGTTCCTCTCTCTGGAGCCCTGACCGCCGGTAGTTTGGACCCTGTTCCCTGCCTTTTGGTCGAGTGGTCGCTATCGCAACTACTGAGCATAATGTCCTGGGTTTGAGTCACAGGTCGCGCAAAGTGTCATTGGGTTTTTCCATTAGAAAATTCTTAGTAGCAGTTACGGAGTATGGATTTGTGCCAGTTGCTGGCAATAGGCTTGCCCCTTATTGCATGGAACTTAAACATAACTGGCAAAATGTGGGTGTAATACTAGGTATACCTCTGCCTAACCCATCGGGGATTACAGGCGTGATGTGTTGTTAAATTCGTTATGAAAAAATGTGTTAGTTCTTTATTCTACGAAACAACTAAAATCGTTTCTAATTGACAAAGCATACTACAATATTAATGAATTTCTGCCAGAATCATTTACTGTGACATAGATTCAATGACGATTTTATTAATTACTTTTCACATGACTGTGTGCACACTTTGACATTTATTATTTTTTGCTTATTATTTTTAATTAGATTTTTATTTTTTAACTTTTGACATTGCTAATTATACAGACATTGATTAAATTATGATTTTATTTTATTTTGATTTTTGTTATGTTTAATTTTGCCATTTGGTATTTTTTGTTAAATTGCCTTCTCTTGGATTGAAATGATAAATTTGCAATCACAATATTATTAATCACAATTGTAGTATTCTAAACATTTGCACGCCATAGTCTGTGGCAAACATGTCTGAACCAATTTTCTTATGTTATCCTGCATGCACTTTTCTTTATTGTATGTGTACACATGTTTGGAGCAAATAAATATATCTTATCTTACGAAAAAATGAATTTGAATCCGGTTAGAGTACAAATTCAGACTTTTTTTTATCAGCCTGAATTGTCCCACTCCTGGGCAAAGGCCTCCCCCCGTTCCTTCCACTTTTCTCGATGTTGCGCCTCTTCTCGCCAATTAACGAGAAAGCCATCCAAGGCGTCCCGCCATCTTCTCTCGAAGGCAGCTACTTAAAAAAAAAAAAGTACCTTCATATTTATAATAAAAAGTATATCACTCGAATTTTAAACGTAACTTCGTTAAATCTTATTTATATTTTACATGCGACAGTTTGTGCGGATGGATATTCGTTACTCTTTCCCGTAAAAACCCCTAAACGGATTTGGATGAAATTTGGCGCATAGATAGTTTATAACCTGGATTAACTTATAGGATAGTTTTTCTCCCGGTAGTATGATCCCGTGGGGCAGTTACCAAACTTCACGCGGGCGAAGCCGCGGGCAACTGCTAGAGAAAAATAATTTAATTAATTTATCTCTAACATTTGATTTTTCAAGTGATATTTGGAGAATTTAGCACTCGTAAACATAGACAAAATTCCTAGAAAACTCTTAAGCACACTTGACTAAATTCCGATAACTTCTAATGGGTGTACCCTTAACGAAGCCTAAAGGCACTTGTTCTCCCCGTCATTGCGATCATTTTATTGTTCTAGACCGTACCTTTTAGTTACGAAGAAATTGGGGGCCAAAGTTCCACATTTTTTTAATACTAGTTTTTAAGTTTATAACTTAATTTAAATACCCATATGACCCATTTACTATTCAATGCATCCACCAGCACCATGTTTTGAGTGCGTTGCATTGAGTTTTACCGTAAAACGTGATTGTTCACCCCCCAAAAAAAGTCGATTATTCCCAGCAATTTTTTTTTGCGTAAAGTTACTTAGTTTTATGTACAGAATGCTTGGTTGACGGTTTCGCGATGGGTCCGTTTACGCCTTGTTAATTTAGTGATTATAATTGGCTGGTAGAGGTCATATGGTACTCGTTTCATGTAAATTATTGATATTCAGTCGCTTAGCTAGACTGAGGAGCTCGTAGATAAGTAATAACACCCATTCGGGTCGATCTTTAGTTAAGCCGTGCTTGCCTAGGTTGGTCTGTGAATGGCGACCACCAAAGAGATTTAAAACACATATAGAGAGGACATTGGGAATATTGTCATACAATAATTTTCATCCTGAATATTTTCGATTTTGACACACGAATGCTACCTGACAAGCGGGCGTATGACACAGATGACATTAGACAGAACGAATTGTTACTAAGTAGTAACAAGTTTTGGATTACGATTTTCTTCGCCATGACCCGTCTATACTCGGAAATATTTGAGTGTCTTTGTGTCATATAAACGCGACCTGACAAGGCGACTTATCGCACTGCACTGATCGACTTGTTACTAATTTGTAACAGATTTTGGAATTGTCAGTTTCTTGGTCTTGTCCCGTCTATAGCTAGTTATATTTGAATGCCTTTGGCGACCACCCATTACATACAAGTAAAGACGAAAACAAGTACCACATGCGCGATGAAACAATGACTGTCCAAATTCACTAGCTATTGGGTTACGGGATCAATACAGTGGCTCAGAGATAATACGATAGTCACTATAGTTGACACCTCGATTGATGATCGTGTGCTGATTGGCAGCTTTCATGTCATTAGGACACTGTTAGACGTGTTTGTACGAGCCTGATTAAATCCTAATATTGGAGCTTGACAAGATATTAGGGGATCAAGGTCTAACATGATTCTGGGAGTACTTGGTTGATTAAGTTCTCCTAGAATGTAACTAGCTTTTTTTAACAGCATAAAACATATTATTCCCAATGTTGGGACACCGACCTCCAAAAGAGAATACATATGTCGGTTGTTTTCCTCGGAAACAGTACTTTTTTGGGATAAAAGGTACCCTATGTCTGTTTCGATACACCTGACAACGTATACGCAAAATTTCACGATGATCGGTTCAGTGGTTTAGACGTGAAAAGGTAACAAAAAACTTACTTTCGCATTTATAATATTAGTAAGGAAGTAAGGATTAAAACATTACAGAGTTTTTGTAGCAAAGACAATTTCTCCAGATGGAGGTTCATGCTGATCTCAAGGGTGTATGCAGCGTCTCTTCAAAGACAATGGACCACCATCCATCTTGCGCTGCATGCCCTGACACCTGCGCACTTAATGATCTTATGACTACATCAGTGAACGAAGTTTGTGTAGCTGAATTTTGAGCAAAATATTTTTGTTTTTTCAGCTCAGAAGAAGAATAAAACATGAATGTCTTGATATCTGTCAAAACTAGCTCGTGGCTAAATAATAACAGCCGCTCCGCTCGACCTTTAGGTTAAGCCGTGCTTGCCTAGCTTGGTCTGTGGATGGGTGACTACCCATTGCATACCGAGTTTCCTCCGTGCCTCGGAAAGCACGTTAAGCCGTTGGTCCCGGGTGTTATTTGTAGATCTTTGACAGTCGTTAGGTAGTCAGTGGCCCAAAAAGTCTGACATTTATTTATTTATTTATTTATTTATTTAAACTTCATGTACAAAAGTGGTACATAGGCGGACTTAATGCCACAAGGCATTCTCTACCAGTCAACCTTGGGGTCAAATAGGACAGCATAGTGATAGAGTACAAAAAAATAAATAAGAAAAATATCATTTTGTTAACATAAATTGAAATACATAAATAGGCACATACTAATACATATATACAAATATAATGAAATAAACTAATATATATTATAATACATACAAATAGTCCAAAATACGAGAAACATTATAATAATTACTATGACTACTAATGACAAGCATATGAGCAATTTAGTCAGATTTCAAATAGTACTTCCGTACTGATCTTTTGAAAGCCATTTTGCTTTCAGCTTTTTTAATGCCAAGGGGTAGCGCGTTCCAGAGCTTTATAGTTGAGACAGCGTAAGAATTGGACATAAAACCAGTACGATGTGAGGGAATTTCAAGGAGTATGTTTTTAGAAGCTCGAAGGTTACGATTGTGTGAACTGCCCAACACTTTGAAATATTCTTTTAGGTAATCGGGAGCACGAGAGTCCGTCAAAATAGTGAAGAGCATACAGAGAGATCTGAGGGACCTCCTGAGTCGGATAGGCAGCCACTTAAGCTGAGAACGATATGAAGAGATGTGATCGTACTTGCGAAGGCCAAAAACAAAGCGAATACAATTATTGAGAAGACGATCCAATTTGTTTAAAAGTTCTTGGGATAGATCAGAGTAACAAACATCAGCATAGTCGATAATGGGAACCACACACATTCAGTATTACCAAGGGGCATCTTATTACCCAGTACTAACTGGGTTATGGAGGTCAGATAGACAGTCGCTCCATGTAAAATACTGGTATTCAGCTGCATCCGGTTAGACTCGAAGCCGACCCCGATATAGTTGGGAAAAGGCTAGGAAGATGATTGTATTGATATCTGTCAAAAATCTCAAAAAAGGCTCACAACCAATCAAATCACATTAATATCACGACAAACATACCTCTGAGACAAAAAGAACAATGGCGCATCATACGACAAATCACTCGAGTCGGATATCAAACACAAAATCGACCTTTATTCAATACCAATATCCCTGTAACCGAGTAAACGGGTAACCGGGTAACCGGAAAAGTTTTCACTAACCCCGTTACGAATATTACGCAAACATACCAGTTGGAACTAGTTTGCGTCAGATAAAAGCGGTTATATCGAGTGTAGTAAAATTCTGTCGTACCAACTTTTATTCGTTTTGAATATGTTCGGGTGATCGTGTTTTGTTTCTTGTTTTGAGCACTTGAGGGAAATAGAGTGTTAATGGTTAACAAGAAAGCATCATCTGCCTAGCCTTTTCCCAACTATATTAGGGTCGGCTTCCAGTCTAACCGGATGCAGCTGAATACCCGTATTTTACATGGAGCGACTGCCTATCTGACCTCCACAACCCAGTTAGTACTGGGTAATACGATACCCCTTGGTAAGACTGGTTGTCAGACTTTTTGGACCACTGACTACCTAACGACTGTCAAAGATCTACAAATGACACCCTGGACCAACAGTTTAACGAGCTTTCCGAGCATAGAGTGGTCACCCATCCACAGACCAACCTAGGCAAGCACGGCTTAACCTCAAGATCGATCCGAGCGGCTGTTATTATTAAGCCTCAATGTTTAACAAGAAAGCGTAGAAGTTAAAGAGTTACTCCTTTGCAAAAATTAGTCTAAGTAGGCATGCAGGATGAAAAATCGAGCAATCTGTGTGCGGTTGATGGCTTGCCTCCTATTACGTGGGACTTATAACATAACTGGCGAAATGTGGATTTATTATTAAGTACACCTCTGCCTAACCCTTTCGGGATTACAGGCGTGATGTTATGTTATGTAAGCAGGGTGTAAACGGACCTTTCACGAAGTCGTCAACCAAGCATTATGTACATCAAACTAAGTATGCAAAAATTATTGTTGGGAAACGAATTTTTTTCGGTGAAAAATTATGTTTTACTGTAGAACTCAAGGTAACGCACTCAAAGCATTGTGATGATGGATGGATTGAATAGTACGGGGGTCGTGGAGGTGTTTAAAGTAAAAATCCTACATTAAAAACATGTATTTTAAAGAAAACTTGTGAAAATGTTGGAACTTTCGGCTTCGTTAAGGGTCATTTGAAACATTTTTTTTTTTTAATCTTTGTCCCACACTAGGAATTTCTCCTGTATCGTGGGTGCGTTTACAAACATTTAAACTCACATACACAAACAGCCAAACCCGGAACAACTACCTGTAGGCCATACAAATATTTGTTCCGTGCGGGAATCGAACCCGCGGCACGCAGCGCAGCAGTCAATCGCTCAGCCACTGCGCCAACCGCGCCGTCTTTATTTCAACCATGCCAACCAAAAATATTATGTTTGTAGAAACCTGGTAACATAACTTACATAGAACCAAGAAAGCACAAGTAGGCACTTTCCCAGCTACTACAGTATTCTGGGCTCGCCCACTAAGCTGTCAATTGTACATTAGTACTGGCACATGTTCTTAGTCCTTCGCCCAAACCACTAGAATGGTTTAGGCAAATGTCGAGGCCACAAAGTTGCGTAAGGCCGGTTTGTTTCAAAGAAATCTGTGTTTGTTACTTTAGGCTACTTTTGACCGACTACGGCAAAGCCAATTGATGGGTTATCATGTTAGCAGTCTATACGGGGTGTAAGGGACAGCCCTCCGCAGACTGATGGGGTGAATTCATACTAAGATGACAGAAATTATTTCAGGAAAGTAATGGGAAACCAATAAATTTGATTTGTTTTATTTCCTCATACGCACTGTATCGTTAGCGAACGGCGAGCGCGACGACGAGTTTGATGAACTCTGAGGCTAGGCTGGAAGTTAACAGCTGATATCACGCGTCGTCTTTTGCTAGAGTATTTCAACATCCATTGTTGTTTTTTTTTTTAATTTAGCTTTATTATTTACGTTGATGTAGAGAGATTGTAATTACACATCGAAATAAAGGTATAGTAACTAAAAAACGATAAAATAACTGTAAATATTCCTGAGAAAAATTCCGGTGCAATATGTAATGCTGTTCCTTACACCCTGCGTACTGTTAATGAGGTAAATGATAACTTTGGAGCTTGGTACAAGCAAAGATAGGCCAGCAGTGGGTGATTCGGCCACTATAAAAAGAAACAACGAAATAAATCAGAGGTCAAAGTATTTTTTAATATAAGCACCACACCGGTTTTAATGGACCTGTCCAGACAGTGAAAGCATGTGTCAGTTATCGTGTACCAGCTCAGACAGAAGTAATTAGGTGCATTATTTTTAGTCATTAGGAGCATTATACAGACAGAAGCAGAGCCTTAACGAAGTCGAAAGGCACTTGTTCTCCCCGCTTTTGCGATCATTTTTTCGTTCTAGACCATACCTGGGAACCTTCTAGTTACGGAGTTATTGGGGGTCAAAGTTCCAACTTCTTCACAAGTTTTTTTTTAAATACAATTTTTTAAGATTATAACTTTATTTTTTTTTTACGGATGGGAAATCATCAAATGACTTCTCCCACTCTGGGTGGAGTGGGAGGGAGTGTCAGGCTCTTACTAACTAAAACCCATCCATGTTCCTTCTTTGCCCTTTGTGTTCCAGGGCCACGGTATCTCTTTCGAACAGTCCCGCAGCCTTATAACTTTACTTTAAATACCTCCATGACCCGTTTACTATTCAATGCATCCATAAGCACAATGTTTTGAATGCGTTACATTGAGTTTTACCGTAAATGGTTATTTTTCACCCCAAAAAAAAAAAGTCGTTTCCCAGCAATAATTTTTGGGTAGGGCTACTTAGTTTGATGTATGGAATGCTTGGTTAACGGCTTCGTGAAGAGTCTGTTTACACCCTGTATATCATAAGACGCGAACTAACTCGACAAAAATAATATACAAAAATTCCGAATATCATCCGCCGATCCCAACATGGTTGGGATCGGCTTTCAGTCTAACCGGATGCAGCTGAATACGAGTATTTTACATGGGTGACTGCCTATCTGACATCCGCAAGCCATTTATTACTGGATAATACGATAAGACTGATCCCTTGATAAGACTGGCTGTCAGACTTTCAGGTCACTGACTTCTTGTAACTACTGTCAAAACTCTACAAATGACAGCCAGGACCAACGGCTTAACGTGTTTTCCGAGACACGAAGGGAACTCGATGTGTAATGGGTGGTCACCTATTCACGGACCAACTTAGGCAAGCACGCTTAAACTGAAAGAGGACCCGAGCGGCTGTTATTATTAATTCACGAGGTCCGCCTGTCCTTCTTCTAGAAATTCCCAATAGAAAGACACAATTACACTTTACAGCACCTGGAATTTGTATCCAGGAAGCCACGCAGAGCAGTAGCACTTTGGACTACTGGGCTAACGAGGCAGTCAAATCGGATCTCTTCCTTTGTGCATCTAGGGCCGAGAGCTGTGAATGTTAAAAATGCTCATACTTTTGTTCACGCTTCATCTTACATTTTTAGCTTGGCAGTTGTGCGTTACAGACAAGAATAAAGCAAAGAGCAAAATATATAATACTCGTATATTGAAGTCAGCTGTGCCCAGAAAGGCCATCCTCGTTTCTATTTTTTTGTTGAAATACTTGGTGGTATCAGACGGCTACTTGATCGTCGAGTCTGCCACCACTGGTGGAGGATTGCACTAATATAAGTGTCATCTGCCACCAGTGGGGACAGAGGTAGGAGCAAATTCGACTGACCAAACGCAGCCACCAGTGGTGGTAGATGCGACAAATAGTTGCAACTACCACCAATGGAGATAGACCGGTGGGGGCAGATGGGAATAAACCAGAATAAGGCTTAGTCAATGTGTAAAAGTTTATAAATCTGGGCTACAGAATAAATTGTAGCCCGCAGCCGGCTCCAGACTAATGAGATACTTAGCTCCTTACTAATAGTCCTCTTTATCCGCAAAATTCTTCCCCTAAAAACAACTTTAACACGGTCCAAAAACCCGGATATATCGTCCGGTTATCGAGACCTGAAACTCCATTAACCGTTCGCCTGCGTCTGGAATATTGAGTGAATGTGTCCAATTAACCCTTAGCCATTTCCACCCTTGACGGCGTAGAAAATCTAACCCTTGTTAGTGTCAACCCTTAAATTCGGATAATCCGGATATCGACAAGCGTTGAACCGGTTAAGATACTTTTTGGACCGGGCAAAACGAGCCGGTTGTATTTTGTGTAGGCTGGTTTTTTCGCGGTTATTTTTTATCCGGCTGCTGTCCGGTTTTTATTGGAGTTGCGGTTTTATTGGTTCCGTTTATTTCGGTTTGGACTTTGAGGAAAAAGTTTGGGAGTGTAATATCGGTTCACGGGTGGGCGCGTTTGGGAACAAATGTTTGTTCGACAAAAATTGGCTTTCTCATTATCAATAAGAGTAGGAGAATGTACATTTTCTGTGGCAGACAAATTTTGCCTTTATTATTATATTTATTTAATTTGACAACTTTGGTCCACTGGTTAGTACAAAAAACAAACTTATCAACTTAGTGTTAGTGATAAAATGCCTTTTCACTTGTGGTTAATCTTATCAGCTGATGCCAGATTTTTATACTCATTCGCTTTTGTCACAATAAAACTTACGAAGCGGGCTTGGGAGCTGTGCGGGTGCTCTGCTTACCCACTGTTGCACGGCACGATAGTAATGAGACAGAACGACGTCACGGGGCTAACAGCTGATAGGTCAAAGGCGTGCGCGCGAGTTTCATACGGCTGTTGTGTTATTGTGATAGTGAATGAGTATAAAAAATGATACTTTGGGAAAGTTGTTTGTTATCATGTGAACAATCACGTGTTTAAGTATCAGTAACTAATGACGAGTCACCCTGTATGTTAAAATAATATATAATTTTGGTACTTGTTCAGATCTTATCTTGGTTTTCCAAAATCGTGCTTAGGCAGAGAGTTAAATCTCCACTCCTCCAAAAAGGTAACTCTTTATCTAATCTGAAAATACTGAAAGCACACTTCTACGAGTGACTGAACTCCGAAAGTTCTTGCGAATTGTTTCAGACCCTTTCAGAATTTGTCGAGACTTAGCGTTTCATTATTCAGGAACCTTTTAAATAGAGATAAACTGTTTCATGAATAATTTGTTCATCTTAAAACAGACTCATTACGTAGTTTATTTTGAACCAAGCGTTGCTAAAACTTGTAAGGGGAATCGTTCTGGAGATATACTCATTCATACACTGTTTTTAGCTTTCACGGTTTACAACTAAAGTTATACTGTCACTTACGGGATATCTTCCGTGATTGTTCATTATTTTGAGCTCTCGATATTTTGACGCTGTTGCAAGCTGCTGTTGTCGAGCGGATGGCTTCAAATTGTCAAGTACGTGGAATCCAGTTTTGAGTAAGCTCAAAAGTAGCAGCCGGCATCGTAATAAGGACTCCATAAAACCTAGTGATGCTGTGAGTATGTTTTGCCGTGACTTAGAGTCGAGTTCCATTAGTGCGTCCATCTATATCTAGTTTTCATTGATTTTGTATTAACCTACGTAAGTTTATCTTGGACATCACAGACATCGGTGAAGGAAAACATCGTGAGGAAACCTGGACTTATAATTAATATAAGTCTGAAATCGCCAACCCGTCTTGAGCAAGCGTGGTGATCAATGCTCGTGCCTTCTCTGTATGAGAAGAGGCCTTTGCCCAGCAGTGGGACGGTAATAGGCTGGTATTATATTATATACGTAGAAGTGGAGCTACGAAACTATTAAAACTATGTCACACACAAATAGAACATTAATTCACATCCTAAATAACTCAGCCCCTCAAATATGTTGGGGTTGTCTCAAATATTTGACATCAAAGATTTCCTGTCGAAGTTTGGAATCAATTAGTCTTGATATATAAGTTTGTGACGTCAACCGATAGTTTGCGGGATACCAGACTTCACACCTTGGAAGATAGGCCTAGCGCACACTGGTGCCACGGCAAAGGATCCTTCGGCATCCCTACAAATGTTTTCGGTAACTTTGGTGCGGTATCCTTAAGTATGCCGTGATGCCTTAGGGTCGCTAAAGCATATAGCCGCGACATCGTGCTCGCACCTAGCTTCTTTTTAAGCAAATGAAGACGTGGGGGGCTGTCTTGCTACCAGGCGTCCAGAAGACAACTGCCGACAGGGTATGCCTAAGCCTACCGTAGCATTTGTTTTGTACCTACGACCATTATCATTGAAACTTCAAAACTTCATACTCTTTTTTGGGATGGTTAATCATCAAATGACCCCTCCCGCTCTGGGCGGAGTGGAAGGGACTGTCAGACTCGTACAGACTAAAACCCATTCATGTTCCTTCTTTGCCCTTTGTGTTCCAGGGTCGTATCTCTTTTGAACAGTCCCGCAGCCCCAGCAGGCATCGGCCCTTGCGGAACAGTCCAGTCCCGCCACCACCTTAAGTTATATTCTTATTCGTCACCTAAATATCTCTTGCCATGCCGTGCCGTCAGTGTGTGCCGGGCCTTAGTTGCTAGAAGGGTAAGTGGTTCTGTTATATGTGTCATACTTGTCAGTAGTAGGGTAATTGATTCTGTGAATGGTGGACGATGGAGCTTAGTAAACAAGTTCGGCCTTCGGTCGCAAACATGAGGTAGGTAGCGATTCTATTTATGGAAAGTGATAGTTTCATGTTGTACAAGGCGTGCATGACCAGATGTATATACGTGGGTGAAGCCAAAGGCGTATACTAAGAACACGTTTCACACAACATCACGGATATAATCCCCGAAGGGTTGGGCAGAATTAGTGTACCGAAAAAGAGTAACGAATTACTCAATACATACCAATTAACAAGGTCTGTTAATTAACTAAATTGGTAATATTTCGCTATTTAACTTCTTTAGATAATTTTGCCATGATAAGGTGAAATAACTTGAAAATGAGACTTTAAACAATTATCAATCCAATAGGCTACTTGACATCATCGAAAAAAAGTAAGTAAAGTATAGTTAGATCACCAAAAAATGTTGTACACGTATTTTTTCTTTTGTCACATAATCAAAAAATGACCACGATACAGTGCATCAAAGTTCAAGAGAGGGGGCTTGTGACGTCACAGGACAGTAAAAAGTGACACAGCGCGCTGTATCGTGGTAATTTTTCGTTTACATGACAAAAGAAAAAATACGTGTCCAATATTTTTTGATTATCTAACTGACGGACTAAATAGATTTTTTAAGCCAAATAGCCTACTGCAATCGATTGAATGTTACATGTCGGTTATTTGATAACGTTTTGAACAGAATCATGCAACAATAACTTTACCTTCATCAAAATCATTTCCAAAAAAACTGAATAAAATTTATTTTCCCTCAACAGGCTCCTTGGAAGGGACTTTGATAAAAGTCACACTTAATCCGTGACAATCCCAAGAAAAAAGGTAGGATTTGTCACGACAGGAGAAAGTGTGAGAAACAGATTTTGTCACGTAAATCTTTGAAATTATTTCTTCAAAATTTTCAAGTCGGAATTAGGGCTGTCTGAGTTATCAATTGAGCCTTATTTTTATCGCCCTCTGACGGGTTTAAGGGATTAGCTGTGTCGTGTTTTCATTTGTTTGTAAAAAACGTTTTTGTTTTAAAGTATCACTACATAGTATAAAGCAAAGTCGCTTCCCGCTGTCTGTGTGTCTGTCTGTCCCTATGTATGCTTAGATCTTTAAAACTACGCAACGGATTTTGATGCGGTTTTTTTAATAGATAGAGTGATTCAAGAGGAAGGTTTATATGTATAATACATGCATAATATAGTAGAGAAACACTGATAATTTAAGAGGTTTTTAAGGTAAGGTCGTAAATGAACACAATTTTTGTGCGCTTACTTTGCAAACGCTGGCTGAACCCTACGAGTTAGATCAGAATAATGTACTACAGTATTGTACACCTTAAAAAGGTCTACAAAAAAGTCCGCGATGGTATATGTCTATCTCTTAGGGATAACCCACAATAACCATTTTTTATCCTTTACTTACGAGAAAATAATGGCTTATTTACAAAAAAGCGATTTTAAGCAATACAGCATTAATCCTTATCCAATTAAGTACCTTAAATACATTGTGCATGTAATATAGATCAATATGGCCCTTTACAGCATGTAATTTAAACGAATATTTTCGAAGATATTACAGATTTAAAATGCAGGGACATAGCGGTTACGGCTGTACCGGCCGGGGGACGCGAGCCTATCAATAGTGCGTCGAAGGCCGCGCTTCGCCCTATAGCACTTTATGATTAGCAGCGATCGCACGCGTTTATCGGAGCTCTCTAGCGAGGAAAATAACAATTATCTTAATATATAAAAGCGAAAAGTCACTCACTAGCGACCCGCCCCGGCTTCGCCGGAATAGAAGAAACTAAATATTTACGGTTTTCAGATATTTTTCCTCTACATGTGACATTGACATTGCTTCTTGCCAAATTTCACGATTCTAGGTCAACTGGAAGTACCCTATAGATTTTTTTTCCCTTTTGAAATCGCTAAATATGCCACAAAAATGGTAATTTCTTTTGATCGCGTTGACTTACAAGTTTGATTTTTCACTGCTCCAAGGGGGAGCAGACTTGAGAGCTACGACGTAGCAGTCTGCTGTGCTACGACGTAGCAAACCCATCTGCTACGCCGTAGCAGTTTAACCGTTGCGTAGCCAATCTGTAAACATTTGCTACGATACGCTACAGTATTAGCATGACATAATATTACACTCAAAGTACGCTTAACGAAAGCCCGTTTTCATTAACTACCATAACAAGAATTGTTATCCCAACAGTACTTACAGATCTGTTGGTGTTCGTGAAAACGTGGACAAGTAACGTTTGGAAAGGTAAAAACTACAAAATGCTCCTGGTTACAAGTAGGCTTTACCAAGGAAACGTTGGATGCATCAAAAATAAAATTTTTAGGATTTCCGTTTTTGCCGACTGAGGTACGTATCTCGGCTAATACGGAACCCTTACTCCACTTACACCATCTCTTTGTTTTCAGTCTGTCTGTTCGTCTGTCACGACCCTTTTACTCAGGAACGCGTATAGGTATGAAGCTTAATATAATAAGTATTAATATCAAATACTCAAGTCTGCTCCCCCTTGGAGCAGTGAAAAATCAAACTTGTAAGTCAACGCGATCAAAAGAAATTACCATTTTTGTGGCATATTTAGCGATTTCAAAAGGGAAAAAAAATCTATAGGGTACTTCCAGTTGACCTAGAATCGTGAAATTTGGCAAGAAGCAATGTCAATGTCACATGTAGAGGAAAAATATCTGAAAACCGTAAATATTTAGTTTCTTCTATTCCGGCGAAGCCGGGGCGGGTCGCTAGTGAGTGACTTTTCGCTTTTATATATTAAGATAATTGTTATTTTCCTCGCTAGAGAGCTCCGATAAACGCGTGCGATCGCTGCTAATCATAAAGTGCTATAGGGCGAAGCGCGGCCTTCGACGCACTATTGATAGGCTCGCGTCCCCCGGCCGGTACAGCCGTAACCGCTATGTCCCTGCATTTTAAATCTGTAATATCTTCGAAAATATTCGTTTAAATTACATGCTGTAAAGGGCCATATTGATCTATATTACATGCACAATGTATTTAAGGTACTTAATTGGATAAGGATTAATGCTGTATTGCTTAAAATCGCTTTTTTGTAAATAAGCCATTATTTTCTCGTAAGTAAAGGATAAAAAATGGTTATTGTGGGTTATCCCTAAGAGATAGACATATACCATCGCGGACTTTTTTGTAGACCTTTTTAAGGTGTACAATACTGTAGTACATTATTCTGATCTAACTCGTAGGGTTCAGCCAGCGTTTGCAAAGTAAGCGCACAAAAATTGTGTTCATTTACGACCTTACCTTAAAAACCTCTTAAATTATCAGTGTTTCTCTACTATATTATGCATGTATTATACATATAAACCTTCCTCTTGAATCACTCTATCTATTAAAAAAACCGCATCAAAATCCGTTGCGTAGTTTTAAAGATCTAAGCATACATAGGGACAGACAGACACACAGACAGCGGGAAGCGACTTTGCTTTATACTATGTAGTAACCAGGAGCATTTTGTAGTTTTTACCTTTCCAAACGTTACTTGTCCACGTTTTCACGAACACCAACAGATCTGTAAGTACTGTTGGGATAACAATTCTTGTTATGGTAGTTAATGAAAACGGGCTTTCGTTAAGCGTACTTTGAGTGTAATATTATGTCATGCTAATACTGTAGCGTATCGTAGCAAATGTTTACAGATTGGCTACGCAACGGTTAAACTGCTACGGCGTAGCAGATGGGTTTGCTACGACGTAGCAGTCTGCTGTGCTACGACGTAGCAGTCTGCTGTGCTACGGCGTAGCTGTATGTAGTCCGACTTTTGCTTACCGTATGGAAATAAATCTATCGTAGTATACAAGCTGTTTTTTTGATACCCCATCTACCCAACTCTAGGGTATGAATGAGACCATATCAAAGCATCAACTGGAAGTTATTTTTCATTAACCATTTTTTTGTTTTAATTTTTCATACAAAATGATTATTAATGTAAAACACCCTTACGTATACGTGAAATATGACAACGTCGCATTTTACTAGATTTACATATGAATGATTGATTCGAATGAAAATTAATTACTTGTATTTATCAATGAAACTTAGATACCTACACACATCGAGTGATTGATGATATCTTCGAAACTATTACTACACATTCTAGGACTTTTTGTATTATATTTACTATTTGAATAATCCTAGAATCATGGGATACCTAAAAAAACACGTTGTATGAAAGGCCTGACGGCGACAAGTAGAAAAACCACTTTCCTTTTTTTAAAGTTGATTACGAATGTAGGTCTTGTAGTCAATAATAATTTCTAGAAAATATTAACCACTGTTTTAAGCTTTCATGGTTTACAAGTAAACTTATACTTCGTGCTCGTACTTCCGTGATTGTTCATTATTTTGAGCTTCCGATATTTCGACGCTGTTGCAAGCCCCATGATCACGGGTTGACTGGAGAATGCGGGTGGATGGAAAATATTTTTTTAAAAGCAGACAAATCTGTCTACCCTCTTTCTTTGTATTTTGCTTCGCACACTACTGGAACTCGACACTAAGTCACGGCAAAACATACTTCCCATTTTAAAGTCGATTATGAATGTAGGTCTTGTAGCTTAAGTACTAGAAAATTTTACTTCCTTTAATAATTCATCTAATTCAGTCACTAATTTCCACTCAAGATCGTCTAAAAACATTTAACCTCTTCAGTCCTTGAGAGCAATTTCAGGCGCAAATTGCTAAATATCTGTTTAAGGAAATTGGTTTCCACAGCTCCCTGAAAACTGTCATCAGTTATTACTTTAACGATAAAAGCGACAAATTGTTTCGTGGAAAATTGTAAATTAGAATTTTACCTCACTTTTTCAAGCTTCCCTTGTTTATAATATTACTCGCTTTTGCCCGCGGCTTCGCTCGCGTTAATTTAGAATTTTACAGTCAATTTGGATTGTACTCTGCTTGTAATAATATAATTCAATCATGATTCGAAAGACACGTGGCGCCATCTATTATCATATGAACGTTATTGTTGTTTTCCTCAGGAACAGTATTTTTTTTCGGGTTGAAAGGTACCTTATGTCCGTTGCTGTATACCTTACAGTGTTTATGCAAAATTTCAGGATGATCGGTTCAGTGGTTTAGGCGTGAAAAGGTAACAAACAAACAAACAAACTTACTTTCGCATTTATAATATAAGTAAGGATTAAGATGTCTTCAGGAACCGATATATATTTTTTTCTTTGGGTATTTGTAAGCAATTAACTGAGGCCCCGGGTACTACTAGCAACTTGCAATTTGTATTTGTGCCCGGTTGATGGCAATAAGCTCGACGACAATTAGACGAGCCTTAAACTAAATACTGTGCTTAATACAACTATGGATCACCATCTGCCTAGCCTTTTCCCAACTATATTGGGGTCGGCTTCCAGTCTGACCAGATGCAGCTGAATACCAGTATTTTACATCGAGTGACTGCCTATCTGACCTCCACAACCCAGTTAATACTGGGTAATACGATATCCATTAGTAAGACTGGTAGTCAGACTTTTTGGGCCACTGACTACCTGCAACGACTGCCAAAGATCTAAATGATAGCCGGGACCAACGACTTAACAGAGGCACGTAGGAAACTCGGTATGCTCGGTGGCCACCCATCCACGGACCAACCTAGACAGCGACCCAAGCGGCTATAGCACAGCATCATGCTTAGTGGTAACCTGCTTGTCGCAGTCACGACGAGCAAGCTGTTAACGTTTTTTTTCTGTTTTTGTTCCGTCCTGTTGAATTTATAAATATTTGTTATGCGTTGTATGTTTATTGTATTTTTTGTCATTTTGTATGATGCACGTCATGTCCCTGGGACAAATAAATATTTTTTCTTTCTTTTTCTTTCTATAATTATTTATTTATGGAGTATGTATTTTACATGGAGAGACTGCTTTTGCTTACTAAAAAACATAAAAGAATTTATCAACGGATTCCCGAAGATTCAATATGTTACAGAAAAGGGAACGAAACCCGTTTAACTTTGACACAAATCAGACACTTGACGAAGCTCCGATGTTTCCCTTTCATCGTCTACGTGTCGATGTGGATACATTTATTACTGGAAAGACGAATTTTATTTGCACTGGAAATGTGTTTAAGGAAGACGTAAATAGGTCTTTGGTGCTGAATTTTCTGGGATTCTTCTCTCGTGGTGGCTCGAGGTCGGTACTTAATAAAGATCTTTGCAGATTAGTGTCTGAACTAAAAAACCACATAGATTTGAGTGGACCTGTCTAGTCAATGCAAGCATTTGTCAGTAGGTCATCATCATCTGCCTAGCCTTTTCCCAACTACGCATATTGGGGTCGGCATCCAGTCTGTCAAGATGCAGCTGAATACCAGTATTTTACTTGGAGAAAGAAAGAAAGAAAACATATTTATTTGGCACATGCTACAAGTGCACACAACAAACAAATAAAAAACTTAAATCTACACAATATGAAAAGTAAATTAAACAGAAAAAAAAGACACAATATTGTGTGCCTCACGGAGCGATGGCCTTTTTGACCTCCATAACCCAGTTAGTACTTGGTAATACGATACCCCTTGGGCCACTGATTACCTGTAACGACTGTCAAAGATCTACAAAATGACAGCCGGGACCAACGGCTTAGCGTGCTTTTGTTTTGATTAATTTGCCAATATGTACGGAAATAAGAAATATGACTAACTAGTAAACTAAACTATGGATTATGAAATGCAATAATTAATATAGTAACACCGAATATTTAGTTTTAGATGTAAAATAAAGGATTTGAAAACTTTCTAAATGCCTTTTTACACCTAAAACTGTTTAAACATCAAAGGACAATGGGCATCGATGTATAGGCATATGCCCCAAGGTCCAATAGCCATAAGATACACATAATTGAAAAGAGCTTTTTACGGAAAACCTTTGCTACTAACACAACTTTTGGCAATTCGTAGTACGTTCGGAGTTATTGAACTAAATATGTAACTAGTTGGACAACGAAGTTAAGATTTTCTTGGCATCAGTTAAGGTTTTCTGGGTAACCAATAGTAAAAACATATCGTCTGCTTACGGGTAAAAAGTAATAAGTGGAGTTAGTGTCAATTCGAGTAAATGGCTTTTTAAAGTTTATGTTTTAATTTGATCTATTTCAAACTCTTTAATTAAAAAACTGTTAAAGCAAAATGTTGCACTAACTACCCTACTTTTAAGATTTACTCATTTTATAATATTTGGTATAAGTAAAAACTGTATAAAATTAAATTTAGATAGAAAGGGGGTCGCATTTAATATGTTTTACCTGTACTTAATCAACATGTTATATCTCTTGAATTAGTTAATTTCATAAGCTCATTTCAGTTTTGTATAATAGCTTATTGTACTTTACACCAATTACTTGATCGGAAAGATGTTTTTTTACAAAATTCCCTAAAATATTGATACTTTTGATACATTTAACCTGTTTTACCTGTAGAGTTTTAGTGTAAGTATGTCACTTATTACGTACTAAATGAGCTTCATACAAAGTGAATTCAATGTCAATTCGTAAAGGATCCAAAATCGTCGGATGATGAGAGTGCTGGGCAGTTCGCAGACTTTTTTGAGTCTGTATACAGCAAGGAGCCACCCCAACAGGACGCGGGCGTGGCGGCGTCGGAAGTCGGCACGACCAATGCACGGGTGGATATTGAGACGCTGAGTCTTTCGGAAGTTCAGCATGCGCTTGGAAGTCTCAAGCCAAAACGTTCGTCTGGGCAAGACGGTATACCAGCGTTTCTGTTCCGAGACTGTGGGAGGGTACTGGCGGAACAATTACTTCACATTTTTAATACATGTTTAGAACAAGCGGCGTTCCCTCCTAGGTGGAAGAAGCGCGTTATTCCGGTCCCTAAAGGAAAACCTGGTCCGGATATCAGTAACTACAGACCGGTAGCTGTACTATCAACGCCTGCTAAAGTACTGGAGTCAGCTATTCAGCGCTCCGTGCAAGGACAAGTGCGCGCGCGTCTATCAGATGCGCAACATGGGTTCCGGCCGGGATGCAGCACTGCCACTAACCTGCTCAACTTTATGGTGCAGGTGGTACCGTCAGTAGACTCTGGATAACAGGTAGATGCTGCGTACTTCGATTTTAAAAAGGCCTTCGATACGGTTGATAATGTCGTCGTATTAAGGAAGTTTGCGAAAATTGGAATTACACTGCCGTTCTTCGCTAGTCGGGCTTCTCGAGTTTATTATAATGGTAAATGACTTACCGGAGGTCGTCAGACATGGGGCTTGTTCATTGTTTGCAGATGACCTGAAATTGCTTGCGGATTGTGAACGCCTGCAGGACGACATCAACTGAGTGGTTGAGTGGAGCATCGCCAACAAAATACATTTTAATGTAGCCAAATGCTCGGTGATGTCTTTCACTCGCGCCCGGACTCCTTTGTATTATCAATACAAGGTAGAGGATGCGCCGATGCAACGAGTGTCACAGGTACGAGACTTAGGGGTAATCTTCACTCAGGAACTAACCTTCCGTGAGCATATCAATAAGATATGTAAGAAGGCATACCGAAACCTACGTTTCGTACTCAGGCAGGCTCAAGGGTTTGCATACATCACGACACTCAAGGTGTTGTATGACGCGCTAGTCAGGAGTCACCTTGAACATAGTGCAGTGATATGGGCTCCTCATGAGGCGAAATATAGTGTCATGTTGGAACGTGTCCAAAATAAGTTCACCAGATACTTGTATTTCAAGCTTTATGGGGTTTATCCATTTTACCCATTGATGTACCCTACACTATTCGTACTGGGTATGGTAGGGTACAACGCGTTAAAGGTGCGACGGGACTTTGCACTCGCAGCGTATGTAGTGAAGCTACTACGTGGCGGGGTGCATAACCCGGGAATGCTGCGGCACCTGGAACTTTGCGTGCCTGACAGGTACGTGTGGAGGCGGCGTCGGCCGCCCCTGCTAGCTGTGCCTGCAGCCAGAACCAACTTACTGACGAGGATTCCTCTCACTAGAGCCATTCGTGTGGTGAACGAAGTTCACGAGAGGGTTGATTTATTGTGGTGCAACTTGGATGAATTCGCAAAAGCTGCATTATATATAATATGTTATTTCGACGTAGGTTAAGATTTAGAATAAAGTATGTAATTTTATAGGATGTAGATTAAGGATTTAGCATGTAAGGCCACTCTATCGCATTGGATCGCAGATTTGTAATGGTAGTTGTAGGTAAGATTTACGTAAATAAATAAATAAATTTTAGGTTTATTTATCATGGACACTAATCTTTTTCCGCTGGATTCTATAGTTATCACAAAACAAATCTTCTTACTAAACTATTAACGTATTTATGTATTATCTCTACGCGGAACACGTGGAGCACGCGCGTACGCAATGTGACAACTGCGATCGATAGCTCTCGTTCTTACTGGTAAAAAAGCATAAATGACAATTATTTTGTTTTTTCTGTAGAGACATTAGCAAACCAAGTAGAAGTATTTTAACTAGTAAAATGGAATAAATAACTTTAATATGGTTTTGTTGTTCAAACTATAAGGTTTATATAATAATAAATGCGTTTACGACCTTTTCTCAGAATAATTCTTACCATTTTACCATATAAATTATAAAATGTAAAAACCTTTAAACGTATTTATTGTTGTTTAACTGTATAAACTGAAACGGATTTAAGGCATAAGATTATTTATTATGTTATACTGCTATATTTTTTTCAAAATGTGAGAAGATATCACTTTTACAAATTCATTATCTCTGCAGCCATTGGACATTGCACTTATTCGGTTTTACCAGTAGATAGCGCGTAAAAAAATTACATTTAACTGCATTTTTAACTCGATTTAGTAAAAAAATGCATTTATCTTGTTTTACCAGTAAGCAGACGATATAATCTATTTCATAGAGCTTTTCAAGGAGAACCTTTGCCAGAAACACGACTTTCGCCAATTCGTTGTCCGTTCGGAGTTATTGACCGAAATAGGTGACTATTTGAGCACCGAAGTTAAGATTTTCTGGGTGACTAATAGCAATAACATATATACCATTGCAGAGAGCTTTTCAATGACAACTTTTGGTACTAAAATAACTTTTGCTAATTCGCAGTCCGTTCAGAGTTATTGAACTAAATAGCTGACTAGTTGGACACCGAAGTTAAGATTCTCTTAGCAACCAATAGCCATAAGATATACATCATTAGATAGAGCTTTTTGACTAGAACCTTTGCTAGTTACACGACTTTTCCCAACTCGTATTCCAGTCGGAGTTATTGACCTAAATAGGTGACTATTTGAGCACCGAAGTAAAGTATTTTCTGGTTAACCAATAGCAATAAGATATACATCATTATATAGAGCTTTTCAAGGAAAACCTTTGCCATTTAACGACTTTCACCAATTCGTATTCCGTTTGGAGTTATTGACAAAAATAGCTGAATAGTTGGACACCGAAGTTAAAATTTTCTTGGCAACCAATTAAGGTTATCTGGGTTACCAATAGGAATAACATATGATGCATTGCATAGAGCGTTTTAGAGAGAACTTTTGCTACTAGCATCACTTTAGCTAATTCCTATTCCGTTCGGAGTTATTGACATAAATAGGTGACTATTTGAGCAGCGAAGTTAACGTTTTCTGGGAAACCAATAGCATTAAAATATACACCATTGGAGAGAGCTCTTCTATGAGAACTTTTGCTACTAACATAACTTTTGCTAATTCGCAGTCTGTTCGGAGTTATTGACCTAAATAGGTACTAGTTGGACACCGAAGTTAATATTTTATTTACAACCAATTAAGAGTTTACGGGCAACTAATAGTCATAAGATATACACTATTGGATAGAGGTTTTCAAAGAGAACTTTTGCTACTAGCACCACTTTTGCTAATTCGTAGTCTATTCGGAATTATTGACCTAAATGTGTGTCTAATTGAGCACCGAAGTTAACATTTTCTGGGTAACCAATAGCTATAAGACGTACACCATTCGAAAGAGCTTTCAATTAGAATATTTGCTACTATACAACTTTTGCTAATTCGTAGTCTGTTCGGTTTTATTGATCTAACTAGGTAGTTGATTAGGCACCGAAGTGTAGCTCCTCTCTGACTCTGAATCGAGAAAAGTTGTCAAAGCAAGAAATATTCTTCTTGTTGAGATCAATCCATTGATACATATCTTGACGCTATTGGGCGTTGGGGTTGTGTTAACGATCTATCCAAGTTACTGTTACAGTAAGGATTTGCTCCTAAAATAGCATTTTAAGATGTCAATATTTTGAAAATGATGTTTATAGGCTTATAATATGATGTTTGAAACATACAGTATTAATGAAAGTTAAAAAATTGACGAAATAACTGCATTTAATCTAACTTAATTTCTCAACATTAGACCTCTGTAGCTCCTCTCTGACTCTGAATCGAGAGAAGTCGCAATAATAAGAAATGTTCTTCTTAAAGAGATCTATCCATTGGTATATATCTTAACGCTATTGGACGCCAGGGCAATTCTGCCCATTCTCCTTTAGTGTTTTAATTACAATTCATTATTAATATGCTAGTTCACTAGTTAGCCATATTTTTTTTATTTCCATACAGTAATATTGCAAAATTAATTAAAACAGGTTCATATTTGACAGCTATTTGCGACGTTGCCAACTTTTTGGATGTACGTTCTTAAAAAACGTCCTGAACGCGAAGAGACGTACATGAATATTCTAGACAAAATCACGTGGAACACAAACAGAACTTTGAAAACAAATAAAATCGATGCGAAGACTTCAATGTTTTCTTTTACCTGCTCCAGAGCTGTATGTACGTCTATTAAATAGCTGTAAAAGAGTAATTGTGTTGTATTCGGACTGACGATATTTTCAAGTTTGAAATTATTTTGTTTTAAATGCAAATACTGTTTCGAACTTGATTTTAAAAGGGAAATTATAAATCGCGCGATTAACATACTGAATGGGCGACTATTATACCAAGTAAGTAACTTTTTATCCGGTGATTGAGGCAAGGAGAACATAGGAAGCAAGAGCGAGCGAAGCGAGCTCGGGACTTGTGGCATCCACCCCTCTTGTGGTACTTAAGGTTACTTGAAACTCTGCAAACAGAAATAGGAGCCCCGAGCGCCAGGGTTCGTCGAAGTCGCCGTTTTAAATCTTTGTATTTATCCACTGATTGCCGCCCACTTAGTATTTCAGTCACCGATATTCAGTACTTTTGACACCTTTGATTTGAGTTTGCTCATTTAAATAGTATCCATTTTAAAATGGGTAGTATTTAAATGAGCGAAAATAGGAAGGGTTAGAGACAAAGGCGTACCTAATAGTACATCCCCATTTCACCAGTTATGTTTCAGTCTCCTGTAATAGGGGGCGAGCCTATTGCCATCAACCGGGCACAAGTCCAGACTCCGCGGCTGCTACTGAGAAATTCTTAATGGAAAAACCCAATAACACTTTGCCCGATCCGAGAATCGAACCCAGGACCTCGTGCTGAATGAGACTAGAAAAAATTACTCAACATTAAATTATCGCTTAAATAACGTTTCAATACCGTTCTCAGATCACCGGTACAAATGTTCTCTCCTATTTACTGCTCACAGCGGGCATGAATTTTTATGTTATCAGACAGGCTGACATAAAATACGACTGAATTGTGCGACTACATGCTAGGGTAGCGTGACAATAGATGTTGAGAGCATTTTTATTTAATTTATGTACCGAGATCGCGAATATAAATAGGTCTTTGGAGATGTATGTTTGAATATGCTTCTTAATAACTGCATTCGATTCGTATTTAATCTCCGTAAGAATGATCATGTGTCCGCACATCGGTCAATCTTAAAATGGTTACCCATCAGACAACGCAGAGCGCTAAGGGCTTTGACAACCTTGTTTTCTCTTCTAGACAAAACCAATTCTCCTTTCTATCTGAATACTCACTTTCAATATTTATGCTCTGCGCACAGCAAGAATCTGCGTTCCTCCAATAATCGTCTTCTATAAAGGTGAATACTAGAATTTTATATGGAGCGACTGCCTATCTGACCGCCACAACCCAGTTAATACAGGGTAATACGATACCCCTTAGAAAGACTGGTTGTCAGACTTTTTGGGTCACTGACTACTTAACGACTGTCAAATATCTACAAATGATACCCGGGACCAACGGCTTAACGTGCTTTCCGAGTCACGGTAAACTCGGTATGTAATGGGTGGTCACCCATCCAGAGACCAACTTAGGCAAGCACGGCTTAACTTAAAAATCGACCCGAGCGGCTATTATTATTTAGCCAGGAGCTCCTCCATAAACAGCCAGACGTATTGTTTTCTTTATGCAATTGATCAAAGGACCATTCCTTTGCGAAACGTGTGCCGCAACAGCGGCACTAAATTGATAGCACATCACTTTGAAACATACAGGGATATATATAACAAAGGGGTATCAGTGGAAAGGAATAGTGTGAGTATTTTTGTGTCACTGTTCTTTTGAACTGTACACTCACAATTCAAAAGCTTATCGCTGAAGCGATTATCTAGTAGAATATCTATTGCTGCTTCGAGGTAAGGCTTTAAAATTTATAATACGGGGTGTAAACAGACCCTTCACCAAGCCGTCAACCAAGCATTCTGTACATCAAACTAAGTAACTTTACGCAAAAATTTTTGCTGGGAAACGAATTTTTTTTTTGGGGTCAAAAATCACATTTAACGGTAAAACTCAATATAATGCGCTCAAAACTTATTGCTGATGGATGCTTTGAATAGTAAACGGACCATGGAGGTAATTGGAGTAAAGTTAGAACCTTAAAAAGTAGTATTTAAAAAAAAAATTGGGAAAAAATTGGAACTTTGACCCCCAATATCTCCGTAACTAGAAGGTTCCCAGGTATGGTCCAGAACAAAAAAATGATCATAATGACGAGGAGAACAAGTGCCTTTCGGCTTCGTTAAGGGTCTTTTTACACCCTTTATAAAGCTATAAGCTGCTAAACTGTAATGGGACTGGGCAGGCCATGTCTGCCGGATGCCGGCAAGTCTGTGGGTCCGCATATCACAAAACTGGAGCCCTGAGACAGTTAGACGGGGTCGCGGCAGACCGAGGTGAAGATGGCGGGACGCCTTGGATGGCTTTCTCGTTAATTGGCGAGAAGAGGCGCAACATCGAGAAAAGTGGAAGGAATGGGCGGAGGCCTTTGCCCAGGAGTAGGACAGTTAAGGCTGAATAAAAAAAAAAAAATATAAAGCAATACATACGTAATAATATATTATACATTCTAAAGTTCCAATTGTCTGTTAATTTTTCACTGTTTTTATTTTAAGCTCCTGTGGTATAATTTCCGAACTCCACGCAAGCAAAACCTAGTGTAAAAGCTAGTAGTAAAATAAAAATGTCGGCTGTTGATATTATTTTCAGTATTTGTTGAAGCTTCTGAATTTCAATAAACTGCGTTCATTAGTATTGCAAAAAACAGAAAATGAAATTACACAAAATGAAATTAGTTTTGAATAAATACAATCATGTTTGCTTAAACAATCAGTTTGAAGTTATAATATCAAAATGTTATTGTTAAATTAATATTCTTTTTACGGAACAAATATAAACAACATCTTTGTTTTTGTTAATCTATAACCAATCTGTTTGAAAGTCTGAAAATGGCGCTGGTGACAGAAAAGTTGTGTGGTCGGTTGTCGTGGTATGGGCATGTGATGCGGAGGAATGAGGAAAATATCGTGGGGAAAGTTCTGAGTATGATTGTGGAAGGGTATAAGAGTAGAGGAAGACCAAAGAAACGATGGTTGGCTTGTGTAAAGGGTAATATGGCTAGAAAGGAGGTGTCTGATGAGAAGACGAGTAATAGAGAAGTATGGAAGAAGAAGACATGCTGTGCCGACTCCAAATGAATTGGGATAAGGGCAAGAAAATTATGATGATGATGAATTAACATTTGAAAGTCATCAATAAACAATTCAGCCTATTGCAGTTAACTGCTGGACATAGGCCTCTCCCAAGCTGTGCCACAACCCTCTGTCCTCCAATTTTCGCGTCTAGTCAGTCCATATATGGAGCGACCACAGTTTCGCCCAGAACCGGTCACGCTTCGCAAAATTTAGAAAAAATGTTTGTTTCAATTACAATGGGCATTTCGATACTTATTATTGGAGGTCACCTTTTAAACAAGGAATTGCTTGTATTAAGAGACTCCGCACTTCCACTTGTATTTTTTTATGCAATTGGAATGTAGACTATGTAAACAGGCAAGACTAAAATAAAAGTAAAATTAAATTAAAATAAAAGACTAAAAATAAAAAGGTAACTTACAAATTATATAAACAGCTCTGCAAAACATTTGTCACATTTAGTTCGACAAATGACGTGATGAACGCTTTTCTTCTTTTAGATTATTATATCTTTATCCCTAATTATCACAATTTATACAAAGCATTGTTACTCTATTCGCAGAATACTCAGAACCAAATCATAATTATGACGCAAAGCGACCAAACTCAAACTCAAACTCAAAGCATTTATTTCAATTAGACCATTACAGGCACTTTTGAATGTCAAAAAACAAAGAAGGCGAAGCTACAGAAGCTACAGTCCCAGACACAGGGCATAATAACTTTTGAAAGTACTGTAGTTGCCCATTCCAAAGCGTAGATCTCTATGGAGAAGAATGGGCAAGAAACTCCATGGACACTCTTTTCAATCAAAATATTTTACAAGATCTTGGTTACATCATTCATGTTGAGATAATACATATATGTGAGAACGATGTAGAAAAACGTGCACATTAAGAGCGTCCAGAGTAAAAAAAAAATAACCGGGGCTGCGGGACTGTTCGGAGCTGCGGGATTGTTTGAAAGAGATACCGCAGCCCTGGAACACAAAGGGCAAAGAAGGATCATGGATGGGTTTTAGTCAGTAAAAGTCTGACACTCCCTTCCACTCCGCCCAGAGCGGGGGGAGTTATTTGATGATTTCCCATTACTAAAAAAAAAAAGCGGCCAATAACACTTAACAGTACCTAATAAAACAAGAATTATAATATGTCCATTTTCAGTAAAACTAGGTGACACTTAAGGGTAGTACCTAAAAGAAGCGCACTATTGAATTTTCAATACACAACTCAGCACTTCTAGTTTTGCTCTTTTATTAGGCATAGCATTTAGGTGTTGCGTCGTGTTGGTGAAAACGGAAATTTGTAACACAAAATGAAATTTGAAATACTAGGAAACTGAATGATAGAGGCCAGGCATTTTCTATTGCTTTTGTTGTATGTGTGTAATACATCAAAGGGTTTCTAGGAAACGTATGTATTGGAGTGATTTTTCATCAAATATTTGTTTTAATTTGTTTTAAAAACTTTGTTTGCCATTTTTAGATTTGGTTTATACAAGGTGAAATTGAAATAACCGAAAACCTTATGATTTTTTTTTCGGATGGGAAATCATCAAATGACCCCTCCCGCTCTGGGCGGAGTGGAAGGGAGTGTCAGACTTTTACTGACTAAAACCCATCTATGTTCCTTCTTTGCTTTGGGAATAGTACGTTTTTTCGGGATGAAAGTTATCCTATGTCCGTTTCTGTACACTTTAAAAAAAAAAATTGCAAAATTTTAGGATGATCGGTTAAGTGGTTTAGGCGTGAAAAGGTAACAAACAAACAAACTTACTTTCGCATTTATCATAATCATAATCATAAATCTTTATTTATCTCAACATCAGAAATTACAGGCGCTGGTATATGCACAATCTTATATAGAGAAAGGTGTCTGAAGTAGGAAGGTCCTGAGGTACAGATCACCTCTCCGGCTTAGATATAACATTTATTCATAGCAATTTAAGTAACGATTCTAGAGATAAAATTGGAAGTAGGTAAACAAGTACTAAAAATTTATTATTTGAAGTTTGACATTTAAAACAAAATTTGAAATTGAAATAACAACATAAACTACTGGAACATTATGTACGAAATACTAATAGTTCAAAAGTTGTACTATAGTAAAGACACAAGAAACAAAAAAATAAATTTATATAAATTATGCTTGCAAGCATTATAAAATAAAATAAAAAATGTTTGTACAAAAAAGTGAGTTAGTATATGTTCATAAGTATTATGTACATACTAGTACACGAAAACAAAAATTAAAACTAAAAGGATGAAAGTGGAAATAGGGTGATGAAAATACATTGATGCAATGCGTGAGTATATGTGTGTGTAAATGTGTGTGTGCGAATCTAAGAGTGTAAATGTTTGAGTGTTTATGTGTGAATGTTAAGACACAGGTTTAAGTAAATTTTCTGTGGAAGCGTAGTCAAGACTTAATAGCCAGGTGCGCAATTTTCTTTTACAAATAGCTTTAGTATGCGTGTAAATAGATATTTTAATATTAATTGAATTATAAAGAAAAGTGCCAAGAAAGGCGAAAAATTTTTGGGAAAAACTAGTGTTGAATCGGATGATTGGACAAATATTTGCTGATCTTCTATTTTGGGTAAGGAAATCGTGATCTAAGGGAAGTTGAGAGTGTTTTTTTAGTACAGTCATGAGTATGAATAACTGCCGGACCGTTAGAACTTTGCAGTGTTGGTAGAGATCGAAGGTTGGATAGCGAATTGGGAAATAACAACTAACTTTTAATATAGCTCTTTGAGCTCTCTCTAAATTAATTAAATATGATTTAGAAGTGCCTCCCCAGGTGGTAATGCAGTAGGCTAGCAAAGACTGGCATAATGCGAAATAAACTGATTTAATTACTGAAGTATTTGATATATGACGTAGATTTTTAAATATGTAGATTAATTTGCGGGTTCTTTTAACTAAAGTTTCAATGTGTTGTTGGAAGCTGAGACGGTAGTCTATAATTATGCCAAGATATTTGATAGATTCCGTTTTTAGTAATACAGGACAACAACAATGATTTATTGTATTACATGAGTGGGCTTTCAAGTTGAAGTTCGGTTGATCCTGTGGTCTAAGGGAATATGTTATGTATTTCGTTTTATCGACATTTAGGGTAAGTAAGTTAGCATACAACCATTTATACACTGTATCAAAGCCTTGTTGAGCATAATGATGAACCTCTACCCATGTATCAGCATCGAATACCAAAGCAGTATCATCTGCAAAAGTAATTATCTTTCCGTTTTGTAGCTTAATGTTACATAAATCGTTTATGTAAACTAAGAATAATGTTGGGCCGAGGATGCTGCCCTGTTGAACGCCGTACTCATTAGGCAGTTCGTCACTGATCCAATTATCTATTTTGGTAATTTGCGTTCGGTTGGACAAATAGTCAGTAAAAAGTTGAAGTGACTGACTTCTCACACCCATATTTTCTAATTTTTTTATCAAAATGGGAACAGATACTGTGTCAAATGCTTTGGCTAGATCGAGGTAAATGGCTAAGGTCTTTTTTTTAGTATCTAGTTTATTAACTAAGTGATCAATTAGTTCATGGACGGCTTCAGCTGTTGACCTACCAGATCGAAAACCAAACTGTGATGGAGATAAGAGGGAATTTATAATATTAGTAAGAATTTAGAAATGCCAAAGGTCAGCCGAAGCAAAGGTTGGAGTGTACGTAACGAAGCAATTAAAAGAACATAATTTCAGAGAAGCTACCTACAAGATTTACCGCGGCATAAGTACCTCTTAAATTATTTAGGCCTAACGCACCTCCGTAATCATGCCCACTTAATTATTAAAACACACATAAGCGAAAAATAAACACCGAGCAAGCAATGTGCAAATCATTTAAACCGAGAGCACTTACACCAGTCATTTTGTGAGCTACACTTGGAAATGCCTACATTTTTAATACACGCACCTTGAAAATATATGAATGGGTTAGGGCCTTAATTGCTGAATCACAAACGGGCTCTCCACCACACCCGAAATTCCACCTTAATTTTTTTCGACATAAGGTTGAAAATTGTTTCTTCAGTTTTGGAGATTGGTCCTTTTAACCGTAATGGTCTTTTGGAACTTTGCCAGGGACTAAAATCTGTGACCGAGCTACGGTTTTAATCTAAATTATTCTAGCCCAAAATAATTCTGGTCATAAACTTTATGATGTGGAAACTCTTGGTGAATTTTAAGTGGTTGATGTCCGACGACTGTTACTGTACAAACTATGCGTAGTTCGTTTACTTTCTGTAATAGTTTGACGGCGAATATACAGGGTGATTTTTTCAAAAACTTTTTTGCAATAAAAAAACCGATAAAAAAAACACTTCTTCTTCTTTACTCGTCGATGAACTCAAATTGTATCCGACCAGTATGTAGCCACCTCCTCAGCTCTAACATTAAAAAAAAATACTTGAAATGTCTAAAATTACTTTACTTTCGGAAGTCAAAGAAATAAAAAGTCACTGACTTCCGAAAATAAAGTTATTTTACACATTTTAAGTGTTTTGTGTTTTTGTTGGAAGCCGTTTTTTTTTTTACAAAAAAAGTTTTTAATTTTATCTCTTTTAGTTGTAGTGTCCCACACAAATTCTTGTCATGAATTAATTTTACATTGTAACTAGCAGTTATTAAGGAACCAGCAATGACCAGTATGTCATCAACATAGGCCAAGAAGAAAAAAATACGTATTAAACGGAGCTAACTCATAAACTACTCAAGCAAAGTTAATAAAATGTAAATGGAACCGGAGCGCAGACTCCTTCTACCAATGAAAAAATAATCACTTAATTAGCAGTAATCACGGAGTAAGCGGTGAACATACATGAAAAAAAAATAGGGTGGGATACAAAGTCGGTTTAAAATTGTTGAGCATGTGTGCGTGTGCCTACGAACCGATAAGTACATAAGGAATAAACGTCAGTGCGTTACTAGCAAGAAGTGGTTTCACTTGTCTGTCCTCGTACTTAACAAAAAATCACCCTGTATTCGCCGTCAAATTATTTGGGTGGATTTTTGAGACGGGACTTAACTGTTGTAGCTACAAGTAAACGTTCTGAGGAGACTGAGGTTAGAATCAGAAGCAGAATATTTATTTGTGAAACATAGGTATTTATATAAATGTCTTAGGTTAATTATATGGGCGCTATGTTTTGCCGTGACGGCGTACAAATATACGGCGCGTTCGTGTTCCACGCGCGCCTCAAAGAGATGTCAGCAAACCGGAAGGGGTCCGCAAGGGCCGATGCCTGCCGGGGCTGCGGAACTGTTCGAAAGAGATACCGCGGCCCTGGAACACAAAGGGCAATGAAGGAACATGGGTGGGTTTTAGTCAGTACGAGTCTGACACTCACTTCCACTCCGCTCAGAGCGGGAGCATGCTTTAGGGGCGAGCCAATTGTCATCAACCCGGCTAAAATTTCAAAACCTAAATCAATGTTTGGAAAATATTATTGTCTCAAATATTTATACCCTTCCACGGATCAACCTCGGCAATCACTGCTTAACCTTGGCAATCGACCCGTGCGGCTGTTATTATTTGGCCACGAGCTTCATCATAATCTATTAACACATACAGAAACCATTTCAACAAACTCCAAGACCTAGGGTACCTACGCACCAGTAGCGAAGGGTCAATTTTTGTAAGAGGTAAGCTGGAGTACATATCTTTAATATGATTATATTATTTGTCTATAGAATACTGACTGTGCCATTTTTCAAAAGGAAGACGGTAGGAATCGAGTTGTATGGAACCTTCGCCATTGCTAAGCACCAACAAGGAAACCACAGACAGATCTAATTCCTATAAAGGGTGTAAAAAGACCCTTAACGAAGCCGAAAGGCACTTGTTCTACCCGCATTGCGGTCATTTTTTTGTTCTAGACCATGCCTGGGAACCTTCTAGTTACGAAGATATTGGGGGTCAAAGTTCCAACTTTTTAACAAGTTTTTTTGTAAATACATGATTTTAATGTAAAATTTTTACTTTAAACACCTCCACGACCCCCGTTGTATTCAATCCATCCATCAGCACAATGTTTTGAGTACGTTACATTGAGTCCTACCGTAAAACGTGATTTTGACCCCAAAAAAAATTTTTTTTTACTAAATTTACTTAGTTTGATGTACAGAATGCTGGGTTGACGGCTTCGTGAAGGGTCCCTGTATATTCCTCATAAATCAGTAGCACCGTACAATAAAAGAGGGTCTCGCCCTCTACCAAAAAAATTATCTAAGTAGGTAAAATTGATACTTTTATTGACCCACTCCCTAAAAGCTTCGAATACCTATTTACAAGGCTTCATGAAAGGAGTCTCGGTCCACATAGGCTGGTCCTTTTACGTCAACTATACGTCATCATCCATCATTTAGTGGACAAATGGCTCAAGTGTCGAATTCCGGGGTTTGGGTACTTATTTTCTTAAATTGTTGGAGCAAAGAAAGGATTATTGTTGGATAGGTTATTGTGATGTTTTGATGCGAATTCTTTTGGTTGGCGCATTTGGTTAAACTTTTGTTGGATTTATATTTGGTTAATGATTATAATTTATTTGTCGGATATGTCAGGATTTATTCCGTCAGGCTCGTACATCATGTGGGCAGACGATGGGTTTCGTGCTATGAAAACACACTGGGTGCGATACACTGTTTCTAGCAAAACTAGCGAATTACTTGAGATTACACAATAACACGGGGCACAATTAATCGGATAAGTTCCAAGACGTCTCAATTCCACCGCGATCAGACATTGACTGTCACCCTTGACTCGAGCTGGACATCAGGGTTCTGTAGAAGCACGCTGTGGTGACAGACTTGTAAGTAGGTTGCGTGATATCACCACCGGCGCACTTCCGATTCATTTCATGTCAATACTAACGACCGGATCTGATATATTCATATAATTATGAGCTTAGCTATGGATGGATTATGTGAGGAATGGTATGAAGAAAAAAGGAGTAAATGATACAGTGGAGATTGACAGGGCAGAATAGATGAAAAAACGTGTTGCGCCGACCTCAAATAACATGGGACAAGGGCAAGACGATGATGATGATGAGTTTAGCTATGGTTTTATGTCAACTATGTTTACAATGTGACCAGAACGGAGTAAAAGTCACGTTTTACGGTAGGACTCAATGTGACGCACTCAAAACATTGTGCTGATGGATGCATTGATAGTACGGAAGTCGTAGAGCTATTTAAAGTTATAACATTCAAAATTTAGTATTTTAGAAAAAAACTAGTGAAGATGTTGGAACTTTGACCCCCAATATCTCCGTCACTAGGATGTTCCCAGGTATGCTCTAGAAAAAAAAAAATCGAAATGACAGGGAGAACAAATGCTTTTCGGCTTCGTTAAGAGTACTTTTACACCCATTATAGTAGCGCTCGTCTAGCATCAGCGTTTCTCGCTTACTCTCTGTCTTTTGTCGGTTTACTGCGAGACATCACGAGAGAGACATAGTGAGAGCTCTCGGTAGAGAGTGTACAGCCATTATTAAAAATATCATATTTTTAGAACAACTATAAAAAAGACAGTTGTCAACATTTCCTAGTTTCTAACTGGCGCAGATATTTACTTGTCAACTGAATGTGTCCTCCGAGGCAAGTAAGTTTCTAAACAGAAGACCAGCTCCATACAGCGAGCGCAAACATGCGCACGCACACATAGACGCGTTCGTACGGCGATGTCAAACCAAATAAAGGTAAACGCACACTTATCAGAGCCGAAGCAAGCGAAGAAGCCGAAAGACTCGAATTTTAGAATCACTTGTATGAAATCCTATGATACCTCGCAAACTTATTCGTACCGAATCGGACGAATAGATAACGATATAAGTATGAAAGAACGTTTCGTTCGGCGCGGACAAGTGTGCGTTCACCTTCAATGACAGTCGCGAGTGCGCTCGCTATACGTGAAGCATGTCTATGTGTGCGTGCGTTTACACTCGTTTTAGGGAGTCGAACTACTTTATTTACTTTTGCCGTGGTTCCTATATGCAAATAATAAAGTAGGTCGTCGTTTGTCAAATGCATACATTTTTCTGTTGATTTTAGTTTTATGTAAATGTAATAGACATGTATATTCAAAAGAATTACGTATTCATCATAATTTTGCATAGAGATAACCGTTTTGAACTGAGTTCTATTGTTGTTTTGTCTGGTAAAGTTTTATGTGATTAACATCGGTTTTCTATGCTGATTTGAAGGTGTATGTTTTGAAAATATTTTGTTTTGAACGGGAATCCTTGTGATAATTTTGCAGACACTCAGGTCAGATAGGCAGTCGCTCCATGTAAAATACTGGTATTCCGCTGCATTTGGTTAGACTGGAAGCTGACCCCAATATAGTTGGGAAAAAGCTAGGCAGAAGATGAACTACAGTATACTCATATAAGATATTAAGTGCCCCATCGTTTCTAGAACAGCACCACAATTACACTCCAGGGCAGAGTCATTAATGAATCTCCACCTGAGTAGGTTGTCTTTGCTGCGACCAACCTGGGTCCGGAGTCTATTTAAAGACTTCCATGGCAATTCATGTCCAGGGCGGAGATTTTCAGCTGGTGGAACGACTGAGTATCGGTAAAATAACCTTTTCCGAAGTAGAACAAAAAAAAAACGCCGATATAAACACTGCTTTACACGAAGCTTTTTCGCTAACAATAAGTAGGAAGCTTTGAGAAGAAAATAATTAATTGTTGACGTTAAAAAGGTTACAAAGTCGCCGTTGAACATTTTACAGAGAAAATCATATTTTAACACGGCCTTCGGGGGTATAGAAGACACCTTTGGTAATCAGGGTTATTATGAATTTTGTAGGGTAGTATTTTTTTGTCATATAAAGGGTGTAAAAAGACCCTTAACGAAGCCGAAAGGCATTTGTTCTCCCCATCATTGCGATCATTTTCTTGTTTAGAACCATACCTGGGAACCTTCCAGTTACGGAGATATTGGAGGTCAAAGTTAAATTTTTTTCACAAGTTTATTTTAAATACCGCTTTTAAAGGTTTTAGTTATATTTTAATTAACTTCATGACCCGTTTACTATTCAAAGCATAAAGTTTTGAGTACGTTACATTGAGTTTTACCGTAAAACGTGATTTTTCAACCCAAAAAATAGTCGTTTCCCATCAGTAATCATTTTTACGTAGAGTCACTTAATTTTGCAGTTTTGCGAATTGATCGGTTTGAAAACTCCCACAGGTACTTAATTATTACTTAATAACTTGTATCATCATCTTCCTGCCCTTGTCCCATTCTATTTGGGGTCGGCGGAACACGTTTTCTTCTTGCATTCTCCCCTGTCAGACGTCACGGCATCATTTACTACTTTCTCTTTCATATCATTCCTCACACAATCCTCTTCCTCTCCCTGTCCATCCATCAACATTCATGCCCATCACTCTTTATGTCACATGCGTTTCATCTCTCCTCATTACATGTCTATACCAAGACAAACGACTTCCTTTAATTTTTTTCGTGACAGGGTCCACTTTCTTTATGGTAGGTATACATAATAAAGAGTAGTATAATAATATGTACTTGGCGGATCCGATCGTTAGTACGGACATACAATGAATCGGCAATACTGTGTGGCCACTGGTGACATGGCGCGACCTACTTACCAGTCTACCCACACCACAGTGCTTCTACAGAGCCCTGATGTGCAGCTCGAGGCGAGAGCGACTGTCAGTGTCTGATAGCGGCGGAGTTGGGACGTCTTGGAACTGTAGCCGATTCATTGTGCCCCGTGTTATTTTGTTAAGTTGTTATCTCAAGTAATTCTTTAGTTTTTCTAGAAACAGTGTATCGCACCCAGTTTGTCTTCATAGCACGAAACCCATAGTCTGCCCACATGCTGTACTAGCCTAACGGAGTAAATCCTGACAAAATCGACATACTTAATTTGGTTCTATTTAATTTTCAACACACACACTTGATACTTTTTGTAAAATACAACTCCTAGTGCTCAGTAACGCGTTACTCAAACATTTCATGCAAAACTACCAAAAAAATTCAACTTTAAACCATGCCAAAATCCTCCAGCACAATGTTGCCACGGTAATAATATCTACAGTAGCGTATCTTCATACTCCTGAAAAAGTTGTTATTAAATAAATACGATTATTTTTTCCAATGAAAATGCAACAAAAATTATTGTATCTCTTTTCCGTCACTTGCAGTACAAAAATAACCTGCGCGTTTTCATTTTATAAAAACTCACAAATCGTAATTCCAATTTTCATATTCGTTTTTCTGCTTCACAACACTAATAAATGTACATTTTAAAATATTTATATACTTTTTCTGTAAAAGTTTTATTTTCAGCACATTTTAAATTCCTTTGACACAAGTACATAGTTAAGTCATTTCTAAAAATTATTAACGAGTTAAATATTACCGAGTTTCCTCCATCACGGTAATAATATTTTCAGTAGTGTATCTTCATACAAACGGTCGGAACGCGAGTCATACCTACACACCTCGAGTTCGGTATACACTCGGTACGCAAGAAGTCGCGAATGCGCCGCACTGACGAACGAACGTTGTGATGGTTTTGTAAGCAGTAAGCGTGCGATTTGTGAATATTTGATTGAAATAAGTACAAGTATTTACTAAATATGGCAAAGAGTTGTAATAGACTATATTGTGCTGTCTTTGGTTGCTTGAATTCTTCAATAACGCATCCAGAGATAACATTTTTTAAATTACCTGGAAACTCCGAAAGGTAAGACTATAAAATAATTTATATAAACCTACTAGTAGATATACGTGATTTGTTTATTTTTTAATAGGTAGGTATTTCGCTTTTTCCACCGAGTAAAATACCTGGATGAATTAATAAATAAGTAGATAGGGTGAAAAAAGTGGCACACGAGTGACTTAGGTACTCACTTAAGCTCCCGTTAAAAAAAGTAATAGGTAGTTTCCTAGGATAGACTATCTACTTACTCAAGTACTTAGCTACTTATATACATATATTATTGAATTAGACGAAATATCATTATGAAATGATTATGAGAAAATAAATGGTAGGTATTTACCTAGTAAGATTTACATTATAATTAACTTTTAAGTAAGAATTTGTAGTAGATTTTATTATTATAATTACCCGTCAGCTGTTTCTTGCATTTTGGTTGAGTAGGTAGGTGTTGAAGTTTGTAAGGATTGGAGTGTAGTAACCTTCGGCGACCAGAATAAAGGGTTTTTTTTTCAGACGCCTTGAATGGCTGCAATTAATTTGTCGAAATGTTTTAAGAAAACAAATCTAACTTTGCTACTTACCGGATATGTGAAAAACATTTTTATGAAATCTACTAATCAAAAGACACAACTTGTATTTTTATTGAACACTTCCTATTTCATTCACAACAAATTTCATTTTTTTTAAATAAAAAATGAAATATTTACAATCACAAAACTAGAAAGAAACTCAAGTAAGTAGATGAAATTAAAATACTTTAGGCGCGGCAGCCCTATCGCGTGCGTAGGTACCGCCCGGCTGTAGGTAATTATTTCAAGGACAGGGCCGAGTCACAATACTGTTTATATTTATACTGTGATGTTGCCTTCATCGCCCAACTTCCATAAAGCGGCAATACACACAAAACAAAATGGTTGATCGCTGAAGCGATGCGTGAGTTCGCGACTCGCAGCATGTTGTGAACTCGGGCAAATTTGACGGCAGCGCCTGCAGAATATTAAGTTATGGTGGAAATGCTCGCTCTTTTTCGGTGGCATACACTATTGGGGGTTGAGGGTTTGCTTGTTTTAATTTTAGTTACTGTAAGTTGAAAGTTGTGTTGAGAGTTGATGATATAACCAAGGTTTTGTCGTATGAATATTTCTGCAAGAAAGGATACAAGATAGGGCAGTAGAGTATTAAAAAGAGCAATAAAATTTACATATATATACACTAGTAATAATTCATTGAAAAATAGAATGTCATTGTAGAAAAGCATAAACTTTATCAAAATTTTAGCTACCCAAACAACAAGGTCTCTGACTATATCAGGGGGACACTGGCTGGCCAGGAGTGGTTTTTTGCTGGTTCGAGTCCGGGATTACCTCGACTGTCTCACAAAATGTGAGTTAGTCAAGGTGTCCGTGGGCTTTTCCCACTCCTGCCAAAATGTTAAAAAACCAAGGTTTTGTAACAATATTCTGAGTTAAAAGAGTGTCCATGGAGTTTCTTGCCCGTTTTTCTCCATAGAGATCTACGTGTGACTGGCACTGTAGCTACCTTTCATTGTTTCGATAATTCAAAAATGCCTGTAACTGGCCTACTTGAAATAAATGCTTTGATTTTCATTTTGCTGAACAAACGTTACTAAGTACTTTTAGTTTTAACACACACACGCACGCACATGCAAATTCGTACACTACTTACACATCGAGAGCTGCTTATTTTGATTTTTTTTTCCTGTTCATTAGCTTCATCATTTTCATTGCTAAGGTACCAGTTAAGGGTTTTAAAGGACTGTTCGAAAGAAATACTGCTGCCCTGGAACACAAAAGGCAAAGAAGGAACATGGATGGGTTTTAGTCAGTAAAAGTATGACACTCCCTTCCACTCCGCCCAGAGCGGGAGGGGGGGGGGTCATTTGATGATTCCCCATTCGAAAAAAAAAAAAAACATTCATAAATACTGGTCAAAATAACCCTTTTTTTTTGCTTCGTCTTAGTGGGGTAACAAAATCATAGCCCTCCCTTTTTATTTCGCCGTAGTCGGGTTAAAAAAATCTACATACAGACATCACTCGCAAACCGTAGCAAATGTAACATTCCGTACGTTATACAAAACACAGAATATGTGCTAAATCCGCACATTACTGCCCTCCGTGTTCCATTGACACAAGTTATTTCTAGTACAACGTCTTTTATACGCTCACAGACACGTAGAAATAAAATGTACAAGAAACTGGTGTTGAATTTTGGTACAAACAAAGTTAGACAAAGTAAGTTATTGCTATCTTTTTAACCCCTGACGCAAAAAGAGGGGTGTTATAAGTTTGACCGCAATGTGTGTGTGTGTGTCTGTCTCTGGCACCGTAGCTCTTAAACGAGTGAACCGATTTGGATGCAGTTTTTTTTTTATTTGTAAGCTAGTTTCTTGGCAATGGTTTGTAGGTACGAAAATCGGTGCAGCCATTTAGTAGATATGGGGGATGTAAGTGGGTATTTATCTTTCATCTTTTCTTTGGGGGTGTTTTAAATTTTATTTTAATTACTATTCTTGAAAAGGATTTTGGAACCGGTTTACAAGGCAGACTGCCTTCTTGGTCTAGTGGTCGCGACGCTACCATTGAGCATGAATTCTTGGGTTTTTTCAGTAACAGTTCTAAGCCCAGAAGGAGATGGCAGGATGAGCTGGACTCTTTCGCAAAGGATTGGACTAAAATCGCACTAGATCGCGAAATGTGGAAGGAGGGAAGAGAGGCCTTTGCCCTGCAGTGGGACAATATAGGCTTGTAATAATAATATAATAATAGTTATGAGCCAGGGTTTGTGTCTGGTTTATGGCAATAGGCTCGCTCCTATTACATGGGAGTAGAAATAGCTAGAGAAAAATGTCGAAATACATACTATCGGTTGTCACTGCGTAACGACCAGGGAAACAGGCGTGTTGTTATGTCATAACTGTTCACAATGCAATAATACTTATTATGCATACAGGGTGTAAACGGACCCTTCACGAAGCCGAAAACCAAGCATTCTGTACTTCAAACTAAGTAACTATATGCAAAAATTATTGCTGGGAAACGACTTTTTTTTTTGGCGTGAAAAATCACGTTTTACGGTAAAACCATATGTAGCACACTCAAAACATTGTGCTGATGGATGCTTTGAATAGTAAACGGGTCATGGAGGCTATTAAAGTAAAGTTAAAACCTTTAAAAGTGGAATTTAAAAAAAAAAGTGAATAAATTGGAACTTTGACCTTCAATATCTCCGTAACTAGAAAGTTCCCAGGTATGGTTCACAACAAAAAATTGATCGCAATGGCGGGAAGAACAAGTGCCTTTTGGCTTCGTTAAGGGTCTTTTTACACCCTTTACTAGATCACTAGCTAGTGTCACTTTTTGTTTACCCCCAAAAACATAATTACGTCACTACCTATCCAAGAACCAACAACCTCGAGGTCAACAGACAAGTATAAGCTTTTATTACATTAATGTAATCTCACATTACTTCCAGAACTTTCTATCTGCGATCTTAGATAAACACCGCTCGTGTGGAGTTCTCCAACTCGTATTAAGATAAAATTGTCTCCCTTTCATACAATAGGGACAAGAAAGAGATATATGTATAGAAGGACAACTCCATATATCTAGTGAAAAAAGACGCACGTACACATATATAAGGGCTCATTCACACTGGGTCCGTCAACGAAGATTCGTCAAAAAAGACGATACGTAATGACGGATGAACGTTCACATTGCATACGGAATCGAGTTTTATCATGATTCATCAAAATATCCGAATAGATGTTCACACTGAATTCGTGATTCAGACTTCAGCCTTGGACGAACTATCCAACACGATGGATGTGAATATGACTATCTTGTGTTGGTATTACCTTAATTATTTGCGCGACATGTCTTTACAAGTCAACGAACGGTCGTAGTGTGTGGGTGCAGTGCAAGGCATAGTCGTCCCGACTGATCCGTCATAACGATTCGTGATTTAAAACTGAAGGTTTTTGAAAAGACATGTCCGTCATTTTTCACGATTCCGTAATAGTGTGAACACAGGCAATTAAAATGTATAGCCGCCCATACAAATCAAAATAACGATTCGTGAAAAAAGACGATTCGTCAAAAAACACGAATCGTCTTTGACGGATTAGTGTGAATGAGCACTTAGTAAAACATTTCAGCCTTTAAAAGCATCATCTGCCTAGCCTTTTCCCAACTATGTTGGGGTTGGCTTGCAGGTTTACCGGATACAGCTGAATACCAGTATCTTACATGGTGCGACAGCCTATCGGACCTCCACAACCCAGTTAGTACTGGGTAATACGATACCCCTTGGTAAGACTGGTTGTCAGACTTTTTGAGCCACTGACTAAGTAATCGGATCGGATGATCACGTATGGAACTGACCTACTGTATCCATCTTTATTGTGCAATAGGGATGTAAGGAAATTTGTTTACATACAGTACTTTATAGAAGGACGCCGTATCTGCATGTTATTGTTGCACGGTGAACTCGTTTGTTGAGACGGAAATGTATTTGGATGCAGAAATATTTTTCGTGTATATTTTCGTTGGTTGCCTTTGTCAGTTAGTTTTGTCAAGGCTTTGGATTGAATCCTGCTGAGTAATATATTAAAGTGGAATTTTCCAATACATTTTGTGCGATTCCACTCTGCCCCACCAAGTTGCATGAGCAGTGGGAGAAAGTGCAATATTGCAACCGACCACCCATTACATACCGAGTTTTCTGCGTGCCTCGGAAAGCACGTTAAGCCGTTGGTCCCGGGTGTCATTTGTAGATCTTTGACAGTCGTTAGGTAGTCAGTGGCCCAAAAAATCTGACAACCAGTCTTACCAAGGAGTATCATATTACCCAGTACTAACTGGGTTGTGGAGGTCAGATAGGCAGTCGCTCCATGTAAAATACTGGTATTCAGCTGCATCCGGTTAGACTGGAAGCCGATCCCAATATAGGTGGGAAAAGGCTAGGCAGATGATGAATTCTGAATTATGTCCGAGTCCCCGGTTCTCGAACGCATTGCTGAAATCTGGTGGACGGGAATATGTACGTAACACCACTCACAGGTAAGTTAAAAACCCACCAAGTTTACCAAGCAAAGGTAATTCATTTCATTTACAAACAAGATTAAAACTCATTAATAGTTCACTCGCTCATAACTACCGACAGGAAGGGTAAACTCAGTCTATAAGCACGAACCCCAGATGAATGGATTAATATTAGAGATGGGCTAAATAGCCGACTGGCGGTTGTAAAACGGCCGATTAGTCGGTCAAGCTGATCATTGCTATCGGTGGAGATCAGATGGCATAGGTAATGTCCATGGCATGTTTCATGTACAGTTGAATCGCGCGCATTGAGTATATCATATTCCTGTAAAAAATATTTATGCTGTACGTTTTTTCACGGGTGACCACTGAAAACCAGCGCTGTGCTGTGGGCTCCCCATAGCACAGCATCATGCTGAGTGGTAACCTGCTTGTCGCAGTCACGTCGTGCAAGATGTTAACGTGTGTATTTTTTTTTTTTTGTCCCGTCCTCTTGAATTTATAAATATTTGTTATGCGTTGTATGTTTATTGTATTTTTTTGTCATTTTGTATGATGCACGTCAAGTCCCTGTAACAAATAATGTTTTTTTCTTTCTTTCTTTCTTTCTTTCTTTCTTTCACTAGCTCGCAGGCCGCCGTGTGGGCACAAAAATCTAAATTATTTTTTTCTTTTAAAAGTTGCAATATTATTTACTAAGTAGAGTAAGCTAACAATACTGGTGACTGGTAATTAGTGACCGATACTTAAACATGTGATGATAACAAACAACTTTCCCAAAGTAACATTTTTTTTAAACGGCTAGGCGCTCGCGTGCTAATTTCATACGGCTGTCGTGTTATTGTGCTAAAACTTAGTGTATAAAAAAATGGAAAGGGGAAAGTTGTTTGTTATCATGACTACAATCACGTGTTTAAGTGTCGGTCAGTAATTACCAGACACCCTATATACATTATTAATTAAAAACTATTAAATAAACTAAAATAAACAAACTATAAAAGGGCATCAAAAAACTCCTCAACGCTGTCAGCTGGTAATGCGCCCAAGAGACTGGCGGTGTTGTCACGTTGTATGGCAACACCAGCCCGGTTGGGTAGCCCGGGTTGCTAGTACCTATAATTTTTCTTGAATTTAATTGACTAGCTAAGGAAGAGTCATGATTCGATTAAATAAGGCTGCTAGTAAAATAAAAAAAAATCAACAAAAAGGTCAGCGCATTTTTCCGACAAATCATCGACTACAAATACGGCCGGATAGTCGGCTTTCCTACTAGTCGGCTACTAGTCGGTACATCTCTAATTAATATTCCCATTTCGTGCTACGCATACGAATAATCTTCTCGTTTATTATTCACATCTTCAGTTGTTCTGACTCACACAGTAGGTACAGGATATTCATACAAATTGGAGTTTTGAATATGTTCGCTCTTTATTTTTATGTGAGAAAAATTTTGGTCCTTGGAGTTCGAAGTTTATTTTCGTGGTCCTTTGAGATTTTGCGTTTTGTTATTCTTTCATATGGAGCGGAAGAAATTACCTTTCATTTTATTGGTCGTTTACTCTGTGTGGCGCCTTTTTGGGGAAACTCTTTAGTTTTAACATAACTGGAGAAATGTGGGTGTACTATAGGTACTACAGTCCATCCTTCGGTGATTTCAGGCATAAATTTGTCTTAGGTTTGTTTTTCTTTAGCATGCTGAGTGAAACTGAGACCTTTTTTTTACCGAATTCCAAAAAGGAGGAGGTTCTCAATTCGTCAGAATCTTTTTTTTTTATGTATGTTCACCGATTACTCGAAGACGCCTGAACCGATCAGATCGGAAGTCCCAATTAAATTTTATCGAAATCAGTAGAGCGGTTTTTGAAAAATCAACAAAAATCTAAAAATTGTACACATCGATGATATTTTCGTTTACTCCGAAACCTCGAATTCTCATTGGAGCAGTGCGCAAATATTTGTATAGGATATTACAACTGAAAATTGAAAGATAAAAAAACTTTTTTTCCAAAACTAAAACCGTCTTCAAAACCACAAAAAAATTAAAAATAACTTTTATTCTTGCACAAAAGTTTTTTTTTTAATAAGTTTTGAAATCAGGAGTTACTTTGCGGAAAATCATCCATCGATCTCATAGAAGAGACAAAATACGTGTCGAGTCTCGGTATGCGTTAGGTATAGACGCTAGCAATCAAGCAACTACAATCTGTCTTTCTTTGATAGATTTTCAACTTTATCGCTAAAGCATTAGGTTCAAGGTTGATTGGGAAAATTTGTCAGTTTCGGGTAGCTTGATGTGCTTGTATATGCTGCATAATAATGATCGAAACTCCTACTTATCCATATTTTTGCAGCCTTAGATCCTGGATCTAGTTTTAAATGGAATTAGAACAAAATAATGAAAAAGTCTTTCTTTTCTTTATCGTGGGTTAGTGCCTAACCTGTACCCGTAGAAACGAGTTTTGTCGATGGAAGAATCGACAAAATGACAGTTGTGGATTCTTCCGTCGACAAAATTCGTTTCTACGGTGGTCATGCTACGGGGCTGATGTCAGAGTTTTTATGCCGCCCATGGGCCTCTGTCTTGGCTTTACATTCCGTCGAGAAATATCTCTCTGGCATGCCGATCACGATGTTTTCCTTCACCGAAGCAAGTTAAAAATAAACTCATCCTAGCCTTTTCCCAACTATATTGGGGTCGGCTTCCAGTCTAACCAGATGCAGCTGAATACCAGTATTTTACATGAAGCGACTGCCCATCTGACCTCCACAACCCAGTTAGTACTGGGTAATACGTAAAAATAAACTCAAAATATCAAAAAATATTTTGTCTTTCAAGATTCAAAACTTTAGTTCCAGGCATTTGTGAGTCAGCCTTCAGCGTTATAAAGTGTTGCTCGTCTCCGCTAACTTTTCAATTAATCTTATCTTTGAAGCTGAAACGTGGCTTGAATAAATTTTATGGATGGAACAGCCTTATGCGCTTGAGTTGGGCCAGGGTGTCTGTCAAATTATAAATACCGTTAGGTTATAATCTGTCTAGCGACATTGTAAACTGTTGAAAGATTGTGAACCGTAGCATACTACTTACAATTTAACGCAGTATTTTTCGGTAGATTATAATCTGTCGAAGTAAAACTGTCAAATTGTGAAAAGGCATGCGACGGATCGCACCTCGCGCGCTGATTGGTTGAACGTCATGTGCCCCGCGCCGCCATATTATTTGTTTCAAATTCAAAATCATTTATTTGCTAATATGGGTAATTACATAAAGATGTTAATTCGTTCGTTGTCAAATGTAAACAAACAGTGTGTTTTTACAATTTTACGGTGACATAAAGGGTGTAAAAAGACCCCTAACGAAGCCGAAAGGCACTTGGTCTCACCGTCATTGCGATCATTTTTTTGTTCTAGACCGTACTTGGGAACCTTCTAGTTACCGAGATGTTGGGGGTCAAAGTTTCAACTTTTTCACAATATTTTTTTTAATAAGTACCACTTTTAAAGATTTAACTTTACTTTAATTAACTGCATGACCCGTTTACTATTTAAATTATCCATCAGTACTAAGTTTTAAATGTGTTACATTGAGTTTTACCGTAAAACGTGATTTTTCGCCCCAAAAAAAAAGTCATTTCCCAGCAATAATTTTTGCATAGAGTTACTTAGTTTGATTTAGTGAATGCACGGTCGTGAAGGGTCTGTTTACACCCTGTATATAACTTTGTGACCACTTTACGAATTGAAACGTATGTAATTCATATTATCATCCTATCATGAAACTCTACAGCGGCCATTTTAGACCCCAGACCTTCTGCCAACGCTCTGCCACACAGCTTAAGTGTAAAGTCTAAGTAGGGGTGCAAACAAGATAGTCGGTAAGTATGCAGCAAATTATGTCGAACTCTCAAGCTTGCTCCGCTCCGGGTACCAGCAGACAATAGGGTTGTTAGCGTGGCTTGAGGGTAAATATAAACTCGGTTAGTTGATCGGTAGCTGTGGTAAGTTTGAGGATGGGTGCCCATTGTTACACGCTTGTAGTTTGAACAGGCTGTTGTGAGTTGAAATGACGGATAGGGTTGCTCTAGACTGACATGATACGGACGTTATTGGTAATGATATTCAGAAATGTCAAGGAGGAAGGAGCTCGTGGCTATATAATAACAGCCGCTCGGGTCGATCTATAAGTTAAGCCGCGCTTGCCTAGGTTGGTCCGTGGATGGGTGACCACCCAATACATAGCGAGTTTCCTCCGTGCCTCGGAAAGCACGTTAAGCTGTTGTCTCGGCTGCTATTTGTAGATCATTGTCTGATAACCAGTCTTACCTAGGGTTATCGAAGATCTACAAATGACAGCCGGGACCAACATGTTTGCCGAGGCATGGAGAAAACTCGGTATGTAATGGGTTGTCACCCATCCATGGACCAACCTAGGCAAGCGCAGTTTAACCTTAAGATCGACCAGAGCGGCTTTTATTATTTAGCCACGAGCTCCTCTCAAGGTAAAATATTAATGACGAAAAAATAACTGCAGTGCGAAATTTCCACGGACTTTATTTGGCCTTGATGTTGGCCAAAAAAAACAAAAACGGTCAAGGAAACGCATACACCAAAAATATGTACCAACATCACAAAAACACGAAATCAAGGAAAACGGTCCCAAAAAACCTGGGAATCCCTCCTGGCGACTGAAACAAAAGCAATATCAAACCTAACTCCAAGATTTACGGAAGAAATCTTGGATATCAGAAACTAATATATCTTCGTTCGTTTGTTTGTGGGGACAAATATATATGTAATTGGATCAGAAATGGTACTAGTAACATGAAGAGTCATTCCTATGTTGATTTGAGTACAAACAAAAATGTTGGTTACATTGATTTCTTGCACTTGATTGAATAGACCCGAAATATTTTTGTTCTTGCTGTGCTTGCAGCCCTGGTAGGTTTTATTTTGCGAGGATAATTGATGAGCTCGGACTTCTCATTCATCTTCATATCAATATCTAATCTTTGTTACATAGTATCACTCAAAGTCTTACAAAGTCGCTCCCGTTGTCTTTAAGGTGAGTATAGACTACAACATTTACTTGTAACAGAACAACGAGCCGCTCTATGATATGTTCTAGTGTTTCATCCTTTTACGAACTAAACGTCGAGCACGCTCGCCTCTTTGTTACAAACCAACGAGCGTATTGGTGTAACATTTCATCGAGCCACGAGTGCGGGCGATGCGCGGTTGCGGGGTGACGCGGAGGGAGACCCGAGGGAGGATTTACCCGTAACATAACGCCAAGCATTCGCAGGAACGTTACATTACATTGAAATGCTTTGGAAACTGAGCTTTTGCCTGTATTGTACCATTCGTAAGAACGTTACATTACACAGAAATGCTCCAGAAAATGTTGTAGTCTATACTCACCTGTACGCTTAGATCTTTTAAACTACTCAACGGATTTGGATGCAGTTTTCAGTAATAGATAGAGTGATTCAAGAGGAAGGTTTATATGGATAACATTGCACCCTTGTGAAGCCGGGGTGGGTCGCTAGTAAATACTAGCTTTTGCCCGCGGCTTCACTTGCGTTAATTTAGAATTTGACAATCAATTCGGGTTATACTCTGCTTGTAATAATATAATTCAATCATGATTCGAAAAGACACGTGACGTCATCTATTTTGTTTTGCTGCGGTAACAATACATTGCGTATGAGGAAATAATAAAAAAAACTTATTGGATTCCCATAACATTCCTGAAATAATTTCTTGTACCGGTCATCTTAGTATGATATACTAAATTCTCCCTATCAATTCATGGAGGGCTGTCCTTTTGTCTTGTATAGTAATTAATAAAAAATACAAAACGAACAATCTAATTGGTTTTGCAGCTATCAAGTTGCATAAGCAAAACTGTTGAATACTGTTTGCTTTCCGTGGAATTTAGACAGTTCACTGAAGGCAGGCCAAGTCTTCTCCATTTGCATACAAAAGAGCTCAATATGCATTTGTGTAACCTTACAAAGATCGTTGGTCTATATACGGATATTCTTTGCAGCGTTTACCGAGTTCCAGGAAAAAATTAACTTCGTAAATAGCTGTTATTTATAAAAACAAGTATGTTTATAAAAAAGGAGCTCTTGGCTAAATATTGACAGTCACTTCAATCTTTAGGTTAAGCTGCGCTTGCCTAGGTTGGTCTGTGGATGGGTGACCACCCATTACATACCTAGTCTCCTCCGTGCCTTGAAAAGCACGTTAAGCCGTTGGTCCCGGCTGTCATTTATAGATATTTGCCAGTCGTTACAGGTAGTCAGTGGCCCGAAAGTCTGAAAACCAGTCTTACAAAGGGGTATTGTATTAACCAGAACTAACTGGGTTGTGGAGGTCAGATCGGCAGTTGCTCCGTGTAAAATGCTGGTATTCAGCTGCATTCGGTTAGACTAGAAGCCGACCTCAAGAAAATTGGGAAAAGGCTAGGCAGATGATATGATGTTTATAAAAAACACACAAACACAAATTACTACGCCGCCGCGCCGTGGATTGCAATATAATACAATGTAAACTGTAATATTAGTATGCATATTTTTGAAAACCATTTAAATTGCAATGCCTTAACAGGCAACTAAGTTCTAAGAACCTACCTATTGTTAATATCTTCAAAATACTGTACATTTAGTTCGCAATAAAGAATTTGAATTTGCACTGGTTGGTTCAAATAGCTGAAACATTACTGTTTGTACATTGTTTTGAAACTCTGACAATTATAACACTGTAATTTGCATGTAAATGAATTTTAAGCGCCAAAGTTAATTAGCTGGTATTAGTGTATCTACGTGTTAATTAGTGTGTATATGATACATTTATTTATATATATCATACATTTGATATAGCCTGTTAGACTATCTACAAATAAATAAAATTGAAGTTACTGTTTGTAATTTATTAACAGCTTTTTACTAAATGCATTTAGTGTGACTGGAAATTAGTGACCGATACTTAAACACGTGATTGTACTCATGATAACAAACAACTTTCCTAAAGTGTTTTTTTTTATAATCATTCGATTTTATCACAATAACACAACAGCCGTATGAAAATCGCGCGAGCGCGCCTTTGCCCTATCAGCTGTTAGCCGCGTGACGCTGTTCTGTCTCATTAATATCGTACCGTGCAAGTGCAAGTACAAGTGGGTAGGCAGAGCACCTGCGCGGCTCGCAAGTCCGCCCCGTAAGTTTAAAAAAAATGTTTCTTTGGGAATGTTGTTTGTTATCATGAGTACAATCACGTGTTTAAGTATCGGTCACTAATTACCAGTCACCCTACATATTATGAGAGTATCTACGTATAACATTTTGTTTTTTTTTTTGTGTGTCTGTTTGTCGGTCTGTCTGTCTGTCTGTTAGTTCGTTCCGGCTAATTTCCGAAACGGCTGGACCGATTTTGACGGGTCAAAATAGAAAAACCCTCATAGAAAAATCGTGAGGGTTCTGTGTAAAAAAAAAATAAAACCCTTGAAAGAAAATGTATTACACTATTTGTATGTATTATAATATATATTAGTTTATTTCATTTTATTTGTATATATATGTATTAGTATGTGCCTATTTATGTATTTCAATTTATGTTAACAAAATGATATTTTTCTTATTTATTTTTTGTACTCTATCACTATGCTGTCCTATTCGACCCCAAGGTTGACTGGTAGAGAATGCCTTGTGGCATTAAGTCCGCCTATGTACCACTTTTGTACATGAAGTTTAAATAAATAAATAAATAAATAAAATGTTAACAAAATCCGATTCAAACAGGGAAGTAATATTTTTATAATAATTTAACGCAGATGAAGGTCGCCTAAGGAGAGCCTCGAAAGATTATCCGTATTATTTTAATTTTGAATTAACAACGATTCATTAGCACAATTACAAATTCATTTCATTACTTTTTCTAGCAAAAAAATAAAATAAACACTCCTCAAGATTATCCCCATTACAAAGCAAAGAGCACTTTAACAAATTAAATGATAACCCAACAAAATGGAAGGTCGTTGTAATAATAAAGACTGCCTCGTTGGTCTAGTGGTCTCAAGCGCGACGTCTGACCAACGGGTCCTGGGTTCGATTCCAAGGGAAATGTAGATTTTTTAGACCTTATCCTGAGGGAGGGTATCATAAATTTCAGAGATATACCCTGGATAATATTCTGCGTAGATGTTTGTCCGATTTTAAGGCTTTTGGGTCAGTTATTTTAAGAGACAGTCTCGTTGGTCGAGAGGTCGTAGACGGGGCTACTGAGTATGAATTAGTTTCGGTTCGGTTCCCGGGCCGGGAAAGTGTTATTGTGTATTACCATCAGAAATTTGTCAGTAGCAGCCACGGAGTCTGGATTTGTGCCCGGTTGATGGCAAAAGGCTCACCCCTATTAGATGAGACTTATATATAACTGGCGTAATGCAGGTGTACTTTTACGTACACCTCTGCCTAACCCTTCGTGGATTACAAGGCGTGATGTTATGAAATCCTGACTTGTATAAACAGCTAAGAATTTTATGATAGAAAAATTAAATAAAAGTCGATCAATGGACTTTGTCATTGTAATAATAAATTGTTGAGGACACAATAGTTCAAAGTCTTGCTCTTCCTCAGCGTAACAAGATACGTTTGACGGCTGGCGAGATACTAGTGGTTTAAAACTCACTTTCATGATTTTTGTTTTTATTAGGCTGGCCGCAGTCAAGAAAAACCTGCTCAGGTGTAATGATATCTACAGTGATATTATAAAGAGGAAATATTATTTTGTATTTTTGTGTGTGAATGTTTGTAATGAATAAATTTAAAAAACAACAGTGCCGATTTCAAAAAATTTTTCACCATTAGAAAGCTACATTATCCTTGAGTAACATAGGCTATATTTTATCACAAAATATTTAAAAAATAAATGTCCACCCGTGTACAGCCGGGACGGGCCGCTAGTTATAAATAAAATGAAGTAGCTATCACACCAGCGCGCGAAAATTTTTGCAGACAAATTCATACAATTGTCGTAATTTAAGTACTTCAAGCGCAATAACTATCTCTTTCTGTATCATGCGTTCCGTATTGTTTATCGCAGTCGTAACAACGGAACGATATTTGAACGTCGTTCAGTATGAACGTAGCGAATCTTTCTTTATAATATCATTGCTCAGATGCAGATGAATTAATGACTCTGCCCTGGAGTTTTAATGTGGTGTTGTTCCACAAACAATGGGGCACTTAATATTGTGTCCTGCATGTCCTGTTGTTTGTTCATTACAAGAACTGATGGACGCTACTGAAGGCGCCAAACTAGTAGCTCAGCTCTAGGCCGACACAATTTAGATTGCCATCGACACTCTAAGAAGAAGGGAACCTAAAAGGGAACAGCCCTTTTAGGTAATCCCTTACCAGTGACATTTTCAACCAATTATTGAACTAAGAAACAGTCAGACCAGTACAAAACAGCATTCGTCTAGCCTTTTCCCAACATGTTGTTGGGGTTGGCTTCCAGTCTAACCGGATGCAGCTGAATACCAGTATTTTACATAGAGCGACTGCCTATCTGCTCTCACAACGCAGTTAGTACTGGGTAATACGATTCCCCTTGTTAAAACTGGTTGTCAGACTTTCGGGCCATTGACTACCTGTAACGACTGTCAAAGATCTACAAAATGACAGCCGACATCAACGGCTTTCTAAGACATACCAAGTGAAAAGTGACAACCAATAGTAAACCCTCAGTTTTGAAGAGACGCCTCACAATCGCGCGGCTAACGATCACTTGGCTTTGTGCGGACTACAGGTAACACTCGCACTCTGTTTGATTTCGACAACAACAGCTGGAAATAAAATAATAATGCTGGTTAGTTTCACAAAGGTGGCGGTAGTGTTTTGTTTATTTTTGAGGGACCGAGAAAAAAGAAATGCCGGGTCCGAGAAAATAAAGAGGGGTGCTTGTTGTGTATTTTTTTAACGAGGTGTCATAAATAGCCTACTCAAGTGACTCTGGTCAGTTGTGCCCGCTACCAGCTTGTTGATTAGTAATCTCACTAATCCTATTAATATTTTAAATGCGAAAGTTTGTGAGGATGTATGGATGTTTGTTACTCTTTCATGCAAAACTACTGGCCAGATTTGGATGTAATTTGGCATACATATAGTTTATAACCTGGATTAACACCTAGGATACTTTTTATCCCGGTAGTATGACCCCGTGGGACAATCACCAAACTCCTCGCGGGTGAAACCGCAAGCATAGTACTTCGATAAGCGAAGAATTAAAAGACAAATAGTAAAGATGACCGAACACGGGTTATGTGTAAATACCGTGAAGGATGATTTCCACCAAACGGCGCGCATCGCATCGGATCAAAACGGATTTTACAATGTTTAAACTTTAAACGAAATTAAATCGCGTATCGCTGGTCCGATCCAGGCATGGAACAAACATACGTTTGTAAACGCACCCACGATACAGGAGGAATTCCTAAAGTGGGACAAAGTTTTATAAAAAAATATTTTTTTTAAATACGGAACGTTTTGCTCATAGGTCAATGATTCCTGGTTTTTTCACAACGATTTCTTTTATCAAACATCACTGGTATCCAAGACTAGAGACGTGTATAAAAAAAATAAGTTCACGGTCTGGCCACATAGAAAAAAAAACTGCATTCTTTTTTCAACTTGTCAAACCTACAGCTTGGTTTTATCGTTCAGAAACAATAGTGTGGTGCACAGTAAAATCAGTACAGCGGATAAAATCGGAGCATAAAAGCTTGCATTTGTTAACGTCAGAAGCACTCAACCGAGACTTATTTTTACGTAAAACAGGAGCCCAGTGGCGAAATATACTGACAGTTTTAATTTTCCATTTATGATATAGTGGTTTTGCGTTCGACTCATCATCTGCTTAGCCTTTTCCAAACTATGTTGGGGTCGGCTTCCAGTCTAATTGGATGCAGCTGAATACCAGTATTTTACATGGAGCGACTGCCTATCTAACCTCCACAACCCAGTTAGTACTGGGTAAAACGATACCCCTTGGTAAGACTGGTTGTCAGACTTTCGGGCGGCTATTAATGATCTATAAATGACAGCCGGGACCAACGGCTTAACGAACTTTCCGAGGCACGGAAGAAACTCGGTAATATTTAACTCATAATTGCTAGAAATGACTTATCTATGTACTCGTATTTCAATGGAATTTAAAATTTTCTGAAAATAAAACTTTAACAGAAAAAGTTTGTAAATATTTTTAAATGAACATTTATTAGTGTTGTGAAGCAGAAAATACGAAGAAAATCTTTTGTAAGCAACGATTTGTGAGTTTTTTGTAAAATGAAAACGCGTTGGTTATTTTTGTACTGCAAGTGACGGGAAAGAAATACAATATTTTTTGTTGCATTTTCACTGGAAAATATAATCGTATTTATTTAAGAAAAACTTTTTCATGAGGCTCTGTGCCTTATAGGGCGAAAATACAAAAAAAATAAGTCGGAACTACGTTTTGATTACCGTTTTAGTAACTTGTTTTAAAAATACTATTACTGCTAGCCTTTGTCATCCCATTGTTGGGCAAAGGCTTCTTCCCATGACTTCCAAATCCTTCGGTCCAGGCCTAATGTGGACCACTGGTCGTTGGCTCTATCCAGCTCGTCCCGCCATCTCCAGCGAGGTCAACCGCGTAAAAATCAAATTAAGGATTTTTGAGTTCGATTTTTTTTTAATATTGTGTCTTTCTTTTATTTCCATTATTTACATCCTACAAATCTATAATAGTAATAAAAATATGTACAAATATCCAAAAGGGGTACATGGCGTCAAAAAATTCGTCCACATCGCTGTCAACAGGAAAAGTGCCCAGAAGGCTGGCAGCATAAAGGGTGTAAAAAGACCCTTAGCGAAGCCGAAAGGCACTTGTTCTCCTCGTCATTGTGATCATTTTTTTGTTCTGGACCATACCTGGGAACCTCCTAGTTACGGAGATATTGGGGGTCAAAGTTCCAATTTTTTAACAAGTTTTTTTTTTAAATACTACTTTTTAAGGTTCTAACTTTACTCAATTACCTCCATGGTCCGTTTACTATTCAAAGCATCCATCAGCAATAAGTTTTGAGCGCATTATATTGAGTTTTACCGTAAAATGTGACATTTGACCCCAAAAAAAAAATTCGTTTCCCAGCAAAAATTTTTGCGTAAAGTTACTTAGTTTGATGTACAAAATGCTTGGTTGACGGCTTGGTGAAGGGTCTGTTTACACCCCGTATAAATGACTAGTTGTTCGTAAATATATCATTATGTAGGTAATTAATGTTTTTAAAATCAAAAAGAATATTTCTTGTAAACAATGTTTTCTTTTTAACTCCACTCGTTTAGTAAAAAGACATTAATTTACAGTTAAAATAAATACGTTTAAAAAAACTAGATTATTTAAAGAAAAAGTCTCTTCAATGAAATCTAGAATATTTAAAGAAATTTTCATTCAACAAAAATAGATCCCAGTGCTTTTAAAAAGTAACTCAACATATAGTATAAAACCCACAAAAACTAACATTTTATTTTATACGGAACTAAATAAAACTATTCGAATGGTGCTCTCTATTTCAAAGTGCACAAAGTACAGTAAACCACGCAAGTTTATGACCAGCTAACGCAGCTCTGAACCAATATTTCTACAAAACTTTAACGGTAATGTGTACGCTGGGGCAAGTTTTCTGGGAAAAATTGTTGTATTGTCAATTTGAGGTTTTTCTTTAGAAAAAGATACGAAAAGTTCTTTTAAGTACTTAATGTTTTGAAACTGTTTATCTTTGCTTTGTGCTTTTTTTGGGGTTTGAAGTCGGTTTGCCAACATATTTTTTTTTGAAGCTGGTAAAATAGTACGTGGTATTTTTGTCCAGTGTATTTTACGGTTGCTTTGTCACGCAAAATGCGACTCAGTTGCGCCTATGTACTTACACTTACAAAAATCAAAACAGTCAATACCTGGTTAGTCAATAAAATGTTTCTACACGACCCAGGAATACCTCAGTTATAAGAATAGAAAATTATTGTAACACCTCACTATGTTCCTATTCTAGTGCAATAATTTGTTAAGTTAGTATAAAATGAAAAAGAGTACCTTTGTATATTATAATTATGTCACCCATTTCGTTTCTTTGTTATAACCTTTTATTGTATGTTTCGTATACCAGAAATGGTTAATATGAGGATTCTTACTGTTATAATTGTTATATCATGTAACATTTATATACATCTATCTACTCATATTAGGCGAATAAATTATTTGATTTGATTTAATTATTTTTGAGGAAACAACAAAAATAGATTAAGGTACAAGTCCGAGATGGGCTGCAGACTGCAACCGCAGGCGACACTGCGGCTAGTGGCTTGGGTTGACCGCAGTGCTACCTGCGGTCGCGGTTGCTTCTATTCCAATGGCTAGACATGCCAGGCTGCACAATGCATAGAACCATGTCTCAGTCACTCCAGTACCTTCGTGCGAGACAGAATGTCTGGCAACGCTACCGATAGTTTACTATTAATCTGTCTTTTATTAGAAGAGGAAGATGATGACGGCTTGTTGCTACTATATGCCAAAAAAAGCACCTGATCTTTTATTTAAAAGTGGAACCAAAGAAGAAATTTATTCTATTTTGATTAAAAACCATATAATTGGTATAGAGGAAAAGTATATATAGGTATCATCGATCCGTCCCAAACACAATGTCAGTGTGGAGCCCCTCTGCAGGATATGCCCCACCTCCTTTCTTGCCCATCCTGCACAACCACCTGCACCTTCCAGGATTTAAACGAAGCAAACGACAGAGCTGTGCAGGTGGCAATTTTCTGGTCGGGTATTATTTGAGTTTATCGACACGCAAAGAAGAAGAAGAGGAAAAGTTTCGAAAGTATTGTCGTATAAATAAAAATCAATTTGACTTTGTACTACGTCGACATTTTTGTACGTGTAAACCCTCTGCGGTTCGCGACACCAGTGGTGTCGCTTGCAGTTTGCGGTCTGCAGCTCATCTCGGACTTGTACCTTTACTCATCAGAATACTAGCGCTACGGCAGCACGATGCTGAGATAAGCTTAGGCTGAGCAGAACAGTTTTGGTTTTATTTCAGTATTGTTCATACATATTGGTTTAATATATTTTATAATTTAGTTTTTTTATTAATTATTATTTAGTAATAATAATGTTTCATGCAATAAAATTATGTTGGACACCCCTGATCTAGACGTTGCGCAGGCTTATAACGTACGAAATAGTAATCAGCAAAATTAGGTTATAATATATATGGTACGGGCAACGTGATTAACTGGGCATTATTAATAAGGACCGGCCATTATAAATAATGCCCAAGAGCGTCGGGCAAATTGATTAATTTATCACTCTGACCGGCCATTATTAATAATGGCCGACCGACCGTGGTCCATGTAATAAGTCAGTGTTTGAGATAGCTTGAACTTATCACTTGGCCCAGGCAGTATGAATAATTCCCTACTTGTAGCCGGGCAATGTGATAAATTGGTTAGGTTAGGTTAGGTTAGCTAAAAAAAGAGAAAATAAATGAATTTTGTTTTCTCAAAGCACAAACCCCTCAAACAAACACAGATGCTGACAGAAACCCTAACCCTAGACGGTCGATGTCAGGGGCACCTCGAGGTTCGGTTAGTTAGGTTCCTTTAAACCCTGCAGACAGAATTAGGAGCCCCGCGCAGCGGGGCTCCATCAACTGTATTGTAATTAAATGATATTTAGTAGAAACGTGATTTATCCTAATGAATCTAAATGAGAAATGAAAAATGTTTAGATGATTAAATATAAAAAGAATTGATTGTCAAATAAATGTATGTAAAACGAGTTTTTATAAAATAATACATTTGCGGAATAAGTTGTTTTCGAAATAAATAGTATACGAAACGTTGGTTGTAAAATAAAAAATTGTCAATGGAGTTTTGGTGATAAAAAAAACTCTACAGTTCACCTATTTTATTACTTTGCCCAAGATAGGGTAGGCATTATTCATAATAGCCGGGAAAAGTGATTAATCATGCTGTTTTAATCACATTGCCCAATTGAGTCGGGTATTATGAATACAGACCGGCCATTATTAATAGTGCCCGGACTTATCAAATTGCCCGTAACATATACATATATCAACATTTATACGGTTTCGCATAGGAAAATTATGGTAGAGTAGTATATCTACCATAATTTTCCTATGCTAAACCGTATATTACGACAGTAAACACGAACAGCTTTTCAGAATGTCAAAATCAAAATCAAGTTTTTTTTTTTCTAGAAAACAGAACTCATTTATTCAAATTAGGCTGAACTCAGAACAACAACTACATAACAAAGTTCCTCAAAACGCCGCCCTTTACTACTTAAATATATGAACCAACAAGTAGGAAACCTTTACAATAACATTTAAATATAAATGTAAAATGAAACTATCATCAACAAGCAACACGAACAAAACCAGTAATATCCGACGAACCCAAATGAAACTCATTGGTTGTCCTCAAACTGTCGTCAAAACTCCGGGACTCCGGAACTCGCAAACGCCTAAATATCCCGGGGTAGCGCAACACTATACCGTTATAGTAAATACTGGGTGACCAGTATTGATAGACATACGACCGAATAGGGAACTATGAGGTTTATTGGTAATCTGGTTATAAATATGACACAGTCAAAAAAACGTCACGTGAGGTCACGGGAACAATATGCTACTCCCAAATTCAGAGAAAACCAGGTATGTAACGGGTGGTCACCCATCCACGCACCAACCTAGGCAAGCGCTGCTTAACCTGAGCGGTTATTATTTAACCACGAGCTCCTCTCTCCTTTGCACATCTCTTATTATACACTTGCCCTTGAATATACTGCAAAGACAAAGTAACGCAACAAAAAAATAAACAATCATGATACTTGCCTCCACTATTCCGTATCAAGGACCAAGACACACCGGTCACCGTACACAGTTCTTGTTCCCATCAAGTTTCATTAAGCCAGTAAGGGTATCAGATTTTGGGCCATTTAGCCCTTTTTGTGACGACACCACTGTATGTGTGTCGTGTTATGTTACTGTGGGCCGTTTGGGCCGTTTTTAGTTGAATTATGGTGTATTGTGGTGGCGGATTAGGTTATGATGTAAGTTGGTATAAGGAAAATGTGAGTAAGATATGTTGGTATTGTTTGTGTAAATGTTTATTTATTTAACAATTTATGTACACACTAAATACAGAAAAGAAGAAATTAACAGAAAATAGTACTAAGGTGATGCTTATTTCTAAAGAAATCTTTTCCAGCATACCTGCGAAAGGAGATAATAAAAAAAGAGATGTAGACCTAGTGTGTAAAAGAAGAAGAGAAAATTGAATACATAATAAATAATATTAAAATAATAATGAATAAAGGAAATAATGATAATATAAGTACAGTAAGTATGTGAGTACAGCAGTCATTCTGCCGATAGTCGTGTCCGCCAATGGCTTAATTGCCAAGAGCCTCGACCAACACCTGAGGAGGCTCGCGCTTGGCAGCTGCATCAAGGGCTTGATTCAGAAAGCGGTACTCCTGGACACGGCGCGTATTGTTAGGAGGTTCCTCTCTCAAGAGCCCTGACCACCGGCAGCTCGGACCCTGATCCCAGTGCTGGTGGGCTACTATTTTTTATATTTTTAAATGTTTTTATATTGTTTTATATGAGAATATTTAAAAATGTAAATAGTATGTGTTAGAATTTTGTGAGCACAACTAATGGTTGCGCTTCAAGGAATAATTTAGTTGCGCTTAGTTGGTTGCGTTTAAAAATAGTTGCGCTTTCAGGAATACCCCGTTTTTCTAGTATGGTAGACGAAAGTGCAACAGTTGAGCATAGGCAAAATATTATTGGATTTTTTCTAGTAACGGTTACTCTCAGTTAGCTTGTAGCAAGATTTTGTACCCGGTCGATGGCTATAGGCTCGCCCCCTATTACATGAGACTTGAATATAATTTGAGAAATGTGTGCAACTCTGCCTAACTTTTCGGGGGGGAAAGGGGTGATTTTGGATTATTATTGTTTTTCTCAAATAGTTATTTCCCTCGTAGGTTCATTTAGATACCAAAATAGTAAATTTTAGTACTAAAAACCATATATAGGGCTTGTGACAAAAATCGACACAAGAAAAACAACTAACACATCCTAATTCCGATTCATAGAACTATCCGATCAAAGGATTCTGCCAGTAACGATCAAAGTATCTACAGTTCCGCACTACATACTACGTGGTTACTCATTTGAAACCGTACAAAATACAGAGAGCTTTACTTGAATCCCTTGTTTGAAAACCACGGAGTAATACATGAATGGAGTGCTCACGTTAGAAATACCTCAAAACGAACGGATCATGGTGGTGTAGTAGTATTGAGAACGCCAACGTACAATGAGCTCACACATTTCCATAAGATTAGGTCTGTGACGCAGAAACGGGACCGTCACAGGCTGATTGATTATGATGATGCAATATTAGAGAAGCTGATATTTGTAAATAAACCTGAAAATACTAAGCTCGATTGTAGCATTATTACATAGCAGTATTTTCAACTCAATTGTTTTGGCATTGATATACATAGGCTGTTTCCCTGTCCTCCGTCTTCCGCATCGCGTCTAACTTAAGTCAGGGGCACATCTAACTGGGGGCGCCCCACACTACGTTCGTCAACACACGATTTACATCCCAGTACTCGCTTGCTGCATTAGGCGTCGGTAATTTGACAGAAGATCGACCGTTAAAGATAACATAATATCACGCCTGTAGTTAGGAAGAGGTGTACTTTGTAGTACACCCATATTTCACCAGTTATCTTTAAGTCTCATGTAATAGGGAGCGAGCCTATTGCCATCAACCGGGCGCAAATCCATATTCCGTGGCTCATACTGAGAAATTCCTGAACCCTATAACACTTTGCCCGACGTGGGAATCTAGCCCAAACGAGGCAGTCACACATCGCAACCTACAAATCAACATTCCATTCACTCACTCCTCCATGCCAAACCAAACCCTTTAATTTCACAAACCCATCAATTTCGGTAGCCGGTTGACAGAACCGTCAGCCACCTTGAAGAGGCAACGGATATTAATTGGAGGCAAAACACGCTACTTTATGTTGTTGACAGGTAATTACTGGCATGTTGTAAGTAGGCGCGTAAAATTGGATTAAATTTCGTTTGTATTTTGGTGGAATTTTCTGATATTTTATGAGCTTTTCTGACTGCCATATTTGTCACTACTACGACAATCAGGAAGACTGGGACCACCGTTCAAATCAAGTTGAATAAGAGTTAAGTAAGAACTGAATATTTTATTTACTGTGCAATTTAACCACGATTGTGTCCGAAAATGGATAACTAAAAACCAACATTTTTGTTGTAATCGGGGGTCAGTTCTGTGAAACAATTATTTATAGGTCCCCCGACTGCAATTATGGTGGAATAAAGAAACTCACAAACATCATACATACTTACAAATGTAATTACATTCATGAACCCTGAAAGCATAACTAACTTACAGCAAAATTCACTTACTTCTTGTAAACGTATTTGACCTTTGAATCCTTTGAAATCCATGTTACATTAAAATAATGAATTGGCCTGTGGACGGTGAGTAATGGGCTAGCTCGCCGTCCGTCCGTCTTATGACGCCAGGCCGTGTCGACGGTGCGTTCGTGTTCCACGCGCGCCTTAAAGAGATGTCAGCAAAAAGGAAAGGATCCGCAAGAGCCGATGCCTGCCGGGGATGCGGGACTGTCCGAAAGAGATACCTCGGCCCTGGAACACAAAGGGCAAAGAAGGAACATGGATGGGTTTTAGTCAGTACGAGTCTGACACTCCCTTCCACTCCGCCCAGAGCGGGAAATGACCCCTGTCATTTGATGATTTCTCATCAGAAATATAATATAAAAAATATTTCAGGTATTGCTAAACACTAACACGCAGTAAGCAACCATGATGATCGACCTCAAGAGGCCCCACACAAAATTCCCCACAGTAATTCCCTTACTCTTTATCAGATTTTAAAACAATAAACTTACGAAACCCATCCTTTACTAAAATACAAATGGAAAATATGCAAATCAACTCCGGCCACCCTTACCTTACATACATCAAACTGTGCTTACCCTTTACAAGTAAATATATAGCGTGAATAAACAAAGGGTAGGTCTACATTCAAATGTAAATGAGGCGGGCTGAAGGGAATTTTCACTGTTGTGTAATATGCCTTGGAGAACCGCTTCTGTAATGGTCAGCTTAACATATTATTGTATTGTGAAGTAGTGGGATCATTTCTTGACAGTTTAACGGGGGATTTTGACTTTAAACTTCATTATAATAGGTTTTAAAGTCCTTTAAAGTAGTAGAGGTAGGAGTAGTAGGATCCATTTTTTTCAATACAAGCGATAAACATCAATATTCTGATGGTGATAAAGATGACAAAGACTTGTGTTTAAGTCATTTCATTTCATTTATTCAGTAAACAATTTACATTGTATCTGATGTGTTACATAAAAAAAATGTTAAATAAACAAAAAAAAAACACACGATAGATAAAAATCATCTACATAGAAATTTTTAAACATGTCATACAAAAAAAACCATTATAATCCTTAACATTTCTTTAAAAAAATATCCAAAGTCAAACATTAAAATCATAATAAGTAGATACATAAAATCAGTTATTTAAGTCATTACATAAGAAAAATAAATGTTGGAACAATTTACGACAACAAATGAAAAAAAAATCACCCTTACAATAATGTCAGTGAGTCATGAATTCATCCACGGAATAGAAGTCACGGTCAAGGTTAAGCTAAGCTTGCTGTAGTCAGTCTATGGACCGTGCATGGCCGTTACTTTTGTTAGATTTTTGACAGATGTATTTTATTTTCCGGCTTGTGTTTGGCTTCAACTTGCCTGATGTGAAGCGATGATGCGGCCTGGGATGGAGCACGCTTGAATAGAAGAAACCGGCTCACTCAAACTTTGAAGAGATCCAGATTATAAAGATCAGGAAACAGAAGAGAGCTGGCAGTGAATTCCTCAGATTTTTTTTTTTCGGATGGGAAATAATCAAATGAAAAATGACTCGAACAAGTCTGCTAGTTGCATCCCTGAAGCAATTTGAATGTAGAACTCAAAAATTAACACCTTAACAAGACGTTACAAACTTGGAAGTGATGTTTAGAGACGATCAGACTTCGATCTAAGTTACTACACTGGTCCACTAATCCATCTACATAGTAAGTTTACGTTAGTATGCGCTCTCCGTATTTGCATTCAGCTTTGTAGAACTATCTAGAACTTGATTTAGGCGTCAAGGTGCTCAAATAGAACTCCAAAGTTATAGTGACTGTTGAATTCAGTAGATGCTGTAATACCTGGATTGTACTTATAAAGGGTGTAAATAGGACTTAGGTGACTACTCATCCGGAAAATATTTGGATGAAACGTTACCCTTTGAAAATTGTAAGGCGACGAATCATCCGCAAGTTCGGATTAGTCGTCGCATATTGATGTGGTCATATCGGCCAAATAGACAGACAAACATTTGTTTATAAGAACATTGTCTAGGTCTGTTCTTTGGTTTCGCCGGTTTGGCTGGCGGCTATGTGTAATAATACCGTGGTTAAATCAAAAAGCATGTTAAAAATGCGTAAAATGTGTATTGGTTTTACATAATAATTATCTACAATACACAATGACTGGACTGGATTAAATGGACAGAATTCTATTACACCAGCCTACATGTCATCATCATCATTCTCTTGCCCTTATCCCAATTCATTTGGGGTCGGCGCAGCATGTCTTCTTCCTCCATTCTTCTCTATTACTCGTCATCTCATCAGACACCTCCTTGCTTGCCATATCATCCTTTACACAGTCTATCCATCATTTCTTTGGTCTTCCTCTTCTCTTATACCCATCCACATTCATAGTCAAAACTTCCCTCACGACCATTTCCTCATCTCACACATCACATCTGAGGGAATCTTATTCATTTTTGTTTTTATAAAATGTCTAAGGGCTTCGTTTCGGACACACTCCATCAATATGTGATAAACGTCTTCTAGTACATACATCGCAGTACTGTACTGCAGTTCGATGAAATACCCTTGCCCATCTTAAAATCGTTCTTTTTTTTATGGAATCTGTCCCTCATTTTATCAGATTTTCCGCGACCCTGCCACAAATTGAACCTTATTACCCTCAAAATTACAGTACGGTGTAACTAAAATCCCTTAAATTTCCCATACAATGAAAACAAAAGGCTATTTTGCTGGACATAACTGTCAGACGTATTGAAGACAGCAAGATAAGGGGGGTTCCCAACACCCCGAAATGAATGGTCCCTAACACAATGTGATAGAGTATCTTTCAACAATGAAAATACGTTTTCTAAAGATGCTTGTGTATTGAAAATAATTTTACCTCATAGCCAAGAGCAAGGAATTATAAGTTTCAACTTCATTTAAATAGATACTAAAATCCTTTGATGGTCAGTTTTGAACCTGCACCTCTAGGCTAACATCTACATGCGTCATGCAAAAATCAAAATCAAAATATTTTATTTCACGTAGGCCTAGATGGGCACTTATAAAACGTCGACAATGCGACTGCGACTGCGAAGAAATTAAATGATTAAAGATGTTAAAAGCAAGCCACAAGTCACCGCGACGCGACTTGTTGAGCGACGGTACTCAAGGAAACAAGTGTCCCACGCGCCTTTCTTGATGCAAGTAGCATCGCAAGACGCAAGTCGTGTTACAAGTCACTAGGCGTGTCGCAAGTCTTGTCACCAGTCGTAACTCGTGTCACCAGTCACAAGATGTTTCGCAAGTCACAAGTCGTCTCACCAGTCACAAGTCATATCGCGAGTCGCATGTCGTGTCTCAAGTCGCGTCACAATTCGTATCCTCAGAGGTCGCGAACGCAATACAATGTGTTTAAAACAGTATAACAATGAAAAAACCGTTTTCTAAAGACGCTTGTGTATTGAAAATATTTTTAAAGTGGCTTTGAGTTTTGAAGGTAGATTTGTGTATCGTATTTTCTAACAGGGATAATAAGAAAGTATGAATAAGCTGGGATGAAAGGCATTTGACTTTTTTCATCTTTCTCGCTCAATATTTTCCGTTTGGAGTCTTTTCTTAGTTACATAATGGATTCGTCAATTTGTAGGATTCTTTTTCCTCTTCATTTATTTATTTAATATATAAGTTCTACAACCAACAATTAATTGTTCACACTCTGGATACAGCGAGATAATTCATTTTTAAAATTAAATTACACCGCAAATATTACTTAGAGGTATACACCACATGCACAAAACAATAAATTCGAAAATAAGCTAAGTTTAGTAAGTACTTAATGCCAATATTCAATTAAATTAAATTAAAATTGGAAATAGAAAAAAAAACAGAATTATGACAAAGTTTATTAAAAATAAAATTGATTATTTTTTTAAAACAACACCATTGGTAAAGAGATAAAATTAAATTAAAATTATTTTACATTGGTGAATTGATAAATTATAAATAAAGATCGACATAAAATTAAAATTCATTGAAAAACATTGATAACTTCTTCTTCAACCTATGGCCACCCAATGCTGAGGGTAGGTCTCTTCCAAATCTCTCCACTTTTGGCGGTTTTGTATCATGGCTGTCCAGTTTCTTGCGGCCACTTTAATGAGATCGTCTGTCCACCTAGTCGGTTGTCTTCCCACATTCCTCTGTCCCGTCCGTGGTCTCCTCTCCAGCACGTTCTTCCCCCATCTTCCGTCCTGTCTACGGCATATATGGCCCGCCCACTTCCACTTTCTTTTTTCTATCGCTTCTGCTATGTCCGTAAGTCTCGTTCATCTAGGTATTTCGGGGTTTTGTAGGATTAAGCTGCATCTGACTGAGGTCAGTTTGTGGATGGGTGATTATTTTTTAAATAATGCTTATCAGTGCCCGCATTTATTGTGTGTGTTTTGGTAGAGCTTGTGGCTAAATAATAACAGCCGCTCGGGTCGATTCGCTACAGGTAGTCAGTGGCCAAAAACATACAACCAGTCTTACCAAGGGGTATCGTATTACCCAGTACTGACTGGGTTGTGGAGGTCAGATAGACAGTCGCTCCATGTAAAATAGACCTGGGGTGGAGCACGCTTGCCTAGAAGAAACCGATTCACTCGAACTTTGAATAGATCCAGATTATAATGATCAGGGAACCCAGAAGCCGGCTGTGAATTCCACAGACCGGTGCGGTTCGCATTCAATGTGGAAGCCTAGCTCTTTGTTCGGGTCTATGCAAGTTTGTGGAGCTTGGGTGAGGGTTTTTTCCATCAGTGGACTGCCATAAGCTGAATTGGTTCAAAGTCATCAGAAAATAGTTGTTCAGGAGTTGAAATATCTTATCTGTTCAAAGCTGTGCTAAGTGTCTGATACAAATGATGATGACCCACAAGCCACTTCGATATCTGCTCACCCCATAAGCGAAGCGTTTGAAGATAAACGCGGCGCAAGTGTTTATGTCTAAATTAGCTCTCGTTAAGATACCGGCAGCGGGGTAGCTTAGTTTTAAACGTAGATTTAGGTTGCGTTGGGTGATGACGTCATGGGGAGTAACATTTTAATTAAAAAACGCTTGCGTGACGACCTAGACGAGTATATGAGAGATTGACCAGAGAAAACCTCACAGAGAGAAGAATGGAAGGCTATGGAGAGGCCTTTGTCCAGCAGTGGGATAATAGAAGCTAAGAAAAAAAAAAAGATAATTTAAAGATTGAGAAGAATCACACTATCGAGAGAAGTGGAAGGAATGAGGAAGACCAGATGCAGCTGAATACCAGTATTTTACATGGAACGACTACCTATCTGACCTCCACAACCCCATTAGTGTTGGATAATATGATACCCCTTGCTAAGACTGGTTGTCAGACTTTCGGTACCGAGGCACGGAGGAACCTCGGTGTGTAATGGGTGGTCACCCATCCACCGACCAACCTAGGCAAGCGCTGCTTAACCTGAAGATTGACCCCCAAGTGGCTGTTATTATTTAGCCACGAGCTCCTCCACTCAGATTTACTTGGAAGTAATTGATCCGGCAGGATTAGACTGAAGATTAAAAAAAAACTTAGTAAATCTAGGTCAAAATTCCTCAAAAAATAAAGAGCAGTTTCTTAAGAACCTAAGTAAGGTAGACCTTTACTTTATTGCTTGTACAAAAGGTAGGTAAAGTACCAAAACTTTTAGAAAACCAAGACATTACCCGAAAGGTAAAAAATGGTAGCCTATATTCTACAGAAAATTGAGTGCTTGAAAAATAAAAGCAAGCCTATACAATTACTTCAATCACGCATGCGGTAACCTCAGAATTATGCTAATACATTAACTTTACACTATATTTTTCTGTCACGACCGGACGTGTAAATTATGCCGTGAACACTTATTTAATGCTGTTAAGATTATACATCACATAACACCTCAAGCAACCATTAGTTGTAGCCACGCAAAAAATAAATGGAGAAGGCTATTTAACACCGATAGTTCAGGTTCATAAAAAGGAGCTCGTGGCTAAATAATAACAGCCGCTCGGGTCGATCTTCAGGTTAAGCCGTGCTTCCTTAGGTTGGTCTGAGGATGGGTGCCCACCCATTACATACAGAGTTTCCTCCGTGCCTCGGAAAGCACGTTAAGCCGTTGGTCCCGGGTGTCATTTGTAGATCTTCGGCAGTCGTTACAGGTAGTCAGTGGCCAGAAAGTCTGACAATCAGCCTTACCAAGGGGTATCGTATTACCCAGTACTGACTGGGTTGTAAAGATCAGATAGGCAGTCGCTCCATGCAAAATACTGGTATTCAGCTGCATCCGGTTTGACTGGAAGCCGACCCCAACATAGTTTGGAAAAGGCTAGGCAGATTATGATGGTTCAGGTTTATAAAAGAAAAGTTCTCACAAAAGATCTTTGAGGAGTGAACCTAGACACGATACCCTTGACACCAACTTGCTTACTGGAAAGGAGAATGCCATACCACCAATGAATGCAATGATTTAGGCCCTGAGTGCCCACATGTAAGACCGAATGCTAATATTAGTATAAACCACAAATAATTTATTGATAAAGAAAATTACTGAAAAAGATCAGAGTTTCCAAATTATAAGGTAATTTTTTCATTTAATTTTTAAGGTTTTTTTTGTCGATCGGCGCATTATATGTAGATCATTGAATTTATTATATTTTGTATTGTAAAACGATTGCAAATGTATATTTAATACATAAAATGTATTGGAATTTCTTTACACAAAAGGACAAATAAGAAAAGTACAAATATGTGTAAACGATTAAATTAATTTTTTGCTATTAAGGTTTAGGGAAACTGAAATTTTCTATTTGCACAAAAAAACGTAATTACACTTTATTCAGTATAGCCATAGATACAGAGTTGCGTTATTGTTTCATATTTTTTTTATTTTTTCAAATATGTGTCCAATTTCTATCTGTCAATCTCTTTCTTCTTCGCGTTGTGAATAGCAGAGTTAACATAAAATTTACTTATGATTTTTTAATAAAACAAATTTCTTGGGCATTCTTGGGCCTTAAATCGGCATTCCCCTTTGTCTATCATCTACAACAATCTTTTCACAAAAATACACACTCCCCTTTTTTTGTTTGTTCGAACCCAACAAAACAAACCTTCTCACCCTCACCTCAACAACCACCAAAAAATAAACGAAACAAAGCAATAACATAACCGCTTAATACCGTCAAATAACCGTTATTAATAGCAGCTAAATAGCCGTTATTAATACGGTAAGCGCTACACGCACTTGACGTCAGTGTAGTGGTGTAAGCTGAATATATCGCGGGGTTTAGAACGCCTCATTAATATACCATTTTGCGAAATCCCTGTTACACATAGGATAACCTTGGAGTATTTAACGTGTATACTCCTTTTGTTTAGCCTGTTTTGAGATGCTTCTGGAAGTTTCTGATTGTTGTATTATTAAGTTACTGGAAGGTTGAGGAACTGAGGTTCCTGTACTGACTGGATTGTTCTTGAGAGGATCTACAATGAAGAGGGCCTTTTACGGGAAAAAAATCATCATCTGCCTAGCCTTTTCCCAACAGCCCAACAACAATAATTGGGCTTTACCAATACAAGGTGAGCTACCGTTGTATGCAAATTAACTACATGGCAGACATTATTTTATTTGTATAAATGTAAAATGAAATTTACAAATAAGTGACTTATCAATGACAATGACAAACGACAAGCATAGACAGAATATTACGTATGTCAAATTCAAATAAATGTTATTACCATTAAGTCTACCATTTACTTAAATCCGTCCCAAAAGGTCAAGCAAAAGTAATCTTACAAACACTTTACCGTATTAGGTACCTTGGACGTCATTCAAAACGCGATGGCATTATTTTTAAGTGTTCCTGTTTCTTCACACCCAAGTTTCCGCGCTTGAGCCGCTTCCGCCATAACATCCGACCTTACCACTCTTCTTTGAGGAGTAAGAAGAACAGGGTGTAAAGTTCTTCATCCCGCATAGAAAAATGGAGGATCCTCCGACCAGTCGGGTGTTGTACTTGGAGGAGCTCGTGGCTAAGTAATTACAGCCGCTCGGGTCGATCTTTAGGTTAAGCCGTGCTTGCCTAGGTTGGCCTGTGGATGGGTGACCACCCATTACATACCGAGTTTCCTCCGTGCCTCGGAAAACACGTTAATCCGTTGGTCCCGGGTGTCATTTATAGATCTTTGACAGTCGTTAGGAAGTCAGTGGCCCAAAATGTCTGACAACCAGTCTTACCAAGGGGTATCGTATTACCCAGTACTAACTGGGTCGTGGAGGTCAGATAGGCAGTCGCTCCATGCGTTCTTTGTGAATACGGGGAAAATGTCGTAAACGAGGCGCTCCGCTCAGCCTATCACTAAGCTCTTGGTACTAAAAGTGCTCCAATTTTCGTGAAATTCGATTAACAGCGTTGAAGAGTAATTCTGTTACAATAAGATTGATTGAATGCTATTAAGAGATACAAAATTTCTGTTGCTCAAGAGATTCGGAAATAAATGTCGAAGTGATATTTTATAAAAAATAACATCACGCCTGGAATCCACCCAATTCCGTGCCTCTATTGAGAATTTCCTGATGGCAAAACTCAAAGACAATAATTTGCCCGACATGGGAATCGAACCCAGGACCCAGGACCTCATGCAGCTGTATTTCCTCTTTATCAATATTACATGGCATTCAAGGATCATCACCACTTAGATCATCATAAAACTTCTCCTAAAATAACATAACATCACGCCTCTAATCCCCGAAGGGTTAGGCAGAGGTGTACCTAATAGTGCACCCACATTTCGCTAGTTTTTAATTCCTAAGTAATAGGGAGCGAACCTATATGAAGAAAAACCCAATAACTACTTTGCTCGACCCGGAAATCGAACCCAGAACTTCATACTCAGTAGTCCCGCCTACGACCTCTCGACCAACGAGCCCGTCTCTTAATATAACTGACCCAAAAACCTTAAAATCGGACAAACATCTACGCAGAATATTATCCAGGGTATATCTCTGAAATTTATGATACCCTCCCAGAGGATAAGGCCTTAAATCTACATTAAAACTTGTGAATAACGCCTTAATTTAGAAAAGGGTAGGCAGGGCTCTCGAGTTGCTATTTGTTATAAAAATTAGGGTACTCTGTGAACTGATTAGCGATTTTTTGGGTAATTAATGCTTGTGTTTCAAGTTTATTCTACGTTTCAAAGAGGTAAAATAAGAAATTCTTAATGGTGACCGTGATAATGCCATTTAGCCGATTTCAGTCACAGTGACTGCATTCGATGGCTTTCTAGGGAGGTTGTCGAGAGCTTTGGGGTGCTGCTCTTTCATGTGCTCTTATAAGTACGACATTGTAAGATTTAGCTGTAGGTGGTCTAGCTTTGAAGTCAAGACGTTTTGTTTCTTACAGTGATCTTCTTTTCTCTTCAAAGGCGGTGCATATGAAGTCTCCACCCGGGTTGATTTTGTTGCTATACGCGTTTTATATCAAAGAATTGCTCTGTTTTATACAACAGAGTTATACAATCCTTAGATATCGAAACAACTATCTAAATATAAATCTACTATTTACTTACCGATACAATAAACGACTACAGAAGATAATTTGTATTCGCGGCCAAGTGCGAGTCGGTCTTGCGCATGAAGGGCTCCGTACCGTCAGGGTAGGGGAGCCGCCTTTAATTTTTAATTATTTTTTATTGTTTTTTGTGATAGCGGCAACAGAAATACACACTCTGTAAAAATTTCAACTGTCTACCTATTACGGATCATGAGATACAGCCCGCTGACAGACAGACGGACGAATAGACAGCGGGGGCTTAGTAATAGGGTCACGTTGGTTACCCTTTGGGTACGGAACTCTAAAAACGTTGCTGTGTAGGTTGTACCTTATAGTCATAATCCTGTAGCCACCCTTTATAATTATTACTTACGTCCTACAGTATAAAACACGGTTGCTTAATCTGTGCCAGGAACCGCAATCCAAAAGACAAATAAAAAACAAAAATGAAACAGCGCCCAACACTTTCTAAAATGTTCCCTTTCACGCATATTTTATTCTAACACATAAAAGACTGACCAACTTACCCTGAACCGCGGAGAAAAACGGAACTAAATTCAAATGTACCGAATTTGACGTTTCAACTGACAGTTCTCTTGACAAGAGGCGCCATTTTGAAATGTCAGGATATATTGGTAGTCGGTTAATGAAAGGAAACGAACTCATTAATCTCCTTTTGTGCTGGTGATTAATACACTTTTGTTTAGTCTGTGGTCGTAGGGTTGTTCGTGAAAGCAGCAGAAAATTGTGGGGTAGTCGGAAAATAATGGGAAGTGTTATTAACTTTGTATCGGGGTTGTGTAATGTGGGGATTTGAGAATATTAAGAAGGCCTTTTTTCTTTGTATGTATGTTATAGATAGAAGAGAGGGGCTCATTCATGGTTAAATGATATTTGCACCCACGGATATGTTGTCTCATTCAATGGGTGGGTGAGTATTTACTCACCCACCACCTCATTTGAGTACTCTTGAAAAATTAAAATAAAACCAAAATATTTTATTTCGTTTAAAGTTACATGGCCACTTATAACCTGTCAAAAATAAGTGCAGGGTCGGATCGGTCGTTTCCTGTTGAGAAGAACAGTCAAGAAACTCTTTGGTAATAAAATTGATAATTGTCGATATTAATAACACATAGAATTATGTATTAAAATGATTTGAGGAAAAATTTGAGTATGAATGTAGATGGGTATAAGAGTAGAGGAAGACCAACGAAACGACGGATGAACTGTGTAATGGATGATATGGCTAAAAAGGAGGTGTCTGAAGAGATGACGAGTAATAGAGAAGTATGCAAGCGATTTCAAACTTACATTAATTTAATAAGCCCAGGTTTCCTCACCATATTTTCCTTCACCGATGTCAGTGATCTCCAAGATAAACTTAGAAAGTATATATGCATTGAAAAACACACATTGGTACATGCCCGGATTTGAAGCCACAACCTCATTCAAGAGAGGCGAGTCCTTAACCTCTGGGCCATCACGACATTCGTTCGAAGAAGTGCTTTATGTTCGTATTTACCTAGGTTACATGTACAACTCGTGCCTCAGAGGCTGATAGGACACACCTAAAACTTACAAGTTTGAGGTGTGTCCTCGTAAGTATTTATTTATTTATTTATATATCGACTTACATCTACCATTACAGCTAACCAATGCGGTAAATATGCCTTAATACATAATTAAGTTAACTTAATTGTTACTTATAACTAATTACAAATAAAGCATTCCTTGTGAATTCACTCGGAGAACAACATAATAAGTCTGTCTCGCTCGCTATGAGGTTGAGCGTTCGGAGTGCACGCGTCAGCGGCGCCTCTTTTAAAAGGTTGGTCCGGGCACGCATAAGTAGTTGGCAGCCCTATTCAACACGGCTTGACAAATGCCTCCGGCAAGCAAATGTTCCTTCGGTCAGTATTATTTACCTTCTGTCAGATACAAATTAATTTGCTGTATAAACAAGTAGCGTTCATTTAATTGTGTCGGATAAGAAAAGGCTATTAGAGGAGCTAGGGCTATTGGAGGGCTATGGAAGAGCTCGTGGCTAAATAATAACAGCCGCTCGGGTCGATCTCTAGGTTAAGCCGTGCTTGCTTAGGTTGCTCTGTGGATGGGTGACCAAACATTCCATACCGAGTTTCCTCCGTGCCTCGGAAAGCACGTTAAGCCGTTGATCCCATCTGTCATTTGTAGATCTTTGACAGTCGTTACAGGTAGTCAGTGGCCCAAAAGTCTGACAAACAGTCTCAACAAGGGGTATCGTATTACCTAGTACTAACTGGGTTGTGGAGGTTAGATGGGAAGTCGCTCCATGTAAAATACTTTAGCAACCGGTTAGACTGAAAGCCGACCCCAACATAGTTGGGAAAAGGCTAGGATGATGATGATGATGGATAAGAAAAGGCTATTAATAAATCGTTCTTGATTGGATAACCTCGTCCGGGTTTGAGTACTACAACCATACTTTTTTGGGATACTGATCTTGTAGATTCGTCCTGTCCATCTGTATGTCACAGGCATTTTACTCCGAGACTGTTGGCACCACACAGTTGAAATTTGATGTCGATAGTAGGCCTTAGTCTTGTAGCGGCACTATAAAAAGTACTACAGCAACATAGGACAAAAACCACTACAAAAATGAAGAACTAAATTCCTACATCCCGCAGTAAAAGTTATCGGCGACTTATAGAAGACTACGAATAAGACTATATAGGGTGACTGGTAATTAGTGACCGATACTTAAACACGTGATCGTACTCATAATAACAAACAACTTTCCCAAAGATACTTTTTTTTTAACTCATTCACTTTTATCACAATAAAACTTACGGAGCGGGCTTGCGGGCCGCGCGGATGCTCTACCTACCCACTATTGCACGGTACGATAGTAATGAGACAGAGCGTCACGCGGCTAACATCTGATAGGTCAGAGGCGCGCGAGTTTCATACGGCTGTTGTATTATTGTGATAAAAGAAAGTAATATAAAAAAAAACTTTGGTAAAGGTGTTTGTATCATGCGTACAATCACGTGTTTAAGTATCGGTCACTAAATACCAGTCATCCTATAGAGAAGAACTCGACAGCAAAAATGTCGAGCAGTAGCCCACCAGACACAACACCATCTGATCGGAGGATCCTCCCTTTTCTATGGGGGATTTTCTTCATACCCTCAAAATCTGATAAACATCAATTGTCAATTATATAGGCATCAACTAAATAGCATCACAAATAACCAATACCTCAAATAATAATTGAAAATCAACGTCCCTGTATTCAATTGTTTTGCGTCGGCTCTCTAAATAAGTTGTCTGTTCGTAAATGAAAGCCTGTCCATCAGCGTAGTACTTGAAAATAAATTGTTTTCCTAGATGTTAGATAGACTCGTTTATTTCAACGTTGTCAGTTTCAGGAGTTTCATATTTATTTACTCGCGCATCGCTTGAGTTAAGGTTTTCTATGCTGTATGCGAAATTTTCAGGCAGTCGAATTTCGTGTCACAGTTTGCTGTATGAAGCTCGTGGCTAAATAATAACAGCCGCTCGGGTCGATCGTTAGGCGAAGCCGCACTTGCTTAGGTTGGTCGGTGGATGGGTGACTACCCATAACATACCGAGTTTCCTCCGTGCCTCGGAAAGCACGCAAAGTCGTTGGTCCCGGCTGTCATTTGTAGATCTTTGACAGTCTGACAACCAGTCTTACCAAGGGGTATCGTATTACCCAGTACAACTGGGTTGTGGAGGTCAGATAGTTAGTCACTCCATTTAAAATACTGGTATTCAACTGCATCCGGTGAGACTGGAAGCCGACACCAAAATAGTTGAGAAAAGGCTAGGCAGACGACTAGTTTGTTGTATGATATGTCGAAAGAAAAATATCGTAGACAACCTTACAAAATTACAAAAAAGCTGTCAAAGGTTAAATGGAAAAAATTGGGGAAAAAAGTCCCCTGATTGGGGTCTGGCTAAACTATAAAAGGTTAAAAGTTGAAGCTGACGAGGAAGTACGTACCGTAAATATTCATAAATGAGCAATTTTGCTCGAACTCAAAATATTTTTTTTTTCAAAAATAAGTATTTAAAAGTGTGTTCAAAGTCGCTGGCCTGTATCAGTAATAAGTCATCATCATCTTCCTGCCCATATCCCATGTTTCTTAGGGTCGGCGCAACACGTTTTTTTCTTCCATTCTGCTCTGTCAACTGTCACGCTATCATTTACTCCCTTATCTTTCATTATCATTCCCACCATCCAGCCTTTGGGACATGACCAGCACTAGCCTGTTTGGAAAGCACTTAACCGATTGCGCCGCTGTAAACACAATTTGGCAAATGGGGAATTAAAGATCCTTCTCCTTCCTTCTTCAGACGCCGCGATTAATGTGGCCCCATACTGGGCCCAAGAAATTTGAACAAATCGTGCCATCGTTACGAAAGAAGGAGATCATTCCGCACACAATCCATCCAACGTTTCCTTGGTCTTCCTCTCCCTCTCCATCCATCAACATTTGAATCAGTAATAAGTACTAACTACAAAAAATGTGAAAAAGCACAACTTGTATTTTTATAACATCACTTTAAAGGAAGATTAAGGATAAAATCTCTTAAAATAACACTGTACCTAAAGTTTTAACAGTCGCAAGACATTCAATACACATCTTGTTAATAGTCAACATTCCCTATTTTTCCTTATGTTTCTAAATAAATTGTATTCAGTAATGAAAAGCTGTCCGTCAGACGCGCTCTACTTGAAAATAAATTGTTTTGAACGCCTTCGTAAGATGTGTGTGTGAGGGCGTCGATGTCGGAGAGTTTCATTCATTTTTCACGAAATCATTTGACTGTATTATTTTGTTTTCAGGCGATATTAAATGTACGCAGTGAATTTTATTTACACTACAGTTGGCTCTTGCAAAGTGCAAAAAATATTCTTAGTTTCAATTAAGGGTTACTGATACTGCTAGCCTGTGTCATCCCACTGCTGGGCAAAGGCCTCTCTCCATGACTTCCAAATTCTTCGATCCAGAGCCAATGTGGACCACTGGTCGTTAGTTTTGTCCAGCTCGTCCCGCCATCTCTTCCGAGGTCTACCGCGTCGCCTTCTGGCTGTATAGGGCTCCACATCGTGATTATTTTGGCCCACAGCTCGTCGGGTATGCGACAGACATGGCCAGCCCAGTCCCACTTTAGTTTAGCGGCTTTTTGAGCAACGTCAGTAATTTGTGTTTTGGAGCGCAGTGTGGTGTTGCGTACATGGTCGGTAAGTTTGACGCCTAGGATACTGCGCTCCATTGCACGTTGGCAAACCTTGAGCTTGGACTTTTGAATGTTTGTCAAAGACCAAGTCTGGGATCCATATGTCAAAATGGGAATAATGTACATGTCCATGATTTTAAGAGTTAAGATATAGTTTTTGTCATCAAAATAGTCATTTGAGCCGAAAGTCTGACAACCGTATCGTATTACCCAGTAACTAGGTTTTGGAGGTCAGACAGGCAGTAGGTTCTTGAAAATACTGATATTCATTTGCATCCGATTAGACTGTAAGTTGGGTTTTTCCATCAGAAATACCTTAGTAGCAGCCACGGAGTCTAGATTTGTGCCCGGTGATGACAATAGGCTCACCCCCTATTACATGGGACTTAAACATTACTAGCGAAATATGGGTGTACTATTAGGTACCTATACCTCTGCTTCACCTTTCGGGGATTACAGGCGTGATGTTATGTTTATGTCATAACAAAAAACGGTAGGTTTCAGGGGTGCCATCAATAATATCAAACGACGTAAAAAAAATCACAAGATTCTGATAGCAAAATACTCTAAAAGGGAAAAGGCTAGATAAATCTTAAAGCTCGTTCGAACATAGGAAAAGGCTAGGTGGATACCACTCCTCCTAGGAAAAGATATCGGTGCCAAATAGCATAAGAAGCTGAATGTCTTTGGCGAATCATCGGCAGACGGTAGTTATAAATCATAATCTATTGAAAAGACATGGTATACTGATTCATGCGATTGGTGCAAGGTTTGAGAGAGTAGCGGAAAGAGTGATAAACAGGGTTCAGTTTGTCACTCTTTCTAAAGAATAATTAATAGAAAAACTAGTGAACTAATCAATATTAAAAAAATCATTAACATGGAGGAATGTAGAGGTATGGGTAACCAATTTTTTTTTGCCTTTCTGTTCCATTGCTGGGCAAAGGCCTCCCCCAATTCATTCCAGGAGCTTCTTTCCTTTTCTTTAATATTCTTCAAAAATAACATAAATTCTTTTGTCATTTTTTTATCATGCTGAGCTCTCATCATACCGATATAAGAGAAACTTTTCAAACCCACCCGCTACCGCTTATAACTCGCATCAAACGAATATTTTCTTCCAAGTTTAAAGGAAATTGGGTTACCGTCGTTAATCACAGGAAGTGACGTGTCGCCGTGTACTTCCGGCCGACCCTTACAGGCTAACCGACTTTCTAAGTTTCTTTGAGGCTTTCGGCCTAGTCTGATAGGATCTTTATTACGGTTATAGGCTATTAGAAGTGGGATAGGTTCGATAGTTTGTGTAGGGGTCTTAATGGGACGGGTTGTGTTTGGAGAAGGATTTTGTGTTCAGAGGGTTTCTTTTCTTTTCGGAGGAGCTCGTGGCTAAATAATAACAGCCGCTCGGGTCGATCTTTAGGTTAAGCCGTGCTTGCCTATGTTGGTATGTGGATGGGTGAACACCCATTACAGACGGAGTTTCCTCCGTACCTCGGAAAGCACGTTAAGCCGTTGGTCCCGGGTATCATTTGTAGATCTTTGACAGTCGTTACAGATAGTCTGACAAACAGTCTTACCCAGGGGTATCGTATTACCAAGTACTAAATGGGTTGTGGAGGTCAGATAGGCAGTCGCTCCATGTAAAATACTGGTATTCAGCTGCATCCGTTTAGACTGGAAGCCGACCCCAATATAGTTGGGAAAAGTCTAAACTGATGATGAGTGTTTCTTTTCTTTTGTGGTTTACCTCGAGATTGGTTTAAGTGAAATACCCGGGGCGACCGAGCTCTGTTTGCCAGATATGAGACCTATATGAGCTGGACTCTTTCGCAAAGGATTGGCCTACAATCGCACTAGATCGCGAAATGTGGAAGGAGGGAAGGGAGGCCTTTGCCCTGCAGTGGGACAATATAGGCTTATAATAAAAATAAGGAGACCTAGCTAGATCGAAGTTTCGACCCCGTAAACGCCTATATTGCAACTTTCATGGAAATCTTTAGAGCCGTTTTCGAGAACGTGATTACAAATAATGTAAACAAGCATTGCTCATTTTAATAGTTTAAGATACACGGGTAGGTTTTTTCTCAGCTATGGGTGGTTTTCTCGGAAACTATTTAATGTAGTTTTGAGCAAAGATTCTTCAATGCTTTAAGGAGGATACGGTAAAGTAGCCCGCGAATTTCGTTTTTTGGTTTTACAGGTCATTGTCAGGTTGTATGTTGATTAAAATATCTTCTTCTTCTTTATCGTGTGACAAGTGCCTAACCTGCTGCCAGAGTTTTTATGCCGCCCTGCCGCCAATGGGCCTCAGGCATGCTGGTTTCATAGGAAATCATCAAATAACCCCCCCCCCCCCCGCTCAGGGTGGAGTGGGAGGGAGTGTCAGACTTTTACTGACTAAAACCCCATCCATGTTCCTTCTTTACCCTTTGTGTTCCAGGGCCGCGGTACCTCTTTCGAACAGTCCCGCAGCCCGAACAGTCCCGCAGCCCGAACAGTCCCGCAGCCCAAACAGTCCCGCAGCCCGAACAGTCCCGCAGCCCAAACAGTCCCGCAGCCCGAACTGCCTGAACCCTGACTTGGCTTTACATGCCGTCGAGAAATCAGGCATGATGTTTTCCTCACGATGCTATCCTTCATCGTAACAAGTGATACTTATGCAATACGCAAATGAATCCGACAAATAGTTTAGTCTTTTTTTTTTTTTTTTTTTTTTTTTTTTTTTACGGATGGGAAATCATCAAATGACTTCTCCCGCTCTGGGTGGAGTGGGAGGGAGTGTCAGACTCTTACTGACTAAAACCCATCCATGTTCCTTCATTGCCCTTTGTGTTCCAGGGCCACGGTATCTCTTTCGAACAGTCCCGCAGCCCCGGCAGGCATCGGCCCTTGCGGGCCCCTTCTTGGTTGCTGACATCTCTTTGAGGCGCGCGTGGAACACGAACGCGCCGTCGACACGGCCTGTCGTCATAAGACGGACGGACGGTGAGCTAACCCATTACTCACCGTCCACAGGCCCGCGCCTACGGTGGCCGGGAGCCACCACGTGGCCCCCGACGCCCGGTGCTTCGCCCGCGGCGGCTGGGACGTGAGATTCTCTCCCTCTCACGTCCCGCCACCTCCTTCGCTAGCATGACTGCTTCGCAGAAGGAGGTGACGGCTTCCCATTCCCTCTCGCTCCGGACCATGGCCTGAACCAGGGCCGGGAGCGAGAGGTCGCCGCCGCCGATCGCCGCTACGAGGACACGGCGGAGCTCCGCCCAAGCGGGGCAGACCTCCACGGTGTGCGCCACCGTGTCCTCCGGACGATCCTCACAATGATAACACCCGGGCGTTTCCTCCCGCCCGATTCGGTGCAGGAACCTCCCGAAACAACCGTGTCCGGTGAGGACCTGCGTCAGGCGGAAGGTGAGGGCGCCGTGGCGCCTCTCTAGCCACTCCTCAAAGAGGGGACTTATCGCCACTATTGTGGCGTGCCCTGCACTGGGTTGCGACAGTCGCTGTCTCCATGTCGCCATGAGATCGCGTCGGAGGTCTGTCCGCTGAGCGGTGATTTGCCGCGGCAGCGGAGTTTCCCCCCGACGTAGTGCCCCCGCGCGCCAAATAAATAGTTTAGTCTTGTGTTCGAACTTGAGACTTATGACTTGCGGCAACAGAAATACGAATTCTATGAAAATTTCATCTGTCTATTACGGATCATGAGATACGGCCCACTTACAGACAGACGGACGAACGGACTGACAGTGGAGGCTTAGTAATAGGGTCCCGTTGGTTACCCTTCGGCTACAGAACGGGTATGTAGTACGCTTTCAGGCTAGATGAAACATCGATCTTTGCAGGGTAGCTGGTAGGTAGTACTAAAATATATACAGGGTGTAAGGGACAGTCCTGCACAAACTGATGGTGTGAATTCAGTATATCATACTAAGATGACCGGTACAAAAAATATTTCAGGAATGTTATGGGAATCCAATAAATTTGACTTGTTTTGTTTCCTCATACGCAATGTATCGTCACCGTGGCAAAATGCACGGCAAGCGCGACGACTAGTTCGATGAACTCTGTAGCTAGGCAGGAAGTGGACAGCTAATTTCACGCGTTGGCCGTTAGTGTATTTCAACATCCATTGTTGGATTTTTGAGTTTAGCCGTATTATTTACATAAATGGAGTGCTGCGTACAGGGAATTTAATTTTACATTTAAATAAAGGAATAGTAACTGTTATTTTTTTTTTATAAAATTTTCCGGAAAAAAAATCCATTGGAATATGATTCAAAATAAGGAGCTGAATGCACCCTGTCAGTTTGTGGAGGGCTATCCCTTACACCCTGTATATAATGTACGATTGGAAAAGTCAGTGTCCTATCCGATGTACTAATAGGATTTTGAACTTTGAAAATTAATTGAAAGGGAGATCAAATTTAAAAAAAAGCCTCTTAAAAGCCTATTCACTGAGCTTCCTAGTGTACTCAAGATCAAACTAATAATTCAATCAGCCAATAAATTTTTAATCAAATACTAGCGACCCTTGCTTCGCACAGCGCCACCTATCGGGTCCAAAACTATATCTTATGTAGCCTATATTTTAAGTTAAGCATCTAGCAGTAGAGCAGAAAGAGAGAGAGTCAGATAGGCAGTCGCTTCATTGAAAATACTGTATTCAGCTGCATCTGGTTAGATTGGAAGTCGACCCTAACATAATTCGGAAAAGGCTAGGCAGATGATGATGATCTAGCAGTAGAGCGATGAAAATTGCGTTCAAATCTATGCATTGGTTTTTGAGTGATGCGCGCACAAACATACAGACAGACAAAAATTCTAGAAAATGTTGTTTTGGCTTCTGTTACGCTAATAAAGACCAAAAACAATGATATGGGGTATCATTGTTTTTTCAATTTCAAATTTTATATATTTGTCGTTTATTCAGCTGCATCTGGTTAGACTGGAAGCTAATCCCAACTTGTTGGGAAAAAGATAGGCATATAATTATAATATAATTGTTTTTCCAATATCGTCAATGTACAGACAACGGTCTGTTACATTTGTATTATATTATGTATTGTATTGGCAACTAACAAGATGGTTGAAGCCTGAAACTCTATTTAAAGCAATTCTAGAACGAAATGATAAGAAACCCAACAAAATTTAATCACTTCGAACAATTCCTAAAGAAAACACTAGAACACAATTTGTCTACATTAATTAAAACTTGTATATTTTAAGTTCGAAACGAGAGGAAATACGAACTTTGGGAAAACAATCTTCTTTTAAGTAATTTCTGGAGACCCTTGTTTTATGTTATGCTGCTTTAGTCAACCTTAAACCTTTCTCAATACAGTTCAATTTCGCTTGTTTTTGTTGCATAAATGACAGATGTCTTAGTTGGTAATGTAATGCGGTTACAAAAACCATAAGACTTTAACGATAGAGTCTAGTTTTGCCTGTTTGGTGTTACATTTGATAAACGTCTTAGTTCAGGAGAAGTCTTGCAATTGTGGTATGAGTTGTGTTAGGGTGCGGTCAGATTGCTATTTGAATTTGGAATATCGTCTGGATTTGAACTGAATTGGAAATTAATTAAATATACTGGTCGGAATAGCGGTCGATGAATTTACTCTGTTGAAGACGAGGCTACTGGAATACAAAATAAAGGGTGTAAAAAGACCCTTAACGAAAACGAAAACCACATATTCTGCCCATCATTGGGATCATTTTTTTGTTCTGGACCATACCTGGGAACCTACTAGCTACGTAGATATTGGAGGTCAAAGTTCAAATTTTTTCACAAGTTTTTTTTTTAAATACTACTTTTTAAGGTTTTAATTTTACTTTAATTACCTCCATGACCCGTTTACTATTCAATCCATCAGCACCGTGTTTTGAGTGCGTTGCATTGAGTTTCACCGTAAAAAAGTATTTTTTCACCCAAAAAAAAAAGTCGTTTCCCAGCAATAATTTTTGCGTAGGGTGACTTAGTTTGATGTACATAATGCTTGGTTGACGGCTTCGTGAAGGGTCCGTTTACACCCTGTATAGGGAATACATTTATCACAAACACTGTTTTAAGCTTTCACGGTTTACAACTAAACTTATACTATCACTTACGGGATATCTTCCGTGATTGTTCATTATTTTGAGCTCCCGATATTTCGACGCTGTTGCAAGCGCCATGATCGCGGGTTGATTGATACATTTATCACATTTACGAAAATAGGGTTTTTTTGTTAAACTTATCTCAATTTCCGTAAAACATAAAGAATGGTCAGTGGTGAGGTAGCTCAGGTATCTTTCGCCTATAAAGGGTGTAAAAAGACGCTTAACGAAGCCGAAAGGCAGTTGTTCTCCCCGTTATTGCGATCATTTTTTTGTTTTAGACCATACCTGGGAACCTTCTAGTTACGGAGATATTGGGGGTCAAAGTTCCAACTTTTTCACAAGTTTTTTTTTAATACATGATTTTAATGTAAGATTTTTACTTTAAACACCTCCACGACCCCCGTACTATTCAATCTATCCATCAGCACAATGGTTTGAGTGCGTTACATTGAGTTTTACCATAAAATGTGATTTTTCACCCCAAAAAAAAAAGTCGTTTCCCAGCAATAATTTTTGCGTAAAGTTTCTTAGTTTGATGTACAGAATGCTTGGTTGACGGCTTCGTGAAGGGTCTGTTTACACCCTGTATACGATTCCGTGAACCAAGCATTCTGTACATCAAACTAAGTAACACTGCATAATAAAACACTGGGCCTATTTGGCGCAGCCGTGAGGCACACAATATTATTATTTTTTTGTAGTTGTTTAGATTTAAGTTTTTTTTTATTTTTTTTAATGCATATTGTGTTTTTGTGGCATGTGCCAAATAAACATGTTTTCTTTCTTTGTTTCACAAACTTCTTATTCTTATTCTTTATTGCACACAAAACAACAAAAAATATACATACAAATTGCAATAATATAGCTTATGTACAATGGCGAGCTTAACCTAGACTTTTTTCTGGGAAACGACTTTTTTTCAAGTGTGTAAAATTATGTTTTACGGTCGAGCTCAATGTAATGCACTCAAAACATTGTGTTTAAAAAAAAAAAAACTAAATGCAAACTTATTACATTTTGTTTGTGTTTTTTAAGTGCAAACTTGTGACATTTAAAACCTGTATTTTTTTTAAACGTGTGAAAAGGTTGGAACTTTGACCTCCAATTTCTCCGTAACTAGAAGGTTCCCAGGTATGGTCAAGGACCTTTTTGACATTCCGCACTGAGCCTACGTGAATGTGAAACATTTTTTTTTATACACAGACTTTTAAGACAATAACACAACAGCCGTATGAAATTCGCGCGCGAGCGCCTGTGACCTATCAGCTGTTTGCCGCATGACGCCGTTCTGTCTCATTACTATCGTACCGTGCAACAGTGGGTAGGCAGAGCACCCGCGACGCTCGCAAGCCCGCTCCGTAATGCTCCGCTGTTGTGTTATTGTGATAAAAGTGAATGAGTGTTTAAAAAAAAATGTTTCTTTGGGAAAGTTGTTTGTTATCATGAGTACAATCACGTGTTTAAATGATCATCTGCCGAGCCTTTTCCCAACTAAGTTAGGGTCGGCTTCTCGTCTTACCGGATGCAGCTGAATACGAGTATTTTACATGGAGCGACTGCCTATCTGACCTCCACAACCCAGTTCACGTGTTTAAGTATCGGTCACTAATTACCAGTCACCCTATATTTCCCAGACCTTCATTTTCAGCCATAAAACCACACTACCCAGGCACCACACCAAGCCATAGGTCATAATCAGCCTAGCCTTTTCGCAACTATATTGGGGTCGGCTTCCAGTCTAACCGGATGCAGCTGAATACCAGTATTTTACGTGGAGCAACTGCCTGTCTGACCTCCACAACCCAGTTAGTACATGGTAATACGATACCCCTTGGTAAGATTAAGACTGGTTGTCACACTTTTAGGACCACTGACTACCTAACGACTGTCAAAGATCTACAAATGACACCCGAGACCAACGGCTTAACGTGCTTTCCGAGGCACAGAGGACAATCGGTATGTAATGGGTGGTCACCCATCCACAGACCAACCTAGGCAAGCACGGCTTAACAAACTAACTAGAGATCGACCCGAGCGGCTGTTATTATTTAGCCACGAGCTCTATCTAATAATATATTCTCTCAACACAATATACCGACGTGTGAAGAAAAACACCATTCCTTTTGTTTTGCTTGCCCTACTTTCTCACTACTGCATTCTTGAGAGTAGCTCGTATAAATGATGATGAGTTTACACTGAGCTTGCGTTACGTGACAGTTTTGTTTTTTTTTTTGTTTTATTTACATGGTGACATAATATATGTATGGTTTCTTGGTTAATATGGGCGTATTTTGGTCATTATCATCTGCCTAGCCTTTTCCCAACTATATTGGGGTTGGCTTCCAGTCTAACCGGATGCAACTAAATACCAGTATTTTACATGGAGCAACTGCCTATTATTTTATATTACTGGGTAATACGATACCCCTTGGTAAGACTGGTTGTCAGACTTCTTGGGCCACTGACCACCTGTAACGATTGTCAAAGATCTACAAATGACAGCCGGGACCAACGGCTGAACGTGCTTTCCGAGGCACGGAGGAAACTCGGTTTGTAATGGGTGGTCACCTGTCCACAGAACAACCTTGGCAAGTACAACTTAACCTAAAGATCGCTCCGAGCGGCTGTTATTATGTAGCCACGAGCTCCTCCACTTTTATAAATAAACAAATATAATTTCCGATTAATCAGAAGTGGAATTATAGCAGAACCTCCTTTAATTGTAAATTATCCTCGCACCCTCGACTTTGACTTTCAACAGAAACTTTATGTAATTTTGACTTTCAAAAAGTGTTGATTCTCCGCCTAATTTGAATAAATGACTTACGATTTTAATGAATGTCATGACATTAATTAAAATCGTAAGTTAAAATTAACTACATAATATAATTTATTAATTTATTTTAATGACTGCCTCGTTGGTCTAGTGGTCGCAAGCAAGACTGCTGAGCAGGAGGTCCTAGGTTAGATTTCCGGGTCGGGCAAAGTGTTATTGAGTTTTTCCATCAGGAATTTCTCAGTAGCAGCCATGAGGTCTAGATTTAAAATGTTAGTGAGTGTATAAAATGTGGGTGTAAGGTACACCTCTGCCTCACCCTTCGGGGATTACAGGCGTGATGTTATGTTCATGTATGTGTGATGATAAATTGAGTTAATGAGAAATCAAAATAGTCTACGATATTTAACTAAAAATAAATTTTTATTTTGTTTTCATGATTATTTTTTTTAGCCTATATTTTACTCTATGTAATATTATAAGTCTATGTAAGTGCTGTGCACGCCTTTAAGTGACATATTCACCCTAGATTTTAAGTTTAATTGTCACATTACTCCAAAAATGTATTAGTGAATAAGTCGTTGGAGTGCCATAATTAAATAAATTAAAAAAACCGTTTAGTTTCTCATTGTTTTAGTTTTACACTCTAAACTCGAATATAAAAACTACCCAATCAAGTGGACTCAAAACTACTTCATTATCTGACAATGCATGTGACGACATAACCTCAAGATACTATGTACAAAACCACCATGTTTATAGGAACAACACCATATTGCTTATTTTGCGTAAACTTGGCGTTTATAAAGTGGTGTGTACGCAGTTTCCTTTTATGGTAGATAATTCTGTGAAACGTGGAAAAATTTCGGGATATTATTATAAAATGGGTCACAGAGAATGGGCGGCTTGAGAACGCATCATAGAGTGAGAGGTCGTTGTATTTTAGGCTGTTAACCTTCTTCTTACATGTATTCATACATACAGGGTGTAAGGGACAGCCCTCCACAAACTGATGGGGTGAATTCAGTATATATACTAAGATGACTGGTACAAGAAATTATTTCAGGAATGTTATGGCAATCCAATAAATTTGATTCTTTTTATTTCCTCATACGAAATGTATCGTTACCGTGGCAAAACGCACTTAGCGAATGGCAAGCGCGAGGACGATTTCGATGAACTCTGTAGCTAGGCAGGAAGTGAACAGCTGATTTCACGCGTTGTTCGTTAAAGTATTTCAACCCCAGAGTATTTGATAGCCCTTGGTAAGACTGGTTGTCAGACTTCCGGGCCACTGACTACCTGTAATAAAGGTCAAAGATCTACAAATGACAGCCGGGACCAACGGCTTAAAGTGCTTTCCGAGGCACAGAGGAAACTCAGTAAGTAATCCCATCCACGGACCAACCTAGGCAAGCGCTGTTTAACCTTGAATACCGACCCCGAGCAGCTGTTGTTATTTAGCCACGAGCTCCTTTGCTAATCCAGCAGATACCTCCATAATTTCCAGTTTAAAACCATCACATACATCACTAGAAGTAACCTACCATTACAAGATTTCCAACCGTCCAAGCAAAATACATTCGCTACTACTAAAGCGCAACTTATTTCCCTACATCGCCCATAAGAGGCAACTGTATCGATAAATTCTTTTTATCGTGTTCTGCCGATCAAATAGATTCCAAGGTTTATCCGTACCGTTGACCTTTCCGGTTGGATTGAAAAGTATCGTTAGGTAGATGTAGATGTTCGGGTCAAACTGGCAAAATGTATCGGTAATATAATAAGAGGTAAGAGTACAATCGAAGCAGCACTTCCAATCCCAGTGACGCATCTATCATAGAAAAGAAAGAAAGCAAACATATTTATTTGGCACATGCCACTATTGCACACAACAAACAAATGAAAATAAAAGAAAACTTAAATCTACACAAAATAAAACCTAAATTAAACAGAAAAAAGAGATAATATTGTGTGCGCCTCACGGCTGCGCAAAATTGACCCAGTTCAGCAAACTGCCGAGCAGCTAGTGCCCGACGCTGGTTTTCAACTGGACCCGAGATGGTGATGTGACGGACATAAAACAGTTTTGTTTCTAAAAATACGTAGGTACTTACTTATTATAAAAAAACGAGAAAAGTGCAAGATAAAACAAAAAACCTTAGGTACATAAACAAATGAACGGACCCATAGAAACATAAACCTGTTTCGCACGTTCCCAGCTTGTAAACGCTGAATCAAGTTCAATGTAATAGAGAGCGACCCGAGCGGCTGTTATTATTTAGCCACGAGCTCCTCTGAAAACCTTAATCAACGGTAGTCAAATAAACGTAATGAAACACAATTATCTAAATCCCACTGTCCATAAGATTACTCAGAAATTGAATTGAACACAAGGCGTCAATTACATTGTAGTCGCGAAGTCGCAATTAATTGAATTAATGGGATCTTCTCAGTAATTACCGGATTGATCCACAAAGGCAGAATGAACTGGTAATATGATTCATTTTTTTCCAATTAGCAGTAATGGAGGATATTATTAATTATTTAATGGAAGTGAGAGCTCTTTTATGATTTGTTAAAGAACAATGATTTTCAAAATATACGCGACTGTTTTGTAACTAAAAGTCGCAGGCATAATTTTAACTGTACTTACATAAATCTTTATCAGAACTAAAGGTAAGGCCGCACGTTAGCATGCAAAACCGAATTCCATTTCAAGGATAACTGTACAGTTTTCTCCTACACACGTTCATGCATGCCTTTATTGTGTACAGGCAAAACTGCATAACGACATGTTGAGTTATGTTCTCACTTATAAGTTAGTCAGTCAAGTCATTAACCCCTTAACAAGTATTTTCAACTGTCATATCAATAATTTTGAAAAGTTTCCTCGGCGCCATCTTGAATATTCATTTTGACCTCATTTTCGACATCAGCGACCCCGAAAACCACGAACACGATACCCATGACGGAAAAACCAAAAATTTTCCTCGACGCCAACTGGGATTTTCATTTTGACCTCGTTTTCATTATCAGTGACTTCGAAACCCACGAAAACGACACCTATGACGGAAAACCAAAAATGTTGTCAACTGTTTAGGTCAGAATCGAATGCACTGCTTCTTACATATCATTATCACTCTCGTCACTGAACAAATCTATTTTACTAGCTGTTCCCCGCGACCTTCGTCCGCGTAAAATTATTAAAAATACAATTTTCCCCGTTTTTGCAACATTTTTCATTGCTGCTCCGCTCTTATTAGTTGTAGCGTGATGTTTTATAGCCTATAGCCTTCCTCGATAAATGGGCAATCCGACACTAAAAGATTTATTCAATTCGAACCAGTAGTGCCCGAGTTTACCGCGTTCAACCAAACAAACAAACTCTTCACTTTTATATATTAAGTATATAGATAACACTTGTTATTTTCAAGTATTTATACAATACACACTGCGTGATACGGTCGGTTACTTTTAATTACCTCCCGAAATAGAAAGGTAGCAATCAACAGTAACCGTTTGACATTTAGCTTACGGCCGTTTTCTATAACTTACTTACGTATTACTGTTAGTTAATATGCCTGTCTCTAGTAGCTATCGGTGTTTCTATAAAAAAAGTTAACAACGAATATCCTATCCACGTCACCCACCTGTCTCTCGGAGGGTCGGCCGATTACCATAGATAAGTTGATTCATAGAAAAAACAAAGTAAGCTTTTCTGAAACGTTTTGTTTCTTATCGTCAGTATTTATTTTTTTCCAATTTCCTAATTTTTTTATAACAAAGGCAAACCTGAGAATGGCCTATGTTAAAAAAAAAATCTGAGAAAAAGCTCGATAACCAAGGCGAAAGATTTTCCTTCACGCAGCACGTGGCATTAAACTAAAACAATTTAAAATTCTTCTCATAATACTATAGAAAACTTTATTAATATTATTCAAAATGTTAATGGTATACTAAAATATTATTAATATCCACAGTGAGCTGGCGAAACACAATTTATCAGACCCCTAGGGGATTTAAGGGATATCCTTCCGGAGAGTCTAGGGATGTGACGCTGTTTATCGATGATATTATTTTTAACAACTATTAAACGAGTAATTTTGGGATTTGTTGCTAAATAATAAAAACCGCATGAGTGTTCATAGTTGAGCTTTGCTTGCCAAGGTTGGTCCGTTGATGGGTGACCATCAATTACATACCGAGTTTCCTCCGTGAGTCGGAAAGCACGTTAAGCCGTTGGTCTCGGCTGTCATTTGTAGATCTTTGATAGTCGTTAAAGTTAGTCAGTGGCCGGAAAGTCTGACAACTAGTCTTACCGAAGGATTTACCGAGTCCTAACAGGGTTGTGGTCGTTGTGGAGGTATAGGCAGTCGTTCCCCGTAAAATACTGGTATTAAAACTGAAAAAGGCATGGTAAATGTGAAAGGAAACTGCTGATATTACAAGTAAATTGAAAATTGAAATTGGCAGACAGAAGAAAGAAAGAAAGAAAAAAAAAATTGTCGCAAAGACATGACGTGCATCATACAAAATGAAAAAAAAAATACAATAAACATACAACGCATATCAAATATTTATAATTTCAACAGGAGAATGATGATGATGAAGACGCGCTATTTACTGCATAAATAGACGCAGAAAAGAACATTACCTTTTTAAATTTTATCGATAACTTGTTTCGCATCCCTAAAAAAAGTAGAAGGTGCAAAATACTTATATAATACGTACATTTTAAAAGTGCTGGATATTTTCCGGACGGTTCTCCCCGTCAGGCTACAGTTAAGTCTCGTAACCCACGGTCTTTTAACCGTTACGGTTTTTGTAATTTTTAAACGTTTAAGTTTCTCAAGAAAGCTTTAGCAAGATATTTCTACGGTATTTAACAATTTTGTCTTAGAAATTGTGGTTCGGGATAGGTAATTTTTGAGTGCTCTTTTTCTGGTTGGGTTGTGTCGTATCTACTTTTAGTCGCATTTGGTAAGCTTCAATTATTCCATTTTATCATAGCCATTCAACGTGGCAATGCTCCAGTCTTCCGGGCACGTTCCCGAATGCCAGCGATGCGGAGGAGTACTTTGACGCCTAAGTGTCCTATTGTCGTCGTTGTATACATTATGGTATTATGTTGAATTTCATAATATAGTAAAATAAATAACACCGACTTCAAAAACACAAAAAGTGAAAAATAACAGGTCCACATTAAATGATTCATGTTACATCTGTTACGGCTAAAAGCTAAAGTAAGGTTACACCTGTTTCTAGCCGGCTATACTTAGGTGCAGCTTTAAGTTTGGAGGTTTGATGCAACCAATTTGGATGTAGCGGTCGCCAGCCGCGGTGACGCTCGCTCGGCTAGCGCTCGTTTGGTCACAGTTCTAACCTAACCTAACATAATCCATTTGGTTGTTGTGTCCTAGCAATAAAAAGGATATAGCACAAACTGCTCAAAATCAAAAATCTAAATCTAAATATTTTATTTCACATAGGCCCAGATGGGCACTTATAAAACGTCGACAAAAAGGTGCACGGTTCGGGTTGGTCGTTTCCTATGGAGAGAAACTCCATGGTTACTCTTTTCAAATCATTTGGTATTACAATATAATCATATATGCTACCGGCCGCACCTAGGTATAGCCGGCTAGAACCAGGTTTAACCTTATTTATTAACATCTCGTTGTTTATTTTTTCTGTTTCTTCTTCAACAGAAAATAATATAAACAACGATTTGCGGTGCAACCGTATCCTGCTACTCAATTACACTGAACAACTTAATCCCACAACCCAGATAAGTCCCTTTAAAATCAGGAACACGGTTCAGTAATATATTAGACTGTTTACGTTAATAAATAGGGAGGCAGACAAACCCGGGGCTTTCCGGTACATTGCGTCACCTGTAAAGTGTTCAATAACTCAAGTGGTAAAACGCTGTTTAAGCTTATATGGGGCTGACTGTTACACCGAAGTGCGTTCGCAGTTCAATCTAGAGTAATTTTATAAACTAGCTGACCCGCGCAACTTCATCTGCGTCATATAAGAGAGAGAGAGGGTTAGAGAAAGTGGGTCGTAGGCAGCTATAATATAATTGTAAAGGAGCACATCTAATCTAAATATATAAAAGCGAAAGGTCACTCACTCACTCATCACGAAATAACGAAAACCGCTTGACGTATAAAGATGAAATTTGGCAGGGAGGTAGTTTATAGTTAGCAGATGACCGCTAAGAATTTTGCGATAGAGCCAGATTAAGGAGGTCTAAGGGCTTTCGCAAGTTTGTATTAAAGTCCTTCATTTTTTGTGCTAAAAACTTGAAATTTGGCAGGTAGGAAGGAAGTAGGTACGTAATACGTAAGTAGAAAAAGCTGCATTGTAACGCATACCGGGTACTGCTAGTCAAACATATCATTCTGAATAATGAAAATGCGTGCAATTTTAAAACTGTGATATCTCCTAAGATATTCAATGAAATCATCTAAATTAATATTATAAAAGAGGTACAATTTATTTGTGAGTTTGTGTGTAGGGTTAAGCTTCGGAACTATTGATACAATTTCAAAAATTCTTCCTCTAACGGGAAGCTACATTATCCCCGAATGTCATAGACTACATTTAAAACGTACCGTGAGTAAATTTTCGCACATACAGGGTGTAAACGGACCCTTAACGAAGCTGTCAACCAAGCATTTTGCACAACAAACCAAGTAACCCTAACCAACCGCCAAAGGAACGGCTCAAAAGCAGGCACAGTTTTTTAAAAACCTCAGCGCCATTATCACTAAACCCGGCTGACGCCCGATGTAAGCTGTGGGAAAATAGCTGTCCCCCTCCCACTCACTACTTACCACCAAGTGAGCATCTTCCTGCAGGGTCTAACCTTCCGTGGTCCACCTGGAGGTCCTTGAACCGTCTCCGGACACAGGTAGGAAGACGTATCTGCAACTTCGTGAAGTGGGGTTACCTCAATGAGACAGCGGTGGGGTGTGGTTGTGGAGCTGTGTCGCAAATTATGCTCCACCTCCTATCCTGCCCTCTTAGCCCAAAAACATGCAGCCGAAGTGACCTTTGCGCTGCCACCGACGACGCGGTGGAAGTGGCGATGTTTTGGGCTAACAAAATATAAAATTTGTCGTGCCAGCGATACGAAGAAGAAGAAGAGGAACCCTAAGCAAAAAATATTGTTTTACAGTTTATTTGCGCATTGCCAACGCTTAGAAACACAGTTCGAATGTCCCCTGAACCACTTTCTCAGATGGCCCCCAAACTCGAACACAACAATCCAACTTACCATCACAATCAGGTAACACAATAGTCCTTTCAGACGCTGCCATAGCCAACACTCACCAATTATGATAATGCCGTCCACTTCTACTTGGTTCCAACAAGAACAGCAGAGTCCTTTCTACGAGAGCGTATGAATACTTGAAACTTTCTATATTTTACTGAGTAAAGGCGCCGTTCCACAACTGTCCCGGCTAAGCTACGCAAAAAAACAAAATCCATGCATTTATTTCAAGTAGGCCTTTTTTACTTTTTTGGTTTTTTTTTTATTACAAAATGGGCCTGCTCTTGACCTCGATCACGCCTGATGGAAAGCGGTAGATGAGATGGAACGAGCGTACCCAGATGTCTGTTCACTCTTGCTTTGAAGGCATACTTTTGAAGTGTCGAAACAAAGACAACAATAAAATGAAGCTACTGTCTTAGTCACAAGGCATTATAACTGTGAAAGTACTGTAGTTGCCCAATCCAAAGCGTAGATCTCTTGAGGAGAACGGGCAAGAAACTCCATGGACACTCTTTTAACGCATGTGTTGGCTTCGCTTATTGTTACGAGCTGGGAATGGAATAAATTATATACTACTGATTAAACACCTAACATCTTTATTAATCACAAAACTCTTATACCTTAATCACAAAAACACTACTGAACTCGTGATCTGATCCGCTTCGTTGTATCGCCTAAATCAGACTGATTGCTCCCGCAAACAATACGGCTATTTATATGTCGACCGATCCTTCGAGAAAATTCGACAACTTTCTGGAACCTTCTTCACAGTTCGATACACATTGGAACATTCTAGGATTATTCTCGAATCTTCTGGACAGTTCCATAGTGGAACCACTACACACACAGCTCACAGGTCACTGGTGACAGGTCTACGGAAAGACTAAAGCTGTAGTGAGCTTGTCCATCCTCACCAAACCCATTCGTTTCACCAGCTGAAAATCCGGACTCCATGGCCGCCACAAGAAATTCCTAATTTAAAAACCTTATAATACTTTGTCCGTCAGGGAATTGAACCCAGGAGTCCATGCTCAGCATTTGCAACCACGTGACGGAGCAGTTCACATCTTACGCAGCAGTGGACGGTCGACCTAATATTCAAGTCCGAGGGGAACAAGTTTAAGTGATGTAACTGCACACAAACTTGGGACAGAGTGTAACTTGTGTGTGAGTAACTAGACAGTACTCTTGAGATTCAAAGAGAAATACTTAGGGGTACATATTCTATGGAATAAACGGAATCAGTGAGATACGAAGAAACTGGCGAGAATTACTTCACGAAAGACTAAGGTAAAGAGAAAGAAAGAAAAAGAAAGAAAAAAAGAAAGACTAACTACTACTTCGTAAGGTGGAAGCGTAGCCCGCGAAATTCAAATTTTGTTACTTTTTTTCCAATTTGCACGTCAGTATCAAATTGTATGTTGATGAAACAAAATAAAATCACTATTAATATGACGGTGCGGTTGGCGCAGTGGCTGAGCGATTGACTGCTGCGCTGCGTGTCGCGGGTTCGATTGCCGCATCGAACAAATATTTGTATGGCCTAAAGGTAGTTGTTTAAACAACGAGGCGGGTTGGTTCCAGGAGGCCATGTCCGACATATGCGACGTGGCAATGCCCCGAGTCCGGCCAGGAAGCGCCCGGCGTCAGGTGTACTGGTGGTCGCAAGAGCTTACGACTCTGCGCGAGGCGTGCGTCGCCGCGCGCCACCTGTACACCAGGCATCGCAGGCTCCGCATCCGCCCTCCGGATGCGGCAGCCATCGAGGCGGAGCTGTACGAGGGTTACAGAGCAGCGAAGACCGCCCTCCAAGAGGCTGTCCAGCGGGCCAAGGATCTGGCCCGCGAGGAGATGCTGGGGACTCTCGACGGAGATCCGTGGGGGCGCCCTTATAAGATGGTGCGGGACAAACTCCGCACCTGGGCCCCCCCGCTGACGCAGAGTCTCCGGCCTGAGCTCGTGGAGGACGTGGTGAGCGCTCTGTTCCCTTCGCGAGGGGAGCATACGCCCCCGCCTATGGCTCCGCCGCTTGCGGTGCCGGAAGCGGACCACAGCGACGACGATGACGACGTTCCGGAGGTGACTGGGGTAGACCTGAGAGTGGCGGTAGGCAGGCTTAAGGCCAAAACTGCCGCCCCGGGACCCGATGGCTTACCTGGCAAAGCCTGGGTCCTGGCCTCTGAGGCTCTCGGGTCCCGACTGGAAGGGCTCCTAAGCGCATGCTTGGAGAGAGGCCAGTTCCCGCTTCGTTGGAAGACGGGCAAGCTGGTCCTCATACGGAAGCCAGGGCGCCCTGCGGACTCTCCGTCCGCATACCGGCCCATTGTGTTGCTCGACGAGGTGGGCAAGCTCTTTGAAAGAGTCATTGCAAACCGCCTCGCCGGGCACCTTGCGGGTATGGGGCCGGATCTTGCGGAACACCAGTTTGGTTTCCGCAAGGGGCGCTCGACGGTGGACGCCATCATGCGCGTGCGAGCCCTCACGACGGGGGACGCGGTGTCCCGGGGTGGGGTCGTCTTGGCGGTGTCGCTCGACACCGCCAACGCCTTCAACTCCATGCCCTGGAGCTGCATTAGGGAGGCACTCCGGTATCACCGGGTGCCCACCTACCTCCGTCGTGTAGTCGGGGACTACCTGTCTGACAGGTATGTCATCTACCCTGGTCCCAACGGAGAATGGAACCGGCGAGAGATGTCGTGCGGTGTTCCACAGGGGTCGGTTCTAGGGCCGCCCTTGTGGAACATCGGTTACGACTGGGTGCTGCGCGCCGACCTCCCTAGCGGCGTCAGCGTAGTCTGCTACGCTGACGACACGCTGGTACTGGCACAAGGGAGGTCGCACGAGGTGGCGGCCGAACTGATGACACGCGGGGTTGCGATAGTCGTTGAGAGGATCCGGCAATTGGGTCTCGAGGTGGCCTTGCACAAGTCCGAGGCCATGAGCTTTCATGGGCCTCGGAATGCGCCACCGTCGGGATCCACGCTGACGGTAGGAGGGGTTCCCATCGGCGTCGAGTCGACTTTGAAGTACCTAGGACTCGTCCTCGACAGCCGGTGGAACTTCGTTGAGCATTTCCGACGTTTGGCTCCCAAACTGGAACGGGCCGGGGCTGCCTTCAAGCGGCTCTTGCCCAACCTGAGGGGTCCAAACGCCTCCTGCCGTAGGCTCTACGCGGGGGTCGTGCGGTCCATGGCCCTTTACGGGGCCCCGGTGTGGGCGCGTTCAATTAAGCGGCGTGCCGCCCACTACCTGAACGCGCCCCAAAAAGTCGTAGCCGTAAGGCTGATCCGGGGGTACCGCACGATCTCCCGCGAGGCGGCGAGCCTCCTAGCCGGATTGCCGCCATGGGATCTGGAGGCGATAGTCCTCGCGCGCCTGCATGAATGGCGCGCGGGGGCACTACGTCGGGGGGAAACTCCGCTGCCGCGGCAAATCACCGCTCAGCGGACAGACCTCCGACGCGATCTCATGGCGACATGGAGACAGCGACTGTCGCAACCCAGTGCAGGGCACGCCACAATAGTGGCGATAAGTCCCCTCTTTGAGGAGTGGCTAGAGAGGCGCCACGGCGCCCTCACCTTCCGCCTGACGCAGGTCCTCACCGGACACGGTTGTTTCGGGAGGTTCCTGCACCGAATCGGGCGGGAGGAAACGCCCGGGTGTTATCATTGTGAGGATCGTCCGGAGGACACGGTGGCGCACACCGTGGAGGCCTGCCCCGCTTGGGCGGAGCTCCGCCGTGTCCTCGAAGCGGAGATCGGCGGCGGCGACCTCTCGCTCCCGGCCCTGGTTCAGGCCATGGTCCGGAGCGAGAGGGAATGGGAAGCCGTCACCTCCTTCTGCGAAGCAGTCATGCTAGCGAAGGAGGTGGCGGGACGTGAGAGGGAGAGAATCTCACGTCCCAGTCGCCGCGGGCGAAGCACCGGGCGTCGGGGGCCACGTGGTGGCTCCCGGCCACCGTAGGCGCGGGCCTGTGGACGGTGAGTAATGGGTTAGCTCACCGTCCGTCCGTCTTATGACGACAGGCCGTGTCGACGGCGCGTTCGTGTTCCACGCGCGCCTCAAAGAGATGTCAGCAACCAAGAAGGGGCCCGCAAGGGCCGATGCCTGCCGGGGCTGCGGGACTGTTCGAAAGAGATGCCGTGGCCCTGGAACACAAAGGGCAATGAAGGAACATGGATGGGTTTTAGTCAGTAAGAGTCTGACACTCCCTCCCACTCCACCCAGAGCGGGAGAAGTCATTTGAAGATTTCCCATCCGTAAAAAAAAAAAAAAAAAAAAAAAAAAAAGGTAGTTGTTCCAGGTCTGGCTGTTTATGTATGTGAGTTTAAATGTTTGTAAATGAGAAATTCCGAGAGTGAGGCAAGGTTTATTAAAAAAAAATATGTATATGAAAAAGTCATTCAATGGGGTTAAAGGAAACTTAGAGGGTTGTATTGATAATTGTAATGATTATAATTCTGTAACTACATACGTGTTACTTGCGCGACTCATTTTTTTTTATCAAAGTACAACCTGACACAAACTTGCAAATTGCAAAAAAACGTAAGAAAATTTGTAATTTTCGGGCTACCCTGGCGATTCCACCTTTAAAGTAAGTAACAAGTAGATTTTATTAGAACCGAATTTGAAATACACATGACATCACGCCTGTAATCCTCGAAGGGTTAGTCAGAAGTGTATCTAATAGTACACCCACATTTCGACATTTATGTTTACGTCCCATGTAATAGGGGGCGAGCCTATTGCCGTCAACCGGGCACAAATCCAGACTCCGTGGCTGCTACTGAGAAATTCCTGATGGATAAACCCAATAACAATTTGCCGGACCCAGGAATCGAACGCAAGACTTCATGCTCAGCAGTCGCTATTGCGACCACTAGACCAAAGAGGCAGTTTTAGTATTAGGTACACCACTGCCAGCGTGATTCTGATTACAGGCGTGATGCTACTTATCAAATCAGACTGTACCAAATTTTGTGAAAAGTTGATGATTGTAGGTATCGTAAACAAATAATGACGAGGACATATCACAAACAAAAATTTGATTTGAACGCACTTCGGTGTAACAGACCGCCAATTAATCCAAGTTTTAGCGCCCTCACTAATCCGCGGCTGGTATTTCTCTGGCGTCAGATTTATTAGCCAAAACCAAGGATGTACCGAATTATTCAATTAGACTGCCAACTATTAAAGTGCCGTCATTATGTTGGAGATAAAAGGAAGGAAGAGCGGGCAGGAGGGGGGGAGGGGGGACGATTTATAAGGCTTTTGTTTCTCGTGGCTTTCTATATTGTGTTCGTTTTCCTGTAGTGTTGAGAGGTTTAGCGGGACCGAGGGTACTGCTGAAAAACTGTAGTGCTGGGATATTATTTTATTTTATTCTGTTAGTAAAAATGTACTGCCTCTTTGGTCTAGTGGTCGCAAGCGCGACTGCTGAGTATGAGGTCCTGGGTCCGGTGCCCAGGTCGGACAAAGTGTTATTGGATTTTTCCAGGAATTTGTCAGTAGCAACCATGGACTCTGGATTTGTGCCCGGTTGAGGGTAATTGGCTCGCCCCCTAATACATCATCTGCCTAGCCTTTTCCCAACTATATTGGGGTCGGCTTCCAGTCTAACCGGATGCAGCTGAATAATAGTACTGTACATGGAGCGACTGCCTATCTGTCCTCCACAATCCAGTTAGTACTAGGTAATACGATACCTCTTGGTAAGACTGGTTGTCAGGCTTTTTGGGCCATTAACTACCTATATTATATTTTATTTTATTCTGGTAGTAAAAAATGTACTGACTCGTTGGTTTGGTGGTTGCAAACGTGACTGCTGAGCATGAGGTCCTAGCAGTCCTGGGTACGATTCCCAAGTTTGGTAAGGTGTTATTGGATTTTTCCTTCAAGACATTATCTGTAGTCCAGTGCTACGGACTCTGGATTTGTGCCTGATTGAGGGTAATAGGCTCGCCCCCTATTATTAGTGGGTGTACTCATGACTGTACTATGTCCAGTTGCTAATCCGTCGAAACTGTCCAGCTGAGAATCTGTCCAGTTGCACCGGAGTTCTATTAGGTACACGTCTGTCGTACCCTTCGGGGATTACAGGCGTGATGTTATGTTATGTTATGTAAAAATGTATTTGGGTCTAGTTCCTATGCCTACATAATATATAAATAATCTGTAATAATATATTGTATCTCCATTTGGGGGGGCGCGCGTAAAACACGTTTCCTTGATGTTGAAAGAGCGCAACGGACATTAATAAAAGTAATGTACTTCAAAAAAAGAACATTTCACACCTAAGAGCTATACCAAACAACTAACCTATTATCAGTACGTAAATTATACATTACACATATAGTTTAAAAAAAATATAAAACCTTACCCTTAGATCCTAATGTATTAGCTAAAAGAAGGAAACATAACATTGCTCCCATCCCTTTTGTAAGAACAGAATTTGCAAATATTCAGTACGACAAACGCTCGTCTTTCTTCTGTAATAAAATAAATAAACAAATAGATATACATACTAAACCATTTAAAGAATCCAAATCGTTGCTGATAAAATGGATAAACAAGTTATGCTACGATGAAGTAGAGAATTTTCTGTTAAATATAAGGTAATAAATACCCTTTCCGTATAATACAACCACACACTATACACACACGCACACACACACACATATACACACACAAACATACATACACACACACCAACAGACTAAATAAATAAAAAAAATTAATGATAAAAAAAAAACATAAACTTTTAACTTTTGTTTAATAACATGTTACACTAATATTAAGATATAAAGGAGCGGCGCCTCCTGGCACAGGCATCTATATGCTTAAAAGGGGACGCCACCAACTATATAATGTATGTACAACGTGTAATAATGAAATAAACATTTTTGTATTTTTGTATTTTGTATTTGTACATAATTTAACGCTAACGGTCTAGATTTTTTTTTTTTTTAAATTACTTATTTCCGTAACGACTTTCAACTGGATTATATCATTGCATAAGCTTTTTGGTATCCTAACATCATGGTATCCTAGCTAAAAACAAACAAATTCAAAAGAAAAAATAATGTCCCCCTGTGTTGGTCCACTGTGTCTATTTGTCTTCTTCTCGATTAACTAATAATTACTTTGTTAATCAATGTACAATCTACACAATAATTTCATCACATGCCTAGCCTTTTTCCAACTTGTATGCCAGTTGGCTACACGCCTAACCGAATACAGTTTACGACCAATATTTTACACGGAGCGTCTATTTCGTGGGTTAATTATGTAGGGTGACTGGTAATTAGTGACCGATACTTAAACACTAGATTATACCCATGATAACAAACAACTTTCCCAAAGAAACATTTTTTTTAATACTCATTCACTTTATTCACAATAACACAACAGCCGTATGAAATTTGTGGGCGCGCGCCTGTGACCTATCAGCTGTTATAGCCGCGTGATGCCGTTACAATCACGTCACTGATTACCAGTCACCTTATTTAACACAATATCGATTAGTCTAATATCCGCAAGCGCCATTGCTAAATCTGAGGACCTGAGTTCGATTGCCAAGTCGGGTAAAATGTTATTGGGTTTTTCAATTAAACTCAGTAGCAAGCTGCAGTCTGATTTTGCCATAAAAGTTGGCATTGATAACACGTATTCTGCTGAAAATCCAAAAAAAGTATTACGATGGTAATGATCTTGTAATATCATTTCCCCTGAATATTTTATTTCGTAGAAGGAAAACCGTGTAAAAATGAATTTAATTTGCCACATAAGTAGGTAGCAGATGAAATAATAAGGCGAGGAGTTTCACAACGCATATTTGCATCCATTTGAATATCGTTGACCTATAAACTATGGGGTCAGTTTTCTACGATATTCTTCCATAATACATCACGACTGCTTTACAAGATGTTGTAGGAAGAAGTGACGCGTACAGTCACGAGCACCAATATTATATAGTATCTTTTATTATATATCTATATTTATTATAGTATCTTATCTTTTGTCTCATTTATACCTAATCATATACTGCCAAGAAGTTTGGTAAAGTATACATGGTGCAGTTTTGCATCCTGGTCAAATTCAAGGAGGTATGTATCTTTGCTAATGATTCTCGACCCGAATCAATAATAAAATGGGTAGGTTATTTTTTTTATTTTTTTCTTATTTACGGAAATCGGTAAGTGTGGACAGCGCCGGCGGCGCGGCGTCTCGCACAGATCGTCGACACTCACGCACACAGCGACATGTCGCACGATGGGTGATTCCGTTTGTTTTGTAGAAATATAAACACGAAAGTATTCGTGTTATTCTGAAATACTGTCTTTAAACAACATAAATTAGCAGCTTTATTTAGTATTGACCAGGTACCTTAAATTTAATATTTATGTCTTTTGTGACAACCTCCTGAATTTTGACGAGGATGCAAAACTGCACCTTGTATAGGGTTACTGGTAATTAGTGACCGATACTTATGTCACGTGATTGTACTCATAATAACAAACGACTTTCCCGAAGAAATATATTTTTTGTACTCATTCACTTTAATCACAATAACACGAAAATGAAGTTCCGAGTTCCTTTGACCTATCAGCTGTTATAGCCGTGTGATGCCGTTCTCTCATTACTACGGTACCATGCAACAGTGGGTAGGCTGTGTACCCGCGCGGCCCGCGAATTTACGGCTGTCTTGTCTTGGATTGTCATGTGGCTGAATGAGTTAAAAAAAATTGTTTCTTTGGGAAAGTTGTTTATTATCATGAGTACAATCACGTGTTTAAGTATCTATATAAAGGGTGTAAAAAGACCCTTAACGAAGCCGAAAGGCACTTGTTCTCCCCGTCATTGCGATAATTTTTTTGTTCTGGACCATACCTGGGAACCTTCTAGTTACGGAGATATTTAAGGTCAAAGTTCCAAATTTTTCACAAGTTTTTTTAAAAAAAAACACTTTTTAAGGTTTTAACTTTACTTAAATTAACTCAATGACCCGTTTACTATTCAAAGCATCCATCACCACTAAGTTTTGAGTTAGTAACATTGAGTTTTACCGTAAAACGTGATTTTTCACCCCAAAAAAAAAAGTCGTTTCCCAGCAATAATTTTTGCGTAGAGTTACTTAGTTTGATGTACAGAATGCTTGGTTAACGGCTTCGTGAAGGGTCTGTTTACACCCTGTATACCTATATCTATAAAGGTTGTAAATAGACCCTTAACGAAGCCGAAAAGCATTTGTTTTCCCCTTCATTGCGATCACTTTTTTGTTCTGGATCATACCTGGGAACCCTCTGGTTACTCCTCCTATACCTCCTATTATTCCTCCTTACTTTCTCCGAAACATTGAAACTCAATTACTCTTTACCTGACCTGAGCATCGAACTCCCGACCATCACTTATTACATTAAAACTTCCTAATCACATAACAACACACTCTGTTTCGAAAAAAAAGGTCTTAATACACGATTTCGAAGAAAAACCGTTTCTTTTGTGAAAACTTTCATTACCACACTACTTTTTTCTTTGTCGTGAAACGCCATTTTTTCTGTACACTTCCTGAAAACCTTACAACGTTGGTATAAAGACTATAGTCGCTTGTTGTTGAGCTAAGAGATAAAGTTGTCTAAAGCTGAGATGAGTTGTCAGCACAAACTTAGCTTTGCAATTCCAAAAGATCTTATGCGGATGGAATAAAGATCGTTTTTATGGTTTTTGAACTGCATTTTTGTGTTGTTTATAGTGTGTTCTAGATTATAAGGATAGCAGTGGTGTACTAATTACTACGTGACGTCACAGAGGACCGTTTATCTAGTAATTACCAATCAAAGTGATAACCATCATCATCTGCCTAGCCTTTTCCCAACTATGTTGGGGTTGGCTTCCAGTCTTAACCGGTTGCAGCTGAATACCAGTATTTTACATGAAGCGACTGCCTATCCGACCTCCACAACCCAGTTAGTACTAGGTCATACGATACCCCTTGGTAAGACTAGTTCTCAGACTTTCGGGCCACTGACTACTTAACGAGTGTTAAAGTTCTAAAAATGACAGCTGGGACAAACGTACTTAACGTGCTTTCCAAAACACGAAGGAAACTCGTCATGTAATTGGTGGTCACCCATCCACAGACCAACCTAGGCAAGAGTGTGGGTCAACCTGAATATCGAACTGAGTGGCTGTTATTATTTAGCCACAAAACCACGTGTTTCGTTTGTTTTATCTGCAGTCTTGTACACGACGAGAATCGCTTGAACGTGAAGCTCATAGTCAAGAAATAAATTATCCGATTTTCTTTTGTTTAGAACTTTAAAATTGACCAGAATTTGATTCAAAACAAACCTACGCACATGACTTGCGTAATTCCAGTTACACGTGCCGTGTATCTCTGAAAACAATTTCACACACACACACACACACGCACACAACTCATCCCTTTAATATCCAGTAAATAAATAGGTTTTCGTTTACAGGTTATTATGAAACCGTACGCCACAGGGCGCCAACGTAAAATATGGCTGTTTGGGCAACAGTTTTCTAATATTTGCTCGACTACCAACTAAAAGTAAAGGGTCGTGACAGGGCTATATTTTAAACATCATGCTCATGCGCCCTTGTTGGGATTAAGTTGAATTACGAAGGACTTGATTTAGTAACCTTTGGTATGTTCAAACTCAAACTCAAAGCATTTATTTCAATTAGACCATTACAGGCACTTTTGAATGTCACAAAAAAAACAAAGATCGAAGCCACAGTCACAGACAAAAGGCATAATAACACTTGTGAAAGTTTTGTAGTTGCCCATTCCAAGGCGTAGATCTCTATGGAGAAGAATGGGCAAGAAACTCCATGGACACTCTTTTCAATCAAACTATTGTTACAAAATCTTGGTTACATCATTCATGTGAAGACTATACATTTATGTGAGAACCATGTACAAAAAAATGTTCCAAATTGAGGAGCTCGTGGCTAAATAATAACAGCCGCTCGGGTCGATCTTTAGGTTACGCCGTGCTTGCCTAGGTTGGTCTGTGGATGGGTGACCACCCATTACATACCAAGTTTCCTCCGTGCCTCGGAAAGCACGTTAAGTCGTTGGTCCCGTGTGTCATTTGTAGATCTTTGACAGTCGTTAGGTAGTCAGTGGCCCAAAAAGTCTGACAACCAGTCTTGCCAAGGGATATCGTATTACCCAGTACTAACTGGGTTATGGAGGTCAGATAGGCAGTCGCTCCGGTTAGACTGGAAGCCGACCCCAATATGATTGGGAAAAGGCTAGGCAGATGATGGTATGTTCAAAATACCCATGTATCTCGTTGGTGTAGTCGTCATAAGCGCTTCTGCTGAGCATGAGGTCCTGGATTTGATTCCCAAGTCAAGCAAAGTTAAATTGGGTATCCCAATCAGGAATTTCTCAGTAGCAGCTCCGGTGTCTGGATTTGTGCCCAGTTGATAGCAATAGGCTCGCCCCCTATTATTGATACAGTCACGAGCACCAATAATATGTAAACACTTAATAACATTTAAAAGTGTTTTTCTCCTACTGGTCTGATTAAAATTTCATGTTGTTGCGAGCATAGGATTCTGGAACTCAATTTTTTATGTAAAAGTTTGGGAAGGTATTATAGGCGTGATATTATCTACACTAATCTTACTAATATTATATTACAAAGAGGAAAGATTTGTATTTTTGTGTGTATGTTTGTAATGAATAAACTCAAAAACTAATGTGCCGATTTCAAATTTTTTTTACCATTAGAAAGCTACATTCACCCTGAGTAACATAGGCTATATTTATTGCTAGAAAAAATAGCGGGGGGGGGGAATTAGGGGAAAATAAATGTCCACCCGTGCGAAGCTGGGACGGGCCGCTAGTGTTATATAATTATGTTCCCAATTTCCCCAACCAACTCTTCCTCACATTCAAAAAGAGCATGACATGCACCCCTCTGAGATGAAGATTAACGACGCAGCCTCACAAATACAAACTAAGTTACAGTGTAACATCTTAATACGCGTGTTGCTTGCAAAACTTTCAGAAGTTCTGGGATGTTTCGTGAGAAAGGCATAGTTTGAGACTTGTAGAATTTTGGGTCAACATTTTCGACTGAATAGTTTTACTGAGGTACCTGTGTAGGACTGGATGACGGAATATTACGACGATAGTCCTCGAAAGGGTAGGCTGAGATGTTGGTATAGATTACCTATATTTACGAAATCATGGCAAAGACTGTCTCAAACTCAAACTCAAAGCATTTATTTCAATTAGACCATTACAGGCACTTTTGAATGTCACAAAAAACAAAGAAAGCAAAGCTACAGTCACAGACACAAGGCATAGTAACTTGTGAAAGTACTGTAGATGCCCATTCCAAGGCGTAGATCTCTATGGAGAAGAATGTCTAGTGTCAAGACATGGCCTTCGGAAGAGCCTCATCGTTCTACTTATGCTAGGTTTTAAATTACAATTCCAAAGGCACTCAAACACGACTTTTGTATGTAACCATATGGTTACACACAATTATACAAACCAGTCGTGTTATTTATACAGGGCGGAGACGACAATACGACAAAAAATTAAAATGCCTTTACCTCATTGTCTCATCCTATGTGTATTTACATAATAAACAGTTTTCTAGTTTTAAATGTTATAACACTACTTTAAATACCTCCATGACCCCTATACTATAGTTATTCAATGCATCCATCAGCACAATATTTTGGTTGCGCTACATAAGCCCTGCCATGTATCGATTTTTCTGACAAAAAAAGTCGTTTCCCAGCAATCACTTTTGCCCAGTGTTACTTAGTTTGATGTACAGAATGCTTGGTTGACGGCTTCGTGAAGCGCCCGTTTACATCCTAAATAGGTTACGAAAAAGCTAATCTTGTTGAAAGTCAAAATACCTACCTTCTATTTTAGATTCGAAGGTATCACTTCCACACAAACCACGTATTCTTGTTTACCCAAAACTGAACTAAAAACAATTAATTATTGATAATATCCTGGCCGTCAGATGAAGCGCACCCCTCGATATATCACTGACGTCACAGAAGGGCAACTGATTTATATATGTAGCGAAAACATGGCGGAAACACATATACACACACACACACACACACAGGATAAACTAGTGTTGTTTAACAAATTAATTATGTTGATGGAGCTGGAAAAGGAATTGCTGATGGAAAACGAAGTATCGAAATACGCGGTTTATTTGTTCAGAATATTTTTAATAATATAATACCAGCCTGTTACTGTCCCACTGCTGGGCAAAGGCCTCTTCTCATACAGAGAAGGCACTAGCATTGATCACCACGCTTGCTCAAGACGGGTTGGCGATTTCAGACTTATATTAATTATAAGTCCAGGTTTCTTCAAGATGTTTTCCTTCACCGATGTCTGTGATGTCCAAGATAAACTTTAGAAAAGTACATATGAATTGAAAAAGTCACATTGGTACTTGCCCGGATTTGAACCCACAACCTCATGCATGAGAGGCGAGGCCTTAACCTCTGGGCCATCACGACGATATACAGAATATTTTTAATACGTTTTATTTTTTGTGCATCTGAAACGCATCCACAATTCGGTAGTTCCTATAAATTAGTAAGACAGTGGAAACGTTTATCAGTCTCCTGCCCTTATCTCAATTCATTTGGGGTCGGCGCAGCATGCCTCCTTCTTCCCTACCTCTCTATTACTGGTTATCTCATCAGACACCTCCTTTCTTGCCATATTATCCTTCACACAGTCCATTCATTGATTCATTGGTCTTCCTGTACTCTTAGACCCATCCACGTTTATACTAGGGCATGCAAAAACCGGGTTGTTTAAAAAAACCGATTTTTTCGGGTTTTTTGTTTACAAAAGCTTGGTACGGTTTTTTTTCAACCTTTACTAAAGAAATGAGAAAAATGTGTGTAAAGAAATTAAAATGCTGAAGTCTAATCAAAATATGTATTTTTTTACGTTTATCTCGCTTTTATGTTTATAATAATGAGCATTTGTTTGGACTGAATAAAGCAGACTTTATACTCAAAACTCTCCTTACAACTTTTTACTTACCTGACGGTGCCAGCCTATGCACATCTAGTCGCAGCCATACAGTACATCTTAAATCATGTAAATGTCTCAAAATAGTTTATTTCACATAGGCTTAGATGAGCACTTGTAAAACGGGGAGAAAAGGTTCACGGTTCGGGTTGGTCGTTTCTTATGGAGAAGAGCCGGTAAAATACTCCATGGTTGCTCTTTTGAAATCATTTGGTATTACAATATTATCATGGTTACAGTATTTGTACTTAAGTATAGGAGGACAGAAAACATCATTAGCCTAGCCTTTTCGCAACTATGTTAGGGTCGGCTTCCAGTCTAACAGGATGCAGCTGAATACCAGTATTTTACATGGAGCGACTGCCTATCTGACCCCCACAACCCAGTTAGTACTGAGTAATACGATACCCCGTGGTAAGACTGGTTGTCAGACTTTGGGTGGGCACTAGACCAACAAGGAATATTAGTACTACTAGTATATAAGGCAGTTATTAATAATTCTTCGTCTTCCTCCTTTTTATCCTTTTGAGGTACTATTAATAAGATACCATTCTTTCACTACTGATTTTCGTACATCGGACGCCATTATTACAACTAACTTCGTTCTTACCACTAATGAAAAAATAATTAACTACACATAACAACACGCCTGTAATCCCCGAAGGGATTGGCAGATGAGTTCCTTAGTACACCCACATTTCGCCAGTTATGTTTAAGTCCCATGTAATAAGGGGCAAGCCTATTACCATCAACCGGGTATAAATAACTAATAATTGAATTTTCCTGTTAACTTTCCTTAAAATTACATTCAACATTTTTATTCTTATAAAGTACTTATAATATTTGTGTTTCCTGGTACTAGAACATTTTGTTATATTTCTCGGAAATATTCTATTAGGCTGAACGATTTAATTACTTCTTAGAAAGAAGCCCGCGTAAAACGATTCACACATACAACAATATTACCTAATAACGTACATCATTCTTGCTTCTACAACATTACAAAAGTCACAGGTCTCCCGGGCGTCGGGGGCCACGTGGTGGCTACCGGCCACCGTAGGCGCGGGCCTGTGGACGGTGAGTAATGGGTTAGCTCACCGTCCGTCCGTCTTATGACGACCGGCCGTGTCGACGGCGCGTTCGTGTTCCACGCGCACCTCAAAGAGATGTCAGCGACCAGGAAGGGCCGATGCCTGCCGGGGCTGCGGGTCTGGTCGAAAGAGATACTGCGGCCCTGGAACACAAAGGGCAAAGAAGGAACATGGATGGGTTTTAGTTAGTAAAAGTCTGACACTCCCTCCCACTCCACCCAGAGCGGGTGGAGTTATTTGATGATTTTCCAACCCAAAAAAAAAAGTCACAGGTCTCGAGTTCGCACCCAAGACACCTGATTTTTCGGCTTCATGTGCGTATTGTATAATTATCACTTGCTTCGGTGAAGGAAAGTATGTAAACGTAACGTAAATTCGTCGATTTTAAAATTATAAATACTCGTTTCACATGATTATTATATTATCATAACTGCATAAATATAACTAATATTATAAATGAGAAAGTTTATAACATCGATTAACACATAGTATAGTACTATCCCGTGGAACATTACCGAACTCCACGCAGGCGAATCCGCGGGCAAAAAGTAGTTTGTCATATTTTTGCCCATAATTAGTCAGCCTATAAAGTTCCCACTGCTAAGCCAGATCCATCCTCTCTAAGAGAAGGAGTGGGCAGTAATCCACTACGCGGACCCAGTGCAGGTAGATGTCACATGTCTTCGAATTTTTGATGACTTTTTTTTGAATGATTTGATTGATTGATTGATTGATTTGGTTCTAGGCCATGCCGGTTTCCTCACGAAGATTACCTTCAACAGTTTTAATATTTACGTCCGGGTCCTATACACCGTGATTTTTTTCTAATGTTTTATTTATTTTTCTTTGTAAGTACCTATTATGGTAGGTAAAAAAAAAAATCGCGCGGAGTGCTATTTTATGTCGGGTACATTAAGTACCTTTGTAAGACGACTAAAAAGTCACGGTGTATATTGCTATAGGACACTTCCCCCTCGTTTATTGCTTCCGAAAAAGGTGCTCAAATTATTGTATTATTAATAAAATCCGTTTAGTAGGAGACGCGATGTAATGAGATTACTTTCTTATTGGGTGTTGCCATGGCAACTGTAATAGCTCTTGAATTGAGAGGGTTTCATGTCTTTTGCGGAAAAGCGTAGCGATATTTTGTAGATTGAGCTGTTTTTAACCTACTGCAAGAAGCAGAATTTTCTGTATTTGAGGAATCTGATGAATAGTTTGTGTGCCGTAATATTAGCAAAATCAACGTTTTAGGTGAATAATAGTAATTTTTATATAGTATCATTCTACTAAAACATATATTTATCCTACATGGTTTTTTTTTGGAATCTATTATGGACTTAAAACTGGTCCTTCGAGCCGGATCATATATAGTTGTTGGTTTTTTTAATTGACAAATAACGCCAATATTTTTTATTCCTATTTGACTTGATTGGTGATCTCAGTTCTTCTTTTTCGTCGTCTTACCTATGATTCTAAAATTAAAATAAAATTAAATCTAAATTATTCCAAAGTTAGATTAATCTCGACTAGAAAACTACTATATCGAAAACACTATCAGTGGCTTCGGACAGATCCCTCAATTTGAAGGTGGAATTGCACACAGAGTCAAACAGGAGATGGAACATGATATTGGCCATTTCTGAGTAGCCCTAAATTAATATTGTTTTTTTTTAATTACGTGTAAAAAAATACACGCAAGCAATAACCTTATTTTTTCTTAACTTAGCATCCAAATTTGAATAACCCAGCATACAATATATCCCTCTAACGCCATATACTATCTCTTACGTAAGCCACACAACACTACAGCAGCGTATCCGTCTCGTTATTGACAACGGTTGCCATGACAATCGACACTGAGCAATCGCCTTCAGAGACGCGTGTTCACAAACACGGGGTGTCATTTCCTTGTAACGACATACGGTTAGACGGAACGAGTTGAGATAAAGCTAGATTCAGACAATACTAGTCGTTGAATATTGGTTAAAACTTTTACTTGGATATCCGTTTAGAAAAACTATCTATTTGTATGTATTATAATATATATTAGTTTATTTAATTTTATTTGTATACATGTGTACCAATTTATGTTAACAAAGTGGTATTTTTCTTATTTATTTTTTTGTACTCAATCACTATGCTGTCCTATTTGACCCTAAGGTTGACTGATAGAGAATGCCTTGTGGCATTAAGTCCGCCTATGTACCTACCACTTTTGTACATGAAGTTTAAATAAATAAATAAAAATTATAAATGTAGTAATAATTAATGTAGACGGCTATAAGAGTAGAGGAAGAACAAAGAAACGATGGATGGACTGTGTGGAGGATGATATGGATACAAAGGAGGTGACTGCTGAGATGACGAGTAATAGAGAAGTATGGAAGAAGAAGACATGCTGCGCCGACCCCAAATAAATTAGGATAAGGGCAGGAGAATGATGATGATGATGCGTTAAGAAGCTACAAGAATGGTATGTCGTAATTGAAATTGTAGAAAACTCCACTACAGCATAAAAATATTGTATGCTAATTGTAGTGAATTCCATTTTAGGTATATTATGCAAACAAGGACTTGTGCTTGCATCAATTCTGTTTGTAACACATCCGCAGTTCATCTTAAAATCACCCTAAAAGTTACTTACAAAGTTCATAACAAATTAATGATCTCAGGTTAGGTTAGGTTAGGTTAGGTTAGTGCTTGCATCAATGGTGTTTGTAACACATCCGCAGTTCATCTTAAAAATCACCCTAACAGTTACTTACAAAGTTCCTAACAAATGAATGATCACAGGTTCCGTTTGTACACTTTATTTTATTTTTTAAATTCAATGACACAAATCCACACTATCATCATCTAGCCTAGCCTTTCCCAGGCAATGTTGGGGTCGGTTTAACGGGATGCAACTGAAAACCAGTATTTTACATAGAGCGACTGCCTATCTGACCTCAGCAACCCAGTTAGTACTACCTTGGTCAGACTGTTTGTCAGACTTTCGGGCCACTGACTACCTTTAACGACTGTCAAAGATCTACAAATGACAGCCGGGACCAACGGCTTAGCGTAATTTCCGAGGCACGGAGGAAACTCGGTATGTTATGGGTTTATTACCCATCCACGGACCAACCTTGACAAGCGTCTTAACCGGAATATCGACCCGGGTAGCTGCTACTATTTAGCCACGAGCTCCTCCTATACGCTATCCAATCCAAATCTACGTTCTTCTGCCCAGAACTGAGCAACTAGTATGGCGCTTTCGGTAGCGTCCATCAGTTCCTGTAGTGAACAAACAACAGGACACGCAGAACACCATATTAAGTGCCCCGTCGTTTGTAGAACAGCACCACATTTACACTCCAATTATTATTATTACTATTATTTACAATCTACGTTAAACTTTTAAAAAACGCCCATTTTAAAGTCACACAAATCCACTATACCCCAAGTTGTGTTCCACCAGTCTAAACCCACCTCTTCTCTAGTTAGCCCCATTTATCAAGATCATACGCTCCGATCCAGCCTTGGTGAATGCAATTTTAGCCCAAATTGGACCCGATCGGCCCCGATACATAAGCAAGGAATTTCATAGGCATCTGATAAACTTCGTTGGATTAAATTTTCTTGTCGTATGTGCTGAGGGAGATTGTGATGTAATATTGGGGAAATTTTGATGAGAAGGTTGTACGGGGAATTTCAGTTGAATACTGTCAAAGGAGTACCAGACAGGTAATTTTAGCGGCAGAGTGCTATACACCGTGACTTTTTAGTCGTCTTACAACAGCAGCCCACTTCATGTATCCAATGTCTACTAAACATGTATAAAAAAAAAATAGGTATAAATACCTATTTTTTTCATCATCACAAATCTCATAAATGAGATTTTAATAATTTAAAAATAAACATATTATTCAATATTATGACGCATGACGTAGTTAAAACACCCTGTTGTTAGCGATGATCTACTGAACTCGAGCGCTAGGTAGGTATGGTCTCCTATTTGACACGTAAACATCATTAACAGGATGTTTCATAATTTTTTCTAATGTTTTATTTATTTTTATTTGTACCTATTATGGCAGGTAAAAAAAAAAAACGCGTCTAGAGCCATTTTATGTCGGGCACATTGAGTGGACCACCTTTGTAAAACGACTAAAAAGTCACAGTGTATAGTTTTTTTGGCAGTTCAAAGACCCTCGGGGGATGCTGTGAAATTGTATTGAAAAAATAAATGGCACCGTCAGTTAGGAATATGGCCACACAACAAAATATGTATGTAATATCTGTACAATGTTTGTGGTAAGATTTTCTGAAATGAAATTGAAAAAGCAAGATAGCGGCGTGCCTAATATGGCTACGCAGCTACGACAATACAATCTTGACGGCACGGTTGGCGCAGTGGCTGTGCGATTGACTGCTGGAACAAATATTTGTATGCCCTACAGGTAGTTGTTCCAGGTCTGGCTGTTTGTGTATGTGAGTTTAAATGTTTGTAAACGCACCCACGATACGGGAGAAATTCATAGTGTGGGGCAACTTTAAAAAAAAAAAACTACAACCCATTTTACTAACGTCAAGTTTAGCAACTCATAATTAAGAGTCACTTTACGGTCGACACACGACCGTAAACAGACTCCTAAGAAGTCATTTCCGTTTCATCGACTTTAAAAATACAGACAAGTAGATTTCGCTTTCGTTAAGGGTATTTTTACACCCATTATTATAAAGTTTTCGACTATTTTGAAATAACATGATCCAAGGTACCATGAATTGGCTTAATTTCTTAGAAAACGGAGCAAACCAAATTGGCATCTTTACACCACATGTATTTCAGATTGAAATGGCGATCTTGGAAAATAAAATATAGAAAAACTCAAAACTCAAAGCATTTATTTCAATTAGACCATAACAGGCACTTTTGAATGTCAGAAAAACAAAGAAGGCGAAGCTACAGTCACAGACACGAGGCATAATAACTTGTGAAAGTACTGCAGTTGCCCATTTCAAAGCGTAGATCTCTATGGAGAAGAATGGGCAACAGACTCCATGGACACTCTTTTCAATCAAAATATTTTTACAAGATCTTAGTTACACCATTCATGTTGAAATAATACATAATTATATGTGAGAACGATGTAGAAAGATGTGCACATTAAGAGCGTCCAGAGAAAGATTAGATCAAAAATTCAAAAATATACTTTATACTCGTATAAATTGGCTTTGAATTGATCGCCTTGCTTGTCCTAAAGATGGTGAAGTTTATTTCTATACCTTCCGTATAGAAATAAACATGATATCACGTTATTATTTCCTGAGGAGAGACAGAGGTGTATGATACTGTGTATTGCCCAATAACATTTTGCAAAAAGCCTCAATTACATACGACATAAACAGGGTCATATAGCCATTTTCTTTAACTTTGTAAACTTCACCTACTAGGTACTACGTTTGTGAAGCTTACACAGAATTTAAAATGTCATGAAAATAAAAACCATATTTTCATTTTTAACTATCATGTTAAGATAGCGCCTTACTACCCAATTAATATGAGCTTGTATAGTTATCAAAATTGGAAAAATATCAAAGAAACCATACATCTCTCCTTACCCCTTCAAAACGATCAGGCATGATATTATTCCAACCAAACTTTAAAACACCTCAATTACTACCTACGATAAAAAACACAACTTTTTTCTGATTCTACCTTCAAACTCTTAAAGTTTCAGACATTAAATAATAGCCACCTAGAGTTTCCACCACAGATATAGATATAACTAGATAACGCAAGTATCACGATTCGTTTGTCGTTTTTGACTACCTAATATGACGTCATAAGCACTATTTAGTTAAAATACAAACAAGTTACTATATAATTAGTTGGGGGTAATTTTATTAATTACCCCCAACGAAAAGATGAAAGATAAATACCCAGTTTCATCCCCCACATCTAGTAAATGTGTGCACCGATTTTGCTAAAACATGTCTAATTTTAATATACACATCATGCGCTTTAAATTGATACCCCACTTGGGAATATAAAAATGAAAATATTCGTTTTTTCATACCCACTTTCATCCCCCATATCTAGTAAATGGCTGCACTGATTTTGATAAAACGAATCATCAAACCATCGCCAAGAAACTAGCTTTAAAATAAAAAAATCGCATCCAAATCGGTTCATTCGTTTAAGAGCTACGGTGCCAGAGACAGACACACACACACATTGCGGTCAAACTTATAACACCCCTCTTTTTGCATCGGGGGTTAACAAAATAGACTACGGTTTTCTTCTTAAAATATCCAGAATCAAGTACTTGAGTTGCAACGTTGTTGTTTTAAACAAATTAGCTTGCTCCGACAGTAGCCACGTTAAGCATAAAATGCTTAAGCCAAGCACGCGAAGTACGTGCTCTTGCGTCATCTAGGTATATCAACATCTGTGGTTCCCATTCTATCGTGTCAGCAAACTCGTTTGTTACCTTTCACCTCAAAAATTGAGTGTAAGCCTGTGAGTAACTATGTAGCTTTATTACCGGTTGAAATATTAGGCTTTCAGGGCATTGGGAAATGTAGGGTGAAGTGTTGATTTTAGGTTATTGGTCTTTCAAGAATTAATAGTCTGACATCATCATCTGCCTAGCCTTTTCCCAACTATGTTGGGGTCGGCTTCCAAATTAACCGGATGCAGCTGAATACCAGTATTTTACATGGAGCGACTGCCTATCTGGCCTCCACAACACAGTTAGTACTGGGTTATACGATAAAACTTGGTAAGACTGGTTGTCAGACTTTCGGGCCTCTGACTACCTGTAACGACTGTCAAATATCTACAAATGACAGCCGGACTTTTCGAAGCTTCGAGGAAACTCGTTCTGTAATGGTTGGTCACCCATCCATGGACCAACCTAGGTAGCGTATGTTATTGTTTACCCACAAGCTCCTCACACTGGGAAATGTTATTAGGTCGTGGTTCGTGTATAAATATCGTCCATTAGTCTTTCAAGAATGGTCAGACAACTCTCAAATTCAAACTCAAACTCAAAGCATTTATTTCAATTAGACCATTACAACCTGTCTTATTGAATGGAATCGGGGTTAATACTACAGTAAATAAGTGGGTTGTGGAGGTCAGAGCCCCTAGCACGAGCGAAATTTCATCTAAATCCGTTCAGAAGTCTCAGCATGAAAGAGTAACAAACATCCATCTGTCTATCCATCCAACTTTCACATTTATAATACCATACAGTAAGATTAGATTTATCTATATATAATATATAAATACTGGTATTCAGCTGCATCTGGTTAGACTGGAAGCCGACCCCAACATAGTTGGGAAAAAGCTAGGCAGATGATGATGACAGTAAGATAAGCTTTATCAAATTTCAGAAAAAACTGTCCATGTGTGTGTGAGTGACAGAAAAGACACCCAACAAGGATGAACTTTATCTAAAATTACAGATAAATATAGAAAATCTAAAAGATCAAACAACGTTAAGCAATAAATTGCCTATTTATGTCTAAGTTCAATATTAATATTGGAAGAGCTGTCTTGTTTTGTTATATGTGTACTTATTACTTGAAGATCGGACGACCTATTTTTGTGTATTCTATTCATAAAAAAAAATATTAATATTTTCTTTGAATAATATTTTTTTCTGGTTTGAGTACTTTATGTTTAAGACTAGCTGTTACCCGCGACCTTCTCCCGCTTGAAATAAATATATTAATTCCCTATTTGAATCGGATTTTGTTAACAATTTCATGGGATATATTTTTTTGGACCGAACCCTAATCTTTTTCTAAAAGGTAGCCTAAAATGCTCCTTATGGCAGCAGCTATCTGTCTGCCAAAAAAATCTCGAAAAAATCGGTCAAGTCGTTTCGGAGATTAGCCGGAACAAACAGAGACAAAATAAAAAAGCACCGTATATACTTTCATATACGTTCAGTAAAAAACTGTTATTTTGAAATTATAAACAGACACTTCAATTTTTTTTTTTTTATAGATTATACATATGTATACAACATTATTTTTAGTATATGCGAAACCTGAATATAGTTTGTTCAGAATAAGCAACTGAATCGGTTCCATTGTTTTTTTTTTTTATTTTTTATTATTATTATTTGTCCCAAAAATATTTTAAATAGGTTGCAAGTTGGATTCCGAGCGACACTAAGTACCGTATCCGCAATCATACGGCGCGGGCGCACCGCCTGTGGGCCCGCGCATGCAGTGAGTATGTTTTTGTAGGAACAACTAGGTAAGAACAAGCTTATAACTTTGTGATTGTTCATGATACGGTTTTGAAATTTTGTACATAGATTCTTTACATAAAAATACTAGACACGTGTTTCGGGTTTCGCATATACTAAAACTAATGTTGTATCTCTGACCGGACCCAAACCAGCTGTAGCAAAGACAATCTCCACAGATGGGGCTTCTCCCCACGGACAATGGTCCAACTTCCACCTCGCGTCGTATGCCCTGACACCGGTGCACTTGATCCCAATCACCTTATGACAGCTTCAGTGAGCAGAGTTCGTGTACAGTATGACCACTTTGAGTGTGCAGTTCAAGATGGCGTTGCTTGTCACGAATATTTGCATCGATATGTCAAACTTGATACATTTATTTTAGTTCTGTGTTTCCCCACCTGCATAGATAATTTGGTTGAAGCATAATTCGATAAATTTAGCAGCGTTTGAATAAATTTTTAGGAGAGGCACTATAGTTGCATTTGAACATTTGTCTGTAGAAATTGTGTTGAAAAAAGAAGCTACTGGCATTAGTTGATTTTTTGGCTAATTTTCTTTATTTTTATTTTTAACCAATTCATTATCTTTTTAAATATTAATAAAAATAAATAAAAAACCATTTATAAATATAAAAAAACCACCAGTATCGGGACCAGGGTATTGTGGCAAATCATTATTATGATTGCCTTCGATACGCTAAAAAAAACAAGAAGGTACTAGCAATAACTTAATTGGTAGTTGTGTGTTTGAGCCATTGGAGTTGAAACACTAGGGCCATGGGGTCCGAGTACCCACCTAGTATTTTGGGATATTGCCAAGTGGTTGGTCGTCTCTTCACGTGACTAGAGGGCTGGCCTTTTTTTGGCCAAAGAATCAGCTTTGCCATCCAACGTGGCATTGCTGCCAGCCTTCTGGGCACAATTCCTATTACAGCGATGTAAAAAAATTCGTCTACATCATTCTTTTCCAATTTTGATACTTGCACTTACATATTTTTATTTTAGATCTACTTGTAGTTTGTAAATAATGTATGTACATAGTAATGAATGAGGACGTACTTAACATTTGTTCACGCAAGATTAATATACGCATTTCATTAGATTCATGCTTGAGTTATAAACTACAGAGCTATGGCACTCTCAAGTTGCTGTAACATAAAGTCATGCTCCTGCATTCAATGTAAATGTGTGCCGTCTCTAAAAACACAAACATAGAAAAATATTGTATAGAGGTTACAATCTGCTCTCAACTCAACCTAAATTTATTTATTTATTCATTGAATGTACAATGAACACATATACGTAGTTATAAGCTTAAAACTAATGAGTACATGACCCTTTAGGACGCAGCAAGATGACTTAAAACTAATAACATCGCAGATTGTGAGTATATTATATTATCTGATATCACGTGGATTAGGAACTTTCACAATTTGAATATGATTTTAATCTAGCTTTATACATATAAAATAATATATTTATAAGTAACACATCCTTACTTAATATTAAAGTAAGATACAAATGCTAAAGTAAGATTGTTTGTTATCTTTTCACGCCTAAACCACTGAACCGATCATCCTGAAATTTTGCATATACGTTGTCAGGTATACAGAAACGGGTACCTTTTATCCCGAAAAAAATACTGTTTCCGAGGAAAACAACAGTAACGTATGATAATAGATGGCGCCACATATCTTTCGAATCATGACTGAATTATATTATTACAAGCAGAGTACAACCCGAATTGATTTTCAAATTCTAAATTAGCGCGAAAGCTAGTGTTAAATAAATAAAGTTACAATTACTACTTTGACTTTCAAATGAGTTTCACTTCTACACGGTCTCCTTACTCTATGCCACAGTTAACTTAGGCAATGACTTAGGAGTTACTAAGACAGAGACATTGTAGCCTCCAGAGATATGACCCGTCTGTTTTGTTGCATCAGAGTAGACTGAAGGCGTCTGGGGGTGAACAATATCCTGTGTTTATGTCATTCACATTTATTTGTGGCAACGTTTAGTTGGTAGGAAACTTTCGTGAAGAAATTGTAACAGTAATAATTAAAATTAAATTTAAAATATAAAAAACCCCCAACGAAAAAATTAAAGATGAAAGATAAATACCCACTTTTATCACCCATATCTAGTAAATGGCTGCACCGATTTTGATAAAACATGTCTAATTTTAATATACACATCATGCGCTTTCATTTGATACCCCACTTGGGTATATTTGAAAATATTTGATTTTTTATACCCACTTTTAACCCCCATATCTAGTAAATGGCTGCACCAATTTTGATAAAACGTTATCTAAGAACCATTGCCAAGAAACTAGCTTTCAAACAAAAAAACTGCATTCAAATCGATTCACTCGTTTAAGAGCTACGGTGCCAGAGACAGACACACACACATTGCGGTCAAACTTATAACACCCCTCTTTTTGCGTCGGGGGTTAAAAATGATAATAAGTATTTTTTTACTAGAAGAGAGACACAACATAACATCACGCCTGTAATCCCCGAAGAGTTAGGAAGAGGTGTTCTTAATAGTACACATTTCACCAGTTATGTTTAAGTCCCGTGTAGTAGGGGGCGACCCTCGGAAAGCACGTTAAGCCGTTGGTCCCAGCTGTCATTTGTAGATCTTTGACAGTCGTTACAGGTAGTCAGTGGTCCGAAAGTCTGACAACCAGTCTTACCAAGGGGTACCGTATTACCCAGTACTAACTGGGTTGTGGAGGTCAGATAGGCAGTCGCTCCATGTAAAATACTCGTATTCAGCTGCATCCGGTTAGACTGGAAGCCGGCCCCAAAATAGTTGGGAAAAGGCTAGGACGATGATGATGTAGTAAGGGGCGAGCATATTGCCATCAACCGGGTACAAATCCAGACTCCGTGACTGCTATTGAAAAATTCCTGATGGAAATACCGAATAACAATTTGCCCGACCTGGGAATCGAACCCAGAACCTCATGCTTAGCAGTCGTGATCGCGACCTGACCAACGAGGCGGTCAACACACACACACGAACAGAACATAATACACTTTCTTTGTTTATTTATTTATTTAAAATAGGTACGCCAACAGTACATACATTTTACATTTAACACTAATAGTATACAGGTTAGGGTTCTTATGTAGGTACCAATTATAGGTGTACACAACATTCTCTCAAGAAAATACAGCTATATAATCGTAAAGTTATAGAAATAAAATGTAACATAAAATAGAAAATATGACAACTTTGACTTAAACTAAAGAAGAGATAAAAAAAAAATACACTAACAACAATAGTAGTTTATACAAAATATCCAAATAAAATCTATTAAAAACTAATTTTAGCCGTTTAAATGGCGGTTTAAATGAGTGCGCAACTGACTTTTGAACTTCAGTAGGGAACCAAAGAACACATCCAAGTCAGGCAATTTCGAATTGAGTTCGTTGTATTGAATTCTTTGCTTGATTCTGGCGAGTGTCTCCCGATGTTACTTCTACTGGCTGGCGGTTGAAAAAATCTAGAAATCGGCTGTCTAGGACGATTATATCGGACTGACAACCTGACACGTTCTAGCAACTGCTCGCAATCAATTTGACTATTGACAACCTTATATTGTCATTGAAAAAATCTAAAAAAAGTAATAAATCTGTGATCCCAATTTACTTCAATTTTATTGAATACGTAAATACGTATTTCTATTCATTTCACGTTTGAGCGATAAAAATATTTCAAAGAGTCTAGGATCAAAGTTCAATGAATCATTTGGTACAGAACTAATTGAAAACTTTGTGAATTATTCTCAAAAAAATATCTTAAAGTAAGCAGAATTTATAAAGACGTCTAAGGATGTGGGCACACTTACTCACGATTGTATAATTACATAAACAGGGAGGTGATATACAAGGTTATTTAATTAGATATGCGTGTTGTAAACGGACCCTTCACGAAGCCGTCAACCAACATTATGTACATCAAACTAAGTAAGTCTACGCAAAAATCATAGCTGGGAAACGACTTTTTTTCGGTGTGAAAAAAACACGTTTTACGGTAGGACTCAATTTAACGCACTCAAAACATTATGCTGATGAACACGGTCAATTTCTGCCAAACCTTTTCCCAACTATGTTGAGGTCGGCTTCCAGTCTAACCCGATTCAGCTGAATACCAGTTTTTACGTGAAGTGACTTCCTACCTGTCCACTACGACGCAATTACTGGGTAAAACAAATCCCCTTAGAAAAAACTTTGTCAGACCTTCGGGCGACTGGCTAACTGTAACGACCGTCAAAGGTCTACAAATGACAGCCGGGACCAACAGCTTAACGTGCTTTCCGAGGCACGGAGGAAACTCGGTAAGTAATTGATGGTCACCCATCCATGGACCGACCTGGGCAAGCCCGACTTAAGCTTGAAGTTCGACCCATGCGGCTATTATTTGTATGAAAAATAACACAGCATAACATAAAACCTACTAGTGTGGCCACATCCTTATGTTTGAACTTTAAAAACTTATTGAGCACTGTAATATTATTTCTTACGATTACATAAATATCAATTCATTCTTTACATGCTTGCCCGTACATACATAATTTATTTTCAGTAAATTTTCAGATTTCTTTTGATCACTTACGATTGAAAATATTTGTTCAATGTATTTTGTATTCGACTTTTTTTAGATTTTGCTTTTTGGGTGTAATTTGGGAATCGTCTAATGCGTGTAAAAATATCCTTAACGAGCGAGCCTAGCGAGTAAGGACTTCAATATTCTTTGTAAAGAGTTCTCATTTGACCCATTTACCACCAAAACCTACGCAGCACGCACTCGGCTGAATGCTAACTTTTTAAAAGCGCGTAGGGTTCTTTTTTTTTTCCTTTTTCCCCGTGTCATTAATGCTTAACCTGGTGTCTGAGTGTTTATAGTGCTTATTGTATCTTATTCTAATTACTCTTATTTTATTTGTATCGTGCTTGTGTGAGTGATCCTAAGATCTCTACTTTCTTTTCTGTGTTTACTAGTGAGAACCTGTAATTGGCTCTGTGTTGCCTATATAATTGTTATTAATTTGTCATAGCTGTTGGTTCTCCTATCTATAAATAAATAAATAAGAACAAAGCTGAAAGGCTTTGTCTCCCCGTCATTGCGATTTTTTTTTTGTTCTAGACCATACCTGGGAACTATCTTGTAGTTACGGAGATATTGGCGGTCAAATTTACAACTTTTTTTAAGTATCAAAAAATTACAAGATTTTAATGTTATAAGTTTACTTTAAATACCTCCATGATCCCCATACTATACTATGCATCCAACACCATAATGTTTTGAGTGCATTACATTGTCCTACCAAAAAAAAGTCGTTTAATTTTTGCGTTGACTTACTTAGTTTGATGTACAGAATGCTTGGTTCACGGTATCGTGAAGGATCTGTTTACACCTTGCATAAGATTCCATAGGCTAAGATTTATGACAACTTACAGTAATTTTCGAAGTTAAATAAAAGAAGGCCGGCGAAATTGGACCCAAAGAATTTACAAAAATAAACTAAACTCCATTCCAATATAAATTTAAATTGTTATAACTACAATTTTAAGAGATATTTATTTCAAAAATATTGAATTTTTAGGATACGGGAATCAAAAGTTATAAATATTTTCAATTTACTCAAAATTAAGTAATCGTGCAATTACAGTTACATGCAGGCTCGCCAGCCTACTTTGACTTGTATTCGCCACTGTTGATTCTGATTTTCAGTTTCAGTGTCAGAGTTGCTGTGTTTAGGAATAGTGTGGCGGGCTTGAATTGACCGAAGGAGTCAACTGAGGTGTGTATAACATACCCTTAACTAGCACAGTATGTTCTATCTATGTTAGGGATTTGGTTTCCGCACTTAGTCCTTAAAGTGGACCATTGTACGTGAGCCATGGTGGCCGTTACTCCAGCCAGCCCACCTCCCTCCAGAAGCAGATCAAACCTCCCGGTCTTCTCAGGACATCCGCAAGGGACCTTGGTGTTCCAAGAGTCTCCTCGCGGATCTGGGTGACGCCGGTGCACTCGAGGAGCACATGCGCCACCGTTTCCTCCGCCTCCATGCACGCTCTGCACAGGGGGCTGTCAGTCACTAGCACAGTAAACCAGGATCAATACAGAAACTGTACGCTCAACAGACTTCTTGAAGTCTCTCGACCACAACTTCCGAAGTGATTCTCAAGTCAATTTAGCCATTCGATTATCTATATTTAGGTAAGGCAAAAATCCGTTTCTTTGTCTAACATTATTACCTGTCTATAAAACATCAAACTCTTTATACAAATAAATAAAATTGAAGTGTATGTTTGTAATTTCAAAATAACAGCATTTTACTGATTGCATAATGATTGTATGCGGCACTTATACATTTTTTTACTTTTTTTTTTAATTTTGTCTGTCTGTCCGTCTATCTATTTGTTCCAGTTAATCTTCGAAACGGCTGGACCGATTTTTTCATAAGGAACTTTTCAAAAGCAGCGCGATGTCTTTATTTGTGCTCAGTTAATGGCAATACGGTCACCCCCAATTACATAGTACTTAGACATATTTTTTCAATAAGTACACCTCTGCCAAACCCTTCAGCGATTACAGGCGTGATGTTTAGTAATATCAAAGATCTACTACACGTCAAATAGAACTCGTGCTATTTTTTAACAAAATGTTTATTCATACGTCCCAAGTCGTAGATGTAAGAGAGGTCGGCGCTGGACCAAATGTTCACTTAAAGCTGCCAGAATGCTCCTAGAGATGGGAAGGGAGCGATATCGATAGATTTGATTTAGGCTTAAAAAAATTAAGTTTTATTTTACACAGAAAGACGCACTTGGAGCAGCAAAATGTTCATTTATTTTATTTATTTATTTAACAATTTATGTACACACTAAATACAGAAAAGAAAAAAGGAACAGAAAATAGTACAAAGGTGATGCTTATTTCTAAAGAAATCTCTTGTAACATATGTTCTAGGATAATTAAGTTCAACTACCCACCAAATATTTTTAGTTTACTAATTTATCATAACATCACGCCTATAACCGTGTACCTAAAAGTACACTCAGTTTTCGCCAGTTATTTTGAAATCCCATGTAATATGGGCCGAGCCTATTGCCGTCAACCGGATACGTATCCGGCTTCTGAAAATTCCGGACGGAAAAACTCAACAACATTTGCCTGGCATGGAACCCGCGACCTCATGAGCCAGAGGTCACGAGGTGTGGTTGGGTTTTTCAGTCGCGTTTGCGATCAGTAGACCAACGAGGTAATCAAAGAGAAATTGGATCATAATACTGTTTCTTGGTAACATATACGTGAATGGTAGAGGGGTTTTATATGCAAAAATTAGAACTGGTTCTTAAAAATGTGTCCTAGTATCGTTTTCTAATCCTAACTAATATTATAAATGCGAAAGTAAGTTTGTTTGCTTGTTTTTACCTTTTCACGACTAAACCACTGAACCGATCATCCTGAAATTTTGCATATAGGTACGTTGTCAGGTGTACAGAATCGAAATTAGGGTACCTTTCTTCCCGAAAAAAAGTACTGTTCCCGAGGAAAACAACAATAACGTTCTCATGATAATAGATGGCGCCACGTGCCTTTCGAATCCTGATTAAATTATATTATTACAAGCAGAATACAACCCGAATTGATTGTCAAATTCTAAATTAACGCTAGCGAAGCTGCGGGCAAAAGCTAGTTTCTATATAAATTCTATGCTTTTGATCGGTGGTAATAAATAATGAGACTTTGTTAACAACGGAGGTCAACTAGCACATTCTATCCAATTACTTAGAAAATTTATTAAAATATGAAACTTTACGAGTTATAATAGCATATAAGTAATTGTTAGCCCGACAGCAAATAAATAAAGGTCCACTGTGATGTAAATTGAGATGAAAAATTACTGAGAAAGGATGGCTCAGACATACCAAGTTTTAGCAGCATCACAAACACCTATTCCTTTGTAAAACGAGGCTTTTGGACATCTCTAGAAACGTCAGGCTCAACTTACAATCTTACTTACTATTATAAATGCGAAAGTTTGTGAGGATGGATGTTTGTTACTCTTTCGCGCAAAAACTACTAAACGGATTTTGATGAAATTTCCACACACAGATATTTTGTAACCTGAATTAATACAAAGAATACGTTTCATCCCGGTAGTACGATCCCGGGCGACAATTACGGAACACAAAGAGGGAAACGCTCTTTCTTTAAAAAAAGCCCACCCAAAAACATCGACACACATCACAACACTAGTGTCCACCGGAGCGCGTAATCAGGTGACTGCGCCGCCCGACGCGAATAACGAACGCAGCTCAATTGTTCCTCTTTTGCCCACAAGTGGAGCCCCACTCCCAGCGACAAAGCACCTTTGGGCTTTGATGCATCAGGGCTAACAAAGCTGTGGTGGAACGTAGATTGGAGATAGGAGTTGTGCCGGTTTTCGTGTTTGTGTGATTGGTTTAAAAATAGAACCGTGGTACTATTTTGAAATTTAAAATAAGCCGTTGGTCCCGGCTGTTATTTGTAGATCTTTGACAGTCGTTACAGGTATTCAGTGGCCCAAAAAGTCTGACAACCAGTCTTACCAAGTGGTATTTTTATTTATTTATTTATACTTCATGTACAAAAGTGGTACATAGGCGGACTTAATGCCACAAGGCATTCTCTACCAGTCAACCTTTGGGTCAAATAGGACAGCATTGTGATAGAGAACAAAAAATACATAAGAAAAATACCATTTTGTTAACATATATTGTATCGTATTACCTAGTACTAACTGAGTTGTGGAGGTCAGACAGGCAGTCGCTCCATGTAAAATACTGGTATTCAGCTGCATCCGGTCAGACTGGAAGCCGACCCCAACATAGTTGGGAAAAGGCTAGGCAGATGATGATGACTGTTTACTAAGTGCTTCCACTATGATGGCTGCTCGCTCTATTTAAAATACTATTTTGAAGGTACCGTATGCTTTTGTAGCGGCACTACGAAAAGTACTACAGCGCCATCTATGACACAAGAGAAGAACTAACATCAAAATTCTGGAACGCGCTATTTAAGTTATTCGCGACTAAGGCTATATAGAAAAACCTGATTACAACTTTCAAGCAGTAGCCCACCAGGAGGTCGGGGGATCCTCCCTTTTATATGGGGGTGAACAACTTTACACCTTGTTTCTCATACCTCTATAGTTTCGAGTGGTTTAAAAATCGGAGAATTTAAGGAGCACAGAAAGGAGGCTTGATGGCCACGAGTGACGATTTTTAATGCGACATAGATCAAGCAACACGCGCGTACTTTATTTGTTGAAACAAAAGAGGCACGCGCGTGTCACACACACAATCGCGTCGCGGCAAGAAGCCGCTGCCATACTTTTGTACTCTTTCCCGGCAAAGGGTACAAAAGTATAGGAGCGGCTTTTTTAAATTCCAATTTTTATCCCGGGATCGCGGAAATGTCATGATTCTTCAGTGAGTATAAAATATAGTACTCAAAAGCGTAATGAGTACCTATTTATAATCTATATAAAACCTGGCAAGAAATTTATCGAAAATAACAAGTAAAAAAATACTACAACTATTTGAATTCAAGTTTTGCTGCTGAAATATGGATTAGGAGAAAATGGTTCATATGACTAGGCATAATTCATTTGAATTAAAACAATAACCCAATAAACAATACACGTCTGCCTTCAAAGCAAGAGTGAACAGGCATCTTCTGGGCACGCTCGTTCCATCATAGACCTCATCTACCGCTTTCCATCAGGCGTGATCGAGGCAAGAGCAGGCCCATTTTGTAATAAAAAAATAATAAAAATGCAAAACTCACTATTTATTCGAATAAACGTGGAGTTTTCCCGTACTGACGCGCGCTCCATACTAGTCAACACTCAAACTTTAACTAAATATGCATCCGGATATCCGGTCTCTCCTCAGGGCATACCCTAAACAACTCCTTTCATTTCATCCTATGCATTCCCAGCGACAAAGCACCTTTGACCTTTGATGCATCAAGGGGAACGAAGCTGTGGTGGAACGTAGATTCGAGATAGGAGTGGTGCCGGTGTTCCTTTTTGTGTGATTGGGTAAAATGCGTTGAGAAATGTGGTTGTAAAAGAAAAGAAAGAAAAAATATTTATTTGTCGCAGGGACATGACGTGCATCATACAAAATGACAAAAATAAAATACTATAAACATACAACGCATAACAAATATTTATAATTTCAACAGGACGGGACAAAAAAAAGAAAAAAAATACGTTAACATCTTGCACGTGCAAGCAGGTTACCACTCAGCATGATGCTGTGCTATGGGGAGCCCACAGCACAGCGCTGTGTGTGTGTGTACTATTAGGTCACTGCAAAACCCTTCGGGGATTTCAGGCGTGATGTTATGAGGGTTAAAGGCGTTTAAAAATAGCCCTTGGAACAGTTTTGAAGGTATGTTTTCAGTGGTTTTTAAAAGTTCCAGCTCCAATTTATCATTCCAATTGTATTTATTTGACTTGTACAGGATAAAACAATAAAACAAAAAGAAAACCAAATTGGAAATCCATGGGGCTGATATTAAAAAAAAAACATTAAATGAAATTGGTCCTGTACGAGGAGGCCAAAATGCTCCTATCTCAGCATGGTGCTGTCATGGTCATGGTGCTATTTAATGCCGGGTACACATTGGTGTAACGTAACGTGAAATGTAACATGAATGAGCCGTCCAGACTTATGCAATGCAACATGTAATGTTATCCAACAACAGGCGAATTTGTTACAACGTGTGTTACATTACATGTTACGTTTCATCAATGTGTACCCGGCACAACATTAAAAAAAAGTCATCAACTTTAAGTCATGATTTGGACTCGTTCCTGACTGATTGGCCAGAGGAGGCAAACACCGGGATAGTTGGAAAGGAATGGGGGAGGCTTTTGCCCAACTGTGGGACAGAATAGGCTGATTAAAAAAAAAAAAAACTTTAGTCCATCCCCGCTACAACCGCCACCCCACCCCATTATCCCTTTCCTTGTCCCCTTTTCGGTCGTCTCGCTCCACCGCCTGCACAGATGGCGGACCTATCCCCCTAAGTCAAACGTCCCGACTTATTTTTAAATCTTTTGGGATTGTAAATATTCTAGTTCTCTATGATTTTTCTGAGATAGACTTCTTGAGACGAAATCGTGGTTGAATTTTGAGGAGTAATGGGGTTCTGTGTACTTAAGGTGTACTTTGTAGTGAGTAAAGCGTTTAAGCATGGCAATAGCGGTCATTGATCCACCGAAAATTCCTCTTTTTGTCCTGAATTGACATATAGGGTGACTGGTAATTAGTGACCGATACTTAAACAGGTGATTGTACTCACAATAACAAACAACTTTCTCAAAGAAATATTTTTTTAACGGCTAACAGCTGATACAGCACTTCACAAGCGCGTGCGAATTTCATACGGCTGTTGATAAAACAAATGTTTCTTTGGGAAAGTTTTTAGTAACATAATATATAAAAAGATAAAGTACTTTATTAGTACTTTATCACCTTAGTAACACATTCTTCAAGCCTAGAAAGAGAAACGCAACAAAATAGCCAAGCAAAGTCATAAATAGTGGCGATACAAAACAGCAGAAGATTTTTATTGGTCTGGCCATAACTTTAAACATGAGATCGCCAGCATTTGCAATAATTTATTGTTATTATCGTACACTTGAGGCAAACAGGCTTTAACTGGGCACTTGTTACAGAAAACTTTGAGTTTTGAAATAGTGACTATGTTGTATGTTTCTTTTTTATTTGTCTTTCTTTTTTCTTTATCGTGCGGTAAGTGCTTAACCTGGTGTCAGAGTTTTTATGCCGCCCATGGGCCTCTGTCTTGGCTTTACATGCCGTCGAGAAATATTTCTCAGGCATGCTGGTTTTCTCACGATGTTTTCCTTCACGGAAGCATGTGATTATTATACAATACGCACATGAATCCAAAAAATCAGAGGTCTTGGAGGTGTCTTGGGTTCGCACTCGAGACCTATGACTTGGCAGTCCGACAGTCACACCACTAGACTGCTATTTGTGACAAATTGGATATCCCATTGGCAAAAAGGACGGTCTAATGGGCATAGTCTCATACTTTTCAATACAAGGAATATTGGGTTTAACGGCGTATGATGACTGCTCCAAACCCGTTATAACCGCGTATGATGACTGCTCCAAACTAGTTATAACCGCGTATGATGACTGCTCCAAACCTGCTATAACCGCGAATGATGACTGCTCCAAACCTGCTATAACGGCGAATGATGACTGCTCCAAACTCGTTATAACCGCGTATGATGACTGCTCCAAACCTGCTATAACCGCGAATGATGACTGCTCCAAACTCGTTAAAGCCGCGTATAATGCCCGTCCTAAACTCGTTATAAACGGGTATGATACGCTGTTGATACGTTCTACTGGGCATAATAGTCCGTGTCTTATTTCTTTCCGTGCCTAATACGTTCACAGCACGGTCATGGTATGGCACGGTATAATGGGCAGACTGCTAAAAACTTGAATCTTTCTTCTCCTATATAACCCCTTAGATTATCCAAAATCGTTCGTTTACCGTCCGACCCTCGCTCGACGAGCCAACCTGCGCCGCTGAGCCTGTAGCCTTAAATTCTCCAAATAATACGCCCTCAGCCGAGGTCCGAACCCCACACGGGATGCCCTTAGCGTGCGGTCATTTAATTGTATACCTAGTTTGGAAACCCTGGCTGGGGGGCTTAAATTAATTTGACGTCACCACAGGATTCACAGGTCACAGAAGTATTGCAACCTCATCGAGTTGAAAAGTTAGTGGCCGTACAAAAAAAGAAGAAAAAAAATAAGTGTTCAGGTCAGTGCATTTAATTACAAAATAGATATGTCACAGTTAAAACTGTTAATCAGCCAAATTTTTTTGACCGCTGGTACTTAATCAGTCAAAACTACTTTTGACCGCTGTAAATCAGTCAAAACTACTTTTGACCGCTTTTAATCAGTCAAAACTACTTTTGACCGCTTTTAATCAGTCAAAACTACTTTTGACCGCTGTAAATCAGTCAAAACTTCTTTTGATCGGTAAAAACTCTTTTAACAATAACTAATATAATATAATATCTTTATTCAAAATTACAATTTTCACAATAAATACAATTTAAATCTTAGAAATAATGTTGGTATAACAAAGTTCGATGCCTGTACTAGGTTAAACCTGTATCACAGGCGGCAGGTTTCTAATAAAATACTATTCGGACAATGGATTTCTTAACAATATTTAAAAAAGTGAAATAAGTTAGTATGGGTTAACATATATTAAGATATACCTAATGTACTTAAATGCTAAAATAAGATACAAACAAAAATAATTAAGGTCACACATATATGTAAAATCCAAGGAAATCAATTTGTAGCACTTATTTGCTAATACTAATATGATTTTCAGCAGTATTAAACTAGTGAACATTAAAAAGCACCGTCATGGCATTTTTGTTGCTGGCGACAATTTGCTTAAACAGCGAAAGATCAACAGAAATCGGGCTCTATGACGCACTAGGTGCCCTCATAATCGACAGAGTTTATGTATCTGTGTTCCGCTATTTTTCTAGCAGGGCATTCAACGTCTCCCGTTTTGTGGTCACTGGGCTTTTTAAAGCGGGAGCAAGTCGCGCATCTCGGAGTGTCAGCTTTCTTCGCGCATTCGGACATCATATGACCAAACCAAACTAACATTTACTTGGAAAATTATTAGGTTGTTAGGTTTTTTTTGTGACCCTTTGCAAAACATTATGTTGTAGTAATTCTTGGACTAGCTAATTACAACGTTCTGAAAACTTATTTTATTTTAAATGAAGAAAACGCATTTTAACATAATAAGGATTTTGACTGACACCAGTCGAAAGTGGTTTTGACCGATTAACAGTTTCGACTGTAACAGATACACTAACAGAAAAGGTCGGTACCAACTTAACACTATATTCATTATCTGAGTGAATAAATAATAAGTAATTAAATAAATAACAGCACGGTTGTAAAAGCCAGAACAAAGGATTAATTACATTAAAGTGACCACTGAAAGGTTACAAAACCGAGAATTCCACGAAATCGTTTAAATAAATACCTATTATGTAATATTGTATTCCTGGATTTCTGGCTAACCAGCCGAAACATCCAACTAAATCAAAATACTGCATAATGTAAATAATACGAAATGCTCTCAATTCAGGTTTAATTAATGTATGTATTTTGGTGGACTTCAGTTTATCCATGATCGTGCTTGCAACGTGATCGTCAAAATGAAGGGACCAAGTCTCTAATGTCTGTCATACATATACAAGGTGTAAACAGACCCTTCATGAAGCCGTCAACCAAGAATTCTGTACATCGAATTATGAAACCCTACACAAAAATTATTGCTGGGAAACGACTTTTTTTTGGGGTGAAAAATCACGTCTTAAGGTAAAACTCAAAGTAACGCACTCAGAACATTGTGCTGGTGAATGCATTGAATAGTACGGGGGCCGTGGAGGTATTTAAAGTAAAGTTACAACATTAAAACCTTGTATTTAAAAAAAAACTAGTGATAAAATTAGAACCCCCAATATCTCCGTAACTAGAAGGTTCTCAGGTATGGTCTAGAACAAAAAAATGATCGCAATAACGGGGATAGCAAGTGCCTTTCGGCTTCGTTAAGGGTCTGTTTACACCCTGTATATAAAAAATAATACCATTAATCTACAGTAGATTAATGGTATTATTTTTTATATACAGGGTGTAACTATTTCCTACCTTTGCTATAATTTTAGCTACCTCATCATATAAATCAGTGCCGAAATATCGGGAATTCAAAACAAACAGTAAACACGGTAAATAAACCCTTGCTATTGTTAGAACATTGTATTTGTTAAAATTCGGTAATAATGGCATACCGTAAATCAGAATCCAATAAATTGTAAACGGATTAGCTGGTTTAATAATAAATATTTCTGGTGAGCAGTCATTGTGCCGTAGAAATGTTAATTAAATATCTATGTTGCCGATAGTAGTGTCGGCCAATGGCTTAATAGTCAATAGCATCGACCAACACTGGAGGAGGCTCTCGTTAGGCAGCTGGATCAAGGGCTTGATTCAGAAAGCAGTACTTCTGGACACGGCGCGTATTGTTAAGAGGTTCCCTTTTCTAGTGCCCTGACCGCCGTGTAGGTTGACCCCTGTTCCCGACTCTGGTGGATTACTATTTTTAAAAGTTTTTTTTTAATAATATTTTACACTAGCTGTTGCCCGCGACCTTTATCCGCGTGAAATTATTATAAAAATATTACTCCCTATTTGAATAGGATTTTGTTGACAATTTCATGGTGGGTTTTAATTTTTTTGCACGGATCCCTATCCTATAAAATCAGTTATCTTCCAGTGAAAGCCCCATCAAAATCAGTCTAACTGTTTCAGAGATTAGCCGGAACAAACAGACAGACAGACGATAATGTTAAAAGATGATTTTTTGTTATAAGGTAGTAGTTTCTTATATTTATTTTAGAATCTGGATTCACACACAGCGAATAATACTATGATACTTTTTATCTCGGTAATACAATCCCGTGGGACAATAACCGAACTCCACGCGGGCGAAGCTGCAGCATAAGCTAGTACTTAACGTATTTTAAGCCACTGTGTTCACACATACTTAAACATAGCCTTCGAAACCCACCACCCACAGACAACCAAGTAATATTTACGGAGAAATTCGCGGCCGAACGAGCGCCATATTTATTAGAGAACCACTTCCGTTTCCGTTGGCGGCCATGATTTAAACACGCATTTCCGTTGTATCACTTGACTGTTTTCCGTTGGCGAGGAGTAATATTACATTAATTTATTTTGTTCATCGGATTTTGGGTGGGAGAGGAAATGGGGAGGTTAAGTTATTGGAGATGAGGATGGGAAAAGGATGGGTCTGTTGTTTGGTATTTGTTTGTTTTTAGGAGAATGAGTTATCTTCATTGAATAGGACCTGCAATGTCTTCTGCAATCTCTTCTCCGATATGGATATCCTTTTTTTTTAGCGAGTAATTTGAATGTATATTATTTATTTATTAAAACTTTATGCACATAGTGCACAAAAGCGGACTTAATGCCTTGGGCATTTTCTACCTGAATGTTTTTTATTTTAATTTGAATGTATTTTAATTTTATCTTATTTTAATTTTGATTTTAATGTTCAATTTTATGTTCATTTTAATTTTCATCTTAATGTTCATTTATTTTTGATACTGATTCTAATTTAAATAAGCCTTTCTAGTCTAACCGGATGCAGCTGAATACCAGTATTTTATATGAAGCGACTGCCTATCTGGCCTTTACAACCCAGTTAGTAATAGGTAAAACGATACCCCTTGGTAAGACTGGTTGTCAGTCTTTTTGGGCCACTGACTACCTGTAACGACTGTTAAAGATCTACAAATTACAGCCGGGACCAACGGCTTAATGTGCTTTCCGAGGCACGGAGGAAACTCGGTATGTAATTGGTGGTTGCCCATCCACAGACCAACCTATGCAAGCACGGCTTAACCTTACGATCGATCCGAGCGTCTGTTATTATTTAGCCACGAGCTCCTCCAGTAAATAGTTAAGTAATTGCTTGACGGGTTTATAACAAGCACCTAAGTTGTACAAAAAAAAACTAAGCTACAAAAAGCATGTTTTTTGTTTGTTTTGTTGGTAACATTTGCATCTTGTCCGTAAAAAGGGAATAAAACAAAAAGCATTCGTACAGAAATAGCCCGGGGGAATAAAAATGGCTTGTAGCGTGGCAAAGCCGGGGTAAACGCTATTTATTAAACTTTGTTTTGATGTTGAGCTATGTCCGACATTTTGCATGTGGGTCGACTTGAAATGTTTTGTGAGGAAATACGAGTTTTTTTGTGAAAGTGGTAGGAAATGAGCTGATTATGTAATGCAATGCTGAATTGAAGTCATTGAGCATTATTAAAATGTAGTAAATGAAATGATTCAGGTGCGGATTGTACAATTATGACTTGCTTCGGTGAAAGAAAACATCGCGAGGAAACCAGCATGTCTGAGAGATATTTATCGATGGCATGTAAAGCCAAGTCAGAGGCCCATGGGTGGCATAAAAACTCTGACACCAGGTTAGGCACTAACCGCACGATAAAGAAGATCAAAACGCAGTGCTGCCTGCCTCGTTGGTATATTGGTCGCAAGCGTGACTACTTAGCAAGAGGTCCTCGATTCGATTCCCATGTCCGGTTAAGAGTTGTATGGGTGTTTCCATCAGTAGCTGCCACGTAGTCTGGATTTGTGCCCGGTTGATGGCAATAGGCTCGCCCCCTATTACATGGGAATTAAACATAACTGGCGAAATGTGGGTCTACTATTAGGTACACCTCTGCCTAACCCTTCGGGGATTACAGGCGTGATGTCATGTTATGTTATTATTATCTATTCTATAAGAATTTTCAATAGTTCAAATTATTGAAAATTCGTGTCTATTATGGTCTTAAAACTGGTCCTTCGATCCGGATCATAAAGAACTGTTGGTTTTAATTTAATGGACAAATAACGTCACTATTTTATTACATGAGAATTAAACATAACTGGTGAAAGGTGGGTCTACTATTAAGTGCACCTCTTCGGTGATTACAGGCGTGATGTTATGTTATCCAAACTTATTCCAAAAAGCCAATTTAGTAGATAAAGACAGCAACACTTTCTTCTTACTAAGTCAGTACTCCACTTTCAGCTATTTCTTCCTCCGCAGTGTATTCCTACACCAACTCTAAACACTACATGACAAGACAGAGCAGTTCCATTCCTAACAGGACTTGATACATGACCACGTGTCAGCTTACACTTGCAAATGCGCTGCAAGTCGCCAGAGGCACGTGCGTCTTATACGTACGAAAATACGAACGAATTTTTAACGCAAAGTAGTTTGCTATAGGATTTTTTGTTAATTTTTAGGGTTCCGTACTCGAAGATTAACCAACGGGAGCCTATTATTAAGCCTATCCGTCTGTATCTCATGATCCGTAATAGACACACAGTTGAAACTTTCTATCCCCGGATGAAAAACACCGAAATACGGAGACGAATGAGACTTACGGACATAGAAGAAACGATAGCAAAAAGAAAGTGGAAGTGGGCGGGAAGTGGGAGGGCAAGAAAGTGCTGGAGAGGAAACCACGGACGGGATAGAGGAATGTGGGAAGACAACCAACTAGGTGGACAGACGATCTCATTAAAGTGGCCGGAAGAAACTGGATAACCATCACACAAAACCGCCAAAAGTAGAGAGATTTAGAAGAGACCTACTCAGCATGGATGCCCATAGATTGAAGAAAGAAGAAGTGGATTACAGTCCAATCCCTCTCATACAACGGAATCTTGACCCAGCAGTAGGACCGTAATATCTGATTATGTAAATTCCATCGTTAGAATTTACGTTACGTTTACTCCGCGCGTTAGTACTAGGCCCAACAGAACTTGAAGAAAGTGGTAAACTTGAGAAGGCAGGCCCCTTTATTAAAGTTGGACTGTAAAAAACTAAGTTTAAGGATTGTTTTGAACTGGACTAGAGTTAGTACGTGGTTCAGTTAAAGTACCAATACCTTCCTGAAAGTTTATTTTTCGGTTTTCAGGCTAACGCTAAGAAGAAGGATAAACTGAAACGTTATATTATATAATTAAAATTTAAATTTAAAAAACCCCTAACAAAAAAATAAAAGATGAAAGATAAATACCCACTTTCATCACCCATATCGATTAAATGGCTGCACCGATTTTGATAAAACGTATCTAAGAACCATCGCCAAGAAACTAACTATCAAATAAAAAAATTGCATCCAAGTCGGTTCACTCGTTTAAGAGCTACGGTGCCAGAGACAGACACACACACACACATTGCGGTCAAACTTATAACACCCCTCTTTTTGCGTCGGGGGTTAAAAATAGCATAATAACGTAATCTGCATATACCGTTCCCACTGCTGGGACAGAGGGCACTTCTCTATGAGACAGATTGGACAAATAACCAACCACGCCCAGTGCAGGTTAAATGATCATGACAAGTACCTATTCGAATTTTTTGGTTCTAGGACAAGCTCCCAGTCTAACTGGATGCAGCTAAATACCAGTATTTTACATGGAGCGACTGCATTTCTGACCTCCACAACCCAGTTAGTAGAAAGTGGCCTTAAATCCAATAACTTAAATAATAATATCATTTTAAAAACTTTATTTTCTTCCCCCACATACTCCGTAGCGTTAAAACGTTCCAGACTTATAAATGGGCACCTATTCGAGAAAATAAACTTGAAAAATAGAAAAGTTTACAGTGGCCCACTAAATGAATAGGTTCATAAATTTCAAAAAGGCTATTTTACTCTCTGGCTTGTAGCTCTAGTGGCCATTAAAACTGGCAACTTACAAAATAAAACAATTGGCATAAATGATGCGTGAATCTAGTGGGTTGGGAAAGGAATCAGGGATGGAAAACCATTGGCTTGATAGACATTCAAAATTCAAAAATTATCGGGAATGGATGATTTGTTTATGGTTCCAAATTCAATTTTTTGTTTTTTCTTTGTTGTTAGATTGGCACAAGTGTTTTCCATATTGATACGGAGTTTGAGTTGCATCTGTTATTTAGATTAAATACAGTGTTTTTTTTAGTTAGATCATATCAAGTGCGTATTGCGAATTTCATATTGGATTATTCGTTACAAATACGAAACGTACACTAAGGCGCGTCGCTCACTGGTAAATCGAGGCGACGTCGCGTCAGCGGCGGTGCGGCGTCGCACCACGGGCGAAGATAGGTCTCTGCGTAGAGTCGAGGCGCAGGCGGCTATGCTTCCTTCACATTTTACGTATGGCGTAATGGCGTAATGGCGGTGGAGTCGTGGCTTGGGCACACTTGAGCGCCCCTCCTGCGCCTGCACCTCGCCTCCGCCCCGCCTTCACCTCGCCTCCGCCCCGCCTTCACCTCGCCCGCGCCGCAACTCTTGTATATGAGCGCACTGCCATTCATTTGTAAAGAAAACTTTGTTGCGGCGTGCCTCTTAACCGCCCGCGCCTCAACTGCACCTCGACTGTTAATCGTGTGAGCGACGCTCCTTACGCGTATCGTTTCTGAGCATACTTTGAAGGCGATAAAATAACTTTGGATGAATAACTAACATTTTGTGTATTATTGATCGTTTTCCGGTACATTCTTGACAGAGTAGTACAATTTACAAGGTGTAAACGGACCCTTCACAAAGCCGTTAAACACGCATTCAGTACATAAAGGGTGTAAAAAGACCCTTAACGAAGCCGAAAGGCACTTATTCTCCTCGTCATTGTGATCATTTTTTTGTTCTGGACCATACCGGGGAACCTTCTAATTACGGAGATATTGGGGGTCAAAGTTCCAATTTTTTCACAAGTTTTTTTTTAAATACTACTTTTTATGGTTCTAACTTTACTCCAATTACCTCCATGGTCCGTTTAATATTCAAAGCATCCATCAGCAATAAGTTTTGAGCGCATTATATTGAGTTTTACCGTAAAATGTGATTTTTGACCCCAAAAAAAAATTTCGTTTCCCAGCAAAAATTTTTGCGTAAAGTTACTTAGTTTGATGTACAGAATGCTTGGTTGACGGCTTGGTGAAGGGTCTGTTTACACCCCGTATAACTCACACACGGACTCCCCCAGGTCTGCTGGAAGATGTCTTATTTGTGCCTACATAAATAGAACACTACGCAAAAATTATTACTGGTAAACGACTTTTTAAGCAAAGTCAAAACTTTTTTTAAAGTTGTGAAAAAATTGGAACTTTCATCTCCAATATCTCCATAACGGCAGCGACGGCGCGGTTGGCGCATTGGCTGAGCGATTGACTGCTGCGCTGCGTGTCGCGGGTTCGATTCCCGCACGGAACAAATATTTGTATGGCATACAGGTAGTTGTTCCGGGTCTGGCTGTTTGTGTATGTGAATTTAAATGTTTGTAAACGCACCCACGATATAGGAGAAATTCCTAGAGTGGGGCAAAGTTTAAAAAAAAAAAAAAAACTAGAAGGTTTCCAGGTATGGTCCAGAACAAAAGAAATATCGCAATAACAGGAAGAGGAAATGCTTTTCGGCTTCGTTTTTACACACATTATATTGTCAGAGGGATTGCTCCTAGAGAAAAAATCATTTTTCTTTGACTTATGTTAAAACGCAAACAAATCAATCATATTCTACATTTACCTAAAGCAGGTTGTGTACAAAACCGCCAAAAAAGTGAATACAATACTTAGTTAAAAAGGTATGCCTGAAACAACGTTAAAATCAAATCAAAAGTCATTTATTCAAATTAGGCTGATGATACTCAGCAATTCTTGAACATCAAAATTTACAAGAAACGGTCCCCCAAAACGCCTGCCCTTCGCGACAATACATTGTTGATACATGTTTTCTTCACGAAATTTTTACAGAACTTGTTGAAAACAAGTATTACAACCTGGAGGGCAATTATTTGTCTCTTGTCATTTTCACGTGATGTTATACAGGGTGGATAAATCTTAGATCTATTAAGATAGATAGGCAATTAGTGGTGTTAAGTTGACAGTTGACGAGTTCCTTAATGTTAAATTGCTATAATTACTGATTGACAAACTATTATTATGATTTACATATGTTACTGTTCTGACATCTATTTTTTTCCTCCTGATTGACATATATATAATTCCTTTTGACATTATTGTTAAATTTTTTACTACTATTAGTCTGACATTTTTATTTTTTGTAATTCTAATGATTTGACATTTTTTATTTAGTATCAATACAATTTCTCTTTGATTTTAGAATTTAATATTATTTGCATGCCCATGCCACGGTAGAATATGGAGGACTATATTATATAAGACAACATCTATGTACCAATTACCCATGTTTGCAAAGAAATAAATGATTTGATTTGATTTAAGTTGCTTCTAGGAAATGTATCATCACTACAAAAGTGCTTTTTGACAGTGTGTACACACGGCGGCACATGAAGCTGTACATTTCCAGAATAACTTGGCCTCACTTTGTACAGATTTCGTATACACCGTGACTTTTTAGTCGTCTTATAAAGGTGGTCCACTCAATGTGCCCGACATAAAATAGTTCTAGGCGCGTTTTTTTTTTTACCTATTGTAATAGGTACAAAGAAAAATAAATAAACATTAGAAAAATTATGAAACATCCTGTTAATGATGTTTACGTGTCAAACGGGAGAATATACCTACCCAGCGCTCGAGTCCAGTAGATTATCGCTCACAACAGGGTGTTTTAACTACGTCATGCGTCATAAATTCATAATATTGAATAATATTTTTATTTTTAAATTATGAAAATGTCATAAATACCTTCTTTTTTATGAATGCTTAATAGTCATTGGATACATGAAGTGGGCTGCCGTTGTAAGACGACTAAAAAATCACGGTGTATGATGAGAGATCCGCATAAACTAGTTTTGTATAGCTTTATTGGCCGTCATGCGTACCATGATTTATGAGTATTGGCACTTTATTCAATATCTTTTAAGTCTCACGAAAAATTATTTGTAACGTCAGAACCTCACTGAAAAAAAAATTACTACCTAAAAATGACCCTGATAACCCCAACTATCTATTAACTACCCTATTTCATTTGATCCACGATTTTTTACCCACCCTGTATATATGGTGTAATACTTTAAGTATTGGTCACTAATTTACCAGTCACCATAATTAGTGACCGATACTTAAACACGTGATTGTACTCATGATAACTAACAACTTTCCCAAAGATTTTTTTTTATACACATTCACTTTTATCACAATAACACAACAGCCGTATGAAATTTGCGCGCGCGCGCCTGTTACCTATCAGCTGTTAGCCGTTTAAAAAAAATGTTTCTTTGGGAAAGTTGTATCATTAGTACAATCACGTGTTTAAGTATCGGTCACTAATTACCAGTCACCCTATATATCGACGATAATTATGATCATGTTCTGTACAGCATTTTTAACTGTTTCTCAACGTTGTTACGCGGTCTTAAACCTACAAATCAACATCACTCTCCCCTTCGCTTTTAATCTCAACAGTAATTATATCTTGCATCCTTTTCTTCCCATACGTTTGTCTAGTAGACGAAGCTATCTTTCTCTTTCCCCCATCCCCAGTTCGAGTATCATCCCTAAATTTCTTCATAAATGGTAGAATAGCTGACAGTATTTTAATTTGACATTCTACCTTATCATCTACTGATAACATGTTTAACATTGGCACCAATGATAAGGCGAAACTAGTGCTATCAGTATCATTCACGTTTATCAAGACAGAATTAGATGGAGGTTTTGTGACAGAATTTATTGAAGAATTGTCAGTATTGGATGTACTGTTTGTAGTGGCTAAATCGGGTGAAGAATATGAATGGTCAGAATTGGTTGGAATTTTGTCTTTAACAGAATAGTTTTTACTGGAATTTGGAGAAGATTGAATTCTGTTCTTATTCTTCTTTCTTCTTCCATTATCGTTAGTTTTTGGTACTGTATCTGGGATAGTTTCTCCGAATTTATTGTTTACGATTAAAGTAGTATTTTCCGTTTCAGAATTTTCTGATAAATCTATGTCGAGTGTTGTTTCTTCTGTTTCGAATTCCGATCTCAGGAAAGACAATTCACTGTAATATATGTATTTACGCCTTTTATAGGCGACTCCATAGATCCATTTTGGATCCTTTTGACGTTTGCATTCTCTGGAGAAGCAAGCTCGAAGGTTCTTCCATCTTTTTATTACTAGATCACCTGAAAAAGAAAAAAAATAGAAGTCATAATTATTAAATTAAACAAAATCCTACATAGTTTTAAGTTCGTCTTTGCAGTTCTATTATAACTACATAAGCTACTTCTTAGAATCTATACTAATATTATAAAGCAAAAGAGTTTGTTTGGTTGAACGCGCTAATCTCATAAACTACTGGTTCGAATTGAAAAAATATATATAACATCACGCTACGAAAAATAGGAGCGGGGAATTCATGAAAAATGTTGCAAAAACGGAGAATATGGAATTATTTTTATAATAATTTCACGCGGACGAAGGTCGCGGGCAACAGCTAGTTTCAAATATAAACGCAAAAGGAATACTGGGAATTGAACCATTTAAAAAAAATGCGTATTGTTATGCAAATATAATCGACTAAATGTTAATCTTTTGTTAATAAAACCAGTTGTTTCTAAAATGGCGCTTTATTCCACACTTCCACGCTTTTAAATAAACGAAAATAATTTGAGGATAACATTAACAGGATAGTAACGATTTAAATATATTATTAACAATTTATTTGCGCAAGTTACTTTTTTTTGCTAACCGTACTTTTCAAATGACATTTGACAGGCAGAGGTCATTGCCATTTCTATTCTTATTTTAAACACAATATGATGCATTTCAAAATTAATGTTAGCAGACAACGCTATACTATATTTTTTACGCGCCAAAAGGTCCTTGGAGCACTGTATTTGACAGCTCTTTGACATCTGTCAGATTGATTAACAAAAAACATAGCAATAGAAACAACATTCAAAACTTACATTTAGCCATCCGTTCTTCATAATCATAACTGTACCAAACGTCTTTATATATTATTGAAGTAATTTCCTCCCATTCAACCCTCTTGTACTGCGGATCGCCATAATGGACATCGTTTTTGTCATACAAACATGGATGCTTCTTAACTTCACGTATTAATAAATCTACGTCAAGTTGAACATCGGGAAATACGGACGACATTGCTCACTAAAAAATACACTATGTCTTTCACTAATTATTATAATAACAACCGTGTTTGACGTTTAGAATACACGCGGTAACTAAAAGTACGCCAGTCACGTCAAAGCGATCACTTCGTTCACTGCGCGCGCAGATGTCAGCTCGCTGCTACAACGCTTTCTCGCTCTCGCGTTAAAGGTAGGAAGAGGAGCGAGTGAGAAAGCTTGCTCGTTGTAGCCATGTTGGATCTGTTTATTACGATGCAGAGCGACTAACAGTCACACGGGCGGTGTGTTGAATTTTAGAACGTATTTTGGTAGGGAGATGGACGTTTTTCCGTTGACACCGTTTGTTGAGTGACGACCCGGCAACAGAGTAGTAACTCGTCACCGCCGCTGCGCTGTGCCGACTGTAGTATTTGATTATAAGTCTTGTTTTATTAGTTTCGAAATAACCAATTATTTGTAACGAAAAAATGATAATTATTTAGTCGTTTTCAACTCATAAAAGGTATTGAACGGCAGACACACGGTATGGAAACAGACAGTAAAGGGTTCACGTTATTGGGTGCTTACGGTATTACATAGGTGAACAATATTTTTAGTTAACCTCAGCGTCCCAGCCTCGCCAAGTTTGACCATCCGTAGTTTAAGACATCAAATCATATGTCCTTGAAATACCAGTTGTTCTTCATTTATTTTTGTCGTTATAGTAATTTGACTAGTAGCGTTTTATTCCTGTGTGTGTTTAGTTGCTGCCCCTTATTTTGATTTTGTTTTGCATACCGTAGAATTATTTTACTACTTATAGCAATAATGTCGGCAATTATTTAAAAATCTAGGTAATTTTATAGGTTACTTTTATAATTACCTTCTGTTGGTATTGTTTTGAGATAAATGAATTTAGTCAGCAAAAAAAACTGAAACGCCTAACAAAAAAATGTTGGCAACATGTTGTATGACCAGAAAACAATATAACATAACGTCACGCCGTGTAATCCCCGAAGGGTTAGGCAGATGTGTGCCTAACAAGTACACCCACATTTCGCCAGTCATTTTGAAGTCCCATGTAATAGTGGGTGAGCCTATTGCCATCGGGCAAAAATCCAGACTCCGTGGCTGCTACTTAATCATGGAACTCCTGATGGAAATATCCAATAACACTTTGCCCGACCCGGAAATTGAACCCAGGACCTCATGCTCGGCAGTCGTGCTTGCGACCACTAGACAATAGAGTTTTAGTTTTAAATAAAGTTCCCGGTAGTTCATTTATAATGCCAACAGCTAAAAAAACTTTTTTTGCAAAAAATCAAACCGACTTCAAAAACACAAAAAAGTATTTTTCCACTTTTTCTTGTACCTACCTAATATCCTATACAAATATTTGCTTTGCATTTATTTTAAATTTTTAACAACAGATTTCATGGTAATAGGCTTATCCCCAATAAAATGGAACTTAACATTACTAACTGTTGAAATCTGGGTGTACTGTACACATCTGCGTATCCCCGCAGAGCTTACAGGCGTTATGTTATATTATGATATTGTGTAAACAATAAGCATCCAAGCGTTTGCAGCAATCACGACCGATTTGCTGTGTATTATTGAACAGCTCCATGGTCCGAAGATCAGCATCAAATCTTCGCCAAAAAACGGGACCACTGCGAAATAAGAACAAAAAAAGAATCGTCAAAATCGGTTCACAATAGGGTATTTGACTGAAAAAATCTATTTAGTCCATCAGATTTAAAAAAATATTTTGGACACGTATATTTTCTTTTGTCATGTGAACGAAAAATTACTCGTCCAGTGACGTCACAAGCCCCCTCTCTTGAACTTTGATGCGCTGTATCGTCGTAATTTTTAGATTATGTGACAAAATAAAAAATACGTGTCCAACATTTTTGGTGATCTAACTAACGGACAAAATTTTTGTTTTTTGATGTCAAATAGCCTATTGGCGAAGATATACACAAAAAAAATAAGACGCATTGATAACCTCCTCCTTAAAAATACAGTCACGCGACCGAATTCACGGGCCAAGCTAGGTTAAACAAACCGTTTGCCAATCTATAACGTGTTACCCTTGAACTCTTCTGATCGATACAGCGGGAGGTTGAACCGCTGCAAGGTCACCATTAATGACAAAATCGACAGGTTTTATTTGAAGCAAACTAAATATATATAAAGGGATTTAATCTATACATCTTTACAAATGAAAAAAAATTAAGTGTCTGTTTGTAACATCAAAAGAACAGATTTTTACTGAATGCTTACGGCAAAAAATATATACGGCACTAATAACAAAAACTATTTTTTTTTCAATTTTTGTCTGTCTGTCTGTCTGTCTGTTTGTTCCGGCTAATCTCCGAAACGGCTGGGCCGATTTTGACCGGTCTTTTACTGGCAGATAGCTAACGTTATAAAGGCCTTTTATTTTTTATTTTTTTTTTACGGATGGGAAATCATCAAATGACTTCTCCCGCTCTGGGTGGAGTGGGAGGGAGTGTCAGACTCTTACTGACTAAAACCCATCCATGTTCCTTCATTGCCCTTTGTGTTCCAGGGCCACGGTATCTCTTTCGAACAGTCCCGCAACCCCGGCGTTATAAAGGTCTAACTTAAGCTTCTTGTGTATACACCGCGACTTTTGAATCGTCTTACAACGGCAGCCCACTTCATATATCCAATGACTACTAAGCCACGGTAATATTATAATACAGTACTCCAACTTCATACAAACGGACGAAACGCGAGCTATACCTACGCGCCTCGATCGTGGGGTGCGCTCGCGGTGCAGACAGTCACGGCTGTACCGCAGTGTCGAACGGACGGTGTGTTGTTTTTTTAACAATAACCACGCGATTTTTTCTCTAAAAATCAGTTAATATGACGAGTAGGAAATATTGTGCTGTTTTTGGTTGTATGGATTCGCCAATAACGCTTTTTGATTGTACCCAACGATGATTTTGTAGAATATATAGAAAAAATGGAGGAAATATTCCGAAATTCACTTAAAACCAAACATGTAAATTGTAAAGTAGCTGCAGGTATCTATAACCAAGTAAAAGATATTCCATTTTCTCCACCTTGTCCATGTTTCCCAAAACAATTTTTAATTAAGCTTTATATAAGAATGCGGATTTATTATAAGTACCTTAAAATTTAACAATAAAGCATTTCGTACGACTCAGTCGAGGCGCAAATATTTTTCGGTCGCAAATTTATAAGCCCGATTTGCTTTTCAAACAAAAACATGTTTTTTTAATTAAATCTACCAATCAAAAAACAACGCATTTTTATTGAACACTTCCTATTCAATATACAAAGTATTTCATTTATTTATATAAAAAGGATATTTACAATCACAAAACTAAATAGAAACAGAAAGTAGGCAAATGTAATTAAAATGCTGGAGACGGGCAGCCCTAACGCATGTTTACGTACCGCACGGCTGTAGGCATTTATTTCTATCATGCGGCCGAGTTACATTACTGTATTATAATATTACCGTGACTAAGCATTCATAAAAAATAGGTATTTATGAGATTTTAATAATTTAAAAATAAAAATATTATTATATTATGAATTTATGACGCATGACGTAGTTAAAACACCCTGTTGTGAGCGATGATCTACTGGACTCGAGCGCTGGGTAAGTATATTCTCCCGTTTGACACGTAAACATTATTAACAGGATGTTTCATATTTTTTTCTAATGTTTATTTATTTTTCTTTGTACCTATTACGTTAGGTAAAAAAAAAAATCGCTCCTAGAACTATTTTATGTCGGGCACATTGAGTGGACCACCTTTGTAAGACGACTAAAAAGTCACGGTGTATGTTCTCGAGGTTTCACTTTGAAAGTGAGCCATTGGTCACCATCCTAAAAAGTAACCGTCTGGACAAAGAAAGAAGATTTTATGTAACCAGAGCGAGCGGTGAGAAGGACATCGTAGAAGACAGTTATTGGCGGAACGAAGATTCGTAATGTTATGTACATATGTTGAATGTGATCGCCATATCCACCGCTTACTTCACGGAAACACAGTTTCCAATACATTAGAAGATCTTAACGCATCCATCACATTTCTGCCAACACCTTCTGTGATAACAGGATTATAATTTCAAGTTACTAACAATAAGTATTCATCTATTTCTTAGTCACGTTTTGTGACCACGATGATGGAAATGGATTAGAATTCTGCCATCGCACTACAGGGGATGAAAGGGGGGTATAGAGAGGTGAAAAGCTATTTTTAATCTAAATGCTAAAACCATCCTGCCATAGCTAAGGGTAGTCTGCAGTTGTAAGGGGGTGATGTGGTTCTAAATAGGGGCGGTTTTTTTAAAGCAACAACGTTGCATATTAATTTAAAGTTGTGTAGGCGAATTTGGTCTGGATGGAGTGTTCCATATGGATTTATTATTATTATATCGATGGTTCCCTACCGTACCTTCCTCCTCCTCAAGTCGTACTCCTCATTACTGAGGGTCGTGATCCTCCCTTGAAAACATCTTTTCCCTGACGATGTTTCACCATCACTGTTATCCTTGGCCAAGTGAAGCGCATCCTGAAATTTCGTATCAAGAGAAGAGTGGCCGAAAAATTCCAAAACTCTGCGGAGGCAGGTCGTAGAGAAACTGGTCTTTAATTACCGTACCTTACAAAAAGAAAAAGAAAGGCACTACTTAAGAAAAAATATCATAATTATCTTCTTGATTTGACAAAATATTACTTGCTTTTTAAGCCCGTATTGCCCGTGGGATTTCAAGGGTTTTATTTTTTCTGCCCGAAACCCTATTCCTTTTTCTAACATAAAAGTAGCCTTAGCCTGTTATAAGAAGGCTAAGGCTACTTTTATGTTAGAAAAAGGAATAGGGTTTCGGGCAGAAAAACACTTTTATAACATCAACTATCTGCCAATAAAAGTCTAGCCATTTCGGAGATTAGCCGGAACAAACAGACAGTAGTTCTTTTTTTGTTATAAATACCGTAATTACTTTCATATGCATTTAGTAAAAACCTATTATTTTGAACTTACAAACAGACCCTTTATTTTTATTTATTTGTATGTATGTATCAAGGGTGTAAAAAGATCCTTAATGAAACCGAAAGGCACTTGTTCTCCCCGTCATTGCAATCATTTTTTTGTTCTAGACCATACCTGGGAACCTTCTAGTTACGGGTCAAAGTTCCAACTTTTTAACAAGTTTTTTTTTTTTTAAATACATGTTTTTAATGTAAGAACTTTACTTTAGACACCTCCACGACCCGCGTACTATTCAATCCATCCATCAGCACAATGTTTTGAATGCGTTACATTGAGTCCTAATGTAAAACGTGATTTTTCACCCCAAGAGAAAAAAAAAGGTCGCAATAATTTTTGCGTGAAGTTACTTAGTTTTATGTACAGAATGCTTAGTTAACGGCTTCGTGAAGGGTCCGTTTACACCCTGTAGATGAATTGAAAAACTTTTAGTCATTTTTAGTTCCTTGGTATAGGAACCAAGGAACTCTAAAATAGACCACTTCAGTGCTCAATATGAGCCTTTTAAAGAGCTAAATGGATCTCTCTGGTCTCAGATGTGGGAACCAAACGAGTTTTTCTTAACTGATGGCTCGCGTTTGAATAATAGTTCTACGATTTTGGTGGTCAACAATATGCATCTCCATTCGCCTTAAACTCAAGGGAGAGATTTATAATACTATGGTTACCTGCTGTCTTGTGTTGTCTTGACATGCGATGCGGAGGAATGAGGAAAATGTAGTGAGGAAAATGTTGAGTATGAATGTAGACGACGCATGACAATTGCAATGCGACAGTGACGGAATTATCCTACTAAAGATTTACGCTTAGCCGATGTAGTTACTTATGGACCAAGATCGCATGCCTGCCAGACATCCTACGTCATTTTAAAGAAGCTGATTTTTTTTTACGACTTATCTTTCTGTAAGAACAGTTAGATATTATGAAAAGTCGGTCGAGGTGGCTTTGTCAGATAACAGGTAACAAAGTTGTGCTAAATAGCTGCTAAAGTACGTCATATGATAAAGCGTGATGATCCACCTCCTCCACTGCCAGATACTTTGTGTGGTGGAAAACCCCCGCCGACTGACGTAAGTTCACTTATAATTTAACATAGAAAGAAAAGAAAGAAAGAACATTTATTTGTCGCAGGGACATGACGTGCATACAAACAAAATAAGTTTACAATAATCATACAATGCATAACAAATATCAATAATACAACAGGATAGAAACAAAAAAAAAGGTGACAGCTGTCATCTCGTGACTGCGACAAGCAGGTTACCACTCGGCATGATGCTGTACTATGAGGGGCCCACAGCGCAGCGCTGGTTTTTAGTGGTGAAAAAAGAGGAGCTCGTGGCTTAATAATAACAGCCGCTCGGGTCGATCTTTAGGTTAAGCCGTGCTTGCGTAGGTTGGTCTGTGGATGGGTGACCACCCATTACATACCGAGTTTCTTCCGTACCTCGGAAAGTAGGTTAAGCCGTTGGTCCCGGGTGTTATTTGTAGATCTTTGTCAGTCGTTAGGTAGTCAGTGGCCCAAAAAGTCTGACAACCAGTCTACCAAGGGGTATTACTCAGTACTAACTGGGTTGTGGAGGTCAGATAAGCAGTCGCTCTATGTAAAATACTGGTATTCAGCTGCATCCGGTTAGACTGGAAGCCGACCCCAATATAGTTGGGAAAAGGCTAGATAAATGATAACCCGTGAAAAAACATACTTTAAAACCAACATTCCGAAAACCTATTTTATTTCCATTTTACTCTCTCTCCATCACATAATAGACAGTAATACGCTAATTGCTTCATAATAGCCTTCAAGCACTAGTTTGACCCAATTCTAGTAATCTAATATTTATTGTTAGGCAAGCTGTGGCTTGTATGAATGTTAATGAGTATTTGATTAACTTGGGAGACGCCTAACGTCTTAGTTTGAAGTTTACTCAGTACCTACTGCGAAGGTCGAACATCGAGCAATATAATAGTAGGTACTAGTAACGAATGGTCAATTTTTTTTCAATTTAATAGGCAAGCCGGAGTACATTATTTTCTTTAATGTGATTATAAAGGGTGTAAAAAGACCCTTAACGAAGCCGAAAGGCACTTATTCTCCCCGTCAATGCGATCATTTTTTTGTTCTAGGCCATACCTGGGAACCTTCTAGTTACGGAGATATTGGGGGTCAAAGTTCCGACTTTCACACAAGTTTTTTTTTAAATACATGTTTTTAAAGTAAGATTTTTACTTTAATCACCTCCACGACCCTCCTACTATTCAATCCATCTATCAACACAATGTTCTGAGTGATATACATTGAGTCCTACCATAACACGTGAATTTTCACCCCAAAAAAAAAAAGTCGTTTCCCAGCAATTTTTTTTGCGTAAAGTTTTTTTGCGTCACGAAGCCGTCAACCAAGCATTCTGTACATCAAACTAAGTGACTCTACGCAAAAATTATTGCTGGCAAACGACTTTTTTTTTGGGGTGAAAAATCACGTTTCACGGTAAAGCTCAATGTAACGCATTCAAAACTTAGTGCTGATTGATGCTTTGAATAGTAAACGGGTCATGGAGTTAATTAAAGGAAAGTTAAAACCTTTAAAAGTGGTATTTAAAACAAATCTTGTGAAAAAATTGGAACTTTGACCTCCAATATCTCCGCAACTAGAAGGTTCCCAGGTATGGTACAGAACAAAAAAATGATCGCAATGACGGGGAGAACAAGTGCCTTTCGGCTTCGTTAAGGGTCTTTTTACACCCTTTATAAGATTGTGCATATACCAGCGCCTGCAATTTCTAATGACGAGCTAAATAAAGATTCATGATTTAAAAAAAAAAACTATAAACAAGTAACCCGACTACAAATTGTGTAAACACGCGCGCTTGTCACTTATTTTCTTCGCGTGAATACCATCGCGTCTCGATAACTCGTGTCATGTTCCAAATATGAAATTCTTTCATTTGTTTACCCCGCAGTCGCTGCAGAGCAACGCGTGTCGTTGGAACGTGTGGTTCGTGGCCAAAGAGATTTAAAACACATAATTATAGAGAGGACATTTGGAATATTGTCATACAATAATTTTCATCCAGAATATTTTCGATTTTGACACACGAATGCTACCTGACAAGCGGGCGTATGACACAGATGACACTAGACAGAACGAATTTTATTGTTACTAAGTAGTAACAAGTTTTGGATTACGATTTTCTTCGTCATGACCCGTCTATAGCTCGGAAATATTTAAATGTCTTTGTGTTATATGAATGCGACCTGACAAGGCGACGTATCGCACTGGACTGATCGACTTGTTTTGGAATTGTTAGTTTCTTGGTCTTGTCCCGTCTATAGCTAGTTATATTTGAATGTCTTTGTTCGTGGCCAAGTCATAAGCCTACATGTTCGTGGTCTAAGAAACGTACCAGTGCACCCCAGGGGACTTAGCCAATCTTTCTCAGACCTCGTTAAGTTCCTCCCTGTGCCCCCAATGGTATACATATTGATTCTTATGTAATTTCAGCTTTTATGTTAGATTTCTTTGTTGGTTGTATTATTTTTGTGGCTTTCTGATGTAAAAATAGGGTAATATCTCTATGTGAAAAGTGGTCATTCGTTAGAAGTTAACTATTGACTTTCAAGACGCTCGTGGCTAAATAATAACAGCCGCTCGGGTCGATCTTTAGGTTAAGCCGTGCTTGCCTAGGTTGGTCTGTGGATGGGTGACCACCCATTACATACCGAGTTTCCTCCGTGCCTCGGAAGCACAAGCCGTTAAGCCGTTGGTCCCGGGTGTCATTTGTAGATCTTTGACAGTCGTTAGATAGTCAGTGGCCCAAAAAGTCTGACAACCAGTCTTACCAAGGGATATCGTATTACCCAGAACTAACTGGGTTGTGGAGGTCAGATAGGCAGTCGCTCCATGTAAAATTCTGGTATTCAGCTGCATCCGGTTAGACTGGAAGCCGACCCCAATATAGTTGGGAAAAGGCTAAGCAGATGATATTGACTTTAAAGACGCGATTGTTAGATCAATGACTTCCAATTTTGAATCATTTTGGCTGTATTGACACCCATGAAAATTGTTTCATTTGTCAAAAAAATATTTTAATCGTCAATTTTTCATATCATAATATCACGCCTGTAATCCCCGAAGGGTTAGGCAGAGATGTACCTTATAGTGCACGCACATTTCGCCAGTTATTTTTAAGTCCCATGTAGTCAGGCGAGCATATTGCTAACAACCAGACTCCGTGGCTGCTACTGTGAAATTTCCTGATGGAAAAACCCAATTACAATTTGCCCAACCCGGGAACCAAACCCACGACCTCATGCTCAGCAGTCGCGATTGCAATCACTAGTCCAACGAGGAAGTCATTTTTCCATGAGTTTTTAACCGCCTTTAATATACTCTGAAATTATTATTTTCTCTATCAAAATTTTAGTTTCTTATCATTTTACATCTGACAACGACAAAAACCATTTTATTCATCTCACCCTTTGAAAGTTAGTCAGTTCTAGAACTAATCATCGTTTATTTACCCAATAGTATCAAAAAGCATTCAATAATAATAATCCTCGGTTCATAAAAGCCACTGAAAGAATTGCAATTTGTAATCTTGGATCAGTAAATTAATCTGCTGTCAAGTCTTCTAAGAAACTAAATCAATATAAATAATTAAGAGATTAATTCACTTGATCCACAGCTGTGATTTGCTGACCTTTATTGGTTGTAATAAAGTAAATTAAAACAATAATAATTCAATTGGTAGTTATGTGTTTGAGCCGTTTGGGGTTGAAACACTAGGGCCATGGGGTCCGAGTGCCCACCTAGTATTTCGGGAAATCGCCAAGCGGTTGGTCGGCTCTTCACGTGCCCAGAGGATGGGCCTATTTTTTGGCCAAAGAATCAGCATTGCCATCCAATGTGGCAATGCTTCCAGCATTCTGGGTACTTTTCCTGTTGACAGCGATGTGGACGAATTTTTTGACGCCCTGTAACGCTTTTGATACTTCGACATGTATTTTTTTTTTCTATTATTTATTTGTAGTTTGTAAATAATCACTGTCATTTTAAAATTAATTAAGTAAATATAAAAAAATATAAAAAAAACAATCAATTTGATTTAATAAGTCTACCCACTATCCCTACCATAAGACCGTGTAAAGAGTCTAGGATTGGTCAGGCAAAAACATATTCATTGTATTGCAAAGTATGACACTATGCACACTAGACCGTTCCGTCATCGACCAACACCGTCGCATGACATGCACGGAGCGACAACCGGGAACATTTTGCCGGTGCCGATACGCTCCGTGCAGTGCACGCAAACCAAACCAATGGATGGACTGTGTGAAGGATGATATGGTTAGAAAAGAGGAGTCTGAGATGATTTATCTCGTCTGCTGAACTTCCGTATGTCACTACAACGATCTGGCAGAATATCAGCATCAGGTGAGTGCCTGACACATGCTGAGCTAGACTTCCATTTGGTGCAATCTTGCGAGGCACACCGCACCTTGTATATCTTGTTATTTGATTTGAAGTACGTCATGGTGTTACTATACTTCTTTCGTAAAAATGTTTGTCTTGTTGTATATTGGCACCTTGTTTTTATATAGTTATATAGTCGTGTAATTTGTATTATTTAATTGTCCTTCTGTGTGTTGAGCTATGTCTTTTGTGTGCACTAAATAAATGATTCATCTATCTATACAATGTCGCCCATGCGCATGTGACCGCCCGTAATTTTCTGAATATTCATGAAGAAATGTCGAAAATAAACTTTTAAAGGGGGGGTCTATCTTCAATATTTTTCATGTTATTCAATTTTTAATTTTTTAAGTATAGTTTGTAGATGTGCTTTCTATTTTTTGACACATCTCCGAAGTTTATGGGTCGATTTGGATTCTGTTTATTATTTCTAAAAGCTTATGAGTTATTTTAACAGGTTAATTAACATTTTTACTAAAACTTATCGACGACGAAAAAAAAACGGAATCGAAGTCATTTTTTCGGTGAAAAATTGTGTATTTATTTAAAAAAAACTAGTGTAAGTCCATAAATTATCCCGATAGGACGACTTTTTTAATCATTATTTGTAATCTACTCCATAACAGCTACAAATTCACAGAACATTATTGATACCTAACTGTAACTAAATCCAAGGTAAAACTCTTAAAACTCTGATGAGTCAAATTTAGGAAAAGATAATGTGAAAGTCAATTGAATGTTGCTCTTAGCAGTGAGTACTAAAAGGTTAAACTAATAATGAGGATGATAATAGAATTAAAAACAAACAAGCAATAGCCAGATTTTTACTAAAAAAATAAAAAATACAAGAATTTTAATTAATTAGATTTTTGAAATGGCCCCCACCCTCCTGTAAACAAACCAAAGCCTCATGGCAACACTTTTGATTGTACGACGTAATTCTTCAGGGTTTCTTTTTATTTCCGCAGCAGTAGCAAAAATCCTAGCCGTTAATCGCTCGCGGCTTTCGAAGGGCACGGCATACACTTTTTGTTTCATGTAGCCCCAAAGATAAAAATCTAAGGGTGTAAGGTCGGGAGATCGCGGCGGCCAAGCAATGGCACCTCCTCTGAAAATCCGCCATGGATAATTTTGATTTAAATAATCACGAACTAGTCGTGCGAAGTGTGCTGGAGCTCCATCTAATTGCAGATATATCCGCCTTTTTGTTTCCAGCGGTACTTCCTCCAAAAGCAACGGCAACGTATTGACTATAAAATCTAAAAACGCGTGTTGATCTAGTCTGTTTGGTAACACGAAAGGGCCAATAAGTTCACCGTCAATCATTCCAGCCCATACATTTATGGAAAATTGAGTCTGGAAAGCTGTTTCCCTAATGACGTGTGGATTTTCAGTGGCCCACACATGAAGATTTCGATGATTTGTTATACCCGCCCTTGTTTTTTCTTTAGAGATAGGTATCAACAATGTTCTGTGAATTTGTAGCTGTTATGTAGTAGATTACAAATAATGATTAAAAAAGTCGTCCTATCGGGATAATTTATGGACTTACACTAGTTTTTTTAAAATAAATACACAATTTTTCACCGAAAAAATGACTTCGATTCCGTTTTTTTTTTCGCCGTCGATAATTTTTAGTAAAAATGTTAATTAACCTGTTAAAATAACTCATAAGCTTTTAGAAATAATAAACAGAATCCAAATCGACCCATAAACTTCGGAGATGTGTCAAAAAATAGAAAGCAAATCTACAAACTATACTTAAAAAATTAAAAATTGAATAACATGAAAAATATTGAAGATAGACCCCCCCTTTAAAAGTTTATTTTCGACCTTTCTTCATAAATATTCAGAAAATTACGGGCGGTCACATGCGCATGGGCGACATTGTATATCTAGATGAATGGAGAAAGAAAACATGCGGCAACGACGCAATTGGATAACGGCAAGAGAATGATGATGATGATTGTCAGCCATCAATTGACAGTTATAACAAAATCTCATAGCAACTTCGTCGCTATCACACGTAATACCATCAAAGGTAGCTCAAAACTTAAAAATTCAGAATCCATCAGAAGGCTAATTAGGTACTTCGTAGAGCTCTCGTAAATCAGGACGTCTTAAGTTGCAGTTCGCCTTGTATTTACTGAGAGAGTAGGTATTTGTTAAGGTAGATAAGGAATTTGTACATCATGTGGACAGAAGATGGGTTTCATGCAATGAAAATACACTGGGTGTAATACACTGTTTCTATTAACTAACAAGTTACTTGAAATTACAATTTAACACAATAACACGGGGCACAATTAATCGGGTACAATTCCTAGACGTCTCAACTCCGCTGCGATCAGACATTGAATGTCGTTCTCGCCTCGAGCAGTAAGCATCAGGGCTCTGTAGAATCACGCTGTGGTGTGGGTAGACTTGTAAGTAGGTCGCGTGATGTCACCACTGGCGCACTTGCGATTCATTCCAAGTCTGTACTAATGACCGGATCCGACTTACAAATAATAATGTCAAGAATTTATGTTAATGTTGATTTAATGATAAAAATAAGTAGGAGACAAAAGATTTCAAAATCTAGATAAATAAATAATACCTTTCTACAATAAAGGAGCTCGTGGTTTAATAATAACAGCCGCTCGGGTCGATCTTTAGGTTAAGCCGTGCTTGCCTAGGTTGGTCTGTGGATGGGTGACCACCCATTACATACCGAGTTTCCACCGTGCCTCGGAAAACATGTTATGCCGTTGGTCCCGGGTGTCATTTGTAGATCTTTGACAGTCGTTAGGTAGTCAGTGGCCCAAAAAGTCTGACAACCAGTCTTACCAAGGGGTATCGTATTTCCCAGCGCTAATTGGGGTGTGGAGGTCAGATAGGCAGTCGCTCCATGTAAAATACTGGTATTCAGCTGCATCCGGTTAGACTGGAAACCGACCCCAATATAGTTGGAACGAGGCTAGGCAGATGATGACCTTTCTACAACAAACTTCAGCTCCAAATCCAGACCTAGGAATTCAAGAAAGCATCTCCGAAACAATTAGTAGGTACAATCATACGGATTCCGCAGTTTCGGTCTAGTGGCGCCCTCTGAACGCGCCATTGGTTACTTAACGACCCGCTAAACGGCGCTGACGACATCTCTAAAGGAATTGATAGCAGATGATGTTATGTAATCTTAGGGGAGGTCGGGTTTAATGTGGGATATAAGGTAGTCTGGAACGAACCACGTAGGTACTTATGAAAGGATAAAATATAGAAAATCAGATGTCGCCACTGCTGAGCTTGAGGTCTTGGGTTCGATTCCCAGGTCGGGCAGTGTTATTAGGTTTTTCCATCAGGAATTTTTCAGTAGCAGCCACGGAGTTTGGATTTGTGCCTGATGGCAATAGGGTCGCCCCTAATACATGGGACTTAAAACATAACTGGCAAATTGTGGGTGCACTAAGTATTAGATACACCTCTGTCTAAGCCTTCGGGGATTACATGCGTGATGTTTATTTATTTATTTTATTCATTAACACATACATTTGTTTTAACAGGTCGGACCCAAGCTAACAAATTAGTCATAAATTGCTAACTGTCCAGTCCCAAGTAACGGGTCTGGGTAGAAGCACAAGTTACACAGTAGACAACAAGCTGGGTACTCACTTAGCAGCGTAGCACGTAACGTATCAGATACGGTATCAACCTGCAAGTGGGTACGGCTCGTCCACGGTCCACCGCGAGCCGCCTTTGTGTTCGCAGTGAAACCGCCACTCGGCGGGTCGCTGCGAGCTTACAGCGCTCCACGCGCGAGCGGCTCAGCGGGCTCGTGCCTACGTACTCACTTGATACCGTATCTGATACGTTACGTGCTACGCTGCTAAGTGAGTACCCAGCTTACTAAGTGACACTCTCTGGAATTCCGCCAAAGAGCAAGAAAATATGCCCAAACGCCACTTTTATGTAATGATTAGTTTAATCACTTTAGAAATAAAGTTGGTTGTGATCACAATTTAAGTGGAGAACTTTACCTCCATTTTCTTATCATTGGCCTAGACTAGACCCAATTACAGACAAACTACTCCACAATTAACAGCATTTATTGTTACAACCTACATTACATGAATGCAATGCATTCGTAACTACTACACTACACTTCCCTTTACCCTCCAAACGGCTGCAAACACAAACGTCATTAAGAGACCGAACACAAGCGAGTGTATACTTATGTATTATTTGTGTACTTGTGTACTATTTGTATAGTTGTGTACAGTGTACAGTCAAGAACACTAATTGGTAGCGACGTTGCCAGTTTTACTAGTGATTTTTACCAACTGCTGTATACATACATACAGAAGTATGTACGATACAGGGTTGAACTATTACATTGGACTTAAATATTATTAATTATTAAACATAATATAAAGGGTGAAAAAAGACCCTTAACGAAGCCGAAAGGCACTTATTCTCCCCGTCATGGCGATCATTTTTTTGTTCTAGACCATACCTGGGAACCTTCTAGTTACGGAGATATTGGGGGTCAAAGTTCCAACTTTTTCACAAGTTTTTTTTTTAATACAAGGTTTGAATGTTGTAACTTTACTTTAAACACCTCCACGACCCCCGTACTATTCAATCCAGCCATCAGCACAATGTTTTGAGTGCGTTACTTTGAGTTTTATCGTAAAACGTGATTTTACACCTCAAAAAAAATATCGTTTCCCAGCAAAAATTTTTGCGTAAGGTTACTTAGTTTGATGTACAGAATGCTTGGTTGACGGCTTCGTGAAGGGTCTGTTTACACCCTGTATTAATTATTAAACATAATTGGCGAAATTTGGGTGTAGATACTATTAGGTACACCTCTGCCTAACCCTTCGGGGATTACAGGCGAGATATTACTTTTTTATAGTCTTAAAACAAATATCTATCATGAATCATTAGAAAACTTATTACACTCAAGCTTAAGTATAAGTAGGTACTCGATAAACATACTAATAAACATATCGTTTAGAGTTAACCCTTTCAATATCACGTTGTTAACCTAAATATTGTCATGTACCGCCGCGGATGTGTTAACGACGATTGTAATTATTATTATGTCACAACAATCATGGTTGGTTTTGACGGTGTTAGTTCAGTAATATTTGGTCTATTGAAGGACACCGGGAAGTGTTTATCGTTATGTCTTGCTCTTGTACTTGTCGGATCCGGTCGCTAGTATGGACATGAAATGAATCGGAAGTGCGCCGATGGTGACATCACGCAACCACAGCGTGCTACTACAGAGCCCTGATGTTCAGCTCGAGGCGAGGGCGACAGTCAGTGTTTGATCGCGGCGGAGTTGAGACGTCTTGGAACTGTAGTCGATTCATTGTGCCCCGTGTTATTGTGTTAAGTTGTAATCTGAAGTAATTCGTTACTTTTGCTAGAAACAGTGTATCGCACCCGGCGTGTTTTCAAAGGACGAAACCTATCGTCTGCCCACATGATGTACGATGATGTACACAGTCTAGTTCGATTTTCGCTGAGAACAGTTGTGTTGCATGCGATCGCGCGCGTACCACAGTGTTAGTGCTTACGCATCAAAACAACGCCGTCAAGACGGCTGCCTCGCAATGACCTAGTTATTGCGTAATGCTGACGGCTGACGGCAAATATTATTGTTAAGGCCAAGTTAATACTGGCTTAAAAATTACAATGGAATCGAAAAAGGATACACCGGGTAATACCAAAGTGGACTTAAAAACAGAGACGGAACATCTATTGTACAAGTATTATTGTGAAGAGAAAAATGAGCGTCTAAAGCTCCAAAAGAACATAAATGACCTAAAAAGTCAAATAGAAAACCTCCAGCAACAGCTGAAACTTCAAGCGGGAAACGCAGCCAAATCGGCAACAACCGCCACCGAGACCACTTCGCCACCTATTGAATATACAACAGACGAAGAAGAACTCGCTCGAGAAACAGGGTGGATACGGCAAAAGAGCAGGAAGAAAAGAAAATTGAACACTTCTCCTGCCCAACCCACCCAACTCACTCAAAACGAACACGGAAGAGACGTCAATAGAGGTAATGAAAAAGTGCCTAAAACTTCTCTGCCACCACCTATTGTTGTAGATGGTATCCAGAACTATCAAAAATTCTTTGATTTTCTATGTGAAAGCCAATCAGCTGACACGTTCACCATCAAAATGATGAATGGAGATACCGTAAAGGTAAATGCTAAAAACGAAGAATCGTATAGAGCAATCTCAAAAGCCCTTTCCGATAACAACTGTCTTTGGCACTCCTATGAGAACAAGCAAGAAAGGCCAATAAGAGTCATGGCAAAAAAATTGCATTTTACGTGCATTCCAGAAAGAGTAGTCGAAGACTTGCGCTGCAAAGGCTACAAAATTTTAGAAGCAGTCAACAAATTGAGCTGGAAAACTAAAGAGCCACTCAATATGTTCATGTTGTCTTTCTCAAATGATGAGGAAACCAACAAAATCTTCAATATTAAACATATTTTAGGATGTAATGTGGAAATACAACCGGTAAAATCAACAAAACTGGTACCACAATGCAAAAGATGCCAGGCGTACGGCCATACTCAAAAGTACTGCTCTAAAGAACCGAGGTGCGTAAAATGCACAGGTAAACATCTCACCAAGGATTGCAGAAAACCGCAAGAAGAGAAGCCAAAATGCGTCCACTGCGGAGCCCCACATCCGGCTAACTACAGGGGATGTATTGTAGCTAAAGAAATACAGCAGATAAGACTCAAAAAAACTAAAGGAGGAAATTTGAATCCTCAACAAAGTGCACCTGCCCGAAGAGATGACGCTAGCAAGTCCAAACCAAGCCGAAACGTGATGCAAACCACAACTAAAAACGTTTCATACGCTCAAGCAACTTCATCAGGCATAGCGAAAGCCCCCTTGACAGATATGAACAGCAACAAAAAGTTGGATGAAATCTTAAAGTTAATGTCATCGTTCGACGAGAGATTAAAAAAAATCGAAAATATCAACATAAATGCTATCTCTAAAACCCAAAAATGAATACTACTCTTAAACTTATGGCGTGGAACTCAAATGGGTTACAAAAACATCGGAATGAGTTGCAAGTTGTACTAGAAATTGAAAAAATTGATGTTTGTCTTATATCAGAAACACACTTCACAAAACAATGTCACATTAAATTCAAAGGATACAAAGTATTCCATGCGCTACACCCAGACAATACTGCAAGAGGAGGAAGTGCCGTTATTGTTAAAGATAACTTGCAACACTATGAAATATTAAAATGTGAAGAGAAAGACATCCAAGCAGTGGCAATTTGTCTTCAAACCAAAAAATACCCCTTAACCGTGTGTGCCATCTACTGTCCACCACGGTACATGATAAAAAAAGATCGGTATTCGTCTTTTCTAGCCCGCCTTGGTAATAGATTTATCTTAGGAGGTGACTTCAATGCTAAAAATACGTATTGGGGTTCCAGACTAACTACTACTAAAGGCAAAGAACTACTGAGTGCCATAAAAGAGCTAAAATGTGACGTGATATCAACTGGAAAGCCCACTTATTGGCCAACAGATCCAAATAAAATCCCAGACTTAATAGATTTTTTCGTAACCAAAGACCTATCAAATAACTATATAGAAACGGAACAAAGCTATGACTTGAACTCGGATCACTCTGCAATTTACTTAAAAATTAGCGAGAGTATTCTGTATAAAGAAAATAGTCTCACTCTTGTTAATAAGTTTACGGACTGGGAGAGCTTTAAGGCCAGATTGAATGATCAAATAGACCTTAAAGTTCCATTAAAAACTCCAGAACATCTAAACATCGAAGTTGAGAAGTTTATTATTCACATCCAACAAGCAGCGTGGGAAAATACACCTGACTTCAACAAAAGAACGAAGGGAAACGTCTTCCCTTTCAGAATCAAGCAGCTGATTATGGAAAAAAGAAGGCAAAGAAAAATGTGGCATCAATCTAGGTGTCCTGATGACAAAAGAGTACTAAACAAACTTACAAAAAAACTAAGAAGACTAATCCAGGACTACAAAGACGACTCAACCAAAACCTACCTGCAGAAACTAAGTAACGACCAAAGGACCAACTACTCCCTTTGGAAGGCTACTAAGCATCTAAAGAGGCCGATAGCCCAAATCCCTCCCATCAAGTGTGAAAACGGACAATGGGCACGAACAAATGAGCAAAAAGCTATGAGGTTTGCAGAGCACCTAGAAAACATCTTTCAACCTAACGGGGGGGAAACCATTGAAGACCACACTCTGGTTAATATAGTGATGCCAGATCAAATAGATGTCATAAAACTAGTAACACCGAGAGAAGTTGCAAGAGAAATAAAGCAGAAAATAAGCACAAGGAAAGCCCCAGGTTACGATTTAATAACAGGGGAAATCCTTCATAACTTACCAAGAAAGGGTCTGGTTAAGTTAACGACCCTTATTAATGCCGCTTTGAGGCTTAAATATGTACCAGAGTTATGGAAAGTTGCCGAAGTAATAATGATAGCAAAGCCTGGGAAACCGGCTCACGAAACAACATCATACAGACCGATTTCCCTGCTACCAATGATGTCAAAGCTGTTTGAAAAGCTACTACTCAAACGCCTTAAACCTATCATCGATAACAGGAACATTATACCTGAGCACCAGTTTGGTTTTCGAGAAAAACACTCAACAATCGATCAAGTGCACAGAATCACAAACGTAATAGAAAACGCGTTAGAAAACCAGCAAGTTTGTTCTACTGTTTTTCTAGACGTAGCCCAAGCATTTGATAAAGTTTGGCATGAAGGCCTTATCCATAAACTAAAGAGGCTGCTACCGAAACCGTTTGCAGACATATTGGAAACTTACATTTCAAACAGAGTCTTTAGAATAAGACAAGAAGACACTTATTCAGAATTCAAACCAATAAAAGCTGGCGTACCGCAAGGAAGTGTGTTAGGTCCGGTCCTGTACCTACTATACACTTGCGATATACCCGAATTCGAAAACAATACCATTGGAACCTTTGCTGATGATACAGCCATAATGGCCGTTGGAAACAGCCACGAAGAAGCAGTAGAAAAGGTTCAAATGGCTGTTTATCAGGTTTATGACTGGACCAAAAAATGGAGGATTAAATTAAACGAATCCAAATCCGTACACATAGATTTTACTAACAAAAAGCAACAGTATTTTCCAGTTTATATTAATAACAACCAAATACCTTATGAGAATACAGCCAAGTATCTCGGTATGACCCTTGATGCAAAGCTACGCTGGAAAACACACGTGAAGAAGAAAAAAGATGAACTCGACCTACGGTTCAAAAGAATGTATTGGCTGCTTGGAAGAAACTCCGTGCTGTCCGTGCAGAACAAACTGTTACTATACAGACAAGTCCTGATGCCAGTTTGGACTTATGGTATTCAGCTGTGGGGCTGCACCAAACAGACAAATGCATTAATCATTCAACGATTTCAGAATAAAGTACTGCGGGAAATTGTAAATGCACCCTGGTACGTACGAAATGATGACCTCCATCGGGACCTAAATGTTGAGTTCATCGATAAAGTGATACAAAAATCTGCAGAAGCTCACGACAAGAGACTTCATCAGCATGTGAACGTCGAGGCGATCCAGCTTCTCGATCACACGGACATAGTTAGAAGACTAAAAAGAACAAAACCGTTCGAGTTAGTGTTTAGTGCTAGTGTTAGTGATTAGTGAAATGTAGCACAAGTGTTACCAAAAAAACACAAGAAAAAGTGTATTCGCCTTAATAGAGACAATAAGAAAAGTGCCAATGGACACATTCTTAGTACGTAAAGACAATATTTTTAACAGTTTAAGTTATAATTAAATTACTTATTAGTCTATATACAAGGCTAGATTGTAATAAGATTAGGGTCCATCATTTTGATGAACGCTAGGATAAGGGAAAAAAAAAAAAAAAAAAAAACATGATGTACGAGCCTAACGGAATAAATCCTGACATATCCGACATATTGGATAAGCACACACAATACAGAACAACTAACTAAAACAACTAAACCAGACAATATTGTTATTATACAGGGTGACTGGTAATTAGTGACCGATACTTAAACAGGTGATTGTACTCATGATAACAAACAACTTTCCCAAAGAAAAATTACGGAGCGGGCTTGCGAGCTCTGCCTACCCACTGTTGCACGGTACGATAATAATGAGACAGAACGGCGTCATGCGGCTAACAGCTGATAGGTTGCAAACGCACGCGCGCGCATTTCATACGGCCCGCTGTGGTGTTATTGTGATAAAATTTAACGAGTATTAAAAAAAAATTTTTGGGAAAGTTCTTTGTTATCATGAGTAAAATTTCGTGTTTAAGTATCGGTCACTAATTACGAATCACCCTATTATATTCTTACCACCTGCTACGATCCTTACATACTCCTTTTGCCTCGTCCCCGTTGATACATCTGGTTCTGGTCGAGCACCTCTGATTTTTCGGATTCATGTGCGTATAGTATAATTATCACTTGCTTTTCGGTGAAGGAAAACATTGTGAGGAAACCAGCATGCCTGAGAGATATTTCTTGACGGCATGTAAAGCCAAGTCAGAGGCCCATGGGCGGCCTAAAAACTCTGACACCAGGTTACGAACTAACCACACGATAAAGAAGAAGAAGACATCTGGTCATACTCGTACATGCACGCCGATTGCGAGTACTACGTGCCTGATCTTTCTAAAGAACCTCACCAATAAGATACCATTTATTAGCTTCGTAAAAAAAAAAGTCTAAACAGAACATCGCCTAGTATACTCCCCAATATTACTCTAAGAAAATTCCCTCGTACATTCATACAATGTGAATACCATAGATTCTGCTATGCGTAGCAGACAGTAGTATATTAAATTCCTACGTAACGTCGCCAGCGCCTTGGTTCTGCATATAAAATGGGTCGCAGTGGATTTGATTGCTTTCCATTTGAACCCTAACGCGATTTTCTTTTGTTTCCTCGTGGTACGGTAGTTCAATTTATCCTTGAATTTTATAAAACGCCTGTAAACTGGGCCCTGGGTTTGATTCCCTTGTCGAGCAAAGTGTTATTGAGTTTTTCAAACAGGAATTTCTTAGTAGCATCCACGGTGTTCTTGTGCCGGTTGATCAGGAACCCAAGACCTCATGCCAAGCAGTCGGGCTTGCGACTAGTAGACCAACGAGGCAGTCCGTGGATGCCATACTCGTTGTTAATAAAGGATGTAAAAAGAGCCTTTACAAAGCCGTCAAAACGACTGGGAAACGACTTTTTTGTGCTGATGGATGGATTGAGTAGTACGGGGGTTGTGGAGGCGTTTGCAGTAAAAATCGTACATTAAAAATATACATTTAAAAAAAACTTGTGAAAAAGTTGGAACTTTGATCCCCAATATCTCCGTAACTAGAAGGTTCCCAGGTATGGTCTAGGACAAAACAATGATCGCAATGAGGGGGAGAACAATTGACTTTCGGCTTCGTTAAGGGTTTTTTACACCCTTTATTTGTTAGGATGGGATCAAACCACAAAAAAGTCGCAATAAAGGTGTGCTATTTCATACACCTCCATACTTCAGACCACATGTTCGCACACCAGGAAGCCACCATACCACCTCAACTCAACTCAGGAAACAATTTCTCTGAATTCAATCTAAATCTTGCAAACCATTAGGCGGTTTCCCACACGTAATTGGGGACGTCCTATTCCCCTGTCGATTTCCCCTGCCTATTTCGCAGAAAGGCGTTCCACATCCTGCGGATATGTGAAGGATGCCGCATCGAGATTCATGATTAAAATGTCTTCCGATCAAATGTATATTCAATTGATGTGTTATGTATTGAATTTTACAGGTTGTTCTGTCGGTTAAGCCGCGCTTGCCTAGGTTGGTTCGTGGATGGGTGACCATCTATTTCATACCGAGTTTCCTCCGTGCCTCTTAAAGCATTTAAAGCCCTTGGTCCCGGCTGTCATTTGTAAATCTTTGACAGTCGTTACTGGTAATCAGTGGCCCGAAAGTCTAACAACAAGTCTTACCAAGCGTATCTTATTAGCCAGTGCTAACTGGGTTGTGGAGGTCAAATAGGCAGTCGTCCATGTAAAATACTGGTATTCAGGTGTATCCGGTAAGACTGGAAGCCGACCTCAACATAGTTGGGAAAAGGCTAGGCAGACGATGAATAGTGAAAATGACCTACTAGTAAATAATAAAAAAAACTAAAAAACCCGACTAAAAAACTGAAAAGTATAAAACAAGTACATTTTAAATTAAACAAAAGTTGGAAGCAAGCGGGGCCCATTTGAATATAAAATTAAAAATGGAATGGCACCCAAAATCCGCCATTTTTCCTTGTTTTTCATTTCAAAGCAACCAGTGACACCCGCGCCACCAAGATAAATCTAACGACGTATAATTTATCCAAATCCGTTCATCCGTTTAAGAGTTACGAGGGAACATAGAAACAGACATAAATACAAATAGATCAAACACATAACCCTCCTTTTGGACTTCGCCGCAGTCGGGTAAAAAAATACACCCCTATAAAACAAAATCATAACTAATTTAACCACCCAAGCGTCAAATTAAAACCAGCGTGCATTTGATTAAAATCAGTGTTATTCACAAACAAATATCACAAATTAGCGGTACAAAGCGCTAACCAATCGTTGGCTGTAATTATAGGTTAAAATAAATATCGTGTCAGTGGCCAACAGGAATTAATTACACAATGAATATTAATAGCTGTGGGGTGTGGTGTAAAGGAGGAGCGACGAGCGGTTTCGTGTATTGGTTCTCAACCTATAGTCTATTATAACTTCCTTTATTCATTCTACGTAGACATTTTTGACATTTTTAAATACTTCTTAAAAAAACCATATAAAAAACATTAAAAAATAGTAGTCCACCAGCATCGGGAACAGGGTCAGAGCTACCGGTGGTCAGGGCTCTTGAGAGAGGAACCTCCTCACAATGCGAGCCGTACTCGTATTAATCCAATCGCTTAAAGAGAGCCTCGAAAGATGGTCATCGAGGCTCTTGGCCATAAAAATAACTTAACTAACTAACTTAACTATAACTTAATTATTATATTGACACAGTCTGTTTATCTCTAGGAGGAACCCACAAGGGTTACATCATCTGCCTAGCCTTTTCCCAACTATATTGGGGTCGGCTTCCAGTCTTAACCGGATGCAGCTGAATACCAGTATTTTACGTGGAGCGACTGCCTGTCAGACCTCCACAACCCAGTTATTACTGGGTAATACGATACCCCTTGGTAAGACTGGTTGTCAGACTTTTGGGCCACTGACTACCTAACGACTGTCAAAGATCTACAAATGACACCCGGGACCAACGGCTTAACGTGCTTTCCGAGGCACGGAGGAAACTCGGTATGTAATGGGTGGTCACCCATCCACAGACCAACCTAGGCAAGCACGGCTTAACCTAAAGATCGACCTGAGCGGCTGTTATTATTTAGCCACGAGCTCCTCAACCCACAAGGGTTACAAAAACAAATAAAATGTACGGGAAACTTTCAGAAATCAATAAAAACATGATAAAACAAAATAGGCAATAGGCTCGCCCTCTATTACGTAGGACTTAAACATAACTGGCGAAAAGTGGGTGTATTTTTAGGTACAACTTTATCTTACCCTTCGAGGATTATAGTTGTGATGTCATGTTATGAGGATATGTAAAAAAAAAAAAAATCTGCTTGTTTCGCTTGCTTTTGCAAACATGTTCTACTGCTTTTTAACAAAAATCGAAAAACTCATCGTATTTCTGTATGAATGGAGCGAAGAATCCCTATCGAATCCAGCCACGCTTACTAATGTCTCAAGCTTACTTCGATCGCTATACCAGTGAGTTCGGCACAGGTAGTCAGCGCGGGCAGTCTGTGAACAGTTTCTGTACTTTGTGTCGAACGTGGCCGACAAGTTCCGATCTGCTCCGATCAGCGGTGGTCGGCTGCCATTTGTTTACACAAGTCTGCAAACCAGCCTGTCTACTCAGGCAGCCAAAACCTCCTTGCTTTATGTAGCGGTTATCTGAGTGGAGGAATACCGCTAGATAAGCGCTGGTACGCCCTCAATCTCTAACCGCTTCAGCTTATCACTCAACCCGCTAACCGCTCCCGAATATTGATGTAATACGTACCAGGGTGAGAGCTTGTCGCGTCAAAACGCGTGTTTCGTGGCCCCACGGTGCTAAAAGCAGCTTAACAGCAGTTATAAAGGCTGTTCGTTAAACACCAGCTGATAGATTACTTTAACTACCTATTTTTAAAAAAGGGTGTTATTTTAACGAGAGAAAAAGAGAAGGAGGAGCTCGTGGCTAAATAATAACAGCCACTCGGGTCGATTTTCTAGTTTAGCCGCGCTTGCCTAGATTGGTCCGTGGATGGGTGTCTTCCCGAATTTCCTCCGTGGCTCGGAAAGCACGTTAAGCCGTTGGTCCCGGCTGTCATTTGTAGATCTTTGACAGTCGTTACAGGTAGTCAGTGACTCAAAAGTCTGACAACCTGTCTTACCAATGGGTATCGTATTACCCAGTACTCCAGTTAGTATTTTTGGAGGTCAGATAAAATACTGGTATTCAGCTGCATCCGGTTAGACTAGAAGCCGACCGATGAAGATCGTTTATTAAGCGGGTATTTTGAACGTTTTTAATATTTTAATTTTAATGTATTTTATTTATTTTACTATTTATGTACACACAGTAGACAACACAGGAAAATAACATTATAATACATGAGTACATAGGTACTGGTTATGCTTTTTTTTTAATTTTATCTTATTTAATTTTGATATTAATTTATTTTTAATTTTTGATTCTGTTTCTAATGTTAATTTATTTTTAAATTCTGATTAATTTAAATCGCACTGTATGGATCAGGTAATCTGAATTAAATGATTTTTTTTTTTATGCATTTTTTTTAAGCAGTGATAGCCTAGTGGTATAAACGTCGGACTGCCAAGGCATAAGTCTAAAATTCGAACCGAAGTCCTCCGATTTTGCGGATTCATGTGCGTATTGTACAATTATCACTTGGGTCCGAACTTGAGACCTATGACTTTGCAGTCCGACGGTCACACAACTACGCTATCATCGATTATAATTATATATCAATGAAGTGTGACCCTAGTACTCTGACAATGCACACCTCTGCTTACCCCTTCTGCACGAACACTCGTGACACAATATTTAAGCTGACTCCAACGAAATACCACAAAACGGATTATTTAATCTTTAATCTGCAGTTTCAGTGGTTAACAAGCTCGGTTTAACTGTGATTCAGTAGTAATTTCACGCGACGTGGATCCTGATGGCAACTGTCGCATCAAACGAATTTTTTGTTACAATCTGTTTATTTTAAAAGTTTAATTTATATTGAGAGTTTAAAATGTTTTTGTCAGCGTCAAAAGCTATGTATTTTGTCGTAAGGGCACGAACTGAATTAAAGTTAAATTATTAAAATTGACAGTCTTACCAAGGGGTTTCGTATTACCCAGTACTAACTGGGTTGTGGAGGTCAGACAGGCAGTCGCTCCATGTAAAATACTGGTATTCAGCTGCATCCCGTTAGACTGGAAGCCGACCCCAATATAGTTGGGAAAAGGCTAGGTAGATGATGATGATATTAAAATTGACTGCCTCGTTGGTCTAGTGGCGTAAGCGCGACTATTGAGGTCCTGGGTTTGATACCCAGGTTGGGCAAAGTGTTATTGGGTTTTTCCATCAGGAATTTCTCAGTAGCCGCCACGAAGTCTATATTTGTGCCCGATTCATGGCTATAGGATCGCCGAAACATCACTGGCGAAATGTGGGTACTATTAAGGACACCTCTGCCTAAACCTTCTGAGATTACAGGCGTGATGTTATGTTCTGTATTAAAATTGAGTCGTAGCAGACCAAGTAAACAACAACATTCATTTATTTCCAGGCTTTGGCCCAAAGATATATACTTAACAGAATAACAAAAGTAACCCTTCAATTGTGCAGTGTGCACTGTCACTGCGATTTTGATGTACAGACTCCCTTATTATTATACTCATTGTGTACAAAGTGCTTGGTTGACGGTTTCGTGAAGGCGCCATTTACACCTAGTATAAGTTAGTCAATAAGGTAGGGACAGACGACTACCTACAAAAGCAACGACGCTCATGAAAACAGCATTAATATAATTGTACTAGATAAACAAGAATACAATTAACATAGATCTATTTTCGAAAAAGAAAAAACTACAAGGAAATTATAATTTCTTCGTTTCTTTCTCATATTTCACAATTTTTCCTCATCATTTTCCCGCATGAGTATGTTAAGGAAAAAAGAAGGCAATAAAGAAACTCAAACAGTCTATTTGATGCTTGAATCGGTTCAGATTTAATTGGAAATTGCATTAAAAATTGAATGCTGTATTTCCAATTAAAACTGAATTTACACTTCGAACGGAAATACATTTCTTCTGCATTTTGTTGGGGAGTTTCATTGGTAAATTGCTTGGCACTTTACTTTTGTGAAAATATTATCACCACTGCTCTTAAAATGGTGAAGGAAAACTTCGTGAGTCGCCGAAAGGGACATTGTAAAAATGGCCTATGCATCAACACGTATGAAACCTTTACAATAATTACTAGTTCTTTTTATAATTTACTTAACAGTTATTACAATAGAACGGACAGTTCATAATTTCGAAAACATTAAAAAAAAAACAACTTTTATACATAAAAATTGTGCGTAACTTGAGGTATTATTTAGTTTTTGTTTCATTGCAATCGGTCAATTCTATCAAAAGATATATGAATTGAATGTGTTCAAGAAGAACAATGGGCGACATATTCAAAATGAACAAGCCCCTTAAATAAAGAGAAAAAAAAAAGAAGAACAATATCACGACACACGCAATTCAGATACTCGCAACGCCATCTGAAGTCTACAAATAGAACTACTGTTACAGTTGAAGACCATATTCGATATATAGATTATAGAGGTCAGTCAGTTATCGCAGGGCAATGATTTAATGTACTTTTATCTAAGCGACGCATTTTAGTTTTCGATAACAACGCTAATGAAGTCGCGGGCACAGCTAGTTTTTTATAAATATATGTTTATTTTATCTTCTTCTTTTACTAATTCAGGTAGTTTGTTATATATTTTTATGGACATTACATGGGCTTGTTGAATTTAATATCCGTCGGTGTCTGGTTTCCACAGCCGGCCGCGATCCATCAGCACCGGTTCGTCTGGTTCTAATACCTGCAATTGACAAACATTAGGTAAAAAAATTATCTTCTATTTTCGTTTAACTGCAAAAATTAACAAGTAACCTACTTTCGTTCTTTTTTTTAATAGCCGTGTATGTCCCACTGCTGGGCAAAGACCTCCCCCATATCCTTCCAAGTACTCTTCTCCTGCGTCACCTCGAACCAGCCTTCGTGATGCGCGTCTAAATCATCTCGCCAGCTCTTACTAGGCCAGCATCGGCGATGCTGTCCATCCTCAGGCACCCATCGTATGAAGATCTCTGCCCAGCGCTCGTTATGCATGCGGCTCATGTGACCTGCCAATCCCATGTGAGCCTGGCAGTCTTTTCACCTACGTCTGTTTTGAGTGCAGTTTAGTGTTCCGTATTTTACCTGTTCTCTTTACACCCAGAATGCCGTGCTCTGCTGCCGATTCTCTTTGGCGCACTCCAAGGCAATTAAAATTATAATAACACACGCTTTTGAAACAATTACATGCAAACTACAAAAGCACAGAGGGTACGGTTTTTAATTACGTTCTCATTTAAAATATTCTATTCTACGCTTTACGCTTGCTCCACCATTTTGATTCAAGCGGAAGTTGACGTCTGACACAGATTTAGAGCGGAAATGGAAGGGGCAGACGTTAGTATACAACAGATCCGGGACTGCCTAAAGATAGAGTACGCCAATACTGCTGAAAAAGATTTGAATTAAAATAAAGCATCTTAGAAGCTATGTAAATAAAAATAATAAATAAAAATAGCCTTTATTCCCTATAATTTACAAAAACATAAAGGGTGTAAAAAACCCTTAACGAAGCCGAAAGGCACTTGTCCTCCTGGTCAATGCGATAAGTTTTTTGTTCTAGACTATACCTGGGAACCTTCTAGTTACGGAGATATTGGGGGTCAAAGTTCCAACTTTTTCACAAGTTTTTTTTTTGTATACAAGTTTTTAATGTATGATTTTTACTTTAAACATCTCCACGATCCCCGTACTATTCAATCCACTCATCAGCACAATGTTCTGAGTGCGTTGAGTCCTACCGTAAAACGTGATTTTCACCCCCAAAAACAAATCGTTTCCAAGCAAAAATTTTTGCGTAAAACTTAGTTTGATGTACATAATGCTTGGTTGACGGCATCGTGAAGGGTCCGTTTACACCCTACAACCCTATAAAAAAACCCGCATTTCGGCCATGGCAGTGTATTCCACCAGCATTTTTTTTCATGTATTTTCACCGATTTCTCTGTGATTACTGGTCCGATTTTCGTGATTCTTTTTTCATTTGGTAGAAGAAGCTTGCGCGGTAGTTCCATATAAATTTTATTAACGTAACTTGCGTAGTATATGAGCTATCTTCTATAATACGTATTTTTTCTTCTTCGTCTATGTTCGACTACGACAAATATGATGGTATCATAATAACTTCACGTTACAAAGTAAAATTGATGTATGACGCAAATTTTTGTGGAATATCTCAACTAAAAATAAAATATGATAAAATAAAGACTTTATTGCCACTGACTTCCAAAAGTTAAGCTTTTTTTCGCTTTTTTAGTGTTTTTTTGGAAGTCGGTAATTTTCTTTTTGCATTTTTTTTTATGTCTGCGTTTCACCTCTGTAGCATCTGACAGAAAGTAATGGATAGGGTCTATGATTGAAAAAGCGTACGCATCAGAAGTTTTGCATTGCATAGCTCCAACATCAGCATAAACGTGTCTGTTTATTTTATTACGGGATGTGTGTATAAACATGTCATACAAAGCAACTAAAGTATGTTAGCTCAGATAGGCAGTCGCTCCATGTAAAATACTGGTATTCAGCTGCATCCGGTTAGACTGGAAGCCGACCCTAACATGGTTGGGAAAAGGCCTACAAAAAAGCGTCCATAGCCTGGTTACGTTTCGTTTACGTTACGTTGTGTTTACGTTACGTTTACGTTACGTTTACGTTACGTTCACGTTACGTTATGTTTGCGTTACGTTTACGTTACGTTACGTTTACTTTACATTTACGTTACGTTACATTTACGTTACGCCACGCGTTACGCCACGCGTTACGCGTTCTTTGTTCAAGAATCCTTGTTGATACTACTGAAAGAGGTTGCCTCTATTGTCTCAATTTTTTATTTAATCATATTCATTAATTGTGAATTGTTTTGTGTTGTGTCGGCTGCCTCGTTGGTCTAGTGGTGAGGTCCTGGGTTCGATTCCCAGGACGGGCAAAGTGTTATTAGGTTTTTCAATCACGAATTTCTCCGTAACAGCCACGGAGTTTGGATCTGCGCCCAGTTGATGGTAATAGGCTTGCCCCCTATTACATGAGACTTAAACATAACTGCCGAAATGCGGGTGTACTATTAGGTACACCTCTGTCTAACCCTTCCGGGTTTACAGGCGTGTTGTTATGTTGTGTTTAATGTTAATTGTGACCAAATTTTTGACGATGTTATTTTAGTTAATAGCGCATTATGCAATTGGAGTTTTTTGTTTAGTTTAGCCTTGTAGATTAACTTGTAAGGTCGACCCGAGCAGAGGTTAGAATTTACTCACAAGCTCCTTTGATTATTTATATGTTGTACTATTATCTCAGTGTTTATTTCAGTGACAAGTATCAGGCGATCAGGACGCTTAATATGTGGTATTTGTTACTAGTTTTTATTTGTTTGGGTAAGTGGAGTTTGTCTATACTAATATTATAAAGAAAAAAAAATTAAATTTAAAATTTTATTTTTTAATAAAAGGTAAAATTAGTTTGTAAAGTATGTAGGGGGTAATCTACGGAATTAATGATCCGATTCTAAAAATACCTTCACTGCCAGAAAGCTGCATTACTCGTGGGTGTTATAGGCTTTAAATTATATTTATATCATGTATATTAGCTGAGCTATCACATTTTTTGCGGACGAAGTGCTAGTCTATCAAATATTATAAAGAGGTAAAATTTGTTTGTAAGTTTGTATGTAGGGGTTAATCTTCGGAACTACTGAACCGATTCCAAAAATTCTTTCACTATCGGAAAGCTACATTATCCCAGAGTGTCATAGGACATAAGAATATTTACTAAAATTTAAACAGCCCCGTGAGTACATTCCGTACACAATGGAAGCGAAGCTAAAAGCTGATCTACAATATTAGAATAGATCATTAAAGATATTTAAAATCAATCAATTGGTTTCACCATCATTTGGGGGGATATTTACCATGTTTCCTGTTCGGGAACTCAAAACAAACAGTAAACATAGTAAATATCCCGTTTCTAGTGTTAATGATAATGTTAGTGACCATGACAGTTTAAAAACTTATATAATGTATGATGTATCTTTTTTTCTATTTGTCTATAATTGGGAACTCCTATTGCAAATAATAATATACTAAAAAACCAATTATGCTTTTATGAAATTCCTACCTTTGTTTAGCTGGGCGTTTGTTCGACCACTTAAACTGGTAGATGAAACAAACAGAAGTTTCGAATCGCGGACATTTTGTTTGTCCTGTAACTATCTTATTTTTGTATTTAAACTTTATGAAAAATTTTAACTATGAACTTAATGCTTTGGACATTTTCTACCAGTCTACCTGAGGGTGATGCAGAGACAAAACATAATAGGTGCAATAACAGAAAAATAAAATACCAGAAAATATTTATGATTAAATACAAGAATAAATACATACGTTTACAAGGTGTAAACGGATCCTTCACGAAGCCGACAACCAATCATTCTGTACAACAAATTAAATAACTCTACTAAAACAAAAAAATTATAGCTGAGAAATAAAAACAGTGCTGATTTTCAGCTTAATTTGAATAAATTACTTTACACTTTAAGTTATTTTTTTTTTAGTAAGGTTCTCTCCTAACATATAAAGGGTGTAGCAGGACCCTTAACGAAACCGAAAGGCACTGTCCTCCCCGTCATTGCGATTATTTTTTTGTTGAAGACTATACCTGGGAACCTTCTAGTTACGTAGATTTTGGAAGTCAAAGTTCCAATTATTTCACGAGTTTTTTTTTAAATAACACTTTTAAAGGTTTTAACTTTACTTTAAATATCTCCATGACCCGTTTACTATTCAATGTATCCATAAGCAGCTTTATTAATTATTGACCAGGTACCGTAATTTAAATTGATTATTTATGTCTTTTGTGACAACCTCCTGAATTTTGACGAGGATGCAAAACTGCATCTTGTATATACCCCGTATTTAAATAAAAACTTATTTCTCAAAAAACACTTTTAACAGGCACAGTCTCTTCGAACGATGTCTCCCATACACAACACCACACAGCAATCGATATATTCATACATAGACTAAAACTAGAAAAATGGGAGAAGGAAGAAGCACCATGTTTGGAGAGAACCGTAACCCTATTGGAGAATGTGAAGAACTTCACGTTATGGGCCACTTGGGGTAAGTTGGATAGTACACATTCAATCATTTATGCAGCGAGTTGAAGGACCCACACAATTTTTTGAGGGATTTTTTTACAGAAATTTTCAATTTTCAATTGAAAAGTTATTTATTTATAAAAAACCAACTTGAATGTGGTTTAAGCTGTTAAATTTAAACTGTTATGTTGTTAAGTATAATTGCAAACTGTTAAGTTAAAACCACGCATATAGTTTATAGTAAATAATTATAAGTAAATCTTAACATAAAAAATTTGAAATATGGTGAACTTCGCGAAATTTTATAAAATTTTATTTGTTTTTTAAGTTCTTTCAAACCTTAAAATTGTTCTTGTTTCCAAAAAAATATAAATCAATAAAATTGTGGTGTGTGTGATTGTGGAAGCATACTCGTATACATCATTTTTTACAAGAAAATATACACCTAGTCACCTAAATTGTAGATAATAACACCAAAAATTATTGCCTTCTATTTCAGCAGCAAACAAAAAAGTTTTGATGATTGGAAGGTAATACATGTAGAACTGGAGAAAAAAATGTGTATTATGTCATGTCATCTCGTAAAACACGTTTGAAATAAAAACGTTTTACATTTTTTTTTGCATTACACATTACGCAAAGTTCCTGTTATGGTCTAATTGAAATAAATGCTTTGAGTTTGCAATTTATTGCGCTGGTATTCAGTTGCATCCGATTAGACTGGAAGCCGACCCCAACATAGTTGGGTAAAGGCTAGGCAGATGATGACACATTACGCAATTTCAACTCATAAAAATGCAAGTAATTAAATAGGCACAGCGGTAATTTTAATTAATGGAACAACAAACACTTAGGATTCAAGAGCGAGCGAAGCGAGCTCGGGACTTGTGTCACCCCGACGTTAGGTTAGGTTACTTTAAACACTTCAAACAGAAATAAGAGACCCGCGCAGCGGGGCTACGTTGACTACACCTGTTACAAAATATTGATATTATTTATCTTAGACTTTAGGTGAATTTATACACTAATCACAATCGAAACTACCCGAAAAAAATAGTACTACAAAAACACGTAGCGCCATTTGTCATCGTAGGTATTTTGCACTTTGACATTATAAATATTGATATTTTGAACCATTACGTAAGTCAGCCGTCAGGTATGTTAAACGTTTACTTTTAGTTATTTTAATACGTTTAATATTTTATATAAAACATTTAACGAAAAATTTATAAATGATTAAAGATCATGTGAAACATAAAGCGAAGCGTTTGCCAAATGAATGCTTGTAAAGTGAGTGTTTATAAAATAAAACATCTGCGGAATAAGTTGTTTGTGAAATAAATAGTATATGAAACGTTGTTTGTAAACTAATAATTTGTCAAAGGAGTTTACACTAGCGAGCACTTTTGTCTGAAATGCTCATTTTTATTTGAAAATTGTTTTTGTGAAGCTTAAACGTGTTTTTCTGAAATAAAAATGTATTTAATATATTAACATTAGTGAACCGTATTATATCCTTGAAAATTATTTCAAGACTTCACAATTTTTTGTGTTTCACATAATAATATCTTAACTATTACCAACGCAATGTACGTTTTTTGGCTTACCGTAGGGATCAAACCCATGGCCTCTGTAAATGTAAATAATGTAATGTAATGTACTATATAACACACTAATGAGGAAAGAAACAGCATTCCAACGCGTCTATAATCATCGAATTGTGAGGCAGAGGTATACCTAACCATATTAGGTGACTGGTAATTAGTGACCGATACTTAAACATGTGATTGTACTCATGATAACAATCAACTTTCCCAAAGAAACATTTTTTTTATACTCATTCAATGTTATCACAATAACACATCAGCCGTATGAAATTTGCGCGCGCGACCTAACAGTTGTGAGCCGCGTGACTCTGCCTATCCACTGATAGGTCACACGCGCGCGCGCGCGCGAATTTCATACGGCTGTTGTGTTATTGTGATAAAAGTATACCTACTACTATAAAAAAAAAGAGTTTTTTTGGTTAAGTTATTTGTTATAATGAGTAAAATCATTTTTTTCCAGTATGGAATGCCAATACTATTCCAACGGGTAACCTCTACGGCTCTTGGGTGAACATTGGAAACTTCGACCAGTGTATGAAACCTCCATGGCTGGAAACCCATCCTCAATTCAGGACCAAGTACTGCTTGGCGAGGCTGATGCTGTCGGATAATCCAAAGAAGACAGCGGAATATGATCCTCATGGGTCTACAGTAGAGTATCTTAATGTGAGTATCATCTAGTTCATTCATTTTTCTTACTTACTAATTACATTTTAAATATTTTTATCAACAAAAATTATATGAAAAACATTTACAAATATTAGCACACTGGTCAGGGCTCCAGAGAGAAGAACCTCCTAACAATACGCGCCATATCCAGGAGTACCGCTTTCTGAATCAAGCCCTTGATCCAGCCATCTAACGAGATCCTCCTCAGGTTCTGGTCGAGGCCCTTGGCAATTAAGCCAATCATTATCATCATCATTCTCTTGCTCTTTTTATAATTGATTAGGGATTTGCACAGCTTGTTTTCTTCCTCCATAATTCTCTGTTACTCCTCATCTCACCAGTCACCTCCTTTCTAGCACGCAAACCATGCTGAGATAGGACCTTTTGGCCCCGTACAGAGCCAATTTAGTTTAATGTATTGTCTTATTGCAGTTTTCCTTTTTATTTAATTTTGTTTTGTCCTCTGCGAGTCCAATAAATACCTTTTCTTTCTTTCTTCTAGCCATACCATTCTTAACACCGTCCATCCATCGTTTCTTTGGTCTTTCCCTATTCTAATTGCCATCTTAATTTTACCATTGCCATATTAATATCTTAATCTATCCATTCATCATCATCATCTGCCTGGTCCGTTTACACCCTGTTTAGGTGGCTTAGGTGACTACTCATCCGCAAAATGTTTCATCCGCGGATGAAACGTCCCCCTTTACTGCCCGTTTCGCCACTTCCCGATTCACTGCATCCAGTTAGACTAGCAGCTGATCAGTACATAGTTCAGAAATACTAGGCAGATGATGATCCATAATAAATAATGTTCCCACTGCTGGGACACACTGGGCAGCAATGGGCTATAATCCACCACGCGGGCCCAGTGCAGGTTGGTAGATGTCACATTTCTTCGATTTTTTTGGTTCTAGGACATGCCGGTTTCCTCACGATGTTTTCCTTCCCCGTTTTTGTGAGCAGTGGTGATGAAATAATTTACACAAAGTAAGCCTGCCTTGGTTCGACCACGATATTGAAAAAAACTGGCAAACTGATATTAGAACACTGTTTTAAGCTTTCACGGTTTACAACTAAACTTACTGTCACTTACGGGATATCTTCCATAATTGTTCATTATTTTGAGCTCCCGATATTTCGACGGTTTTGCAAGCGCCATGATCGCGGGTTGATTGGAGAATGCGGGTGGATGGAAAATAAATTGTTAAGAGCAGACAAATCTGTCTACTCTCTTTCTTTGTCATTTGCTACGCGCACTACTGGAACTCGACACTAAGTCACGGCAAAACACCCTCATAGTATCACCACGACTTACTGTTCGTAAGCCGGGACTGCCACCAAAAGGCCGCCGCCGCTCTCTCTCAGATGAAGATGATGACACTGTTTCTCCTTCCAGTCACCAACAACATCTGGCCTGCCCGTCAACTTCCTCGTCTGGGGGATGTGTGTCCCCTCAACCTGCAATCCACCATCTATAGTCAAGATCATCAGGTCTCTGTATGATATGACCACCTTCGGGATCCAGGCTCCTAATATCACGGTGGAACATTGTCAGGTAGCTGGGGACAAGCTGCAGTATGGAGTGGGATTGTATTTGTTTATGTAAGTACTATTTTTATCCAACACTACCTTTTGCCCGCGGCTTTGCTCGCGTTTATTTAGAATTTGACAATCAATTCGGATTGTACTCTGCTTGTAATAATTCAATCATGATTCGCGAACATTACTGTTGTTTTCCTCTGGAACAGTACTTTTTTTTGGGATGAAACGTACCCTATGTCCATTTCCGTACACCTAACAACGTATATGCGAAATTTCAGGACGATCCGACCAGTGGTTTAGGCGTGAAAAGGTAACAAACAAACAAATTTACTTTGGCATTTATAATATTAGTTAGGATTATAATTTTAGGTCATATTATAACGAGTGGACCAAAACTTTAAATAGTAAAAATCTTCTCTCTCTAATCGCTACTAAACCTTAACCTAATAAAAGCTGTACAGGGTGAATTTTTCAAGTGGGCGTGGATGGCCAAATCCGAAACTATAAGGAATAGCGAAAAATACTCAAAGAAGTTTCGAGTCTGATTTTGATGAAAACTAATACTGCATCATTCGATTTTAGAAAAATCAATATCCCTGGCCAGGAATCGAACCCATTGATTTCGGAAAAAAACACATACTGTATTATTACACCATTCGATAGTCTCGATATTAAGGATCAAATTATGGGACCGTTTCGCAGCGCGCTTCTATACCTAATATTATAAGGGGATAAAATTTGTATGAACTGCTGTTCGGATTGCGAAAAATCTTTTACTAATGGGAACCTACACTAACCCCGAGTGTCGTAGGCATTTGAAACGTTCCCGTGGGGTAATTCCCGACCATCACGCGAATAAAGCCAAGGGCAAAGATAAAGTTCATGTAGTATTAACCACTACTCAGATAGCATCACTACATGAATATTCAAACAATACCCGATTAATTACAATTACAGTAATCATAACTGATTACAAATGTTAATGTAATTATATAACAGTGCGTCATAAATTAGTTCTGTTGATTATGTAATTTAACATGAGGATTATTTTAAATGAATAGTATTGCATTTCATTTTAATTTATTAATTGCTAAAATGCAATTAATAAATTAAAATGAAAATTTTAATTTATTAATTGCATTTTAGAAAAAATAAAAATAAAAATTTATTAATTGCAAAAATTTATTAATTAAAAATTTTAATTTATTAATTGCATTTTAAAATTTAATCTAAAGTTAAATGATGAAAAATACAGTGTGTAAGGTACAGCCCTCCACAAACTGACTGAGGGTGCATTCAGCTCCTTATTTTGAATCATATTCCACCGGAATTTTTCTCAGGAATTTTTAATTTAAAAAAAAAACGATAATTTTTTTCAATATAAAATTACTTTGCCTGTACACAGCATTCCATTTACGTAAATAATACGGCTAAAATCAAAAATTCAACACTGGATATTGAAATTCTATAACCAACGACGCGTGAAATCAGCTGTTCACTTCCTGCCTAGCTACAGAGTTCATCGAACTAGTCGTCGCGCTTGCCGTTCGCTACGTGCGACGGTAACGATACATTTCATATGAGGAAATAAAACAAATCAAATTTATTAGATTCCCATAACATTCCTGAAATAATTTCTTGTACCAGTCATCTTAGTATACTGAATTCACCCCATCAGTTTGTGGAGGGCTGTACCTTACACCGTGTATAATCTCAAAATGACCGATGTAACCAAGATCTTTTAAAAATATTTTGATGTAGACTTTGATGAGAAATAAAATGATTTGTCTTTTATTTTTCAGAGCGTTAATAGTGTCTCTGATAGTAATAGCTGCGGCTTCGACTTACTATCGGCTGCATATAGCCAGTGATGATCAACCGCTAGATAGCTTAGGTAAGTACTCGTTTTTACTTTAGTTTTGGGGTATGAAGAACAGGGTGTAAAGTTCTTCATCCCTCATAGAAAAGGGAGGATCCTCCGACCAGACGGGTGTTGTGTCTGGTGGGGCTGCTGGCCGACAGTTTTTGTCGGGTTCTTCTATATAGTCTTAAGTCGCGGATAACTTTAACTGCGCGATTTAATTACGTATATATATTTTTTTTTTTGTTATTTGTTTTATTTGTCGTGAATTAGATGTTAGTTCTTCATGTATGTGATAGATCGCACTGTTGTACTTTTTGTTCTATGTTGATGTAGTACTTTTTGAAGTGCCGGTACAGTAATTTCTTGTCTTCTTGATCGAATAAATAAATAAATAAATAAATTGGATAGTCCTTTCCCTAAGCCATATAATATATCCTGACCGTTTTTCGGTCACGGCAAGTAATCGCTGAGAAATGGACGGAAAAATATCGTAGTGCAAAAATCTGCAAAACAAGTATAGTCTCTCTACCCTCATTCTCATAGTTCGATGGACCTAAGGGATAAGCTCCCTGCCTGCCCCGTTGGTTGTTAATAAAAAAAAAAACAGCAGTTTCCTACAAAACTGCAATAGCAACTCGGTCAAAATGTGTGAAACAGTGTCTGGCTGAATACGTGGTAACCGTGGTAACCTTCCACCTTGTATTAATGAAACACACATAGTACTTCTGTATCATAAAATCACACCTGTAAACTTGTAAAATAATAAACTTCTTTTGCAGAAACAATAATAACAAAATCATTCTGCATAATCAAGAACCGGCAAGACTTAGTAAAAGACAACAGGGAAGAGATCAGAGTGATGAACGGCATGAGATTCCTCACTGCGGCCACCGTCGTCGTTTTACATGAGATATTCTATATGACCATGGCTGGAGCTTCTAATTCAAGGAGTTTTGATAAGGTAGGATCAGGAGGATGAATGTCGTGTACGATAGAGGTTAAGGCTTCGGCTCTCGGGCCTGTGGTCGGTGAGTAATGGGCTAGCTCGCCGTTCGTCCGTCTTATGACGACAGGCCGTGTCGACGGCGCTCGTGTTCCACGCGCGCCTCAAAGAGATGACAGCAATAAGGAAAGGATCGGGCAAGAGCCGATGCCTGCCGGGGCTGCGGGACTGTTTGAAAGAGATACCGCGGCCCTGGAGAAGAAGGGCAAAGCCCTTTGTGTTGGAGGAAGGAACATGGATGGATTTTAGTCAATAAAAGTCTGACACTCCCTTCCACTCCGCCCAGAGCGGGTCATTTGAAGATTTCCCTTCCGAAAAAAAAAAAACTCCTCGGCTCTCATACTTGAGTTGCTCGGATTTCCGAGCAACTAACTTGTACAATTCATAATTATGTATTTTCTAAGAATGAGGAAAATATCGTGTAGAAAGTTTTAAGTATGAATGTGGATGGGTATAAGAGTAGAGGAAGACTAAAGAAACGATGGATGGACTGTGTGAAGGATGATATGGCAAGAAAGGAGGTGTCTGATGAGATGACTAGTAATAGAGAAGTATGGAAGAAGAAGACATGCTGCGCTGACCGCAAATAAATTGTGATAAGGGCAGGGGATGCTGATGTACTTCCAAAGGTAATCTTGGACATCACTTTATGGCAACAGCCTCGCCCCTATTACATGGGAGTGAAAAATAACTGGCGAAACGAAGATGTACTGTGAGACACATCTCAACTTAACCCTATTACAGGCGTGATGTATTGTTTTAATATAATTATAGCAGTGATAGCCTAGTGGTGTGACCGCCGGACTGCCAAGTCATAGGTCTCGAGTTCGAACCCAAGGCACGCACCTCTGATTTCTCGGATTCATGTGCGTATAGTATAATTATCACTTGATTTTCGTGAGGAAACCAGCATGCCTGAGAGATATTTCTTGACGGCATGTTAAGCCAAGTCAGAGGCCCATGGGCGGCATAAACACTCTGACACCAGGTTACGAACTAACCACACGATAAAGAAGAAGAAGAAGAATATAATTATTATATTTCCAGTTCCTTGATGGTTTTGGAGGATTATTTCTCCACTGCGACGTCGTCGTGGACACATTCTTCGCCATGTCTGGTCTTCTTCACATAAAGGGTCTTCTTGGCAACGTCAATAGACAGCAGAATCTGTTCAGTGTGCTCTGGAAACGATATTTGAGGTACGAGATTTGAAATGTAATAAAATTATTTTTACTTTCGTGAGTTATTAAAAACATTTTTTAATAACCTATATGTGAACTATTATTTTTTTTTTTTTTTATATGACAATTATTTTAACTTCTTTTTAAACGACTTCAAAAAAAGGAGGAGAGTTTCTCCATTCGTCGGAATCTTTTTTTTTTTGTGTATGTTCATCGATTACTCGAAGACGCCTGAACCGATTTAGAATTTTTTTTTCTTGTTTGAAATAGTATACCCCAAATCAAACAAACAAAAACAAAAAAACTAAATCAAACAAACAAAAGTCACCGACTTCTGAATCTAAAGTTATTTTTAACTTTTTTGTGTTTTTGAATTTGGTTTTATTTTTTGCAAAAAAGTTTTTTCTCACTTTTTGATGTCTTTTTTTAAGTCGGTTTTTTTTTTTAAACTAGTTAAAGTTGTTTACTAGGCAACTTTAACTTGTACTCTGAGAAAACAAGGCAAATAAACTCAGAAGTCACAGTCTCTTTTAAAGGCAGACGTTGGCTTGGATCATGTTAAGACCATGTAGGTTCTCGTCTGAGATGGTCTTTTGAAGGAAGCATCACATAGATTTGAGTGAACCTATCCTGTCAGTACAAGCATGTGTCTGTAAAAACTCAACTCTGAAACCTCAAACGGCGCAAATACAATAATTTAATTGGTAGTCATATGTTTGAGCCGTTTGCTCTTCACGTGACCAGAGGGCGGGCCTATTTTTTGGCCAAAGAATCAGCATTGCCATCCAACGTGGCAATGCTGCCAGCCTTCTGGGCACTTTTCCAGCTGACAGCGATGTGGACGAATTTTTTGACGCCCTGCAACCATTTTGATATTTGTACATTTTTTTTTCTTACTATTATAGATTTGTAGTTTGTATATAATGTACATGTTCACTTGTTGTCAATCAATATCTCTGAACTGAAGGAGCTCAATGATTTAAAATTTTGACCTAACTGCTAGAGTCGTGTTTTGATGATTATTTCTGACCGTCTTGAAGCAGCCTCCTCACGTTTCCTACACTTGATTTAAATAATTGACTTAATTTTCAGCAGCACTGACTATGGGTAAAAGAAACCGTCACTAAATTATGAGCAGATGTCATTTTCGCGATCAATTTTTATTCAATACTCAAGATTTTATTGATTTTATTGTTTTTTTTTTGTTTTGTGTTTTTTTTTTAATTGTTTTTTTCTTCCTCTATAATATAAGAGAGGATTTCCCTTGCATTTTATCTAAATTACGGTGCGGCACTCACCGCGAACATTCGTTCATGAATTTGTTTTGTTTAGAACATTCGGTGGGCGAGCTTCTGCGAATGTTTTTTTACGCGTAACGTTCAGTTGATAATATTTTTTTTAATCTCCCGTTTAAATGTACCCTCACCTTATGTTCCAGGTTAATAGGACCCTTCGCGTTAATCATTTTCTATCTGATATCGGTATCAAAATACACTGGTTCTGGTCCTCTCTGGATATATGGCAACGAGCAAGAATCAGAAGTATGTCTCAAGACTTGGAGACATAGCTTGCTGATGCTTAACACTGATCCGAAATATCTTGTAAGTTCTAGGTAATAATTATGATTTAGAAATAAGGGGTACCCGCTCTCACTACTAACTGTTGAATTGGATTTCTCTTTTTCACGACTTTTGAAATCGAAAGTTGTTAAGACGACGAACGTGTTCTGACAAGAACATGTTTTCAGGGATTGCCATTACAACCATGGCTGATGAAAATGTTATTATGGGCGTAAAAGTTCTTTACGAAGTCGACAAGCACTTGTTATCCCCGTCATTACGATACATTTTTTGTTCTAGACCATACCTGAGAACCTTCTAGTTACGGAGATATTGGAGGTCAAAGTTCCAACTTTATCACTTGTTTTTTTTAAATACATTTATTTAATGTTAAAATATCTCCTTGACATCCGTTCTATTCAATGCATTGCATGCAATCCATCAGCAATGATTTGAGTGCGTTGCATTGAGTTTTACCGTGAAACGTGATTTTGCACACCAAAACAAAAAGTCGGTTCCCAGCAATAATTTTTGAGAAGGGTTACTTAGTTTGATGTACAGAATGCTTGGTCGACAGCTTCGCGAAAGGTCCGTTTAGACCCTGGATGCCAGAGTTATTATCCAGAAAAATTACTTTTCAGTGCCACGTAGTAACATGGTACGTCCCATGTGACTACCAGCTCGCGATCCTGGGAACAGTCCTGTTCTACTTCTACCAGAAGGATCGAAGACTTGGGTTCGCTGTCTTCGGGATAGCTGCAGTTCTCTCCCTGATCATACCAGGTGTTCTGACGTACTGGCTGCAGCTGCCTGCTATTCATTTTACGGATTTCAGGTACGATGACTCTTAGTCTTCCATCATCATTTCTCTGCCCTTGCCCCAATTTATTTGAAGTCATGGCAACTTTTCTGCCAAGTTTTTGGCTTGCTGAGCTCGATCCGTGGATGGGTAACCGTGACAATTCATTAAACACCGAGATCCCTCCGTGCCTCGGAAAGCACGTTAAGCCGTTGAACTAGACTGTCATTTGAAGATCGTTGACAGTCGCTAAGGGTCCTGACTGTGGGAAGAATGACAACCAGTTTTTCCAAGGGATATCTAATTGCCTAGTACTAACTGGGTTGTGGAGGTCAGATAGCCAGTCGCTTTATATAAAATACTGGTTAGGTTAGGAGACCATTTCTTCCTTAAAATAATTATTGAAAAATGTCGCTTGACTGTGCGTTTGTCATTGCACTCTTGCATCAAAATAAAGGGTGTAACAAGACCCTTAACGACGCCGAAAGGAACTTGTTCTCCCCGTCATTGCGATATTTTTTTTGTTCTAGACCATACCTAGGAACCTTCTATTTACGGAGATATTGGGGGGCCAAGTTCCCACTTTTTCACAAGTTTTTTTAAACCCAGTTTTTAATGTTTGAACTTTAGTTTAAAGATCTTCACTATCCCCGTACTATTCAATCCATCTATCAGCTCAATGTTTTGAGTGCGTAACATTGAGTCCCACCGTAAAACGTGATTTATCACCCCAAAAAAAAGTTTCCCAGCAATATTTTTTGCGTAAAGTTACTTATTTTAAGGAACTGTTTGGTTGGTTGACGCCTTCGTGAAGAGTATGTTTACACCCTGTATATCTAGTAACTAGTCTTGACCCAAATCCATTTCCAGTAAGTTAGTTCGTGATACGCGCGAGTACTGGGAGATCGGCTACACGTACACTCCGAGCTACAGCCGCGCCGGCGCGTACCTCGTCGGCGTCGCTATGGGCTACCTCATGACGACATATAGACCTGCAGAATATAGGAAGACGATTTCCAAGGTCAGTGCAATTTTAAAGAAACACTTAAACTTACATAATATTACGCCTGTAGGGAGAAAGAGTTCCGGGGCTGCGGGACTGTTCGAAAGAGATACCGCGGCCCTGAAACACAAAGGGCAAAGAAGGAACATGGATGGGTTTTAGTCAGTAAAAGTCTGACACTCCCTCCCACTCCACCCAGAGCGGGCGGAGTTATTTTTTGATGATTTCCAATCCGTAAAAAAAAAAAGGGAGAAAGAGTTGGGCACAGTTGTACCTAATAGAACACCCGCATTCAGCTAATGTCTGCCTCGTTGGTCATTGGCGGTTCTGGGTTCGATTTCCAGATGAGGTATAGTGTTTTTGGGTTTTTTCCCACGGCCTGGACTTAGAACTGCACTCTATGAGAAGGAATGGGAATCCACCACGCGGGCGCATGCGGGTTTGTAGATCATCCGATTTATTGTTCTAGGACATGCTGGTTGCCTTGAGATGTTTTCCTTCACCGTCTTCCGAGCAGTGGTAATGAAATAAATTGCCCAATAAAATCCTCTGCCTAAGTCCTCGTGGCCTCTTCCACGAGGTCAAATATTCAACCAGTTCAATACTGCCTCGTTGGTCAAGTGGTCGCAATCGCGACTGCTGAGCATGAGGTCCCGGATTAAATTCCCTGGTCTGGTAAATTGTTACTAGGTTTTCCCATAAGGAATTCCTCAGTAACAGCCACGGAGTCTCTTTGTGCACGGTTGATGGCAATAGGCTCGCCCCTATTACATGAGACTTAAACATAACCGGCAAAATGAGGGTGTACTAATAGGCGCACCACCTAACTCTTCGGGGATTACAGCCATTATGTAATGTTGTGTTCAATACAAACCAAAGGCTTCTTCATTACAGACCTGGTCCATCATCGGCACAGCACTATCTCTAACTGTCATGATGTGCGTCGTGTCCTTAGGGCAGTTCTTCATGCATCGGGAGTACGACCCTATTGAAGCTGCCGTCATCACGTCCACCAATAGGATCGCTTGGGCTGTGGCTATCTGCGCCATTATAGGGTTGTGTGAATATGGGACTGTTCGTAAGTAAGAAGTGTGTTTGTATCAAAACCTTTAAGATTATACACCGTGACTTTTTAGTCGTCTTACAACGGCAGCCCACTTCATGTATCCAATGTCTACTAAACATTCATAAAATAAACATATTATTCAGTATTATGACGCATGACGTAGTTAAAACACCGTGTTGTTAGCGATGATCTACTGGACTCGAGCAATAGGTAGGTATGTTCTCCCGTTTAACACGTAAACATCATTAACAGGATGTTTCAAATTTTGTCTAATGTTTTATTTTTATTTTTTGTACTTATTTTGGTAGGCAAAAAAAAAAATCGCGTCTAGAGCTATTTTATGTCGGGCACATTGAGTGGACCACCTTTGTAAGACGACTAAAAAGTCACGGTGTATATGGTGTAAGGGATGCGCAAACTGTAACCATGAATTCAGAAGGTACTAGAAAGCTGGCAGGTCCTACACTCAAGAAACATTCTTAAGTGCAGTACGTACCTGTAAGCTTTCGAGCCTGGTGGAAAAGAACTACAGTTTGGGATGCAAGCTCAACAGAAGACATTGTAATCATTGTTGTTTGATTCGCTTACAGCGGTAGTCACGGACATCCTAAGCTTCTCCTACTTCACGCCCTTGAGCCGGCTCTCGTACGGCATCTACATGATACATCCTCTCATCATACAACGGAACAAGTTCTCTCTCCGAGCGCCCCTGAAGTATGACGGGTTCTCCATCGTGAGTATCGGTTTATTTTTGTATCTGCCTTACAAACTGCGTTCCTTATTATTCTTTTCTAGCAGATCTGCATCAGCTTCTCCCGTTGACAGATTTTCATATAAGCTATCAACCTTATTTGTCCTGCCTTTTGGGTTGAATTTTCAAAAATCTTTTCTCTATAGGCATATGCCTATGATCGCCCGATTTGTCCAGCGGTTTGGGTTGTGCGTTAATGTCAGTCAGGACAAACGAATTAACTAATTTAGTTTTATGGGTGTAAAAAGAGCCTTAATGAAGCCGAAAAGTACTTGTTCTCCCCGTCATTGCAATCATTTTTTTTTATTCTGGACTTATACCTAGGAACCTTTTAGTTACGGGGATATTGGAGGTCGAAGTTCCAACTTTTCAAAAGTTTTTTTTCTTAAAATTATTAACTTAATAAAATGTCTAAGTAATATGTATTATAATAAAACTTATAATTATAATAGATGCTTAGAATAAAAAAAACTTATAACACTCTCTAGAAGTCAGTAGCCATTTAGCCTTAATATGTATCAGATGCTTTTTAATCAAGAAATTCTTTCACACTCAAAAAAATATTTTATCAACAAGCCATTTAATATGTAGCTACCTATTTTTATTATTGCCTACTTAATATATATACATTAATAAATTAAAATAACTTAAAGTAACTAACTTAAAAAATGGCGTCAAAAAACTCCTCCTCAACGCTGTCAACTGGTAATGTACTGAAGACTGGCGGCGTTGCCACTTTGTATGGCAACGCTAAGCCTTTGTCCAAAGTAAAAGCCAGCCCTTGGGTCACGGGAAGTGTCAACTAAGCGATTTGATATTTACTTGAAAAGGCTGTGAGCACTCGGTATTAGGTATATTATATATTAGCTACCTATTAGGTACACCTCTGCCTAGTTACAGGCGTGATGTTATGATGATGACTATGATAATGATGGTTTCTTACACCATTTTTTCCATCTCTTCCAGTTTTTGGACACCATCGGGACGCTGACCACGTGTGTTGGTCTAAGCTTCGCAATGTGGCTTCTAGTTGAAGCTCCATTAATTAATATAAGCAACCATTTCTTATTCGCCAAGTAAGTACACATAACGTTTTTTTCATCCAGAATGTTCCTAGTGTAAATAATTATTTTTAGCGGTAACTTTAACGGCGCGATTTAGGAATTTGATGTTAGTTCTTCATTTGTGTCATAGATGGCGCTGTAGTACTTTTTGTACTATGTTGCTTTAGTATTTTTTGTACTTTGTTGCTGTAGTATTTTTTGTACTATGTTGCTGTAGTATTTTTTGTACTATGTTGCTGTAGTATTTTTTGTACTATGTTGCTGTAGTATTTTTGTACTATGTTGCTGTAGTATTTTTTGTACTATGTTGCTGTAGTATTTTTTGTACTATGTTGCTGTAGTATTTTTCGTACTATGTTGCTGTAGTATTTTTTGTACTATGTTGCTGTAGTATTTTTTGTACTATGTTGCTGTAGTATTTTTTGTACTATGTTGCTGTAGTATTTTTTGTACTATGTTGCTGTAGTATTTTTGTACTATGTTGCTGTAGTATTTTTTGTACTATGTTGCTGTAGTATTTTTTGTACTATGTTGCTGTAGTATTTTTGTACTATGTTGCTGTAGTATTTTTTGTACTATGTTGCTGTAGTATTTTTTGTACTATGTTGCTGTAGTATTTTTCGTACTATGTTGCTGTAGTATTTTTTGTACTTTGTTGCTGTAGTTCTTTTTGTGCTATGTTGCTGTAGTATTTTTTGTACTATGTTGCTGTAGTATTTTTGTACTATGTTGCTACAGTACTATTAGGTAGACTTCTGCCTATTTCTTCAAATGTTTTATCACCAAATAAATCGTACGAATAAAATAACCATTTAAACGATTTTTGTTTTCCTTTCAGGTCTAAGAGCAAACAGCCAATTAAAGAGTCGGAGAAAAATGGAATCCAGCATCAGAATGGGCACGTGAAAACCAAAGCAGCGTAGAAGCAACATACAGTACCTTCACAGATAGCTTACGTCTGCCAGCAACACAATAACAACCTTACAGTAGTGCAATAAAGATTACTGTTATTTGACAGACTTCTCAGTGGCAGCATCCGAACAGCCACGTTATTCGCTGTCATTTTGACAGTGATGCCCAATAATAAGCAAGAAATACATTTATTTCTTAATAAAAACTTTTTGCGAAAAAAAAACGATTTTTAGGTTTTTTTAGTGTTTTTTGGAAGTCCGTTTTTCTTCGCAGGAAGATTTTTATTTTAAATTCTTGTCATGAATTATTTTTTACTAACTAGAAGTTATTAAGAGATCATCATGTCGTTAACATAGCCCAAGAAGAAAAAATAGTAATAGTTTAATTTTTTTTGAGGTTGAACTTAACTTTTAATTATTTTATTGGGTTGATAGTACTGTATTTTATTGATTTAAGTGAACAAAAAATATATTCATTTTTCCTATTACAAACGATCTATGACGGGACATAAGTTACAGTGAGACTGATTTTTTTGCGCTTGAATGACATTGTGAGAGCGCTGTTGGTCAATAAAAGGTGTAAACAGACCCTTCACAAATTTGTCAACTAAGCATTGTGTACAGACGCCAGCACATCAAGCTACCCGAAACTGTCAAATTTTCCCAATCAACCTTCAACCTAATGCTTTAGCGATACAGTTGAAAATCTATTAAAGAAATTTGACAGATCGTAGTAGCTTGATGTGCATCTGTACATCAATCTAAGTCCACGCAAAAATTATTGTGAAAAAGTTGGAACTTTGACCACCAATATCTCTGTAACTAGAAGGTTCCCAGGTATGGTCCAGAACAAAAAAAAAAAAAAATGTCGGGGAGAACAAATGCCTTTCGGCTTCGTTAAGGGTCTTGTTACACCCTTTATTTTGATGCAAGAGTGCAATGACAAATGCACAGTCATATCAAGCGACACTACGCGAACCGTGGCGCGAATACGCGGCTTCGTTGAGGATATTTTTACATCCATTATTCGTGAAATTGTATCGAGGAAGACCAAAGAAAAGATGGATGGATTGTGTGAGGAATGATATGAAAGAGAAAGGAGTAAATGATGCCGTGACGACTGACAGGGGAGAATGGAAGAAGAAAACGTGTTGCGCCGACCCCAAGTAGAATGAGACAAGGGCAGGAAGATGATGATTCGTGGAATTGTATTGAAAAAATAAGATAACGTTGTGAGTTCTGACTATAGCCATGTGCCAAGTACGGTTACATATTCTGGTCTTCCAAAGAGTAGAACTTAGTTTTAAGTAGGTTTAATAAAGAATTTTATTATCGTAACAAATACTATGTATTATATTTTTTGGGATGAAACTACATCTTTTATTAACCAACTCCTCATTAGTCCTTATATGTACGGATATTATAAAGCGGTAACGTTTGTATGTAAGGCAATGGTATCCTTATCCTTACTTCCTTACTCCTTACTAATTTTATAAATGCGAAAGTAAGTTTGTTTGGTTGTTTGTTACCCTTTCACGCCTATATCGGTGAACCGATCATACTGAAATTTTGCATATACGTTGTCAGATATACAGAAACTGACATAGGGCATCTTTTTTTCGCGAAAAAGTACTGTTCCCGAGGAAAACAACAAAAACGTTCTTAAATATAATAGATGGCGCTACGTGTCTTTCGAATCATGATTTAGTTATATTATTACAAGCTGAGTACAACCCGAATTGATTGTTAAATTCGAAATTAACGCGAGTGAAGCCGCGGGCAAAACTAGTTATAAATGGAAAGAGGTAGGTATCGCACTAGCGCGCGCAAATTGTTGCAGACAAATTCAGACAATTGTCGTAATTTAAGTACTTCAAGCATAGCTATCTCTTTCTGTATCATACGTTCCGTATTATCTATCGCAGTCGTAACAACGCAATGGTATTTGAACGCCGCTCAGTATGAACGTAGCGTATCTTTCTTTATAATAATAATATCATTGATGTAAGTGGTAATCTTTGGAACTACTGATCAAATTCAGAAAATTATGTCACTAATTAGAAGCTACATTATCCTAAGTGTAGTCATCCTATCCTAACTAATATTGTAAATGCGAAATTAAGTTTGTTTGTTTGTTACCATTTCACGCCTAAACCACAGAACCGATCATCCTGAAATTCTGCATATACGTTGTCAGATATACAGAAACTGACATAGGAGGAAAACAACAATAAGACGTAATTGATGTTTTCCTCGGGAGCAGTACTTTTTGATGAAAATAGATGATTATTTGATTGAATTATATTATTACAAGCAGAGCACAGCCCGAATTGATTGTCAAATTCTAAATTAACGCGAGCGAAGCCGCGGGCAAAAGCTAGTAGGCTATATTTAAAAAAACAGGATATTCCCGTGGGATAACTTCAGACCTTAGCATGAGCGAAGCCACGGGCAAAAGCCAGTGTCCTGATCATTATAATCTGGATCTATTCAAAGTTCGAGAGAATCAGTTTCTTCAGGCAAGCGTGCTCCACCCTAGGCCACATCATCGCTTCACATCAGGCGAATTGCGGCCAAACGCTGCGGGACTGTTCGAAAGAGATACCGCGGCCCTGGAACACAAAGAGCAAAGAAGGAACATGGATGGGTTTTAGTCAGTACGAGTTTGACACTCCCTTCCACTCCGCCCAGGGTCATTTGATGATTTCCCATCCGAAAAAAAAAGCCTATTTAGTACAACAACAAAAAAAGTAACAGATGAGCTGGCATCCTTCCAATACTAACACTTTTTTACCTTTAGAAACGCTTTAAATTGAGCCAATTTGATTACCTCCGATACCGTCTACATGGCACATGGCATTGCTCTTATTTTGGCGGTAATTGCAAAGTTTATTGCGTCATCATTAACGCCTTCTGCTGGATATGATTTCCAACGTAAAACGAAATCTAAAACATAATCTAATCAGCCGATAATATTCCCACAATAGAGCTGGCATAAATACTGAAACGCCGACCAGGACATTCGTATTTGTAATAAAAGTAAAGTAAGCAATGGATGATGATGTGGATAAGATTTATTTTTCGAGGGCTTCACAAGGGATGTCAAAAGTCTTCGTTTTGGTTTTTGATTCCAACTAGAGCAATGTTTTCCTTAACTATTTCGAAACAGAGCTAAATTGGTATCTGTAAGGCCTGCATAGCGTCAATTCACAATCAGTATAACATTTTGTCGATAACACAAGCGATATTTACTTCTTTACCAGCAAATAAAGGTAGTACCAACACGAAGAATCTGAAACCATTTAATATAAAAAAAACACGAGCAAGAGCAAATCCGCTTCCAAAACTCAGTTCACAACAAGAAACCATGAGATAGGCCCTTGAGATATATCCTCAATACTCGAGATCTTTGTTGATTGTGATCCCCCCTCCCCCCACCCACTAAACAGATAGGTACAGAAGACCGACTCCACACAGACACGTACGAACGGCGATCTGAAACAAATGCCGGTCGCGAGAACGCTTGCACTCGCTGTACGTACAGCGCATTCAGTTTGGTGTGCCCTGCTGACGAACTCACTTGATGCGAGTTGCGACACGACTTGTGTCAAGCGACGCACGCTTTCGTTACTTGCTGTGGCTCGTCGCATGCTAAAAGCCACTTCTTTTATTGATTTTCATCTTAGAGTGGTTTCAGATTGGCGTTTTTTCAGTGCGACTGACGCGTGCAAGCGCGCCATATTTGGCGCTTCAAAAAATAAAACGCGCGACCGTTGACGCGCTCATTCCAGCGTATTCGCTGTGTCGTACCGGTGGGTTCTGTCAGTAGCCATACGTCAGTATCTCGAGGCTCGCGCTTATATGAGCAAGTTTATTTATAAGCGCGTCAACGCTCGTACGCCAAATAGAGCTTACACGCACCGACAATACGCTAATCTGAAACCGCCCATAGTCGCCGTAGCAAAACGCATGGCCGAGAACGCTTGCACTAAAGATGTAAAGAACTCGAGTCTTTTGAGTCCTAAATTTTAGGCTCAGCTGACAAATTGCACACCTCGACTCGTTACAACAACACCCCCAGACTAGAACACTTAAGTCTACATAGAGACTCGAGCGCAACATGGCGCTCAGGTCTTGATTCGAGCTCGAGTCGTTTCACGCGACGAGTCGCGCTCAAGTTCTTTTCCATTTGGAGTTCCTTTATAAATAAACAGGGGATAAAATATAAGTCGGAATAAAAATAATATAGGAAGAATATAATATTTATAACATGAACTATGTGACATAGTTCATGTGGCAAAAATACATAGACATAGTCTATGTCTATGTATTTTTAAATAAATCCACCTTGATACGCTCGAGACTCGATACACTCGAGCTCTTTTTGAGACGTGAGTTTGTTTTCAAGACTCCAGCTCTTTTTGAAATACGAGTTCTATTTTGGCGCTCGAGTTTTCGAGAAAGGACTGCAGATCGGCTCGACTCAAGGCTCTGAGTTTTGTTAGTACACCGAGTCTTGTAAAATTGAGCCGAGTCTATCGAATTAAGACTCAAAGACTCGAGTTCTTTACATCTCTCCTTGCACTTGCTGTACTAAAAGCGTGTCTATGTGTGCTTGCGGGTTCGCTCGATGTATGGACCCGACCTTCTGTAAGTGTATCTATTCTGTGTCGTCTCCCCCCCTGCCTCATCACAGTACTTAACTAACAATTTGTTCCCAATTATGTGGATGCGAGGACTTTAAACAATGTCTAAGGAGAATTGTTTGTTGCGAAGCAGTTCAAGGATTTTTGCCGGGAATACATTTTGAGGTGAGGTAAATGTTTCGCTTTGTTTTCTTGTTGCTAGGTGATCAATATAGTAAAGCCACCAAAGAGTACGCAGACTCTTTTCGTAGGTTTATTTTTTTTCGAAATGGTAACACCACTGACACAAATTAGTGGCATCAGTTATGTTAAGGGGAAGGATGACAAATTGCATCGCTAAGATATTTATTCTGAATTTTATAGCTAAAAATAGATTTTTGAGGTGTTTGATCATAATTTTCAACATTTTTAACCAGGATTTGTATGGGTTGTGATTAATTTGCATCCATCGACTGTTATTTTATTAGACATTTGTGTTTCTAACTTTGATGCTTATAAGAGGTTATGTCGCCATTATACGTGCTTTCTAAAATAATATGGTCTATGCCCAATAATGTGTATTAGCTAAGAGTACGCACCTAAAGAGTACGCATGCAATTTGTATGAAGCTTAAATAAACACGCTTGGCTTTTTAGATTTTTTATTTTTATTTTACAGGACAAACAAGATGGGGAAATATAAAAGACAATCTGACATAAAAATTAGTTAAAGTCAAGAAATTATAAGATTTCCCCTTTGTCTTGTAGTCTACGTTGAGACGGGGTTGAGGTCTTAACTTCGCTCTCTTAGCTTCTATGAAGGGTTGCCACTGCGTACTCTTTGCAACAGAGCACCCTAAGAGTGCGCACGGGACGAGTATTGTGTTTGAGACTATTTAAAATTATTTGAGACTGGTTACCTTAGATTAAAGTTTAAAATTGTATTCCTGAATGACCAAAGCTTAAAATTAATAAAAAGTACAAAGTGTAATTTTTAAGTTGATTTTTTAATAAATAAAAGTTTATAAAATGCGCACTCTTTGGTGGCTCTACCCTACCAATATTATAAAGAGGAAAGATTTGTATATTTGTAGCGAATAAACTCATAAACTCCTGGACCGATTTCAAAAATTCTTTCACCAATAGAATGCTACATTATCCTTGAGTAACATAGGCACCCGTGCGAAGCCGGGACTGGCCGTTAGTTTTTAATAAGGTTTTTGAGGAGATCTTTTGGGAGTATATCTTGGCGATTGTTGTTTTGATTCAAGGGTGAATTAATTCTCTAAGATGTAAAGACCTCGTTGGTCTAGTGGTTGCAAGCGCTTAAGCTGAGCATGAGATCTTGGGTTCGATTCTCAGGTTACAAAGGCCATTAGGAATTTCTCGCTAGCGGCCCGGAGTCGACATTTGTGTCCGGTTGATGGAAATAGGCTCGCCTCCTATTACACGGGACTTAAAAATAAGCGGCGAAAGGGTGTACCTCTACCATATAAGCTCACCTCTTACAGGTGTGTTGTTAGGTAAAATAATAAACAAGAAACAAAAGAAAATCTGTAATTTTAGAAACTTTGTTTATAAGTACAAATGATGACACAATCATTTCACAAGCTTAAGTTCACTATCATTACCTGCCAACCCTTTTCCCAATTATGTTGGGGTCGGCTTTCAGTCTAACCGGATGCAGCTGAATACCAGTATTTAACTTGAAGCAACTGCCTATCTGACCTCCACAACCCATTTAGTACTGGGTTATACGATACCCTTTGGTGAGACTGGTTGTCAGACTTTCGTCAAAGATCTATAAATGACAGCCGGGACCAACGGCTTAACGTGCTTTCCGAGGCACGGAGAAAACTCAGTATGTAATGGGCGGTGACCCATCCACGGACCAACCTAGGCAGCGCGGCTTAACCTTAAGATCGACCCGAGTGGCTGTTATTATTTAGCAAGTTTTTTTTTTTTTAATTATTACAACGCTTCTTAAATGTTAATTTATCTTTGGTATTCTGTAATACAATTATTATAACTTCAGTCTAACATAGTGTGAAATAAACATTGAAAACAGTACCGTTTGAATATTAAGCCATTGTCTTAAAATATAAAAGAAATCTTTTGATGACTATGTACAATGAAATACATATTCTAATTAAAACTAGGTCAAGTAAACATATTTTGTATACGCAAACAAAATACTAAAAGTAAATAAATTAAGTTAATCAATTAATTAAGTTAATTAATTAAGTCAATTAATTAATTAAATAAAAGTAATAAGTAAATTATAAAATAAAAGTGATTGCGTCAATACTATTTAAAAGTCTTTTTATCTACCAGAGAGTACATAAATGCAAGCAATACTGAAATAATTTAACACAAGACACACTATTAGACCTAGAGCAATAATTATGAAATACAGAGCAATGTAAGGGCGTAATCTATAAACGTTACTTAACAGATATAAGAACGTGAACGAGGTGAAAGGAGTATGTAAAGATCGTAGCAGGTGGCGTTCTGTGATTCCTGCCTACACCCATGGAAAAAAGGCGTCTCCACCACTTTCTGCAGGAATCACATTCTGTGATTCCTGCCTACACCCATGGAAAAAAGGCGTGAGCATGTGTATGTATGTTACTTAACACATACTTTGCCGAAACGTTATTCTTATCTATACTAATATTACTATATAATATAATATATAAATGTGAAGAGTTTGTTTGTTTGGTTGAACGCGCTAAACTCGAGAACTACTGGTTCGAATTGAATAAATCTTTTAGTGTTGGATAGCCCATTTATCGAGGAAGGCTATAGGCTATACAACATTACGATACGACTAATAGGAGCGGAGCAGCAATGAAAAATGTTGCAAAAACGGGACGGGATTTTACGCGGACGAAGGTCGCGGGGAACAGCTAGTCGTCCATAAATCTAACTTGATTAAAATTACAGCTGCAAACTATAGGGACTAATAGCTTTGGTCATATCGAAATAAATAATTACAAATGCGTTCATAGAGTTCGTATTTTACGCTAACATATGGGTATTAACTAGGGCCAATTAAATTAAACTATAAACGACAAAGTCTTCATAAAATTATCGGCTTAATGATGTACAGGCGGCGCACATCAAGCTACTGCAATCTGTCAATTTTCTTTAATAGATTTTCAACTTAATCGCAAAGGCATTAGGTTCAAGGTTGATTGGGAAAATGACAGTTTCGGGTGCTGTGACAGCTGTAATTTTAATCTAGTTAAATTTTAAGAACTACGGGACATATCTTAATTTAAGCACGTGCTAAATAACATTTATAGATATCAGTCTAAACGGTAAACAATACAAACATAAATTACCACCAAAATGGCAAAGAATATTCCATTGAATCATTAAGAATTGATTCATGACACGCCATGAGTCAGAAGTCACCATAAACCTCGGAATACAATAAAGGTGTCCATTGATGAATCTACACAACAAAAGATCAATCAATCAACTGAATATGGTCCGATACAGGGTGTAAACGGACCCTTCACGAACCTAAGCATTTTAACATTAAACTAAGTAACTTTACGCAAAAATTATTGCTGGGAATCGACTTTTTTTTTTGGGGTGAAAAATCACGTTTTATATTAGGACTCAATATAACGCATTCAAAACATTGTGCTGATGGTTGGATTGAATAGTACGGGGGTCGTGGAGGTGTTTAAAGTAAAAGTTTTTACATTAAAAGCATGTATTTAAAAAAAACTTGTGAAAAAGTTGGAACTTTGACACCCAATATCTCTGTAACTAGAAGCTTCCCAGGTATGGTCTAGAACTAAAAAAACATCGCAATGACGGGGAGAACAAGTGCCTTTCGGCTTCGTTAAGGGTCTTTTTACACTCTTTACTTTCGCCCTCCACCCCCCGGTCCTTTGAGCCTGTTGTAATTAGACTTATAGAGGTACGAGGAGCAAGGTTTAAATTTCCTCAGCACAACATAACATCACGTCTGTAATCCCCGAAGGGTTAGGAGTCCACCTAATAGTACACCCACATTTCGCCAGTTATGTTTAAGTTCCATGTAATAGGGGGTGAGCCTGGTGTCATCAACTGGGCGCAAATCCAGACTCCGTGGCTGCTACTGAGAAATTCCTGACGAAAAATAATCCTGGATCCCCATGAACCTCGTGCTCAGCAGTCTGGCTTGACCAATGAGGCAGTCAGTATCTCATCCTCCATAGAAAAGGGAGGATCCTCTGGCTAAACAGGTGATGTGCCAAGTAGGAAACTACCCGACAGTTGTTGTCGGGTGGTTGTATCATTATTATGGTAATTGCACGGATAACCCGCACGGTCTAGGTTTTTTAGTCTGTATTTGGCATCATAGATGTCGTTAGACTTGCCCCTGATCCTCAGGATACATTAAAAGTCCTACAGGAGTCGCCTGCGCACATTAATCTTCCTCTCGCTGGCTTAAAACGATTATATTAAGTGATTATCCTTGCGGTCTTGACGGTCAGAATAACCAAGTATCTCAGTAGTATTCGTTCCTTCTCTCATGTATTCAGTGCTAACTTCTAGAAGGTCAACCATCATTTACACAGTTCAATTCATCTTCTTTATATAGCTTAAATCTTCTTCTTCTACTGTAACGAAATTATTTGTACAGTCAATTCTTCCAGGGTCCTTCTTTAGTTTAAGTTCTTCTTTCCTGTTTTTAAGACGCCAATATCAAAAGATAATCTCGTGGCTTTCAAAAACCAATGCTTCTTTGGCGGTCGAATGTCTCCTTCTAAATCGAAGTCTATAAATATAATTATAGTCACACTTTTTAAATCCCTCTTCTGATACCTCATCCACAACAGCAACATTACTTATTGCTTTATAAATTACTTCACACTTAACATTATTCTAGTATTTTCCCCTATAATGAGACCAACACTAATTATTTCCTTTGTCCAACAATTACTATTTATTGTTTTTCACCTGCACATTGTCTTTTACTTTAACTTAACCTTCATTTAAACTAACATTTTTCTCACTATCAGTCACATTATCACTACTCACAGTCACATTAGTTCTATCACCAATCAAATCAATATCTTCGTCACTATTTAAATCCACTTCCCTGACTTCTACATAGTCATCATCACTAAACATTCCATCACTGACAAGTCTTTCTCTGAGGAAATTGTTATCCAAATTGGCGAATATTGTCTGATCATTCTCTATGTCCTCGTTGCAGCATCTTCGGAAGAAGACATTGATGACTGGTCTCCCGTATATGGTACTTAAAACTGCGATTAGGACGAGTGATACTAGGACGCAAAAAGTGAGGAATCGTAGCCACATGGTACCGTTTGTCGACAAAGGCGTCAGTGTACTGCGTGTCATTCTTATTTAAAATCGTAATACGCTGATTGTTCTGTTATTGAGTATCGGTTTTGTAGACGTGCGACTTTTTGTTGAGGAAAAATGTGTTGCGACTTTTTTAACGTGAAACCAGTCGGACCTTGAAAGAAAGAAAAAAAAAATTGCAGAGATATGACCTGCATACAAATTACAAAATGACAAAAAAAATAAGGATTATCGTATTACCCAGTACTAACTGGGTTTTGGAGATCAGATAGGCAGTCGCTCCATGTAAAATACTACGGTAAGACTGGAAGCCGACCCCAAAATAGTTGGGAAAAGGCTAGGCAGATGATAAATAATAGGTACTCAGATTATTAAGAGAAACTCAAATAAATCTTATATATATTTGAAGAAAAGCCCTTAAATAATCCTCCATAAGGAAAATCTGCAACAAAAACACGAATAAGAAGCAAATCTCTTAAAGAGATATTAATTGAATGATCCACTTATGTTCCTCATGAACTGAGAAGGTCTTTAACCAGTTATTCGCTATAACTGGATATATTTAATATCCTAAATGTTGTATCCGAGTCTTTTTATAAAACATCACAGAATTCTAATTCGTCAGAACTTTATTTACAGGTAAAAATAGCTATTGTATCTGAGAGCTATGAGCGATGGATGGACTCAAACTCAAGCTCAACTCAAACTCAAAGCATTTATTTCAATAAGACCATTACAGGCACTTTTGAATGTCACAAAAACAAAGAAAGCGAAGCTACAGTCACAGACACAAGGCATAATAACTTGTCAAAGTACTGTAGTTGCCCAAACTGTGTGAAGGATGATATGGCTAGAAAGGAGGTGACTGCTGAGATGACGAGTAATAGAGAAGTATGGAAGGAGAAGACATGCTGCGCCGACCCCAAATACATTGGGATAAGGGCAGTAGAATGATAACTATCCAAGAGTTATGAATGGTTGATTACATTGGTTACAGGAAAATTTTGTGTAATTTTTACTAATCTTACAAGACTAACTAAAAAATCTTTTGGTTTTAATTTTATTTCTTCTATTGCTATCCGTCCAAACCTTAATATTCGTCACTTGTCGGTAGCATCCTACCCTATCAGTGTAAATGCATAGATCCTCTATGTTTCTATACAGGGTGTAAGGGACAGCCCTCCACAAACTGATGGGGTGAATTCAGTATATCATACTACGATGACCGGTACAAGAAATTATTTCAGGAATGTTATAGGAATCCAATAAATTTGTTTTGTTTTATTTCCTCATACGCAATGTATCGTTACCGTGGCAAAACGCACGTAGCGCACGGCAAGCGTGACGACTAGTTCGATGAACTCTGCAGCTAGGCAGGAAGTGAACAAAATGCGACGACGTGGTTACAACAAAATAAACGCTACGGACGCTTGTTCGTACGATGGTAGCTTTGACGACTGTTTACCCAAAAAATCGCAGCGTTTAAGTGCCTCCAGTCGCTCGTCTACCCAAACTATTGACGTCTTCAATATCGGGTTCGGAATAAATGAAGCATGGTTGTACCATTTGTATTCACTATGCGCTCGTCCGCCATATTTCAAACGTGTCTGCCTACACCCAATGCATATTAATGGCGTGATGATAAAAGTGTGAGCCGCTGTTTATACGGAAGGGGAAAGGCTATGAGGAAGATTTGTTTTGTAGACTCGTCACAGTTCCGGGTTTAACTTAGAATCAGATCTTTATCTTCAAATATCTTTATTGGAACAAAAACACATTTCACAAAGTAATTGCGTACCTACGTAAATACCTGCATTCGCTTAAAACTGTGTCGCAGCTATTAATAATCCAGATACAAAAACTTAAATAGTAGACAAATAAAATAGTAAAAAAATAATTATGTAAGTACTTAATGTGCACAACATTAAGTACTTACATAATTGGGGTGGGGTGGGGTATGGGGTGTAGAATAGACAGAACAATGCGATCAACAATTATCTCTGTTGCAAATCTGTTGCCTTTTCATAGCTATCTTGGGGTCAGCTTCCAGTATAACCGGATGCAGCTGAACACCAGTTTTTTACATGGAACGACTGCCTATCTGACATCCACAACCCAGTTAATACTGGGCAATACGATACTCCTTGGTAAGACTGGCTGTCAGACTTTTTGGGCGACTGACTTCCTAACGACTGTCAAAGATCTACAAATGACACCCGGGACCAACGGTTTAACGTGCTTTCCGAGGCAAGTAGGAAACTCGGTATGTAATGGGTGGTCACCCATCCACAGACAAACCTAGGCAAGCACGGCTTGACCTAAAGATCGACCCGAGCGGCTGTTATTATTTAGTCACGAGCTCTTCTCAACCACACTTCGCATTGGATGTTTACATGCCATTTTGCACGTACGAGTACCTGCCTCTATTACGTACCTACTCGTATTATTTAATACACGTAGTATTGTGGTCACATTATAATATTTACCATTAACTATTTAATGGTTATTGGTTCTCGGTATCATTACATAGAGATTGATTGATATAGGAAACCGTGGCGATTTGTTTACCTACTAGCTAAGACCGCGGCTTCGCCCGCGTCCAGTTCGGTTATTGTCACACCGGATCGTACTACGGGATAAAAACTATCCTATGTGTTAATCCAGGTTATAAACTATCTGTGTGCAAAATTTCATCCAAATCCGTTCAGTAGTTTTTGCGTGAAAGAGTAATAAACACACATACACGCATCCTCACAATCTTTGGCATTTACAATAGTAGTCATATTAGTAGTTTATTTACGTTTCGAATCTAATGAAGAGTACACTGTAGACTGTATAGAATAATAAATAAAAGATGCATTATACAAAAATGGTCTCACGCCGTGATTACATGAGGGTGGGCAGAAGCTACAGAGGCACCCGCTACGATCCTTTTTTTTTCGGATGTGCAGTCATCAAATGACTCCCGCTCTGGCTGGAGTGGGAGGGAGTGTCACACTTTTACTGACTAAACCCATCCATGTTCCTTCTTTGCCCTTTGTGTTTCAGGGCCGCGGTATCTCTTTCGAACAGTCCCGCAGCCACCCGCTATGCTCCTCACATACTCTTTTTGGCTTCGTTCATGTTGTTGCTGTTGCTGCCTCGTTGGTCCAATGGTCTCATGCGCGACTTCTGAGCACGAGGTCATGGGTTCGATTCCCAGGTCGGGCAAAGTGTTTTATGGGGTTTTTCCATCAGGAATTTCTCACGGAGTCTGGATTTGTGCCCGGTTGATGGCAATAGCCTCGCCCCCTATTACATGGGACTTAAACATAACTGGCGAAAGGGTGTACTATTAGGTAGACCTCTGCCTAACCCTTTCGGGAATTACATGCGTGATGTTTTATTCAAAGTCAGTTCAAAGTCGTAAAATTCGGTAGAATTAATTCAATGTTCACCGTTTGCAATTCGCAGAAAGTTGTACCTAAAAGAATTAAATAAAAACATGGACATCAAAAATTTCTAATGTAAAAATAAAAATTGAACACGAGCGTTGAGTCAAAGTTAGCGTCATACGGGTTCCGCAAATAGACGAACTGACAACAAACGTAAAACACTTCCTACTGTGTAGGAACTAGTTCGGAGTATTTATTTAACATTCGGAAGCGACATTACATTTTCCGCGCATTTTTTGGATATATAATTTTTTCTACGAATTGAAATGCTTGTATTCTGTTCTATTCTATTCTAAAAGGTGTAACGAGACCCTTAACGAAGTCGAAAGGCATTTATTTTCCCCGTCATTGCGATCACTTTTTTGTTCATACCTGGGAACCTTCTTTAAAAAACTGAATATCTTAGACCTCAACAAGCACAACCTAAAATTAAAAGTGACAGAATGGCTACTCAAACAGGACTATGTGGCAACGGAGACTTTACTTACCTACATCGCCTAATAAGCACGCACCCATCTCCATGCTTGCACGAATACTTCTATTCTCGCATCCATTCCATACACACTCGCGCACACAACTCCTTCACTCACTTACACAACTCCTTCACTCACTTACACATCAACACCACACCACCACTTATCCACACTCACTCACGAAAACCTACACTTCCACAATCACATTGATTCACCCTCACCCTCTCACATACTCATACAGTCATACCTAAATAATCCAAAACTTAAGTAACCCACAACTATTTTCCCTTCCGAAGGTAAATTGACACAGCCCACTCTATGGCCCACTCATACATGAATCAATTGGAACCTCATTGCGAAACGCTGTCTCTTAAGAAACAGGATAACCTAGTTTAAGAGACAGAGTTCAATCTATTGTGTACAGATTTCTGAAGCATCCAAATGTTTAATGTAAGTGCATTCATTTGAAAATTGTAAACTTAAACTGTATTACTGTATTTTTGGGAAATAAAGATATTTATTATTATTATTTTCTAGTTACGGAGATGTTGGGGGTCAAAGTTCCAACTTTTTCACAAGTATTTTTTAAATACATGTTTTTAATGTAAGATTTTTACTTTAAACACCACCACGACCCAATTGATGTAAATTAGGGAAGGGTCTCCCTGCAGAGGGACATAATCGTTGTAACTTAAACACTATCACAACATTACATTGCTTTCTGAGGCACGAAGGAAACTCGGTATATAACCCATCCACAGAACAACCTAGGCAAGCACGGCTTAACCTAAAGATCGACACGAGCGGCTTTTATTATTTAGCCACGACCTTCTCTAAAATACTCTACTAAAATAAAGGAACCTACTAAACCATCAATCTAATTGATTACAAATGCAAACGTAGAAGGAAAACCCATAGCCTTCAATATAACAAGTGAGACAACACAACGATTACAAATAAAAACAATTGATGAGCTACGCATTATCATAGTAATGGATTTTACTTACGTATACATACCTGCATACCGAGGTACATGCATTTATGTAGGCATGACCTTCCTATGGTGTAAACAATATTGTTATGTAGTATTCTAGAAGGGATCCGAAGCTGTAGCTTGGTTATTGGAAGTTGAGTTCAAGCTACGCCTACTACGGTCAGTCCGCAGATGGGTGGCAGATGTGCGTGTCACTGGCGTTGCCGGTACGGTATGCATTTGTGGCCGCCTTTGCAAGAGCACCTTTGTAGTTATGTTTTGATTATTTATTAATTTAAACCTAAATAGTCTCAGTAATCTTCAGGTTAAGCCGCGCTTGCCTAGGTTGGTCCGTGGATGGGTGAACGCCCATTACCTACCGAGTTTCCTTCGTGCCTCGGAAAGCACGTTAAGCCGTTGGTAAGCCGTTGGTTCTGACAATCATTTGTAGATCTTTGACAGGCAATAAAGATAGTCAGTGGTCCGAAAGCCTGACTCCCAGTCTTACCAAGGCATATCCAGTACTAACTGGGTTGTGGAGTTTAGATAGACAGTCTCTCAATGTAAAACACTGGTATTCAGCCGGTTAGATTGGAAGCCGCCCTCAACATAGTTAGAAAAAGGCTAAGCAGATGCTGAAATCTAAAAAGACACTTGGACATCTTCAAATGCGTAATCACGCACCTAATTTGCTCCACCAATGCACCGCAACGCCTCCAAGCAATAATCGTACACAGCACTTAAGCAAGTTTATTTCTCCCATTGGCTTTAATTCTGTATCATTTGGACGAGTATCCGGCCATATCTGGACATCAGCCAACAACTGTAATGACTGACATCCCGAATCACATTGGCAGTTGGCAACCACTTAGGACTTATATACGGAGACGCGGCGCATCATGCGTCCCGTTGTGCGACGCCATCATCATTTTAGCAGAAAGACATCCACTGCTGGACGTAGGCCTCCCCCAAGTGACACCACATTGACCGATCTCGTGCATCTCGCATCCAGCGGATCCCCGATCAACCTTCATCAGGTCTTCAGTCCACCTAGTGGGACGCCTTCCAACGCAACGTCTTCCGTGTGCGTCTTGTGCGGCGCGGCCCGCATTAAATTCAAACAAATGGCTATGTATGCGTTTACGGATAAGCAATTTTACGCGTGTTTGCTTGACATGCAGCGTAGCTTGCGGCGGTGCCCGCAGATACCATCGCCGCGACGCACGCAGCGTTCCGGCTAGCTAGTTTCGTATAATACTCAGTTCACTAAGGATCGGCGTGTGAAACTAGGGCGCACGCGGCGTCACACGCCCCGCGTTACTCCCCGCATCTTCATAAAAAACATCGTACATTGTCATAGCTTTGCGTTTGCGCATGTGATAACGAGGGCTGCTGCACTCGTCGCGGAAAAACGTGCAACGCGCCTCGAGAAATAACGCCACACGCGACGCGCGACGCACCGCGTCTCCGTAAATGAGCCCTTAGTTATTTAACTACAATATGCGTTTGAGAACAGAGCTTACGTCATGGTCATCAGTGCTTAAACAGGTCCACAAACGAATTTAGGAAAAAAAAATAATGAAACATGGGTCTCAAAGATAATTGTTGTTTGGTGCAGGTACACAATTGCCCAACCCTTCGAGAATTACAGGCGTGACGTCATTGATGTAGACGTTTCATCTTGTTTTTCTAGCACTTACAAGTTCTGCTGAGTTCATATTATGAGTCCTGCCCCCGTATTCACAAACGCTGTCTTTTTTTGGCATTACCAAAGCGAGCGAGATGACATACGACTTGTCGAATCGAAATCGAATCGAAGCATTTGTGATTACGGGGGCTGAGCTTATTTACCAGGTTGAGCATAGAATTAGTTGGTTTCCCTCTCAGGAATATCTCAGCAGCAGTTCAGAGTCTGAATTCGTTTCGGTTGATGGCAATAGGTCCCCTATTTTATTATGTACCTTAAGCATAACTGGCGACATCAGTAAAGGTGACTTGTGCCTAACCTTTACGTTCGGTAGATTTACTGATTTTGTGTGAGGAGCTCATGGCTAAATAATAACAGCGGCTCGGGTCGATCTTTAGGTTAAGCCGCGCTTGCCTAGGTTGGGCTGTGGGTGGGTGACCACCCATTACATACCGAGTTTCCTCCGTGCCTCGGAAAGCACGTAAAGCCGTTGGTCCCGGCTATCATTTGTAGATCTTTGCCAGTCGTTACAGGTAGTCAGTGGCCCAAAAGTCTGACAACCAGTGTTATCAAGGGGTATCGTATTACTCAGTACTAACTGGGTTGTGGAGGCAGATAGGCAGTCGTTCCATGTAAAATACTGGTATTCAGCTGTATCCGGTTAGACTGGAAGCCGACCCCAATATAGTTGAGAAAAGGCTAGGCAGATGATGGTTAGCAAGCAAGCAGTATGGATCTGTTCGGGATGAGGATAAATAAAACACACAAGTCTACAGAACACCATTTTTGAACACTCCCACAGTATCATCGATCCACTTGAGGTGCTTCGTCAGCGCGGTGTAGTGCACGTTCTTGTTGAAACAAAGGCCGCGCTCGGCTGGCTCCCCGAAGAATATGCCAGTGAGGCACCAGCGGTCGTCCTGGCGTGCTGCGAAGATGCCACCGTAACTGGGGCAGAGGGGTACTTCTGGAAAGACAAGAATATGTTTTATGGTTAAACTAGCTATGCACCGTGACCTTCGTCAGCGTGGAATTATTATAAACTCAAACTCAAAGCATTTATTTCAATTAGACCATTACAGGCACTTTTGAAAGCCACAGAAAAAACAAAGAGCGAAGCTACAGTCCCAGACACAAGGCATAATAACTTGTGAAAGTACTGTAGTTACCCATTCCAAGGCGTAGATCTCTATGGAGAAGAATGGGCAAGAAACTCATTACTCCCCGAAAACATATTACTTCCCTAATTGAATCGGATTTTGTTAAAAAAATCAAGGGTTTTAATTTAACGGATTTTGTTAAAAAAAAAGTAGCCTAAGTTACTCGTTATAACATTAGCTATCAGTAAAAGACTTGTCAAAAGCGGTCCAACCGCTTCGGCGATTACAAGAAACAAACAGACAGGCAGAGAGGAAAAATATTATAAAAATATTTTTTATTATAAGCGCCGTAAATACTTTTGTATGCATTAAGCAAAAACCTGTTATTTTGAAATTACAAACAGACACCTAAATATTTATTTGTATAGATATTGCTGGGTGTCATAAGTAAGGCTATTTTGTTGATTTAGTGGTCCCTGAAGCGTTAGGCAGAGGTGCACCTAATACACCAACATTTCGTCAGTTATGTTTAAAGTCCCATGAAATAGGGGGCGAGCCTATAGCCATCAACTGTGCACAAATCCAGATTCCGCAGCCGCTACTGAGAAATTTCTAACGGAAAAACCCAATAACACTTTACCCGACCCGGGAATCGAACCCAGGATCTCATGCTGAGCAGTCGCGATTGCGAAAACTAGACAAACGAAACAGTATTAAATTCAAACATAATTGAAATTTCACGGTCTCCGTTTGAAGTAAACACACACACATTCGTTTAACTTTCAAAGAAACTTCATGGAAAGACTCAATTTCTAAAGAAACATCAAACTTAATCTGAAATGAATTTTATATCGAATCATTTGAATTTTAGACTCATATTTTCATTGTACTAATAAATTAAGGTGAAGAGTTTGTTTGTTTGGTTGAACGCGGTAAACTCGGGCACTACTGATTCGAATTGAATAAATCTTTTAGTGTTGGATTGCCCATTTATCGAGGAAGGCAATAGGCTATACAACATCACGCTACGACTTAAAGGAGCGGAGCAGCAATGAAAAATGTTGCAAAAACGGGACGGGATTTTACGCGGACGAAGGTCGCGGGGAACTGCTAGTTATTTAATCATTTGTATGCCCAAGTGGCTGATCATGGAATGAACATTATAAGTATATAATTATGTAATGAACACCTGCATGTAACCCATGTATCACAAATAAACGATTTGATTTGATTTGACTTACCATATCCGTATGTAGCACAGAATATATCTTCATCCTTGTCAAAGCAATTGACATCTTTTTCCCTGTTGAAGAAAATTGGCTTCAGACCTCCATCCAAGGCCCATGCTGTGGTCTGCAAAAATAAAATTAAATACTCAGTATTAAAAGTTGTTTCTAATGGTAACAAGACCCTTAACGAAGCCGAAAGGCACTTGTTCTCCTCGTCATTGCGATATTTTTTTTGTTCTAGACCATACCTGGGAACCTTGTAGTTACGGAGATATTGGGCGTCAAAGTTCCAACTTTTTTTTTAATGTAAGATTTTTATTTGAAACATCTCCACGACCCCCGTACTATTCAATCCATCCTGAGCACAAAGTTTTGAGTGCGTTACGTTGAGTCCTTCCGTAAAACGTGATTTTTCACTCCAAAAAAAAAGTCGTTTCCCAGCAATATTTTTTGCGTAAAGATACTTAGTTTGATGTACATACATATTTACATAATGCATGGTTGATGGCTTCGTAAAGATTGTAAAGGTCCATTTACACCCTGTATCTATGCAACGCTTGCCGAGTTCGGAGGATGGGTGATCGTTCGTTACATAATGATACCCCTCCGAAAGCCTGTTAAGCTTTGCTCAAAGAGTTGTTATGAGTAATCAGTATGACGTGTAGTACAGAATGAAAAACCTGCTCCTTTGGAGATTCATTAATTCAAATTTAATTTAATTAATCACTGTGCCCTTTTTTTAAGATGTTAAATCATTAAATGACCCCACCCGCTCTGGGCGGAGCGGAAGGAAGTGTCAGACTTGTACTGACTAAACCTTTCCATATTCCTTCTTTGCCCTTTGTGTTCCAGGGCCGCGGTATTTCTTTCGAACAGTCCCGCAGCCGCGGCAGGCATCGGCCTTTGCGGACCCCTTCGTAGTTGCTGATATCTCTTTCGTCGACACGGCCTGTCACTTACCGTCCACAGGCCAGCGAATGACTCTGCCCTGGAGTGTCTTGACAGACGGGCAGACAAACAGACGGACAGACAGACAGACGGACAACTTAGTGATCCTATAAGGGTTCCGTTTTTGCCGACTGAGGTACGGAACCCTAAAAATACACTACCTATATATATTTAAACTATTTGGTAATAGAACTAAATATTTTTGCATACCATTTTACAGTCACAGTCAATGATATCCACAAAGTACCGCCAGCTTCCACAGGGATTCAAATTTCGTTAGTTTAAATGACTTTGATAAGAGAAAAACATGTTTTAATTACATTTCCACAAACTAATTCCACTCACAGCTACCGTCACATAAACTAGATAAAAACTACTTTATTATATTTCCGACGCCACGAAATTTAAGGCATTGCATTTAAACCCAAAAGCGGTGGTCAAAATAATTAATTTTATCGAACGTGGCAAGAATCTCAAATGAGTATCATAGCGGGATTTCAAAATGGCCGCTAGCCAAGTTTTATTGCATTTTAATGGGCTATCGTATGTGGAGTGAAGTGCGTCAGAGTAAACCGCGAGAAATTCAAATTTTCTAACGTTTTTTGCAATTTGCAAGTCTGTGTCAGATTGTATGTTGATGACAAATGAGTCGCGCAAGTAACACGTATGTAGTTACAGATTTATAATCATTAAAATCATCAATACAATCCTCTAAGTTCGTGTAACCCCATTGTAAGGTTTTTTCATGAAATAGTTATTATAATTCAATCATAATTCGAAAGACACGGAGCGTTAGGTTTGCGTTACAATTATTTGTGAAGAGTTTATTTGCTATGTAATAATTTGGCAAAAAAATTATGCGGCAAATTGTTTGGAAAGTGATAATTTGTCAATTTCTATTTGATGAAACAAGGGAGACCCTCTTAACACACTACTAGTTTCTATAATAATGTACTTCAATCATGATTCAAAAGACACGTGACGCCATCTATTATCATAAGAACGTCATTGTTGTTTTCCTCGGGATCATTACTTTTTTTCGGGGTAAAAGGTACCTTATGTCCGTTTCTATACACCTGGCAACGTATATGCAAAATTTCAGGATAATCTGTTCAGTGGTTTAGGCGTGAAAAGGTAACAAACAAACAAACTTACTTTCGCATTTATAATATTAGTAAGGAAGTATGGATGAATAGTATGAACCCACCGCAGATTCTTCAGTGCCGATCCTCTCCTGATGAATGCATGCTGACTGGATGTTACCCTTCAACACGACTGCCACCTCCAGCACAATGAGAGCCAGGTCGTTGGTCACGGGTCCTTCCCACGCCGCCGTGAAGTTTGGGTGGATTATTATTGAATCTACCTACAAAGAGAACAATCGATTAATTAATATAGTCCTCCGGACCGTTTTTCGGTCACAGCGGCCAATCTCATCGAAGATTAGAGAGGAGTGTTCGTGGTGCAGGTGCACTCTCTGTTCCTTTACTCTCATAGTCTGATGGGACGGGAATTCGACCCGACAGGAGATAGATCAGAACCAACGGCTTTTCGAAGCACGCGTATACCGCCAACTTACAAACTCCGGGCTACTGCTGAGAAATTTGTAATAGAAAAATCCAATAACACTTTTGCCCAACCCGAGAATCGAACCCAGGACCCCAACCTCAGTAGCGACCCTTGCGACCAATAAACTAACGGGCCCGCCTCTTGGTCTAGTAATTACTCAGCCTATTAAAAACAACTGCTGGACAGAGGCCCTTCCCAAACTACACCACAACACCCTGTCTTGCGCCTTCTGCAGCCAGTCTAATCCAGCCATTTTTTTGAGGTCACGGGTTCATCCAGAACCGGCTCCATTCCAGTATTCGTTTGCTTCACCAGTCTTCCCAGCACTTTGCCAAACGTGGCCAGCCTATTGCCACTTCAACCTGCTTTCTCTGCAAGCTATGTCTTTTACTCTAGTTCTTTGCTGAAGAAAGCCATCCCGGGTGATAAACGTCGCAGAATTGTATTTACCTCTGATATCACTGCTCGAAGAGCCCTCCGTGCGTCGGAAAATATGTTTAAGCGTTCCCGCCTGTCATTTGTAGATCTTTGACAGTCGTTACAGGTAGTCAGTGGCCCAAAAAGTCTGACAACCAGTCTTACCACGGTCAGATAGGCAGTCGCTCCATTTAAAATACTGGTATACAACTGCATTCGGTTAGACTGGAAGCCGACCCCAATATAGTTTTAGAAGGTGCTATGATATAACACCACTGATGGTAAAAAACTTGATTGTCATTTGGACTACCTCGTTGGTCGAGAAGTCGCAAGCGCGTCACAAATTCGTGTTTCCCAGTACCTGGGATAAGGAGGTCAGACAGCCATGCAGATGATGTGGTACGAATGTAAATAGACTAAAACCTTACCTTGTATACTCTCTCGTTGCCTCCGAAAGACTGAAGGTTCACCTTCCCAAGGAATATCAGCATGCTATCAGGATCTAAGGTTTTGTTGTTCACGATCATACATCTGGCGTCTGTAATGAAGGGTTTCAGCGATAAATTATTAAGAACTAGCAAAGGACCATAAGATTATGGGTAGAATAAGAAATGGGTTGGTGAGAGGGAGTCTGAAAGTGCCACCGGCGACTGAAAAGTCCTGTGGTAATGTCGGCGGTCAAGGTATGGGAAGGAGATGCGGAGGAATGAGGAAAATTGGAACGGCAAGCGCGACTTATCCTAAAGATGGACCCGAGCGGCTGTTATTGTTTAGCCACGAGCTCCTACATTAACGACATCAGCCGAACAAACAATATTCGTTAAAAAAAAAAATGTGTTTCTATGAAATGTTTCATTCAAGTAAATAGTCGTTAAAACAATAATATTCGAAATAAAAATACTAGAACCAAATATTTTATGAAACATTTTCTGCGAAACGTAATTCTATGAAACTGTCTGAGAAACAAATGAACATCCGTAAATAAAGATCTACAAATTCCGCATGCAGCCAATTTAAATCGGGCTCATTTAAAATCGGGCATATTCACAAGTCGTTCTATACATATTTTTATCTATGGCGATGTCGAGGAACACGGAAATGTCATTAGAAGGCAATCGCTGCAATACGGAAGGAGGTTTATAATCAAATTAGTGCCCCCCGCCTTGCCTTGTCCAGGATCGAGAGGCAATGAGCCAAAATAGAAAAAGGCGAGGCAGGTCGGGACGGGGGGTTGAAATGAAGACCTTTGAAGCTGAAGTATTGCTTTGATGAGTGTTTAATGCATTTATTAATCAGATAAGTTTTTTTTTATAAAAAAATACCTATGCACGGTGGAAGGGACGCCAACGCGAAAATGGTTACCACGTATTCAGTACATCATTCTGACCCACATAGAAATTTTTGAGCCCCCCGGCTTAAGGAGCCTACATACAGTGCCGCCGGCAAAAATGCCGTATAAAGCCGCCAAGCATCATTCCAGTTGTGACAGTCTGCGGCTGCGGCTCGTGTGTGCGGCAAGCCTAGCCAGGCTCGAATACCCGCCGGTCTGCTGGCGGCCCGGCTGCCGGTATTGCCGCCGGCATTGTGTGTAGGAGCCTTTAGAATGATGCACTGAATACGTATACGTGGTTACCGTTTTCGCGTCGGTGTACCTTCCACCCTGTAACAACCTTCCCGAATAAATTCTATAAATGACAGTGAAAACCCGTCAACGTCTATTGTAGGTAGAATTCGGAAGAGCCAAGTCACACAGACGGAAGGTTTGTCCGTGGAAGGGTGACCACTCATTACATACCTACCGAGTTTCCTCCGTGCGTCGGAAAGCACGTTAAGCCATTGGTCCCGGGTGTAATTTGTAGACCTTTTTTTTTTTTTTTACGGATGGGAAATCATCAAATGACTTCTCCCGCTCTGGGTGGAGTGGGAGGGAGTGTCAGACTCTTACTGACTAAAACCCATCCATGTTCCTTCATTGCCCTTTGTGTTCCAGGGCCACGGTATCTCTTTCGAACAGTCCCGCAGCCCCGAATTTGTAGACCTTTGACAATCGTTAAGATAGTCAGTGGCCCCTAAGTCTGACAGCCAGTCTTACCAAGGAGAATCGTATTACCCAGTGATTATTGGGCTGTGGATGTCAGATAGGCAGTCGCTCCATGTAAAATACTGGTATTCAGCTGCATCCGGTTAGACTGGAAGCCAACCCCAACATGCTTGGGAAAATGGATAGGCAGATGATGTATTGGTTTAAAATCTTACTCACCGGTCACAATAACCTTGTCAGTGATCAGCACCCCATCGCAGTAGTAGCTGAACTGGTTTTCATGGCTGCTGATGGTGATGTAGATGGAGGCGATCCAGGGAAACACTGTCTTCGTGAACTCTTGGCAAGATGAGTCACCATGGCAGAGGGGATCCGGCTGTGGATAATGAGCACAGGTGTTAAAGATGTTTAGATGTAGAACGGTACTGCCGCGTGTGCAGTGTTCTGCGGTGACTGCCTCTTTGGTCGAGTAGTCGCAAGCTCGACTGTTGAGCATGAGGTGCCGGGTTCGATTCCCAGGTATGTAAGTTCAGCGATATCTTTGCCAATAATTGGGAACAGATTTTGATGATTCTTTTTTTGTTTGGAAGAATATTATTCCGCGGTGGTGTTGTTTAAATTTGGTGAAGATCTGATGCTGATCTTCGGAGATACACAATGGAACTTTTCAATAACAGACAGCAAATCTGCTGTGATTGCTGCAATCGCTTGGCTGTTTATTGTTTTCATAATACCATAAGATAACATAACGCCTGATGTTCTGAGGGTGTACGCGATGTGTACAGTACACCCAGATTTCGACAGTCAGCTAAGTTCCATTTTATCAGGGATAACCCTATAACCATGAAATGTTCTAAAAGAATCAAGAGTGAAAAAGCTAACCCAATAAAATTAAACCATTAAATAAAAAGAAGATTCATAAAAAATAAATACCATTTTTTTGCGGATCCCTTTCATAATTTAAACGTGGTGAGCACTCAAATTAGGAATTAAAAATTCAAATTTCTGCGGCGGCCATTTTGATATGGTGTTCATAGCCATAAATTATTTATAATGGTTGATTATGACCATCTAACGAGCGATAAAAAACAGACAACGGAATGCTGGATTTTAAACTACAATTTAATTGGTTAAACTCATCATCTGCCTAGCCTTTTCCCAACTATGTTAGGGTCACCTTCCAGCCGAATACCAGTATTTTACATGGAGCGACTGCCTATCTGACCTCCAAAACCCAGTTAGTAAAGGGTAATACGATACCTTTGGTAAGACTGGTTGTCAGACTTTCGGGCAACTGACTACCTATAACGTGCTTAACGTTCTTTCCGATGCACGGAGGAAACTCAGTATGTAATGGGTGGTCACCCATCCACAGACCAACCTGGGCAAGCGCGGCTTAACCTGAAGATTGATTCGAGCGGCTGTTATTATTTATCCTCCTTAATTGGTTAAAAAAAATACAGGAAAACGTAGTTTGTGCTTTATTATATTCCCGAGAGTATGGTCCATAAAATTTAAATTGATTAAAATGACAGCTGTCAAAGTAAAGGGACTTTGGAGCTTTGGTCATATCGAACTAAATGATTATAAATGCATATTTATTCAGACAGTACTTTACTCTATGTAAATATGGGTTGTAAAATAACATCATGCCTCTTATTCCCGAAAAATTTGACAGAGGTGAATTTAATCATACACAACATAACTGTTATTTTTTTAAGTACCATGCAATAGGGGCCGAGCTTATTCCCATCTACCGGGCACAAATTCAGACTCCGTGACTGCTACTGAATAGATCTTTATGGAAAAACTCAATAATACTTTACGTGACTTGGGATTCGAACCCAGAAACTCGTGCTCAGCAGTCGCGTTTGCAACCACTGGACCAACGAGGCAGTCTTAAACTTCAGTTCATAAACAAGTACTTAATTGCCAATGGCCGCGGCTTCGCCCGCGTGGAGTTCGATTATTGTCCACGGGGAGAAAAGTAAGTCAAAAGATGATAACAGAAAAGTATGGAAGAAGAAGACATGCTGCTCCGACCCCAGATGAATTGGGGAAAAGGGCAAGAGAATGATGATGATACACCTGAAAGAGACCTGCAAATTGCAAAAAAAACTAAGAAAATTTGAATTTCGCGAGCCACCCTGGCACGCACCTTAAACCACAAAGCAACATTTTCGCCTGAAGTTGTACCAAAAACAATTAATCCTGGAAACATACTAATTATAACGTCTTTTGACTTTCCCAATTAGTTAACGTTAATAAACTTTACGCAAAAGCCATGAATTTGAGTAAGTTTTTTTGTTGAAGTTTGCACAAAAGATGACAAGTACAAGGCTTCGCACTCACAACTTTGTTCTAATGTTTCCGAAGGGTTCTACTTACGCTCCTGTTTAGTTCTTGTCGTGAAGTTTATGTTCTTGGGAAGGAAATAGGGTAATTAGGGAAGAGGTTGATTGAATTGAACTGCCTTGTTGGTCTTGTGGTCGCAAGATGGGGTCCAGGGTTCGATTCCCGGGTCGGGCAAAGTGTTAATGGAAATTTCTGAGTAGCAGCCACGGAGCTCGGATTTGTACCTGGTCGATGGCAATAAGCTCGCCCTATTCATAACCTGCCTGCCTTTTCCTAACTACGTTGGGGCCGGCTTCCAATCTAACCTAACATTCATCTTTTTAGTAAAATAAGCGACAGGCATAATATTAATACTAGAAATAAGGACAAATTAGATCAACCACGTTTCAGATTGTCAAAAGTACGCACATCTTTTATGGGGTACTGTGTAAAATGTTACAATAAAATACCACTTGACATTTTACAACTTAATGAGAAGAAATTTAAAAAATGCATAAAACAAACACTATGTAAGCGAGCATATTATAAGTTAGAAGAGTATATCGTAGATAAAAATGCTTGGCTCAATGCTGGTCCTGCTCCACTGCCACTTGGGCGCACATACTAAGATTTTAATGTTTGGAAGAGATGCTCCCCCTTTAGTTCTTTCATTATTTCTTTTATTTTTTTTCTCGTTTGGAAACTTAGTTACTTTGATAACCATTGTTTTATATAAATTAGAAGCATTATTTGAGTTTTTGTAAGTGTGAGTACCATGTAGACTTTCTATTATGGTTAGTAGGGCTTATCCTAATCTTTATGGTTTTAACTGTAGCTTTGTTTTATTTTCCTATCTCTACACTGTGCTCACATATAGAAGCAACAATATTGTACCCAGGACTATGTAATATATAACTTGATTTGAATGGACACTCTGTCCATGGAGTTTCTTGCCCATTCTTCTCCATGAGATCTACTATTTTCGAATGGGCAACTACAGTCCATTCACAGTTTTTATGCCTGTGGCGGGACTGTAGGTAGCTTATTTTTGACTATGCAAAAGTGCCTGTCATGGGTCTATTTGAAATAAATGCTTTGAGTTTGAGTTTGAGTTTGAACCGGATGACGCTTAATACCAGTATTTAACATGAAGTTACTGCGTATCTGACCTCCATAACTCAGTATCGGTATAACGATACCCCTTTTTTCGGATAACGATACCCCTTGATACCTCACCCTATATTAGTACCTATGTACAACTCTGCTGTTTTTAATGCGACGGTGTGTGCGTCACATATAATGCTGCGCTCCAACAATTTGCCAAAACATTTATCATTAACATTCTTAGACAAATTAAACAAATCATTCACCATTATCATCAATCCTCATACATTTCCCAGCTTGACTTCATAAACAACACAAACAAAACTCCTTAAATCTTCCTCCATCTTATTAATAGTCGCACATTCACAATCTCACACGCAGAAGGAGGTCATATGTCACAGTCGCAGACTCCGCGGCAACGACTCCGTGTTTGAAGAGTAAATGTTCAGTTAATGACACTGATTTAATTTTGTATGTGAGATAAGGGATCGTGGAGATTACGTCCCAAGGTTTCCCCTTGGGGAGTTAGGGGGTCGGTGTTTAAAGCGATGCTTATTATACTTGTTATGGTCGGTAATTTCGATTCAATATTATTTTTAGGGTTCCGTAGCCGAATGGTAAAAAACGGAATCCTTATAGATTCGTCATGTCCGTCTGTATGTCACAGCCACTTTATTCCGAAACTAAGACTACACAGTTGAAACTTGGTAGGTTTTATTCCGTAAACCGCTTTATGATTTTTATGCAAAATTAAAAGATTAAGGGCTCCCTATACATGGAACAAAAGTTTAATTTTTTATTTTTCATCAAACCTATACGTGCGGGGTATCTATAGATAGGTAAAAATGACATTGAGATTTCTAAAACCATTTTTTCTCATCGTCAATCGTTTGAAAGATAGACGCTTCCAAAGTGGTAAAATGTGTGTTTGTGTGTCCCTCTAAAGTAAGAGGAGGAAAAAATGTAGGATTGTAGAACGTATAAAACTTTCAATGAAAATTGGTTTAAATAGGATTTGATGTTTAGTTTTTGAGTGGGTTCGAACTCGAGACCTATGACTTGGCAGTCCGACGGTCACACCACTAGGCTATCAATAAGATTCTTCCATGGAATTGTTAAGTACATGGAAGCGCCAAGAAGTCCTTTGCAAAAAGTTTATACTGAATGATAGATATGGTTTTGGTATTATTAATAGGACTTTTTCATCAAACTGTAGCAGTAACTTTGTTTTTCATTAAAATAATACGAAATTTAGTTTTGTTGTTTTGTTTGGTGCTACGGAACCGTGTGTGCGTGTGAGTACGACTCGCACTTGGACGGTTTTTTGAAAATCAAATCAATACTAACATAACAAAGGTTACAAACTGACTCTTCACGAAACCGTCAACCAAGTATTCTGTACATCAATCTAAGTAACTCTAAGAAAAATTATTGATGGGAAACGAATTTTTTTGGGTGAAAAATCACGTTTTACGGTAGGACTCAATGTAACGCACTCAAAACATTATACTGATGGATGGATTGAATAGTACAGGGGTCGTGAAGGTTTTTAAAGTAAAGACTGCCTCTTTGGTCTGGTGGTTGCCAGCGCGACTGTTGAACTTGAGGTCTTTGGGTTCGATTCGTAGGTCGGGCAAAGTGTTATTGGGTTTTTCCATCAGGAATGTATATCACCTGCTGATTTGTGCCCGATTGATGGCAATAGGCTCACCTCCTATTACATGGAACTTAAGACATAACTGGCGAAATGTGGGTGTACTATTAGATACACCTCAGCCTTAACCTTCGGGGATTACAGGCGTGATGTTATGTTACATCCTTCGAAAGAAAAACCTACTAACTTTCGATCTATTATCTAAACATTCACAAACAAACTTTCCTTCTAACGAACAAGGAAACACATCTGAGAGCCTCTTCATTCACTCACTCACTCACTCACTCGTTCACTCTCTCGTTAATCGGGATCTAATTGTGGTAGATCAGCCATGGGCGGAAAAACTTGGTATTTTTTCTGACATAATTACAAGTTACAACCTTGAACGACGAAGAGTTACGTTTTAGTTATCGAGGAAGTTGGATGCGGTATTTTAATTAATGTTTTTATTATGTGTATGGACGGTTACGACTGAAGAAATAAGTATAGAATGAGCAAAACAATGTGTTGTTTTTCTTCTCGGAGTTAATTATTAAATGTTTAAAATAATACAAACATTAAATTTTAATACAGCTGTAATAAAAATTGTTCGGATTTTACATTTTGAGTCTCAGATTTCAAATTCAAAATTCTTTATTTTGGGACAACCAGGTCCAAAGGTTAGTATATAAAAAATGAAAACTTAGAAACTATTATTAGTACTTAAATATAATTACAAGGACATCACACATCTTATTTTATACAAAAATGCTCCTTTGCTGAGATGCCCAGTCAAAATAACCAATAGGATGACACCTCCCTACAGGATCATCAGACGAACGAAAAGCCTCAACACAGGTGCACGCACGTCTTCAGCTCTCATTTCAATGTTTACACTTAATGACCCAACCAACAGTTTTTAATTAACTACGAGAATTCAAAAACTAAAAAATAACCGTTGTGGAGCCGTGACACAGCCAGAAGGCGACGCGGTAGACCTCGCAGGAGATGGCGGGACGAGCTGGACAGAACCAACGACCAGTGGTCCACATTGGCCCTAGATCGAAAATTTGGAGGTCATGGGGGTTGGTCTTTGCCCATCATGTGTGTGAATGGGATGACACAGCATGATGGGAACCTCGTAACAGCCAATGGCCTTATGGTCAAGAGCCTCGATGACCATCTTTCGAAGCTCTCCTTAGGCCGTTGGATCAAGGGTCTGATTCAGAAGGCTTCTCGATACGGCTCGCATTGTGAGGAGGTTCCTGTCTCTGGAGCCCTAACCACCGATAGCTTGGACCCTGCTCCCGACACCGGCGGACCACATTTTTTTATATTTTTCAATGTTTTTTTAAGAAATATTTAAAAATGTCAAAAATGTAAGAATAATGGAAATAATAATAGTAACTAGAATTCGTAATGATAATCAAAGCAACGCCCCAATTGCCACACAACACACTTTTCTATAACAATGATGGAGGATTTCCAAATAAATTCGTAATCCATTGTTTCATATTATATGAAAAATTCTTCACCTCAACAACTAAATAATGCAATGAATATTGCTGAACTATTAAAATTGCATAGCGAGTGTCGGTGAGTTACAAAATTACCCCGCTGCGTCTCTTTTAAAATCTTAATGATTTGACACTCTGTATTACACTCAGTTTTAATGTCACACAATGTATAACAAAATGACTACAGCACTATCCCATTTCATAAATACATCATCATCATCTGCTTAGCGTTTTCCCAACTATGTTGGGGTCGGCTTCCAGTCTAACCGGATGCAGCTGAATACCAATATTTTACATTGATCGACTGCCTATCTGACCTCCACAACCCAGTTAGTACTAAGTAATACTATACACCTTGGTTAGACTGGTTGTCAGACTTTCGGGCCACTGACAACCTGTAACGACTGTCAAACATCGTAAAAAAATATACTACCGAAAATCATTTAAATATCCAAAGGAGGGTTTCTTAAATGTTATTAGATAGGTACACCACATCGACTGCCTCGTTGGTATAATGGTCAAAAGAGACTGCTGAGAGTGAGGTCCTGGGTTCGATTCCGAGATCGGGCAAAGTGTTAGGTTTTTCTATCAGGAATTTCTTCTCTGTAGCATCCTCGGGGTCTGAATTCGTGCCTGGTTGATGGCAATAGGCTCGCCCCTTACTACATGGGACTTAAATATAACTGGCGAAATGTGAGTGACTATTATATTATCATGCTGAGTGGTAACCTGCTTGTCGCAGTCACGACGTGCAAGACGTTAACGTATTTTTTGTCCCGTCGAAATTATAAATATTTGTTATGCGTTGTATGTTTATTGTATTTTTTTTGTAATTCTGTATGTTGCACGTAATGTCCCTGCAACAAAAAAAAAATTTTTTTCTTTCTTTCTTTCTATTACGTGCACCTCTGCTTAACCCTTCGGTATTTACAGGCGTGATGTTATGTTACTCACACCACATCCAAACATCGCTCTGCTTACCTCAAGAACGCGCGTAGTCCTTTGTGCGGGTGATTGATGACGCACATCGCGTGATACCCACTATCAGTCTATCAGCGCCGTGTACAGTCGAACTAATCGTTTGGTATACAGGCAAATACACCGTGTATTTGCTTGTAAGGGAAATTCGGGACACAAGCTTTAATCTTTCAGTCGAGTCGAGTCGAGTCAGTATGAAAGAGCTGTTTTTTTTTTTAATAAACGACCATTATTATTATCATTAACACTAGAAACGGGATATTTACCATGTTTACTGTTTGTTTTGAATTCCTGATATTTCGGCGCTGTTGCAAGCACCATGATCACGGATAAAACAACATTGTTAAAAGTAGTAATAGCCGAAGGGTTGGGCAGAGGTGTACCTATTAGTACAACCACATTTCGCCAGTTGTGTTTAAGTCCCATGTAATAGGGACCGAGCCTATTGCCATCAATCACACAAATCCAGACTCCGTGGCTGCTACTGAGAAATTCCTGATGGAAAATCCCAATAACACTTTGCCCGACCCGGGAATCGAACCAACGAGATATTTACGGAGAACCTATTCAATATTATATTGCAAAAGCGCGAAACGGTAGTAGATTAAAGTAGAAACCATCTATATTTATTAAAAAGTGCTTCCTCTCAGATTTGAATGCAGCGCTTAATGTTTTATGAGGGAACGGCTAACAATGGCTTCACGGAGAGCTGACACACTGGTATTATGATTGGTGAACATACAACAGTTGTTCAGTATAGGTCAGTTTTGCTTGCCGATGTTGGTGATCTGTGTTTAAAGAACATTCACGTGGTTCATTTCATTTTTTTTTTTTTTAGTAGCCTGTACTGTCCCACTGCTGGGCAAAGGCCTCCCCCAGTTCCTTCCATGTGCTCTTTTCTTGTGCCACCTCGAACCAGCCCTCGAGGTAAGAGTCCAGATCGTCTCGCCACCTCTTTCTGGGCCGGCCTCGGCGGCGCCGTCCGTCTTCCGGCAACCATCGCGTGGAGACTTTTCATTTCATTATCCCAATAAAATCGCCCCCTTATCGTATTAGTAAGTAAGAAAAATCACGCTCTAATTAAATTCGGGGTTTACAAGGTAAAATAGACTCCTCTTGTTAAAGTCGGTTAAAATGTAGCCTATGTTACCCGGGCTATAATAACGAATCGATTGAATTTTTTTTTCTGATGGGGAAGGGAGTGTCAGACTTTTACTGACTAAAACCCAACCATGTTCCTTCTTTGCCCTTTGTGTTCCAGGGCCGCGGTATCTCTTTCGAACAGTCCCGCAGCCCCGGCAGGCATCGGCCCTTACGGGCCCCTTCCTTTTTGCTGACATCTCTTAGAGGCGCGCGTGGAACACGAACGCGCCGTCGACACGGCCTGTCGTCATAAGACGGACGGACGGTGAACTAACCGATTACTCACTGTCCACAGGCCCGCGCCTACGGTGGCCGGTAGCAAACATACATATTGGCTTCGCCGTAGCTGGGTAAAAATATATGAAGCTGCCTTTTCAAATGCTCCGTGTGTCTCAATCGCTCCGTTCAACAGCAGTTCAAATCAATCATTCTGTAGCAAAAATACGAGCTGGCGGATGAAAAGTGAAGCGTTTTTTTGAACGCGCGAAAAACAATTGTCCATTGGCTTTTATTGCAGACTAGCGGGCTTTTTCGCGCATTTTCGTGGGTATTGTGGTCGCTTTGTGTGGTCTGGCCGGCCATTTGATAAGGATTGATGCTCTGTGGTCGCCATTTGTTTCAAGGGATGTTGTGTATTTAGGCTTTTAGTGATGTCAAATGGGTTTTGAAGGTCGCAAAATCAGAAGCCGATAGCCGCAATTGGGGCCCTTTTTTTTCGGCGTAACGTAGAAAATAACATAAGGAATGAAATTTGGCATTAAAGTAAAGTTTTTAACTTAGTCTGAGTTGAGATATCATCATTCTCCTTCACTTATTCTTCCATTTTTGAGTTGAGATATATCAGTTTACAATGGGTAAAAATACCCTTAATAAAGCCGAAAGGTAGTTGTTGACCATACCTGGCCCTGCAGTCTCGACATTAGATTTTCTACTTTATTTCGAAAGCATAAGGTTGAAAATCTATTACAGAAATTTGACATCGATTACACTTAACGACCGATTTTTGTCGTTATATTTGTCGAGACTGCAGGGCCTGGGAACCTTCTAGTTACATAATTTCTTGTTATAATGGAGGTTAAAGTTCCAACTTCTTCACAATTATTATTTTAAAAATGCTAGTTTTTAATCGGGATCCCTTCTATTTGCATAATATTCTTTTTCCTAATATACTTTGGCATAACAATTTTGGCATACTTTGTTTTGCCATAATAATACTCAGCCATATTTTTTTTTGGCATACAGTTTATGTTGGCATAATTATCTTGGAGACTAATTTGTTTTGGCATAATAATACTTTGCCATATTTTTTTTTGGCATTCAGTTTATGTTGGCATATTTATCTTGTAGACTAATTTGTGTTGGCAAAAATTGAATTCGCAAAATGTTACTAGGCATACTGACTATTAGCGTAATTAAAATTAAAATATTGTCTTGAAAATTCAATATGTAGTGCTACAAAAGTGAGTGACAGAATCGAATCGCTGCAAAACCGACTCCACGTAGTCTTGTCTGCCCTACCCCTAGAGTGTAATTTAAGCCCGCGTAGGCGCGGAGGGGCGAGGGGGCCCGCGAGCTGAGGAGCAGGTGGTTTTAACGCTCGCTGCCGCGGCTGAGGCTGGCCGGCGTAGCCGGCCAGCAAGCCGAAGCTGCGGTGGTGAGCGTAAAACACATCTGCGACGATAAGCTCGCGTGGGACCGCCGGAGCCCCGCAGCGCCGGAGCTGTGACAGAAACCATGCCTGCTGCATGTTGCGTGCTGCATACTTGCTTGCATGCCTGCTGCATGTTGCATGCTGCATACTTGCTTGCATGCTGCATGCTTGCTTGCATGCTTGTTTACATGCTGCATGCTCGCTTGCATGCTGCATGCTTGCTTGCATGCTGTGCATGGTGTATGCTTGTTTGCTTGCTTCTTACAGGGAAATAAAAACCACATAAAATGGTTCACAATCAAATGTTTTATAATGATCAATGTTTTGATTGATTGATTTTCTGCCGTTTAATGACTATCGAAACGAAATGTATGCCAAAAGACGACTCTGACTGTGAACTTTCTGCGATAAGATGGTTCTGGTTTTTAAAAATAAGTATTAGTGTCTAACATTTTACGAGTTAGTTATTATTTTGTGTACTTGTTATGCCTATAAAAATATATTTTAATATCATTATGCGTAAATTAATGTATGCTTTAAAATGTTATGCTTTATCATTATTATGAGTAGATAAATTATGCTTAAAAAAATTATGCGTAAGCTGTTATGCGTAAGTAATGTTATGCGAAAATATAATTAGGTTAAACAAAAGTATGCAAAGTCATATTAGGTCTTAAAATTTTATGCAAATGGATAGGGAACCTTTTTAATCTTATTACTTTAAATACATACATGAGCCCTGCACTATTCAATGCATTCATCAGCACAACGTTTTGATTGCGTTACATTGAGGTCTACCGTAAAACGTGATTTTTCACCCCAAAAAAAAGTCGTTTCCCAGCAATAATTTTTGCGTAGAGTTACTTAGTTTGATGTACATAATGCTTGGTTTACGGCTTCGTGAAGGGTCCGTTTACACCTTGTATACTTAGATCTACTTTTGAGAGACGAGACTAAAGGCGGATATTCTAAATTATGAGTATCAAATATATTATATAAATATATTATTATATTTAGATTTTTAAGAGCCAGAAATCTGTTTCTTTTTTTAAACTATTTTCTTTTTAGTAGCCTAAAATGTAATAGTTATTAATTCTAAAAGAAAGACCATAATAATATAAACAAACAGTCCGGTTATCGTTAAAGTTATAAAAGTAATAAAACAATTAATTACTGGACATTAAATAATAATGGTGTACAATTTTGAGCTATAAAAGATAGTATTTAACTGGCAATTATTATGAGATTTAATTGCTTTTAAAGTTATTATGATTTTCGTTCCGTATTGGCGTAAGAGTTATTTTGTTAAAACAAAACATGTTTGGGCGAAAAATCATCATCTGCCTAGCCTTTTTTGAGCTTTAGCTTTTTCTTTTGGGTCGACCCCAATATAGTTGGGAAAAGTCTTCCAGTCTAACCGAATGCAGCTGAATATCAGTATTTTACATGGAGCGACAGCCTATCTGTCCTCCACAACCCAGTACTGGGTAATACGATACCCCTTGGTAAGACTGGTTGTCAGACTTTTTTTGAGCCACTGACTACCTAACGACTATCAAAGATCTACAAATGACACCCGGGACCAATGGCTTAACGTGCTTTCCGGGGCACGGAGGAAACTCGGTATGCAATGGATGGTCACCCATCCACAGACCAACCTAGGGAAGCACGGCTTAACCTAAAGAGTGACCCGAGCGGCTGTTATTATTTAGCCACGTGCTCCTCGAGATGTTTGGGCGAAAAATTAAGAACAGAATTTGAAAGTACTTTAGCAGCAATACTTTGGAGTGGTAGGAGACCTATCTTACTTATTGTTAGGCCGTGGGTTCGAAGCCAGGCAGGCGCCTTACGTTGTGTAATTTATTTCATCACCACTGCTCTCAAAACGGTGAAGGAAAATATCGTGAGGAAACCGGCAATCCCTTGAACTGAAAACTCATGGTGACGTCAATCACCCCGCACTGGGTTCGCGTGATGGATGGTGTCCCACTACCTTCCACAGGGAGGACGAGGCCTGTGTCCCAGCATTGGGACTTTTATAAGCCGATTTTTTTACACGTCGTGATATCAACATATATAATCCGCGAAGAGTTAGGCAGAGGTGTACCTGTCCTAACTGGTGAAATATGGGTGTACCTAAATAGTACGCGATAAGAAAGATATAATTGATTCAAGATATTTCTTATTCAACCATTTTATGCAATAAACAAGAATTTGAACAAAGGAAGAACCGTCAAAGAAAGCAAGTAATTTATTTCTTGGCAAACATGGGTAATTGGTACATAGATGTTGGCTTATATAATATAGTCCTCCATATTTTACCGTGGCAAGGGCATACAAATAATATTAAATTCTAAAATCAAAGAGAAATTGTATTGATACCAAATAAATTTAAATGTCAAATCATTAGAATTACAAAAAATCTAAAAAAATGTCAGTTACAGTATGTAGTAAAAATTTTATAATAATGTCACACGGAATGATAAATAATATGTCAATCAGAAGGGAAAAAAATAAAACATATAAATGACAGAACAGCAACACTTGTCAATCATAATAGTAGTTTGTCAATCAGTACAACGATTTATCATCAAGAAACTCGTCACTAAAATTGTGTAATACCTTTTCTCAATTAATACCAAGCTAAGAAGCTAAGAATTCTAACTTTGACAGTTCTAACAAAATCAATCAATTACTAAACTACAGAATAAAAATCGTATCTTAAGTCATTACTTTTACTCAAGTAATCACTTTGGCTTGTTTACAGATACGGTTGTTAGACTCTCTAGAGTTCCCAAATAATCAGAATCACTTGTCAAATCTATACGTCATTACTAGTAGAAAATGTGAGCACATATCGGCTGAATGTACGAGTACACTGTGGATCAGATCTGGCGGTCCCCTGTGTCAATACAGGAGCTATTACGATTCCAATTTTGATTCGCGGTTAATACCATTTTTATATTTTCCTTTCTTGGATTGAACACCGTCTCGTTGTTCGAATGATACTCGGAAATATAATATCGATAGTTGGATCGAGCAGAAATTCGTTTGTTTTAATTGGTGCCATGCTCGCCCACGCCTACGGGTGCGAAACGTGGAAGGTCACAAAGGTCATCTCTCGCCAAATCCAAGTTTTCGTCAACCGCTGTCTTCGTCGCATTCTTGGAATTTACTGGCCCGAGACTATCTCCAATATAGAGCTGTTGACCGCCAGATCAACCATCGCAAGTGGAGATGGATTGGCCACACGCTCCGAAAGGACCCCGACCACATACCCAAACAAGCTTTTGACTGGAATCCCCAAGGAAAAAGAAAGCGTGGCCGTCCCCGTCAAACCTGGCGTCGCACGTGACGTGGAGCGAGGAGAAGCGTGAAGCTCAAGACTGATCGCGATGGAGGACATCTGTGGACACCCTCTGTCCCATCTAGGAGACGTAGGACATTAAGTCAAGTAAGTCAAGATGCTCGCCCAAGATCCGAGAGGAATGTAGACCGCGAGACTTTGACAGATAATGTATTGAAAAGTTGGCAAAGTGTCCGCCACCAGTCGGCTTGGCTAGACCTCGCCTTTAATCTATGGGTCTTACTTCATCAACATCATATCAGCCCGGAATCACCCACTGCTGGGTATAGGCTCCCCTTTTTCTGCCACACATCCCGGTTCTATGCGTCCCTTATCCAGGTGTTTCCCACGACTTTGACGATATCGTCAACCCAACGAGGTTTAGGACGGCCCAGATTTCTTTGGCCCTACCTTGACTTACCACCTTTGCTTACAATTGTCTGCTTTGAACAGACCTGGTCGTTTTCGGTGATAAAAGTCACTCTCTCTAGCCATAAGGACTTATAATTACTTGAAATTCATCTACTAGTGCTCATTTCTTCAGTAAAACCACATCAACATCATCTGCCTAGCCTTTTCCCAACTATGTTGAGGTCGGCTTCCAGTCTAACCGGATACAGCTGAATACCAGTATTTTACATAGAGCGCTTGCCTATCTGACCTCCACAACCCAGTTAGTACTGTGTAATACGATACTCCTTGTAAGACTGGTTGTCAGAATTTCCGGCCGCTGACTACTTAACGAATGTTAAAAATGTCAAGTCTACAATTTGACAGCCGGGACCAACGGCTTATCGTGCTTTCCGAGGCACGGAGGACAACCTCACAGGCTGATAATACTACTAAATCATCACGATAATATTAAGCGCGAAGTCATGCAAGCATGTATGATTTATACGTGTATGTGTACATTATATGTATGTAAACAACTAGACAGTTTCAAATTTACTTCTAAGAATAATTATTTAAGTTTTTTTTATTTTTTTTATTTATGTTTCGAACAACACACTGTGTGTCAAAACATATTTAAGTGTGTATTCAAGTTTATAATTAGTATCGTTTGTATAGACAGCACGTTTTTATTGTGATCAGCATTGTATCCTAATTCAAGTGAGCATTGTGTTTTTATTTAAGATACGAGTACTTCCGCTACCAGGAAAAATAAGTTTTTCATCTATAGAAAATCTTGAAGCGGTTTGTGGTTTTAGACAAACATTACACTCTCTGCGGATTATAAACAAGAGCTAGTAGGACTCGCGCATGAAGGGTTCCGTACCATCGTAGTAGGGGGGGAGCTGCCTTTAATTTTTAGTTTATTATTTGTTGTTATAACAGCAACATAAATACACATTCCGTGAATATTTCTACTGTCTACCTAGTACGGATAATGAGATTACAACCCGCTGACATACAGACGGACGGACAGTGGAGGCTTAGTATAGGGTCCCGTTGGTTACCCATCGGGTACGGAACCCTAAAAATGAGGAGTGCCTTGGATTGAAAAAAACGGGTCCTCCCATATGGTGATTTGTAAATAATTTAATAGCTCATATCTCGGAAACAAAGATTTAGAAGATCTTGTCTGAAGTAAACTTGTTTGTATTGGTACCAGCTATTGATTAACGCAGGTTGTAAGAAACCTCTTCTATTTTGAAAATAAAATAAAATGGCAGAAATAAGGCAAGCCAGGCTTCATACAAAAATATTCCAACCACTTGTACACAATAGGTAATACTTATTTAAGAACTATCTATGTCATACTTGCTGGTGGTATTTATTGATTTTAATAGCTCTTGAACGACAATTATTTGATCGCGTTCAGTGTCTTTGGTGAAATCCACTATGAGTATTGTTTTAAACAAAAACTTAATTGAATCGTTGGTCTATTGATCGCAATCGCGACTACTGAGCATGAGGTCCTGGGGTCGATTCCTGGTTCGAACAAATTGTTATTGGGTTTTTAAATCAGGAATTTCTCAGTAGCAGCCACGGAGTCTGGATTTGTACCCCGTTGATGGCAATAGGCTCGCTCCCTATTACATGGGACTTAAACGTAACCGGTAGAATGTGGGTGTACTATTGGGTACACCTCTGCCTTACCCTTCGGGGAATACAGGCGTGATGTTATGTTAAAAACTTAAATAACATAACACCACGGCTGTTGCTTTAATTTGATGACGATGATTATTATGTACGTTTAGTAAATAAGATAAGTTTGTTCTCAGAAACACGTTAGCCACAAAATTATTATGAACTAGCGACCCGCCCCGGCTTTGCACGGGTGCAATGCTGATACTAAATATACTACAGAATGTCTTTATATACGACGTACACAGCTTTTTTGTCATTACACAATACAAACATGTTAAGTAAAGGATAAAAAATGGTTATTGTGGGTTATCCTTAAGAGATAGACATATACCATCGCGGATTTTTTGTAGATCTTTTTATACAATACTGTAGTACATTATTTTGATCTATCTCGTAGGCTTCAGCCAGCGTTTGCAATGTAAACGCAAAAAAAATTGTTTATTTTCGACCTTACATTAAAAACCTCTAAGACTCAGACTGCGGGAAGCGACTTTGCTTTATACTATGTAGTGATTGTTATTGTCTGAGCTTCGCAAAGATGTCTTTGAGCTCTTCTATCTTAATTATTATTTCCTATGTTAATTATTTTGTGTGTACATAAATAAATACTTCACACATAACATTACGCGTGCTTTCCGGAAGGGCAACGCTGAAGTGTAAAGTCACGAGCATCCACATGTATACATTTACCTAAATTCAAAAGCGATTCTCTCGTGTAAAAACGATTGCAACTTTGAAATAAGGCCAATTTCCTAGTAATAAGGGTTCCAAGATACTATGCCAGTAACAACATGAAATTACAATCAGTACCATAGAAGAAAATCCCTTTTAAAGTATATACATATTAGTGCTCGTGACTGTACCTACAGTACCTACACCAACACTTCGCCAGTTATGTTTAAGTCTCATGTAATAGGAGATGAGCCAATTGCCATCAACCGGGCATCAATCCAAAATACTGGCTGCTACTGAGAAATGACTGATAGAAAAACCCAATAAAACTCAAGACCTCATTGCTCAGCAGTAGTACTTGGGACCACTAGACCAACAACTCGACTTTATCGCCATGACTGCACACTTTTCCCGAAAAAAGCGGTTTCATGTTAACTCTCATAAAACCGCATTTTTTGGCCAAAGTGTGGTAGGCATGGCCCCAAAAATATACAGGGTGTAAACAGACCCTTCACGAAGCCGTCAACCAGGCATTATATTTATCAAATTAAGTCACCCTAGGCAAAAATTTTTTTTGGGTGAAAAGTCACGTTTTACGCTAAAACTCGATGTAACGCACTCAAAACTTGGTGCTGATGGATGCTTTGAATAGTAAATGGGTCATGGAGGTAATTAAAGTAAAGTTAAAACCTTAAAAAGTAGTATTTAAAAAAAAACTTGTGAAAAAATTTGAACTTTGACCCCCAATATCTCCGTAACTAGAAGGTTCCCAGGTATGGTCTAGAACAAAAAAATTATGGCAATGACGGGGAGAACAAGTGCCTTTCGGCTTCGTTAAGGCTCTTTTTACACCCTTAATAATAGTCTACCAGCAGCTATTAGAAATAAAGAGTGTCTGGGATCCTTTAAGAGGTCTTTGTTTAAATTTCTTTAAGATAGATGTTACTACTCCATCACTGAATTTACTACTGATAAACAGAGGTATGACGATTCCGGCTTGCCAATTAAACACTTATGATTTTATTTAGTGACTAAGTATGAATGTTTCTATTTATCTAAAATTATAAAAACTTTTTGCATAGCAAAACCGACTTCCAAAAAAAACACTAAAAAAGTCTAAAGTAAATTTTCTTTCGGAAGCCGGTGGCGAAAAGTCAGTGAAACAAATAAAGTCACCGACTTCCGAAAGTAAAGTTACTTTACACTTTTTTGGTGAAATCTGCTATGAATATTGTTTTAAATAAAAACTTAATGAATCGTTGGTCTAGTGATCGCAATCGCGACTGCTGAGCATGAGGTCCTGGGGTCGATTCTTGGGACCCTAGTTCTGGCAAATTTTTATTGGGTTTTTCTGTCAGGCATTTCACAATTATAGCAGCCAGTATTTTGGATTGATGCCCAGAAAACACTAAAAAAGTCTAAAGTAACTCTACTTTCGGAAGTCGGTAACTTTGTTAATTTCATTGACTTTTCGCCACCGATTTCCGAAAGTTAAGTCATTTTTTAAAACTCGTATTTAGATTTTTAACGCTGTTTTTTTACATTCGGTTTTTTTTTTTTGCAAAATAGTTATTTTTACCCTTACCCCTTTTAGTTGTATATTTTTATTATATTGCTTGGTGCTACAGAACCCTGTGTGCATGTGAGTACGACTCGCACTTGGCCAGTTTTTTTAGAAGTCAGTTAAAAATTATATATATAAATCAATAAATATTCTACAACTTACATCAGCTGTAGGCGTAGGAATAGTAATCCCCGTAAAATTTAAGTCAGTACCGGTAACATCAGTTGAGATATCTTCAGGCGAAATAGTTGTAGGAATATACACATTCTCTTCATTAGTTGTATCCTTATACAGTTCCACATAATCATAGATGGGATAGTCCGTGGAGTTGTCTTCATTGCTATCGTAGTATGTTGAGTCAAATTCTTCCAATTTAAAGAGTTCATTTTGCTTTATATCTGTGAGTTTAGCTATTAGTCTGTCAATTTGAACTGTTTTGTTATTAGTTATAGCTATATGTTTCTTTATTTGACTTTCTGTTGTCGCAGTGGTTTTAGCAGCTGTCGTAGCCGTAGCGGTTCTAGCTGCTGTCATTTTAATTTCTTCATTTACAGTTATGTTTATAGGTTTTTTGTCACTAGCGTCTTCAGTCAAGTCGACGTCAAGTTTGGCGTTTCCTTTCTCAAAGTCCACGTTAAAGTCGAAGCTTTTGACAAATACTTTAGTTTTATTACTAACATGTTTGAAAACAAAATTGGTGTCGTTTAATCTGCTTTCGAACCAGCTCGTTAGATACTGTAGAATTTGATTCAGATCTTCGATTCCTACGTTTTTTATTTGTTTGAACTTAGGCACTTCTAGTTTAATATCAATATTTTCTAGTACTGATTTGTCTTTGAGGATATCGCTTACAATTTCCTTAGCACATGTCGAATTTTCACATTCACTATTGACACTGTTAAACAACACTGCACAAACAAATATTGGTATTATATTTTTCATATTTACAAAATATACGTGAGCGCACTACATGAGATGTTATACAAATGCATACTATGAATTGTTTTGCTGTACGTAACAACATTATTAATATCTTCGTCATCAACCTTATTATCTTTGTATTATGGTTTAAATTCGTCTGTTTATTATGTTTTGGGAATGTCTTTACCTTGGAAGTTTCGTGGCTTCGTTGACTTTGATGGACGATCACAATAATTAGTGAGGTTTAAGAGGGCTTAGTGATAGACGGAGCGGAAAGCGGGTCGTAGTACGCTGACCTCCTTTAGATAATCAAGTTTGACAACAGGCTTATGTGTAGTCTTATTGTTCAATGGAGTGTATTGAACGGTTGATTCATTGTCATTGATGATAGTATCGGGGTAATAAGTAGATTCGAATTCATTGTAATCTCGGTTTTGTGTTTTTTTTTTCTTTCAATAAATGGTAATAAATCACGTGTAAAAAAACCACAGCTAAAAGTCAGTCTGTTATTCTTATTGAAGCGCAATTCATTTTCATTTTAAAATCTTTGTGGTGGGTCTGTATGATTGTTATTCTAAATGAGCTATTTCACAAATCCTGTTCTCTTCTCATATTTTTTTTACACTGTCAATGAATAGAATTGTCTTCTATGATGTTAAGTTGACGGCATTCATAGAATTGCGTCGTAGCATCTTACTCGTATACAAATCCTTGTAATAAAAGATTCTCGATTACTAAGCGGTTGTTTAATAAATCACTACTGTTACCGCAAAAACCTAGTCAAGCAAAAACCAGTACACACGACTTCTAATTTATTAACAAATATAAATCTTATCAAAACTCGAGCCATCATTGACGCCTTACAACCTCATGCTCCATACACGACCTCAGAAATTACGACTTGCGTCAAGACACGCGCGATTGTCATTTGTTTCCTTCGAGTGAGTACGTAAAGCCGGCCATAAACGATAGGTCATGCATGTGCAGTGTTATCTATATGAGGTCCCAATAAAAGAGATGGACTTTTAACACAGAGCGAGCGTTCAGTACGTCTAACCAAAGATATCCAAGCAAAAAAAAACATTGAATAAAGAGATTTTATTTTGACCTAAAATAATAAATTGCCGGCACTTTATAATAAACACATCCATTGTGGATTGACTTGCACTCGCGCCTCGCCGCGCGCGTTCTCGTAAGTAGGTACCCAGTCAGATCTGTTAATATCATTCTGTATTTAACCATAGTTACTATCAGTTGACTAACATTTTTAGTGTATTTTCGTTAGCAAATTTGCGTTTTTCTTATTTTTTTTTACCATTGTCCTTATTTTGGTGGTCTGAATGATTTTTAAACGTTTGTCCATCTATCTTAATGGGACCTTATATAATCAAATTGCGCAGGCATGCATGTGTGGGAGAAAACTGTACAATTGACCTGGCCTGTACATACAACCAGAGAACTATTTTTTCCGCTTGGTCATGCGTGCGCGGTGTGACTGCGCAAGCATAACCGAGCGTATGTGGGTAGTGTAGCAGGTCGCATGCATAGCTCTCGGTTTTCAGTTGTTTTCTATGTTTTATAACAAGTAACAAACCCACTAAGGCAACCTTATCGTCATGTATTGCCGGTGATGGCATGCTTGCAAATGAGCCAACCGACAGGATTTCAGTTACGTGTGTGTCTTCTATGAAAGTCGGTTTTGCATGAAGGTTTCAGTTTTTTCATTTTTAAATTTTTCATTTTCATTAACATTTTTATTTATTATAAATACAATTGTAATATTAAAATTTATGAAATTCAATTCAATTCAATTATGTCATTTTCTTGAAATCTGCTTTCGTATGAGCTCATCTTGCCTGAAATATATATAATTATATAATATTTTTTCTTGTACATTTAAAACTGTCATCCTATTGCCTATGCCCGACTTTCCAGGACAAGTTATTATTATTTCCTTTATTCAGTTATAAACATATTTTTAACATTTTTAAATATTTCTTGAAACAAACATACAAAAACATTTAAAAATATAAAAAATAATGGTCCGCCGGTGTCGGGAGCAGAGTCCAAGCTACCGGTGGTTAGGGCTCCAGAGACAGGAAATTACAAACTACAAAATCGCGACATGCGTGCCGCCTGATCGCGTATCTCGTGGCCAGGCTGTGAGGCAGTGGCCTTAAAGATCAAAGCTCTGACAGTCAGCTCACGATCACGAACTGTAAGATTTTAATTGTCCACGCCAATTACTTGGCCATTGTGATTAGAGGTTTAATGCGCCCATTGATGGGTATTGTTGGGAGAACTTTGTGTGCCTTTTAGGGATATCTCATAGGGCCTATGTCTGCCTCGTTGGTCTAGTGATCACAAGCGCGCCTGCTGAGCATGAGGTCCTGGGTTCGATTTCCAGGTCGGGCAGTGTTGTTGGGTTTTTCCGTCGGGAATTGCTCAGTAGCAGTCACGGAGTCTGGATTTGTACCCGGTTGATGGCAATAGGCTCGCCCTCTATAACAGGAAACTTAATATTTTTAAACACTTACTACCTACTTTCTGAGGCACGTAGGAAACTCGATATGTAATGAATGGTCACCCATCTACGGACCGATCTCGGCTATTATTGCTTGACCTTGAAGATCGACCCGTGCAGCTATTATTATTTAATCACGAGCGTTGCGGTCATGATTAATGCAAAGACATTCGGCGACACATCCAGTATAACCTGACCTCGCGTTGTGTTAGCCTCCTGAACAATGAGAGATCAGCTTAACTTGGTTTTTATAGCTCGACTGGTCGTCGTGTGTACTAGTCAATTCATTCATACACTACGAACGTACTCTAGATATAACATCATAACATCACGCCTGTAATCTCCGAAGGGTTAGGCAGAGGTGTACCTAATAGTACACCAACATTTCGTCAGTTATATTTAAGTCCCATGTAACAGGGGGCGAGCCTATTGCCACCAATGGGACACAAATCCAGGCCGCGTGGCTGCTACTGAGAAATTCCTGATGGAAAAACCCAATAACACTTTGCCCGACCTGGGAATTGAACCCAGGACCTCATGCTCAGCAGTCGCGCTTGCGGCCACTAGACCAACGAGGCAATCAGTTACTCGAGATATATTATTAATAATGTTGACACAATATTACAAGATACACATAATGTATCAACTGTTTGTTATTCATCACAGACTCACAGTTATTATCTGTTACACATTCTTATATGTTACTAGCTGTGGGCCGCGGTTTCACTCGCCGTTTAATTCGTTTTAAGGGTTCCGTACCCGAAGGGTAATGGGTGGTCACCCATCCACAAACCAACCTAGGCAAGCACGGCTTAACCTAAAGATCGACCCGAGTGGCTGTTATTATTTAGCCACGAGCTCCTCTACTTTCATAATATGTATTCAGTAAAAATCTGTTATTTTGACATTACAAACAGATACTTCAATTTATTGTAGTTATTTGTATAGATTAGTAGAGATGTGTCATTCCTATCTACGGGGTGTAAACAGACCCTTCACGAAGCCGTCAATCAAGCATTCTGTACATCAAACTAAGTAACTTTACGCAAAAATTATTGCTGGGAAACAACTTTTTTTTTGGGGTGAAAAATTACGTTTTACGGTAAAACTCAATATAACGGACTCAAAACATTGTGCTGATGAATGGATTGAATAATACGGGGGTCGTGAAGGTGTTTAAAGTAAAAAAATTACATTAGAAACATGTATTTAAAAAAAAAACTTGTGAAAAAGTTGGAACTTTGACCCCCAATATCTCCGTAACTAGAAGGTTCCCAGGTATGGTCTAGAACAAAAAAATGATCGCAATAACGGGGTGAACAACCCTGCGGCTTCGTTAAGGGTCTTTTTACGCCCTTTATAATCGTATCCGCTACTGCTGATACTGCTTCTTACAGACATATTGTTCTTATAACAATTTCATTATCGTCGCCTCTTTTCAATAGTTGGTTATTGTGCGGTAAGTTAGCAGGCTAATAACCCAAGCAGACAAAGTTTTATTTGCGTTTTAGGGTTCCGTATCGGAAGGGTAGCCAACGGAACCCTTTTACTAAGTCTCCGCTGTCCGTCCGTCCGTCTGGGCAGTATGTCATGATCCGAAATAGGTAGACCGTTGAAATTTTTTATAGAATGTGTATTTCTGTTGACACTATAACAAAAAAAATAAACTTAAAGTGGGCTCCCCTACTACGATGGTACTGAACCCTTGATGCGAGGGTCCGACTCGCACTTGGCCGGTTTTTTCGCCGCGGTTTTATCTCTCAGGCATGCTGGTTCCTCACGAGGTTTTCCTTCACCGAAGCAAGTGATAATCTATACATATAATAAAACAGTAAAAAAACTGTGTCTGTACATTGAAGATAATAAAAAAAAAAAAAATTGGGTGTGGTTTAGAAACAGTAATAGAGCACGAATCCAAAAAAAAAATTCTGTCTGTTTGTCTGTTTGTCTGTTTGTCTGTTTGTCTGTTTGTTTGTACACGCTAATCTTCGGAACTACTGGACGGATTTGAAAGATCTTTTTTTTGTTGTATAGGTATTGAGTCTGGGCAACATATAGGCTATAATTTATCTTGGATACTTGAACATCTGATGCAGAACCGCAATAGACCAGCTAAACTATAAGAGATACAAAAATAGTACCATAGCAAAAATTGTTCCACGTGATGAGCATTTTCTGTTGAGAGAATAAATTTGAAGATCTGGAACACCTGATGTGGAACTCCAAGAGCCCAGCTACACTATAACATATATAGGAATGACGTCTTAGCAAAAATTTTTCAATCTGATGAGCACTCTCTGTTGATTTATAAAAATCGAAAATCTGGAACACCTGTTGTGGAACTCCGAGAGCCCAGCTACACCATAACACATATAGGAATAACATCTTAGCAAAAATTTTTCAATCTGATGAGCACTCTCTGTTGATTTATAAAAATCGAAGATCTGGAACACCTGTTGTGGAACTCCAAGAGCCCAGCTACACCATAACACATATAGGAATGACGTCTTAGCAAAAATTGTTCAATCTGATGAGCACTCTCTGTTGATTTATAAAAATCAAAGATCTGGAACACCTGTTGTGGAACTCCAAGAGCCCAGCTACACCATAACACATATAGGAATGACGTCTTAGCAAAAGTTGTTCGGTCTGCTGGGCATTTCCTGTTGACTTATAAAAATCGAAGATCAGAAACATCTGATGTGGAAATCAAAGCTAACACTAATTTAACTGTATAATTATAAAATAACATAAGCTGGGAGTACCTCCACGCGGTGAAGGCGGTCATTGAAAATTTGACTCTACTGGACAAAACTCCCATTTATTTTTTTATTTTATCGAATAAATATGCCTTCGGGCTTATGTTATTTGAGTGTTTAATTTCCTTTTCCACTTATCTTCGTGACACGGTAGCCTACCCGGTGACGCAGGGGAACAGTCACTTAGATTTTAATTGATTAGGTATCTTCACTATAAAACTATAACCATGCCTAGAAAGAGGTCAAATATTTCCCAATGTTTCAAAGGAGCTAAAAGATTGAGGATCATAAGATCCCAAGAATCTACCGAAGAACGTCAGGAGAGACTTGATGCTGTTCGGAACATCAGGCTGCAACTCACTCCGTGGAAACCTCTTCGGATCGCGAAGCACGCCTGCGTTCTCAGGGTATTTACGCATCTACTGTGAAGAATATGATGCACGACTGACCGCTGATCGTGAACGTCATGCATTGTCTCGCGAGTCGGAGACGTTCACGGAAAGAAAATTACGCTTGAGTTCTCAGCGTGTATACACATCGACTTCGAGGTATCTAGAGACAAGTGCGGAACGTGATGCACGACTGACCGCTGATCGTGCAAGTCCATGCATTGTCTCGCGAATCGGAGACGTTCAAGGATAGAAAATTACGCTTGAGTTCCAAGCGTATCTACGCGTCGACTTCTAGGTCTCTAGAGACAAGTGGGGAACGTGATGCGCGACTGACCGCTGATCGTGAGCGTCACGCATTGTCTCGCGAGTCGGAGACGTTCACGGATAGAGAATTGCTCTTGAGTTCCAAGCGTATCTACGCATCGACTTCTGACTTACAAAAATGAAAGATATGGAACGTCTCGAATCGTCTCGCGCATCCCGTTGTTTTCCCGTCCCCGGGCTCTTAGAATTCGACATCAGACGTTTCAGATCTTCGATTTTGACGACCCCGTTATCGCTGGCATAAGCAACAGGATCCGCGTACGAAGTCGCGGGCAGAAGCTAGTTGTACAATACGCACCTGAGCACTTGGTGGATGGTATGCTTACGCCGGGAGCAGCAAACACTGCTGTTCTACAAACGATGGGGCACTTAATATCGTGTCCTGCGTGTCCCGTTGTTTGTTCACTACAGGAACTGATGGACGCTACCGAAAGCGGCAAACTAGTTGCTCAGTTCTGGGCTGACACTATTGTGATTGCCATCGACAAGCTAAGAAGAAGAATACACACATGAATCTGAAAAATCAGAGGTGCGTGTCTTGGGTTCGAACTCGTGACCTATAACTTGGCAGTCCGACAGCCAGTACTAAGTTACACGATACCCTTTGGTAACACCGATCTGGTAATCCGAAATACGAAGACACCATTACAAAACATTTTTTGGGATGTAGTAAATTTAATTTTAAGTCATGAGAATTCGACCGGTTGCATAACAATGCAGGCAATGTTCACAGTTGAGTCATTCGATGGAAGATAAGACGTAATGGATGTTGGAACACGGAGAGGAGCTATTCTAGAACATTAGACTTGATTTTTATTGGTGTAACAAGAATTCACATGCTTATTAGTGCATTGAATACATATTCGTGCATGATAGGTAATGTTCTAATTCCGTGTGGAAAATTACTACTTTTTCAAACAAGATTTGAAAAATAGGACATTTTGATATAAGTGGGGAAACTTTGTTATTGCATTCGAGGCGGAATTAACACCCGAGCTGCAGGCGAGGGTGTCTTTTAAATAATCATGTTGTTGTATCTATGATATTCTATTTAAAACACAAATTAAATACTCAAGACGCCTATCTCTTTACCGAGATTTAAAAAAAAAACAATCCCCGCCGACTTAGTCATTGAACCCACTTGGGCTTAGTATAAGTATATATCTGTAGAAATTATTATATCCGCACGTGTGCAGAAAAATATTAAAAATCCACGCATGTGAAATACATTGCATGTTGAACTTAATCGTAGTGCGATAAGAACCAGTTTTCGAGAAAGTGTACTGAAAAAATATTTCAATATTATCATGCCTATAGCAGTAGGTTCTTTGGCTGACAGGTTTTTTGTATTAGGAATTCATCATTATCTTAAAATATAAATATATATGTTTTTCAAGTCATAAAAACCATGTAAGCTCGGGGCGGGTCTAGTAATTTTGCTGGTAGTAAATTATAAAGGCTAGTTATAATAAACTTACCATCATCTGCAGTTTCCAGGGTTTCCCCGTAACCATTTCAACGTCATCTGATCCTCTAGTACTGAGCTGGCTCACATCAACTGAATCCCTCATCAGCCTTGTATCCTGTTCATCATCAACCAACTCATTTTCGTTCGCTTTCGTCGTGAAAACAACTGGTTCTTCAGTAACCTCGTCAACCTTTGAATTGGGATCGTCACCAACCAAATAACCTTCTTTAGTTGTACTGTGTTCAGGGATATATTCTGCTGTAAACATTTCTGTGATATCTTTTATGTCTAATTCAGTAGCTTCGTTTTGGTCAACAGATCTTTTTGATTCTTTACTCTTCGGAGGTTGTACTGTGTAATACATTTTTGTTACAGCTGGTTCTTCACTTACCGTCGTTTTTGGTATATCATCTTCTATAACGACTCCAGTAACCGATGTTTTAAATATATTACCACCTTCTTCGGTTTCTTTCGGTGGTGTACTATCTCCAGCTATATTTTTTGGTATAGCTGTATCTTCTTTGATCGGTTCTTCAAGAAATATGTAATCAACAAATATAGGTCTTTGAGGTAACTCGATATAGTCTTTCAATTGTTCGATTACAATATCTCTTTTTACTTTTTTATCGAAATTGATCTCTTCTTTCATGAATTCATCGATATCAAGACCGTTCACAGTTGAAGCATCTAGGTAATCGTCATCGGTAGTGCTGTAGTGAATGTCGTCATATGATTCTGTAGTATAACCAACTTCGATCACAGTCAGTTTTAATTCTGATAAAGTAGGTATCCTTCTTATTGTGATATTAGCGTTTATATAATTGTATATATCAGGCCAGTATCTCGCACTATACAGAAAAGATGATATCATAAACATTATTACGAATAACATCATTAGAATTAACATTTTTATGATCAACTTCAGCGTAGACTGTGATAACTTCATCTTGGACAGTTCAGTCTTCTTTTTCTTTATGTTAACCACTCAATTTCACAGGATTACCACTTAATTTCAACTTTCTAATCACTTTGTCGACACTGCACCAACACTCATAGAAAAACCGCCCAATTTCAATAGTAGCCACGGTAATTCGCAGACCACCACAGGTGACTCTGAATCGATGGACAAATCTATACTAGCTTTAACAATGTCTAATATCAACCAGGCATTTGTATAGGATCGTTATAGAACACATATAAGGTAGGTCATGCGCAGAATAAAACAATAGCCCATATACTTGCCTTGTAGGTCGGGAAACACTGATGATGCTCCACGTTAGTGCTAAGATCATCTAGATTATTCTGTCCTTCAAATGATGAGTCAATGATTATGTCAGCTGGCATTTGTTAGTTTTAAAACCTTTGTTGCAAATACATGTACAATAAGTTTTATTTGTATTGTATTGAATAACGGGCTGGTTTCCGCAACTCCACGTCAAAGCGCGTATTTTTCGTGCGGAAAAAATATGTGAAAATACGTACGCTAAATAGGAAAATATAAAAAAGATGTATATATATATATAAATATTTATTTGTATATTACTTTCGCGAATAGAAAACAAGAAAAATGTATGTATCTTAAAACAGAAAATACTACGTTCGAAGGAGGAAAGTATGTTTGTTATAAGTACCGTAAATACTTTCATATGCATTCAGTAAAAAGCTTTGAAATTACGAACAGACAATTCAACTTTAGTTATTTGATTAGATACAAATATTATAATATATATTATTTTATCCTTTATTCATTTTTAAACATATAATTTACATTTTTAAATATTCCTGTACAAAGTAATACAGGGTCCGAGCTACCGGTGGTTAGGGCTCTTGAGAGAGGAAATTATTTATTATTACTTTATTTATTTGCAAATTATATCCTTTGCCCAGCAGTGGGACAGTAACAGGCTGGTATTATTATTATTATATGCGGTTGCTTCGTACTCATGATACTTGACTAACGCCTTTTAAAATGTACATAGCATTAACATCTGACTACATATGTTTGGGTCGTTTTCCAGTCTAACCGGATGCAGCTGAATACTAGTATTTTACAAGGAGCGACTGGTTATCAGACTTTCAAGCCACTGACTACCTGTAACAACTGTCAAAGATCTACAAATGACAGCCGGGACCAACGGCTTTACATGCTTTCCGAGGCACGGAGGAAACTCGGTATGTAATGGGTGGTTACCCATCCTCGGACCAAACTAGGCAAGTACACCATAACCTAAAGATTGACCCAAGCGAACTCTTGTGTACATAGCAATATTGGATAATGTAGTTTTGCTCTGAAAACTTTTGCAGGCGTTAAAATAAATACAGCGTGTAAACGGACCCTTCACGAAGCCGTCGACCAAGCATTATGTACATACTAAGTAACTTTACGCAAAAATTATTACTGGGAAACGACTTTTTTATTTGGGGTGAAAAATCACGTTTTACGGTAGGACTTAATGTAACGCCCTCAATACATTATGCTGATGGATGGATTGAATAGTACGGGGGCCGTGGAGATGTTTAAATTAAAAATCTTACATTAAAAACATGTATTTAAAAAAAAACTTGGGAAAATTTTGGAACTTTGACACCCAATATCTCCGTAACTAGATGGTTCCCAGGTATGGTCTAGAACAAAAAAAATGATCGCAATGACGGAGAGAACAATTGCCTTTCGTTTTCGTTAAGGGTCTTTTTACACCCATTATAGGCAGTGTCATTGTTCGAGTCTGCCTAATTCGGCACCGGTCGGGCGGCAAAACGAATGAATATTTTTCTGCTCGGCTGTGCTGAATAAGGCTGACCTTAGTATTTGTGTAGTTCGACCACAGGACATACACCATGTATTAATGTAGAAGTTACAGCAAAGAGTGGTTTGACAGTGGCACATTATTTTAGACAATAGCATAATATTCTTATATTGTCATTTACAGGATAAATCTTCCGTGATTGGCGCTTGCAACAGCGTCGAAATATCGGGAGCTCAAAATAATGAGCAATCACGTAAGATATCCCGTAAGTGACAGTATAAGTTTAGTTGTAAACCGTGAAACCTTAAAACAGTGTTTAATAGCATAATAGAGGGAAAGGTTTGTTCATTTCGTTTACAATTTCGGTTTTGACAGTAACGAGTTGTGGGTTCAAACCCAGTCAGGTACTTCGTGTTATTTATTTCCTCACCATTGCTTTCAAAACGGTGAGTTTAAATGTTTGTAAACGCACCCACGATACAGGAGAAATTCCTAGTGTGGGGCAACGTTTTTTTTTCAATGATTAAAAAAAAAACCACCAAACAGCACTGGGCTCGCGTGGTGGATTTCAGCCCACTCCCTCTCACAGTGATGAGGCCCTTGGCCCAGCAGTGGGAACATGATACCCTAATTATGCTGTTATTTTAGTCTTTTCAACAGTAAAATGTGGTCTACTCTCTTTCCCTACATTTAGGTAGATGTTATTATTTTAGCTTGATAAAAAGATAGAATACTTACACTTGTTCCCCGAAATAAGCGGTTATCGTTACTTTATCCTACCGCAAAACATATTAATAAAATTAATACGTTGAAATTGGTTGCAATCCTATAAAATAATAGCAGATAATTCTGGGAATTTGAATTGTTGAATTTTTTTTTATTAATGCGTGTACATAAAACTTTGTACCCTTTTCAAACACATTGCTCATACGGAGGAATGTGAGATTTGGCATAGATAAACTTCATTATTATGTAGAAGGAATGCAGTAATTTAAAAAAAAAATGTGTAAACGGACCCTTCACGAAGCCGTCAACCAAGCATTCTGAACATCAAACTAAGTAACACTACACAAAAATCATTGTTAGGAACCGACTTTTTTTTGGGGTGAAAAATCATGTTTTACGGTAGGACTCAATGTAACGCACTCAAAACATTGTGCCACTAGATGCATTGAGTAGAACGGGAGTCATTTAACACATTAAAAACTTGTATTTATAAAAAAATCTTGGAACTTTGACCCCCAATATCTCCATAACTAGAAGGTCCAAGTATGTTCACGGTCTAGAACAAAAAAATATCACAATGACGGGGAGAACAAGTGCTTTTTGGCTTCGTTATGGGTATTTTTACACCCATTATAATGAATTAAGTTCGAATTTCGACCACTGAGCTACTATTAGTACTTATAAATAGGTTTTAAAATGATTTGACAATCGTATGGATCGAATAAAACGTTACAAAAACAGTATAAAAATCTTTAATAGGTACAACTTAAAACTAAATAACAACAACAATATTTACAACACAAGCACACACAAACAACAAACTACAACAACATAACAACAGTTTAACAACAATCAACAACAATATTATAATAAGGCGGTAGGGTTACAAAATAAAACGTATACATTTGTTAAAGTCTTGGCCTCAAATTGGCCAGGAAAAGCTTAGACAATATTTGTTCGCCATTAGACAATACGGGCTGCCCTAACTGTTGGAGGATAGGAGTTGCTGGCTATGTATAAGAAAAAGATTTAAAATGTTTTTGAAAAGGTGGGAAGAAGCAGAGCAATTTTGAATCTGAATGATATAGCTATAAGGGTCCTTTTTCTATTTTTGGACAAAATATTGATTAGAAAATGTAGATAAATATTCTCTTGCAATAATAATGACCAAAAACTAATCGATGAATCCAGTCTTAGGACCAATAGTGCGTAATATCAACGATTAGGAAGAAAGTTAGGGCAGGCAAAAGTAAGTTGGCCTGATCTTTTAAAGCAACTCCAACAACACATTTTTAATTAAATTTAATGCTTTCCCCCCTTCTTGGTATGAATGATAGTTTCATATACGGGAACCTTGAAAGGTACAGGTTTTTCTACAGGTACCAAAATATGCTTAATGACTTCGAAAGGCACCTTCTTGAATGTGGGAACATGCACGATCCGTTCTACAGGGTAGGGCACCGACTTCTCTACCGGAATCGTCACTTCCTTAATGATTGGGATGACTATAGCCTTCGGAACTGGTACCTGAATAGGTATGGGGTGAGGTACAGGAATGATAATTGGCTGATTAACTTTGAACTCTACGTTCTTAGGCAGAGGGACGACTATTTCCTTGTAGTGTTTGATGGGTTCAGGGTTCTCTTCTTCGACGTGTTGGTGGACGGGGTAGACGTGCGACTTTAGATCGTGGCCGCCGTAGTCACCGCCGCCATAGTCGCCGCCTGAGCTGCCGCCGCCGAAGTCGTGTGAGCTTCCACCATGGCCGCCGAAGTCGTGGGAGCCACCGCCTTGCCCGCCAAAGTCGAAGCCGCCCGAATAGTCACTGGCCTGGAACTGTGGACGAAAGAGAAAATAAGTTCAAGATTCTTCTTAGCGTGTAAATAGGAGATCTGTGTAAATAGTTTCAGCCCAGAACTGAACTACGAGTTTGGCGCCTACAGTAGCGTCCATCAGCTCCTGTTATGGACAAACAACAGGACACGCAGGACACAATATCAAGTGCTCCAGCGTTTGTGGAACAGCAATAGTTTAATTATGTTTGGTAACAAATCGTAGGAAAACAGCTGGTAGATCAACAGTTTGTGGTAGTATAAGGAACAGTATAGTTTGTTGCAAAACACAAATGGCAGACGTAGGCAACACAGCCGCCAAATTAAAATGAAACTGGCCAGGCCATATAAGCCGCATGTCGCATCAGAATTGGGCGAAAATATCTACGGATCGGGTTCCGAACTTTTGAGCAACAAGAATCGGTGACGCGCCAGGCCCGAAAGGAGGTGGCACGATGAGCTGGACTCCTACTTAAAGGACTAGGCTACAATAGCTCTAGAGAGACAAGAATGCGAATAAGGAAGGGAGGCGTTTGCGTTTGCCCTGCACAACTGGCTTATAATAAACTATAATAATAAGACCAGAATGAGATTTGCACAAACTAGGGAACAGTGGCGCAAAGGAAGGGACCTATTCTAAGCAGTGAGTGGAAAAGGCTGCCAATGTGAATGATGTTCCTACATTACATAATACTGATCATAATCAAATAAAAACAGTAATTACTGTTACTGCAATGCACTTCCTTTCTCATGAACAAAAAAAGAAAGCTTAAAATCTAGATAGCCCGAAATTCGACACAGTCTACTTTCATTGGTACTAACTACGTGACTCGCTTGTGTTTAGTTGAGACGGTTTTATTTTTACTTTGTGGTAGGTATTCAATTCACACAGTGGTTATCTATTTCAAAATAAAACAAAACTATTTTAAGGTTTCAAAGTACCTAATGTATGAATTTATAATGGTCCCAAACTATCTCGCAACATGATTCCAAAATAAAAAAAATCTCTTTGACATCAAACGACCCAAATAAATAGAGATTTCAGCTAAAAACTGTTCAAAATTCTCCGGAATCGGTTACACGACAATTTAATAACAGTACAACGTTGAAAAATACGAATAAAAAAGCAAACGTTTCCCGCGCAACGACATGCCCGCTATTTAGTCAATGGCGCCTTTTTCTTTTTTTTTTACAGTCTGTGGTCCGTATTACTTTTTGCGTTGATGTTTTTATTTTCGTTCGGTAACTCTTGTAACTGTTATCCAATCGGTTCGTTACGTTCGGAAACCAAGTTTTTAGAGCGGAACTATTAGAATAGTTCAGTGTTAGGTAATCGGTCTAACAATACAATTGATTGCCAATTTCTTTTGGAATTTTGAGTTGTTCAGACGTTAATTAGGCTTTTAAATAACTAAGTAAGTGTAAGTGTAAGTGGGTCGGTTATGACCCACTTACTCTTTTTTTGGGTATTCTTGTAGTGAAAGTGTACTTAGTAGATAATTTATCAAAAAAAAGGAAACCATTTGGTAGATCATGAGTTTTGTCCACATAGAACATGAGTTAATTAATTTTTCACGCCCGTCATCACCAAAGGATTAGGCAAAGGTGAACCCTATAGTAAGCTACCTAAGTCATCAATTTAAAATAGGTACCAATTAATTTAATGACATAAGGATTCTAAGATAGATTCAAATAGCCCTGAGAGATGATGAATGAAATAACATAGTGCTTGGCTATAATAGAGCAAAAACATTGTGCTGCATTGAATCGTTCGGGGGTCATTTAACACATTAAAAACTTGTATTTGTAAAAATTTTGGAACTTTGACCCCCAATGTCTCCGTTGGTCCAGGTATGGCCTAGAACAAAAACTTTTTGGCTTCGTTAAGGGTATTTTTACACCCATTATATTGAATTAAGTTCGAATTTCGACCACTGGGCGACTGTTAGTACGTATAAATAGGTTTTGAAATGGATCGAATAAAACATAACAAAAACTGTATAAAAAATCTTTATCATCATCAATTTAAAATACTAATTAATTCAATGGATTCTAAGATAGATTCAAATAGCCTTGAGAGATGATGAATGAAAGAACATAGTGGTGGGTATCTGATGCTTATCTTCCTGTCCGTATATAAAGACGAAATACCACAAGCAGCCAAAAACCATAAAAAATAAAATCTACGGAACTTTTTTTCCAATAAAGTTATATCAAGATACAAGACCAAGGTCTACAGTGCCTTGAGAACATAATAAAAAAAGAAATAAGGCAAGAAAAAACATATAATATGCTTTTATGACATTTTATATATTTCTGTTAAAGAAAATATACATTACACTTTTAGTATTTAGGGGTCCTTCCTTATACGAGTAGGGAGGCAAAAAACGTTTCTTTTTAACCGACTGACACAGAAGGAGGGTAATGTTTAGGAGCTGACGTTGCTGGGGAATCAGTTCCGTCATTTCTTCTCAATTTGCAATTTATTTCTGCTGATTCCCAATTTGAATAATATTGTAAGTATATAATAATATGTCTTTACAAGATTAACAAAGATAGCCACGTTTCCTTAACCAATATAAATACAGATACTATAATGGTCTTTGGACGAGCACTTTCCTAAGAGGTTAAATTTTACAAAAATATGCTTAATTGGTGAGAGAACGAGATGACACAGACTCTTAATTCTGGAAACTGTTTTTCATCAATGGGCTAACGTTTGTGCATCTGTGACCCTTCCACCATGTATTATCAGGTGTCAAGTGAAGAAAAATCTAAGACCAAAATTACAAAACGAGGAAATTGACTGTGCGGAACCTCCAACAAAACTCTGTTCCTAATACACAACGTAGCTAGGAAATAAATAGGCCGCCCCAAATGTATTACCGTTGAATTTTTTAATATAAGTACGGTACATACAAAGGGGATGTTTTTTATGTGGTAACATCAAAGACCGAAGTACAGGATTAATAATATCGCCCCTCATTTTCAAGAGAATGATAAAACCGAGGTTTTCGTGTATTACGATATTATTTGGTCCCAATCTTCAAGCTTAAGAGGTATATTTTCTGCAGGCGTTAAAATCAAGGAAACGCTGAACTTGCTTCCAAGGTTATCCCGTTTTTACTAGAGAAGGTGAAAAAGTAATATAAGGGCACGTCGAGTTTGAAAATGTTTTTTGAAGAATTACCTCCCTTACTCGCTCTTATGGTTTTGGAAATTCAAGAGCTTTCGTTACCTGCCTTTTCCTAAATATGTTGAGGATCACTGCCTAATTGGTCTCTCTTCGGCCATGTCGAATTGCCGTGCCATCGGATCAGAATCGGATCGGGAAAGAGTGAGGGGAAAGAGTGGACCTGCGTCTGCGCACACACGCGTGCACTAGAATAGCTGACCCGCGCCGATGTACAGGAGAACTATTATAAGTCCTCAACCCCCCCACAACCACCACAACCCCCCCCCCACACACACCACACCCAAAAACTCTGAACACCTCTGAATTTTCGGATTCATGTGCGTATTGTATAATTGTCACTTGCTTCGATGAAGGAAAACATCGTGAGGAAACCAGCACGCCAGAGAGATATTTCTCGACGGCATGTAAAGCCTAGTCTGCTCATGGGTGGTATAAAATCACGGACACCAGGTTAGGCACTAACCACACGATAAAAAAGAAGTCCTCGAAATACCAGATAGTAAGATTTTTTGGATCAAAAAAACAAATATAACATAGACTATAAGTCGATATTCCCGCGTTTCCAACAACGAGATAGCCAGAAGGACCATTTTTTCCATTCATCATGTTCTCACCTGTTGATCCTGTTGTGAAGCCGCCTGCTGGTACGGCGAGGACGCCTGTTGGTACTGTTGCAGCAGGTTGTTGTATTGTGTCCACTCCATCTCTGCACCTGCGGCCAAGCTGGACACCAGCACCGCGCTCACACACTGGAATCAAAATGATGGTCATAAATAGGATGTCGAGGTTTTTGACTTACAGCTGTTTGCACTAGCAGAAACACACCTGTGATTACCGAAGGGTGAAAAGTGTACCCACAACAATAAACGCTAAAATAAGCATAACATCACGCCTGTAATCCCCGAAGGGTTAGGCAGAGGTGTACCTAATAGTGCACCCACATCCACCAGTTATGTTTGCGTCCCATGTAATAGTGAGCGAGTTTATTGCCATCAACCGGGCACAAATCCAGACTCCGTGGCTGCTACTGAGAAAGTCCTGATGGAGAAACTCAATAACTCTTTGCACGACTCTTAAAACGTTAATGGTCTTTGGATTCCTTACAGCCAATAGTCTTCCTAGCCAATTTAGAGCCAATAGCGATAGCAATGGCAATTGACGGCACGGTAGGCGCAGTGGCTGAGCGATTAACTGCTGCGTTGCGTGTCGCGTGTTCGCCCCCGGACGGAACAAATATTTGTATGGCCTATAGATAGTTGTTCCGGGTCTGGCTGTTTGTGTATGTGAGTTAATTGTTTGTAAACGCACCCACGATACAGGAGAAATTCGTAGTGTGGGGCAACGGTTAAAAAAAAGGTCCTTAGAAACAGTAGTTTTTCGAGCCTATGGTCTTACCACGAAGGTTACTATGCAGATTACAGATATCCACATAAACATACAGTAATTCCTGTAATTCCTGTACAACAACTGGCTGCAACTTGCGACCATCACCCGCAGAACACATTATGAACTCATATCAGTTACAAACAACAACCGTTTGCAGACTGCAACTCGTTTGACATAACTCATGTGCAACTACACACCACTGCGTCGTAAACTTAGGTTTTGTTACGTTTTCTTATAGATTTATTGGGCAAACTAGCTGGTGCCCGCGATCTTCGTTCCCGTGAAATTAATATCAACTATTGCTTTCCTATTTGAATCGGATTTTTTTTACCAATTTCAACCCTAGTTTTTATTCTAAAATAAAAGTAGACTAAGTTACTTCTATAACATCAGCTACATGCCAGTAAAAATCCTGTCAGAATCGGTCCAACCGTTTTGGACATTCAAATAGCTGTCTATTTTAGGTTTCAAGTTCGAACCCAAGACACGCACGTCTGATTTTTCGGATTCCAGTGCGAATTGTTTAATTATCTCTATTTTGGTGAAGGAAAACATCGTGAGGAAACTAGCATGCCTGCGAGATATTTCTCGACGGCAAGTAAAGCCAAGTCAGAGGCACATGGGCGGCATAAAAACTCTGACACCAGGTTAGGCACTAACCACACGATAAAGAAAGTTAGACCGCAAGGAATTCCACTAGAAAATTACTCAAACTCAATAAACTCAAACTCAAAGCATTTATATCAATTAGAGTCTAATTAATTCCTTTTTAGTGTCTTTAATGGTCTAATTATTAGACCATTAAAGGCACTTTTGAATGTCACAAAAAAAAAAAAAAAAAAGCGAAGCTACAGGCACAGACACAAGGCATAATAACTTGTGAATGTACTGTAGTTGCCCATTCCAAGGCGTAGATCTCTATGGAGAAGAATGAGCAAGAAACTCTATGGACACTCTTTTCAATCAGAATATTGTTACAAAATCTTGGTTACATCATTCATTTGGAGACTATAAATTTATGTGAGAACGATGTAGAAAGATGTGCACATTAAGAGCGCGTACTACGTGGGTACTGCATTTAATATCAATTCGCAGAATCATAGCAATATGTACGCGTCCACACCTGCCTAGTTTTGGCAAGCCCAACAATAGACATGTCAGCATGATTAATGTGTTTGTCTTGGCACTTGCAGCTTCCTCAACGACCCTGTCATGTATAAATCTAGGACTACATTAGTTAGGAACCAAGTTTGGAGATCAGTCAATTGTTTTATTTTGATCTGTCAATGTAAACTAACAGAGAAATCGTAAAACCATTACTTCAATAAACTAATAACAAACTATAAAAGGGTATCAAAAAGTTCTTCTCAATGCTGTCAGCTGGTAATGTGCCCAAGAGACTGGCTGCGTTGCCACGTAGTATGGCAACACTTAGCTTCTGGCCAAGGTAAAAGCCAGTTTCGAAGTTCCCTTAAACCGGCTATGAGCACTCGGACCCCACGGCCCCAGAGTTTCTTAAGAAATCTTGGATGTTTAGTTCCATATGGCGCTTGCAACAGCTCCGAAAGATCGGAAACTCAAAACAAATAACAAACATGATAAATATCTCGTTTGAAGTACTAATGTTACCATTTCAGTTTAAAAACTTAAACTTTGGACAATGGTAACCCGAATGGCTAAGACAGTAATATAAAAAATATTTAAACTACATACAGTCTGCCAATAAAATAGCTATCTTTTCTACAAGACACAAAACACCATTTTGTAAAAAGGCTAAAAATAGCATTTTTTTCTCTCCCAAAGACATTACCTTTAACCTTTTAAATATCCGAGATTGTCACAGATATCTTAGAGGAAATCCGCTTCCAACTGAAATTGTAGCTCGAGCCTAAGAAGATTCACACACGACACCGCTCGTCCGCGCGGTCGGGCGGTGAAGCGGATCTCTCGTCGCATTGGCTTGTAAGAAATCTGTTGATGCCCAATACACCCTACACCAGCAAACCGCACGGACGAGCGGCGCACTGAACATATAGAGTATATTATAACACATCGTTATATTGATATTATCAACATTATTTGTTTACCCACGCGATACAACGGCGGATTATAGGGTGACTGGTTTAGTGACCGATACTTAAACACGTCATTGTACTCATGATAACAAACAACTTTCCCAAAGAAACATTTTTTTTTATACTCGTTCACTTTTATCACAATAAAACTTACGGAGCGGGCTTGCGAGCCGCGCGAGTACTCTGCCAACCCACTGCTGCACGGTACGATAGAAATGAGACAGAACGCCGTCACGCGGCTAACAGCTGATAGGTCACAGGCGCGCGCGCGCGAGTTTCATACGGCTGTTGTGTTATTGTGATGTTATGTAAATGAGAATTTAAAAAAATCTTTGGGAAAGTTGTTTGTTATCATGAGTACAATCACGTGTTTAAGTTTCGATCACTAATTACCAGTCACCCTATATATCCGCTTCGCCCCCTCCGCACGACCGCGCGGACGAGCGGTGTCGTCTGAGAATCACCTAAGTTGATTGTTAGAATGAGCGTGGGAAGAGCCGTTTTCACATCCTGAAAATAGATTTACCTACTTCAAGTACACCGTTTTGACCTTTGTAATACTAAGCCCCAGGCTTCTGAATGAATCTTATGTCGAGAAATTACATTGTGAGAGCGAGTGGGCTGTAATCAACCACGCGGGCACTGTGTGTGCAGGTTGGAGATAACATCACGCCTGTAATTCCCGAAGAGTTAGGCAGAGGTGTACCTAATAGTACAGCCACATTTGACCAGTTATGTTTTTAAGTTCCATATGTAGGGGTAGGGGGTAGAGGGCGAGCCTTTTGCCGTCAACTGGACACAAAGAATCCGTGGCTACTAGTTTGTTACCTTTTTCGCCTAAACCACTCAACCGATCATCCTGAAATCTTGCATATACGTTGTCAGGTGTACAGAAACGGACATAGAGTACCTTTCATCCCGAAAAAAAGTACTATTCCCGAGGAAAGCAACAATAACTTTCTCATGATAATAGATGGCACCACGTGTCTTTCGAATCATGATTGAATTATATTATTACAAGCAGAGTCCAACCCGAATTGATTGTCAAATTCTAAATTAACGCGAGCGAAAGCGTAGTAAGCTTTAAAAGTTAGAATCTATCTATCTTTAACTTTAATAGCTACTAACAGTAACACAACACAATACTAAATAATCCTAAATCGTTCAATGCGCTTTTATAAACCTATCCACGAAGGAGCATTCAATAGTTTAGGAGCGGCTTAAAGTACAGGAGACGTAGAGAGCCAATAAAATGTGATATATTGTGTTGCGTTTTAAAGATAATATGAACATATAAATCTTTTAAGTAGAGTTTACTTGAAACGGCTTGAAAGGATGGTCTATCTTCTTGGTTTAAAGAAGAATAGTGGGGATTGCTGTTTGTTATCGCATCGCCATCATCTGTTTAACCTGATGCAGCAGAATACCAGTAGTTTACATGGAGCGACTGCCTATCTGACCTCCGCAACCCAGTTAGTACTGGGTAATACGATACCCCTTGGTAAGACTGGTTATCAGACTTTCCGGTCACAGACTACCTGTAACGACTGTCGAAGACCTACAAATGACAGCCGGGACGGTTCACGCTCCCCAAGGGGTTGAGTAGAGGTGTACAAAAGTTAAAAAAAAACCATTGATATCAATTATGCCATTCAAATGTTATATGAACAGTGACAGAGTGCATAAGTGAAGTGTTACTAACGTAGTTTTATGGTTTCATTTACTAGCACAATTTGTATTTTTTCATATTATGTACGTTATATGTGCCAAAATTGCCTGAAAATAAATGAATGTTATGCTATGTTAAAATGCACTTTTGAACATCAAACTTTATACGAAAATAGAATGGATTCTAGTTACTAGGTACACACGGTGGCACATCAAGCTCTACATAACCAGTATAACCTGACTTTGCCTTGTATAAGCTTCCCGTACGATGAGAGATCAGCTTAATTTGGTTTTCATAGCTTGAGTAGCCGCCGTGCGTACAAGCAGGTATTATAGTTCACCCACATTTGCCAGTTATGTTTAAGTCCCATGTAATAGGGGGCGAGCCTATTGCCTTCCACTGGGCACTAATCCAAACCCCCAGGCTGCTACTGGGAAGTTCCTAATGGAAAAACCAATATTTCTTTGCCCAATCTAGGGATCGACCTCAATGGCACATTTTCATCTGTAGCTCATGGGACCACTACGCCAACGAGTCAGGCAATCGTCTATTCTTATTAGAAGACAGAAAGATGTTCCTTGCTGTCTTTGACGGTACGTTCATTACGCCACAGCTAGCAAAAAGAATTTAAAAAAACTATATAAATAGTTGAAACTGGTTCTGAACTGAATTTTTTAATAATATCCGAAGCTCTATCTACGTATTTTTGGTAAATATTCAGTTTTTTATTATTATTTCGAATAAAAAACTTGCACTTCGGATGATTGAAAAAAGCGTGAATACAATTTCATGGAAAAAGTACCGTTCACGAATAAAAATATGTTGTGGGAAAAAGGTGATCATAACAAGCAATATTCTTAGCTACAATACATTCGAATATAACCAACGTTCTTTTTTTGAATATCTGTAACCTCACTTTTCTTAAAAATGTACTTTTTATTATACTGCAACCTAATTGGTCGCCACAGTTTTGACCCGTTTGGGGTCGAAACGCTCGGGTCATGTTTTTCGCCGACTGGTTGACACTTCGCGTGACCAGAGGTCTGGCTCTTTCTTTGGCCAAATAATTAGCATTGCCATTCAACGTGGCAGTGCTGCCAGTCTTCTGGGCACGTTCCCAGATAACAGCGGTGTGGAGGAGTACTCACAAGCCTAAGCGTTTTGTTAATTGTTTATTTAGTTAGTTACTTTATTTTATATACTTACCTAAATTAGTCTTTTTTTTTAAAACACCTATTAAGTTTTAATTATTCTTTAAGTAGCTTTAATTCATTGATATATTTACAATGACTTGGTGCAACAGTATCACGGGGTCGCGGCAGACCACGAAAGAAATGGCGGGACGAACTGGATCCTTGAGAATTGGAAAGAAGTAGCACAGAATCGTGACCTTTGGAAGGAATTGAGGGAGGCCTTTGCCCAGCAGTGGGACAATATGGGCTAGCTATAATAATAATATAATATAATTAACAATAATTAAAAAAAATTAGTCTTTATCTTTTTATTGGAATTGGATGTTTAATCTCTATGGATTTTTATTGGATGCGTTCATCTTTTCGAAAGACAGTAAATTGATTGATGCACAAATTCTCAAAAACTTGCTCTTAATCAATGCCTATGTTTAAACCTAAAACCCCTCGTAAGTTGGGCAAATTATCACTCAGCCACCAACCACCGCCAAGAACCCGAAGTTATTCAAAAAGTTCATATTACAATTTTCAAAAACAGAATCCTGAATCGCAAATCCTTCGGAAACGTTCGTGCCTCCGTATCATTGGCTCAGAATATGATGTTCTAAATCTAACCGCAAACGGGTAACGTTTACGTGCGGGTGTAAAATATACGTTATGAGCAGTGCGGCGATAGATCAGGTGTATCTCGCTGTTCGAAGCATGCGCCTGATATACTGAGGTCGGGGATATACGGGAGATTGACAGAACAAGCGTGCCCGCCAGAAAATTATATACTTAAATATTATAACATACAAATACTCATACACACATACCTCGGTAAACATGTTACACACACCTCAACACTCACACATATTTGATTAATACTAATATTAATATAATGCATTTAAAATGGTAAATCGACACACTTTCACTCTAGTAAACTTCAGTTTGTTTAAATTCTTATTTTGACCGATCACTGTCTCTTGAGATACAGGTCTCTAAGAGACAGGGTTCATTATTATTTTTGTGTGCATAGACTCTTTGTAGACTTAAATCTTCTGTGCAAAAAAACTATATTATTATGCTTAAAAAAACTGCATTTCTGCCACATTATTTTGAACTGTGTCAGTGTGTATTACTCAGATAAAACAATCAATTTTACCTTTTTTTTTGTTTAACCTGTTCTGTCCCACTGCTGGGCAAAGGCCTCACCCGTTCCTTTCCAACTCTCCCAGTGTTTTGCTTAACAATTTCTTAATTCTCTCGACTTTTAACCCTTTTAACTTGCGCCTTTCCGAACACAATCGTCCCCCCTATGTTTCCACCGTGAGAAGCCAGTATAAAATGTGTCCAATGGTCTGCGATGATACACAGCCCCAGCAACAAGCCCTGCCTGTTATTTATTGCAGATAAAAGCAGTTTTTAGCTTAAATCTAACGATATGAGAAATAACAAAGGAAGCTTTATCATCGAGCTGGGGGTGAGAAATGGCTGCGTGATATTAGCTGGTTACTTTGTGTAGGTATCAGTTAGCAGGGAAAAGATTATCTACGATACGAGTCTCTCTACCTACTAATGTTTTCAAAGCTGAAGAGTTTGTTTGTTTGGTTGCGATAATCTCAGGAACTATTGGTTCGAATTGAAAAAATATTTTAGTGTTGGAAAGCCCATTTATCGAGGAATAATAAAAATATTATTTTCACCGTTTTTACAACATTTTTCATTGATGTTCCGCTCCTATTGGTTACGACCAATAGGAAAAACAGTATTTTACAATAATTTCACGCGGACGGGACTTTTACTGGCAGATAGCTAATATTATAAGGAGTAGTACGGCTACTTTTATTTTAGAATATGAATTAGGATTTCGTGCAAAAAAATGAAAACCCTTGAAATTGGTAAAAATCCGATTCAAAAAGGGAAGTAATATTTTTTATAATAATTATTATAAAAAAAAATATCATATATAACGAAAGGCGCGAGCTCCATCTAGTTTGGAATAAAAGAAAAGTAAAGAGTAAAAGCTCATTCATATTAAAGTACCTGTCTATAATATTAGCAAGCTGTAGCACATACTTAAATAGGTAGAGTTATATATAACCTCCTCTTCCCTGCTTTAAATATGGCTAAGCCGAAGTCTGGTTTTAAAAAGAACCGACATTAATTCACTTTAAAAGTCTAGCAACATTTTTAATCCTGCAAAATGTTGCTAGCAGACACAGCGGGGTATTACTTAGACTATTTTGACTTTTTTTAGCCGTACCTTGTGGCGTGTAGGTACTATAGCTTCTCTTGTAGGTATCAGAGTTTGTTTACTGAAAAATATCACATAATAAGATCAAATAACATAATATCACGCCCGTGATGTCATGTTATTTGATTTATGATGTGATATTTTTATATTTTTTTGATGTTTATTTTATTTATTTTTTTGTTCCTATTTATTTATCACCTGCACCTTCCAGGATTTAAACGAAGCAAATGAAAGAGCTGTGCAGGTGGCAATATAATGGTCGGGTATTATTTGAGCAAAGAAACACGCGAAGAATCACATCCTAATCCCTGAAGGGTTAGGCAGAGGCGTTCCTAATAGTACACCCACATTTCATTAGTTACCAATAAATGAATGAAAAAATACTCAAACGTATAAATTAATGTGAATTGACAAAGGTAAGCTTAGTTTTACAGTGGGACAGGTAGGACTTACAGCCCAGCTCCCTAATTGCACACTTTCTATCCTACTCCGCTGATTTTTTCCTAATTCGTTTCTTAGTATGTTAATGAATGTTTTTGAACCGTCAGAATAAATGGTATTGCCATTGCAAGTAACATAACATAACATCAGGCCTAGGCAGAGGTTTACCCATTAGTACTCCCACATTTCGCCACTTATGTTAAAGTCCCATGTAATAGAGGGCGAGCCTATTGCTATCAACCGGGCACAAATCCAGACTTCGTGGCTATTAAAGAGAAATTCCTGATCGAAAAACCCAATAACATTTTTACCGACCCGGGATTCGAACCTGGGACCTCATGCTCAGCAGTCGCGCTTGCGACCACTAGACCAACGAGGCAGTCCATTGCCAGTATATTACACAATTTCCATGTAATAGGACTGCAGAATTCAAAAAAATCTCCAGATTTTTACATTTCCCTAGGCAAAACTGAATACACTAAACACTTATAGGCACAAAACAAGTTCGGTAAGATCGGGTATTGGTCTTAACAGGGTAAAATACCCTAAGATGATAACAGGAGTAAACCTTTCTCCGTGTAACGTACAAAAATCCAAAAAAACGGCCCGTATTAAAAACTTTCCGACAGAAAACCACCACCATTAAAATAACATAACATCACGCTTGTAATCCCCGAAGGGTTACGCAGAGGTGTACCTAACAGTACACCCACATATCGCTGTTATGTTTTAAGTCCCACGTAACTATAAAACTTATTCACAAATTTCACTTAACAAAAAAATAATATGTCAAAAGAACTCACATATAATATTACTGTGCACATTTTGATGTAAGGCAGAGCGTTGCTCAAGTGTTTGTGATGACACAATAAACCGAGGTGCATTTTTATAGTCAGGTGACGGGCGCTGGTATTAGTTTTGTGCCTCCGCGCTTTTAGGGGTCCGTGGGCAGGAACTAGAAGCCTAGTCCTTTCGTACGGGCGCTGATGGATGCTTGTTTTGTCCAATATTATGTTGCCGTGCCCTAACCGGGTTTCATGTTGGAACTTACTGAAATATATGTAGCAACTAAATGTACACATGAATGCAATAAACACTTTGAGTTTGAGTTTGAGTCTGATGGGGAGGAATTTATATATTTATTTACTATTATTAAACTTACACACTATCTTATGTCGTGAAGGAAAGTGTATATGCATGTGAATGGCTATAAGAGTAGAGGAAGACCAAAGAAACGATGGATGGACTTTGTGAAGGGTGATATGGCTAGACAGGAGGTGACTGCTGAGATGACGAGTAATAGAGAGTATGGAAGAAAAAGACATGCTGCGCCGACATCAAATGAATTGGGATAAGGGCAGGAGAATGATGACGAAAAGGAAGTAGAATTTGTGTTTTGGTTTGGTTAAGATTATCGTGGTTGATTATGTACTTGTTATATTGTGGTAATTAGGTGAGTAGAAATTCAGAGATGGTATTTTTTTTTAAAGAATGTTCCTGGATACTCTTTCCACTTTCCACATGCATCAAATAATAAACCCTTACCCATCAGGTTAAAATTCAATTCAATCAAAATCAAAATATTTTATTTCACATAGGCCTAGATGGGCACTTATAAAACATCGACAAAAAGGTGCACGGTTCGGGTTGGTCGTTTCCTATGGAGAAGAACCGGCAAGAAACTCCATGGTAAATTAAATATGTTTTCGAAAGCAGTTCACAATGAATTAAGGAGTGTATATAAATTCATTATGGAAGTGCACCCTCTCCAGACGTAAAAATTAGAACATACTATAAAATACACTTAGTAAACAATAGCGTAGCAAACTAATGTCAAGCAAAAGTAAATAGCGTAAAAAAATAGACAAAAACATGGAATGGAACCTTCTTCTTAATGTTGCTTGCTTTTGTCTCCGTGAAACACAGCCTACAACAATTTCTTTTCAATGGAAACGGACTAGAAGTAACTAAAAACAAGATTCCTTTTGAAAACAAACATTACGGTACCAAAAACTGAAGAAACAGCAAGAAAACCTCTCATTACTACCACAGACATCATTAAAACATTTTTTGTACGGAACCACACCTCCTAATGACGTGTCTATGCGAAACAAAAATCTTTTATTTTGTTCTATATATCTAACCAACTCTACTTGACACTTTTATCCCAAGAAAATATAGACACCGATAGTTCTACATAAACTGGTTAGTTATATCATCGAAACGACTGGTACTAAAAATAACAAAAGACGTGACTATTATTCTAAATTCAAAATACATCGCTGGTTTTGATCAAACAATGTTTTCATCGCACAGTTTCTAACCAGCAATGGATTTAAAAAGAACAGAGACAGTCGAAGGTTCGATTTAGTTCCGCCATTAGTTTTTTTTTGTATTTTTTTCAGTTCGATCCGGAATAGTAATTGAATGAGAGTATTTCGAGAGCGTGTCTATTGTAAAGTACATAACTAAATTGGTACTTAGTACCTTCATTCACTATGTAGGTAAAGTCAATACAATTTCTACGCTACGCGGGAAAACCTATTTCTTGCTTTTTTTTCTTCTTTCTTTATCGTGTAGTAAGTATCTAACCAGCACTCGTAGCATGACCACCGTAGAAATGAGTTTTGTCGACAGAAGAATCGACAAAATGACAGATTGTGAAAAGAAATCTGTCATTTTGTCGACACAATCTGTCATTTTGTCGATTCTTCCGTCAACAAAAAACGTCTCTACCGAGTTTTTATGCTGCCCATATGGGCCTCTGACTTGGCTTTACATGCCGTCGAGAAATATCTCTCAGGCATGCTGGTTCCCTCACGATGTTTTCCTTCACCGAAGCAAGTGATAATTATACAATACGCATATGAATCCGAAAAATCAGAGATGCGTGTCTTGGGTTCGAACTTGAGACCTATGACTTGGCAGGCCTTGTCTCACACCACTAGACTATCACTGCAGTGTGACAGCCAAACAGGCAACCCATCTCATGGTAACTTAATAGCTTAACTTTAGGCGACACCTAAATAAATGCTTAAATAAAAACACATTGTTGGATTTAGAATTCTCAGTTTAGCGCCGAGAATAGAAATTCCAACGGTGCAATAATATTCATGCATGCACTTGGTTGTTGCTTAGTATTAGTGAAAGTCAGGATGTTTAGGGACATCTGCAATCCCAGAAATAAAGATGGGGAGCAATGATGGCTCAGTGGAAACGGCCGCGACTTACGACTTGCAGGTCATAGGATCGGTCTCAAGCAGGCACTGTCATCATCATCATCATCATATCAGCCCGGAATCACCCACTGCTGGGTATAGGCCTCCCCTTTTTTCTGCCACACTTCCCGGTTCTGTGCATCCCTCATCCAGGTGTTTCTCACGACTTTGACGATATCGTCAACCCAACGAGCTTTAGGATGGCCCTGATTTCTTTGGCAAAACCTTGGCCACCACTCGGTCAAAGCCTGGCTCTATCGGCCATCTCCACATCTAGCCAGATGTCCTGCCTAGGTCCACTTGAGGCGCACCACCCGGTCCCTGTGTGTAAATTATTTTATTATCACTGCTCTCAAAACTATAAAGAAAAACATTGACGGACATATCCTAGACCCAAATATTGAAGACTTCACATCCAATAACCTGCACCGATCTTACAGCCCACTCCCTCTTACAAAGAAGAGCCCAGCAGTGGGAACTCTGAAGTCTGGTCCACCCGTGTACTGCCTTGTTGGTCTAGTGGTCACAAGCACTACAACTGAGCAAGAGGTCCTGATTTCGATTCCCGAATCGGTCAAGTGTTACTAGAATTTTCTGCTAAAAAATTCTCAGTAGCGTAGAGTTTGAGTTTGTGCCTGGTTGATGGCAAAAGGCTCGCTCCCTATTACATGGGAATTAAACGTAACTGACGAAATGTGAGTGTTTTTATAGGAGACCTACATCTCTGCCTAACCCTTTGGGTATTACAGGCCTGATGTTATGTTATGTAAAAAAACTGTCTCATGTGTCTATACCTATAATAACACCGACCACCGACAACCGTCTTTTATTTTTTTTACTTTTTAGCCCAGCCAGCGTTATGCAAAGATGGAAGTGAAACATTATGCAAACGGACAAGACTTACAATCTCAGCTGTGAATTGAAATACACAAGGAAGAGATGCTATCGTACACAGATTGTGGCATTTAGAGCCACCGCCAGTGATGAGGCTTACGTGCGTCCGGTGAGTGAGCGGTTAGTCCCGCTACCGAGACCCCAGCACGAGCGCGCGGTGTCAACGTAACGTAAATAAAGGGTGTAAATAGATCCTTAACGAAGCCGAAAGGCACTTGTTGTCCTCGTCATTTCGATCATTTTTTTGTTCTGGACCATACCTGGGAACCTTCTAGTTACGGAGATATTGGGAGTCAAAGTTCCAGCTTTTTCACAAGGTTTTTTTTCAATACAATTTCGTAATGTTATAACTTTACTGTAAATACCTCCACTAATCCCGTACTATTCAATGCATCCATCATCAGCACAATGTTTTGAGTGCGTTACAGTGAGTTTTACCGTAAAACGTGATTTTTCACCCCAAAAATAAAAGTCGTTTCCCGTCAATAATTTTTGCGTAGGGTTATTTAATTTGATGTACCGAATGCTTGGTTGACGGCTTCGTGAAACGGTGTAAACGGACCCCCCGTTTACACCTTGTATGTACGTCGATTTTTTAATCGAAATAGTACATATTGATATAAGTGGAGAAACTTTGTTATTGCATTCGAGGCCGAATTCACATCCGAGCTGCAGGGTGTTATGGAGATGAGAACTGCAGTAACAAATGCCCACGTGTACCAAACGCCGTTTTTCAATACACTTTTGAAGAAATGAAATAATAGAACGAAAAGTATTTTTGTCATGAATTATTAGGAAACTGTGTGATTTAATTTGCGTTTTTTTCCGCGCTTTACTTTCGCCAGGTTGAAGAGCCGCTAAACAGCCTAATACGAAACAGAAAAACAAAATATTTTTGAATTTAGAACACAAATTAATTTTAATTTTTTCATAGAAGTAAATCGACAATTTTATGTGATGTGTATTGAAATACAATTATCCTATAGCATTTTAGTTCAATTGATTGCCACAAGCACAATCAGTAACATCCATAGATATGAATAAATCCTTAAAATTATGAAAATATTAATGTGAAACGTTTATTTTTTAATTCTGTAATCGACGTATTTACGTTACGTTTACACCGCGCGCTCGTGCTAGGGCCTCAGGCTTGCGTACTGGCTTTCTTACGAAGGCTGTGAGCAGTTGTCGTAGTGATTGGTTGGCAGACAGGAATGTTGGTAGTAATTAAGAAGGTCTGTTCATAACCATTTGGTAAACCCCTAATAATAATGTCTACATCTGACGGACCCTGTTCCCGATGCCGGTGAGCTACTATTTTTTTTATATAATTTTTGTTAATTAAAATATCTAAAAATGTAAATAATATGTAAAGAAAAGAATTAAAGGAATAATGTCTACAGCTGAAAAAACATACCGGGTGTAAACAGACCTTTCACGAAGCCGTTAACCAAGCATTCTGTACATCAAAAGAAGTAACTTTACGCAAAAATTATTGCTGGGAAACGACTTTTTTTTTTGGGGTAAAACTCACGTTTTACGGTAGGACTCAATGTAACGTACTCAAAACATTGTGCTGATGGACGGATTGAATAGTACGGGGGTCGTGGAGGTGTTTAAAGTAAAAATCTAACAGTAAAATCATGTATTTAAAAAAAACTTGTGAAAAAGTTGGAACTTTTTCCCCCAATATCTCCGTAACTAGAAAGTTCCCAGGTATGGTCCAGAACAAAAAAAAGATCGCAATGACAGGGAGAACCAGTGCCTTTCGGCTTCGTTAAGGGTCTTTTTACACCCTTTATAGCTATCAAAACGATAAATCAATTTAGAAAATGATTGAATTTTTTGACTGAATTAATCTTTAATTTAGCCAATAAATTAAATCAATTTGTAATTGTTTTCTTTTGGCAGGACAAGAAAAAAAATCGGTTTGATAGCTATACAGAGTGTAAACGGACCCTTCACAAAGCCGTCAATCAAGCATTCTGTACATCAAATTAAGTACCTTACTCTAGGCAAAAAATATTTAAACGAGCTTCCGAGGCAAAAAGTATATCGAGCCTCGACTTCTGTACATCCCAACATCAAACAAAGCGTGAAGATGCAACAATTTACCATCCCACATTACTAGCGTAACTAATCACATTGCATGTCGCCCCCACATAACAAACTATCTAGCATCTTATTATGTCCTAGACTTTCGCGGTCTAATGATTTGGAGATAGTAATGAGAGCTAGATTTCAGGTCAACTGAATAACGGAGCAATTTAAAACTAGTTATGTTATGATTCATAGTTAGTGACGTGACTGAGAGGCGCTGTGGTTAGGTGTATACGCGTAGTTGCAGGTTCGATTAGGTACCGTAAGCAGAGATTTTAGTTGCGGGTTCGATTTTTGCGAGTAACAATTATTAATTTTTGCATTTGAGTACCGTATAATTTGTATTTGTATGCAGTATATGTAAGTAACACCAATGTTTAACACCGTTTTCTGACGAAATTACCTAAGAAATAATTATTTAAGAAAGAAAAACTGGTTACATCCCGAAAAAACCCTTTGGTTAGCTGCTAAGGACTTTCCTTACTATAATAAGGTGCATTTGATTGTGCCAAAAATATCTTCGCATCGCCCACCCAAGCTTGCAAAAGTAAAAAAATAACAATTCATGCACTCACATTGCTCAACTCAATCCGTTCACAATATAAGCACAAATAAAGCAAAAACTATACAAATAAAAACAAGACGAGACAAAAGAACTACCTGATAATAAATCTCACGACGACTTTCATACTATCTTAAGACCAAATCGTACAGCAAAACGAAAAAAAAAACAAATTATAGGTGAAAGCATAAAAGTGATACATAATATAGATTATGTAGATTCTTTATTATCTGTATATTAATACAAATTAAAGTTGCTTCTCATGTTTGTCTGTTTGACCGAATTGTTCGGCTCAACTACACAACGAATTCTTGTATGGTTTATACCATAATTTAAATAGAATTGATTCCGTAAGTTTAAGTCATCATCATCATCATCATCATTATCTTGCCCTTATCCCAATTCATTTGGGGTCGGCGCAGCATGTCTTGTTCTTCCATAATTCTCTATTACTCGTCATCTCATCAGACACCTCTTTCTTGCCATATCATTCTTTACACAGTCAACCCATCGTAAGTTTATGTATGCAAAATTAAAATCATAACATCTATTGAAAGAATCCAGTTAAGCTGAAGTACCATGTAATAGGAGGGGGCGACCGCGACCCGAGCTGGCATATGACTATTCCCGTTGGAAAACCCCTATAAGACTTTGCTCGAACTGAGAAGCGAATCCAGGACCTCTTGCTCAGCAGTACCACTTAACACTAGAGCTACGAGGCATTATTATTCATTAATTTTTCATAATTATTTAACTTAGTTAATGCACAAAATTCTCGTTTTTTTTTTAAATTAGTATATTCCACAACGAAGCAGGAGCGAATCGCTAGTATAGAATATGTATTATAAAATAATAACAACAAAAATAAACAAAAAACTGCAGTATGCAAGTTAGGTAATGTGCGCCTCTTACCGGAAGCTTTGAGTACAGTCGCATTCGTATGTAATAGTGGGTAGGTAAATGTATGTATGTAGGTAAGGAAGTGTGTAAGCATATCTTAGTAATAGTACCGTGATATAATTTACTTACTGTAATTAGGACACACTAGCTGTTGCCCGCGACTTCGTTCGCGTGGATATTTTGATGTGTAAGTGTGAAAAAAAAAACCTATATGCTATTGCAGACTATAATCTATCTCTGTGGCAAATTTCATCCAGATCTGTTCAGCCGTTCTGGCGTGATTGAGTAACAAACATCATCCATCTATCAAAATTTTCCCATTTAAAATTTTAGTATAGGTAGTATAGATTGATGACAGCTAAATAATAACAGCCGCTGGGGTCGATCTTAAGGATAAACCGCGCTTGCCTAGGTTGGTCCGTGGATAGGTGACCACCCATTACATTCCGAGTTTCCTCCGTGCCTCGGAAATCACGTTAAACCGTTGGTCCCGGTTGTCATTTGTAGATCTTTGACAGTCGTTACAGGTAGTCAGTGGCCCGAAAGTCTGACAACCAGTCTTACCAAGGGGTATCGTATTACGCAGTACAAACTGGGTTGTGGAGGCTAGATAGGCACTCACTCCATGTAAAATACTGGTATTCAGCTTCATCTGGTTAGACTGGAAGCCGACCCCAACATAATTGGGAAAAGGCTAGGCAGATGATGAGATTGATGACAGATCGAAGTGTCATAAGCAATTCTGAAATAGGGTTAGTTAATTCCAAAGAAATTAAAACATTTACGAGCTATAGACGGGACAAGACGAAAAAAATCGTAATCCAATACTTGTTACTACTTAGTAACAAATCGTTCTGTCTAGTGTCATTCGCCCGCTTGTCAGGTAGCATTCGTGTGTCAAAATCGAAAATGTTTGGAATCAAAATTGTTGTATGAAAATATTCCCAATGTCCGCTCTACAAGTCATAAAAATCTTTTTGGTTAATCCCTTCAACAGTTCAATATTCTCAGTAGTACAAACCATGTGTTGTCTCTCAAACATACAGCTCAATATTTTATGTGGATGAATAAAGGCTCAAGATTAATGCCTCTTATGTTGCACAAATTGTACCCAATTATCATCAGACGAACGGAGAGTAAAAGTGAATGGGAAACTGCGCGTGTCTACATAATGTTATCTTTGATTAAAGATTACATCGACACTTTATCATTAGCTGATGGCGTTGTGTCTTAATTTGCGATTTTATCAATAGCTTGATTGTTCACTGTTGAACATAATAAATTAATAAGTAAATACATGCATGAAATAAATGATTATAACAATTAATAACTATATTGACACTGATTTAGTAACTGACTAGATTGGATCTTTTATTCTATACTAGCTTCTGCCCGCGACTTCGTACGCGGATCCTGTTGCTTATGCCAGCGACAACGGGGTCGTCAAAATCGAAGATCTGAAACGTCTGATGTCGAATTCTAAGAGCCCGGGGACGGGAAAACAACGGGATGCGCGTGACGACTCGAGACGTTCCATATCTTTCATTTTTGTAAGTCAGAAGTCGATGCGTAGATACGCTTGGAACTCAAGCGTAATTCTCTATCCGTGAACGCTTCCGACTCGCGAGACAATGCGTGACGTTCACGATCAGTGGTCAGTCGCGCATCACGTTCCCCACTTGTCTCTATAGACCTAGAAGTCGATGCGTAGATATGCTTGGAACTCAAGCGTAATTCTCTATCCGTGAACGTCTCCGATTCGCGAGACAATGCATGACGTTCACGATCAGCGGTCAGTCGCCCATCAAATTCTTCACAGTTCTCTAGAGACCTGGATGTAGGTGCGTAAATACGCTGAGAACGCAGGCGTGCTTCGTTATCCAAGAGGAAGAGAAGAGAAGAGAGGAAGAGGTTTCCACGGAGCGAGTTGCAGCCTGATGTTCTCGAACAGCATCAAGTCTCTCCTGACGTTCTTCGGTAGATTCTTGGGATCTTATGATCCTCAATCTTTTAGCTCCTTTGGAACATTGGGAAAGATTTGACCTCTTTCTAGGCATGGTTATAGTTTTATTGTGAAGATACCTGATCAATTAAAATCTAAGTGACTGCTCCCCTGCGTTACCGGGTAGGCTACCGTGTCACGAAGATAAGTGGAAAAAGTCTAAAACACTCAAATAACATAAGCCCGAAGGCATATTAAAATAAATTGGAGTTTTGTCCAATAGAGTCAAATTTTCAATGATATACCGTCGTCATCGAATATCAGTCCTAAACTGTTACCGCCTTCACCGCGTGGAGATACTCCCAGCTTATGTTATTTTATAATTATACAGTGAAATTAGTGATAGCTTTGACATCAGATGTTTCTGATCTTCGATTTTTATAAGTCAACAGGAAATGCCCATCAGACCGAACAACTTTTGCTAAGACGTCATTCCTATATGTGTTATGGTGTAGCTGGGCTCTTGGAGTTCCACAACAGGTGTTCCAGATCTTCGATTTTTATAAGTCAACAGAGAGTGTTCATCAGATTGAACAATTTTTGCTAAGACTTCATTCCTATATGTGTTATGGTGTAGCTGGGCTCTTGAAGTTCCACAATAGGTGTTCCAGAACTTCGATTTTTATAAATCAACAGAGAGTGCTCATCAGATTGAAAAATGTTTGCTAAGACATCATTCCTATATGTGATATGGTGTAGCTGGGCTCTTGGAGTTCCACAACAGGTGTTCCAGATCTTCGATTTTGTAAGTCAACAGAGAGTGCTCATCAGATTGAACAATGTTTGCTAAGACGTCATTCCTATATGTGTTATGGTGTAGCTGGGCTCTTGGAGTTCCACAACAGGTGTTCCAGATCTTCGATTTTTATAAATCAACAGAGAGTGGTCATCAGATTGAACAATTTTTGCTAAGACGGCATTCCTATATATGTTATAGTGTAGCTGGACTCTTGGAGTTCCACATCAGGTGTTCCAGATCTTCAAATTTATTCTCTCAGCAGAAAATGCTCATCACGTGGAACAATTTTTGCTATGGTACCATTTTTGTATCTCTTATAGTTTAGCTATTCTATTGCGGTTCTGCATCAGGTGTTCAAGTTTCCAAGATAAATTATAGCCTATATGTTGCCCAGACTTAATAACTATATAACAAAAAAAAAATCTTTCAAATCCGTCTAGTAGTTCCGAAGATTAGCGTGTACAAACAAACAGACAAACAGACAAACAGACAAACAGACAGAATTTTTTTTTTGGATTCGTGCTCTATTACTGTTTCTAAACCCCCCTCAATTTTTTTTTTTTTAATATATTCAATGTACAGACACAGTTTTTTTACTGTCTTATTATATGTATAGATAATAGTCTATACTATCCAACTTTTAGAAATCATTCAGACCACTAAAATAAGGAGAATGGTAAAAAAATATATAAGAAAAACGCATTAGATACTTACAAGAAAAAAAATCAGCTAACGAAAATACACTAAAAATGTTGGTTACCCAATGATTTTAGGTCAAAATAAAATCACTTCAATCAGTGTTTTTTTGCTTGGATATCTTTGGTTAGACGTACTGAACGCTGTGTTAAAATATGTCCATCTATTTTAATGGGACCATAAAGGCGAAGAGTTTGACTTTTTTGACGCGTTAACTTTGAGTTTGTTTTTTTGCGCGTTAGCGTTAAGTTTGGAACTACCAGTCGGATTCGAAAAAATATTTTCGCATCTAATAGCCCAATTCTTGAGGATATTTAGGGTTGCGGCACATCTGGGAGCACGGAGTCGCACTTTTCCATGCTCCTATCATTCTCATCATCATCTGTAATGGGTGTCACCCCTCCACGGACCTAAAAGATCGACCCGTGCGGCTGTTATTATTTAACTATGAACACTAGCTCCAAGTACCAAAATATAACATCACACGCCTGTAATCTCCTCAGGTTAGGCAGAGGTGTACCTAATAGTACACCCACATTTCGCCAGTTATGTTTAAGTCCCATGTAATAGAGGGCCATCAACCGGGTACAAATCCAGACTCCGTGGCTGCTACTGAGAAATTCCTGATAGAATAACCCAATAGCACTTTGCCCGATCCCCGAATCGAACCAACGAACTCACGTTCACCACTCGACCAACGAGACAGTTATGTAAATAAATAATAACATAAGAAAACTATTCCGAATGTTACCGGTGACTGTACCACCCGGGGACAGTTAATAGCTCTTTTGTTTTAGCCCTATTATATTTAAGACAATGAGCTCAATCACAGTGTCTAGTGTCTTCATTTCCGTGTAGACTAACAGTTTTTATGATGTAATGTAATTCAAGTAGTTTTTTACTTATTTGTTATACAAGGTGCAGCTTTGTATCCTCGTCAAAATTCAGGTTGTCACAAACGACATAAATTAACAATTTAAATTACGGTACCTGGTCAATTTATATACTAATATATAAAGGTGAAGAGTTTGTTTGTTTGGTTGAACGCGGTAAACTCGGGCACTGCTGGTTCGAATTGAATAAATCTTTTAGTGTTGGATTGCCCATTTATCGAGGAAGGCTATAGGCTATATAACATCACGCTACGACCAATAGGAGCGGAGCAGCAATGAAAAATGGTGCAAAAACGGGGAAAATTGTATTTTTAATAATTTTACGCGGACGAATGTCGCGGGGAACAGCTAGTAATTAATAAAGCTGCTATTTTAAATTGTTTAAATTTGACAGTATTTCAGAACAACACGAATACTTTCGTGTTTACATTTCAACAAAACAAACAGAATCAGACATCGCGCGATATGTCACTGTGTGCGTGAGTGTCGACGATCTGTGCGAAGCGCCGCGCCGACACCGCCGCTGTCCACACTTACCGATTGCCGTGAAGAAAAAATACCTACCCATTTTATTATTGATTCGGTTCGAGAATCATTAGCATAGATACCTCCTTGAATTTGACCAGGATGCAAAACTGCGCCTTGTATTTTAAAGTCCGTGATTAGAACTGTCGTACTGTATGGATCAGAATGCTGGGCTGTGAAGAAGATGGATGAAAAAGGATTGCGTGTAGCGGAGATGAGAATTTTGAGATGGATGTGTGGAGTGACAAGAATGGATTAAGTAAGGAATGAGTATATTTATTAGAGGAGATTTGTAAGTGGCGCCAGTTACAGTTTTTTTTTTTAAAGTAGTTTGTCTTGGTATGGACTTCTACGTAGTGTGGACATGTAATGAGGTGAGATGGAACACATGTGACTAAAAGAGTGACGGATGTGAATGTTGACGGATGGAGAGGGAGATTCAAATTCAAATTCATTTATTTGTTAGAATATGGTACATTATTTATGGTCTTAAGTTTAATCAGTGGTCTCATCACATTCTGCCTCGTGTGGCGTGCAAATATTAGGTACATAAATATAATTTTTACAAGACTAAATATGAGGTTGGTACGAATTAAAAATTACATTTTGTGGTATGTCAGTTAAGAATATTGGCCGGATATCATTCAAAATATTATTAAATGTCAAACTATTACAGAGAGAGGAAGGGCTAAGTCTTCCTCTCCCTCTCCATCCATCAACATTGGTAGGAAGGCTATCAAATAAAACAAAGGTGTTACAAAACTCAAATACTTTTTTTTTTCCTTACAAAGTATGTACATCGTATTAACTAGTTATATTTAACTTTAATTAATAATATTTAATCTAGAAGTGAGCAGTCAGTCTGTCTATCTCGTACAAGTCAGACATTATTTCTTCCACCTTTGTGCCGATCTTTTTGGCAATCTGTAACAAAATTATAATTATGTTAAGATGATATCACATAACATCACACTTCTAATTCCCGAAGGGTTAGGCAGAGGTGTACCTAATAATGTACCAATATTTTTCTATTTAGGTTTTGAAGCCTGATTTAATGGGGGGTGAGCTTATTGTTATCAACCGGGTATAAATCTAGACTCCGTGGTTGCTACTGAGAAATTCCTGATGGAAAAACTTAATTACACTTTGCTCGACGAGAATTGAACCCGGGATCTCATGTTTTGCAGTCGCGCTTGCGATCACTAGACTGACCGAGGCAGTCCAATCTATCACACTCAGTTGAGGAGACAGTATTATGTTAAGCTACATCAAAAACAGACTAGTTTGTTGTATTAAATCGGAATGCAAGATATTGTAGTTCTGTTCCCTCTTCTTAGGTCCTTTAGTTGTATTTTTAGATAAAATGTAATTTCATCAGCGACAAATTTCTTCATATTATTCACCCGACCTGGTTTTGGTCTTTGCTTCGGCACCAACCGTAGATTACTAGGACCCAACTAATATTATAAATATGAAATAGTAGATTATACAACAAGTGAAAAAAAAGGGAATTTAATTCGAGGTACTAAGTTGGATCCCGAGAGCAGCGAAGGATTCTAGAGTAGAATCCCGAGCGTAGCAAGGGATTCTAGAGTAGAATCCTGAGCGGAGCGAGGGATACAAGAACCGAGATGAATTTTTTTTTCACGAGTTGTGTACTCTACTTTTTACCATTGACTGCGAGAAAATAAATAGAAGTATAGTATTTATATTTCTCGTGGGATAATAATAACAACCACTCGGGTCGATCTTAAAGGTTAAGCCGGGCTTGCCAAGGTCGATCTGCGGATGGGTGACCACTAATTAATTAAATACCGAGTTCCCTCCGTGCCTCGGAAAGTATTTAAAGCCGTTATTAGTATGTAAAGCCGCCGGCCGGCTGTCATTTGTAGTTCTTTGACAGTCGTTACAGGAAGTCAGTGGCCCGAAAGCCTGACAACTAGTCTTACCAAGGGGTACCGTATTACGCACCCAGTGCTAACTGGGTTGTGTTCTGGGTCAGATAGGCCAGGAAGGAATAGGCTAGGACTTTTAAAATACTGATATTCAGCTGCATCCTATTAGACTGGAAGCCGACCCCAATAAAGTTGGGACAAGTGTAGGCAGATGAGTATGAGTATAAGAGAAAAAAGGATTAATAATATAAACATTAAAAATGTAGGTATAGTGAAATTAGAACAATTTTCGAAATTCAGTCTTGTCGCCACGTTTTATTTATTTTTTGTTCATAATTCGTGCATGTTCCAAATTCAAAAATTCTTTATTCACTCAGTGAGTAAAAGAGCGTTTTATTCACTGTTATCGATGAATAAAATGCCCTTTTTCGAGAGGCAATGGTAAAAAAGTTTTTTTTTGTTGGTAGTCATTCTTTAATGCCTTAGGGATACACTTAGAGGAACAGCATAACCAGCCTATAATGTTCCCAGTGCTGGGACACAAGCCTCCTCTCTACAAGAGGGAATGGGCTATAATCCACCACGCGGGCCCGGTGCGGGTTGGTTGATGTCACATGTCTTAGAATTTTTGGTTCTAGGACGTGCCGGTTTCCTCACGATGTTTTCCTTCACGGTTTTGAGAGCAGTGGTGGTGAAATAAATGACACAAAGTAATGCGCCTGCCTGGGTTCGAACCCACGACTTACTGGCCGTAAGTCGGAGCCACCACCACGGGCCCACCGCAGCTGTCCCTGCTCAGACGACCGTGGCGGTACGCGCGCTACGGGCCTGCCCGGCCGGGCCCGCCGCCTGCACAGTCCCTACGCGCTGAAACTTTACTCGGCTAGTATTGCTAGCACGCACACTTTTTTTTCTCGATGTCGAAATCCTCAATGGATGTCCTCCGCTCCTGAGTAGAGCAGAACGGTGTGTCCGACTCGTGTTGAATAGAACTACAGAAGCACGGGTGCATGTATACTCACATCCAACTTCTCCCCGTTGGGCATGGTGGTGTACTGCGTGACGAGGTCGCCGTCCAGCATGCCGCGCGCGGGCCCTCCGCCCACCGGCCGCCGGGCTGACTTGTACGTCCTGAACGAGGGGAAAACTTTATTAACGTTCAATGTAGCTACATAAAAGGCAGTAACAATTTTGTAGTCAATAGAAATTTCATAAAAGCTTAGAATTTATCAGATAAATGCTCGTATACATGGTGTAAAAGGACCCACCACATAGCCGTCATTCAAACTTTCTACAGGATGGAGCGCCGAAATATCGGGAACTCAAAACAAACAATAAAATGTCCCATTTTCAGTATTAATGATTCAGAGTGGAACATCTACCCTGTGGTCGCTTCCACTGTGGAAGGGACACCGATGCACAAAGTTACCACGTGCTAACATCATTCTGGGCAATGGTCCCCCCCCCACACACATACAAAATTTTCATCAATAATTAAAAAACTACGCTCCAAGACAGGCATCGCCGATGTTGACGATAAGTCTGCAAGGTTAAAATAGGAATGGGTTGGGCAGATCATATTTCCAGGATGGGTCAGGACAGATGAGCCGAATCGTCACACAGTAGCTGCCTAAAGGCGGTAGTCGTCACCGAGACAGGCCCAAGAAACGCTGGCGTGACGATTTCGACTCGTTCCTGATTGATTGGCTAGAGGAGGCTGAACACCGGGAAAGGTAGAAAGGAATGAGGGAGGCCTTTGCAGCAGTGGGACAGAAAATGCTGATAAAAAAAAACTACTGATTCCTTAAAAGTGCAATACCTACACATCAAAATGTATGGAACGCTAGTCTTAAATGGGTTAGCATTTTAGTTTAATCGAACTGACCTGAAAGCCCTGGGGTTGAGTCCAGCTATATGGCAGCAGTAGTTATTCATAACGTTCTGTAACATCAGCAGTCGCCGGTACATCTTCTCTGTGATCGGTAGAACGTAGCCGACGCCACCGTCCAGTGTTGCTGTAAAAGAAATGGTTTAACACTAAAAATTAATGAAATATATAAAAAAAACTGTTAATTATAAAAGTAAACGTTACGTTCCCCTCTCTGGAGCCCTGACTGCCGGTAGCTTGGATCCTTTAATATTTTTAAATGTTTTTTAAATAATTTTTGTTGATAAAAATATTAAAAAATGTATTCGTATGTAAGGAAAATGAATGAACGAAACTAAAAACCCGACTGTAGTACAAAAACTGAATACAAGCACATTTAAATTTAAATAAAAGTTGGAAGCAGGCGGGACCCATTCCATTTTTATAATTTTATATTCAAATGGGTGCCGCTTCCTTTTGGTTTTAATTACTTTTTTTCCATTCTTTTAGTTTAGTAACGTTCAGCCGATTTAAAAAATAAGATGGCTGCCATTCGTGGTTTAAAAGTATTTATAAACGTGTATTTGTCAATAGAAATGAGTATATAATATACCCTTAAAGTATCGGTAACCGCTAGCCAAATACACTGTTTATCTACACATATAATAAAATTGTAACAGGAGAGCAACAGAAGCCAAAACAATAGTTTTTAGAATTTTTGACTGTCTGTTTTTCGCTCTGTATATTTGTACGAGCATCTCGCAAAAACTATTGCATGGATTCGAACGCAGTTTTCACCGCTCTACTGCTAGATGCTTAACTTAAAATATAGGCTACATTAGATATAGTTTTAGACCCGCTAGGTGGCGCTGTGCGAAGCAAGGGCGGGTCGCTAGTAAATAAATAAAGCTAACTCACTGAACATAGTAACGTGCCGCTTGTGCGAGGCGCTGGGCGCGGGCCGCGCGTTGATGCGGAACATGGCGTTCACCTGCTGGCCCAGGTGGTAGTCGCTCTTGCGGATCAGGCGCTGACCTGCGAAGATAAGGTAGTAAGTTTTATAAGGGAAGACAGATATATTAATGAACTAGCTGATGCCTGTAGCTTCGAATGTGTGAAGTTTGGTAATTGTCCCATGGGATCGTAGTGGGACAAAAACTGTCCTATTGCGTGTAAAAATACCCTTATCGAAGCCTTACGACACTTGTGATCAGTTTTTCGTTCTGGACCATACCTGGAAACCTTCCAGTTACGGAGATATTGGACGTCAAAGTTCTAACTTTATTATTATTAATGTTTACCTCCGTAGCTCTCCCGCGCCTGCGGCTGGTACATGAACAGCGCCAAGTTCCCTTCAGACTCGCTCACTAGGAAGCCTAAAGTTGTGTTGTCTACCATGAATTCCATGTCTAGTATCTATAATAAAAAAAACATGTTATTTTCAAATGGTTTGTTCAATACATTATACGGTGGACAAATTAACATTTTTTGAGTTCTAAATTAAAAAATATTTGAATTTTCTATTTTTCATATTAGGCTGAAAAAAAGCAACATAAATCATAGCTTCTCAACAATTCCTGACAAAAATTCTTTCCGTCCTAATATTTATTTCTTCGAAAGTGTATTCAAAAACGTCGTTTGATACGCGTGGAGATTTGTTACTGCAGTTCTCGGTTCCATAGCACCCTCGCCTGCAGCTCGGGTGTTAATTCCGCCTCGAATGCAATAACAAAGTTTCCCCACTTATATCAAAATGTAAAATTGCATAACATTTAATTTTGTTAATTTAAGCGAAGTAACGTTCGATTTCAAAACTTTCGATATTTTTCCGTGTAGTTTCAAGAATGATTCACGCACCTGTGCGCTCCTGAGGTCCCTGGACACGAGCGACAGGGTCCTGTGCTGTGCTTGGTAGCGCAGCAGCGAAATGGACTTGTACACATCCGCCACCAGCACCAAGTTCTTCACTGACAGCATCTTGTGTACGTAGATCTGAGTGTCTATGAACGCGACGCCGACTAGGTCGTTGTCTTTCAGTTGCCAGATGTAGATCTGAGGACAGAAATAATACATGATTGAGGGCTATACATATAAAAATACTGAGATCGTCTGTCCATCTAGTCGGTTGTATTTTATTTATTTATTTATTTATTAAACTTTATGCACACAATGTACAAAGGCGGACTTAATGCCTTGGGCATTTTCTACCAGTCTACCTTAGGGTGATGCAGAGACAAAACAGTAGGTGCAATAGTACAGATTATTTCCGAAACAAAAGAAAAAAATATATAATAATAAATACATATATACATACATACAAACAAAATATACAAAGTAAAGAGATATAAAAATGCATAGATGAAGAAAATCAACAAAATTAATTGTGAGACGAGTCTGCCAACTTCTTACGTAAGTGTTCGCGAGCTTTTACCTTGAATGTGAACCGACTGGTAGCCGTCCTGATATTCTGAGGAAGCGCATTCCAAAGGAAAACCGCCTGGACAAGAAAAGAGGATTTTAGAAAACCAGAGCGGTGAGAAGGACATCGTAGAAGACGATTATTGGAGGAACGAAGATTCTTGCTGTGCGCAGAGCATAAATATTGAAAGTGAGAAGTCAGATAGGAAGGAGAACTGGGTTTGTCTAAAAGAGAAAACAAAGTCGTCAAAGCCCTTAGCGCTCTGCGTTGTCTGATGGGTAACCATTTTAAGATCGACCGATGTGCGGACACATGATCATACTTACGGAGATTAAATACGAATCGAATGCAGTTGTTAAGAAGTCGGTCAAGTTTATTGAGGAGATCTGCATTCAGGTCATAGTAACACACATCACCATAGTCAAGGATGGGGAAGATAAGGGACTGAACCAGCATTGCCTTTACGTGTGATGGGAGAATATTTTTCAATCTATAAAGCGACCGCAACGTTCCGGTGACTTTTTTGCTCACACTCGCGACCTGCTTACGCCAGTCCAGGCAAGTGTCAACGTACAAACCCAGATCCTTGACCTCGGAGCCAAACGGAATGAGTGTGCCATCAAAGGTAACCGGCGGTACCGCTAAACCATTCAGCCTTCGCAAGCTATGGGTGCTCCCAACAATAATCGCCTGACACTTGGCAGGGTTAACCGCTACCCCGAAGCGATCAGACCAACTTTTCACCACTGCTAAATTCCGGTTTAGCTCCTCAATCGCATCGGATACGTTGTCAACACCTGCCTGACTGTAGAGCTGTAAGTCATCAGCGTAAAGATGATACGCACACTGAAGTTCGGTAGTTATAAGATCTATAAAAATAGAGAACAAAAGTGGAGATAAAATACCGCCTTGAGGTACGCCAGCATCAAGATCGCACCAGCTGGAGGAAGAATCTCCCGCAAGAACTGACTGCTGACGCCCCTGAAGATAGGAAGAAAACCAAACCAAATCCCCAGGAGAGACCATAAGGTAGGAGAGGATGGATAAAAGAACTTCGTGACTGACGGTATTGAAAGCATTGGAAAAATCTATTAAAACTAAAACAGAAACTTTAGTGTCTTCCATTCCCCGCCTTATATCGTCAGTCACTTTAAGGAGAGCTGAAACAGTACTGTGGCCGGGCCTGAACCCGGATTGGAATGGACTAATGAGGGAGTTTTGGTGTATGAAGTGGGAAAATTGTTTATGGACACAGGCCTCGAGTACTTTAGATAAAAAGGGAAGGATGGAAATTGGGCGAAAGTGATTAGGAAGAGTGGGATTGGGAATTTTAGGTAGTGGCCGAACATGGGCTTTCCGCCATAGCGAAGGGAATTCACCGGAGTAAAGAATGTATTCCCGCATTCCTCCGCCCCAAACGATCTCATTAAAGTGGCCGGAAGAAACTGGATAGCCATGACACAAAACCGCCAAAAGTGGAGAGATTTGGAAGAGACCCATATTCAGCATTGGGTGGCCAATGGTTGAAGAAGAAGAAGATATAAAAATAAAAGAAATCGGTTATTATGGACATGTGATGCGGAGGAATGAGGAAAATGTTGAGTATGAATGTAGATGGCTATAAGAGTAGAGGAAGTCTAAAGAAGCGATGGATGGACTGTGTGAAGGATGATATGGCTAGAAAGGAGGTGACTGCTGCGATGATGACTAATAGAGAAGTATGGAAGAAGAAATGCTGCGCCGACCCCAAATAAAATGGGATAAGGGCAGGCGAATGATGACATTTAAAATATGAAGAAAAATGGTTTATTCTGTACAGGAGCTCGGATTAGCTCGTGGCTCAATGATAACAGCCACCTGGGTCGATCTTTAAGGGTAAGCAGCGCTTGTGGAGTCGTTACGTACATAGTTGACCGTCATAAGATACGTGTCTCGGAAAGCACGTTGAGCCGTTGGTCCCGGCTGTCATTTGTATCTCTTTAGCATTGGTTACAGGAAGTCAGTGGCAAGAAAGTCTGATAACCAGTCTTACCAAGTATATATTATATAGTATCGTATTACCCAGCACTAAATGGGTCGTCGAGGTCAGACAGGCAGCCCTTCCATGTAAAAAGCTGCATCCAGTAAAACTGACTCTAACATAGTTGGGAGAAGAATAGCCAGCTGATGATGTATGTAACTGGTATTCGTACCTTCTGCCCGACAGCAGATATGAGATATCCGAGCACCTGCGTGAGCGCGGTGACGGGACCCTTCTGCTCCTTCGCGTACAGCTCCTTGAACCTGTTCTTGGTGAGTGGCTGACCTGGCTCCGGAACTACGTCTATGATGTCGTAGATTATTATCTAGAAATAATAAGGAATAAGTTCATTAAGGGGTATCGTAATTACCCAGTAACTGTGTTATGGAGGTCAGATAGGCAATCGTTCCGTGTTAAATACTGGTATTCAGCTGCATCCGGTTAGACTGGAAGGACAGTTGGTTAGACAGATGATGATGAAGAAGAGATAGGTTTAATTATAACTGTTCAGATATAGTGTGCCCCGTTGGTCTAGTAGCGACAGCTGAGCATGAGGTCCTGGGGTCGATTCCCAGGTTCAAAGTGTTATTGGTTTTTACCATCATGTATCTCTCAGTAATAGCAGTGGATTTGTGCCCGGTTGATGGCCCTCTATTACATGGGACTTAAACATAACTGTCGAAATGTGGGTGAACTATTTGGTACGCCTCTGCCTAACCTTTCGGGGATTGCAGGCGTGATGTTAGGCTATGTACAGATATAATTCCTATTAAAATAATCACAATAATAAACTCACCCTTCCTCTAGAAGTGATATCTTCACTGTAATTGTAGTTTGTTCCTATCGCTATGTACCCTCTCAGACCAGACCTGAAATGGAAAATGAAAAAGAATTTTTTTTTTTAAATAATAATATCTAGTCGACACCAGCGACACCGACACCGGCGGACCACTATTTTTTATATTTTTTAACTTAATTATATGGTTTTTTAAAATAAATATTTAAAAATGTAAATTATGTGTAGAAATGATATATGAAGGAATACCTAATCGAAAATATAGTCTTAGAACATTCATCAGCCGAAAGGGCAGGGATATCGTACGATCGTGGTGACGCAGCGAGTGGAAGGGGCAACGAAATAGGGATATTTTTAAATGCACATCTTTATAATTTTTCAGCACACTAGATAACTCCACTAATTAACTAAATGCATACCAGAAAAATAAATGCCGTGTAAAAAAACCAATTGATTAACAAAAAGTGTCCTACAAAAAAAAAAGAAAAACATAAAACGAGATGACCTTTTTTATCGAATTCACTCCAAAAATACGAATTGTTTATCAAAAATACTAACTTGCACTCTAAATTGTACAATCTTACTACGGAATTTCTAAAACTGATATCTAAAGGTACAATGTCACAATAAAGTAAGTTTCCATTATCAATAAAAACGCTTTTGAGTTAGTTTTACGTATTTATTTTGAAATTTCATGAAATTAAAATATTCTCATAAAAAGTCAATATGTTGTGCTACAAAAGTTAGTGACAGAAACGAATCGCTGCAAAACCGACTCCACGTAGTCTTGTCTGCCCTACCCCTAGAGTGTAATTTAAGCCCGCGTAGGCGCGGAGGGGCGAGGCGGCCCGCGAGCTGAAGAGCAGGCGGTTTTAACGCTCGCCGCCGCGGCTGAGGCTGCAGCAAGCCGAAGCTGCGGTGGTGAACGTAAAACCCATCTGCGGCGATAAGCTTGCGTGGGACCGTCGGAGCCCCGCAGCGCCGGAGCCGTGACAGAAACCAAACGTGTTTTGTGTACTTAATTACTGATTAAATTGGGTTTTATTTAGAAAAAACGATGTTCATAAAAGTAAATTAGGTGATGGTTTTCCTTAAAAAAGTTTTAATATGTTTGTTGAACTAAGGAATTGTTAGATATACTATTTTGATAATAGTAATTCGTTCAGTAAAACAGTTCTGCAAATACCATTAAACAATGTATTTAATTTGATTTATTTAGTGTGTATAATTTGTGTGCAAGTCAGTATTTTTGGTTTAACTTTGAAATATTTTGTTCGAAAAAAGGGAATATTCAGATATCGATTTAAATACATGCCAACGAAATATAAACGGTGCGCTCTCGAGGCGCGCCTCTCTTTTTGCTCGGAAGCTCGGATGCGACGGAGGTTGAGTGGGAACTGTAGTTTTAATTATTTCGGTGTTTAACGATTTTTGATAATTGTGTTGATTTTTGTAATTTGTTATTTAAAAATAAATAGTCCTAGATTGTGTTGATTACTCTTTTTAAAAAATTAAATAAGCTTCTGCTCTATAAGAATAGTAATTTGAGTAATACGTTTTTAGTAACTATTCGAAAATACATCTTTTTGTAGCACTTACTTTACTTTTTGCGTTTTGTTGTATTTCGACCATTTAAAGTCGCATAGAATCTGGTGTCTAGTAATTATTTCAGCACACTTACCTAGTCCCCTCATAAGACAGCGAGACGTTCTTCAAACACGTGACATGTTCCCACTCGTCGAGCTCTATCCGAGTGTTGGGTATGATCTCCCACGAGACAGGCGAGAACAGGGTCACGAAGAACTTGTCCTGTAGTGGGTACGGGAATCTGAAATCGACGAGCTTGTATTAAAGTATTAGTGCAGTCATTTGGTTCGAAAAAACCGGCCAAGTGCGAGTCAGACTCGCGCATGAAGGGTTCCGTACCTGCACCATCCTAGTAATGATGTCCTGTTAATGATGTTTACGTGTCAAACGGGAGAACATACCTACCCAGCGCTCGAGTCCAGTAGATCATCGCTAACAACAGGCTGTTTTAACTACGTCATGCGTCATAATACTGAATAATATGTTTATTTTTAAATTATTAAAATCTCATAAATGCCTATTTTTTTTATGAATGTTTAGTAGACATTGGATACATGAAGTGGGCTGGCGTTGTAAGACGACTAAAAAGTCAGGGTGTATAGGCAAAGAACTATTTTTAGTATTTTTTTCATAATTTTCGGCCCTGTAGTTTCGGCGTCAAGGTGGGGGGGGGAATGGTAAATTTTCGCCTAGTTTCTTAAATAACTTCAAAAATATCTATCTTAGAATTATAAAAATATAATATTTGAGATGCTCACAATGAGCCTTTCATTTGATATGTTACACATTAAATGGGCCTCATCATCATCATCCACAGCCCGACTTCACCCAACAACCCAATCCCCGACTGCTGGGTATATATCGGTGGGCTCTTTGTTTGTGCCAAGCTCCACGGTCTTGTGCCAGCCTCATTGAGGATATTCCCGCCATGTCAACAATGTCGTCTGCCCATCTCGCCGCCGGACGACCAACACTTCTCTTTCCATTTCTTCCATAAATGGGCCTACTGGCCTTTTTTTTTTAAAGTTGGTGAATCCTGGCTGACACACAATGTTAGTAAAATGTTACCTATCTCCCTTGTTATCGCTGCTCTTCTCCTTGTCCTCCCCGTTGAACTTGTAGTAGGAGGTGGTGGGCGTGTGCGTGGAGGCGACGAGGCAGTAGGTCTTGGACTCCAGGTGGAAGGTCACGAAGTGCGGCGTCACGCGCAGCGGCACCTTGCGCACGGGCCACCACGCGTCGTACGACAGGTGCGTGGGCAGCGCGCTGATGCGGAGCGACGACTGGCGGGGTGAACATATTAAAATCAGTATCCAATTTTAACAAACACTAGCTTTTGCCCGCGGCTTTGCTATTGATATGATCGGATATTATCATCCGGAAACGTTTTAAATATAGCTCTCACGTTCTAAACACAGCTGCATAAACGGTTACAGTATTCAATACATCATTCCGTACGTGTTCTTTTTTTTTTTTTCACGGGTGACCACTGGAAACCAGTGCTGTGCTGTGGGCTCCCCATAGTACAGCATCATGCTGAGTGGTAACCTGCTTGTCGCAGTCACGACGTACAAGATGTTAACGTATTTTTTTTAGTCCCGTCCTTTTCAAATTATAAATATTTGTTATGCGTTGTACCTACCTATGTTTATTGTATTTTTTTTATTATTTTGTATGATGCACGTCAAGTCCCTGCGACAAATAAATATTTTTTTCTTTCTTTCTTTCTTCATTCCGACCCCTCCCCCTCCCACATAGAAAATTTTCATCGGTAAGTTTAAAAAATATCCGTTTTTTCATACCAAAATGTACCGTGTAGGTTTTGCAGGAAACAGTTATTGTTTGTTTATTTCTAGAATTCCTCAAAAAATTCACTAAGGTTATTACAGTGACTGAACAGGAAAAGTAATTTTCAATTTTCCTTATTGTTATCAAGTAATTGAGTATAGTATTCTATGCAATAATAGCTTTAAAAGGTTATGTATCCTGTCTGACTCAATAGCGGAAGGAATTTGAAAACTATCGCAGGTATACAAGGCGTAAACGGACCCTTCACGAAGCCGTCAACCAAGCCTTCTGTACATAAAACTTAGTACGCAAAAATGATTGCCGGTTAACGACTTTTTTTGGGCAAAAATCACGGTTTACGGTAGGACTCCATGTAACACACTCAAAACATGCTGATGGATGCATTGAACAGAAAAGGGGTCGTGGAGGTCCTGTCACGGCTGCCAAAATTCTACAAATGACCATGAGCCAGGAAAAATGGCTTTAAATGCTTTCCGAGGCACGGAGAAAACTCGGTATGTAACGGTTAGTCACCAGTGGCGAATCTATCATACAAGCCGGAAAGCCGGGCTTGCCTAAAAATCAAACTCAAGAAATAAAAAAAACATTTTTCGAAAAACATAAATTTTTGTCAAACAAGAACAAAATTCGGTATCTCCACAACTGTATCCTCTATGTCAGAAATTATTTTAAATTCGCGCGCTTATTCTCCGATGCCGGCCGCGGTACCCTGGCTCGCTCTAACACTATACAAAAAAAGAGTTAAACGTAGAATTTTAGTACGCAATCGTACCTACGGTCAGCGCTAGCTAATGCTTTCTCTTTCTCACCCACTGGCTTGCATTTGGCTTCTCTGACCTTTCAGTTTTCCTAACAAAATGTCTCTGTTATTGATAACATTGGTAGGTACTGATTTGAGAATTTGTATAGAGTTTAAAGCTGGGCTTTTCTTTGAATGTGTGCGTGTAAGTCTGTGTAAGTTTGAGAGAGAAGTGTGTTCGCACCAAGGATGCGCGCAATTTATATGCGCTTCGCGCGAATTTTGATAGGTACAAAGTACGATTTCATGATAGTTCGTATTTTAGTTAGTTTTGAGCGATTAGGAACTGGTGCATTTGTTTTTTGTGGTTTTATTTTTTCGATTTCTTGGGATTTAAAGTTTTTTGATTAGTTATTGCCGTAATTAACTTTGTTTTGAAGTGAACACTAAAATTAATTCGAAAAAGCAATTTTTCCTTGTGAAGGATTAAAGTGTCTGTAATCGGTACCTACTTAGCAAGATAAATACTTTGAGTTTTACAGAAAAATATAATCTCGTTACTTCACCTAAATAAACCTACCCCTGATTTGAACATTCTCAGAAAACTAAAACCCATAATGTGCATTTTAGTCGATCAGCGTAGGTTAGCGTGTTCAATGGCTGTTCGGCTGCTCTCATTCAAACAATTTGTAAATCTATCTAGTAATAAATACGTGGTGACTTCTGTGTACTTTGTTGTTTGTCATCTGTCCGGGGTAAAGAAGCGAATAATGAAGAGTTGTGGCTGTTTACATTGTGAGTAATTACAAACATTTTCAATAATGTGTAGTTAGAAAACAATTTATTGTTCGTGCGCCATCTCTAACAAAGCGAGGGAAACAATTACGAATTGACTCGAAGAGTTGAGTTGCTACATTTAAGTCAATAGATGGCTCTTATATCATTTACTTGATACTGACAACTTAATTGAATTAGTTGTAATTTTGTGACGGTATATAAAATATGAAAAGTTAATAACCACTATTTCTATTTTATATTTAGGCATATTTAAATAATAGGAAAATAAAACCGGCGTTATTAAATACCAATGTCAGAACTCGGAACAGATTTTCTCGGTCAATCCCCCCCCCCCCCCTAAATATTTTCAGTTGTTTATTCAAGGCTTTCACTCGATTTCATGCCGAGCACGCCGCTGTTACTCACACATCTACGGTCCAACCTATTCAAGCACGGCTTAACCTGAAGATCGTTTCCTCCGTGAGTCGGAAAGCACGCTAAGCTGTTGATCCCGACTGTAATTTGTAGATACAGGTAGTCAGTGGCCTGAATGTCTGACAACCAGTCTTACCAAGGGGTATTGTGAAACACAGTACTAACTGGGTTGTGGAGGTCAGATAGGCAGTCGCTCTATGTAAAATACTGGCATTTATCTGCAAACGCTTAGACGGGAAGCCGAGTAGCCGACCCTAACATAGTTGGGAAAAGGCTAGGCACATGATGATTCATTGGTCTCAGGTAATATTAATGAGTTAGCTTCAATAATATGTTATCAATATTCACTTTAAACGTCGACATATTTGAATGGGGAACCTACCCACAATGTAAAGTGAAAAATAAATATAATAGTTATACGAAAACCAAAATAATAAAAATATCATCGATGTCTCGTTTACACACTTTTATGGTGGCTTTACACTCTCCGGTTGCCATGATATGGGCACGTTATGCGGAGGAATGAGAAAAATGTCGTTAGGAAAGTTTTAATGTGATTTGGGGAAGACCAAAGAAGTCCATCCATCGTGGATGGACCGGTGAAAGATGACACAGGAAGTGAGCAGGTGACTAAAAAGATGACTAGAAAATAATGACGAGGAAATAGTCCTATTTCCTACTAATATTATAAATGCGAAAGTTTGTGAGGATGGATGGATGTTTGTTGCTCTTTCACGCAAAAACTACTGAAAGGATTTGGATGAAATTTAGCACACAGTTAACAAATAGGATACTTTTTTTTTCCCGGTACTACGATCCCGTGGGACAGTATCGAACACCATCGGCATAAGCTAGTAATAATATAATAGACGACATGTTGCCCCGACCCCAAATAAACTGGGGGCAGAAGAATGATGACTAACTTACGAACTCACCTTGGCATTGAAATACAAGAATCCCTGTGGGCAGTTAGTGTTGTTGAAGGGCGCGAAGGTGGCCACGGGCGCCTCCTCCGTGCACAGCGCGTGCAGGCGCAGCTCGCCGCGCGCCGACAGGAACAGGAAGTACGGCGACACGCCGCAGATGAACACGCCGTTGTAGCCGCCCACGTTACCTTCATAGAGAGGGGAATTGGTTAAATTCTATATTACAAAACACCATAACATCACGCCTGTAATCCGCGAAGGGTTAGTCAGACGTGTACCTAATAGTTCACCCACATTTCGCCAGTTATGTTTAAGTTCCAGGTAATTAATAGAGGGCGAGCCTATTGCTATTAACTGGGCTCAAATTCTATCTTGAATTTCTGCCCGGTTTATGAAATTCCTAATAGAAAAACCCAATAACACTTGCCCGACCTAGAAATCGAACCTAGGACCTCATGCTCACTAGACCTACGGAATTGATTAAAATTTAGCAATGGCTACAGATTGTTGAAACGTAACATGAATTAAGACTGGATGGGAAGAAAAGCTGCAAACTGAAGCCCTGAGACAGCTAGACCAGGTCGCGGCAGATCGAAAAAATGGCGGAACGCTTTGGATGTCTTCCAATCTGTACTAATATTATAAAGAGGTAAGATTTGTTTGTTAGTTTGTATGTTGGAGATAATCTCCGGAACGAATTATCCAATTCTAAAAAATATTTCAGTGGCAGAAAGCTACATTATTCGTGAGTGCTATAGGTTATAAATTATATTCATATCATGCATATTAGCTGAGCTATCACTATTTTTGCGGGCGGAGTGCTAGTTGGCGAGAAGAGGCACAACGTCGAGAGAAGTGGAATGAATGATGAAAAATGATGAAATGACTATATATAACTACAATATGAAATGCAAATAAAGATATAAATATGACTTACTGAAGTATCGGCAGTGTCGGACGTTCTCCTTCAGCAGCGCGGTCTCATAGGAGTCCTCGGGCGTGGACAGCGGCGCCGCGCTGTACCCGAACGGGAACGAGACGCGCGAGCGGCTGAAGCGGAGCTTCAAGTTGCCTCGGGGATACTTGTAAGCCTGGGAATGTTTCAATAAAGTGGTATACACATACGGCGTGTCTCAGAAATATGTGCTCATATTTGAGGGTGTGATTCGTCAAACTGAACTTTTTTCATGGGACCATCATGGTTATTGCGACCACACCTTTCTGTTATACGCTATATAGGATGGGTAAAAATCGTGGATCAAACGAAACAGGACGATAGTTGTGATTATCAGGGTATTTTTTGATAGTGCATTTTTACAGTAATATTCTAAAGTTACAAATAATTTTTCGTGAGACTTAAAAGATATTGAAAAAAGTGCCAATACTCATAACATGGCTCCAACTGTCATAAAAGCACGTGTTTAGTAATGATACATTTTCTAGAAGCAACTAAATACTATTTAATGTTTTAAAATAGGTGCCTACCCATTTACTCCAATTGCCTATTTATTACAAATCTTCGTATTTTCTGAAAAAACACTCAAATAGTCATAACTTTTAAGAAGATCAAAAAAGGGCTCTGCCATAGAGATAGTTTATACAGGGTGTAAACAGACCCTTCACGAAGCCGTCAACCAAGCATTCTGTACATCAAACTAAGTAACCTTACGCAAAAATTTTTGCTGGGAAACGATTTTTTTTTTTGGGGTGAAAAATCACGTTTTACGATAAAACTCAAAGTAACGCACTCAAAACATTGTGCTGATTGCTGGATTGAATAGTACGGGGGTTGTGGAGGTGTTTAAAGTAAAGTTACAACATTTAAACCTTGTATTTAAAAAAAAAACTTGTGAAAAAGTTGGATCTTTGACCCCCAATATCTCCGTAACTAGAAGGTTCCCAGGTATGGTCTAGAACAAAAAAAATGATTTCTATGACGGGGAGAATAAGTGCCTTTCGGCTTCGTTAAGGGTCTTTTTACACCCTTTATGGATATTGTGTAAAAAACGAAGAATGTAGGCGAAAGCGAGTCAAGCATTCATATTCTCGCATCACATTTGTTTCGATGATGACAACAAGTTCCCCTTACCTGATATATCATGAGTTGGTCTTCGCACCTCATAAGCATCAGCACCCTGGTGCCTTTATGCCCCACTCCTACTACCAGCAGCTCCCTACACTTGTCGGCGTCAGTATTCTGTCCACCACTGCTCAGTTCCTCATCCTCGATGCCGCCGCTGGGTATCGGGACTGATTCGAGGCTGTCGGCCAGGATCTGTGAAAAAGAAGTTTCATTGAACGATATGTTCCACTGTAAGGGACAGCCCTCCGCAAACTGATAGGGTGAGTTCAGTATATCATACTAAGATGACCGGTGCAAGAAATTTCAGGAATGTTATGGCAAACCAAAAAATTTGATTTGTTTTATTTCCTCATATTATGCAATGTCTCGTTACCGTGGCAAAACGCACGTAGCGAACGGCAAGCGCGGCGACGAGTTTGATGAACTCTGTAGCTAGGCAGGAAGTGAAAATTTCCGGAGAAAAATTCCGGTGGAATAGGATTCAAAATAAGGAGCTGAATGCGCGCTGTCAGTTTGTGGAGGGCTGTCTCTTACACCCTGTATAGAGCGGTACAAACAGTCTCATGGTGTATACATGTAGAAAGCGGGCTTCCAGTCCGATCTACCAACTGGTCTGCTAAGACAACCACTATACGGAGTGGAAAGAACACCTACGCGAAAACGGTTACCACATATTCAATACATGATTCTGAGCCCCTCTACATAGAAATTTTTCAAGCTGTTGCAGACGTGATTTTGACCGTGTAGGTATTGCACTTTTTTAGGCAAGCGCGGCTTAATCTGAAGATCGTTTCCTCCATAAGTCGGAAAGCACGCTAAGCTGTTGGACCCGGCAATAATTTGTAGATATTTGACAGTCGTTACAGGTAGTCCATGGCCTGAAAGTCTGACCATCAGTCTTACCAAGGGTTATTGTAAAACACAGTACTAATTGGGTTGTGGAGGTCAAATAAGCAGTCGCTTCATATAAAATAGTGGCATCCGGTTTGACTGGAAGCCGACCCAAACATAGTTGGGAAACGACAGACAGATGATGATGAACTTACCCTATTCCCAGCACAGGCATCTCTAACAAGGAAGCTGAGCCTCATCTCAGGCAGCGAGTATATCTCGAGGTTGCCATTCAGGCGCAGTACGAACAGCCAGTACGTGGGCTTCACTTCCACTAGGTACTTCTTCCACCAACGGGAGATTCGACGAGGAACGCCCGGGTTCTTCGATTGTTCCGCTAACATTATCTGCGGAACGAAAAAAAACATTTTAACACAACGTCACCGTAAAACTCGAAGGGTTTTTTTTTACACTGGAACTCCTGAAAGACAAAATACCACCATAAAAGCGCCGAGACAATGAAGCTCGACGAAGGACAGGACGAACATGCATTGCGAATTGCCATGTACGGATACCTCACTTTATTAAATCTTATTTAATGTATATCGGGGTATTTTTCTCTAATTGTTATCTAAAAAGGATTACAAAAAAATATAATCGAAACTCGATATCTAATAATACCATAACGGATCGGAGGGTTTACCAAACTTATTGTATACTAGCTGTGTCCCGCGACCTTCCTTCGCGTGAAGTTATTATCAACATATTACTTCCCTATTTGAATCTGATTTTGTTAACAATTTCAAGGGTTTTAAGATTTTTGCACTGAACCCTAAAAGTTACTCCTTCTAACTTCAGCTATCTGCCAGTAAAAGTCCCGTTAACAGCGGTCCAGAAGATTCGGAGATTAACCGGAACAAACAGACAGACAGATAAAAATTTTTAAAAATATTTTTTGTAAAAATATTTTGAAATTACAAACAGACAGTTCAATTTTATTTATTTTTATAGATGTACATTTTATAAACATTACGGAGGGATTAGTAAAGAAGTACTCACGCTAGCCATGGACGCGGGCGTCTGATCTCCGCCGTATAGCAGCTCATCCTCATCGTTGAGCTCGTAAATAGCGCCCGGCTTGAACCCCTCAGCTTTCACGTTCTTCTTGCCTTTCATTTTGCCGCTGAATTCTCCTTTCACCTGTTGATATAAATATAATTATTACATAAAATAACACATCTTAACCTATGGTGCACAGACTTGGTCTTTGACTAACATACAGGAGTGCAAACTCAAGGTTTGCCAACGAGCAATAGAGCGTTAAATTAACGGATCGTGTTCGAAACACTATACTGCGCTCCGAAACAAATATAGCTGACGTAGCTCAAAAGGCTGCCCAACTCAAATGGGACTGGGCAGGACATGTCTGGTGTATGCCGGACAAAATGTGGGCCAAAATATCGGGAAACTGGTGCCCTGACACTGTGAGGCGGGGTCGCGGCAGGCCACGAAGGAGATGGCGGGGCGAACTGGACAAGTTCTGTCAGAAGTGGAAGGAGGACGCGCGAGTTCGCGAGAGACGGAAAGAGTCGAGGGCGGCTTTTGCCCAGGAGTGGGACAGAGTAGGCTAGGAAAAAAAATTACGTAACACTTGTATTCCCCGAAGGGTTAAAAAGAGACCTATAGTACAATCAAGTATTTTTAACCTTCGACTCCTTAATGGCTCAATTACACTTAGTTGTTCTCTCGAATTCGATTGCCTATGGAATTCGGGCAACGACCAAGTACTGCGGTATCGCTAATGAACGGGGTTGAGGTAGCCCATCTTCGGAATCTTCTCCGGTTTCTTGGTTCGACTTCATTCAAACTATCTACTCGTGTAAATGCAACGGGTGCTAGAATTCGAGTGAAGTCTTTCGAGCTTCCGAAAACGGGCAAACGACCAAGTGTAATTGCGCCATATGGGTTACTAGCTGACCCGCGCAACTTCGTCTGCGTCACAAAAGAGAGGGTTAGAGGGTGTGTGTCAATTCCAAAGGAGCACATCACCCACATAATGAAAATGCGAGCGCGGTACATCACCATTATTATTTTGCTGCGGAATTATTTTAAAACTGTGAGATCCGAGATATGGATCTCCTAAGATATTCATTCGAATCAAATGATGTTAGAGCAATTTCGTTCTAAATTAAATACTCTTATGATGAATAACGTATTTATTTGGATAAGGATAAATACCATGTTTACAAAAACACCTTTGCAAAAATAACGCATATTTTTTGAAGAATATTGAGAACCATAAAAAAGGTTATAGTGAGTGAGTAAGTTAAAAGATAAACATATGCTATCACGGACTTTTTTTAGAACTTTTAAAAGGAACAATTCATGCATGATTGCTGCGTAACTTTAACCGTTTACGCAGCGGACGCAACGGAAGCTCTCAAAAGGAATAAATTTTCCGCGTTTTTTATTTTGTGTGCAATCCAGAATAAAAATCACTAAACTATTCTTATTATGTTTCTCCAAATAAGGGCTGCCCTCGACAGCCTTTACGTCTTCATCCTCAGACACTCGATGACAGCCAGAGCCCAGCTAGATCTACAGTTCTCATCAAGGTGCATGAAATGAGCCCGAACACGATATAGATGCTGTAAACTTTTGAGGTCCTATTGCAGCTGCCCTCCGCTCCATCGTCAGACCTTCGATGAAAGTCATACTCCAGCTAATTCTAAAGTTCTCATCAAGGTGTATGAAATGAGCCCAAACACGATTTTTAGGGTGCCGTAGCCGAATGGCAAAAAACGGAACCCTTATAGATTCGTCTTGTCTGTCTGTCCGTCTGAATGTCACAGCCACTTTATTCCGAAACTATTCGGACTAAACCGTTGAAACTTGGTAGGTAGATGTATTCTGTGAACCGCTTTACGATTTCTATACAATAATAAAAAAATAACAGAATAAGGGGGCTCCCCACAGTTGTGAGTTTTTGAGAGGATCCGGCAATTGGGTCTCGAGGTGGCTTTGCACAAATCTGAGGCCAAGTGCTTTCATGGGCCTCGGAATGCGCCACCGTCGGGATCCATGCTGACGGTAGGAGGGGTTCCCTTCGGCATCGAGTCGACTTTGAAGTACCTAGGACTCGTCCTCGACAGCCGGTGGAACTTCGTTGAGCATTTCCGACGTTTGGCTCCCAAACTGGAACGGGCAGGGGCTGCCTTCAAGCGGCTCTTGCCCAACCTGAGGGGTCCAAACGCCTCCTGCCGTAGGCTCTACGTGGGGGTCGTGCGGTCCATGGCCCTTTACGGGGCCCCGGTGTGGGCGCGTTCAATTAAGCGGCGTGCCGCCCACTACCTGAACGCGCCCCAAAAGGTCGTAGCCGTTAGGCTAATCCGGGGGTACCGCACGATCTCCCGCGAGGCGGCGAGCCTCCTAGCCGAATTGCCGCCATGGGATCTGGAGGCGATAGTCCTCGCGCGCCTGCATGAATAGCGCGCGGAGGCACTACGTCGGGGGGAAACTCCGCTGCCGCGGCAAATCACCGCTCAGCCGACAAACCTCCGACGCGATGTCATGGCGAAATGGAGACAGCGACTGTCGCAACCCAGTGCAGGGCACGCCACAATAGTGGCGATAAGTCCCCTCTTTGAGGAGTGGCTAGAGAGGCGCCACGGCGCCCTCACCTTCCGCCTGACGCAGGTCCTCACCGGGTACGGTTGTTTCGGGAGGTTTCTGCACCGAATCGGGCGGGAGGAAACGCCCGGGTGCTATCATTGTGAGGATCGTCCGGAGGACACGGTGGCGCACACCGTGGAGGTCTGCCCCGCTTGGGCGGAGCTCCGCCGTGTCCTCGTAGCGGCGATCGGCGGCGGCGACCTCTCGCGCCCGGCCCTGGTTCAGGCCATGGTCCGGAGCGAGAATGAATGGGAAGCCGTCACCTCCTTCTGCGAAGCAGTCATGCTAGCGAAGGAGGTGGCGGGATGTGAGAGGGAGAGAATCTCTCGCCCCAGCCGCCGCGGGGGATGCACCGGGCGTCGGGGGCCACGTGGTGGCTACCGGCCACCGTAGGTGCGGGCCTGTCGACGGTGAGTAATGGATTAGCGTCTGAGCCGCGCGGGTTCCTTACTCATAGATCTAAACTCCCCTCCCGCACGCGCACCCCGCCTTGGTGACGCCCACTTCGCAACGGGCCGTGCAGCAGAAATCGTAATATATTTTAATTTCGCCATAACTTCAAAACGGATTGTATTGTTGTCCGAAACTGAATATATAAATAAATAAATAAATAAATAAAACCAAACGTCCAATTTTAATCATTCAAAAACCAAATATTATCTACATAAACTGTACTTAGTGATGAAATAATTAATTTTGATAAGGATTATAGCATGAGTAAAATAAATGCGTTTAAATGTAGTCCAAAAAAAAATCAAGATAAAAAAATGGTTGTTGAGCCTCACTCGACATAGATAGGTATAGTGTCGCGGACTTTTTTGTAGATATTTATAAGATCTACAATTAATTAGAACATTTTATGGTTCTATCTTTTATAGTTTAGGCAGCGTACGCAAAATAAGTAACTTTTCTGGTTGATTTTTTACACCTTGTGTCCGAAAAACCCAAATATCTTACGGAACCCTATTTTTTCCAAAATAAAATTTAGCCTATGTTACTCGTGAATAATGTAGCTTTCGAATGGTGAAAGAATTTTTAAAATCGGTCCAGTAGTTTTTGAGCCTATTCATTACAATCAAACAAACAAACAAACAAAGTTTTCCTCTTTATAATATTAGTGTAGATTTTTGCGTGCTCATAACACGATATATGTACCTATTCTTTTCCTTCGACACAGCATCACCTATTGTGTCGTAATGTCAATACCACACACGCGCGTTTCTTGACAGTTCTTTCACCTCTGACTTTGTATCTCAGTCTAAATCACAGTGATCTTTAGGTTATATGAGGAACAGGCTACTGCCCGACAGTTGCTGTCGGATTTTTCTATATGGTCTTTAGTCGCGGATAACTTTAATACGGCGATTCAGAATGTGATATTATTTCTTCATTTGTGTCATAGATGGCGCTGTAGTACTTTTTTAATGCCGTTACAAATCGTTATTCTCAAGGGTTAAATAACTACGAAAGGACTGCGTATGTCAGACCGAACTAAAACTGTAACCATAAACCTATTGTTCTAAGGTCCATGACTGTAACTCTGGCATACTTTGAAGATTAAAAAAAAACAATATATTTCATGAAAATGGCCATAAATAAATGTTTTAGGCTGACGTCAACTCGACATTGGTCAAACAAAGGTGTAGGCCATTTTAACTTAAGTTAACAAGTAATTGATGTATGGGTTTCCCAATTGCCAGTTCAGTATCGTAGCTTCAAAAGGTAGTGTCATGTGTCCTGAACTCACAAGGAAAAGAATTTAAAATAGACGAAGGTATAAAAGACTACTGTACGGTGTACATCCACATTTTCCTCGTTATGTCAACGTGCTATGTAATAGATCAACCGGGAAGTAAGTAGACGGACAAGACGGCGACAGGACGCAGCTAATTACCAGTATTTTACATGGAGCGACTGCTTATCTGACCTCTACAACGCAGTTGGTACGATACCCCTTGGGAAGACTGGGTGTCAGACTTTTTGCTACTAACGACCAGTAACCACTGTCAAAGATGACGGGCCAATGGCTTAATTTGTTTTCCGAGGCACGGAGGCAACTCGGTATGTTATAATGGTCACCTATCTGCGGACCTACCTAGGCAAGCGCTGCTCGACCCGTGCTGCTGTTATTATTTAGCCACAAGCAAACATAAATAGATAGTTTAGAACAGACGTGATACTATGTTTCGTTTGTAGTTTCGGAAAAATGGCACGTGATATAACAGACAGACAAACGCCGCCCGAGCCGATTAATACGGGTGTGTAACGTTTGAAATAATAACAAAATAGTCGAGTGCAATTAGACAATAAGGTGGAACGAAGTTTATAGTGGTCGGATTTTCATGGGACTTTTTTTGTTGAGGTCCTAGAGGAGGGGAGAAGAAAGTTAAAAAAAAAAAATTCGACGCTCGCGACTCTTTTTTTTTTTTGATTTTCCTTTGTAATATTTTTTTTTCGTTCATGAATAACGTCAAATTCAACGAATTCATATTGTGGCGTAATAGTGTGACCTGCGTGCATCCATTAAACGCCAATTTGGTATGTTTCTTTGTTCATTATTGTCGATGTAATGCATATTTCAAGTATTTTTTGAAAATTTCCTATTTTTTCAATTATTTCTAAAATATCGAATTTTAAGACTAAGATTTCTTTTGAAATTGGTAACAGATACATTTTTAGAGATAACTGGACAAAAAAAAATAAAAAAAAAAACCATATTCATGAGTTTAGTGGCTTAAAATTCATTCGCAAAACTCAGAAAATCGTCTATGTTAATGAAGGCATATTTTTTCGAAATTTTTCTATATAACTCAATGTGCAAATTATTTTCCGAAACCTCATTTTAGTAGCTATCTAATAAGGTACAATAACCAGAAAAATATTCAAGGATACTTGTTAAATATCAGTTACTGCTGAGAAAGTAAAACATGACAAAAGGGATCTATCGCTAAGAATTGGGAGCGGTATCGGTATCGGTATTGATATTAAATGGGGCGCAGAGACCCAAGCTTGCAACTAATTCTAAATAAAAATTATGAGAAATGGTTACGTTACAATTAAGATAATTTTTGTGAGTTTACCAGCGGCACCGTTCCACCTTCGTCAGCAATAATCAACAATTATCGAGAACCACCGAATATTTTTTTTATTATGTGTTCTCTGCGGATAGCTGATATAATAAGGATATTTTCAGGATAATATTTAAAATGACCGCCATATAAACATTTTGAGAAAAATGGCCTTCTTTAACTTTTTCATAGAAGATTTCCTGATATTTGCGAATGAATTTTTAGTCACTTCACTCGTAAATATGGATTTCTTGCACATTTTTACATCCAGTTATCTGTGAAAAAGTATCGGTTACCAATGACAAAAGAAATCTTTGTGTTAAAGCTCGGTATTTTATAAATAATTGAAAAAATAGGAAATTTTCATTAAAAAACCTGGAAATATGCATTTCGTCAACAACAATGAACAAAGAAACAGACCAAATTGGCGTTTAATGGATGCACACAGGTCACACTATTACGCCACAATATGAATTCGTTGAATTTGACGTTATTCATGAACGAAAAAAAAAATATTACAAAGGAAAACCAAAAAAAAAAAGAGTCGCGAGCGTCGAATTTTTTTTTTTTAACTTTCTTCTCCACTCCTCTAGGACCTCAACAAAAAAAGTCCCATGAAAATCCGACCACTATAAACTTCGTTCCACCTCTAGAGTATTTTTTGTCTAATTGCACTCGACTAAAAGTTCTAATGATCATGTGACCTAATTTCATTTAATATAACGATGAAATGATATACTCAAACTTAGCATAGCTTTACTTTTTTGCGTTGGGGGTTTTTTAAATTTTAAAGAACAATGGCCGTTTTTGTATGAGCCCCGCCCCTACCCTTATAGCATGTTAAGTTTCAGATGGAAACAGCTATATTATTATAAAGATAACAAATGTTAACGAATGAATGAATTGGGGATGATGCGAGAATATGGTATTTTGTGTAAAATTATTTTACTTAATTATTTTTAAGCTGTAAATTATTAATAAATTACTATGTTTAGGGATAAATAAATAAACGAATGTGAACGAAATAATAGATTTTATTTCGGCTTTATACAATAATATCGTCCCAGGCACTTTCAGGACCAATTAAATTGTCTAAATGTCAGCAGACACCAAAGCACCAGATAATGCTCACGGTGTGTGCGCAAGCGCCAACAGTCCTCATGCCCATTAAGCATGAGCAATAATATTCTTTTATGGCAGATCTGCCCTCCAAGGTGGAATTAATCAGTAAATAACTGTAATAAGTTTTATTTGAGATGCGCCTCGATGAGATACGATCTCTCAGGAGCATACAATCTTCTGTTTGGATGTCATTCTTCGGCTTGGTGTGAACGTCCTAGCCTGTTGAGAACATTCATTCTTTGTTGTATTATCTCTGCAATAATTATGGCATAGCGGACATCTTTTATAGGCTCTCTGAATGAATTGAACTAGGCGAAAGTCGAAAGTTGTTGAACAGTTGGTTTCGAAATATCTTATAATCCCTTTTCAACCATCCATTTATGACTTCTACAACCCATCGCACAATTGTGATTTTTCTTGACTCATTTGCCTGGTCGTTAGTCAATTGAGTAGCGTTTTGATTTTTAGATGGCGATAGCCATGTTCTTCTACGTCGGGAATTGCGTCTCTAAAGTCACGATCTAGTATAAATGCATCGTTTTCATGCATTCAATAGTGTATTGGCATTACGTTATGTACCGTTTGTATTTTGATTTCTAAGTCTCAATAACTTTTTTCTCCCATGTTTCAACTTTTCAAGCACTTTAATTTGATACATAGATGGGAGTGCTACAAGGGTAGGGACATTTTGCCCATTGTTCATTACTTTTTTTATTTATTTTTTTATTCGTATTGTTTTATTTTGTATAACAATTTACATTTGTGAATGTTTTTGTTTGTAATTTTGGATAGTTTAATTTTAAGTTGGGCGGTTACCGTCCACAAGCTACAGGGAACAACAGTTCAAAAAGCGGTTTTATATTTAGGCAAGAAAAAAAAAGGCCAGACCTAGGTGGCTTTGAGCCGAGTTAAAAATTTAAAAGGTGTTGCAATATGTGAACTAGATCAAAGAAAACTGTTCAATTGCCCTCATGACAAATCGGCATTAGAAGAATTACAAAGAATACGAAATGAGGACAATTGAATAGGTAAGTCCTAAATATTTCACCTAACTTAACATTTAAAAAAAATTGACCGAATTAATAAAACGTACAGTTTTTTTTTGTAATAAACACATAATGCCCTTTCATTTGATACCCCACATGGGTAAGTTTATTTGAAAATATCCGATTATTCATCCCCACTTTCACCCCCATATCCATAATGGCTAAGCCGTTTTTGATTAAAAACATGTCTAATTGTAATATACATATCATGAGCTTTCATTTGATACCCCACTTGGGTATAAAGGGTGTAAAAAGACCCTTAACGAAGCCGAAGGGTACTTGTTCTCCCCGTTATTGCGATCATTTTATTGTTCTAGACCATACCTGGGAACCTTCTAGTTACGGAGATATTGGGGGTCAAAGTTCCAACTTTTTCATTCGTTTTTTTTAAAATACATGTTTCTAATGTATTTTTTTTAGTTTAAACACCTTCACGACCCCCGTATTATTCAATCCATCCATCAGCACAATGTTTTGAGTCTGTTACATTGAGTTTTAGAGTAAAACGAAATTTTTCACCCAAAAAAAAAAGTCGTTTCCCAGCAATAATTTTTGCGTAAAGTTACTTAGTTTGATGTACAGAATGCTTGGTTGACGGCTTCGTGAAGGGTCTGTTTACACCCCGTATTTGAAAATATTCGATTTTTCATACCCACTTTTCATCCCCCATATCTCGTAAATAGCTGCACCGATTTTTTATAAAACATGTCCAAGAACCATCGCCAAGGAAGTAGCTTTCAAATAAAAAAAACCGAATAGAAATCGGTTCACTCGTTTAAGAACTACGGTGCCACAGACAGACACACATAGCGGTCAACCTTATAACACCCCCCTTTTTGCTTTGGGGGTTAAAAACGATATTTAATAGTTAATCGGGTATATTAACAACTTCCGGTCGACTGTCAGCAGTTTCATGAAAATTTTGAACATTCATTCGGATATCGCGATTCGTTTGCGTTTCATTTAATTTATTTACATAAAATTCATGCCACACTTCTCGATTGCTCTTTACAACAACAAAATAAATGTTCAACAGTAGTGGGTTAAAGTGATGTAAGAACATTTGCAAACTAAACAATATAAAGCCGCTAACTGTCGCTATGTAATGGACGTACTTTAATATATATACAGCAAACAATATGAGGTCGCTGAGTACGAATATCAACGTGGCGATATACAAACGAGTCCGTATATTCGTAGCTGAATGTTCCCTCGCGCTCAAACTACGAAAAAGTGAACATACAATAACAATGTAAAGCATACAGTTTAATATCACAGGTAAGCTTATCAAAAATAATGTAACATTGAGGAAACTTCTTACTGCTTTATAAATTACTAAATGAATATAAGTACTAATGATAATTATTATTGTCGTTATAGAACTCACGCCCCAGCCAAAGATGCAGCTTTTCAAATATCTTCTTCGAATATGTCTACTGAATACTTTTGCAATGTCTACGTAAAACATGTTGCAAATAATGATCAACCAGTGATGCCTCACTGTTATTGCGTATATTACTAGAAACTGTCCAGTGACGGCGAAGAATATATCGGATTTGATTCTTAACACCACGAAGGGTAAACATAATGAATTCAACGCAACTATAATGCCAAAGATGTTTGCTATGATGGTGCTGATAAACACAAAGTTTTTGTAATTGCGAAAGTTCTTAATGACGCACCATGATGCTACTCCGTATATTAACGTAGCTGTTGTCAGCGCGAGCATAATGTAGTGTATAGTCATCTCGCTATCTCGGTACAATGCCACAGTACGGAGCTCCCTCTCCAAGCTTGCGTAAAACTCCTCGACACTGTCACTCGTTTCATTAGTGTGCACTTCGGTATCGTTGATTGCCATGTTGAAAGGCACAGTTTTGATTCACTTTTTGTTCACGAAAATGTGTTTGTTAACAGATGTCCGTCCTTGCGCGTTGCCTTCCGGGGGTATCACAACACAAGCGGTTGTATTTCATTAGTCAACGTTTATAATGCCGGCCACACACGTTCCAGTATACTTGCGCAAGTCAAGACTTGCGCAAGTATACTGGAACGTGTGTTGGAAGATAATTGCGCAAATTTCCGACTTGCACAAGTTCTTGAAAAAGTTCAAAATTTCAATTCCCAACTTGTGCAAACTTGCGTTTGTGCAAGTTTACTTGAACGTGTGTGGGAGCATTTCGCGCAAGTTTCAGTATTGTTTTAGCCACCTACATGTACGCACGTCATTTTCGCGCTAAAATCAACGAGACTACCGAGAGGCATGGAGTTCGCGATATTATAGAAGAATTAATAAATATGTACAGAAATGAGCCAAGTCTTTGGCAAATAAAAAGTAAAGACTATCACCACAGGGACAAAAAAAAATGCTGCTTATAATAAAACAATTGAGCAATACCGAAAATTCGAACCAAACGTAATTTATAAATATAATATGTAATATATATCCATAGCATAAGTAGCTCGCTGCATGTACGCACACTTGTACAAATATCATTGAAATGATACTTGTGCAAGCATGCTTGAGCCGTCTGTGGTCACCTTCGAAATACGTGTATTTGTGCAAGTCTGGACTTGCGCAAGTATACTGGAACGTGTGTGGCCGGCATAACGCTTCTATAATTCCTGTAAAGCGGATTAAATGATTTCTCTCGAGTTCTAAACTTGTCCTCATTCTTTAGTTTTCCTGTGTAACGTTTAAAATGACGCGCATAGATGAATATGACACATCTAATTGTTACATATGTAACTGTTTCTAAATAACCCTAGGCCTACAAAATTCTCGTTTTTCCTACACGTGTTATTATTAGTATGAAGGATATTCCCCGAAGAGGAAACTCGACCATAATACTAATGCTTACTACTTATATTTGAAAAAATCACCCTGTATTGATACACACGGATAAATAACCTTCTTCTTATATAATTAGGCTAGGTTTCGTATCTCATGATCATGTATTAGGCCCGGTTTCCACCAAAGCGGAGACGAGCGGAGCGGAGAGGAGATGTGCAAGATTCAACCAATCACAGAAGAGGCGAGAAACACGATGTAGATATAAATTAATGTGATTGGTAGGTGTCCGCACGACTCCTCTCCGCTCCGCTCGTCTCCGCTTTGGTGGAGTCCGGGCCTTAAACCTAGTTAACTCGTAGCTGGTGGCCTAAGCAAAGGTGTTGAATCTATTGTAAAAACTCACAAAAACGAACTATCATTATCAATTAACGTCGATGTCAGCCAAGATATCGACCGCAAGGGTTCTTGTTGCATTAACACCCTGAATACAGCATGTTTCAATCTCTGCCAGCTTTACCATAGAAATTACGAGAGCCCCTGTTTTTTTTTTTAATCACAATATCTTGGTCAGATTTGACTTTTCAAGTCAGGCCCCTAACGATGAGATGAAAACGAACCGCCCGGTTATTTTTGTCCTTTATTGAAATCCTATCTTCAACCTTCCAAGGTTATTCGCAGCACCGACAGCCGCGTCGAGATTACGGCGCTGCATTGCCTACGACTGGACACTCCTCCAGAGTGTGCGTCACCGTGTTCTCGGGGCATTCAACGCAGTGGTGACAAACGGGCGTCGGCTTCCGACCTACACGGCACAGAGTATTTTCCGAAGCACTCATGCGCGGAGAGTACTTATGTAAGCCGGAAAGTGAGGTCGCCATGCCGTCTCTTCCAGCCGCTCCTTCATTACGGGTGTGACTTTAATATTTCTAACACCTACTATCATACTACATATCCCTACCCTACCTATTAACGCTCTTGTGAATGACTACCAAGGGATCAAAAGTTTAGAACTGAAATCCAAGCTAATCAATAATTGTTTGCATCTTTATATCATCAATCATAATCATCAACGTTTGTGTGTCCTAAACATTACTGGCAAAAATATGATTTATGGTACTTTCGAACTCAAATAGCAACCATTGTTAATTGTAGTTAGTTGTAAACCTATGTTTGAAATTATTACAGTAAAAAAAACAGTTCAGGATTTTATTTTCAATAAAAATTCATTTAAAAAAAAATATTACACTTTAAACTGTTTAAATGAAACTATGATTAAGTATTTTCAAACCTAAATAGCAACGAAAGGGAGTTAACGATAGATTCTCGTTGTAATAGGATAAATTGTTGAGTGTTATTCTCCATAAGAAAATCGTTTTTTGTTTGGGTACGAATTGACCGATGTCCTTTTTTTATGCTTCTCCACACCTCTAGGAACTCAATAAAACGAGTCCAAGAAAATCCGACCACTTAAAACTTTGTTCCACCTTTTGAGTATTTTTTGGCTAATTGAACTCGGCTATATGTACTACCGACTACACTGACGTTCGACCAATTTTCGACATTATTATTTAAGGGTGAAAAGTGGCATTAAAAACTCCCTCATTAGTCCATTCCAATCCGGGTTCAGGCCCGGGCACAGTACAGTTTCAGCTCTCCTTAAAGGGACTGACTATATAAGGCGGGGAATGGAAGTTTCAGTTTTAGTGTTGATCGTCCTCTCCAATGCTTTTAATACATTCAGTCACGAAGTTTTTTATCCATCCTCTCCTACCAAATGGTCTTTCACGAGATTTCAGTAGTATTTTCATCCTATTTATGGGGGCGTCAGCAGTCAGTTCTTACTGGAGACTCTTCTTCCAACTGGTTTGATCATGAAACTGGCGTCCCTCAAGGCGGTATTGTATCTCTCCTTTTATTCGCTATTTGCATATCCTTATCCTTACTAATATTCGCATTTACACTTCTACTAGTTACAACTTCTCATTTTCAATATTTATGCTCTGCGCACAGCAAGAATCTTCGTTCCTTCAATAATCGTCTTCTACGATGTCCTTCTTATTGCTCCGGTTTTCTAAAATCTTCTTTTTTGTCCAGGCGGTCTCTTAGGATATCAGGACGGCAACCCGTCGAAGGTTAACGTACACACGAACACTTACTTCAGAAGCGGGCAGACTCATCTCCCAATTAATTTGTTGTTTTTCTCTATGTATATATTTTTATCTCACTTTACTTTGTTTATTTTATTATTATATTTTATTCTTGAACTACTTTTGTTATAAATATTGCACCTACGATGCTTTGTCTCTGCATCACCCTACGGTAGATTGGTAGAAAATGCCCAAGTCATTAAGTCCGCCTTTGTACAGTGTTTTTTTTCTACATGTTCGTAAAGTATAAATAAATTAAACTAATGAAGAACTCGTTTCAAAACAAATGACCGAGTTCGGCGCTAACATGGCTATTTTAAGTTCCAAGTTCAAGGAAAACATCAAATAAACTAGTTTATTGAGTATTAGACGTTTCATAGAATCATCCTTAAGTTATCAACGGTCAACAACACTGACACGAAATTTTGTATAGGTAGGCGTTTAAGGTGGTTCCCAGTGAACGGAACCGCAAATTATTTGGCCAATTCACGCGCCGTGCATTCTGTGCGCTCAGCATTTTGTACCTATCTTTAAATAATTTGTATAAGTACATTAATTCAATAAATCAGTGTTCAACGGACATTCGCGGTAGTCAGTTATATTTCATCATCAACCCCATAGAATCGCCTCGGCATCACCATTAAGAATAGGGTGATCCCCTACATTTATTTGGGTCCTTCGAGCCGGATCAGTCATAATGAAGAACATCTACAGAAACTTATAAAAAATCATAATCAGCCCCTCATTATCAGGCTTTTTCATGAAATAGTCAGTCAATGGGATTGAATGGACTTAGAGGGTTGTATTGATGATTTTAATGATTATAACGCAGTAAATCCATATTTGCCACGGTCGCGAATCATATTTTAATCAACATACAACCTGAAACTGATCTACAATTGGCAAAAAACATAAGAAAATTTGAATGGTTACCCTGGCGTTACCACCTTAATTATAGCTTGTTTCAAAACATCATAAAAGTTATTTATAAAAAAAATACAAAACGCTTTGTTAGAGTGATTTTAGACTAGCGCCTTTTTTTGTGCGGATAAGCTCATATTGTTTTACACGCTCACACGCGCGCCACATTTTGCGCTTCAAAAATCCGAACGCGCGTAGACGCGATTATTCAAGCGACTCTCGCGGTCCGCGCTTACACGAGCTTAATATTATGTCAACATTCGTACGAATTTGCGCGTATATGCTCCTACACGTGCTTGCAAAAAAAAAGCATAATACGCGCCGAAAATACGCTAATCTGAAAACATCATGGATTAAGTTGACTTACTTGCGTATTGTCAGCATCGGGCGGTGTGAACAGTCCGCTCAGGTCGCGGTATACCGTAGCTCGAAGTAACGGTGGACGGTGAGGCACGGCTTGTCTCGTTGGAGCCAGGCGACCCGAAGACTGAAAATAATAACTTAAAATTTATTTATAACACAGGGTGTAAACGGACCCTTCACGAAGCCGTTAACCAAGCATTCTGTACATCAAACTAACTTCACGCAAAAATTATTGCTGGGAAACGATTTTCTTTTTTGGGGTGAAAAATCACGTTTTACATTAGGACTCAATATAACGCATTCAAAACATTGTGCTGGTGGATGGATTGAATAGTACGGGGGTCGCGGAGGCGTTTAAAGTAAAGTTCTTACATTAAAAACATGTATTTAAAAAAAAACTTGTGAAAGCGTTGGAACTTTGACCCCCAATATCTCCGTAACTAGAAGGTTCCCAGGTATTGTCTAGAACAAAAAAATGGTCGCAATGACAGGGAGAACAAGTGCCTTTCGGCTTCGTTAAGGGTCTTTTTACACCCTTTAAAACCAGATATCGGAATATGTCGTTTTTTTTAACCTACTCAGTATGGAAGGGATATCGACGCACAAACGATTACCATGAACTCAGTACATCATTCCAAACCCTCCCAAATGGAATATTTCATCGGTCATTTAAAAATAAAAATATTATTGGTTATTATTGGTCATTTATAAAAAAATCTGCTTTTTTCTACAAAACAGCAATACCTACACGGTCAAAATGTATGGAACAGCATTTTTTAAATGACCGATGAAAAACATCCGGTGAAGTTCTCAGGGGGTTTAAACAGCTCCCGAGATTGCATTCTGCTGTGGAGGTATTGGAATTGGCTAGACTAGCTGCGCCCACGCATTTTACAAAACTTTTACGACTTTTCAGCCTCTTTGGCACTGAAACGTAGCTGTGCATTGGATGGAGTGAGTGCGCTAGAAGCTTCGTCAACTCGATGCGACTGGCTATGGTACTGCAAATTATCAGAGGCACCATGGCGGTCAGTGGACACACTGTAAGGCATATATAAGCCTATCTGGCGCAGCCGTGAGACACACAATATTGTCTCTTTTTTTCTGTTTAATTTACGTTTTATATTGTGTAGATTTAAGATTTTTTTTTTGTGTGCACTTGTGGCATGTGCCAAATAAATATGTTTCCTTTCTTTTTTTCTTTCTTTCTTTCACATGGATACTCACCGCGCCATCCTTCCCCCGGAACTCCCGGAGCGCCAGCACCAGCACCCGGCCGCACATGGACATCACGCACAGGTAGGGGTCCGCTGTGGCCGCGTATTGAGCGGTCCATTCTAACTGTATCGACTGTAGGTTAACGCCGTCTGTGGAGACAAATTCACATAACATTCATATATGAAGGAGAAACAAAAAAAATATTCATTGGGACTCTGAACAGGATATTTACTTGAACTCTTACTCTTAAGACAGAAAGTATGTAAAACTGACTACCTCGTGAGTCTAGTTTATCGTATATATTTAATTTTTTTAAATTGTATAGCAGATTTTAAATTACCAATGAAAAATTTTCATGTGTGAAACATTTCAATAAAGTATTTACTTACTCTTAATAAGTCTGATGCCCGTGGTAGTGACCTGCACCATGAACTTGTTGTTGCCCAGATTGCCCGCGAATATCGTCGGGGAGCCCGTCATGAAGCCGGAGTTGTCTACCTCGTTGATCTCTTGGCCTGTTTGATGGAAAGACAAGATTAGTGAAGGTGACTGACTTGATTGATAGAAGATGCCTATGTAGGGCATTGTGCTCTGTTAGGGGCGTCTCCACGAACGAGAGAATCGCGGCGATAATTTTATCGTGCCACGTATTTGTATACGATAATATCGACGCGTTTCTCTTCTCGTGGAGACGGCCTCTTAGGGAAAATTTAAAAAAATCTTCTTCCTAGCCTTTTCCCAACTACATTGGGGTCAGCTTCCAGTCTAACGGCATGCAGCTGAATACCAGTATTTTACATAGAGCGCCTGCCTATTTAAGCTCGGCAACCCTGTTAGTTGTGGAGCTGTGGAGGTCAAATAGGCAGTCGCTCTGACCCTTTAAGGTTAAGAAGCGCTTGCCAAGGTTGGTCCGTGGATGGGTGGCCATCCATTCCATGCAGTGCTTCCTCCGTAATTCGAAGATTATGTTAAGCTGTTGGACCAGACTGTCATTTTAAGATCTTTGTCAGTCGTTACAGGTAGTCAGCCCGAAAGTCTGAAAACCAGTCTTATCAAGTGGTATCGTATTACCCAGTACTAACTGGGTTCTGGAGGTTAGATAGGCAGTTGTTCCATGTAAAAAAAACTGATATTCATCTTCATCTGGCTAGATTGAAATACAACCCTAATATAGTTGGGAAAAGGCTAAGTAGATGACGATGATGATGACTATTCCAGAACAATGTCTCACTCACCAGTCTGTAGCACCATGCTGCCATCTTCCTGAGTGAGTATGAGGTACGCGTGCGAGCCCTCCGCCTCTCTCGCTGTGTCGGTACTCTCGCCTAGTACCGACCACATGTCTATACACCCTGTGAAGAGAGAAATATAGAAGTTAAGTGATGTTACACATACAAGGTGTAAACAGACCCTTCACGAAGCCGTTAACCAAGCATTCTGTACATCAAACTAAGTAACTCTAACGTTTTAAGTATTCACGATTTACAACTAAACTTATACTGTCACATACGGGATATCTTCCGTGATTGTTCATTATTTTGAGCTCCCGATATAACAATCACAACAAACACGAACGATAGTGAACAATCACGGAAGATATCCGGTAAGTGACAGTATAAGTTAAGTAACTCTACTCTAGTTGTTCCGGGTCGACGAGTAATAAAGCAGTATGGAAGAAAATATGCTACGCCGACCCCAAATAAATTGGTATAAGGGCAGGAGAATGATGATCAATGATGAGTTGTTCCGGGTCTGGCTGTTTGTGTATGTAAGATCAATGTTTGTCAACGCCCCCAACCATACAGAAAAAAATCCTAGCAAGGGGTAACTTTTCGCGGGCCTGTGGACGGTGAGTAATGGGCTAGTTCGCCATCCGGCCGTCTTATGACGACAGGCCGTGTCGACGGCGTGTCTCAAAGAGATGTCAGCAACCAGGAAGGGCCGATGTCTGCCGGGGCTGTGGGACTGTTCGAAAGAGATACCGCGGCCCTGGAACACAAAGGGCAAAGAAGGAACATGGATGGGTTTTAGTCAGTACAAGTCTGACACTCCATTCCACTCCGCCCAGAGCGGGTCATTTCATATTCTAAAAAAAAAAAGGGGTAACTTATTTTTTAAAGTTAATCGTATGTTCCTCTGTAGCGCCTAAACTATTCATCCGATTTTGATGAATAAGGTGACAATCGATTCCTTATAATAGCCCGGTTAAAATAGGCTACATTTTAACCGACTTCAAAAATAGGAGGAGTCGATTTTACCTTTTAAATCATTAATTTAATTAGAGCGTGATTTTTTGGGAGCGGGATAATTCTCGACCCAAAGCGGGCGAAGAAAATTGAGTAAAATATACCAAAAACTCACCAGGTAAATTAAAAGCAGTAATAAGCTGAGGTCTAACAGTTCTCTGTAGTACAGTCAGCGCCCCATTCTTGCCTCGACCGCTGCAGGCGACGAGTTCTATGACCGGGTTGTCTTGTTGCCGACTGTACTCCTCTGACAGAAGTTGAGGCTCACCCATTGATACGTCGCCGATTGGGCAGATGTTTAGGAGGGAGTCGCATACCTGGGGAATAAAAATAGGAATATTGAATAAAGTTCTTAACTGACTAACTTACTTATATTGACTCAGAGATGAGCGAGGGTTTCTCTTCCTTCGGAGAATTTAATTGATCTAAAAAAATTACTGTTCTTCCAATTTCGATCGCCTTTTTCTGGTTCACTACAAACTGATCGCCTTTTTTATTATGATCTGGTGAGCACGAGATTAGACCTATCTATCTACCTACAATGCACCACCAATGTCGTTGGGAATCGTGCCTAGTAAATATTAACAAATGATCCCAAGAAATTAAAGTTATAATTGTGTGTGTTCCTGCATCATGATTTACAGGATGAACAGATTTAGATGAATTTAGGTACAAAGGTAGACTATGAGCTGTATTAAAATAGAAGATGCTTTTCCCCAAAAATCGTGAAAATCCGCAGGCATTAGCGGTAGCCATATTTAGGTAAAAAGTGTGATAAATTTAAATACAGTGGGATTCTTAAAACAGATTAATATCTGCCCATCTTGGTGCACGGACTTTGTCTTTGACTAACTTCCAGAAGTCCAAACACAAGGTTTGCTAACGAGCGATGGAGTGCAGTATACTAGGTGTTAAATTAGCGGATCTTGTTCGAAACACAATACTGCACTCCAAAAAAAATATAACTGACGTGGCTCAAAAGGCTGCTCAACTCAAATGGGACTGGACATGTCGGACAAACTGTGGGCCAAAATAGTAGGAAACTGGTGCTCTGTCACAGTGAAGCGGAGTCGCGGCAGACCGCGAAGGACGAACTGGACAGGTTCCATCAGAACTGGAAAGGCGTGGAAGGAGTGGAGGGAGGTCTTCGCCCAGGAGTGGGACAGAGCAGGCTAGAAATATAAAAAAACCGCCCACCTCAAAAACATAGCTGGTAAGCTGCGTGGAGGTCCTGATATCAGAGCCGTACACCTCCAGCTCGTCCTTATCACTGATCTCTATGACGTTGGTGGCGACGCAGTCACTGATGGTGTCGAGACGACGCTTCTTCGCCAGCGGATCCAATAGGTCCTTCTGCTGCTGTTCCTTGCTCAGTAGTTGGGTTTGTTGTTCTGTTGCAACAAAGAATATAATATAAACTTACAGAAGGTAGGCCAAACTTCACTGGGTTATCAACTTATCGATAAGTTGAGAGATGGCTTGAAACACAGGTGTAAAAACCGGCCAAGTTCGAGTCGTACTCACACGCACACAGGGTTCCGTAGCACGAAATAATATACTAAAAATATTTTGAAGGTTCATTCATATGTTGTATTATATTCCATTCAACATCAAGTATATATTTTTTTCATAGTATGTTAATGAAAAACAAAATTACTGCAAAAGTTTAATGAAAATATCTCAAAAACGCAACATCAAATCTTTTTCAAACCAATTTTCGTTGGTTTTAGGAACCTCAATGTCATTTTTAAAGACCTATCTATAGACACTCAGCACGTATAGGCTTGATGACTTTTTTTTAGTTTCAGTTCCATGTATGGGGAGCCACCCTTAATCTTTTATTTTTTGTGTAAAAATCGAAAAGCGGTTCACAGAATACATCTACCTACCAAGTTTCAACTGTGTTAATAGTTTCGGAATAAAATGGCTGTGACATACGCCCGGAAAGACAGACAGACATGACGAAGTCACATGGTCATTAACCAAAGTTATGTATGTGACAGTACTTTAATATTTCAACAATTGGAAATAGATTGAACCAGGGGATCAAACCTTGGCCAGAAGCCTGAAAGTCTCAAACCATACCGTTTGGTGTCTGTTGTAATATGTTAGATGGTACTTACCACTCTCCGACACCGTGAGGTCCACAGTGGCTTCTAGCGGCTTGTCTACTGAGAACAGCATCCTGTTCTCTCTCTCAGTCACTCTCAGTAGGAGAGAGTTGCCCAGTCGAGAGCCCAGGAAGAGGAAGTCTTCTTCTATGACGCACATCTGTGGACAAAATAATAATTCTAGTCTAAAAAATAAATATTTTATATAATTTTTGTTGATAAAAAAATATTTTAAAATGTAATTCTAGTCTTTTAACAATTATAGCTCAGCAAACTCATTAAATCATAAACCGATTAACTCACAAACTCATTAAAACATAAACTCATTAACTCACAAACTCATTAAATTAAAAACTCATTAAATCATAAACTCATTAACTCACAAGGTCATTAAATCACAATCTCATAAAATCACAAAACCATTAACTCACAAACTCATTAACTTACAAACTCATTAACTCACAAACTCATTAACTCGTAGACTCATTTAACTCACAAACTCTTCAACTCACAACCCCATCAACTCACACAGGTAGTAAGCACGGAGGCGGCGGCCCGGTCGAGATGGAAGCTGCGCACCGTGCGCACCGAGTCCGCCAGCAGCGTCAGCACGTACAGCTGCCCGCCGCGCAGGGACAGCGCCAGCCGACCCTCCCCCAGGGGGGCTACGCATGACCCATCCAGGGTAACGCATACGCCTTCTTGGATTCCTGTTAGGCATGACAGATATTTAGTATTAAGCCCCCAATACACATGCCAGTAGCTTGCATAAAGTATGCAGCATCAGGCATGCTTCAACGGCATGTCTTTTGCTGCATACTTTTGTGCAAGCTACTGGCATGTGTATTATGGTCTTAAAGCTTGGGTTACAGCCGTGACGCCACTTAATAAATCAAGGTAATTTTTGTAGAACTTCCCATATTTATGGGGGATTTGGCCATATCCCGCCACGCTGATCCAGTGCATGTTGGCGGGTCGCCAGGTCGCATGTACCACGAGCAATTGAGGTTGGCTTGAGCTCCTAAGCTGTTATTGGGAACCCCTTTGCCATCAACCGGGCACAAATCAAAACTCCGTGGCTGCTGCTGTAAATTCCTGACGGAAAAACCCAATAGCACTTTGGCTGACCCGGGAATCTAACTCAGGATGTCAGGCTCAGAAGTCGATAGTTCACCCACATTTCGCCAGTTTTAAGTCTCATACAATAGGGGGCGAGCATATTGCCATCAACCGGGCACAGACCCATACTCCGTGACTGCAACTGAGAAAATCCTGATGGAGAAACCCAATAACATTTGCCCGACCTGGGAATCAAACCCAGGACCCCATCCTCAGGAGTGGCGCTTGCGACCAGTAGACCAACGAGGCAGTCAAAGTACTTACTGAGAGGAAAATTAGTAGTATGTGTTGCTACGCTGTTCAACGATACTCCGTACGGCGGTACCGACTGATTCAGGTATATGAGGGAGTTCACAGCCATTATTAGACAACCACCTGTAAACAAATAAAATAGTATTAAAACCTGTCATCTGAAACTCATCCTCCAACATTATTAGCTAATTTCTCTAATCTCCACACAATGGTCACAAACAGCAGCAAACGGCAACGCGGCAGGCCCAGAAGGAGATGGCGGGACGAACACGACTCCTTTCAAAAGGATTGGCGTATAACAGCACTGGATAGGGATAAGTGGAAGGAGGGAAGGGAGGCCTTTGCCCTGCAGTGGGACACAAATGGCTGATAATATTAATATCTCTAATCTTAAATTTATAGACCGGCATTATACATTAATTTTGTATTACCGTTGCAGCTACACGAAAATGGTTTTAAGGGCCATTCAAGTATTACGTAAGCACTAAAGGGGGCGGGGGTCTTTACTTTGCTTATTTTTGAAGACATGGGGGGGGGTCTGGATGGTGATTACGTCAGCAGTATTAATTTTTTACTTTTTCGGATTTTCTTCAAAATTTTGTCGATTTTGGTCGACTTCTAAGCCTATTCCTTATTTCTAGACTTATAACCGCTGCTTTTAAATCAATAAAGAATCCAGAACACATTAAAAAACCCATGTGCCAATGTTTACGTAAGCATGGGAGGAGGGGGAAGAGCTTTTTGCAAACGAAGGGGGGGAGTTAATAATTGCCCTTAGGAAACTATCTACATTTTTTCGTGAAATGTTGTACCCCATCACAGATTTTCAAAAAAATGTACAGTTTGCAAGAAAATGGCTATAAAACACAATAAAAAAATATTGATGCCTATCAATCCTGTTTCTAATACTGATCAAAAACTTCTATGGAACCAACCCAGGTTGGAGTACTAAAAAAGTCACAAATTGCAAAAAACGTAGTGTCTGTGAAAATCGGTACAAATGTAAGCTGTTTAGAATTAAGAGTATTTTAGTGTGTATTAACTTAAATGATGAACTTACCAAGTGGCTTCTGCACGGGCACAGCTCGAAGACAATCGAAGGGCAGATGCGCGGTGGCCCAAATAACTGGATGTACGCGAGCGCTCATGTTGAGACTCACACCGCACATGGCGCATGTGTCGTTACGGACAGCTGTGCGACTGGAATAGATAACATAACTTCACGCCTGTAATCCCAGAACAGGTAGACAGATGTTGCCTGTTCGACATCCACATTTCGCCAGTTATGTTTAGGCCCCATGTGATAGGGAGAGTCTGTTGCCACCAACCGGGCACAAATTCAGTCTCCGTGGCTGCTTCTGAGAAATTACTGATGGAAAAACCCAATAACACTTTGCCCAACCTGGGCATCTAACCCAAGACCTCATGGTCAACAGAAGCGTATTCGGTCACTACACCAACAAGACAGTCCAGTTAATCATGTGATATTAATCTATGTGCAGTGCCAAGATAACTGTATTACGCGAGTGCTCATGTTGAGACTATTACCACATATCGTGCATGTATCGTTACGGATTGCTGTACGTCTAAAATAGACGCACGTGTAGTAAGTCATGGGAAACAGGCCTCCTCTCTATGAGAGGGAGTAGGTTGTAATAAACCACGCAGACCCAGTGCGGGTTACTAGATGGCACATGTCTTCAACATTTTGGTTCTAGCACATACCAGTTCCCTCACAAGTGGTGATGAAATAAATTTCCCTTTTCCTGGGTTCAAACACACGACCTAACACTCCTTTCAGTTGCTTAAGACATGCATTGCATGTAAAAGCGACTTGCTTTTTTTAATATTCAATGCCATCTCAGATTCTTAGCACAAGAAGCTTGTGGCCATAGCACAAAACCAAATACTAATAAGTAACACAACTCACCCAGCAAAAGTCCTGACTGGCTCGTAAAGTATCAACAGCGTTGGTTCGTAATAACCATGTAGGAATTGTATGTCTAGAATATTGTCTATTTTCTCGTCTAGATCTTTTAGTACTATGACATAAGAAGCTAGGGTGGGTGCTCGGTTGATGGGTTGTGTTGGTTGCTGTAACAGAAAGTTGCTGAGATTTACATGGGTTATTTTGAAGGTGGCCTAGAAAGAGCTGACGAGATGATCTGGACGCGGATATCGAAGGCTGGTTCGAGGTGGAGCTAGAGAAGAGTCATCATCATCATCGAGAGAAGAATACCTGGAAGGATATTGGGAGGCCTTTGCCCAGCAGTGGGACATTAAAATATGCGAAAAAAAAGGTTGTTTTCTAGGAGAGAAAAATAACCTATAAAGACTAATTTTTTATTTTTTTAATGCCAAAGCAGACCTTTATAAGCAACACTTTTTCGGAACTGTATGCATTGACTGTCTAAAACATGGGGATATATTGAGGGCCATATTGGATGTAGATAAGTTTTATATGCTTCTCTGGTTCTGGTGGATTCCCTGTAATTAGAATTTCTATTAAAATTTTGAAAAAATAAAATGTACTTTTGAATTTGCTGTCGATTCTGGACAGCTTATGCAGGGAAGCAATAGTTAATAATTGTGATTTTTTTTGCGACAGGACAGTTTGCGCAGTGGCTTAGCGACTGGCTACTGCGCTGCGTGTCGCAAGTTCGAACCCCACACGTAACAAATATTTCCGGGTCTGACTGTTTGTGTGTAAGTATAAATGTTTACGATACAGGAGAAATTCCTAGTGAGGGGCAACATTTTGTTAAAAAAAAACTTTGAACTAGTTTATTTAGTACCTAGTTTAGGACTAACAGATTATACTTACAGATTTCTTACTATCAAGAGGTTTAGCCTCCAACGGATCTCCATCCTCACTTGTAATGTCCTTCCTAAACGGTAACACAGCCAGTTTCTTGCCATACAGTAACATGACTGCACATCGGCACTCAGGGTCCACTCGGATCCATGGAATGTGGGGGTGGGTTGTCCAGCCATTCTGGAAAAGACAGATAACATGCAAAGCTATGGGGAGACCTTTGCCCAGCACTCCAAAAAAATTACTTTAACTATATTGATGAAATAAGTACATGCATTGGCAGTAGGGCACACCTGGGTTTCAGCCCCATAGTAAAACCCGGGAAAAACCGGGATTTACGGGACCGAAACCGATTTCCGCATGCCCTAATTGGCAGCTATGCACTTGATGACCTTATGTCTGCATCAGTAACTGGAGTTCATATGGCTGAGTTTTGGGCAAAACACATTTAAACCTTTTTGCCATTTACACACTAAGAAGTACAGTTTACAGCAGTAGCAATGTTTTCTAATAAAATTCAATAGTGACAGCAATCTAGAAACTGTACAATTTCCAATGTTAGGTAGGCTATCACACTCATTGATGGTCTACCACTTTTTAATTATATTATTCCTTAGTAATAAGATTGAAAAGTGGTCAAGCACTAGTGAACTTGGTAGCACATTAAGAGTGAATGCAGTGGTACATGATATTGGATTTTGAACAAACTGATTAAATCTGGCTCATTATTTTATTTTCAAGTATTTTAACTCCCTTGCTTCTATGTCAAAGTCAGATGAAATATAACGAATAAAAGAAGCAGCCTAGTGATGTGACCATCAGGCTCCCAAGTCATAGGTCTCAATTTCGAATCCAAGACTCGCACCTCAGATTTTTCAGATTCATGTGCATATTGTATAATTATCACATGCTTCAGTGAAGAAAACATCATGAGGCTACCAGCGTGCCTGAGAGATATTTCTTGACGTCATGTTAAGCAAAGTCAGAGGCCCATGGGTGGCATAGAAACTCTGATGGGTTAGTCACTAACCACACGATACAAATAATAAAATATAACCGAGCCCTTACCTTCATATCATCCTCCTCAAAATAATGCATACTCAGCGTAATAAGGTTATCGGTCTGCGGATCATATTGTAGCACGGACAGCTTGGCTTCTCTGAACGATACCAGCAACAGATCTCTACCGGCACTGGGGCAGCGGACAGATGCCAGGGACATTACGTTACCCCATAGTGTGTACGATGCTAGACATTCTAGCTTCATCTTTGGTGGAATTGGCTGACCAGCTGAGAAAGACATTTTATTGTATTTTTAATGTATGATTTGGGATTTTATAATTAGAAAGAATACTGTTTATTATTATTTCAAATTACAGATTATGGCAAAGAGATATTTCAAATAAATTGGGTGACACAATGGCAGTCATATAAGTAGCTAAAAAGGATCTTTTCAAAACAATCTTTGGATGGATGGACAGCAAAACAAAGAGATAATATGGGAGAAAGGTCAAAATGTAAAATTTCTATATTTTTTTTATAATACACTTGGAGAATATTATTGCAAATTATTTTTTAAGAATTGTTACATTTATCAGTTAAGAGTTGATGGGCCTCTATCACACTCGTCTAGAATGAGTGTTTGTACCTACAAACTACATTTAATATTCGCTTTATCTCATAAAACTTATGTTCTATTACATATTTTCAAATATGAGAATCAAAATCTCATACAAATTCATAGATAAAAACTTACCGGCGTTAACCTCCTTAGTTTGGCCTTCAGGTAACAACCTGAAAACCTTGAGGATATTGGCTCCAGCGGTGATAAGACACGTATCATCATTGTTGAAGAAGCAGCAGCTCACGGCATGCTCAATCCCCGTCGCGGGGTGCGTTTGCCGGCAAACCGAAAACATCTTCTATCGCGTCGATTTCTAGGTTATGTTACAAAATTTACTTAAACTTGAAATTATAGATACGATAACACTTCTAGTCAATGTTTTCACATATTTAATGGAATTATTAAAGCATCTTATCGAGAGTTAATCGTTTTTCCAATTGTTTATTTTTGATGCCGTTGCGTCGATTGACACCAAGGAACTTATATACTAACTGGAATGAGTACGAACAAAATTTTGATAAAAAAAACCGTTTGAAAATAAGCTTTATCTCAAAGTCATAGAGTTCGTATTACTTTAATTAATTCAAAGGGGGGAGAAAACTTCAGAGCGAGAAAGCGACGAGAGTGGATTGTGTCCTTGTCTAATAATTGCCAGTAATCAAAAAATTTAAACAAATATTTTTTCTTTTTTTTTATATAGCAATCGGAAATCACGTTGATAGCTAAACTAGCACATAAATCGTAACTGGAATCATTTGATATTTAAATACCAAATATTAAAATAATAATTTCTTGCGAAATTGAATTCTTTAGTAGTTACTTACATTTTATGAATGACAAAATTGATGAAAGATTAAAAAAAAAAAAAAAAATGGCCGAAATGGTTTCGCGTTGCAGTCGTATTTTTGCTTTCTCAGGTGCTTTTTATTGTATTTAAGTGATATCTTCCACTATAAATAAGGTGAAATTATGTTGTTTGAAGGGGTGTAATAGTGTGAGGGGTTGATGGATATGCAATTTCGTTTTTCAGGTACGTTCGTTTAACTTTGTTTACAAATTACGACTAGGGTGACAATGTTTTACATTTGTAAACGGGGATTATGAAAATATTGTAAAGACGCCGCCTTTTCTATTATCCATATCGGTATTTATAATCTTGTGCACATGCGTATAAAATAAAAAACATTGTTATTTATAATGCAGTAGCAAAACTTAATCATTTACTCAATTTAATATTATCAAAAGTAACTTCTTGAAAATAAACATTTGAATTCTATCTTTATGTTTAATAACGTATAGTGTGATTAATAAATTTATCAAATACTATTAAGTTGTTTGAATATGCTACATCCTCATGCTTAATCTATGTGAGCATTGCAGCCCTGTACGCTTTAAAATCTCTATTTACAAATGAAGGATATAATCTATTTAGACCACCGTGAACGAAAATAAGTGTACGTATTCTTCACATAATCAACCTATCCCACTACAGAGTTTTTTTTAACTGTGGCACCCTTGGAAAATTAAAATTTATGGAGATACGTTACCGCTGGTACATGCCAGCAGCAGTCAGATGAGTTTTTTTAGTATTATTATATCTAAAAATAAAGTAGATTTTTTTTACAAATGGCTCTGCCTTAGATGAACAGTATGCGTAGGTTTCGGCATCGCCCATGCAAAGCGGGGTGCTAGTAAGTTAGAACAGAATAACTGTCCCAAATTTAAGTACAATAATATGGATACCCTATTAGAAAGAGATGACATCCACTCTCGAAGGTTTCTCACTCGGAACGGCTTTGCGTTGCACGTAATCATTCCAGTTAGTATATAAGTTCCTTGATTGACACTTCAACAAAATAGTGAGCGTTCCGAAATCCGGATCAGAAGTGTCGAACGAAGCTTCTAACAACCATTAACTGCCTTGTACTCGAAACTGTGTAGAAAGATTTTAATATAAATTGAACTATATATTGTTACAAAATTTTGAATTAGAAATATTGTTTATATTCACCTAATTTCTAATTAATATATTGGCTTCCGTTAAGAATAATTGTAACATAACCAAATGTTTCGAACGCACGTTTACAAAAGCAAAGCAGCCCACAGATAAAATATATCACTTTTTTTCTCTTAGGAAAAATGTGACCCTGGCCAGGCTGGCCAGGCTCCCCGTTCCAGCTCCACTTCAGTTATGCTGGTCAAACTAAAAAATCCCGCGCGGTAAACAACTGCACGCGTTGATGATCTGGCTCATGACGTCAAGCTATTTTGAAATGACATTCACAAATTTTTAACCACCAAAGAATTAGCGAATGTTTAACTAGCTATGCCAGCATATTTGTTTCTTAGTTAAATTCCCCATTCGAGGCATTTTGAATATCGCCATATAATGGAGGTGTGTGTATACTGTGTCAGTTTCCACCAACCGGAAATTCCTCGCGCACTTTTTAGATTTCACTATTAAGGATTATATCTCTAAATTATTTCTATTTATATTATACTAGCTGTGCCTCGCAGTTTCACCCACCACCAGAGAAAAAAACGTAGTCAAATTGGTAAATACTTTTATTCAGACCATTATCTACCTACAAAAAAGGTGAGCAAATTATTTCTAAGATTTATAAACTAAAACAATAAACCAATTAATTTAAAAACAATTCAGAATACAGATTTATCATGCTATCTAATTCTAATAACTAAACATAATCAGTAATTTGTACCACAAGTCACAAATATAGGAATACAAAATTAAAAACATTCGTTTAAAATATTAAAATAATCAATAAAACTTTATTTTATTGTCTATTTATAAGTACCTAATCATGGAAAATAAGGAACTCGAAAACTTATATTATTTACATAAACAAAATATTTCAGAATTCGCAAGTCTGTGATTATTTAAACTAAGAGATATCAAATATGAGTGTGGACAGCCAAAGCATTCTTTGAACCAGATGTTTAATCCTGGTATATCCAATCGCATGTTAACAGTAAGTCTGACATATCTTTTATTTCGTAGACCTAAGGTCGCTTTCCATAGTTCGGGTGTTTCAATTGTAACGGCGTCCGCTAAAAATCGCGCGGGTGCTCGCTGTCAAAACATCCTTGAGGAAAACCGCCGCACACGTCCGTCCGGGCCTTTTACAGACTATTTTTCAGATCAGACACGCGAGCGTACACCCGCGCGTGTTTTAGAGAACGACCGACGTGTATTGCCTATTTGTGCCAATCTAAACAGGCCTTTACTTTACTTGACTTCATAGAACAGCTTTGAATTACTAGGAGCAGAGAAAATAGATCAATTAGAATATCCTGAGGTGTTTGCCAACCACATAACGAACAAACATAATAATATTTTTGTATTTTTAATGAATAATGCCCAGCGCACACCGGGACGGTAGGCAGAGAATTTTATCTTTACCCAACGTAAATTCATACGAAGCTAGTGGTAGCAAGATACTTCCCTACAAAAGTGCAATACATACACGGTTAAAATGTATGCAACATCTGATTTTATTTTAAATTACCGTCTATTTGTGTGGGGGGGGGGGGGGTTCAGAATGATGTACTGAAGATGTGGTAACCGTCTGTACGTCGATGTCCCTTCCAACCTGTATATTACAAAATATTTGAGATGCGGAACTTCCACAAGGAGTCTGATTAAAAATACTAATACCGCAAATATTTTTTAGTCGAAGGGATATTTTACGATGTCTACGGAAAGCTTTTAGCTGCCAATTTAGATTAATTTCAGCTTTCAAACGCACACTTCTGAAATTGGCATTTCTATTTAAAAGAACTACTGCCTAATTCATAAACGAACATTATAGTCTGTATTATTAATTTCTGTCACTCTAAGGCGCGAATTACACAGAAACGGCGTAAGGTGCGGCGCAGGCGTGGTATTTATAAGGAAACGAAAGAACGGCGTGCCTGCGCCGCGCCGCTTGAGTGTAATTTACGACAAGTTTTGAAGCGGCATCATGCCTGCGCCGCGCCTTCACCGTACGCCGTTTCTGTGTAATTCGCGCCTAATATCTGATTTCACAAACACTAAGTAATGCCGAAGTGGAAGGTCAGCGTTGGATTCTGAATGCTCGGCTCAGCGCTAAGAGTTGAAATTCCAGCAGTGCCATAATATTATTTAGGCATTTTGTGTACCTATTGTGGAAAGCAAAAAATACTGTCACAGAACAGAGAAGTCGTTGGTTCGTTTAAGAATTCAGGTAGTTGCCTAATGTATAAAGGGTATAAAAGTACCCTTAACAAAGCCGTAAGGCATTTGTTCTCCCCGTCATTGTGATCTTTTTTTGTTCAGGACCATACCTGCCAATCTTTTAGTTACGTGTTTATTACATGTACAACTTTTTTTTTAAATACAAGGTTTTAATGTTAACTTATAACTTTACTTGAAATAGCTCCACAACTCTTGTGCTGTTCAATGCGTCCATCAGCACATTGTTTTGAGTGCGTTATATTGAGTCCTACCGTAAATCTAGAAAAAAAAAACAATTTCCCAGCCTGAATTTTTGGGTAAATACTTAGTTTGATGTACACAATGCTTGGTTGACGGCTTCGTGAAGGGTCCGTTTACAACTTGTATGCATCACTTATTGGTAAGGTGCCCTTACGAGGCGATAAAAACTACGCATAAAAGGTAAAATTAAAAATAAATGGATGACGAGGCAAACTAAAATATATATAATTAAGTAAATAAATATATACAACACTAGTTTTTAGCAGCATCACTGCATATTTGGAACCTTACACCGAATCAAAATTTTAAATTAACGAAAATTGACAAAAGTTTAGTGAAAATTTCTTGGGAACATGTCTATACACTAAAATAACGGAGAACAGTGTAATACCTACTAGATTTATACATTACAACACATTGAAGGCATTCTTAGCATTACTTGAATTATTATTTAATGCATCTATTGAATAAAATATCGTTTAAACAGACATTGAAACATTGCAGTATAGTTATTACGTAAAAACACAAAATAGTCCAGCTTTTAATATTTACAATATAGATCTAAACACTTGTAGTATAGTTCGTTGAGAAAAAAAACATTCACAGTCCATTTGTCAATCATCCCAAACCTTATATGCAAAAACATTAAAATCGTCCAGATAAATCAGTCTTCAACCTTTATTGTGCCACGAAATATGGTAGATCAACCCAATTCTAGGAGCGGTAGATGAGGAACTATCGATTGATCGAAGGGAACAATCTTGACCCATAGCAGAATAACTTGTTACAGTAGAAGCATTATCTGCAAAGTCCTTCATTATGAAATGGGTCCCTCTCTACCAATTTTGTGGTCATTCTTTGTTCCCTCAATTCCCGCTCCATTCAGCAGATCTACACATATCCGCAAGCAACTCATCAAATTCCAGAACAGAGTTCTCATACAACTCCAAGTCCTTTGACAAATCCTCATTGGCTAATTCCATCTCTCTCACAGATTCGGGACTTCTCGACTTCGCGAGACGAAGATCGTCGGCTAACTTCAAATGAGGAGCGTTGAAGAAGTCCTTGTAAAACTCAGCGAGTTCTCTTATCGGATGGTGGTCGGCGAAAGGAAAATAAAGTAGTTTTAAAGGCGGCTCATTCTCATTTCGAAACCCTGTGAACTTTTTCGGGGGCATCTCCAAAGAGGTCGGACTTTTGGACAATGTTGAGATGTCCAACTCTTGTGTACTCTGGAACTCTATGGGGCTAGTTGCCAGTGGAGTTTTAGGCCGTTTCCTACATTTAGGGATAGGGATCTTGGTAAAGAAGTCGTCGAATGCTTGCTTGATGACGTTTTCGTCGACGAAAGCAGCTAATCGCAAGGGCCTGTTCAAGTCAACAGGACCGAAAGGTTTTGGTTCCTTTTTTTGGTCCTTCTTTTTCTTCGACTCAAATATCACATGTTTTGGACTCAGTTCAAAATGGTCACTCTTTAGCAACAGTAGTTTGTTTTTCTCTGTCCTATTTGGGGATATTGAGAAGTTGGTTCTGTATGAAACTGAGAAGCATATAGCTCCCAAAGGGGTCTTTAACATCCCGGCTTGGATTTTCTTGACAGATTCGCCTAAAGTTTTCATTTTCGGTTCACCACTGTAGACTCGATAGAATATGGTGAAGGATTCCGTTCTCTGCTTCCTTGATAGATGATAAGCGGGAGTTATTCTCGTTACTGTGATTAAAGACTTTAGCAAGATCCCCATTCGGAAGTATACTGTGTTCATTGCTTTCAACGATGTGTCGAACTGGGTCTCATCTAGTTCTAAGGTCCATAATTCGAGTACCATTTCGTCTCCATCCTCAGTTTGTACTGATATTTCGACGTGTAGTTGAGATCTGATGGTTTCAAGGATTCTGTCCGATGGGAGAGCATTCTTGGTTGCTAGGTTTACTTCGGGAGTGTCAGGTATTTGGAGGTTGAACCAATCAGTATCAGACGATTGCGGTTTACTATTCGGTTCTATTTTAACCCCTTTCCTCGATTCTACTATAACTTGGACGCCTTTATACGCTAAGAATTTTGTGAACTTTGTGAATTCGTTTTTGTCACTTATGTTTGAGAAAGCAGCGTCCGGCGCCATTTTTGTGAGAGTTTATTCTTCGTCAGCGATGCAGTTTTCTACGAGATTCCTCAAGTTCGGATTCTCCATAGCGGCTGCAATCCTCTCTTTGTCGTTGATTTGTTTGTTGACTGTAACAAAAGATATGGAGCAATTATTATTATAATCGACACACAAACAATGGATATCGATAAATTGTCTTGACACTACAAAGGGTGTTATCGACGACGCCAACAAAGACCGCTTTCAAAGACAATACGGCGGATTACGATTAGATCCCTAAGATTAATAAAGTACCCATGTCTGCTATTATGTAATTCGGTGCGATTGACAAAGAAACTTTAGAGCAATGACCTCACCCTTTTCCCACAAACCCCTCATACCGTCAAAAGTAAGGTATTTAATTGTTTATGACATAATTAAAGTCCAAGCCGGGAGCCCTAAAGGCACGCTACCGTGACCGTCAGTGCTTACAAATGCATCGAAGCTGAAAGACGTCTAGACCGGTTTAAACACAGATCCTTATCAAACCGGTCCTAGATCTTATACAAGCCTTAGATAAAAGTGATCTTTTGAACGTAAACAAACCACTTGGAAATAGTTTTTTCGTCTCAGATTTAATCATAGAGATGCTAGTCATTCCGCGTAATACTCATGATTGACGAATTTGACACACAAAATGAATAAATTGTCAAAATAAATTTATAGACTTTCTGATCTTTGTCCGAAGTATTGGAAGTTCATTGTCACAAATTTTGAGCTTCTGATAGTTTTGTTTTTCATTTATAATGTGGCTAACACGCCTTGCATTTTAAATTATTATGAATTAGGTTGACTATGGCGAAAACAACAGAAAGAAGGTGACTGGTGATGGCTAGTAATAGAGAAGTATGGAAGAAGATATGCTGCGCTGGCCTCAAATTAATTGGGATGAGGGCAGGAGAATAATGATGATGGTGATATTGCGTGGCAAACAAGCATGCAACACACAGATTAGTTGTCACTGCCACCAATAGAAATTTGTCTGTATTACCGGAGCTATTCAAGAGATTAAGCTGAAATTACACCGGTAATCATCATCATCTGCCTTGCCTTTTCCCAACTATGGGATGGGGTCGGCTTCCAGTCTAACCAGATGCAACTGAATACCAGTATTTTACATGGAGCGACTGTTTGTCTGACCTCTACAACCAAGTCTTTCGGGCCACTGGCTATCCGTAACGATTGACAAAAATCTACAAATCGCATCCGTTACCACGGTAAGTTATAGATGGTCATCGTCCTCATAGACCGACATTGGCAAGCACTGCTTAGTTAACCTTGAAGATCGACCCGTGCGGCTATAATTATTTAGCCACGAGCTCGTCCTAATTACACCGGCATCCATACCCAACAAACCGGAACACTCCTTGGCGTCAGAAATAGGTATAGGAAGTAACCTTGTAACAAGAAATGCTGCCGAGAATAGCAAGAATGCTTTACAATATAATCTAAGCGAACGGATATAATTCTAAGATGATTATAAATAGAAAAGGCTAAAGGTTAAGTACATGCAGTATTAGACATCTACGCTGTTAGAATCTAGACTCAATTATCATCACTAAGCAACAGGAACATCTAGAAATTCTCGAATTATGCAAATAAACAAACTTTTATCAAGATGCCTGCATATCAGGCATTACAGTATAAACACAACAGTATTATCTTTTTAATCACTTGTTTTGACACAAGCTTGAATAAAATATATGGAGCCTTGTATCCAGCTGAGCAAAGTTAGGTTGTGACGACTATCACGGCGTTTGTAACTGGCTCATTTGTTTTTCTGTATGCTATTGTGTTACCCAGATATTGGGTTGTGAAAGTGAGATAGGCAGTCGCTCCATGTAAAATATTACTATTCAGCTGCATCCCCGGATATACTGGAAGCCGACGCCAATACATACAGTTGAGGAAAAGCTATGCAAATGGTGATGACAATCAGCTATCCATCAGTATGAAAGATGAGAGATTTAAGAAGAGCGGAAATGTTGACATGAATCACGGGTTGGTAGAGGATGTGGCTCCTATCACAAAATAAACTCCTCTAGTATTTTATTCAAAGGCCTCCCCTTTCTCCTTCCAAACCTCTCTATCCTGTGCAATATCTGGTCATGTTCGCCCCGCAAACAAGATCAGATCGTTCCCTTCACGGCGGTCTACCTCGACACCGATTTAGTATTCACCTAATAATGAATTAAGACGGGAAATAGTTTCAATATCTTGAGATACGATTTGTCAGTTTTGTCACCAATCCAACAATCAGATGTACTGCAGCTGGAGAAGTTCAAAGGGGAAGCCTGGACACAAAAAATACACTGTAGTCTGAAGTCCAGAGTCTGGACCAAGTGTAGATATTAACCAGCAGACTGGCTTAAACTAATTAATATAATTCAATTTAGAAAGCAGAAGACAAAATTGTTAGAAATCCCGATCCTTAGAATGTCTGATGGTCGGAATATCACCACTTTTAGGCGCCATATGCGTAAAGCAAGCAAAGTCAAAAGATCACACAATATCATAGCATTTATCGTGTCTTCAAGAACCTTGTTTTGTAAGATATTATAAGCGCCGCACTATAAATATTTGCTCAGAGCGCTATCAAGTATCAGGCACTTGGATAACTTCAATAACAAAGTATTACGAAAACAAATCCTTGGCTGTTTTGTCTTTATAGATTTTGTTTCCGATTTTTTCTGTAATATCGCAATAGCCATTTCTTTATTTTAGTGTTATACCGTATGCACTTGAAGCGGTGTCTCTTAGAGTCAGTTACCATCAAGCGGAAAAACTTCGCGCAATTTTTTGTTTAACTGAAATTGGGCGCCCGCGCATCCTCCAGCTCGACATCAAAGTATTTTTCCGCTCGGTAGTAACTGACCTATGTCTAGCTGCGGCGCAGACTGCGACAGAACTACAAGTTCGAAAACATGACTGTGTCTTACTTGTTTGTAGTGGATATGGCCTACTACACTCTCACAGAGAGGACGCCTTAGTCCCAGCAATGGGAACATTATAGGCCGATTATACTAGACTGTCTGTGAATGAGTAGCAATCACGAAAGAGGCTCACAAATAAACATTTCAATTGAGCCTAGACCGCTATAGTTGGTAAATAAATCAGTTGGGTTTAATAGAAGTGTATACGAATGGTTGTTGAAAGAATCTGGAAATTGTTTTCTAATTTCATACATCGACATACACAAAAACGTGCCTTTCAAACTCAAACTCAAAGCATTTATTTCAATTAAACCATAACAGGCACTTTTGTATGTCAGAAAAACAAAGAAGGCGAAGCTACAGTCCCAGACACAAGGCATAATAACTTGTGAAAGTACTGTAGTTGCCCATTCCAAAGCGTAGAGATCTACGCTTTGGAGAAGAATGGGCAAGAAACTCCATGGACACTTTCACACGAGGGCAGAAACCACAGAACGCCATCTGCTACGATCCTTACATACTCCTTTTCCTTCGTCCTCGTTCATCCTTCTGGTCATACACGCACGCCGGTTGCGAGTACTACGCACCTGACCTTTCTGAAGAGCACCACCTATAAGGTCAGTGTATGTCCTTATCTTTCTAGGGCTTTCCAATTTCAAGGTTAAATACATTCCTAAAAGGCCAGACTGGCTGTCCACAATGGTGAGCTGGTACAAGATTTACGTTTATTTACGGTAGTGAATGTTGGACTCTATTTTTAACCGACTTCTAAAAAAGGAGGTGGTTATGTATTCGGCCAGCATATTTTTTTTTTATGGGTGTATACCGATTTCTCCGTGATTATGGTCCGATTTAAGTGATTCTTTTTTCATTTGGTAGAGGAAGCTTGCGCGGTGGTCCCATATTAATTGTATTAACTTTGCTCCGGTATTTTATTAGTTATCCTCTATAATATGCATTTTTAATTCTTCGTTATGTGAAAAGGGTCTACAACTAAAATTAAAAAAGTTTTTTGCAAAAAAAAATAACCCAGTTTCAAAAAAAGGTCACTAAAAAGTGGTAAATAACTTTACTTTCAGAAGTCGGTGACTTTTGTTTGTTTCATTGACTTTTTTGCCTCCGACTTCCAATTTTTTTTTGCAAAAATGATTTTATAATAATATTACTCAAACAAGAACGTAGGGTACTTGCAATCTGTTACCTCAAGTGCAAAATCTAGAACGAAGTTGTTTTGCATATCTGTATTTTTTTAGAACACGTATTTTTCCTTTTGCAGACTAAACAAACAATATGAAGAAATATTATAGTATTGAGTCCACATTGCATCGTTTACTGTTTATATTATGTTCTTTATCGATAGGCAAGTGTGAAACGCCCACTGGTTGTATTGGATGGATTGATGACCTGAAAACTTGGGTCTAAGGAACGCGGAGAACCGGGTGTTGTCGGCTTCCTCTAAGTACAAAATTCGACGCAGACATTAAGCGTCTCCTCGCCCAATTTTATACTTAAAGGCAATTCATACAGTCCTTTATTCAATGACATCAAAAAAGTACCCGAGGTTTTTTACGGTTGGTGGAACCTGGCTCTTAGGACAGGCATTTTAAGCAGTTGACTACGATAAACCAGGTTGAGTCCGTCAATCATTTCTAAAAATCGCTTAAGATGTAACTACTAGTTTAATGTTTTTCAGAATGAAAGTTCCGAGTACGAATGTGGTTCTGTGGATAAGAGTAGGAGAAGACCAAAGAAACGATGGATGGCCTGTGTGAAAGATGATATGGCTAGACAGGGGGTGACTACTGAGTACTGAGATGACAGCCAATAGGGAAGTATAGAAGAATTGACTTCTTCTATACTTCCCTTTTGGTTGTCATCTCAGCTGCGCTCATCTTACTAATATTATAAAGAGGAAAGATTTGTATTTTTGTGTGTGTGTGTGTGTATGTTTGTAATGAATAAACTCAAAAACTACTGTGTCGATTTCAAAAATTTTTTCACCATTAGAAAGCTACATTATCCCTGTATAATATAGCCCATGTTACAGGCTATATTTTATCCCAAAATGTTTAAAAAATAAATGTCCACCCGTGCAAAGCCGGGACGGGCCGCTAGGCCGAAATAAAACAAAAAAAAAAGATAATAATAATGACTAGTTTCTGAAATCAGAGTTCCTATTCAGGGAATAGTTGAGCAAGTTCAACTAAAGATTGCGGAGACATCCTTATTTCTCCGCACGAAGTTATGGAAAAACCGAAAATTTTCGGTTAATCTCGTAACATTTGCATGAATGCGTGAGCGCACAAAAGTAAGCTCACGTATAGGCATTTTTTACCGTGCATTTGATTTTCAACGCTTGACTAAAGGTCGAGAGTTGATAATAACTCAACAATGTGCTTTTTACAAGCGTTAAAATGCGCTGTGTTGGATTCTCAATGCTGGGCCCAATGCAGAGAGTCGAAAGTCCCGTGCGCGGTATTTAAAGAAGCGCCAATGCAGACAGGGACGTAGACATAATATTATAAAGACAGTCAGTACCTAATTAATACAAGATTTATTCTATTAATAGTAGGTAATAATTGATGACAAAACTCCAATACAAGACAGTTGTATAAGTTTTCTTGCATAAACAGTTACTAACTGATAGGAAAGTTCAATAGAGTCATAAGAATCTAAGTACATAACTATTATCAAATACATAATATTTACCCTGACTTGACAATCGCTGGTTGAATGTTATGTAGTTTATAATAGCGTTGCATTGTGAATAATGCAGAATTATGCTCAATTAAGTACATTGACCGAGTTTGTCTCACATAAATTACTTAATTTTGAATAATTACTCACGGCTATTAACAGTCTGATTCAGTTAGTATGCATCAAGTTTTTTGTTTTTGAGGCATATTGAGACCTTCACGGAGAAGGTAGCAGGAATCTTTTAGATGGGACAGATTGTTGCGGCAATGATTGGGGGTTTAAGGGAGGCCTATATCCATCAAAAGGCTAACATATGATATTGTTACACTACAGTGCACAAGCCTGTCATTCCACTCATACTGATCTAAAGCAATCACAGGATATTGAAATTTTAAAAGATGTTTTATGGTAGGAATCAATGTTAGACACTCAAAACATTGCTAATGGATGCATTGAATAGTATGGGGGTCATGGAGGTATTTAAAGTAAAGTTATAACATAAAAAACAAGGATTAAAAAAAAATAACACTGTAAAAAAATTATCACAATGACGGGGAGAACAAGTGCATTTCAGGTTTGTTAGTGGTATTTTTACACCCATTATTATGTGAAGAATTAACCATTAAATAATCCTATAAAGTTCAAGTACTCATAATGGACTGCATCATACTTGAATACGAAGAGATAAGCAGTCATTTCCGAAGACTGTCCAACCCGATATTGGGACACAAAAACCATTGTTAACATAACTTGAATGACACGTGACTCATCAGTTCAATGTTTGGACTCATTTGAAGTTTGAATGAACAAACAGAGGAATTGGAAAATTCCAATATTATCTGTTCACACTTGAGTGTAAAAGACTTGGTAGATAGTTATGTAATCAAAACATGTTTTTTACAAGATCTTATTGAGTTTGGCTTGTTAGTATGTTTAGATTGATGTCTGTAAGCTAATTTTGGACAACTCATTTAGTTTTTTAGGTAAATGAACCAATTTCATAGAAAATATTGGAAATGGGCTGACTCCGATGATGACTTTATTAAAGTTTTAAACTATGAATACTTGTTTTTTGTTAGCGACGTCCTGTTGGTGTGAATGTTTCACATATTTTGTCCTTATTCTTTTTGTGGTTTTCCGCTTATTTTTTTTTTTTGTTATGAGTATTCAAATAAGTGTATTTTCTTTCTTTTTTTTTTATTGACTTCCTTTATTTGGCAGAGATTTTCTGAAGCTGCAGCCAGGGTATAGCCAGAAATTCATTGTTATTACAGTCAATTGTTAACTGTACATTAGTATTGTGATAGTATGTAGGTAAATAGTTACACTATTTTGAAAAGTCAGACTATAATATCTTGCCAAGTAGATGGAAAGAAATCATTGGGAAAGATCATAAGACATTTTTTAGGATTGAATTTAAGAAATATGTTTTATTTATTTAGAAATGTGAGTTCCTTTCTAAATCTGTACTGCTTAGTCTGTGACCTACTGAACTTTCGAAGAGAATATCTTCATATTTAAAGTTCATTAGAACATTCTAAATGAAATATACCTCTGAAATGTAATGATAATCTAGAATTTAAGGAACTATTCACATATTTTTTTAAAGAATTTAAAATTAAATATATGAATTAGCAATTTTGTGACAGAGCTGTGTATAATTGTTTTTATTGCAAAATGGGCCTGCTCTTGACCTCGATCACGCCTGATGGATAGCGATGGATAGGGTCTATGATCAAACGAGCATGCCCAGACGATGCCTGTTCACTATTGCTTTGAATGCAGATGGGTTTAAATTTTGGTATACTACAAAGTATATGGAACAAACTATTTATTTATGTGACTAATTACTGTTAAGGCGAGGTTAACCCGAGCGCCGTATGCATTAATCGCATACCCCAGCCCCCGGACGGAGAGGCGATACGTAACAAATTACGCGACGCGGGAATCGCGCGGGCTACGCGGACTGTTCAATGAGTTCATGACCTCGAGTAGCGCGTTACAAAGTAGAGCAATGCAGTAAATCAACTTGAATTGATAAGTATACGTTTGTTTTGTTAGAAAGTGTGTTGTTTTATTTTTCTAGAAAGTACCTTTTGGTTACAGATAGATTAGGTACCTACGTATTGTATAAACTTGAAAATAATGACTAATAACTAAAAATAAGTAGGTATAAGTACTTATTTATTTTTGTGAGTAACGTAAATTTAAAATCTGACTGACACTAAGATCATGAATACGGGTTCAAAACAACACGCCGCGCGCCATTCGGTTTTTCATAAGGGTGCGAAATCTTCGTGTCCTGGTATAAAACATCAAGCAGTAGGTAGGCACACTAACTTTAGTCAGGAGAATATTGTGTTACAATTCTTTAATTAATTATAGAAATAATATCAATATTGTAATTCAAGAAGGGTTAGAGGTAGGTATAAGTCCCGTCACGTAAAAAGAACGCAGAGCGACAGTGGAGGGGATATGTTTGCGCACGTTATACAGCCGCGTCCTTAAGTACTAACTACTGTTTTATATTATAAGTATAACTGTTTCATTGTAGAATAGTAATAGGTACTTTACTAGCTACTTAGTACTTTAGAAGAGGCTGGAATAAAAAAAAATTAGAAAGATTATTTGAGCGGTCAGCCTTCTTTTTAACCGACTTCCGAAAGGAGGAGGTTATCAAATCGTCTGAATGTTTTTCTTTTACGTGACGGGACCTATACCTATGAATGGTTATTTTGAGTCAAATATAATATGAAGTGCGGGTTGTTAATAAATAAATAAAACGTTTTTTGTTTGTTTTTAAATCAAATGAATTTGCTAATAAAAGTAAACACTTTTCAAAATCAATCACAACATTTATTTCAAGTAGGCCTGTTTCAGGCACTTTTAAATTGTCAACCTTGATAACATCATTCCTGTTGAGATTCCTGTGTGAACGTATAATATGCTGCTGAACTTAGCCGCCCCGCAAGAGTTGTTAACCGAACCGAAACCGTTTTATCTACGAATTCTAGTTTTTCTAGTTACTAGTTTTTTTCTATTAAGCATTTATAAATAGAACTAGGACAAAATATAATAGCGGCATCAAATTTTGGCACAATTTGTAAAAGAAAACTGTCCAGAAGTCTGAATATAACGTCTGTAGGAAAGTAATTGTGATCGAATCAGAGAAGTGTGACAATGTAGAAAATGTCGATATAAATGTTGCTGCAACCACCGGCATTATAGCTGCTGGTGTTGGATTTGCGCAATTTGAGGAGATACTTTCTGCTATGGATGAGCCGGTGTTTTCAAAAAAATTTATACACATCTACAAGATTTTGTATATGAAAATTGGGAGAAAACTGCAGCAGAATCCATGGAAAGGGCTGCCAAACGTGAGAAGCAGCCATTGCTGACGGTCGGATGAAAAATGGATTGGCTCTCATAGACGTGTATGTTGATGGAGCTTGGGGATTAAGATCTTATGGTAATAATTATAGATCATTTTCAGGGACAGCAGCAATCATAGGAAAACAATTCGGAGAAGTGCTTTATATGGGAGTGAAAAACAAATACTGTCTGGTTTGTGCTAGAGCTCAAAAACAAGGACTCGCGCCTAAAGATCACGCATGTTATAAAAATTATAACGGATCCTCTAGTGCCATGGAAGCTGACATAATTACTGAAGGCTTTAAATCATCAGTTGAAATGTATGGTTTAATATATGCAAGAATGATTGGAGATGGAGCCTCAGCTACTTATAATAAAGTGTTGGAAGCAAAATCCTATGACCACCTAAACTATACCGTAGAAAAATTGAATGCAGAAATCATATCCTACGAAACTTCTGTAATAAATTGCGAGCTATTGTAAAAGAGACAAAATATCCAGTAAAAGATAGAAAAACACTTACAAATGTGAAAGTAATGAGCATGCGAAAAGTTATTGTAAAATCAATAAAATTTCACAAAAATGCAGGAAATTCAAAAAACGTTGCTATACATTTGCTGCATAAAGAGATCACTAATTCGGCGGCGCATGCTTACGGTGATCATCGACTTTGTTATGATTATAACTGCTCAAAAGAAAAAAATCTTAATAACAGTACATCGAGAGAAATTCAAAACTCCACTTTCTTCTTTCGGATCAATGCTATCATCGCTACTGTAGCGGGTAAAGCATGAAGTCTCATTGAAGATGTAGACACAAATGTAGTAGAACGGTTTAATAGCGTTATAAAATACTTGGAAGCAGTCCTAGAGGAAAGGTGAAAGAAATTGAGAAGAAGAGGTCACTAAAAAGAAAATTGAACAGAAGTACCTTCAAATCTTCTTTTTTTTTTGTGGGATGATCTCCATCCCACAAAAAAAATAACAAGATTTGAAGGTACTTCTACACAGCACAACTATGGGCCTACAAGTTCAGCTCCCGATATGAGTCCAGATCAATTAGAAAAAGCCAAGGAAGATTTCCTCAACAATTTAAATGTCTTGACAAATGATAGGCAAAATATTGGAAGAAGCATTGTCCTACAAAGGGATTGCAGTGATTGGATAGAATTGAGAAAAAATATAATAACAGCATCAAATTTTGGCACAATTTGTAATACAAAACCGTACAGAAATACTGCACCAACAGTAAAAAAATTAAGATATAAAAAAATATATCTCACATTTTGTCAGTGGCTCATGGCGTGGAAAATGAAAAACAGGCGCTACAGCAACTGGACCGACAAGAAAATATGGTGATCGAGCCCTGTGGCCTTTTTATTGACGAAAAATACCCATTTATTGGTGCTACACCCGACGGTATACTTGGAAAGGACACAATAGTTGAAATTAAATGTCCAATAACGGCATTTAAAAGGAATAGATGCTGCTATTAAGGAAAATAAAATCCAAATATTTAAAGACGACAAAAAAATGAATACCCGAATCATAAACAAAAAAAGTAATTGGTATTACCAAGTGCAGGGTCAACTCCATGCAGCAGGAAGAAACCAATTGGTTAACGTCTGTATAGCCAAACTAGCCAAATAGTTTAATTTATTTATTTAAAAGCTTTTCATAATTTGATACAGTGTTTTTAGTAAGGGGGTTGATTCTGCGCAAAAACGAGCTTGAACCTAAACGTTAACGAAAATTAAAAATAATATTTGTACGAAATGGGCATACTGTCACATTTCTACACTGTGGCCGCAGAATAAATAATAGTATAAGTACAGAAGATTCACTCCGCAAAATCATAAATAGCGACTTTTGTCGTGACACAATAAAGTGCAATTCAGACCGCACAGCGCTAGTTACCTATAGTTATATTCACCTACAAGCTGCCTCTCTTTCTATCGCGTAACTCTTATCTTATGTACAATATTACCGTGTATGTACCTTCTGACTACGTTGCCTATTAGGTACTGTACTTTAAATGTTGTGGACAAATTGACGTTTCAAATAAACCTAGGCTCGGTGCTTACTTTAGTATGTAGTATGTAGATCAGAGAACTGATTTATTTTACAATGTCTTTACGGGTTAGGTACTTGAACCTAAGAAGATGAGCATACGGCATACGTTATTGTACACCTACATTTTGTATGAAATGAAATATCTCTTTTAGGTGGATAGGTAGGTAGGTAAATGCGTATCAAATCTGGAATGACTTGACAAACAACGCGAGGCTGACCGCGCGGCCCTACTGAATAAGTCCGTCCAGACGGACCCGCAGTAGTACTTGTATCTTCATACCTAAACTGCGGAGTTCGTCTGGCCTGCCATGGCACGAGTGTGCTGCCCGTATTAGATGGTAAAGACGAGACCTACACAATCGTTGCATAAGTACACCATGATAATATTATTTATTGTGGTACCTAATGCGTAATAATGATACTTGTCTTACTTCTAAATGAATGCCTAAATATTATTGCACTGTTGAAAATTCAACTCCCACGTAGAAAATTCTCGCTTTTATTTGGGCATTTATTTAGGAGTAAGATAAATGAAAACGGACATACTTATCAGTAGTAAATAACAAATATTATAAGCTTAGATATACAAATGCTGCTATACATATCGCACGCTTAATAATATACTGACCGATTAGTGTTTCGGTCAAAGTTTAATTAAGTATACCAAGAAGTTTATTTTAACGCCCTCTTTCGGCCGATCTCGGAATTTTTTTGATATCTTGTTTCTAGGCGGAGTTAAACCTATATCTGTCTCTTTCACACGCAAACGTTTCGGCAAACGTTTTTACGAGACAGAGACAGATATCAGTATGCGTCAAGGACTCAGATCGTAATCATAACAATAAGAACATACATTGAATAAAATACGGACTCATTTCAAAATATGTCACCAGTATTAAAATCTCACTTCATAGTATAAGGACCCATACCTTAATAATGAGTATTCTTTAGTTATATATTAAATAAAACACGGACTCATTTCAAAATGTGACACCAGTATTAAATCAATGTAACTTTATATTTTATATTAAAGTGACGCATCTTGAGGAACAATTTTTTTAACCGATTAAAATTTATAGTAAAAAATCTAAATTTCTTTAAAATTATATTCAAATACAATACTCACTTTATCAACTATCTCTACAATACATTATTTCATTATATAAAGCTATTTTCTTTGAGTAATAAGCCATTTTGTAAGGTAAGTCAGGTTTGCTAAATCGTTTTTAGCGATTTCTCGAAAAACGTCTTTTTTGAGTTATGTCAGTATATGATTAAGCGTGCGATATTGAGATTATATTATGGCTTTATATAATATAATATAATGTAGGTAAATAATAATAATATTATCAAAGCATCCTTATGACATCCGATGACAAGTTTTTATTTTTTCTAGTTTTGCCCATTTTTTCGACAAAATTAATAATTAAGTACCTAAATAAACCAACTATAACTATATGAAAACTAAAAATAAAGGTTATTTTTTACAAAGTATTTTTGGCTCAGCTCGTAACAGAACTTAGCGGGGCGGTGCCGGTGGCGGGATCGCAAAATTGACACACGTCCTTCCTCCAACGCGTTCCGCTCGGGACTAAAGGACGCGTTGCGAGCGAATGAAATGATGAAAACAGTTGGGGTTGGAATTGATGGTATACGTATTTTCATATTTCAAATGATGGTGACCGCTGCATGTCACATTTTTTACAACCTTTATTATGGTATAAGTTTTATTGTTCAACATCTAATATAACTCAAATGAAACAATAAATTAGATCTTAATTTAGACTTGTCTTTGCGATTTAATTGGATGCAGTAAAGTGCAAGTAATCGTGTATCGGACGTCCGTGACATCTAGATCGAAGTGTGAAATATGTAATATGTTTTTTTCAGAATTTAAATCCGTGCTATCTACGAGTAAAACACAATATAAAAGGCCGTTTATCAGGGTAACCTCGCCTTAAATAATTTTATCTCAAGAACATCCAATTTTATTATGGTCACAGTCAGCAGATAAACAAATATTAATCAAAAAAGGTCAACTAAAAAACAAATTGTATAGTAGTATTCAGTAAAATAATTATAGTATTTTATAAAATAATCAACAAAATACACTCTGTATTATTCTAAGAAAACCCTAATGATAGCATCTGTAGGCTATTGTTATTCACTATAGTCTTTTAAATTTTTTTAATCCTTGGTTTGACAACAATAGGAAACACAGGTGTCGTATTTGTGACGTAAATAAATAATGATTTTGAATATGAAAACCTTGGGTACTTTAGTGAATTAGGTACGCTTACCTATTTGTTTAGAAAACAAGGCTATTTCACACATCAATTCGCCCTATTTTGATGTTTTTTACGTGGGAAGTTATGTGTGTAGCGTGTACTTACTTTCATCTTCCGTGGTATGTGCGCCTTTCTTGATATAGATATCCAATTTAACAGGATGGTGTATCGATCTCTGTATCTTGATCCGTATGCACAGTCCGATAAGCGTCGCCAACGAACAATGAGGTACTGTGGGATTGTACTCCACACGTAACACGGGAACTTTATCGGCAGTAGGCTCCTTTACAAAAATTCCTTCTTCGTAAATCACCTTCAAATCCTCAAGCGTACTCGGCTTTTCCGGATCCCGTATCGTCCGCAAAAAGTCTAGAACACCACAACACACGTTAAAGCCACAAACAACCAACCCAATAAGTCCAAAACAACACGAAAACTGATCAAAACAAACCGTAAATCGTCTCTTTCAGGTCGTTCTCATCTTTGTACCCTAACTCCTGTAGTGTCGCACTTTTGTCCATATAAGCTGGCTTCGCAAGCTCCACGGGTGGTTTTTGTGAGTTATTCAAAGTGAGTTTTGAGAAGAACGATATCATATCGTTGGTAGTTAAGTATTGTGTTCTACTGATTTCTATAGTCACAAGTCGGACATGTTTGTTTTGTTGGAGCTTGTTATTTTCCCGTACTTTGTCTATGGTTACAGATGCGTTCGTACAATCATGATATAACAATAAAGGTCTTACTAATATCTTTTAATTCACAGAATCAGCTTCACAGATAAATTGACACTTTAAATAATATTATTGTAAGTATTTTACGATTTGTTTTGATACAGCTACATGATAAAACCTTCAGTTGCATAAATCAAACCTTTTTGAGTGAGCATTGGTGAATCTAACTGCGCTTTCACACTGGCAAAACATTCATACAAAAACACTAGTGAGATAAAATATTTAAAATAGGCGAAGGAAGAGAGGAAACTTAACATTTTAACTTTGTTTCATGTGAATCTTTCACTTGTTATTATTATTTCACTACTTATTTTTGCCTCACAAGTTTATAACTCCAAGTAGTTAATGTTTGAGAAAAACAAACTATAGGCACAAGTTGAAGTGGCCCCTTAGCACGAATGTACCCGAAAGATGATCAAAACTTTATTTATTTTCCTCACTGGACGCCTGAAGGAAGACTTAAATTGACTTTCGCCAAGATGAACGATAGGCAGAACTAAAGAAAGAAAAAATCCTATATTCCTGACTATTCGTTTAAATCGATGATTCTACATAATATGTTGTAAGCTACTAATGTAAAATTAAACTTAGTAAAATATACAGGGTGTTTGGTAGATGGGTGCAAAGCCTGAAGGGGGTGATAACTTAGACCATTTAAAACTTATTAAGCTAAACTTGTCTTAGACGAAGTCTGTTCCTTGTATTTTTTTTTTGAAACTAAGGTTTTTAACAATAATATCCATTTTTTTTCAATTAATTGTTAATAGTGTCCAGTAAAAGCTGCTATGTTATTATTTTTTATTTATGTAATGTGTGATTACTCAAACAAAATAATTCCCAAGCATCTGTGTCATCAGAGAAACATTCTACGCCATATTCAAGTTTAAGAAACTTTTAAAAATCAAGGATATGTTTTGTTTACGGCATAATAAAAAAATAAGAAAAATAGCCTCAGTTGTTCAAACCTTTTTAAAAACATGCTTGGTTATTGCCCTTTCTTTTGAGGTACTATTTACGCAGATATCTCATCAACTCTTGGAATTAGGATGTGCAAAGCAAATTGAGGTCGAATATTTAATTTTTAAACAGACCAAAATAAAGCAACATTTTTGTTAAAATAATTTATTGTTCATGTTCAAAATGTTGACCGCGGTTTCTTATACAAGCGCGTGCCCGTCTTCTCACTTCTGTAGTCGTGATTTTAAATTTCATCTCCTGCTTCATGACTTAAAAAGCCGTCTTAATATTCTTTCTATTAATTCTTCTCTAGTTGAAATTTCAACGTGCGTGTAGACGAGCTCCTTGGCCCGTCCCCAAACGAAAAAATCCACAGGAGTTAAATCGGGTGATCGAGGTGGCCAAAGGATGGGCCCGTCTCTACCAATCCAGCTCTCTGGGAAACAATTATTTAAATGTTCTCTCACGTTTAGGGCGGCCGAACGTTGATTGGTCCCCACTTCCTGCCAGATAATTTAAATGGAGAAAATTACCTGGAATTCCTTCAAAACTATCTCCCAGAGCTTCTGGACGAGACCGAAATACCAATATTGGCAATGAGAAGACCAATGATTTTTCAACAAGATGGTTGTCCAGCACACTGGATCCTAAACGTGAGAGAACATTAAAATAAATAACTGTTTCCCAGAGAGCTGGATTGACAGAGACGGGCCCAGCCCTTGGCCACCTCAATCACCCGATTTAACTCCTGTGGATTTTTTCGTTTGGGGACGGGCCAAGGAGCTCGTCTACACGCACGTTGAAATTTCAACTAGAGAAGAATTAATAGAAAGAATCAAACGGCTTTTTAAGTCATGAAGCAGGAGATGAAATTAAAAATCACGACTACAGAAGTGAGAAGACGGGCACGCGCTTGTATAAGAAACCGCGGTCAACATTTTGAACATGAACAATAAATTATTTTAACAAAAATGTTGCATTATTTTGGTCTGTTTAAAAATTAAATATTCGACCTCAATTTGCTTTGCACATCCTAATTCCAAGAGTTGATGAGATATCTGCGTAAATAGTACCTCAAAAGAAAGGGCAATAACCAAGCATGTTTTTAAAAAGGTTTGAACAACTGAGGCTATTTTTCTTATTTTTTTATTATGCCGTAAACAAAACATATCCTTGATTTTTAAAAGTTTCTTAAACTTGAATATGGCGTAGAATGTTTCTCTGATGACACAGATGCTTGGGAATTATTTTGTTTGAGTAATCACACATTACATAAATAAAAAATAATAACATAGCAGCTTTTACTGGACACTATTAACAATTAATTGAAAAAAATGGATATTATTGTTAAAAACCTTAGAGTTTCAAAAAAAAAATACAAGGAACAGACATCGTCTAAGACAAGTTTAGCTTAATAAGTTCTAAATGGTCTAAGTTATCACCCCCTTCAGGCTTTGCACCCATCTACCAAACACCCTGTATAACTATGTCTTAGTAACATAATTATGCTAAATATTAAAAGCATCAATTCTTTAAAAAGTTACGTACTCACAGTTCAAAAACTTTAACAACGAATCTGATATATAGTTCAGAAATTTACGTTTTTGCTTGTTGATAGCATCAAAGTAAAAATCATCTAATCATTCCAACTATTCAAAACCCTACAAAATCTAGCACATAGAGAGTTAGATCCCAATACCGTTCTTCTCATTCATCAAAGTGGAGTGATGGGTTTGCGCGGAATCCTCGACGGAGCACAAAAGTTAATGAGTGCGAGTAGCGGCGGTGAGTCAATATTTCCCTTCAAGATTTTGCTAGCAAACATTGAGTCGTTCAAACATCTCCGTTCTTCGTGTTGAAGAATTTCAATCTCTTTTTGTAAGAACGCACTTTTTTAGTTATTCCCACAGAAAAAGCCCAACGTCAAACGAAGCGTTTTTGGACACGTTCTAGACTAAAACTATTTGTAGCGTAGTGTGGCCGCCACACCACACTGCAATACTCTAATATGCTACGTAATAAATTCTCATAAAGTAAGATTTTATTTAAATTTGACGAAAACCGTTATAGTCTGTTTTTTAATCTCGGAGACTAAATTGACAAGTGAAAATATCAAAACTGACTTAAATTCTATTAAAATCTATGTCAGTTTGCCATTTGTACTTGTCAATTTAGTCTCCGAGATTAAAAAACAGACTTTACATTGTCTTATGTATGACAAAACCCATCATCCTGGATGCTTTCTTAGAAATATTATCTAAGTGTTATGCAAAGGTTTAGAATCGAGTCCCCTGAATTGGGGGGTGAGGGGTGGTGGGGGGGAGGGGAAATGGGTTTAAGAGTCACCGCCCACTTTGGCCCTTTGCCGGAGGTGCATAGTTTTTTTTTATAAATTTTTTAAAACCTCATTTTGAGATTATGTTTTCATAATATTTTTGACATTATAAACCTGATTTATGGGGGGAGGGTAGCCCCCCCTACGCTACATGACGCAGTCGAGGGAAGCCTGGTCAACAGTACCACTACGCGGGGCTCCTACTTCTGCATAGTTTAAAAAAAAAATACCACGAAGGGGATGGCGCCATCCCCTTCTAACCTAAGCTGTCTGAGTCGGGGTGCCTCAAGTCCCGAGCTCGCTTCGCTCGCTCTTGCACTCAATAAAACACTCATATATTAACTTTATACACTTATACTTACTATTAATTTAAGAATTATACACACAAATATTAACTAAAACAAAACGTTAACTTGATAAAAACGTTAAGGAGTACATTCACGTAAACTCGGAAGCAACGGAATGACGTAAAGGATATCTGTCACTGTCAACAAAATGGCCGGCCTAGCGAATCATTTTACGCATTTCAGATGATTGTTACAGATGCAACTTCAAAAACGTTAGAATTTAGTTGAATGTACGTTCCGTTTCACGGTTAGTTGAGTGATTTACCAATATTTTTAGAAAATCATTTTAAATACTTCGGCCGTTCAGATAAACCCCCTTGACCCCCCCACAGTAACAGAATCCTCAAATTCAGGGGACTTGATTCTAAACCCAACCCCAAACATTTACTTTTATGAACAAATTAACATTAGTTGTGTTCCAAGTCCAAAAATATTTGAAATTTCTATTTTTCATATTAGGCTGTTTAGCGGCATCTTACCATTGCTTCTTCTTCAACCTGGCGAAAGCAAAGTATGGAAAAAAGCTAATTAAATCAGTTTCCTAATAATTCCTGACAAAAATACTTTCTGTTCCAATATTTTATTTTTTCGAAAGTGTATTGAATAATGTCGTTGGATACGCGTGGGGATTTGTTACTGTAGTTTTCGTCTCTATAACACCCTAGCCTGCAGCTCGGGTGGTAATTCATGACTCGAATTCAATAACAAAGTTTCCCCACTTATATCAAAATGTTTTATTTTCCTATTTGTATATGGTTTCATTAACGGGCGCGAAAAAATAAAAAGGCACCATACATTTTGGTCACTCTTTAATTCAATTTGCTTGAGCAGTTAGTTTTGTGTGTTGATGACATCATTATAACTTCTAGTTGAAATGTAAAAGTTATAAAAGTGAAGAATAAGTTTCCTTTCAGAAATCGGTGGTGAAAAAGACAATGAAACCATCAGTCACCATCTACCGTAGGTATGTTAACTTATTCGGAAGTCTGTAATTTTAAAGTATTATTTGGCGCAGTTGGGTACCCAATCTTGAACGCATTTCATAGACAATTGACAAAACAAAGCTGTCATTTTCAGCTGCTACGGGGAAATATATTTTTTATGAGAACTTCGCGCTTCTACTAGATGGCGTTGTTCTCAATGTAGCTTGACCCATGATGTTGGTCACGTAACACATCACGGAGATCTATAGATCATACCAACGTAGCATAGAGCATCATTTTAAATTAGAATACTTATATACCAAGATGACTAGTCACCTCTCCCGTTTATTTAGCTTTGCTCTCATCTACGGCTAAGGGATCGGGCTAGTCAGATGTTAATTTTTATGGCTACATCGGATCTATGATACCTAATGAGTCATTTTTTGCTAGCATACCCACATGACTCCACATCAAGGCTATTTTGCAGTAGATACCAGCTGCATCATAAATTACCTACACAATGCAAATTTTGGCCAGTAGAATTGCATAAAATCTCCGCTCCGCCGCTGTGGATTTGCGTAGCAGAGATACATGAGGAGCGAAGATGCAGAGCTTTTGTCAGTTCCATTTCCCCATCTCAATCTCCGCTCCGCTTCAATAAAGAAACTATATATTATATAGTAGTCTGTGTGAGAAACACAATCAACAACATCAATCTTCATTACTCCTTCGCGCCGCGACAATGGACCGGCAGCCTTATTTCCACTTAAGCAGAGATGTGCAAGAAATGCGATGTGCGAAAAATCATCAGACGAATCGTGGAGTAGGAGTGATTGGCCATTGCTGCACGTCTCCGTTTTGGTGGAACCAGAACTAATTTAATGTTGTAGGTCATCTACGCTTAGAACTAATTTCCGAGATCAAAAAAAAACACCAAAAATTACTTAGAACATAAGTTTATTAGAACTTCTTGAAGGATTTCTTGGAGCCCTTGCCCTTCGTGACTTTGAGAACGTTGAAACGGATGGTCTTGGAGAGCGGCCGGCACTCACCGATGGTCACAATGTCTCCTAATTCCACGTCCCTGGAAGTAAACAAGGTGGAATGTTGTAGACATATGTTCTGTACAGATTGGTAGTTATGTGGGTAGTATGAGATCAGAGTTTGGGTTAACAAACACGTCTTTCGTCAATAGGTAGTTCGGAAGACCGTCGTGTGAGTATCATCATTTAAATCCTAGAAATGCAGAAGTGTTTGATGGACAAGAACACTGCTTTCACATATTATTGCCATGTTTTAATACACTGCTTTTACAGAAGTCTTTTTTGTCGCATATTTTCCATAATACCCATTTTTGTACCATGGTGTATTTGTTTTTTTTTATAGAAGTGGGTCAAAAAATAAGCTGATAAGTGTTGCCAACAGGAATGTTTTTTTTTTTTTCAAATAACAGAGCATTTTAACAAATGCCTCAGGTTACAGCATCAGCCGGCGCTCAAAAAAAAGGAGATCGGTCGTGCGATACTCGATCACCACATTAATTTGTTTGGAAAATCAGTCTAGAGTTTGCTGAATAAAATGAACGCGACGATTGTATGTTGGCGCGAATATCGCTTTGGGTGGGACATGAGATCATAGATGTAGATTCAAGAAACTGGTGCACAAAAAGAGGACTAATGTAGATTTCAGCATTTACATACAGTAAAAGGCCAATGCCATTTAAAATGATTAACTTCCTTACCTGAAGCATGGCGATAAGTGCACAGACATATTTCTGTGGCGCTTCTCGAATCTGTTGTACTTAGGGAGGTAGTGCAGGTAATCACGGCGGATGACAATGGTCCTCTGCATCTTCATCTTCTGAACGACTCCAGTTAGGATACGACCTCGGATAGAAACGTTGCCGGTGAAGGGACACTTCTTGTCAATGTATGTGCCTTCGATGGCCTGTTTAGAAAAAGTTTGGGTAAGTATTTTGTGTAGATGGTTGGGGAAGTTAGTAATTTGGTGTAAAGCGGTTTAGGTCCTTCGCCCGATTGTATGATTTGTCCCTTTTTTTTTGATGTTTTGAGTAGGAATTTAGCAGTGAAGCTTTTATCATGATTTTAAAGATAAAATTGGCATACTTAGTTCTTTATGAATAAATTATTCATTCCGAATTTCTATAGTTATTCGCGTTATTTGACTGATACAAAGCTACAGCACAATTAACCTTGTACTGATACTTAGCGTTCAGTTTGAATCAGTCCAACGACGCGAATATTTAACAAAAATGCATGGTTTGGGTAAAATCTTCAGAAAAAATACTTTAGCTTTACTGCTAATCTCCTTTGCCAATAAGGGTTGCAATTATGACCATAACCAATGATAAGAATTTATTCAGGATCAACTTTATACCCCTCCCCACTATAAACGTATGGAAGATAACTTGTTTCGACTGTAATCAGAGTTGGGTTAGAACACGTTCTTCGTCACATGGTTGTCAGAAGACCGTCGTGTGGGTATCATCATGTTGACAGTCTTTACAAGTGCTTTTAACTTCCATAGTATCATAGACAATAATGATTATTTTGCTACAATATTCCTCCACCATAATGTTAGGTAGGTATATTCAGTTTATTTTGCTGTTATTCTGGCCCATTATTTGAGATTCAAAAGTATCTCAATAATTAGCAAATCTTTTTTTTTTTGTTGGCAACTTAGCCAATGTCAACTATTCTGCCAGCAACTATCTTAAAAGTTATTTTATAGGTATTTATCTTTGCTTCTGCAACTCATTTATATTTACATAATTATTCATTGCATAGCTGTGTGGAAACCACTGTACAGTCACAAGCATCAATATGTATACACTTTCCTAAATTTAAAAGCAATTTTCGCGAGAACTAACGATTGTAACTTAGAGCTAGGATCTTTTTCATAAAAATATGAGTTCCCGAATACTACATTAGTAACAACATGAAAATTTAATCAAATTACCAGGAGAAAAACAATTTTAAAAGTTGTTAAGTGTTTACATATAGGTGCTGGTGACCGTACAAGTAATTGTAGAATGATTGAGTTTAAGTGTTTTATTTTTAAACGATTCTGCACTTTAGTAACAGAATTGAAGATTTCAATCTAGAACTTGGAACTTAAACAGTAAGCTCTGTAACTCGAGGGGGCAAAATAAATTTTACAGATAATTTTCCTTTGTTACTACAATCTATCTGTAATTCCTCCCTTTCCCCATTCATACTTAACCTATGATCCAATTTTTACAGAAGTGTTTAATAATACTTTGAGAAAATCGCTTCTGTATGAATTAAATACTTAAATTATTACAATAAAAGTTAGTACATAATGAAAAATGATCTTACATCTAAATATTATCATTGTTACATCAAGAGCAGCATGCATACCGTACCTTCGACCAGATGTGATGATAGCACCTAGCCTGATATGTTAACACAAGGGCGACCATAACCTGATGGCATTGGAGCAGATAGTTTTGATACTTGGCATGCAGAAAGGTTTATTTTGCACTAAACACAATTTATATAGAATAGTCCAATAGAATATTTTATTTAAATTGTGCTTTTCTTAAAATTTTGCTGGTTTATTTTGCCAACCTTTAGCTTAAAATCTTCCTGAAGAATCAAATTCAATGTTTTATTTGTGTAAGTAAACAGATTGTGTATTACATCTTAGGAGAAGTTTGATCAAAAGCTGTTGGTCTTTAAAGTGAAGACTAAAAACTGATTTCTCACTTTTTATATTGTACATAACTGTTATTGCTGCTAATCATGAACAATATGCATAATGTGACTAACATCATTGATAACGTAACTTTCAAATAGTAATGATTGTATTGAAAAAACACTTCTTTCTATAGCACATTTTGTTGTATAAAGTATCAAAATTGTCTGATCCAATGAATGTTGATATTGCTGGACAACTCCAACCATGCACATGTTAAAGCAAGCTCTTCCTTCGACCAACATGGAATTGTTTTGTGAGAAATGGACTATTTAGAATTTTGAAACACCACTCTAGGTCACAGTATTAAACTGTTACTTATTAAATGTTTTAAACAGGACCTGCTTTGTTTTAGCTTTATTTGAGAAACTTGCAATAAGAATTTTGCACTACTAATCACAAATCTTCTGACTGCTAAATATAATTTAAACATGTCTATTATCTTCAAACTTCCAAAGAATATTCAACGAACAACAGAAACATAATTATTTTTAAAATTTATTTAGCCACTTCACGTATTTAGCAACTTGTAATGCAAATGGGCTTAAATCCAATTTTTTCATTAAAATCTTAGAAAACCAGAAATGTGGTTATAAAAACCGAATATAAAATTATAGTCCATCACACACAAAACAAACAACGTAGTAGCCACCACCGTTGCAAGCCTGGATCCCATCGACCATAACTAAAAGTACCACACCTCAAGCGGAGTCTTAAATCCGAGACCGACATTCTTAGAATGTCTCAAGTCTTTCCTCTTCACCACGCCCTTCTTGTTGAGGAAGACGGTCGCCTGCTTCTGAAACGCTTTCTCTGTCTACGGAAAAATAAACACGTTAGTTCACACGTCATGCGTTACCTCGCGAGGAGTTTTGAAACCGAGTCCCACGTCTTTGTGGTACCTCAGTGGTTTCCTGCTACGCTTGACACCGATACCCTTTTTACGGTTCAAGAAAACCGTTGGTTGCTTTTGGAATGAACGTTCCGTCTGTAATTTTATCAATGCATTAGTTTTTGTTATTGATAAAAAATTAAGGTTTTCTAACTACGGATAGTGTGAGGGTAAAAGAAGAGTGGGAAGAGGATAGAAAAGAAAACTAAGTAACTAATAAAAAGTTCAAGCAAAACTACAAACAAACTACTCCTGAAAAATAAATGCACACACTAAATTGAAGCAATAATTAATCATAACAGCAACAGCAATCCAATGTTTTTTTTGTTACTTTTGAAAACATTGGGTGCGTTCGAAATTAATGTTTTTGATTTTAAAATTTAATCATTTTGCAGAATGACAATTCTGAATGATTTCAGACTTTTCTAAATAATAGCCTGTGTATGGCTGGTTGTTTTAATTTTCTTTTTTTTTTTAATGGCATTGAGTAGTTTTTTTTTTTCTAGTCAATTCTATGGCAGCCTTCTATGGTTATATTTTGATAAATTGAAGATCACTTGTTGACTGTAATCAGAGTTTGGGTTAGAACACGTTCTTCGTCACATGGTTGTCAGAAGACCGTCGTGTGGGTATCATCATTTTAAAGTCTACAAGTTATGTGTCTTCAATCGCTCAAGAGTTTATATTGAGAGGTTGATCTATTTTTAAAGGTTTTAATATTTCTCTTTGAAAAACATGGCCTTGTGTTAATTTCGCTTTGAAATATTTGTGTTTAATACACACTGGTGAGAAGATAGTGCTATTTCAGGGTTTTAATTTTAAACTATAGTTTATTTTAACGAGGGGGTGAATGTATTAATTTCCAGACTACTTAATTGTCTAGTTTATTCTTAGAATTTTAGACGACCTAGTTTCTAGTCATCTAAAACTAAGATTGTTCGTAAAACTAGTTCAGCTAAGCCGCCGAATATGCTGAAGTTTTGATGTAAACATAACCTATCAACCTCGAGTTATTGATCATTTATTTTTTTTCTGAATATATCTTTTAGAAAAGCAGATATTTAAAGATTGAGTCAACAGACTTTGTCATTTAGGCATGGTTTTGACGAAACTCAACGCACTTTTACAGCGGAACTAACCTATAGATCGAACACACTTCCATGACGAGTTTTATTGAGTTTTAGCATGATGATTTACAGATTTTAAAGTCAATTCATTTCAAAGCACCATTTCGTTGAGAAATCTGGGTTTTTGTTACATTTGAGAACACATTTTGTCAGGATTTTGGTCGGGAAAGCCGATTCCCACGTGCACCAACTTCGGAACCACATTTTCACAAATAACACTTGTTTTACACTTGAAAAATGTTATTCAGATTGAGCTTTCAGTATTTATTGTCACTTGAGCACGAATTTATAATGATTTAGTTAATTTTTAAATTATTTTAGCCAGAAAACCAACACGTACCTGGTCCGCCATCTTGCTTGACAACGAAAAGAAGGTGGTGTTGCAAATTAATAATGACTGAACTCTCCTACGAAAAAATCAAAGAAATGTTACCAATTAATTTTTTCATTTAACATTTTTTCAAAATGATAAAAACGTAAAAAACTAGATAAACGAGTTTTAATTTGGGAAGTTTTAATTTCTTAAAATTTCTTCGTTTTAATATCTATTCACGACATGTTATTCAAGTCCTTTCATAACTGTTTAATAAACATTACTGCTTGTTGTTATATAGAGCTTTCAGCTTTTTTCAGAAAATAGCGTGAATAAAGACATTTTCTTGTTAATATCTTCGACTCAAATCACGCACCATAAAAACATTAAAACAATAAAGCTTTTCTAAACCTACTGTTTTCATTTTTTGATGTTAGAAGTAAAAAATCCCATTGCAATTTGGTTCGTTTTACTGGTCAGGCAACCCCAGAGCATGGCAACATTTGTAAACGAAACTGTCAAAACGCGAGTTGTTATGAAAATATTCGCTAAACTACTTTTCGCATTTTCGCCAATTGATAACGTTTAAACTCTTAAATTTTGATTTACTGCATCTTTTAATTAACATTAATCAATTTTCGTTTCAAAGTGCATTCAGATGTTCACAAAGTGACTAGTATCCGCGAGTGATGTATCGAGTTTTTCCTTTTTGTTTTGTCCAGAAAGATAGAATTTCTGGTTGATTTGCGATGGAGGAAGTGAGGCAGCTGGTGCAAGAAGAAGGCCGGGAGGCGCGAAACCTCGTTGCTTTCCATGTGGCCGTCGACACACCAAGTAAATGCATTTTATTTATTTATGTACCGAGGTATGCAAGTCAAAATCTCTTTTCCGTGGGCGGTAGTACTTTATTTGTTTCGGAAAGAGGCTCTGAGTGAAGGAGTGCCCGCAGGTGCTAAAGCGCAGTTTACGACATAAATATTTCTTAAATCATTGTATTGAATGTCGCTTTTATATGAGCATTTACAAAAATAACCAGACTGAAAACAGACCTTTGTGTGATCATATTTTGAATGAGATGTTTATTGTTCTTGGAGTTAAGGTACTTGTTTTTATGAATAAACATTATAGCAAAGACCTTGATTTTGAAATTAACAATGGTCCTTGAAGAGTTAGATGCGGAACCTTCTGTCAAGCTTTTTTAATAAACCTGGTTTCATTTAGCAATTTTTCTGTGAATTTTGCAGAAAATTAAACCATAACATAACATGGTCTGTCTACTTGCTCATTAAGCATGAACTTGCACCCCTTCAAGTGCATTCAGCTGACGTCCATACTTTTTGTTGAAATATTTGGTTAGTATTGCTATGGTGGTGCATCTGCTAAACAATGTCTGAAAAATATTTTGTGTTATGTCACAAGACATTAACTAACCAACATTGATCATCAGATTTTTCTTGCATTTACTATATCGCCGTTGAAGTTCTAACACATTCATAATCTAAAAATACTTGTTTCATTCATTTTATTTGTGCATACATTTTCCTGACCTACAATCTATTGAAATTTACAGTAAAGATTTTACAGTTTCAAACTGTAAATTGTGTAGAAATTGAGATTCCGTTATTAATTCTTCTGATATTCAGGAAAGTTTATATGTTTTAGTTGCGTATTTGAATACTGTTCTGAGAAGCCATTATTTCATGGACAATCAGTCCTTCAATCATTCTTAACTTATTGGTATCCACTGTAAGATCAGTGACGTGTCTAGAGGTCAACAATATGGCAAGCCTATAAGGCAAGCAGATTGTTCAGAAACCCGAAAATCATGAAGAGTAGTAGGTTATGTGGGCAAGCCAAGCTTTTAGGCTTGTATCAAAGTACTGCCACTATGTAAGATTAACCATAGAGTTTCTTGTCAGTTCCTCTCAATAGGTAACAACTAATTGGAACCGTGGATCTAAATGCTAATGATCAAAAGGGTTTGATCATTAGCAAGTAACCATGTAGGTTTATGTTATTATGAAACTGCTGGTTTCAAGAATGAATAACAAAAAAAAAAAAAATTTGACTCATCATTTTGATGATTTACAATCATAATCTGCAGAAATTAATTTGATTTTTTATGTCTTTTAATCAGCTCGCTTCTACATTTCTTATCAGATTGCCTTTTGGGAAACAAATTAAGGGGTAAAATTGATATCCACACAATTTTTAATTTTCTTTTGTGTCACTGTCACTCAACAATATTTTTAATTTATTTGGCCCAAAACTTTCCACTTCACAAGAGGTCACTTTAACTGCTGGTTTTAGGCTCACAGGACAGGGTAGGAGGTGGAAAAAAAACTCATGAAATATTAACATAACATTACAACAAGTGATTAGCGCCACATCCTGCAGTTCATAAAAATATTGTCACCATCTATTTATACCCACTTATTTAACTTCACCAGGCGTCAAATATGGCGTTATGGACTCGTATTCGCATACTAATTCCAAGAATAATGGTTCGTTGACTAATGAGACAAGTTTAGACAGCTGTGGCTTTTATTTTGTTATCAGTTCTCTTGATTAGTCATCTGTTTGAAATTAGAATAACTACTTAAACAGTGAGATATTTCGATTTTAGTATACTTGTAGGTAGGTACTTGATTTTGAAGAAATATAAGCAAAATACCTTGTCTTGCCAAGGTTGGCCATACATTTGACATACTGAGTTTCCTCCGTGCCTCGGAAAGCATTTTAAGTCATTGGTCCTCGCTGTAATTTGTAGATCTTAATTTGTTGCAGGTAGTCAGTGGCCGGAAAGAGCCAACCAGTCTTACAAAGGGGTACCTTATTACCCAGTGCTAACTGGGTTGTGGAGGTCAGATGGGCAGTCGGTCTATGTAAAATACTGGTATTCAGCTACATCCGGTTAGACTACAGCCGACCCCAATAAATTCGGGAAAAGACTAGGCAGATGACAAGCAAAATATCAGAGACAGGAAATGGAAGGGAGATTTTGTCCTACAGGCTTTAAAAAAATATTATAAGAGTGTGATGAGATGGTACTAGATAATTTAACTGGAAGACGAGGCAAAAGGAGTATGTAAGGATCGTAGCAGATTGGCGCTCTATGGTTTCCGCAGCGCAGCAGCCAATCACCAAAAACCACTCTGATTTATGTGTTATAATTTATTACACAGATGACAGTAAACCTAGATACCTACTCTACCTCATCATCATCTGTCTATCCTTTTCCCAACTATATTGGGGTCGACTTCCAGTCTAACCGGATGCAGCTGAATACCAGTATTTTACATGGAGCGACTGCCTATCTGACCTCCACCACCCAGTTAGTACTGGGTAATACGACACCCCTTGGTAAGACTGGTTGTCAGCCTTTTTGGGCAACTGACTACCTAACGACTGTCAAAGATCTGCAAATGCCACCAACGGCTTAACATGCTTTCCCAGGCACGGAGGAAACTCGGTATGTAATGGGTGGTCACCCATCCACAGACCAACCCAGGCAAGCACGGCTTAACCTAAATATCGACCCGGGCGGCTGTTATTATTAAGCCACGAGCTCCTCGATACTCTACCTACTATCATTAAAAAGTTGCAATTCATCTAAGATTGTTAATTGTTTCAATAGGAATTGATGGTCTCAATAAAACAAGTAATTGCATTAGATCATCAATTAAAAGTGCTTATAGTTCTATAGTAATTGATGGCTTGTTACAACTTCGATATTGGAAATTGCGCTGTAGAACTCCAATGTACAGACGCCAGCACATCAAGCTACTACAATCTGTCAAAGGAGATTGCTGCCAAAATTTCGGCGAGGCAGGAATGTGGAGATTGGTTCAAAAAATGAACCCAGCAGTAGGTGAAATCGGGCTGAGGATAGTGTCATCACTACAACACATTATCTGTCTAGCCTTTTCCCAACTATGTTGGGGTCGGCTTCCAGTCTCACTGGATTCAGCTGAATACCAGAATTTTACATGGAGCGACTGCCTATCTGACCCCCACAACGTAGTTAGTACCTACTGATTAATACGGTACCACTTGATAAGACTGGTTGCCAGAGTTTCGGGGCTACCTGTAACGACTGTCAAAGGTCTACAAATGACTGCCGGGACCAACGCCTTACGTGCACGTGCACGGAGGAAACTCTGTATGTAATGGGTGGTCACCCATCCACAGACCAACCTAGGCAAGCGCTTAACCTGAAAACTGTTTGCAACGTTATAGCACTATAGAGAGCAACTTCTGTTTAGCAACATTACCTGTATAAAATAAGACTCCAAACGCCTCATGTTGCACTCTATCGATGTCACAAATGTCACGTATCGAGCATCAAAAGGTGACAAAATGTTTCCCATCCCTTGACGCTGTCGCAACAAGTCCTGAGTCCAGTTCACGCTCGGCATTGAGAGAGAGCGAAAGTGGTAGCGCGAACTCGTGATTTTCCGGGTTATTGCTAGGGAGAAGTGGGGTGTTTGTCACTCTAGAAAAAAAAACAAAGGTTGGTAGCTCTATAACAAGCTTTTTGTTGCGTGCTAACTTTTTGCAACTTCCTCTTTCTCGCTGCGCGTCTGATAGAGAAATTGCGATTTCAAAATGTTTTTACTCAACTGCCCAACAGCAAAGATAGGGATTTGTTGCGTAAACGATTCTCCAGTGCGAACGCAAAGTTAGTCTATCAAGTAGTATCAAATGAGTTGACTTCATGCTGCAGCCAGAACCGTCTCTGCACGAGGGCACTCTTCTTTCTTTGCCTCTCAATACATTTAGATTACGCTAACGTTTGCCCACGGCTTCGCTCGCGCGGATTTTAGAACTAATCTTATAGGATCGCATTCAGGTCTTATCATTTCGTGGTTCATCCGTGTGGAAAGTTTCATAGAATCCGTTCAGATTTTATAGCGTAATGGCGTGACTAACAAACGAACGCACTCTAAGATTGTAATAATTGTATTAGTAAAGATGGCGAGATGATCTATTTAATAAGATGAGATGTGTTTATTATCGAGAATGTCCAATATTCAAATTTTCAGCTTCTTTTGTATAACAGGCCGAACACTGTAGTATAGAAAAGACACAAGTTTAGAGAGTGCTATTCGGTTATATTGTACGGATATCGTAAGTAACGCATCGCGGCACATCGAGTCGCATCGTCAGCCATTGGGACGATATTTTATGGGCGCTATTACCGTTTGATGTAAAGAAAAGTGAACGATTTATTATTCTTTGGATGTGTTCATAATTGGAAGTAGCCCCTAAATATCTCCCTGTGGTACTCCAAGATCTAATCCAAAGTAGACTTCAGATAATCATAGGTCTTGTCTCTATTTGTGTTTTAGTCTAACCAAACGCGACAGAAAATCAATAATATTCAGAGTTCATAGTTTAACACTAAAAGACATCGTCTGTGTTTCCGACTACTCTGAGAAAAAACACCGAAACGAACTCAGAGGTCACAGTCTGTTTTAAAGTCCAGGCATAATTTTATTTTGATCAGATAAGTGAACTACACGTCTGTGATATGTGTACCTTAGTTTTTGGTCTACTACAGATCTGAAGGTCGTAGAGTTATGAAAGAAACTAAATAATTTGCAATACAAACAAACAATGTAATGAAAAGAAAACATCTGCTGTTGAAAACGATGGGAAATAAGCACATGTTGTAAAGGACGAAATACTTAAGTTGACATTTTTATTATTGTTTATTTTCGATTGATGTCTTTGTATCTGCATTGAAAGTAAATTAGAGGACAAGGGTTAATATGGAATAGATCAAACGCCTACCAAATACTATTAATTAATATTTTGAGGTCAAAATTAACTATTCTACCTATTCTTCTGGCTTTTCTATTCATTCACATAATTGGGTTGCCAGGTTTAAGCAATAGTTATTTGTTCCTGCTGATGTTCATCGGATAAGTCTGGAAGCCGATCTTAACATAGTTGGTAGACCTTAGGTGATATTCATCATTATCATTCTCCTAATTTATTTGGGGTCATCGCATCATATCTTCTTCCATCTGTCTCTAGTCGTCATCTCATTAGTCACCACTCACCCCAGCATAATTGTGAGTAGGTATGCGATTTCAGATGATATTCCTCATCATCATTCTGACCTTATCCCTGTATTATAGGGACCGGTCAGAATGTCTTTTTCCATACTTCTCTATTAACTCGTCTTCACATTTTTTTTTATTAGCTTGTTCTGCCCCACTGCTGGGCAAAGGCCTCCCTCATTCCTTTGCAACTCTCTCAGTGTTTTGCCTTCTCTGGCCAATCAGTTAGGAACGAGTCGAAATCGTCACGCCTGCTTTTCTTCTACCTCGGTGACGACGAGTCTTCAGGCACCCACTGACTGACGATTTTGGCCCATCGGTCCTGACCTATCCTGGAAATGTGACCAGCCCAGTTCCATTCTAACCTCGCTGACTTATCGCCAACATCGTCGATGCCCATCTTGGAGCGTATTATGGTGTTGCGCATTCGATAGGCGATCGTCATCTCATTAGCCACCCCTATTTCTAGCCATCTTTCACACAGTCCATCCAACGTTTCTTTGATCTCCGCCAGCTCTTGTAGCCACGACAATTTCCTCCACATGCCAAGTGAACATATTTCCTACCTTCCCTCTCTTTATTTCTAAGGGAAATGCGGCAGTGGGATGATATTATATATCAATAATAAATTGCATACTATGAAGCTTTAAATTCAATCAATGGTTCCGGGAAAACCTGAAAGAGTAATAACATCCCTTTTGAAATGTGATCAATAGCAATTACGCTGACAGCATAGGGGCTGCGTTTCCCGCCTACATTTCATCAAAGGCTTTTATGTACCTATGCCTGTATGCAATTTGTGTTTGCTTTGACAGAGAGAGGGACAGAGAGACAAACAAGGCTTGCGTGGCTGTAATTATTGCTGTCGGGCTTTAGGGGAAATATTTCTATTGAAACAACGTTCAGTTAGTTCGTTCGTCTAGTGTTCACCCTATTAATATTATCGCCTAATCGGATCAAAACTTAAACCTGTATTATATTCTCAATTTAGAGGTCTAACTTGGCTTTTATGGAAGTCCCACCACGGTATTTTTAACGCTATGAGCATGATCTTCTATTTCGTGTCGTTAGCACGATTTTTTAAATTCTGCTTTTCATAACTGACTCCAGGGCTGCCTTTGACTGCCTCGTTGGTCTAGTGGTCGCAAGCGCAACTGCTGAACGTGAGGTCCTGGGTTTGATTCCCAGGTCGGCTAAAATGTTATTGGGTTTTTCCATCAGGAATTTCTCAGTAGCAGCCTCGGAGTCTGTATTAGTGCCCGGTGGATGACAGTAGGATGCCCTCTATTACATGGGACTGCATCATAACTGGCAAAATGTGGGCGACCTTTCGGGAATTACAAAAATTACATAACATATCATGTTATGTTTCAAAATCTTTGCCAATTTCACCGCGTTGTCGGTGGCAACTGGCAGCGCAGAGGTCACTTTCACTGGACATTCCTTCCAGGGCTTCTTCTCAAGCCTCCCTCCATTTCTTCCACCGAATACACTTCTGTGCTTTAACTTTCAAATTCTCAACTAACAGTGCAGTACCAGAAATTTTGACCTGAATGAAAATCCGATGACGTTCGTTAAAAGCAAGCTTTCAAATCAAGGCAATTTATTGGTGCACCATTCAAAACAACAAACTTTTCATCCAGTAAACGTGACAGTTGATGTTATCGGAAGTTATCTAGGTCACACTGTAGTACCTATCTACCCCTGTATAGTGTGGGGTGGGAGAGAGCTACCTCGCGAATAGGGCACATCCTTTACCGAGAATTTATGATCGATATTGCAGGGCGATGTAGTACAGGGAAACTGTGATTTTAGCTTGTTTTATGAGAGCCATGATTTACGTATATTGTGTGGATAATATTTTATGATCCTATAGAATCAACGACAAACATGAAAACATGAAGGCTTAAACGAATTCAATTTCTTTTCTTGACCTTGACTGCCTCGTTGGTCCAGTGCTTGAAAGTGCTACTGCTGAATATGTAGTTCCTGAGTACGGTTTCTCGGTCGGGCACAAAACATAACACCGGGCTACCACTAGGAAATTCTCGACCCGGAAACCTTACCTGATTACGGTTTCCGGATCTTCTTTTTCTTTTCTTTCTTTTTTTCGTTATTGGGTTTTTCCATCTGGAATTTCTTTCGTGCCAGCTTAAGGGTATAGGGTCGCTCCCTTATACACGCGACTTAAATTTGTCACCAGCCTTAGGTCCGTATTCTAGAAGATCCTCAAGCACAGATCTCGCATTGATTTAAAGCTATTTGATTGGTTGAATCAAGCTTTAAGTCAAGTTCAAGCATTTGATAATTGCTTTGTGCGGCCTAAGACTAATTGCAACCTGTACAGATTGACCGATGTATTTTCAATACATGTTTACATTTATATTCACACTACACAGATCGTATCTCACGCAAGCCACCTCGCGGGTTTGATTCCCGGATCAGCATTTCAACTAGGAATTTCTCAGTAGCAACCCGGATTTGTGTTGATAAGTAATAAGCTCTCCGTTATTACATGGGACTTAAACATAATTGGGGGATTGTGGTTTCCTACAGATAGGTATATCTCTGCCAAAAAATACTTGCCAGACGAACGCTGTTCCTTAGTTCTTCATAATCTGGTTCAAAATACTGCTATTGGTGATACTGATACTGTCTGTTAGGTTGTGTCAAACTGTTGGACAAAGGCTTCTCCTCATGACTTCCATTTTTTTCGATCCAGGGCTAAAGTGGCCCACTTGTCGTTGGTTTTGTCCAGCCCTTCCGGCCATCTTCTACGAGGTTAGCTATTGGTGAATGAATTAAAAACAACCTCATTGTGCTGCTGATGCTGCTTTCGCGAATCGAAGTTACATCCCGAAAGTTTATCTATGTTGTACCTTTGTTTACATCTACCTTCACGCCTCCACAGATCGCATCTCACGCAAGCCTCCACGCGCGGGGGCGCCGCCACCTCGCCGCGCGACACCCCGCGGCCCCGCCCGCCTCCGCTCCGCCTCGGCCGGCCGGGACAAGCGCTCCGAACTTCGCGCGAGATACTGGGCCTTACTGTTCGGTGATCTGCAGCGAGCTGTGAGTATTACTCTGTTATTGTTATTGTTGTTACCGGCGTGCGGTGAATGGGTCAGTTTCCACGAAGCGGAAATATCCTCGCGCACATTTTTCATGTCCCTGAAAATATCTAATACTGTATCAGGATTGAGTTTAAGTATACAATTGGGAAGAAGGGACCAGTCAATGTGGCGAAATTTGGGGGAGGTCCTATGTCCAGTAGTGGACGTCTTTTGGCTGACATGATGATGATGATGATACTATTGGGCGCTCGCGCATCATTGAGCTGGTGCGAGGAGAAGCTTGTTGTCTGCTTCGAATTTTCCCTTTATTCAGTGACTAGCGGCTCGTCCCGGCTTCGCATGGCAGGACATTTTTTTTTCTTGTAATAAATATAGCCTATGTTACTCAAGGATAATGTAGCATTCTAATGGTGAAAGAATTTTTGAAATCGATCCAGCAGTTTTTGAATTTATTCGTTACAAACATACAAAAATATAAATCTTTCCTCTTTGTAATATTAGAGTAGATAACGAAAAAGTACGACAGAATTTTTGGAACTAGATATATGACCGTGGCGTGGAGCCGAAAGGAGTTTGTAAGCATCGTAGCAGTTGGCGTTCTGTAGTTTTTGCCTACCCTCACGGGCAAAAGGCTTGAGTTAAGGTGGAAGCGCCAGGGTATCCCGCGAAATTCAATTTTCTTACGTTTTTTTCAAGTTGCAGGTCAGTGTCAAGCTGTATGTTGAGCACATTGCAAAAAACGTAAGAAAATTTGAAATTCGCGGGGTACCTTAGTTCATCCGTCTTAATTCCAGTATGTAATGTGTTATTGTCATTCTTCTACCTTTCTTATTTCTCTTAGCGTGTCGATGGTGAACTATAGGTATTGAGTAGTCTCACAAGTTAGCAGTTATTAGAATAATTAGAATAATTAAGGCGCCAAACTCGTGAGTTTGGCGCCTTAATTATTCTAATTTATTTGACGTTGGCGCAGCAATTCTTCTTCCATACATCTCTATTTTAGCCGTCATCTCAGCATTCGTCCCTGCTATCTCTCCATCCATCGTTTATTTGGTCTCAGTGGCGAGTATCCCACCATCGCCTTTTTACCACCGGACCAGCAGACGTACTGCGGCGTATCATCCGCACTTAGTTGATATCCCAACGAGTCGTACTCAGCGCTTCTCCTCCACGTTTATTATGCGCACAGCCAAAGTGTGGAACTCTCTGCCGGCATCTGTGTTCTCTCCCACATTTAACCCGTCTGCCTTCAAAGCAAAGTGAACAGGTATCTTCTGGGCACGCTCGTTCCATCATAGACTTCATCTACCGCTTTCCATCAGGCATGATTCAGGTCGAGCAGAAAAAATAAAAAGCAGTCGGAACAATTATTTATTTGAAGGATGCACAAAAACTCTGGTAAAAGTTGCCTCATATAAGTACTAAAGTGCAAAACGGGTTTTGCGCAGCATATTACAATGGCAAACTGTTTCATTGTAACGTGTCCTTAACTGTCAGTTTTACCAAACGTGAAGATATGGATTGGATATTACAAGATGAGAGACAGTTTTCGGCCAAAAATCAAAACTTTTTCGAAGCACCCTAATCGGTACGCGTTTGTGCCGGTACGCAAGCACTTAAGGGACTTCCCCTTTGCATTTAATCATACACAATAGTCATATGTAGTTACGACAAGTGTCCGCTGATATGGAGGGAAGTGGAAATTACGTTTTTCCTATTCCTCAGCTATTCTTTTCTGATTAATTTCGTCGCGGAATCCAGGACAGTTAAATTGTTTCTCTGGGACTTCGTAGAGCTTTATTGTCTCGGCGTTTTTCTCGTGGTCGCCACTGTTGATTCTGGCTTTCGGGAGTTGCAGTGGTTTGAGAATAGGGTGGTGGGCATACCCCAGAAAAAAGGAAAGTGTTTGCGGTAGGTGAATTTTCAAGATCTTGATCTGAATTTAAATTCTAAACTTTCAGTTTCTGCAATGTTGCTCAAGTCTCAGAGCAAAAATTTCTCCCAATTTGTTCAATTTGTGATTTGTGTGCTTAATTTTATATTTACGATTTTTTTAAAATAAGATTTTTCTTCCCTGCAAATCTCATGCTTTGATTGGTTAACCAAATACACTACATTTAAACAGAATAAACAAATTGAATAGTCTTGCTGCAACCGGCGACTTCCTAAGTGATTTTCTGAGATCTGCTTCCTGCCCTTGTCCCATTCTACTTGGGGTCGGTGCACCACGTTTTCTTCTTCCATTCTCCCCTGTCAGACGTCACGGCATCATTTGCTTCTTTCTCTTTCATATCATTCCTCACACAATTCATCCATCTTTTTTTTGGCCTTCCTCTCCCTCTCCATCCATCAATATAAATATCCATCACTATTTTAGCCACATGCGTTTCATCCCTTCTCATTACAGTCCATACCAAGACAAACGACTTCCTTTCAATTTTTCTGTAACAGGCGCCACTTTCAAACTTCCTCTAATACTAGGTGTAAATGGACCCTTCATGAAGCCGTCAACCAAGCATTCTGTACATCAAACTAAGTAACTCTACGCAAAAATTTTTGCTGGGAAACGCATTTTTTTTGGGTGAAAAATCACGTTTTACGGTATGACTCAATGTAACGCACTCAAAACATTGTGCTGATGGATGCATTGTATACGTGGGTTGTAGAGGTATTTAAAATAAAGTCAGTAAAAATTTCTTTAAAAAAAAATTTGTGTAAAAGTTGGAACTTCGACCCCCAATATGTCCGTAACTAGAAGGTTCCCAGATATGGTACAACAAAAAAAAATATCGCAATGACGGGGAAGACAAGTGCCTTTCGGCTTCGTTAAGGGTACTTTTACACCCATTATATTCATTTTTTACTTTACTCATTACTAACCTTTTAATATTTACGGGACCTGACGGCTTCCTACCAAATTTTCTACAATTATGTAAACTAGCTACAAAATATGAAAATACACACCCTATAGCGTTCCATGGCCACTGCTCTTGCAACTGACACGAGTATCGATCGCATTCTATTTTTGAAATGTAGTAAATATTAAATGACCTCTATACTGCCATGGCTTTTGCATATCGATTTTTTATCGAGCTTGAACTGCGACGACTCATCATCAGCCTAGCCTTTTCCCAACTATGTTAGGGTCGGCTTCCAGTCAAACCGGATGCAGCTGAATACCAATATTTTACATGGAGCGACTGTCTATCTGACCTCCACAACCCAGTTAGTACTAGGTAATACGATACTCCTTGTTAAGACTGGTTGTCAGACTTTTTGGGCCTCAGTGGCCCACCTGTAACGACTGCCAAAGATCTACAAACGACAGCCGGGATCGACGGCTTTACGTGCTTTCCGAGGCACGGAAGAAACTCGGTATGTAATGGGAAGTCACCCATCCACAGACCAACCTAGGCAAGCACGGCTTATCCTAAAGATCGATCCGAGCGGCTGTTATTATTGAGCCACGAGCTCCTTGAACTGCTACGACTATGGTATTTAATCATTCGTGTAGTTTACCTCTTTATGACTTAGGTCTTGAAAGTTTAATAGCTGATGCAAGTGTGGACTTTCAAAGATATAATTATGTTCTCCTAACACAATCATACATAAGTACGTATGTGCCTCGTTGGTCTAGTGGTCGCTAGCGCGACTGCTGAGCATTTTAAAGCTATGAGTATGATCTTCTTTTTCGTGTCGGTCGCTAGCGCAAGTTTTGAAATTCTGCTTTTCAAAACTGACTCCCTCTACTGCCTTTGACTGCCTCGTTGGTCTAATGGTCGCAAACGCAATTGCTGAGCATGAGGTCCTGGGTTCGATTCACGGGTCGTGCAAAGTGTTATTGGGTTTTTCCATCAAGAATTTCTCAGTAGCAGCCACGGATTTATTTGTGCCCGGTTGATGGCAATAGATGGGACTTAAAAATAACTAGCGAAATGTGGGTGTACCTACTTCTAGGTACACCTCTGCCTAATCCTTCGGGGATTACAGGCGTGATGTTATGTGATGTCATTATAAATTATGTTGATATTGTTGATCTAATCAAAAAATGTAAAGCGCTACAGGTACAGTTTGGAGAATTCGGGATAGCTGCCTGTTGCGCTTAGAGATTTTGATCCTTGCGAAAACTGTAATGAGGGTTTACCTCGCGGTATAGAGCGCAGTCATGGGTCTCGAGTTCAAACCCAAGACACGTACCTCGGTTTTTTCGGATACATGTGCGTATTGTATAATTATCACATGCTTCGGTGAAGGAAAACATCGTGAGGAAACCAGCATGCCTGAGAGATATTCGACGGAATGTTAAGCCAAGTCAGAGGCCCTTGTGCGGCGTAGAAACTCTGACACCAGGTTAGGCACACGATAAAGAAAGACCCCTCGGTAACGTATCAAACATGATAGAATACATGTCGTGTCTTCTAGTTTTATTTAACGTTTACACCCAAAACTATACAAAACTTAAAAAAAAAAATCCAAGTGATGAACGCAATAGTTAACAATAACATAACATCACGCCTGTAATCCCCGAAAGATTAGGCAGAGGTGTACATAATAGTACACCCACACTTCGCCAGTTATGTTTTAAGTTTTATGTAATTGGGGGCGAGCCTATTGCCGTCAACCGGGCACAAATCCAGACTCCGTGGCTGCTACTGAGAAATTCCTTATGGAAAAACTTAATAACACTTTGCTCGCCCGAGAATCGAACCCAGGACCTCATGCTCAGCAGTCGCGCGTGTGACCACTCGACCAACGAGGCAGTTAACAATGCATATCTGAAAAGACGTCAAAACATGTATGAAACATGTTTTATACACGAAAATAATCTTAACTTGTATTCTTCTTCCGGCCCTTGTCCCATGTTGCTTGGGGTCGGCGCAATACGTTTTTTCTTCCATTCTCCTCTGTCAACCGTCACGTTTTCATTTACTCCTTTTTCTTTCAAATCATTCCTCACACAATCTATCCATCGTTTCCTTGGTCTTCCTCTCCCTCTCCATCCATCAACATTTATATTCATCATTCTCAACTTGTATTCGGGTTTAAACTTGTTGATTACAAATATTAATAAATTAAAATTAAAAAAAACCCCTTACGAAAAAATAAAAGGTGAAAGATAAATACCCACTTTCATCCCCCATATTTAGTCAATGCGGCACCGATTTTGATAAAACGTATCTAAGAACCATTGCTTAGAAAATAGCTTTCAAATAAAAAAATCTGCATCCAAATCGGTTCAACCGTTTAAGAGCTACGGTGCAAGAGACAGACACACACACACACACACATCGCGGTCCAACTTATAAAAAAAAGAGGGGTGCTCTTTTTGCGTCGGGGATTAAAAACAATGTGTTGTAAAACAGACGAGTAGCTAGTATTCCTTTTAAAATCCTTCCACGTGGTACGCTTGTCCGACGGGTGGTCTCGCGTCAAGTGCAACGGGTGGGGTTGAACCTGACGTCAATACTTTAAAGGTCGGAGTTCAAGCTCAAGAGCTCTCACGCTCCAGTTTACACTCCACAAGTATTTTTGTACTTACCGGCGTTTATTAAAAAAAAAATATTTTCCCGCCAACTCGTACTGAGTTTGCGTGGTGGATTACAGTCCCTCGCATAGAGAGGCTTTAGTCCCAGCAGTAGGAAAATTATAGGCTGATTATGATTAATGTATGAATTTTACTTTAAACAACTCCACGACCTTCGTACTATTCAATCCATTCAACAGCACAATGTTTTGAGTGCGTTACATTGATTCCTACCGTAAAACGTGATTTTTCACCCCAAAAAAAAAGGAGTTTCTCAGCAATAAATTTTGCGTAAAGTGACTTAGTTTGATGTACATAATGCTTGGTTGACGGCTTTGTGAAGGGTCCGTTTGCACCCTTTATAAGTACCCACGTCAAGAGGAAGTCTCAAAGTGGCGCCAGTGTCTGAAAAGTTGTGTGGTAAATAATCGGTTAGCTTGGTATGGGCATGTGATGCGGAAAAATGAGGAAAATGTCGTGAGGAAAGTTTTGAGTATGAATGAAGATGGGTGTAAGAGTAGAGGAAGACCAAAGAGATGATAGATAGACCGTGTGAAGTATGATATGGCAAGAAAGAAGGTGTCTTATGAGAGAAGAAGAAGACATGCTGCGGCGACCTCAAATAAATTGGGATCAGGACAGGAGCATGATGATAAGTACCCACGTCTTTGTCTATGCATCTTAAGCTACAGTCCTACCCACATTTAATCTAAAACAGTTCCTAAAACGTAACAGAAGACAGGCTGCGCAGACTCCAAATAAATTGGGATCAGGACAGGAGCATGATGATAAGTACCCACGTCTTTGTCTATGCATCTTAAGCTACAGTCCTACCCACATTTAATCTAAAACAGTTCCTAAAACGTAACAGAAGACAGGCTGCGCCGACTCCAAATAAATTGGGATCAGGACAGGAGCATGATGATAAGTACCCACGTCTTTGTCTATGCATCTTAAGCTACAGTCCTACCCACATTTAATCTAAAACAGTTCCTAAAACGTAACAGAAGACAGGCTGCGCAGACTCCAAATAAATTGGGATCAGGACAGGAGCATGATGATAAGTACCCACGTCTTTGTCTATGCATCTTAAGCTACAGTCCTACCCACATTTAATCTAAAACAGTTCCTAAAACGTAACAGAAGACAGGCTGCGCCGACTCCAAATAAATTGGGATCAGGACAGGAGCATGATGATAAGTACCCACGTATGCATCTTAAGCTACAGTCCTACCCACATTTAATCTAAAACAGTTCCTAAAACGTAACAGAAGACAGGCTGCGCAGACTCCAAATAAATTGGGATCAGGACAGGAGCATGATGATAAGTACCCACGTCTTTGTCTATGCATCTTAAGCTACAGTCCTACCCACATTTAATCTAAAACAGTTCCTAAAACGTAACAGAAGACAGGCTGCGCCGACTCCAAATAAATTGGGATCAGGACAGGAGCATGATGATAAGTACCCACGTCTTTGTCTATGCATCTTAAGCTACAGTCCTACCCACATTTAATCTAAAACAGTTCCTAAAACGTAACAGAAGACAGGCTGCGCCGACTCCAAATAAATTGGGATCAGGACAGGAGCATGATGATAAGTACCCACGTCTTTGTCTATGCATCTTAAGCTACAGTCCTACCCACATTTAATCTAAAACAGTTCCTAAAACGTAACAGAAGACAGGCTGCGCAGACTCCAAATAAATTGGGATCAGGACAGGAGCATGATGATAAGTACCCACGTCTTTGTCTATGCATCTTAAGCTACAGTCCTACCCACATTTAATCTAAAACAGTTCCTAAAACGTAACAGAAGACAGGCTGCGCAGACTCCAAATAAATTGGGATCAGGACAGGAGCATGATGATAAGTACCCACGTCTTTGTCTATGCATCTTAAGCTACAGTCCTACCCACATTTAATCTAAAACAGTTCCTAAAACGTAACAGAAGACAGGCTGCGCCGACTCCAAATAAATTGGGATCAGGACAGGAGCATGATGATAAGTACCCACGTATGCATCTTAAGCTACAGTCCTACCCACATTTAATCTAAAACAGTTCCTAAAACGTAACAGAAGACAGGCTGCGCCGACTCCAAATAAATTGGGATCAGGACAGGAGCATGATGATAAGTACCCACGTATGCATCTTAAGCTACAGTCCTACCCACATTTAATCGAAAACAGTTCCTAAAAAAGACTTTCATCATTCCCCTGCTCTTATCCCAATTATTTGTGGTCGGCGCTGCATGTAACGTCCTCTACTTCCATACTTTTCTATTACTCGTCATCTCAGCAGTCACCTGCTTTCTAGCCATATAATCCTTCGCTCAGCCCATCCATCCACCAAGAGACTCTTTATCCTATTGAAAAACTCCTTTATCAACCGCATATTAACATACAACGATTCTAAACGATATCTCTCGAACATTCCCGAATGCAATGCAACACCTAGGTAGATATAGCACCAGCAGCCTGTCCTCAGCTTCATTCTAGGAATAACATCCCTCAGCGAGACAAAATCAATAATGCCCGGGCCCAGGGCCACTACCGAAACAGCTAACAGAAGGCTAGGTGCATACAATGAGTGAAAACACGCTCACGCACACACAGACGCGTACGTTCAGCGATCTCAAACAATTATTGCCGGTCACGAGTACGCTTGCACACTGTATGTGAAGCGTGTCTATTTGTGCGTGCGTTCAAGGTCATTTTATGGAGTGGAAATTCTGTACTTTATCTGTTTAGTGTCGATACTGTGAAGCTTCATGCTTCAATATGTGAATTCAATTTGATGGCGTTGCATCGTATGTATGTATAGCTTTGAATAATAGGACAGCGTCGCTCTTTGAAATATTATTTGCTCGTATTTCGAAGGCCATTTTAGTATTGCGCCGTGTTGTTTTAAGTAAGGGTTGAAAAATCAAAATGTTTATGCACTAGTGCGTAGTTGAAAGTTTTCCGAAAGTTCCCCGAACTGGTATTCATTTATTACTGTTGTGTAATACGTGGATAGTCTTCGAAAATCTCATGATGGATGTTGCGTTGCGTTGTATCAATTGTATATTTGTGAAGATAACTTATTTAACCAACACCAGTTACTTTGTAAATGCTGAGTATGGAGTAACTCCATGTGTTAAAAGCGTAAGGAAGTAACCACACTTTTCGACTTGAGCTGAACACGTGTCACCACATTTGTTGCATTTAGTTCGGCGCCGTGTCGAGTTGTTTCGTCGGAACCGAAACGAGGCAATGTCTTTTTCGATCTTGTCCATAAAGCTCTGTCTTACCTAAGACATTAGTGTCCGAATCTCCCAAAGACTTTCACCTGACCTTGTACAATTTCTATTCTATAAATAAAATGAACTTATTTGTCCACAGATCGGAGAAATCTATAACACCGTTGAGGCTCACGAAAATCTAAATGAGTGCCAAGAAGTCATCCTAGTTTTAGAGAACTACACCCGTGATTTCAAAGCTCTCGGCGAATGGTTCCGGCTTAAGTGGGAGTACGATAACACGCCACCTCCTCAGCGGCCACAAAGCTTGGCTTGGGAGATCAGAAAGACTGATTTTGTACGGCCAGAGTCACGAAAAGGGTACTCAGTCAAAAGCTCTCCGTCAGTGTCAGGCAAAAATAGCCCTTGCTTCTCAGGACATAACACCCCAAGCGGCAAGAACAGTCCCAACTTGACTGGTAAATCTAGTCCCGGCAGCGGAAAAGTTAGTCCACGAGTTACCGGACATAACAGTCCTAAAGCTAACATCGAGTTTTTCAGCAACAAAATCGCTGCAAAAATCACCGCCAAACCTGAGCCGAAATCTGCTAAGGAGTTATCACGGCTTTCTGATATAAAGGAAAAGGATTGCAAAGATACCGCTGAAGAGAATGTGATCACAGTTATAGTTGATGAGAAAGAAGATAAACCAGTGAAAGAAGTGATACCACCAGCAATAGAAAAAGATAAGCCAATCAAATCACTTGTCGTAGAATTAGGCAAAGCAAAGGAATGCCCAAACACGAGCCCAAAAATGGTGGTCATAAGATCACCTAAACGTACAGTATTACAAGATGATGCCAAGCCAATACCAAATGGAGACGTTTCCAGCCAAGCCAAGGCTACCATTGCCAAACTAGATGCTATGGAAAATGAATTCTTAGCTAAACAACTCACTGAAAATGCCGCTAAGAACGAGAATCAACTTAATCTTGATAAAGAGATTGAAAGCGCTGAAAAGGCTGATGACCCAGATGATTATGCACTAATAATTGAACAAAAAATAAAAGCGGCTGAGAAAAATAAAGCAGTCTTTGAAAATTTTACGGTCCCAGATGAAAAAGAAAGCGTCTCAACAGAGTCGCCAGTTAAATCTGAAGACAACTTTGGTGATGTATCCAATGAGAGCTCCTGCAAGTCGAGCGACGAAAAACCTACACCAACCGAAGACAAAATAAATCATGTTGCCACAAAAGACGTTAAAGAACCTGTTGTTTCGCCAGAAATCAATAAGAAAGAAATCAAAGATCAAGAGGTGGGTGCCAAGAATCAATCACCCACACAGGAGATGAAAAGCGAACCACCATTAAATGGTATGAAGGAATCCGACGTCCCTAAAGTTAATGAAAATACAGACACAGAAACTCCACTCACCGAAGTAAAAGAACTTAAAAAAGATCACGATTCAAAGAAGATTGATCTCAAAAGTGCAGCTGAAAAGCCGAGCACAAGACCGGCTTACTCTCAGGCAGCGGCTAAGCCAAAACCTGTGACGACAACAAAAACCGAAGTCAAGACTCCAACCAGGTTGATAGCTCGAAGCAAAACTGTTGTTGAAATGCGTCCTAACTCCACCTCGAAAGCCCAAAGGCCGTTCCCTAAACGGAATCAGACTAGCAAGTGCAGCTATCCTTTCAACCTTACTACAGGAAGAACTAGTCTTTTCGATGCTCCTGCTAATAAAGCTGTAACTAAGAAACCTCCCAATCCCAATCGAGCTCAAATGGGTTCAGGAGATACTAAAAATACAGCTAAAATTGACCTGAAGAAACGTCCTCCTAGACCTCTCTCTATTAATCTCAAAATCAATGAGAAAGGAGACAAAACAGAAAAACTCAATCCGTCATTTGATAAAAAAGATGGCGAAGAGTACAGCAGCTCAGATACTATTGTCACTCAAATTGATATGTCTAGGATTGAATCCAGTGAGAGTTTAAAGACTTTGGTAGCAGAAGAAGGAGATTTCGCTAACTCTGTTGAAGTACTTAATGTGGATAATGCAAAGACAGATAATGATGGATGGCTGACGGTGAAGTCTAGACGATTGAGTCGCGAATCGAAGAAGCATTCCAAATCACACTGGGCTAACAGATTCCATCAGCCATCGGCCACTACTAGCCTGCCAACTCTCAACATGATAGAATCTCCCAAACAGGAAGTCAAAGAGATAGTTTCAGCTTCAAAACTGGATCGAGCAAAGTCAGAACAGCCACAAAATACACCAGAGAAGCCGAAGATTGTGAAACCAAAACCTCAGATAAAGGAGGTGAAGAAAGATTTGTCGATTATAAGACAGAAGTCAGATGTGACTGGATTGAAGACTCGCTCGTCTCGAAGCAAAGCTTTGAAACGGGAGAAGAACAAGAATACTCCTAAAGACGATGGTTCTGAACTGACTAAAAACCGCCTGCACTCATCCCTCGAAAGTCTAACAACAGGATTGGCCAGATCTCAAGAAAAAACCGAAGAGACGTTCGACTTCGACAAATGGAAGTCAGAATTCATGACAACATTCAAATTTTTAGAAGACGATGATCAAATGAATGATCACAACGAGATTTTGAAGTCAGCTGATCCGTCAGAAATGTCGGAGATAGCGGAGATGACGTCGCAGATCGAGGAGAATGAGAGGAAGATCAGCTGGGCGTTGGATTTCCAGTCGGAGGTTGATCAGAGGAAGTTGTGTGAGGAAGAGGATTTATTGAACAGGCAGATCATGGAGTTGCAACAAGTTTCTGATATTGATTTGGATACGGAGACGGATGATACTGAAGTAAGTGATTTCTGAATTTTGTATCAACTAGTTATTCTTAACGGTGTAGCCAAGTTTTCTTCTTCTTAGATATTCACATTTCTCTTTGTGATCTTTTTTTTTCCAATCTGATGCGAACGAATCTAAGTTGTCACGTTCGAGCGTTTTCTAGGTCAAGTTTTAACCTAGATGTATTTTACAATAAAGCTTTGATTGAGAACCTGATAAATATATTTTCTTCTCGACAAAAGGTACCGCTAAGTTAATTTTAGAGGGAGGTTCCACTTAGTATTGCATTCTCTGATTATAACCAACTCATGTATTGACATCAGGATTTTTGCTATAACAGACAGACGCAGAAATTCTCTGCGAAGACACATCAGCGGGCGCCTCTTGCCAGTCTACCGAGAACCTGTCTTTAGCTGCGAGTCTTGAGAACCAGTACGAGACTGCTCTAGCTGGCATGTCCTGGGCTGAACGAGTTGATACCCTGGGTGCTTTAGAAGCGTTGGTCGCTAGAGATCCAGGTAAATAGTTAATAGATTATCATCACCTGTTTAGCTCCGTTTCCACTCTATCCTGATGCAGCTGGATACCAGTATTTTACATGGAGCGACTGCCTTTCTGACCTCCACAGCCCAGTTAGTACTTGGTAATACGATACTCCTTCGTAAGACTCGTTTTCTGACTTTCGGGCCACTGACTACCCGTAAGGACTGTCACAGATCTTCAAAGGACAGCCGGCACCAAAATCTTACGCATACACATATTTTTATTTTACCATGACAATAATTTGGTTCTTTAAGGAACAATTATGAATCAAAAAGCTAATCCGTTACTAAAAAATAACATATTACCGTCTATATTTTTTTCAATTGAAACTGACAATTTAAAAAAAAAAACAAATTCAAATTTCTAAAGTACCATTCTTCTCCAGGTCGTGCCCAACAACTGCACGCTAAACTCTCCCAAGGCATCAAACGGCGCGGCAGCTTACAAGACGCGTTACGACGTCTGCAGCTGAAGCAGGCGCGCGCCGAACGACAGAGGATCGAGTATCAGACTGAACGGGCCAGGAAGATACATCAGCTGTTGGCCAGAGTTGAGGAAGTGAAGGTATTTAGCCAGCTTTCTTCCTCCTTTACCTAGGGTACAGCCTCGAGTCAGTCCCGATTCCCAGCGGGCTTGGAGGATGAGGAACTGAGCAGTGGTGGACTGAATACTGATCCCGACAAGTGTAGGGAGATACTGGTAAGAGGAGTAGGGCATAAATGTACCAGGGTGCTGACAAGTGTTGGTTAACTTTGATATAAACATGATTTTTATCCCGCAGATTGCTAAGAATGAGCTGATCGAAGAGAAGCGTCTTCGCATGGAGAGGCGGCTTCAGAAAGCTGCTGAAAACAGAGATCAACATCTCAAGGTATAGATCAACATAACCTTTTCTAACATTTGTAATTACGTATATAAATAATAATAATACCAGCCTGTTACTGTCCCACTGCTGGGCAAAGGCCTCTTCTCATACAGAGAAGGCACGAGCATTGATCACCACGCTTGCTCAAGACGGGTTGGCGATTTCAGACTTATATTAATTATAAGTCCAGGTTTCCTCAAATTACGTATTATATCGTTTATTTATTTTTACACATATCTTTTAAATTTTTAAATATTCCTAAATAAAATAATAAAAAGAGAAATATGGAAGCCTTTTCCCAACTGCGTTGCAGTCGGCTTTCAGTCTAACCGGATGCAGCTGAATACCAGTACTTTAAATGGAGCGACTGCTTATCTGACCTCGACAACCTATTCAATACTGGGTAGTACGATACCCCTAGGTAAGACTCGTTGTCAGACTTTCGGGTCACTGGCTCCCTATAACGACTTTCAAAGATTCAACAAATACCGGGACCAACGGCTTAAGAGGCACGGAGGAAACTCGGTATGTAAAAGGCGGTCACCCATCCACGGCCCAACCTAGGCAAGCGCGGCTTAACCTAAAGATCGACCCGAGCAGATGTTCTTATTTAGCCATGAGCTCTTCCTTCTGATCACATAATTGGCGTAAGAACCATAATTGCTCCCCGAGCAATCAATTGGGTTGTCAATCGACATGATCGATTTTATGCCATAACAAACCTTGAGGTGAAACGACATTAGAATATTACTAATGGATTAGCAAGACGATAGCCTGCCATTTATAGCTCGTACACCAATCAACATAACATAACATCACACCTGTAATGCCCGAAGGGTCAGCCAGAGGTGTACCTAATATTACATACCTAGTACCTACCCGCATTTATGTTTAAGTCCCATGTAATAGGGGGCCAGCCTATTGCCATCTACCGGCCACAAAATTGACTCCGTGGCTGCAACTTAGAAATTCCTGGTGGAAAAACCCAATAGAGATTTTCCCGACCCGGGAATCTAATTTAGGACCTCAAGCTCAGCATTCGCAGTAACAGCGCTTGCGACCATTAGACCAACGAACCAATTACCAATCAAATGCTCTTCAATTTTTCATAATTTCCACAGGACATAGTCCGCAAAGCTCATGATGAGGAAGAGAAACTCCGTGAGATAGCGTTCATCAAACAACTGGAAGCTGAGAACCGTCGACACGAGTTCTTGGACCAATGTCGCTCTCACACCACCCGGCTGAGGCAGATGAGACGGGATCGGCTGTCTAAACTGGTAAATATTAGTTTTTTTTAGCATAGACAACTTTGAACACACACACACACGAACACACACACACACACACACACACACACACACGAACACACACAAACACACACACACACACACACACACACAAACACACACACTGACAGTAAATATGGTAAATATCCCGTTTCTAGAGTTAATGATAGACAACTTTGGGTTGTACTGAAGATTTGGTACAAGAGGGCAAGGGCAGATCTCGCTAGGATATGGTGCCGGCGCCATACTGGTGCCGTCAAGGTATCAACACCGTCTTCATGGCTACTGTTCGTAGCCAAACTGAGTACGCGAAACGAGTGGGTCGCTTTACCCAAATCATCATCATTCCCCTGCCCCAATTTATTTGGGGTCGGCGTAGCATGTTTTTTTTTCTACTTCTCTATTACTAGTCATTTCAGCAGTCACCTCCTCACTTGGTGGCTTTCCCCAATAATTATGATAGTAATTAATATTTTACATTCAAACTCTTTTTGAAGATTTTCTAGTGAGTTCACGGTCTTTTATTTATTTATTTAAACTGCATGTACAGTAATGATAAGTAGGCTTCATTGGGCTGGTGATGCTTTCTTTATTCAAATTATTATGTCACCAAGTCGCTACCGTGTCAGATCTTCATTGCATCAATATGTATTTTTGTTTAACGCGCTTTTTAACGATGTCTGGTTAATCCCTATTTATCAATTATATTTTTATTTACATACGAGCACAATCGCATACCACCCTTCTAGTTAAAAGACTTCGAGTCCCCATATAATTGAAATTCCTTTCGTAACTCCCCGATTCCTCAAATCAAGTAAATAATTCTAAAATTAATGCCATAACCTTTTTTTCCAGGAACAAAAATCAGCCCGCGAGGCAGCTGTCGGCGCCCGCAGACAAGCTCTAGAAGCAGCTCGCAAGCTACATGTGGAGACTCTACTCGAGAAGAGGAAGGAGCGAGATGCGAGAGTCGAGGAGTTAAAGGAGCTGAAGAAACAGGAGAGAGATGACGCGGCAAGAGAGAAGGTAAGATAGAAAGACTGTCTTATTATTATTATCATCAGCCATTTGTGTCCCACTGCAGGGCAAAGGCCTCCCGTCCCTCCTTCTTATCAATTCAATTGGTTTTGTATTTTCTTTTTGGTTACCTGTGTAATAATTTATCATGAACCTTCCCCCCCAGGCGGAGGGCGTGAAGTCCCGCCTGTCGGCGCTGGCGGCGGCCGCACAGCTGGAGGCGCACGCGCTGCGCTCGCGCATCCGCGACAAGCAGGACGCCAGCCAGCAGCGCCTGGAGTCGCACCTGCAGGCCATACGGGAGAAAGCCACCGGGCCCCGGCAGGCGGTACGTATAATCTTCTTCTTAGCGTGTCGATACCAATCTAAATTGTGTCCAGAACTGAGCCATGAATTTGGCTCAGTATCATCCATCAGTTGGATAAACAACCCTATTAGCAGTCAATATTGCTCGCACTGCTGGGAAAAGACCTCTCATACAGATAATGCATGAGCATTCATTATCAGACTTGCTTAAGGCAAGTTTGCGATTTTATTTAATAACATTCTTAAATCCATTCATTCTATGACAAACGTTGTACCCTAACTATTAAATCTAGAAGCACCATATTTTACATAAGAAGCATTAATAATTATAACGAAGGGAAAGATTTATGCGTGTTTGTGGATGTCACGTGTCTTCGAATTTTTGATAACATCGCACGTCATTATTTTCACAACATTTTTGAGAACAGTGGTGATAAAACAAATTATTACTATGTATGCGTATTTGTTTGAACTCGCAACCTACATCACGTAGGTGGAGGCCGTCGTCAGCCATGGAAAACTTTCCGCCATTACGCGGCAAAATGTCCTCCATGGTAGCTGAATGAAAGTAACAAACACACCACCAACTACGTCGAACTAGGTATAAATACCTTATTCCCGTTCACGGGCTAGCGATGTCCAAAAACCGTATATTTTTTGGGTAGAAAGTCATTCAAATTAAGAATAAAAAGACTTTTACTACTTGAATCGAAGAAAAGTATTATATGTATGTATGGAAAAATACACAATGTATTAAAAAATGAGACAATTTCACTTTAAAAAAAGAAATTCACAGATCTATTAATTAATAAATGTTATTACTCAATTGACGAATTTTTGACCGATAATAATTTAAATTAATAATAAGACATCTCTGTATTCCTGACTTAAATGATAAATGTAATTAACTTAATTTCTGACGTCATAATGTAATGTATGTAAGGTGTCATTTGTTTTAATTATAGACATACCAATTCCCCATGATTTTTAAAATTTTAATTATAATAATATGTACTAGTATTGCACACCTGTTAGGGTAGGATATGGTCCTGAGCTATATTGTTGTGATTCATCCTCATGTGTACCCATATTCAAGCAAATAATTGATTTGATTTGAATCAACTCCATTTTGGCATTATTCGCAGACAACCTCCGAAAGCCAAGACCAGACAGCTAAAGAAGAGAAGGAGCTACAAGACGAAGCTGACCGACTGGAGCTCGAGCGTAAAGAGCGGGAGAGGGTGAAAGCTGTCAAAAAGAAGGCAAGGAAGATCAAACAGAAGCTTATTACCACGTGAGTACTCATCATTACATGGAGCGACTGCCTGTCTGACCTCCACAACCCAGTTAGTACTGGGTAATACGATACCACTTGGTAAGACTGGTTCTCAGACTTTCGGATCACTGAATGTAATGACGGTCAAAAATCTACAAATGACGGGATCAACGGCTTAACGTGCTTTCTGAGGCATGGAAGAAACTCGGTATGTTGGTCACTCATCCACAGACCAACTTTGATAGGCGCAACGAACCATGCCGCTGTTATTATTTAGATTTATTAAAATGATAGAATTTGACAAATATAGGGTGACTGGTTATTAGTGACCGATACTTAAACACGTGATTGTAGTCATGATAACTTTCCAAAAGAAACCTTTTTTTTTGTATACACAGACTTTTATCACAATAACACAACAGCCGTATGAAATTCACAAGCGCGCACCTGTGACCTATCAGCTCTTAGCCGTTTAAAAAAAAATGTTTCTTTGGGAAAGTTGTTTGTTATCATGACTACAATCACGTGTTTAAGTATCGGACTAATTGCCAGTCACCCTATATAATGGGTATGTGTTATGTGTTCGAAAGAGAGGGATAAACCTAAGGTAGACTGGTAGAAAATACCCAAGGCATAATGTCCGCCTTTGTACATTATGTGCATAAAGTTTAATAAATAAATAAACTCAAAACTGTTTGAAATTAGTGATAGTCACCAATCGCCTAGAAGTCACTCAATAATTTATTTATTTATTTATTTATTAATATAGGTTCACCAACAGCTTGTGTGTACAACATATTATAATTATACATAGGTTTTAGTCTTAGACTTACACAGTCGCCAATTATAGGTTAACCAGCATTCACAAAAGTAAGTGATAACATAAAAAAAAAACAGAAATTAAACGAGTGGCTCTAGATAACAAATTTAACAGTAACCTCCTTACATTTAAGGATTTACTTAGCTTACGAAATACAATATAAAGAAAAACGGTATCGCTACTATTTTATTAACTAATTACGTCTTAAAATTAAAAAAATATATATAAAATTATTAGTGCTAAAACAAAATAAAAAATGAGATCGTAACTGAGATTACAACTATCAATAAAAATAAAGAAAAAGTAGTATAATAAAATAAAATTAAAATAAAACTAACTAACATAATAAAACATCGTGTTGTGATTTTCGGGAATCCAATAATTGAGTTTTAAAGATTCTAATGGAGTCATGGTAAATGTCAGCATCAGGTGAGGATTTAATAAAAGAATTCATCTCTCTACAGAGTCTGTTAAGTGGCGAGTTTACCCCAATATTTGTGTTAGATCCTTGAGTATTGAACAGGTTGGTCATAGGATATCTAGGCATATTGTAAGGTATTTTTAGACCAATACGCTCAACTAGCTTACTGCAGTCCAATTTGTTATTTACTAATTTGTAAAAGAACATGAGATCTTGCATCAGTCGACGGTCGTGCAGACTATTCATTTTATACGATTGAAGACGTTGTTTATATGGACACCGGGGAGATTTTCACTGAAGGTATACGCTAGGTGTTTTGTAAAGGCTCTCTGGATGCTTTCAATTCTCTGTGAGTGCACTGCATAGTGGGGGTTCCACACCACGCTGGCAAATTCTAGGTGGCTACGAACTAAGGCGTTAAAAAGTACAGTTTTAGTTCTTATCAGCTTAAATCCTTTCGTACTTCTCTTAAGAAATCCTAGCAACCGCGCTGATTTCATAACGATGTTATCGATATGGCTTCTGAAGTTAAGTTTACTGTCCATGATGACGCCAAGATCGCGGACCTCATTTACAGTTTTTAATAATTCTCCTTTTATTTTGAATGAGACAGTATTGGATTTCTTTTTCCTAGAAAATCGTATGTGGCTACATTTTTGTACGTTAAGCTTCATGTGATTCAGGTTGCACCAGTGCTCAATTCTATCTAAATCTTTCTGAATTAGGGAAGCATCTTCATTTGACGTGATAATTTTATAAATTTTAAGATCATCGGCAAACATTAGGTATTTACAGTGGAGGATTTGATCAGTTATGTCATTAATGAATAGTGAGAATAAAACTGGTGCAAGGTGAGAACCCTGAGGAACTCAAATAATGCATACAGCTAAACTAATTGGTATTCTTTTTACAGAGCCAACGAAACAATAGTAATGGATGGAAACACCGTGATGGACTGCCTCTCTCCAGCTGCAGCTAAAACCTGCAAAGTGATCCACAACATATCGCACATGATGACTCCATTCTTGGAGCACCCCATCGGCATCGGCTCCTGGGATATCACCCACAAGTCGTTTGAATTCAATGGCTTCAGCGACGATCCCGCACGGAAGAATGAGAGGAAGAAGAACAAGGTAACAATCTATATTATCTGTATAAATAAAAAAATCGAAATACACGCAAAAAAAAAATTTAAGTGTCTGTTTGTAATTTCAAAATAACAGCTTTTTACTACTTTTTTTTTACTGAATGTATATGAAAGTACCTATATATACGGCACCTATTGGAAATATTCTTTCAGCATTTGGAAGGTACATAATTCCGGATGGACATAACCTAAATTTTGTCCGGGTGTCACGATCGAAGTTGCGCAAAGAAGCTAATTATAACACAACTTGACGCCTGTAATCCCCGAAAGGCTAGGCAAAGGTGTACCTAATAGTACACCCTTATTCCACCAGTTATGTTTACGTCCCATGCAATAGGGGGTGAGCCTATTGCCATGAACCTAGCATAAATCCAGTATCCGAGGCTGCTACTGAGAAATTCCTGATGGGAAATTCTAATAACAGCTTGCCTGCGCTTGGAATCGAACCCAGGACCTCATGCTCAACAATCGCGCTTGCAACCACTAGACCGACGAGGCCTCTATGCTTGCCTTGAATATCGCATAAGCGTAGACTCCTGGGATGTCACCCGCAAATAATTCAGAGTCTCGACAGATGTTCATCAAAGCTTTTGGCCATCAGGCCATTGGCCGTAACGACAATAGGCTCAATGATAGCCGAGGTCACATTCCACATGCCCTCAACTTCGTGTGCCAAGTCGAGATATTATATCCACACTAATATCATAATATAAAAATCACACCATTATTATTTTAATATTAACAAATAAATAACTTCTATTTCTCTACCAAAAGGTCATCCTCAACGGCAAAGTAGAAATGCGATCAAGCAAGGAAAGAGAAAAAAGCGAAAACAACAATAACATCAACAAAGACACAGATTTAAGAATCAAAACTCCAGATTTAAGAACTAAAGAGAACGAAGAAATAATCGAGAAGAATACCGAAATCGAGACGTCAAACGCTAATACCACAATGAGTAATAATAAGAGGAAAAAGAAGAAGAGCGGTGACAAGGATAAACCGAAACTTAGTAAGACTAACTCGGTGTGCTCGTCGCTCAGTGATATGAGTTTTGGGTCCAGCAAGGATAAGGCTAAGCTGTCGGTTATAGATGTGCAGGCTTTTGAAAAGCAGTTGAATGAACTGTATCGGCTGATTGAGAAGACGGTGAGTTGTTACTAATTTTTAATTTTAAAAACACACAAAATGTGCACTTCTCAAAATAACACTTCTCAAAATGAGCACTACTCAAGATGAGTATGAATTTTATCACAATGGGTCAAAAAAATGAAACATTTGCTTACTATTTTTTTCTAAATTATTTTGCACCATTTTAGCGCTATAACAGTAGTTTCTTTGTGCACATTTTTCGCAGTGCACATTTTGCGTCAAGTGCACATTTTGCAAAGTGCACATTCTGCGTCAAACCCATAATTTTCCTGCCTTTTTCCTAATTTATTTGTAGTCGGCGCAGTATGTGTATCTTCTGCTTCTATTCTTCTCTTTTATTCGTCATCTCATAAGTCTCCCCTCTTTCTTCTTTTTCTCTTTCTTTCTTTTCTCACTTTCTAGTTATATCATATTTTACAATGTCAACATTCTCCTGCACTTATCCCAATTTATTTGGGGTCGGCGCAGCATGTCTTCTTCTTCCATACTTCTTTATTATTTGTCATCTCATGAGACGCCTCCTTTCTTGCCATAACATCTTTTACACAGTACTTCCATCGTTTCATTAGTCTTCCTCTAATCTTATAAACACCCAAATTCATAGTCCTCACGAAGTTTTCTTCATTCCTCCGCATCACATGCCCACACCAAGTCAACCGATTACCACACAACTTTTCAGCCACCAGCGCCACTTTCAGACTTCCTCTTATGTCCTAATTTCTTATTTTCTCCATTCGCGTAATCACACATTTCCCTTTTTTGGTCTTCGTAGAGAGATCCACATTCTACCCAAAACTTTCCTCATAAGTCACCCAATATTGTTCCACTATAATACAGTTCTACTAGAATACAGGCTTTCCCTCTGTAAGGGGGAGTGGGTGTTATCAACCACGCAAGCCCTGTGCGGATTGTTAGATGCTACATTTTTTCTTTTTATTTTATGTTTTCTTCCTGCCCATATTCTTTGTTACTTTGGGTCGTGTCGGTGCAACACGTTTTATTTTATGTTTTGTTGCTTTTATTTTATGTTTTATTTCTTTTATTTTATGTTTTATTTCTTTTATTTTATGTTTTATTTTTATTTAATCATCTATGTAGTGTGCAAACCAACAGCGAGTCAAACTCGGCGGTTTGGGCCGTGTATTCGCTCCCGGGTTCGGACTGCGACAGAAACCTGCGGTAAGATAAAGTGATACAATATTTGACTAACACAACTGATTTATCACATATAATCACATTAATCATTATCATTTTGAGAATACTAGAAAGTAATTCACTTTTGTGACAATCATCCAGCTCGAAGGACCATGCATGTACAGCTCTCAAAAACGTCCGAGCAACTTTCTAGTTGTTGTCGAAAACACTGAGACTTTATATACAGCATTTTGACCTAACCGGTTGAATTCAAGTATTTTGCATGAAGCGCCAGCCTATCTCCAGTTAGTACTGGGTAATACGATACCCCTTGGTAAGACTGGTTGTCAGACTTTCGGGCCACTGACTACCACTAACGACTGTCAATGATCTTCAAATGAAAGCCGGGACCAACAGCTTAACGTGCTTTCCGAGGGACGGAAGACTGGTCCAGTTACTGGGTAACACACAAACGAATCTATACTAATAATATTATAAAGCTGCAGGGTTTGTTTGTTTGTTTGTTTGTTTGTTTGAACGCGCTAATCTCTGGAACTACTGGTCCAATTTGAATGATTCTTTCAGTGTTGGGTAGTCCATTTATCGAGGAAGGCTATAGGCTATATATCATCACGCTACGACCAATAGGAGCGTAGCAGCAATGAAAAATGTTGCAAAAACGGGGAAAATTGTATTTTTAATAACTTGACGCGGACGAAGGTCGCGGGGAACAGCTAGTGACTAATAATTTCGTCGTTGTTACAGTCACCACACGAAAAGACGTCTTTATTCAAGATTCATTTGCTCAAAGTGATCGGAGAGCTGCTCGCCATCGCTGTTGACCGCGAGGATCTGACGGTGCAGTTCACTACCAAGTAAGTAACATAACATCACGCCTGTAATCCCCGAAAGGTTAGGCAGAGATGTAACTAATAATTCAACTACTTTTCGCCAGTTATGTTTAAGTCCTATGTAATAGGGGGCGAGCCTATTTCCATTAACCGGGCACAAATATCATCATAATATCAGCCGAAACACGACCATAGGCTTCTCTAGATGTCGTCAAAGAGACCGGTTCTGTGTTCTCTACCGGATGGGGAAATGAGTAACGATGGAGTCTTAAGAGAAAGATTGGCAACCTCAACCTATAAAGGCAAAACCTGAAAGAGGGAGATGCAATGAACTAAATTAATTTTGCGGATTTATTAAAACTGAGGATTTGAAGGCATATGTAATTGACAATTAGCATTGACGATAAGTTAAAATTGCAATATTTGTCGTAAGTCACAATCTGCCATGTTATCTCTCTACCACGCTTGGTTAAGTGATAGAAAGTCCCAAAATATATCTTTTTTTGAGTGCGTATAGTTTCAATATAATAATTAAATTATACTGTAAACATCACACAAATAAAGAATTGTTTTGCTGTTAACAATTTAATGTCCCTGTCCTACGAAACTACCTCCATAATCCTTAACCCAACTACCATTAACCCTTTAAGCGCCGACGCCGTAATATTACGGGCTGTGAAAACAGTGCCCGAATCTCCACACACGTATATTTACGTTATTTCATTGAAAAAGTTCTCATACTGCACAAACTCCATATAAAATGTGTCAATTTTAAGATGTAGGGTATAATCTTTATTGTTATGGACATTTTTCAATGTTTTGAATGATAAATACCGTGAATTTTGAGGTTCAAATACTTTGTCATCACTGTCTCCCTACCTGTGTATCGCCAATCACGTAATTTTACGAGTACTAGGGATGGGGCGAATTCGGAAAATACTTAATAGGTTGTCTAAGAATAAACAAGGCACTATATAAATTACTGTCACTATTTGCAATGAAAGTGGGTACTTTCATTACAAAATATCCATAGTATTACTCTGATACAAGTATCTGTACACAATAAAATGTATTTAAGTTTAAAAATAATTTAATTTTTACGACAAAAATATAGAAATCTCATAACGCAGAACCTCACTAGTGCAGACAGTCGCCGGTCGCCGTCACCGTAATATTACGTGCTGCCAAGGAGATTCAAGGTTACATCGCGCGGTATTGTCAGTTGCCTCAGCGCCGTCACCGTGAAATCACGGGAAAGCTTTATCGCTAAGTGCAACTAGTGTTGTAGACCTTTTTGATCAGAGACCAAGTGATCCACGAAATGAATACTTCGCGTCTTTAATAGCTTTTGAGCTGGAAACTGTGCGGTCGGAAATCCAAGAAATCCAGAAGTTTACATGAAGACATTAAATTTAATACGACATGCTCGTGGAGAATCCTCACAAAAAGAAGAACGAACAATGTGCCCATCTCCCGAGTACTGATTTTGTACTAAGCACGTTTAATTTTATTTTTTTAATTGATTTAAAACTAAATAATGTTATATTATTAAGTAAGTAAATAAAACATTGATTTAATTTCCGGCTTTTAGTTTTGTTAATAAATAAAGTATTTATGCATCGATATTAAGTATTCCCAACACTATTCCAACTTATACCAAAAGTGACGTGGCGCTGGAGGTAAGTCAAAGGTATTAAATCTTGGCGGTTAAAGGGTTAAATTAATTCACCTCTAACGAAATCTTTTATCACGCAAGTTTGGACGACCACATAGTTTACTTGTTTATTTGTCCATCTTAAATCTTTCTCTATAAGTTAAAAAACAACTCATCGACCCAATAACTTCCTGACATTCTTCGTTTTTGCTATTTAAACCAATTCTAACCAGGATCTTCTTCCCCAGGGCCCTGTACACGACAGTGCTGATCGTGTCGCGCACGATATCCGCGTGCACGATGAGCGCGTCGTACTTCATGAGCACCTCGGCTTGTGTCTACGTCGTCAAACTGCTCAGCATGCAACTGGTGAGTGTTTAACTTTTAAAACCTAACTCCTCTTTGGCAAATGGCCCATCGTCAAAGACAAGCGAGATGCGCGTAGAGCTTGCGACTAGAAAAAAAGTAATTAAATAAACAGAAAAACCCCACGGAAAGACTGAAAAGCAAAAATCAAGCACATTTAAATAAAACAAATATAGAAAGCAGGCCCTTTCCATTTTCATATTTTTTTCAGTTTTAAGAAACCCATTTCTACGGTGGTCATGCTACGCGTCAATTTGAACTCCACAATATGGCACCTCAAATCCGCTATTTTTCTTTGCGGGGACAGACTTCTCGGCGGTATGCGGTAGTGTGAGCGCGATACTAAAATATGAAACCTATTTTTCTGACACGGAACTTATATTTGTTTTGTACGATTCTTGAGCAAGTCGATTGCTAGGCACTTCCTCGTTGACGGTGGGACAGCCGTACAATTGCATATTGTTACAGATCTTTTCCCTAAAGTGATAGTGTGGCTATCAAATAACTAATAAGGTCCTTAACTATCCGTTTCTCGTGCTTCACGGACCGGTAAAAGTTGAATTCACATTTCTTCTAGAACGTAACTCTGTCTATATTCACTCCTCATCGCAATGATACAAACATTTTAAAAACACGCCATCTATGGTTTGCTTATAAATCTAAACGTAGCGGCAGTTCACAACGTTTGTTCGTGTGTTTTAAATTAGATAATTTAATACAACGCCATCTAGCGATCTAATCTAATACCGCGCTGCCAATGACTGGTTACAAATTTTGACCAATAGATGGCGGAACACATCACATGGGGAAATTCAAAACTATTTTAATGGTGATTGTCCGTATTCGGTTTGTTTTTAAGAATTTGTTGTCCTTTGTCGCAGTCTGCAGAGTCTGTCTCGGTAAATTGTTCAATCGTCTGTCGTCAAGCGTTTTTGGCCGTGCGCTAAAGGCACTACCTATATTCTTATTCGCACCAAGTAGGCCAAGCGGTCCATAATTCAGTAACGTGAACACCGATCGCTGACGCAGCCAGTTTAGGTCCTCACCTCACGTGTGCAGGGAACAGGGCAGCGCAAGATGGAAGACGAGCCATGTTCTGTGAATCGAAAAATGAAACAGAAATTGAATGAAATCATCTATTTTTGGATAAAACCTGAGACTAAGCTGGATGAGGCTATAAGCCATTAAGAAAAATGTTGTTGCAAAAGCATCTCTTAGCTCAAACCTTTCTTTCAAAAACACCAGTATCTCTTCTTCTTTATCATGTGGTTAGTGCCTAACCTTGTGTCAGAGTTTTTATGCCGCCCATGGGCTTCCTGGCTTGGCTTTACATGCCGTCGTCGTCGAGAAATATCTCTCAGACATGCTGGTTTCCTCGTGATGTTTTCCTTCACCGAAGCAAATGATAATTATACAATACACACATGAATCCGAAAAATCAGAGGCTTGGGTTCGAACTTGAGACCTATGACTTGGCAGTCCGACGGTCATACCACTAGGCTATCACTGCTGGTTTTTGTTAGTTGTCCCCACCAGTACCCCTTCTAATCCAAGTAAAAAGTTACAAAAAAACTTCAGTCCCGAATCGTTTACTACCAAACTCAATCAGGAGCAGTACGCAGATTGAAACACATCAAAATTAACTAGGCAGAAAACGTTACCCTTTACACGGCGACATGGCAAGGGTAGCTAGTTTATGTGTATGTCCGAACTTTCGTTGTAATCTCCGAAAGTGCTCGGCTGATTTCGGTTTTTATTGGTAGTTTTTTTTTTTATTATGGAAAATTGGTATGAATTTGGATTATTTAGGATCTTCCCCTATGGTATTCTTTTATGGTCTTTGTTGTTATTGAAGTAAAGGGGTAGCAGTTGTCAAAGTGGTTGTCTCATAAATTGTGGGGACTTTTGCGACAGACTAGGTATTTTAGGCTGTTGTGAAGATCATCACGATTTCTACACATAGAATTTTCCGGGAAAATTGTGTCATTGTTGTAATAAAATTGTCCTCCAGGAACTAGCCTTTTTCAACTATGTTGGGGTCGGCTTCCAGTCTAACCGAATGCAGCTGAATGCCAGTATTTTACATGGAGCGACTGCCTATCTGACCTCCACAACCCAGTTAGTACAGGGTAATACGATACCCCTTGGTAAGTCTGGTTGTCAGACTTTCGGGCCACTGACTATCTGTAACGACTATCAAAGATCTACAATTGACACTCGGGACCAATGGCTTAACGTGCTTTCCGAGGCACGGAGGAAACTCGGTATGTAATGGGTGGTCACCTATCCACGGACCAACTCGGGCAAGCGCGGCTTAACCTCAAGATCGACCCGAGCTTCTGTTATTATTTAGCCACGAGCGCCATTAGTGCACTGCGGAGAAGCCTAATTAAAATACGTCTCATCTTCTTACAAGACTATACCATTATACTCCAAACTGATCTAAAAACACTCATACTCACGACTTCCAACTACTTCCCGTTACTACAACCACGCTGTAACTCAGCTTGCCCCTTAAAGGGAGAGGTCGTGACGGTTCTATACATCTCTATGTAATGTACCTATATGTGTGTATGTGTAGAAGTAGGTAGGTGTGTGGTAGACGCCGCTAGACGCCGCGCCATGAGACGAATGACGAGCGTCGTGTTCAGGGGTGGTACGTGGTAGAAAAACATTATATTTTTTGTTCTCGGCATTGTGATCTGTTCCAGTGAATAAATGCCCATCCCAACGACTATATACTTACAAACTGTGTATACAGGGTGTAAACAGACCCTTCACGAAGCCGTCAACCAAGCATTTTGTACATCAAACTAAGTAACTTTACGCAAATATTATTGCTGGGAAACGACTTTTTTTTTTTGGCATGAAAAATCACGTTTTACGGTAGGACTCAATGTAACGCACTCAAAACATTGTGCTGATGGTACGGGGGTCGTGGAGGTGTTCATAGTAAAAATCTTAAATTAAAGACATGTATTTAAAAAAAAAAACTGTGGAAAAGTTGGAACTTTGCCCCCAATATCTCTAGAAGTAACTAGAAGGTATGGTCTAGAACAAAAAAAATATCGCAATGAATGACGGGGAGAAAAAGTTCCTTTCGGATTCGTTAAGGGTCTTTTTACACCCGTTAAGGGTCTTTTTACCCCACATAACTATTGGTGTACTAAAGAAACATCATCGTCATTATCATCATCACCAGCCTGACTTCACCCAGTGCTGGGTGCCTTTCTTTGTTAGTGCCAATTTCTACTTTCGGTAACACTGTTGGTTAACTCTTCGGAGATTTTTATGTTTTTGCTGTTACCCTAACATTTATACGCATGATTGCACTGTCAAAACTAACTTATTGTAAATTCTTCACAAAAATATCCAATCCTAATTCTAATAAATAAACTGTCACCCCTCGTGCCAGCCCTGTGCTGTACCGACAGTAGCCGTTGAGTGGGTGGGCGCCCTAAAAGCACCGCTAATGCATCCAGCGCGACCGTTCACAGCGTCCTTTATTACTTGCCTAGCTACTTGCGCTAGTAGTTATATTAGTGAGTTGATAGTAAGAGTGACAACAGTGTGTGTAGAAATATGATGAGATATATGTACATGTAGAGATGTTATCCTTCATTACTTGCACTAGTAGCCATATTAGTGAGTAGATAGTGAGAGAGACAACAGTGTGTGTAGATATATGATGAAACGATGAGAAAGACGGACCGTTGTCCTTTATTACTTGCCTTGCTACTTGCGCTATAGCATAGTCATAGATAGTAAGTGTGACTGGAAATATGGAAAGATATTTTCGTTCGTATCGGTATAGTTATGTTACTAGTGTAAAATTTATTTCTTATAAGGTTTTTACGGTCTGATCAGATGTTTGTAGGAATTACACGATGCTTAGATTAGATGTTGATAGGAACCATGTTAGTTATGTCTTTACACAGGAACTTCCCGGATTATCAAACAAATTATGATACAATCCAGTTTTGTGAGCCAAATAACTTTTAAAACGATGCTAGGTACTCGGAATACTGTCGTCAATAATAAATAATAATACAATCAGTTATTATTTATTATTAAAATTATCACCTAGTTTCAGGCATGTTTACACCGCCGTAAGACTTGCCTGGATACTTGCACGAGTAACTAGCTACATGTCTGCTCACTTTTTATGTAGGCAATGTTTTATTTCATAATTTTGAACATAAGTTTCGCGATTACGGCGGTACAAACTTTCATACCAATTATTTTAAATTCAACTGTAATAAAAAAAAACCCTTGAGATGTGCGCTCAGGTTACTCAATACAATTTTAAGGAACCAGAAACAATGATACATACAAAACAATCTCCGCTTAACTATAAAGATTTTAATCTGAATCCGCTACCGTGTACAGAAATAAAAATCCCGGAATATTCTTACCGTAAGCTTTTACAGTTTGTTATAAAAATAAAATAAAAAAATAAAACTCGGACCTCTAATTAGGCAGTTACCGACTCTTTGATACAAATTCTGTAGTCGTTATATATAAATAAAAAAGGTATTTTTTTCGCTTTTTATCTCGGTTTATCTTTAGGGACAGGTCTAAGATATTGAGAGAACTTTTGGACGTATAAATTTGAGGTTTTAGATGATTGGGAATGTTTTTGTTTAGGTGTTTCGATTTATTTTTGTACTAGCTTCTGCCCGCGGCTTCTTCCATGTGGTTTTCAGTTTATTTTAAGATTAAAGCCTTCGTCTACTCTGAAAGTTCATTCTAAATATTGGCGAATATACTATTGGAATCGGATGAGTTAGTATGAGTATAATGAGTAGTTTTGAAGTTACCTCCTACATCCAACTTACAAAATTACCTCTGTAATATTAGTGAAGTATACCAAGTTTAGCATATTCGAGCAACCTGCAAAATTTTGTGAGGAATATTTGCCACCAAAAAGAACAGACTAAACGGGTAATCTTTTCTGCATTAAAACGTCATTTTACTTGCCGTCTGACAATCTCATTCACTTTCGAGATTGATTAATATTTTGGAAAGTGTCTGGATTTTAACATTGAGCATGATGTAATTCTTAATTGCCTTGCTTTTGAGATACTCTCTAACATAATGTTAATCACACTAGTGCCCTTACTTTCAAACTACTTAAAACGCGCATTGTTTCACAAGAAGCGTAAAAAAGGATTAATTTTTAATATCCATCCTTACGACTTCCCACCGCTTGTACAATCGGGCGCAATAAAAAATGTTATTAAAAACTCGCCAAAAAGTATCATAATTGTTGCATTTTTTGTAATAAAAATAAAATTGGGAATTTTAATCTTATGCAGTTCCGTAACAAAATTGCTTTGGAGATAAAACGCGGTTCGGTCTACTGCAGAATGTTCTGGTTAATAAAAAATTTAAGATACGGTACGGCTGTGCCTACCTACTATGTTTGAAATTACACGTTTTCTTTGTCGCTATGCTGTGTCAGTTTTTTGAGCGTAAACGCATAAAAGCTGATAATTCACTAAGAAAACTTTTTTTTTTGAGTGGCGTTTCTTGTCCTCTGGTTAACCGAAAAATCTTGTTGGTGCCTCAATACTAAGGCCTCTTGTCAGGGCAAAAAACTTGATAACAAACCCAGAATAAGCTGGCCTGCTCATGCTCCAAGTGATACCACAGACGTATCATCATAATCTTCATCATTCATCACATTGGCAGCCTTGTTCCGCCCACTGCCGAGTAGTCCTCACTTTCGTGCTTTCTTCCCTGGTCTACGTAAGTTTTAACCAGGTCTATCCCACAGATGTGTAGATGTAGGTAATTTTTTGCACTTCTAGTACTTATTAGTGGTTTGGTGTCGAAAAATAGAGCCTATCTTACCAATCACCTTCTCAACCAAATTCATAAAATCTGCGAAATTTACATAACTTCTGGACCCGAAAAATATTTATTTTATTAGTCGCAATTAAAACCAGCTTATTGACTCGTACACTCACGGCAATGTTAATTGGTTGTTATCGCTGACGCCATCTTGGATTTTTATGCGAAATTCGAAGTGTATTCCCTTTTTTTTCTCGTAAATCTAGTTGTTTATTAGGGTCGATTGACATTGTGTTGATAACATCTTTGGCCGACATTTGGGTTGCGTATTTTTTTTTTGTAAAATGGTTATTTACGAGATCTAAGGGGAACGGGCGTAAGTCCGGGTCGTTTGGTTTATCATGACTTATCATGACTATTCTAAACCCGAACTGAAGCGGAATCTTTGTAAAATAGTAAATATTGTATGGTTTAACTAATTGCGAAGGCGACACAAATATCAGCGACGGCCTCCTCAATCGCTATCAGATACCGCAGTTTCTGCCTTGAGTTGAAGTTTATCTTAATCAACTTATATATACAATGATAACTTTTAAATAAATAGTTCGCTAGGAAAAAATGGCTAAAAAAGCAAAAAGGTAAAAAGTTATAAATAATTTTTTTACTGTCCACTGAGAACCGCTACTGGAGCAAGTATACTCGCCCTTTCAAACGCGGCACAGTAATGCTACAATATAACTCAATGCAGTCGGTCAACGCGAGCGTTGATATATGCATGGAGAGTCTTGTTAGCCGGGCACTCGTATTCAGGACTAATCCTGATCTAAAACTGAATGCAGGCACATCACTTCCATGGGACAAACGCCTAATACATAAATTATGCTTTAAAAATACTGTCTGTATCATTTACAACTGTAGATATAAAATATACTACTGTCTTTGCTCATAAACGAGCAACTAATTGATGTTATAATATACTTATGTAGGATGACTGGTAATTAGTGACCGATACTTAAACACGTGATTGTACTCATGATAACAATCAACTTTCCCAAAGATTTTTTTTTATACTCATTCACTTTTATCACAATAACGCAACAGCAGTATGAAACTCGCGCGTACGCCTTTGTCCTACCAGCTGTTAGCTGCGTGACGTCGTTCTGTCTCATTACTATCGAACCGTGCAACAGTCATGGGTAGGCAGAGCAGCCGCGCGGCTTGCAAGCCCGCTCCGTAAGTTTTATTGTGATAAAAGTGAATGAGTATAAAAAAAAAGGTTTCTTTGGGAAAGTTGTTTGTTATCATGAGCACAATCACGTGTTTAAGAATCGGTCACTAATACCAGTCACCCTATTTTTCTAGCTATAAGATAACCCAAATACTCGCATCCAAAGAACAACAAGAACTAAACCAAATCCCTTCATCAACAGGAAAAAGACATTCACGCAGAGCAACGCGATATGGACCTAGCCAAGCAAGCAAGCGACTGTCTCGCCGTAGCAATGGACTCCGTGCTATGTACCACTCGCATCTACGAAGAGAGCCCGGATATGTCCAAAAAGGAGGTCGAACTGCTCAGCACACTACGGAACAGGGCGCATACGCTCATCAGGTAAGAGGGAAACAGATGATAAACTACATGTAGTATGCTAGAGGGAGATAGGAGACAGGTGTCAGTAGCAATGGGCTTCGTGCAGTGTACCACTCGCGTCTGCGAAGACAGCACGGGTATGTGCAAACAGGAGGTGGAACTACTCACCACGCTGAAGAACAGGGTGCATCTGAATATGCTCATCAGATAAGAGGGAAACAGATGATAAACTACATGTAATATGCTAAAGGGAGATAGGAGACAGGTGTCTGTAGTGTCAGGGCTCCGTGCAGTGTTCTACTCGTGTCTGCGAAGACGCCCGGATATGTGCAAAAAGGAGGTGGTACTACTCACTACGCTGAAGAACAGGGCGCATACGCTCATCAGGTAAGAAAGGGATAAATGATACTGCTCCAGCAACGTGCTAGAAAGAGATACTAAACACTAGGACTTGATGACCATCGAGTCCCTTGAAGTTCATTTTTAACAGACTTCAAAAAAGGAGGAGAGGTTCTCGATTCGTCGGAATCTTTTTTTTTTTAAGTATGTTCACCGATTACTCGAAGACGCCTAAACAGATTTTGAAAATTCTTTAAATATTTTTGTTTGAAAGAGTATACCTACTCCCAAGTTGGTCCCATAGAAATATTGTCATGATCTGATCATGGACTTCGGAGATATGGAATGAAACTCTTCAATAATAAACAGCAAATATGTCGTAATTACTGCAATCGCTTGGCTGTTTATTGTTTACACAACATAATCACATAACATCACGCCTGTATGCTCTGAGGGGGTATGCAGATGAGGATAGTACACCCAGATTTCGCCAGTTAGTATGTTAAGTTGGAAAAATTAAAACTTTTTTGCAAAAAATAAAACCGACTTCAAAAACAAAAAAAATTCAAAAAAAGTTTTTTTACGGATAAATTTGTTATTAATGACTAAAATTGTATAAAAAAAGTATTTCGAACTCATGTAGGAACCCAAAAAAGGTATGTAGGAAACTCGAAAATATTCACTCAAAAATCTTACGATTTTATGTTACATTTACGTCGCGTGTATACTAGGGCCTCCGGATAGTAATGCATTTAAAAAATCGACTATTTTATTTATCTTCTTTAAAACAAATAAAATAACTCCCAACATTTTCCCTGCATTTCCCATCACAAACGCAAACATAGTTTAATTTTTCACATCAAAAATAATAAAAAACGCACCCACTTCGGTCCCTCCACCAAATTACAGGGGAGGCGGGCACGCATTAGACAAATTAGATTATGCTCTAGTAGATGGATAGAGCGATCTTGAACTATGTTCGCATGGTATGATGGAGGTGCTTTTAATGTCGGTTCAGAAGACTGGGCGTATTTTAGGAAATACTAAGTTTACTAGTAATAACATGCTGCTGAAAACGGGCCTAAGAAAGTAATTATACAAACTCAAACTCAAAGCATTTATTTCAATTAGACCATAACAGGCACTTTTGAATGTCAGAAAAACAAAGAAGGCGAAGCTACAGTCCCAGACACAAGGCATAATAACTTGTGAAAGTACTGTAGTTGCCCATTCCAAAAGAAAAAATACGCGCTTTGACGAGGAGTTGCGGAAACCAGCCCGTTACAAAATACAAGAAAGTAATTTTGTGGGATTGGAAGCAACGTGTAGAAAAGTAAGTAATTTGATGTTTGATGATGAATAAACTTACATTCAATTGTCAGGGATCACTTCGATTTGTCTTCTTCGAGATATGTCCAGTCAAAGTAAAACCATCATCATTATCTTCCTGCCCTGGTCCCATGTTACTTGGGGTCGGCGCAACACGTTTTTTTTTTCCATTATCTTCTGTGAACCGTCACGCTATCATTTACTCCTTTGTCTTTCATATCATTCCTCACACAATCCATCCATTGTTTCCTCGGTCTTCCTCTCCCTCCCGATCCATCAATATTTATATTCATAACTCTTTTAGTCACAGAATCATTTATCTCAATTAGACCATTAAACACCACACTGCGCTCCAGAACGCAAATTGCTGACGTAGCTTATAAAGCTGCCAGGCTAAAGTGGGACTGGGCAGGCCATGTCTGCCGGATACGGCACAGCTGTGGGCCCGAATATCGCAAGACTGGAGCCCTGAAACAGCTAGACGGGGTCGCGGTAGACCGAAGAGAAGATGGCGGGACGTCTTGGATGGCTTCCTCGCGAGTTGGCGAGAAGAGGCACACCATCGTGAGAAGTGGAAGGAATGGGGGGAGGCCTTTGCTCAGGAGTGGGACAACACAGGCTAACTAAAAAAAAAAAAAAAACATTATTTAATATTTTGTATGTCAGACTTTAAAAGGGATTAGAATTAATTTTGTTTTTCTAGTGCATGTTATTACGAGCTGGACAGAACCAACGACCAGTGGCCCACATTAGCCCTGGATCGAAACAACTGGAAGTCATGGGGAGAGGCCTTTGCCCAGCAGTGGGATGACGCAGAATAGCAGTATCAGTATGTTACTAGAAAGGAAAGATTCTTCTTTTAGTAAAGCTTGGTATTGCTTAAGGTGGAATGACTATTTCATGAAAAAGTCATTCAATGGGATTAAATGAACTTAGAGGGTTGTATTGATGAGTTTAATGACTATAACTCTGTAAAGCCATATTTGTTACGGTCGCGAATCATATCTTAATCAACATACAACCTGACACTGACCTGCAAATTGCTAAAAATTAAGAAAATAAAATGATAATGACAAAATGATATTTTTCTTATTTTTTTTTTGTACTCTATCACTATGCTGTCCTATTTGACCCCAAGGTTGACTGGTAGAGAATGCCTTGTGGCATTAAGTCCGCCTATGTACCACTTTTGTACATAAAGTTTAAATAAATAAATAAAATTTGAATTTTGCGGGTTACCCTGGCGCTTCCAGTTACTTATCAAAAGTTAGATGGATCAAGCAACCAAATTGTGTAAAAGCACCGCGTTTTAGAAACACCTGTCGACAAACATTTGCACACACACACCCGCCATTCTTTCCTTGTCCAAAGTAATTAATTCACAAAAGCTTTGATTAAATGTTAAAAAGCCGACACGTCACTATAAGAACAATACGCCTGTAGTGACGTCGCTTGAATGTTGACGTCAACAAGTGAAACCGGAGCGCGTTCGTTGTATGCTTTAATTAAATGCGATGGTTTTGATTTGGTATCGTAGATTTTAGTGCGTTTTTTAATTCGTTTGAAGCTTTTTTGCACAAAATTTATGCAAGCCATTTATTAACACGCTTTTATTAGCCTCCCTGTAAGTATGTAATAAAATCTTAGAATTTAAATTTGGCCCACTTCCCGGTTTCCGATTGAGCTTAAATTTTGCATATACGTTTAGAATGGATGACAATGCATGGTTAGCTAAGTGACGTCATTCTAAATCTAAAATGGCGGACTCTCAAAGATGGTGGACTAGTTATTTTTTATGCATTCCCATGATATGTTGTAAGGTTTGCTGAGAAGACTACGAGAAATAAAATGACTACTCTAAAGCGTTTTTTTTATCTATCATATTTTATTATTGAAACGGCTGAAAATCTGCACTTTCTCTGTCTCCGAAAACGGCCGCCCTTCGCCACGTACTAGTGTTTTAAAGTTGTGATAAATGGCTAGTATGTCATTGAAACCATGCATCAACTGCCTGATAGAGCTTGTCTTTCAATTTTTGCATTTGTGAGTAAAATCTGCAGTGTGTGCAGATTTGGAACTGCAAAGTCGGCATTGCATGAAAGAGCAGTTTTACTACGTTCTTCTTTTTGGTGAGGTTAGTGCCTGCTACCTGGTGTCAGAATGTTTATGCCGCCCATGGGCCTCTGACTTGGTTTTGCTGGTTAGGTTTCTGAACGATGTTTATACTACGTTGATTTAGCACTACCAGACTAGTGATAGTATACGTTTGTTTGTTTATTTTGTCGCCTTCATTTAACTGTATAAATAGGGACACTAAATTACTGGTATTCGGCTGCATCCGGTTACACTGGAAGCCGACCCCAATATAGTTGGGAAAAGGCTAGGCAGATGATGATTAGGGACACTAACGAGTCAGCGCTAGAACCATTCAGACTAACTATCTAATATCCTAAAACCGTTAGAACTTTATAGCTTTAAATTTACTATCATCGTCCTAATTAGGACGTAAAAGACTGGCAGACCAAGAAACTAATTGGAATAAGTATAGTGAGATCGCTTCAAAAAATATCTAGGCATTGACTGCGAGACGAACTGGATGGTCTTCCTTGAGAATTGGAAAGAAGTAGCACAGAATTGTGACCGTTGGAAGGAATGGAGGGAGGCCTTTGCCCAGCAGTGGGACAATATGGGCTAGCTATAATAATAATTGACTGCGAGAAATTCTGCCAAACACTACACTTATCCATACTTTAATTAAACACAACGTCATCTAACACACTTGACCTGACCCCCACTCACAACAGAACACTGCAGTGCCTTCCAACAATAGTGCATGGCACTCCATTGTGTCCATATGTGCTGTGAATTCACTTGCGTCTCCGTATTAAGTAGGAAGGACATGGAGTAGTGTTGGTTCAGAGTCGGATAAGAATGTTTATTCGTCTGTCATCGGATAGGTTTTTTAAACATACTTCTTTGGTATTTTATTGGAGACGTTTTTCAAAGGAAATTCTTCTTGAGCTTAGTGAATCACCATCTGCTTAGCTTTTACTAAACAATGTGGAAATTTATATTGGATACAGCTGAATACCAGTATTTTACATGGAGCGACTGTCTATTTGACCCCTTATAAAGGGTGACCCTTAACAAAGCCGAAAGGTACTTGTTCTCCCCGTCATTGCGATAATTTTTTTGTTCTAGACCACACCTGGGAACCTTCTAGTTACGGAGATATTGGGGGTCAAAGTCCCAACTATTTCACAAGTTTTTTTTTAAATACATGCGTAAAGTTACTTTGTTTGATGTACATAATCTTTGGTTGACGGCTTCGTGAAGGATCCGTTTACACCCTGTATAGAATCGCGTCACAGCAACAAAGTTATTGAACTTTGTTGATGAAGTCTTTGGTAAAGTTTTTGTGTTAAAAAATAATTTACTTCAGGAGACAGTTCTGTAAAATTAAAATTGCGTGACAAAGAGTATGTTGAACTCTTATTCAATGACTATAATTGTGGAAAATATTCATCTGACATAATCAGTTTACGCCTAACCCAAGGGAAGACATCAGCTGGCTTACAACCACAGATATCGTATCAAATCACCAACATAATCTAATTAAACTAAAATTACTGCCACGTGCTCTCTGTCGCCCTAATACTCAGTGGCGCAAGGGTGCAACATCGATACTCGGTTGATTACAAACGATTATCGATTCAATCGGATACTGGGTCAATTAATGAATTATTGTCTTAGGTTGTATAATGTTCCCACTGTTGGGACACAGGCCTCGTTTCTATAAGAGGGAGTAGGCTGTAATCCACCACGCGCGCCCAGTGTGGATTAGAAGATGCCATGGTCCTGTCTTCGGAAATCGGTTCTAGGCGCGCTTCCTCAACAATATTTTCCACCAGGCGTCTTTCTAATAATCAAATTGGAGGTATTTCTTTAACCTATCTTTGTGTGGTTAGGTTAGTTAGTGTTTTAAAGTTGTGAGAAATGGCTAGTCTGCCATTGAAACCATGTATCGATGGGTTGCCTGATAGAGCTTGCCTTTCAATATTTGCATTTGTGAGTAAAATCTGCATTGTGTGCAGATTTGGAACTGCAAAGTCGGTATTACATGAAACTAGCATTGCCTTACTTGGATTATACTACGTTCTTCTTTTTCGTGTGGTTAGTGCCTTACCTGCTGTCAGAGTTTCTATGCCGCCCATGGGCCTCTGACTTGGCTTTTTACATGCCGTTAAGAAATATCTCTCAGGCAAACTGGTTTCCTCACGATGTTTTTCTTCACCGAAGCAAGTGATACCGATGGAAAGACATCATAATATCTGATCAACAAGATAATGAAATTAAACTAAAATTCCCGCCACGCGCACTCTCTCCACCCTACCCGGTGACATCGATACTCGGCAGATTACAGCCGATTATCGATTCAATCGGATACCGGCACAGTTAGGGTTGCAAGATGTAATAAATTAGCGGTGTTTGTTGCCATATGTGAGGATTGATAACGTTTGTTTGGTGGATTGTTTATCTTGGCGTGTGTTCTTTGGGATTAACTGCGGCCGGCGAGCTCTGCTTCCAAATTGGTTGCATCAAACCTTCGCGCACGTAGGTATAGCCAGCTAGAATTAGGTGTAACCTTACTTCGGCTTTTAGCCGTAACATAAATATAAGAACGTAGGGATCGTCGTACGTGTATGTGCGATTTGGATTTGGATTTCCTATCTAATGCTGCGATTAAAAGGAAAGGAAACATAGCTCAACTTGTCTCTTCCATATTTCGAGCAATGGTGGCCTTGTGGCCCTGTCGCGGCAGTGGGAACATTATACAATGTTCATGATTGTAAGCTTTACTTCCATATGTCCCCAAACATTGATGTACAGATACCAGCACATCAAGCTACCCGAAACTTGAACCTAATGCTTTAACGATAAAGTTGAAAATTTATTAACAAAATTTGACAGATTTTAGCGTCTGTACCTAACATTTTATCCGTAATGGGACACGCTTTTTCCCCATTGGACTAAGTAACATCTTACAAAGGACCCCTAACACCAATATTTGATACCCCACACTTACCTCCTACCAGCCCTAAATAAAAGGGTTTCCCTTTCAATCAAAGGGCTACTCGTTACTCCTATCGAGAACCATTTGTAAGCGAATAGAATCGAATTAAACTCTCCACCGAGTACTCGATAACGTTGTTATACTCTTCATCGGTATGCTGAGATTTTGATTCGATTTTTAATGGATCGGTTTTTAGGGAGAAATTGGTGTGCTGATGAAGTGTTGCGCTTTTCTTGTGTTCTGGTTTTAGTGTTCCAGATTACGTCATCAGCCTCTCAGGGTAAAGATAAGTTACAATTATTCGTTTCGTCTTCCTACAACGATTGTCAACAGGGTTGATATTAGCTTATCAATAGCTAATGTCAATCCATGTGTATTTTTAACTTTTCTTACGAGTATCGAGAACCATTTGTAAGCGAATAGAATCGAATTAAACTCTCCACCGAGTACTCGATAACGTTGTTATACTCTTCATCGGTATGCTGAGATTTTGATTCGATGCTGCTTTTTTTGTTTTTAATGGATCGGTTAGGGTGAAATTGGTGTGCGCTTTTCGTGCTGATTTGAGTGTTTTAGAAACTCTAAGGGCCTATCATCTTGGGCTGAGGGACTGTTCGAAAGAGATACCGCGGCCCTGGAACACAAAGGGCAAAGAAGGAACATGGATGGGTTTTAGTCAGTAAAAGTCTGACACTCCCTTCCACTCCGCCCAGAGCGGGGGGGGGGTCATTTGATGATTTCCCATCCGAAAAAAAGGGCCTATCATCTGCGTAGCCTTTTCGCAACTATGTTGGAGTCAGCTTCCAGTCTAACCGGATGCAGCTGAACAACAGTATGTTACATGGAGCGACTGCCTATCTGACCTCCACAACCCAGTTAGTACTGGGTAATACCCGTTGGTAAGACTGGTTGTCATACTTTCGGGTCACTGACTACTTAACGACTGTCAAACATCTACAATTGACAGCCGAGACCAACGGCTTAATGTGCTTTTGCTAGTGGGCTGCCAATGTCGACTGGATAGCAGCTACTTTTGTATAGCCACTGCTAAATTAAGACAAGTGCCAATAGGAAAATACGTGTGTTTTCAGTTCGAGGGCGGAACAGCTCAAGGATGCACTTATCTAATGTTATAAGGGTACTCATCTCTTGAACTGAATTAACTCTCAATATTGTCAACTCTCCATGTACTGATACTGTTAGCCTGCGACAGCCCACTGCTAGGCAAAGGCCTCTCCCCATGACTTCCAGTTGTTGCGATCCAGGGCTAATGTGGCCTACAGATGGCGCTAGACGACCTCTATAGCTCTGTCTCTTTCCCACACTTGAATTACTCCTGCTTTAAGACGTCTTAGTAACCCTCCTTGTCGTTGGTCCTCCCCTTTGTCCAGCTAGTCCCGCCATCTTCTATGAGGATAATTAATACGCCTACGCATGTTTCACCTTAAAATTGGATTTTTTTAAATATTGTTAATGTCGTCACTCTCACTCAATACTAATAACATACCAACCTAAATCCCTCCAAACATTCAATTAACGAACGTCACATAAAATTCAAAAGCCAAGGCTAAACCACTCATTATAATTACTTCCCAAATTAATTTGACGACAGTTTGCAAAAGAGAACGCACTCCAATCTGGGCGATCTGCCAATAAGCTTACTTTATAATTAGACAGCATGTCGCCAACGACCAATCACTGAGCTCCGCCCACCAATTGGTATTAAAAAGTCGCGTTGCTAAGTAAATGAAAACAGCCCTGTACCCCGTGGTGTTTGGTTGGGGGTACAGTGTGAGCGAGTTCTTGAGCGGAGCGATAAACTGTTGCGATGATAGTTTATCTTTGAAATGAATAGGTCTTATAGCCCTGGTTTCTACTGAAGCGGAGACTGCAATCGACCAATAACGTTGGTTTAAATCTGGATAGCATCTGTCCAATGATTGGTCGAATCTTGCACGTTTCTCTCTTATCCGCTGTGGTAGAAACCGACCCATAGGCTTTTTATTTTGAACATGTGTATTTTTCTTTCTTGAATGAAATCCACCAATTAGCGACAAAACACTTGGCGCCATCTCGCGACAAAGTTATGATCAAAAGCCTTCACGGCAGTGGGTAACTGATAATTTGAAAATTATCTTTCTTTCTGTGGTCAATCTGGTTAAGTTATATTGTTGGCGTTTCCCAATATGTATTTTTCAATTTGGTATCGCGCATTTGTTCCTCGCTCGCAGTTGTACCACGCCCTATGCCCTATAATTTCACAGGGACATTTTTAATTTATTAAAACGTAGCCCGATGATTATTTGATATTCAAAGTCAATATTTATTTTTTATTAGCGTCCATTCTGTTTGCATCTGGACGTCGAGTGTTTGTCGTAGGTTGATTGTTTTCATATAATATATTAGTTGCTCACTGCTCGTGTACTCCTGGTATTGAGGGCAAATTTAGTAGATTAGTTTTATAACTGACCTTCAATATACTACCTTATTTATTACCGTAATAAGGTCTTATTATATAAATTGTGTTAGTCTTGTCGTCTAGCTTCTTTGAAATGACATTGACGAGGACGGATAGTTCGATAGTAGGTATTTTCTATTTATAAAAATATAAGTAACGTATTTTTGGAGGTAGAGTATGCTTGTATGGCCCTATTACTAAAATTGTGTTGGTCAAATGTCTTTTTAATAAATTGACTTGGGGTTATAAATAAATGAAACACATTTTAATGGAGTATAACTAGGTAGGACAATACTAGATCAATAGTTGCATACTATTTATCATTAGCAGTGGCAGCCTCACTGCTGAGTAGGCCCTCTCCTTTAGGCCATGTTTCAATTTTACAAAATATACTTGTTTTAAAAAATTCGCATATATTGAGATCTGACGTAGGTCTGATTCAGTGGCCGTTCTCAGCCCTATTCCATCTTCTTGCCATTTCAATTCGCCTAGGTGGGGATTGGATTCCAATTACTTTGTTACTTTGTCTCGTTTAGTCGTGGAGCAATGTTATCTTTCACACAATCCGTCTCCTGTTTTCTTTTATCTGCCTCTTTCTTACATTCACACTGAACAACTTTTATTGTCATTCAAGCAAGCATGTCTCCAATGGGAATTCCTATCGTCAAAACTTAAGAACTTTCAACCCCTGTTTAGCTATTTGAGGGGATGATTTTTCAAAAATTCCTTCTTTGATAATCAGTTTTGTTATATCTGTGACTTCTTATCAAATTATTTTTCTCTTTTGCAAAATCTCATGCTTCTTGACACAGAGACTTAAGGATGATTTCCACCAAACGGGTCGCATCAAATCGGATCGGAACGGATTTTACAATCTTTAAACGATATTAAATCGTGCACAGAGTATTTAAAGTCTATATTAACAAGCCGCGCACAGCAGCTTGACCACGGGCGTCTTCTGCGACGCGCGATCGGCTCCGTTCGCCTGTCGTCGTATCTGTCGTCGCGTGTGCGTACAGTTGGAATGAAACTATTTAATTAGGCGCAGAAACGGATACGTTCGCAAGCGACGGTACGGAGCCGATCGTACGTGTCGACATCCTGCCGGAGGCAATCGGCTGTCGCCCCATCCGCTCGTATCCTTTACTCAATCATCCTTTAGGCTGTTTGTTGTCTGTTACCAAACTTAAGATTTTTATTGACTCTCAATCTCTGTCCCAACAACTACAGAACATCTGCAAATGACCCGGCCATCCAACTGTCACATCCTACGACTCAATGCTGCGAACAATATTTATTCAATAACGCGAAGGGGTGCAGGGGTACCCCACGTTGGGGTCGCATTCAATTTGTGTGTTGTCAATGATGCGCGCTCGATTTAATGGCAGGTGACGTTTATGCTCATAGTCTGTGTTTGTGCCCCCTGGTTTGTAATGGATGGGTAGCTGGTAGTAAGCGCATTTGCACTGTAATCATGGGTTTAGTTCTTTGGTACTGGGGTTTTGATTTTTATTGGTTGAACGGGAATATCTTCGTATGATTTAAATTGCATCTTCTTCTTTAATTTGTTCTTTACTTAATGTTTTTCTTTCCTTCTAATATTTCTCGTCTCTTGTTCTTCTTTTTCTTTTATTTCCTGCCTTTATTTCATTCCTTCCTCTCCTCTATTTCTTTCTTACTACGCTATCATTGTCATCTTCTTCTTTAATTTGTTCTTTACTTCATGTTTTTCTTTCCTTCTTTCATTTCTCGTCTCTTGTTCTTCTTTTTCTTTTATTTCCTGCCTTTATTTCATCTATCTATATCTATCCTCTGCTCTATTTCTTTATTACTACACTATTCTTGTCAACTCTTCCTGTAGTAGCTCTACATACAAGCGTTACATCTGTATTGCCTCATGTTTGTTTAATATTATTATCTGTGTCCTTTGTCCGTATGTCACATTATCCATTACTGTCTATTAAACTGTAATGTCTAATAGGTAAATCACCATGATTTCTATTTACTATTGCAGCATTAAATAATCTTGATAAATTCGGCCACGTGGTTCTGTTAGCTGTAGTTATTGTTGCATTTTCTTTATTTTTAACCCCCGATGCAAAAACCCAAGACCGTGTGTCTGTCTCTGGCACCGTAGCTCTTAAACGAGTGAACCGATTTGGATGCAGTTTTTTTTATTTGAAAGTTAGTTTCTTGGCGATGGTGCTTAGATACGTTTTACCAAAATCGGGGGATGAAAGCGGGGGTTTTTTAAAATTTAATTTTATAACCTATTTCTGACTTTAAGTATTTCTTTCCGTTTAAAATCTCTTGCCCCATTTAGCTACTCGCTGTCACTGTTAGTTTGCCCCACAGTAGCTCTACATACAACCGTTAAACATGTTACATAGGCACCGCTCTTGATGCCTCGTGTTTGTTCAACATTATTATCTGTGTCCATTGTCCGTATGTCACATTCTGTCTATTAAACTGTAATTCTGATGGGCAGAAAGCCGTTTTACATGTACCGGGATTTTGAATACGTTTTGTATTTTTATTTTTGATGGATTGGTTGTTTTGTGAGGGAGCTGTTTTGAATAAAATGTTTAAATTAATATTAGTTATGAAGATTTTAATAGGAAATCGAAAACATGCAAAACGAATAGGTTACGCAATTTTCAATTACAGTACTGATTTCCTGCCTCGTTGAAGTTCTGGATTCGATTCCCGGGTCGGGCAAATTGTTATTGGATTTTTCCATCACAAATTTCTCAGGAGCAGCCACAGAGTGCTCTGGATTTGTGCCCGTTTGATGGCAATAGGCTCGCCCCCTATTACATGGGACTACAACATAACTGTCGAAATGTGGGTGTATTATTAGGTACACCTCTGTCTAACCTTTCGGGGATTACAAGCGTGATGTTATGTTATTATTACTGATTTCGATTTTCCGCTATTGTTTACTTTTCGTCACATTTGTGGTTATCCTAGAAATGTCCCACCAATTATGGGTCATCCATCACAAGGGCACCTCCTATTATGATATCAATAACCACTGTGGTTACCCACAGAGCAGTTACCGCATCATATCTCACACATAACTTAATACAATTATACAAATTCACATAATTTCCTGACACGTGCCCGACCAATAACTAAAATTATTCGCTACTGCCACTTATAATCCCCTCTTTCAAAGCATTTCCAACCTTATGTCTTTAAAAATAAGGGTGGTTTGGGGTGTAAATGTTAAATCTGCTAAACCAAGTTTTAATCTAACAAGACGAAGCAAAATCGACCTTATTTCCTCAACTATAAGGTTCTCGTCAAATGCAAAGATAAACAATTTCAAAAGTTTACCGGCACGTGAGTCGGTGACAATGTTTGCCCTAGAGGATTGAAACGGGAATCGAACCTGTGACCCATGAGGATAGGCACGCGACTGATGCAGTGTGCGACTGTTATGCTAGTATGTCTTTATTATAAGTTCAAGGGAAATAGTTTTTGTAAATGTTCTGGGAATAACAGAAAAGAAATTGTAACAGTTTTGTCATGATTTATTGCCGTGACGAAGATGCAACGGTTTTCAGATTGCAATAAAACTATCTTGGGTTATTCGTCTGCTTGAAATTATTAAAAATCTAATTTTCCCCGTTTTTGCAACATTTTTCATTGCTGCGCCGCTCCTATTGGTCGTAGCGTGATGTTATAGTAGCCTATAGCCTTCCTCGATAAATGGGCTATCCAACAATAAACGATTTTTTCAATTCGAACCAGTAGTTCCTGAGATTAGTGCGTTCAACCAAACAAACTCTTCAGCTTTATAATATTAGTATAGATGAAAAATGCAGATTTGGATTAAAAACGCGTGCTTTGTTTTAATGTCGTCCTTGGTACAGTGACGTTTGACATTTGACATAACTGACATTAAATTAATCATAGACTAAATGTTGTGTTGCCAACAAACTAATGCAGTTAACTCTTTGCACTTCGAAAAAAGCTTCACGGATTACTTTTTTTTCTAAAATACCTATCACACAGGGGACAAGTGTAAAGACAAACGCTGGTTCTTGCCGGGACCAAAAGAGGCCTTAAATCTTAAGTAGGGTCTAGTCCTTATCATGACTTAGCCAAATGACGATTGGTCGTCCCATTCCAAGTGAAGCTTCACCGACCAGTCATGCATAAGACGGGCACTCTTCATCATCTGCCTAGACTATATCCATCTATGTTGGGGTCAGCTTCCAGTCTAACCAGATGCAGGTGTGAACCGGTATTTCACGGGACTTTTATTTTATGGGACTGGTTGTCAGATTTTCTGGCCTTTAACTACCCGTAACGACTACCAATGATTTGCGAGGGTCACAAAGAGGGTGATTTTATGATGAAAAATGACCATGTTGAACATATTATTATTGTACAAAGAACCTGCCTCGATGAGCATCAAGTCTAATTAAAGGGCGCAGCGCAATGTACCGACAGTAATGAACGCATTTCTTTCATTTAAATGTTTTGATTTAATTTTACGGGCAACGCCTACGCATATGACATTTTATTATGAAAGGGGTTAGTGACTGAGTAACGGCATCAAGGTCAAGCTATGATTGCCGCGATCGGCCGCTGGATGGGGTATCTTGTTGCGCAGTAAGTGGGCTGTGCCGGTTAGTTTAGTAGTCGCTCCGTGAAGAACTACTGGCATTCAGATAAGACTGGAAGCCAAAATAGTTAGGCAGATGATAAGTCATCAAATTGGTAATGAAGTCAATACAATGGATAAGGTTTATGAGTCATTAACCGTAGAAGACATTAAATAAAGAATCGTCATTATCCCAATCTCCAATTTATTTGGGGTCCGTTGCAGCATGTCTTCTTGCATCCTTCTCTAATACTCTTTACCTCAGCAGTCTCCCCCTTTCTGGCCATATCATCCTTCACACAGTCCATCCATCGTTTCTTTGGTCTCCCTCTACTCTTATAGCCATACTCAAAACTTTCCTCACGATATTTTTCTCATTCTCCGCATCACATGGCCATACCAAGACAGTCGATTCCCTTTTAACTTTTCTGTAACTGGCGCAACTTTTAAACTTCTAATATACTCAGTCCTGACGTTATCCATTCTTGTCACACCACATATCCACCTCAACATTCTCATCTTCGCTACATGCAATCTTTTTTCATCCATCTTCTATCAGCTTTCGATTGCGGCACAATCTACCCTGAAATGGATATAAAGACTAGCTCTTGTGACATGTGCTAAATAAACATATTTTCATTCTTTCTTTATCAATAAACATCAAGTCCAATTAAAGGGCTCCGCGCAATGTACCGACAATAATGAACGCACTTCTTTCATCCGATGTTTTGATTTAATTTCACGGGCAACGCTTGCGCATATGGCGTCATAAGGACATTTTATTTTATTAGGATCAAAAGCTTAATCAAGTGAAAGTGGTTGGTGTTTTAGGAGGGTGTTAAAATATGTTGGAATATGGCGAATGTTAGGTTTTAGAACATACTGATTCTAGCAGGGAAAGCAGGGTTTTTTTTATAAGATTTTATTTAAGTTGCCTTTTAGTTAGTTAGTATATATTGGTCAAATCTTGCAACTGAATTTCAAACCAGTTCCCCCCAACCGATTGAGCTGAAATTTTGCACTAACCTTTGGTTCTGGTGACAATACATTTTTATGAAAGGCATGACTTGATTCTGCAGACAGGATCGCCTTTTGACGAGAGAACTCCTTAACGGTTAATAGCACGGACACGAAACATACGTTGAATGTTGATAGATAAACCTAATTTTCTTCTTTTCATTTTAATAAAAGCTACTCATCTGCCATACTTTTTTGGTTGATTAAATAATTTCGTTGCGGGATTCAAGACAATTGAATTGTTTCACCTCGACTGGTCTTGCTTTTTTTTCTCGGTGTTTTTCTGGTGTCCGCTACTATTGATTGTGGCTTACTGCAGTTGTTTTTAGTAGTTGGGAATAGCAAAAACGGCAATGCAGAGTCGATGACAGGTCTAAGCAACCTTATCGGAGTATCCTGGATGCATAGATCAGTATAAAAAACTAAATGTCAAATTTAAAAAAAAAATGCTCACTGCCGTATGAAATGTTCTAGTTTTTGCGCAACGTCTAAAGTACATTCATATTTATGTTTAGGCACTCAAGTGCTAAGAGTACTCTACGCAAAACAAACTAAAAACATTACGCAAAAATTACAAGTCCCACACTCGTAATAATAAAGCGTGCCACAAATGCGGTTTCTATGTATGCTCGAGGGAGTGAGCTGGAGCTCGTGCGGTGTGACTCCCAAGTGGGAACTGTGAGGAGTGACAGTGACACCGTCCAAAGGGTCGGGTCACATGGTCGTAGTAAATATATGCGAAATTGTAAAAATAGAAAGGTTATTAACAGATGGGGTGCGGTTTTGGAATTTCAATTCACAAAAATCAAAGAAAAGAAACGAGGTCAGATTGCAATCTGTACCGATAAAGTTAGTCACAGTATCTTTGTGAGGGCACCACAAACAAACTAGTTACTAAGTCTCTTCGTCTAGTGGTGAAAAAATAGAGATTTATTAACAGATGGGGTGTGGTTTTAGAATACCTTCCAATTTTCGACACTGAAATCGCACATCACACGGACTTAGAGACCATATTGCAACTTATCTCTGGTTTTGTGACCACGATATTTCAGTGTTTGTTAAATTGAAACCCAAATAGGTGAGCCAACAATTGATTTTATTGTTGATTTTTTATTAGACATCTTAGGTGCGTTACACATTCAATGACTTAACCCAATGAAAATTGCACCAGAAAATAGGAGCAAAAGAGAAACAAATAACGATCAAGAATCCTTTGATTAGAAAAAACACAGTAGAAGTTAGTTCAAAACTTACACATGACAAACTCGTGCGCTTCGTGGCTCCCAAGTGACGAGTGTCTGATAGTGACACCGTCCGAAGGGTCGTGGCACATGCTTGTAGTAAATATATGCGCGAAACTGTAAAAATAGAAAGGTTATTAACAGATGGGGTGCGGTTTGGGACTTTCTGTCCTATTTTGTGATGGGCTAGAATCCGCATGTGGTTTTGAATCGAAATCTGTCGAGATATCAAGTTTCCCTCTATTGTAGATAGATTTTGGAAAGCAAATATAAACTGTGTTTTGAAAACAGATTATTTAAGACCCTGAAACCGTTTGTTCATTTTCTTTATTGCTGAAGATCGTGCAAGTCTTTAAAAGCTTTGACGAGATTGCTGACGAGTACGGACATGTGATGCGGAGGAATACGGAAAATGTAGTGAGGAAAATGTTCAGTAGGAATGTAGATAGTTATAAGAGTAGAGTTAGACCAATGAAACGATGGATAGACTGTGTGAAGGATGATATAGCTAGAAAGGACGTGACTGCTGAGATGACGAGTAATAGAGAAGTATGGTAGAAGACGACATCTGCGCCGACCCCAAATAAATTGGTATAAGGGCAGGAGAATGATGATGATGTGATCGCTGACGAGTTGCTTCCACTAGAGTCCACTTTGTCTTCGGTCGTACGTCTTAGGGCAGTAGTATCATTAACCGTTTGTTAGTTATCAGTTAAAAAGCTTATCTTCAAGAAGTCTAGGATGCACCCGCATCCAATTTTCTGCATATTGAAATGAAGAAAAACGTGGCCAAAGCTGTCTCATCTGGTACAATTTTAATTATGTTCTCAAAAAACCTGATACCTACTCTCGTTATACGCTCGATAGCCCAGTACTCCATACCAGTCCAAAAATCATCCACAGTGACAGTGACTCCAAATCCCCAATGACGTCTGTCAGTCACACGACATTGACACCGAAGGGCGTCACATGTTCGTCCTTACCAAATAATACGCCAAAATTGTATAAATAGAAAGTTTATTAACATCTGGCCTGTTTACGTGAATTTAATTCTTGTTTAGTTTTTTTTTAATTGGGTCATTGAAATCCCAAAGGATTGGCTTTGAAGAGTATCCTTCAGTAATGGTTGATTCAAAAATTTCCTTTGCTATGGAGCTCTTTATTTCCTGCTGTTTTCAAAACCACAATTCTTTGCAGTGTTTGTGTTTGTGACTCTCTCTCTCAGACATTGTCTCAGCCGTAACAGCATGATAGGCTCTTTATCCTTGGTTTGCTTGCAGTGTTAGAGATACTATCAATTGTCCTGAGCTACAGCTAAAATATTTTTTTAAATCTTTTGATATGATAGCTAGCAATGGCTTTCAATATAGTGGGTTTGAATTATTTATTAACAGCGGAGTCAGTGGAGTGGGCCTGCGTGGTGTGATTGTGGAATCCACCAGGCAGGCTCACTTCCTCCAGTCCAGTAGTAGCCACATAATAGGCTTATTATGCTTATGCCATCATTATCATCTTCCTGCCCTAGTCCCATGTTACTTGGGGCCAGCGCAACACGTTTTTTTCTTCCATTCTCCACTATCAACCGTCACGCTATCATTTATTCCTTTTTCTTTCTTCTTAAGCCATCATTTCACTGAAAGTTTATGTAAATCCATCCATTTACAGATGTTTGAAAAGTCTTAGCTTAATTTTTTTTCCATTTCACCCAGTAGCATAAACTCCTCTCATCCTACCATATCTCTCGAATCTAACAAAGCGTAATCAACCAAAACACGCTAATAATACAATCGGCTAACATCTCAATTGACGCCCCGCGGCGCCGCCTGCTGTGCTGTTGTGCGTACGCCTACCGAACGCCTTTGATAGATCGCTCCGTGTGGCCGCGTTAGGGCAGCTTTTATTGTTGTGTTATTTAAATATTTTGGTTAGTGGAGATGGAAATTATTCTCATTTAATAGAATTTCGGAGAGAGCGTAAATACATAAAATAACATCACGCCTGTAAGCCTCGTTGGGTTTAATAGAGTTGACCTATAGGTATCCACATTTAGAAGTAGCTCTCGCCACTTGCTTATTTAAGATTATGCGTGGTAAAATACACAACCCAGGTGTTCTAAGCACGGTTGGGTTGTGTGTACCTGATGGGTACGTGGGTCGACGGAGGCGCCAGCCGCTGCTGTGGCCTGTGGGTGTCGCCCGCTCGCACCAACCTGCTGCAGCACGCGCCGCTGACGCGCGCGCTTCATACAATCAATATAGTGTCACAACAAACTGACTCAACTGCTTCAATTGCACACTGAGTGAATTCACACGGGCCGCATTTCGTAAATTTACTCTTGGTTGTTAAAATATTATAATTATAAGTCTAATCTTTGTAAGCTATTATAACTATAATTACACTATTGTATTAGGTAAGCCTGTCATAATAGTGGTATGTGTTTTAAATAAAAAAATAAAATTTTATCGGGTAGTTTCATATAAAAGGGGCGAGCCTATTGCTTTTAACCGGGGACAAGCCCTGACTTCGGGCTGATGGATAAACCTAATAACTCTTTGCCCAACCTTGGAATTTCTTTCTCAGCATCCAGCAGTAGCATTTGTGATTACTAGACTAACGGGCAGTTGATAGTTTACATGCACTGCAGAAGATTTCCTGGTTAAAGTCTGGGACAGGCAAAACCGGCGCCAAGTCTTTCAAATTATGTTCAGTTTTTAAATGCGAGAACTCTTTTTTTCTAAATCTTCATTCGAATCACAGATGTTCCTTGTTCAGCCTTCCATCTCTCCAATTTTAACCAACCCTCAAAAATTGTTGCCTCGTTCTTATCGACCCAGTGTTAAGTGCCGTGCGAATCTCCAGGTGTTCCTCTCGCCCCCTGTCTCCCACGTGAGATATGTCACACTTGCGCGAGTAAATTGGGGGTAAAATGTACACTGCTGTTTTGATTTACAAGATTATTTCTTTGGGGGTCGCAGTGGTCAGTGATTTTCAATTGTTATTTTGATATTAACTGATCACTTGATTAGTTCTGTTTGATTTAGATCTGTAAGTTATAAAGTGAAAATGTGCATTGCCGTTTTGATTATCAAGATTATTTCTTTGGGGGTCACAGTGGTCAGTGATTTTCAATTGTTATTTTGGTTTTAGTAGATTAGTTTCTGTTTTGATTTGTATCTGTTGTCATAAAGCTGTGAGGGTTAATTATGATTTGTATTGTTTGATTTGAGAGGTGATTTAAACTATTCAAATAAAAAAGGGATTTAAGAGCATTTGAATTAGAAGTGTTTTGCTTTAGAACGAATATAACAGCGTTTTCATTTATATTATTTTTTGTCTGCCTCGTTGCTCTAGTGTTCACAAGAGCTACTACTGAGCAAAAGAATCTGGGTTCGATTCCCACGTCAGATAAAATGATTGGGGGGCTTTTTCTGCAGGAATACCTCAGTACTAACCCGGAGTCTGGATTTGTGCACAGTAGATGGCAATAGGCCTGTCTTCTATTACATGGGATTTCAATTTAACTAGCAATATGTGGGTGTGAGTTAATTGACTCAGTCAATAATTAACCAACGAGACAGTAAACTTGAATTTACGAACTCCCAACATGGATCTGCCATATTTCCTTTCCATCAAAAACTATAAAAATCAAAACACGCCTTTCAAAACGAAGCTTCTGTTATCAAATAATCGTAACGTAACTCGAGAACCTTGTTTTTTTTAACCGAATAATCGAAACGGACGGAACAATCCAATACATCGAAACAAGCGATTATCGCTGCGCCATCGCTAAGTAGTTGCGACAGCCGCGAATAGGGTCTACTTGTGAAAGGGCGTGTGAATGAGATAGCAATAGGTGAGGTAACGTGTGTGAAAGAGACGGGAGATGTGCTTGAAGTGCATTCGCGTTACAGCGACAGATTGGCGCGCACATGTCGAGTTGCGATGTTCTTTTTGCAAAGTGTGTTTTAGTGTGGGGATTGGTGTCGATAATTTGATTGATTGTTGTTGGATTTATTTATTTATGGGTGTTAGACTGTTCTGTGGGAGAGGAAGACCAAATAAACGATGGATGGATTGTGTGAGGAATGATATGAAAGATAAAGGAGTAAATGATAGCGTGACGGTTGACAGAGGAGAATGGAAGAAAAAACGTGTTGCGCCGACCCCAAGTAACATGGGACAAGGGCAGGAAGATGATGATGGGTGTTAGACTGGTCGTTCGCATAGACGTTACATTCGCACAAGAATCCCGTCTATTTCTCTTCCTCTCTTCTTTTCTTAGTTAAATTTTCTATTATACCAGTAAACTTATTTTTTTTTGAGAATTTCGAAAGTGCGAGCCAACAATACAGTTTGGAAATTGTTACGAAGACGAATGAATTATAAAAGATTTGGCAGGTTTGGCTGTCTATTATTATCCTGTTTAAATAAGTATTGCGACTTTTTTTTTACTTGTTTATTTGGTATCATATAATCATTGCTTCATTTTTTCGTCCAATAGGATATAAAAAAAATATAATGGCAGTAATGCCAGCTTTTATCATACTTGCTTTCTTCGCATAAGCCACTATAAATACATCTTATCGATAACATCTTCTAAAATTACCCCATCCCTACGCAAGCTTTCAAGAGGACACATGAAAGGGGAGCGCCGGGTCGTACGGCAACGCTTGTTTGTGCGATTTAATTTCATTTATCAACGCATTACTTACCGGGAGGGAATTACTTATCCGGATTACCCTGATACCCCGCTCTCCCCTCGACACTTTTCCTATGTAAATAAGCAACGAGGTCTGAATTTTTGAGTAGTATATGACGAGGCGGTACATGGGTTTCTGTTTACGTCGCAAAGTGTATGACCGACTTTGGGAGTAAATTAGGTTCTTTTTTTCTGGACTTTTTTTACTTGGATGTTTCGCGTACGATGAGAAAGATTTATGAATTGAATGATCGAAAGCTTTCTTGTTAGGTCGTGGTACGCCGTTTTGCTCGCGGCTTCGTTCCCCTTATGTACGGAATGTACTCACGGGAATGTTTTAAATGTATATAATACTACCATATAATACTCGGGGATAATTTAGCTTTCCGCTAGTGAAAGAATTTTCGGAATCGGATCAGTAGTTCCCAAGATTACCCTCTACATACAAACTTACAATTTTTTTTTTACCTTATTGTAATGTTAGTATAGACTAATATGAGATAAACATATCATAGTAGATGATGTTCATAGTAACGGTCGGTTTGCCCAAGTAGAGAATACATAACATGAACATATTAGAATCCATAAAAGCGTAAACGATCTATAATGTTTCGTCTGTTATACTGTCACGAGCACCAATATGTATACACTTTCTTATATTTATGAGCTATTTTCGCGAAAAATAACAATTGTTACTTGGAGATAGGATCTTTTTCATAAAAGTATGAGTTCCAAAATACTATGTTCGTAACAACATGAAATTTTAATCAGAAAAGTAGGAGAAAAACACTTTTAAAAGTTGTTAAGTGTTTACATATTGGTGCTCGTGACTGTCCGTGACACTAACTCCTCCTGAAATTGAGTGGGCTACAATTCACCACGCAGGCCCATTATGTTTCGGTAGATGTCACGGTTTCTCCACGATGTTTACCTTTATTCTATTTAACTTTTCCATATCATCATCTTCCCGCCCTTGTCCCATGTTATTTGAGGTCGGCGCATCACGTTTGTTTCTTCCATTCTCCTCTGTCAACCGTCACGCTATCATTTACTTCTTTTTCTTTCATATCATTCCTCACACAATCCATCCATCATTTCCTTGGTCTTCTTTTCCATATATCCAAACAAAAGGATAAACCAGAACACCCAAAAATCTCAAAGAAAAACATGCATCACACAAATTGAACATTTGCCAAATTAAAATGCCATACCGTTCCCAAAAAAATGCGTTAAAAGCATATCATTGGATCTAAACATTCTCTCATTAGCTTCTAATTGATAATAATAATTAGGGATATACGTTATGACGGTGTTAGTACCAGGTGAATGGTGAATAAATTGTGTTTCTTTCTATTTAGATTGTTCTAGTGGCTACTTTGTCTTAGTACGTAATGGAAATGCCCCATTCCGCGTGTTTGGAATTTGAAGAGGCATTTGATTGGGTGTTGAATGTCTTAAGTGGTTAGGAAAACTTCTGATTGCATTATTCGACGTTCAGAGTTGCGAGTGTTGTGGAGCTCGTGGCTAAATAATAACAGCCGCTCGGATCAATCTTCAGGTTAGACCGCGCTTGGCTAGGTTGGTCTATGTAACCACTACTAGACTACGTTACTTTACTGGACCTCCCTCCACTTTTCGTAACAGCAAAGCTACTATCAAAAGGCAACCTCTTCCAATGATAGAAAACAACACCAGGAGCAACTGCCTATCTGACCTCCAAAACCCAGGTAGTACTGGGTAATACGATACCCCTTGGTAAGACTGGTTCACGGACTTTCAGGCCACTGACTACCCTGTAACGACCGTCAAAGATCTACAAATGACAGCCGGGACCTACGGCTTAATGTGCTTTCCGAGGCACGGAGAAAACTCAGTATGTAATGGCACCTTCCAAGGACCTAGGTAAGCGCACCTTAACATAAAGATCGACCCGAGCGGCTGTTATCCAGATAGACAGCACTTGTTTATAATAATGACAGTTGTCATGCTCTTTAGAGGGGTAAATAAAACGGCAATGATAATTATACTGTAAAGTACTTAAGCCGCTCTCGACCCTATTTGTTCAATTGTGCGTAAGTGTAGTGTCAGGTGGTCCTTTGATAACATTGTATTGAAGCAGAGGATGATAGCAGATTGTTATCATCATATTCTGTTGTTACATCAAGGACCTTTTCATGATCAATATGACCATCGAGACTGTGTGCCTCGGAGAGCACGTTTAGCCGTATGTCCTGGCTGTCATTTATCTTTGTCGTTACGTACCCGTAACGTCAAAGCATGAAAGTATGGCAATCACACTTACCAAGGGGTAAACCATTGGTAAAGATGTAAAGACTCTTCCGACACCCAATGTGAATGCAGTGCTCTCGACCAGACGATGTCCCACTTGCTGGAGTGTCCCGGCACGTGCAATTTAGACGAACTAAAAGAAGCCACAGACGCCGCGATTAACGTGACCACATACTGGGCCCTAGAAATTTAAACAAGTAGTACCATCGACACGAAAGAAAGAAAGAACCTCTAGTAGGTATTCAGCTGGTTATGCACCCAATACCCGGATAATCCCAGCTTAATAGCGAAAAGCGAAACGGCTATGCATATGATGATCTTCGTTAGCAAATTTTTCACTCTTTTAGACACCTTATTAATTTCAATCATATTGCTCGTCATCTTGCTTATCCTTATTCTAATTCTAACTATCTCCCGTCATCGTCAGCAAAAGAAAGAGCTGTGCAGGTGGCTATATACTGGTCGGGTATTATTTGAGTCATCGGCACGCAAAGCGAAAAGAGCAGATTTTTTCCCCGTCCTTAGCATATTCATCGGTAATTACATTACTCCATCCTTTTGATATACGTAACTCCTTGTTTGCTCAAACAGGTGATAGACACACGCTTCCTCTTCCTTTGAGATTAGATAGCCACACATATTGACAGCCACTTACATCCATTTAACACTAAACTCCACCAACTGATGTATTTCGTAACATCTGTGGTATAAGTGATCGTTTTACTCCAAATGTAAAGTAGTGTTGTAAGTTACAACCGATTAATGTCCAACTGATTATCACTCTTATTAGTAAGACGAGTATCTTTAGCTAATTGGCATGTTGCATTTAAATACCGGCAGTCTTATCTACGTTATCGTTTAGCACTAGAATCTTGTCTAGACATTAAATTTAGTAAATTAGTTTAGCAATTTTAATGATGATTGCGTTTTATTCTTTCATTATTATCATTGTGTTTTAGTTTGGATTTATTATTCTTTTATTTGTAAGCAGCTCCTGATTTTTCGTCTGTTTTTTAATGACCCTACTAAGCTTTTGAATAGTCTAAATCTATACGTTATCGTTTAGCACTAAAATCTTGTCTAGACATTAAAATCAGTTTGGCTATGTATGATGATTGCGTTTTATTCTTTCCTTTATTCATTTTTGTCATTTTTAAATATTTCTTAAAAAAAAACACATAAAAAACATTTAAAAATATAAAAAAATAGTAGGTCACCAGCACTGGAAACAGGGTCCAAGCTACCGGCGGTCAGGGCTCCAGAGAGAGGAACCTCCTAACAATACGAGCCGTGTCCAGGAGTACCGCTTCCTGAATCAAGCCCTTGATCCAGCTGCTTAACGAGAGCCTCCTTAGATATTGGTCGAGGCTCTTTGCAATTAAACCATGGGCTGATACGACTATCGGCACAATGATCGCTGAGTCCACACCCCACATGTCGACAACCTAGCGAGCCAAGTCAAGATTCTATTTTGAATTTATTGTTATTTGATTTACAAGCAGCCCCTGGTTTTTCGTCTGTTTTTAAATAACCCCACTAAGCTTTAGAATAGCCTAAATCCCTGCAATCCGATTGGAGCTCATCGCAGAAAAGAATATAAAGCTTCCTCCCTTGTTTGGCGTTGTTTCCTGTATTGACGTAATCGGATTTGGACGTTGTCGTCTCTTCTTTCGTCTATTCTGTCTGTGGTCTGGTTTTTAGTTCATAGGATATTATTAACTGCACTATCATTGTCATTTTCATCTATGTGGAGTAAAGGCCTATTCCGTGCGTTTTATTAGGTTTTACTTTGGCCAAAGAAACTATCGTATACTTTGCTATTTTCGTTCTCCTCTTATCCCAATTCTTTTTAATACTTTTCTATTATTTGTCATCTCATCCACTTTCTAGCTTCCTATATCATCGTTTACAGACTCGTTCATTGTCTAGTGGTCGCAAGTGCGACTGCTGAGCATGAAGTCCTGGGTTCGATTCCTAGGTCGGGCAAAGTGTTATTGGGTTATTCTATCAGCAATTTCTTAGTAGCAGCCACGGAGTCTGGATTTGTGCCCGGTTGCTGGCAATATTTACATGGGACTTAAACATAACTGGCGTAGAAATGGGGTTGTAGTATCAGGTACACCTCTGCCTAACCCTTCGGGGATTGCAGGCCCGATGTTATGATGATGTTATATCATCTTTTACACAGTTCATCCATCATTTCTTTACCTTCATAGTTCCACACGTTTTTCCATAATGCTCACATTCGTCATCACATCACTTCAAAACACGAGTTGTGCTAAATCATTGCAATGCTGACTTAATATTTATATTAGCGCACAGACCCTTTCAACTATTAATATCTATTCAAGCTCCACATTTCATTTCGATTCACGCACAACTAAACCAACATTCTGACGGTGGAAATTTAAAATGACATAAGGAACATTCAGCGTGCTGTTGAATTATCAACTTTAAGCTCACAGCAGAACGTTACAATTCACACATTGTGGTTCTTGTCCCCTTAGGTCTATGGTCGATTTGTTGGGGGGGCGCGCGAATTTGTTTAAACTGAATTTACATATTTATTTGCGTTTATTAAAGAGAAATAAATTTGATGTCTCAATGTGCCCCCTTGTACGTCAAATGAAACCCATATGGAATTATGGGATTTTATTTTTATGTTAGCAACACCTGTTAGTGTTGTTAGTGAAATTATGGAGTTATTTTAATTGAGAATGAGGATTTATGTTTAGTGGCTTTTAATTCTGAATGGATCAAGCAGTTTTGGATTTTAATCGAATTAGTAACAGTAAAATTTGGGTATAATAGTAGAGGAAGACCAAAGAAACGATGGATGGACTGTGTGAAGAATGATATGGCACGAAAGGAGGTGACTGCTGAGATGACGAGTAATAGAGAAGTATGCAAGGAGGAGACATAATGCGCTGACCCCAAATAAATTGGGATTAGGGCAGCAGAATGATGATGACAGTAACAGTGGGAGGAATTGGATTAGGCATTAAAATTCGATGAAACATGAAAATAGTTATGCTCTTCGAAAGAAGAAAAAAAAGGAGTTAAAAAGTCTCGGCTATGTTTCGTAAATAGTAAAAATAATTTAACAGCGTAGTCATCTGTAACACAGAGCATATGCATAATCAGCCTATTAAGTTCCCACTACTGGGACACGGGCATCAACTGTGAGAGAGGGAGTGTGCCACAATCCGCGTTTGCCCAAGGTTGGTGGATGTCACACATCTTTGTTTATGGAGTTCTCGGATATATGTAGGTACATAATGTCGGGTTTCGTCCCAAAACAGATTATTGGTTCACCGTTTTAAGAGCAGTGTTGATGAAATAAGTAACACAATGTAACGTGCCTCGGGTTATGTCAGTGTAGAATATAATGTCGTTATCATTTAGTAGCCTTGTGTGTCCCACTGCTGGGCAAAGCCCCCCATATCCATCCTTCCAGGTACTATTCTGCGCCACCTCGAACCATGCGACCATTTGTGATGCGCGTCTGGATCATCTCGCCACCTCTTTCTAGAATATATGTATGTTAGTATTTTCCATTTGAAAATTAGATCCTCTCTCTGAAAATCATTTTGGATCTGAATTATTTCCCGTGTCATGTTTGAAAATAAAATAGAATACTCACGTAAGAAATCCCACAGTATGCAATGTCGCATAAAAATATATTGTGCAGAGATTAAAGCTCCGGAGAATTCATCTGCCACATCTTGTATCTCGCAAAAGAATTATTACAAAATGTACTTAGGATCTTATCGTACGCACAGTATATTAAAATAATAATTCACACATCAAAACCGATCAGAATCAAAACACGCATAAATCTAACCGACCACTCCAGATCCCAACTAATATATTAAATGTGAGAGTGAGCGTGTGTTCGAATGCCTCGTTGGTCTAGTGGTCGCAAGCGCGACTGCTGAGCATGAGGTCCTGGGTTCGATTTCCGGGTCGGGCAATATTTTCCATCAGGAATTTCTCAGTAGCAGCCACGGAGGCTGGATTTGTGCCCGGTTGATGGCAATAGGCTCGCACCCTATTACATGGGACTTAAACGTAACTGGCGAAATGTGGCTGTACTATTAGTACTTGTTAGGTACACCTCTGCCTAACCCTTCGGGGATTACAAGGCGTGATGTTGTATGTGAGTTTGTTTGTTTGTCACGCCATCATCCACCATCATCAGCCTACAGCAGTCCTCCCCTGGATGTAGACCTCTCCAATCTCTCGCCAACTCTCGTCCAGCTGCTACCAGCCACCTTGCAATCATCGCTCCACCTAGTTTGAGGGCGTCGCATGTCCAACTTATGTCTTACTTAAACTTGTCTTACCTTAACGGCTGAACTTATATAGCAGTCGGTAGCAGTAGGGAACGATGGAGTTTTTGCCCGTTTCCACGAGCTCGAACCATCGTCCGCTCCATGCGAACGAACCACTCAAAAAAACAATTATATTTCCGCAAAAAGACTGTCTTTAATCACCTAATTGAAATAAATGGTTTGACTTAGACTTTATTATTTATCCACGCGGGCAAAACCGCGAGCAATAGCTACAAAATAATATTTTTCATACAAAAAAACCTCGCTATAAAATACACAAACATATTGAAGCGGCCAACTGAAGCTTCCTTTCATTACCGACTTCCTTCAATTAAAATAAATCCACACACAAAATTAACATACCTTACACACTTAAAATGCCACACCGTGTCCAAAAAGGTTTGAACTTCCCTGCCCCTTGCTTCCAAAGAAAAATTACCGACAAATGAAGATATTTGTCAAATCATAGAGACCTTTTTACGTTGGACGTTTTAAGTCTCGAGGAATATCAAAGGCGACATAGTGTCTTTAATGGGTATACGTATTTCACCTTGTATAAGGCGCCGAAATGCGCCGGAGTCGTTTATCTAACTGAAATTAAGAACGAAAACATTTTAAACGGGCCATAAATTTTTCTTTGGTGAGTGCTTTCTTTTGGTGTTGCCAGCTGTGGGGTGTATTTTGTGGTTGTTGGTGTTTTTTTTATTTCAAAATAAAATATTAATTTTGTATGACTGTTGAAGTCCGTTTTAATAAAAATGATGTCCTACAGGTTTGTTTTTTGGTTGACCAGTGTGGAGTAAAATGTTTTCCTCAGTGTAATCAACATACATACAGTATTTTCGTATCAAATATTTGTTCGTTTTTTAAGCTCTTGTTTTGAGTCGATTCATGTTAAATACTAGTATTCAGCTACTTACATGAAGTTTGACTGGAAGCCGACCCCAACAAAGTGATGTCGATGTATGATGTAAGAGTTCGGAAGCTTTAGAATTCTCTTGATTTCATGATATTAATAAGCATAAAATAATTTATTTCCATTTTGAAAATAACTTTTGCAATTGCGCTATAAAAACATTGCACACATTGATTTTCAAAATATGGAAAATTTAAATATCCCTTAAACGAATAAATCCACCCGCACCTGGCAACACAAATCCGGATAGATGCGCAGGCGCCTCTCGTATGCTCGCCTTCCATTAGCGCGTTTGAATTTAGAACGCGCCGCGATTGGCCGGCGGGGGCGATGAATCATGGCGCCGGCGCTGAGACGGTTCACAGGATGCTGTCTTTAGAAATTTAGATGTTAGATTAAATATTTTGTTCAATGTTAAAATGAGAATTGTTTTGGTAATTTGATGGCTTTGAATTCGAATGCCCCGTTGATTTTTGGTGGCTTGCGCTACTGCTGAGTATGTGGTCTTTGGTTCGATTTCCAGGTTGGGCTAAGTGAATTGGGTTATTCGATTAGGAATTTATCAGCAACAGTCCGGAGTGTGGAATAGTGCCCGCGTGACTTGAACATTACTGGCAAAGTGTAAGTACGTGTACTATAGGTACACCTCTGCCTCCCCCTTTGGGGATTACAGGGGTGATGTTATTTTTTGTGACTCCTATTCTACATAGTTTTCTGTCCATTTGCGTTACTAGGTGCTTCCGAATGAGTAGCATGCACACATAACGTATCCACCCTGTATACTCCGTATGAAAATAACAGTTCGCTTCACTTGTGTAGTACAGTGACACGTTACTATATCATACGCGCTGAGATGTGACATCCATCATTCATAGTATATGAAACAAATAGTTTCATACATCACGTGTTGATGCAGCCAACGTTGGATGTAAGTAGGTTGACATGTCGACGGTTTTGAGTTTGCAACTTTCGACTCAACACCGAGAGTAGAAAATCCAAAAGCACTTTAATGTCCACTATGATATTTAAAATATCTACCGTCATTTGTTTCATACATACAACAACATACAACTGGTCTAAGTAGGTTGACATGTGTGTGGTATTAATGCATTGAAAAGTGGTTGTTTGTGACGGTATCGTGCTTTCTCTATATGAGAAGAGGCATTTTCCCAGCAGTGGGACAGTTTTAGGCTGGTATTATTATATTACCCGTTTAAGGGCGAAATGTTCAAAAGTGCTTCTTTGATCCGGTTCGGCCATTTTCATTATACAGGGTGTAAACGGACCCTTCACGAAGCCGTCAACCAGTCATTAAGTACATCAAACTAAGTAACTTTATGCAAAAATTATTGCTGGGAAATGGCTTTTTTTGGGGTGAAAAATCAAGTTTTACGTTAGGACTCATTGTTATGCACTCAAAATATTGTGGTGATGGATGGATTGAATAGTACGGGGGTCGTGGAGGTGTTTAAAGTAAAAATATTACAATAAAAAATGTATTTAAAAAAAACTTGTGAAAAAGTTGGAACTTTGACCCCCAATATCTCCGTAACTAGAAGGTTCCAGGTATGGTCTAGAACAAAAAGATGATCGCAATGACGGGGAGAACAAGGGCCTCTCGGCTTCATTAAGGGTCTTTGTGTTTGAAACCCTTTATGTTTGGAACTCGTCTGTACAAAATCTTGCTTCTAGACCAAGCGGTTTAGGTGATGCGTTGCCTTTAGGTAGATTTGGTTTGTTCTTTTGTCACAAGTAATTTATTCAAACATGAAGACTCCAAAACACAAATTACTGACGTTGCTCAAAAAGCCGCTAAGCAGAAGTGGCACTGGACTGGCCAGGTCTGCCGCATGCCTAATGAGCCAAAATAGTCAGTTTCTGGAGCCCTGACACTGCCAGGAGGCGTCGCGGCAGACCTCGTAGAAGATGGCGAGACGAGCCAGACAAAATCAACAACCAGAGGTCCACATTAGCCCTGTATCGAAACAACTGGAAGCCATGGGGAGAGGGCTTTGCCCAGCAGTGGGATGATGCAGGCTAACGATATCAGTAGTATGAAGACACCAGTATTTCGTCCTATTAAACAGTAAGACACGATTTTAAAAGAGATTGATTTTGATTGATGCCGCATCGTAAACTTGACCTGTGTTCTTTTTTCGTTCCCAAACCGTCTCTTCAAATCCACCAAATATTTTGTATCAATATTTATCGGCCTTTGAAATACAGATCGTTTTGCGAACAAGAGCTAAAATGCGATTCCATATCGCTTTGACTCATAAAATAAAACGGACGAGGGCAATAACACACTTACATTTAGCTTTATTTTTCTCCATCCAGTTTATTGCCATCAATCTCTGGTCATTTACCATAACAACCATTCTTTGTGACCTTTAAAGTCTCACAAATATTTAAGATTACACTATCTTAACCCGTCTCTACAAGGAGGTCTGGCATTATCAAGAAGTTTACAACCTCACCAACAAAGTCATACACTCACTTCAAACTTTATCTTTAAGCTGTAGAATCCAAAATCCAATAAATGAACAGTAAAGAAGACTTGGTATAAAACATATCGTTGCGCGTGAGTGACCAATCACAAGCCGAAGCTCGGATTCCAAATTTGAAATTCTTGACGTACCAACGGCGCCATCTTTTTTCGGTTATTTTTTTAATTGATTTTCTGGAACGGATAAAATGTTTGTTATTTGTATTGATTGGTTTTATATGCATTGTAAAGTTTTAATTACATACTGCTAATAATGTGGGTACGTTAATGAGCGTAACGTATAAACTAAGTCAATCATTTTTAATTGGAATAACTAATTAGCATAATACTACTACCACTAGTCTAAAGCAATTTAATAGCTTTTTATTAAAATAGTTTTACGTTCGACCATTCAGCCATTCAGGCGGAGCTCGTGGCTAAATACTAATAACCGCTCGGGTCGATCTTTAGATTAAGCCGTGCTTGCCTAGGTTGATCTGTGACCACCCATTACATACCGAGTTTCCTCCGTGCCTCGGAAAGCACTTTAAGCCGTTGGTCTCGGTGCCATTTGTAGATCTTTGACAGTCGTTACGTGTAGTCGGAAGCTGAAACACGACATCCAGTCTTACTAAGGAGGTATCGTATGACCCAGTACTAATGGGTTGTGGAGGTCACATTCGTAGTCATTACGTGGCAGTCGCTCCATGTAAAAAACTGGTATTCGGCTGCATCAGGTTAGACTGCATGCCGACCCCAATATAGTTGGGAAAAGGCTTGGCAGATGATGACGATCATTCTCTCCTGTCAAGGCATCGTTTACTCCAATCTCTTTCATATCATTCCTCACACAATCCGTCCATCTTTTCTTTGGCCTTCTTCTCCCTCAACATCCATCAATATTTTGCACCGCTTACTACGAAGATTAAATCTGTTCTAGCTGAAATCCGTGAATCCAAACCAAACTTACCGGTTACCCTCGCGAAATTCGATTAGGACTGCCTTTCTCAAAGTTTTTGTTACAGAATGGAATACTTGTCGATTATTGACTTCGTTGTTTATTTCCAAGGTCAGTACTAAAGTGCTTTGTGAACTGAACTTGAGTGATTTAGAAAGTTATTCTTTCTTGTATTGACTTAACCTTTGCTGGTAGAACTTTACCTTAAGATAATTTACGACCTCCATGTGGGTGAAACAGCGGATTAATGTTTTCCTAGGTGTAATTCTTTTTGACCGTATCATCATCTAATTCCATATTTCTTCTTTGCTGTGTTTTAGAAGTTCCATACTTGTGCTGGCCTTGCCGTACCTGAATTTAAATATTCATTTGAGTTATGAGTCAAGCTATACGATAACTGACAAATGCTTGCAATTACTGGAAGAGTCTTCTCAAATCTGTGTAGGACTTTCTTCAAAAGACCATCTCGGACACTAATCTGCAAAGTCCAAATGTGAGTTGACCAAGATTATGTTGGCCCTTTGAGTTTGTTTCCGCTAAACAGGAGAAGACAGGTACGAAACATTGGCGTCATCTAGTTAAAAAAAATGACGTGTAAAAGTGTTTGTAAAAAACCTATTTGCAAAATATACATCATTTATCATTTCACTTTTCCCTAGGATTTTTATGTCTTCATTAACATCAACTCAGCCTATAGCACTCCTCTGCTGGACATAAGCCTCTCCCAAGCTGCGCCATAACTGCCTGTCTTGCCCCCATTCAGTCCGTCTGAGCCATCTTCACAATCAACAAAAAAAAAACCGCAAAACGAAAACGAACCTTAAAGCAAGTTTGAGCACCGCATCGAGTCGTAAATATTGACGCTACTCATAATTGGATATATATATAGTCCTCCTTACCGATTTCGGTAACGGCGACCCTTTAATGCTTTAATGCTATTTCCTTGCGTGTGCTCTTATATGACTGGCCAGACCGAATTTGTTCTTAAATACCCGGTCACAACTACAGCAGTAGAGTTGACCGGTAGAGTTATAGGTGTAGGTGTAGGAGGGCTTAGGTCTCTCTTTCCGTATTTGGCGCTTTTCGTTCAATGTATCGAGTCGCTGATTTTCGAAGGTTTTTACATTTTTGTAGATAGTAGAGCGCCAAGACGACCTATGCAAAGCGAGCCTCTCCCAACCGGTCGGATTAATAGCGCAAGCGTTAAGATGCCTCTTGAGCACGTCCTTATAGCGGAGATGTTGACCGCCATGCTTCCGTTTGCCCTCTGCCATCTCAGAGTAGAAGACCACTTTGGGTAAACGGTAATGCTTCATGCGAAGGACGTGCCCACACCACCTGAGTTGGCGCTGCATCAGTAGAGCTTCCATTCCATACATATCGGAACGACGCAGAACCTCAGTATTAGCAACGCGGTCCTGCCACTTAATGCCTAGGATGGATCTCAGACACCTTAGGTGAAATGTGTCAAGTTTCTTAATGTCTGGTTTATATAGACACCATGTCTCTGCGCCATAAAGAAGGACAGGTAGGATTAATGCCTTGTAAACACTAATCTTTGTCTTTAGCTTTAGGTCATGGGATCTCCAGACAAAAGGAATTGGATATACAGCAACTGAAGATGTTCACCAATCTGCTTTGGATAGACATTCCTTTAACGTCATCATCATCATTTCAGACGTCCACTACTGGATACAGGCCTCCCTTCCCGGTTCTCGCATGTAACGACTTGGACTTACCATTCTTTCTTCTGTGAGCAACTCTTCGCGCGGGCCCGGTGCTTATTGGTGGATAAAGACATTCAATTATTTACGAGCGATAGACGGGACAAGACGAAGAAAATCATAATTCAATACTTGTTACTACTTAGTAACAAGTCGGTCTGTCTAGTGTCATATGCCCGCTTGTCAGGTAGCATTTGTGTGACAAAATCGAAAATATTCGGGATCAAAATTTTTATATGAAAATATTTTCAATGTTCGCTCTATGAATCTTTTAAAACTCTTTGTTGGTGGATCATGGCCCAATCCCTCACGGAGAGGATGCCCAAGCAGTGGGAATGTAATAGTCTTAATACAAAGTGTATCCGGACCCTTCACGAAGCCGGCAACCAAGCATTCTGTACATCAAACTAAGTAACTCTATGCAAAAAATATTGATAACGATTTGTTTTTGGGGTGAAAAATCACGTTTTACGGTAGGACTCAATATTACGAACTCAAAACACTGTGCTGATGAATGCGTTGAATAGTACGGGGGTCGTGGAGGCATTTCATGTAAAGTTATAACATTAGAAAACTTGTGAAAAAGTTGGAACTTACGGAGATATTGGGGGTCCCCAGGCATGGTCTAGAACAAGAAAAAATTTCGCAATGACGGGGAAAATAAGTAGTACCTTTCAGCTTTGATATGGGTATTTTTACACCCATTATATGTATCTGAGTACCATTCTTGTCTTCGTTTGTATTGAGATTTATCTCTTCACTTATGTCATCAAAGACCATGATTAAAAATATATCTCCCACCAAACCGTAAAGCAAGTTTGAGCACCACAGCCAACCGTGGTTACAAGCAACGCAAATATTGACGCAGCGCATAATTGGATGTACAGCGAAGATGCTTGCAAAGCGAGATTTTTTAATTTTTTGCTCCTCTTCCCCTTTTAGTTGGGGTATACAGACGTGCGATGATTGGTTATATCCAATATTGGAACAAAATATTATCAAGTATTTTTATGAAAATCTGTGAAAATTTTAATACCTGCCTGGTCTGTTATTATCTTGTTTATGGTCAGAAAGTTTGTTTTAAAGCCACGCCTTTTTGTTTTGTAAATCGGGGTATTCATCAAAGCGCAACCATGATGAAAATTATCGTTAATGAATCCATCAAACCCATCTCTATTTTCATCATGGTTGCGCTTTGAGGAATAAACATATAATATTTTTAATTTGAATTTTGTGAGCGCAAGTAATGGTGGCGCTTCGAGGAATAATTCAGTTGCGCTTAGTTGTTTGCGCTTAAAAATAGTTGCGCTTTGAGGAATATCCCTGGAATGGAAATCGGCATCATGCATTTTGGTTGACCAATCATAAAAGCTAACATGATTTTGACCGTGCATTAGCTGGTCTGACACTTCATCACGTTTTAACCAACCGATTCAGGAAAAATAAATTTCTGTAACTGTGCAATTTAATCTCTGCATATTCCAAAAAATTAAAATTCATTTTCTATTATAGCTCTGGCTCTGTAAATATGACCGATTTTACTAACACAGTTGGATTTTCATCTTGGAGCATTGGAGCTTATACTTAGACATTTCAGTTAGGTGTACGGGTATAACACATGCTTTTCTTACTATCATCATTATCTTGCCCTAATCCCAATTCATTTGGGGTCGGTGCAGCATGTCTTCTTCTTCCAAACTTCTCTATTACTGATCACCTCATCAAACACCTCCTTTCTAGCCATATCATCCTTCACACAGTCCATCCATCGTTTCTTTGGTCCTCCTCTACTCTTATACCCATCCACATTCATACTCGAAACTTTCCTCACGATATTTACTATTTATTTAAACTTCATGTACAAAAGTGGTACATAGGCGGACTTAATGCCACAAGGCATTCTCTACCAGTCAACCTTTGGGTCAAATAGGACAGCATTGTAATAGAGTACAAAAAAAAAACAAATAAGAAAAATACCATTTTGTTAACATAAATTGATATACATAAATAGGTACATATTAATACACATATATATAGATATTTCCATGCTTTTCTTACTAATTACACAAATATACATCCACCACACCTACCCAACTTCCCACATAAAACAGGCGCCATTTTCCAATCCTAACAAAACAGCCATGTACCGCCTCTAGGTGCGCTTGACCATCAAAACATTCTCTCCAAAGCTTTTGTTATTGTTGTAACACAAAACATAACATGTTTGTGTTCAATAAGGATTTACTTGTACCCGTGGATGGCGTTTTGTGGCCGTGTTATGTTGTATGTGGGTGGTGTTGGAGAGAAAATGTAGTAGGTTTTTTAAGGGTCCTCAAAGGCGGGCCGGCACTAGCTGGGGATTGTGGAAGGCGCACTAGTTATCATGATCCCCGGTGCATGTGTGGGAAGGGAATACCGGAGTGGTTTTTTTGAGTCTGACAGACCGCTACGCCCGCCCCAGGGCAAAGGAAAACCTTGAGGATTTTCCACCCAGGAACAAAAAAAGGGGTTTGTTCCTTGGCCGTACCTAACTGATTTATGTTACTTGGTCGTTTATCTACTTCTTGCGTATGGATCTATTGAATCCAGGGAGATTTCTGACATTTTGGTTGCTTGTTCCAACGTCGGTTTCCATCAGGAGAGACAGAGGTCAAGAACAGGGCTATTCAATCTGGCTAGTTTTTTTCTCAATTATGTTGGGATCGGCTTCCAGTCTAAGCGGATGCAGCTAAATGACTACCAGTACTTTACATAGAGCGACTGCCTATCTGACCTCCACAACCCAATTAGTACTGGGTGTTACGATAATTTTACCGAAATACATTTTCTGCAGACTTGCAAAAATTATGCATGTCAGCCAGCCTTTTCTAACCATAATTTCTTGTTGCAGCTACATTTGCTTGACCGGCTGCATCACTCGCGCTGAGAAAGCCGGCAGTGCTCGGGAGAGCATTCAGACCTTGCTGACGGTCGCTGCCGACCTCTGCCATCCTTGCGAGATTGATACTGTGAGTATACTTCTTATTTGGAAGAGAGACTACAGAATGGGGAACAGGAACTAGCAATTCTCGTGTTTAAATAAGTGTGGACGTGGACTTGCCGAAGATTAGTTTTATTTGAATAAAGGAAAGAACATTTGCCTCGACTGCCTCGTTGGTCGAGAGGACGCAATCGCGACTGCTGTGCATGAGGTCCTGGGTTCGATTCCCGGGTCGGGCAAAGTATTATTGGGTTTTTCCATCATTAATTTATTGTAACAACCAGGATTACATGGAAGACTGAAGGATACCTTTTCAAGACATGCCTATGCATTAACCATATTGAACTTTGCATTAACGAATTCTTCTTCTTTAGGGCTCCGAACGCATATGTGCGATCCAATCCCTCCGCTGCGCCCTCGGCACCAGCGTCGTCGGCTCCCGCGCAGAATTCTGCATGCTCTTCGCTCAAGGCGCAGGACTAGAGCATTCCGGGGGCTTCGTGCGGGCTGCCCGTACCGCGCATCTGTTGCGGGCGCTGGCTGAGCTGGACCATATGATTGTTCAGGTTAGTTGGTCTACTGTGTAAGGAAAACCCGTCGTCATAGGCTTCCAAGCAGAATTCTGCATGTTCTTCGCTCAAACGCTGGGATAGGAGCATAAGAAGACACGTGCGGTCTACCCACTCCATATGAAAGTTCAGGTAATTTGGTCTACTGCATAAGGATGTAGAAATTGTTGCATCTTGAGTAACTGCTTTAAAATTACACCCTGATGGTGATGAAATTTTGAAAACAACAGATCCAGATCTAGGCTGAAGGACATTAAAAAAAATCTCTTTCATCACCTGCCTACCTTTTCCCAACTATGTTGGGTTCGGCTTCCAGTCTAACCGGATGCAGCTGAATACCAGTATTTTACATGGAGCGACTGCTTATCTGATCTCCACAACCCAGTTAGTACTTGGTTATATGATACCCCTTGGTAAGACTGGTTATCAGACTTTCGAGCCATTGACTACCTGTAACGACTGTCAAAGATCTACAAATGACTGCCAGGACCAACGGCTTAACGTGCTTAATTAAAAAAAAAAACTCTTTACGCAACTTATATTCAGTCGTAGATTTAAGACTATTCTTGTCTCTGGGTAATACTAATTGTGCTGGTTGCATAAAATTTAACCGAAATGCTTTCGGATTGATGTAGTTTTAATAGACTTAATAATTACGTCGTGTTTAAAATGGATGGAGAGAGAGAGGAAGACCAAGGAAACGATGGATGGATTGTGTGGGGAATTATATGAAAGAAAAATGAGTAAATTATACCGTGACGGTTGAATGGAAGAAAAAAACGTGTTGAGCCGATCCCAAGTAACATGGGACAAAGACTAGAAGATGATGATGAATTACGTTGTGCGTTCGTGGCCGGGTCACTAGTCATCACACACTTCTAGAAACTATCAACCATTCAACAGTCGCAATATACTTTTAAACCTTCATTCATAGTCACCACAAAATAATGACGAAACACGCCACCAAAACACACAGATTACTCACTGCAATCGGCATTCAGTTGAATATCATAACAAACAAAGAGATGCGGTTCCAAATCAAAGTGCATGCGTTCGGCTTGGCGAAGAGTCCGGTAGCTTCGAGTAGACGGGTAACGTGAAACGATGCCACGAGTACTTTGTGTGCCTAGCAGTGGTCGGTCGTGGAGGGATAAGGTGGATGGATGTGGCTTTTCGAAAGAAGTAAGAAAATACATTTATTTGGCACATGCCACAAGTGCATACAATATAAAACATAATTAAAATTAAATTTTTAAATTAAAAAAACCCCAACCAAAAAATAAAGGTGAAAGATAAAATACCCACTTTCATCTCCCATATCTAGTAAATGGCTGCACCGATTTGGATAAAACTTGTCTAATTTGAATATACACATCATGAGCTTTCACTTGGGTATATTTGAAAATATTAGATTTTTCATACCCACTTTCATGCCCCACATCTAGTAAATGGCTGCACCGATTTTGATAAAACGTATCTAAGAACCATTGCCAAGAAACTAGCTTTCAAATGAAAAAAACTGCATCCAAATCGGTTCACTCGTTTAAGAGCTACGATGCCAGAGACACACACACACACACATTGCGGTCAAACTTAAAACACCCCTCTTTTTGCGTCGGGGCTTAAAAAATAATACAAGACACAAAAAAAAACTTAAAATTAAACAAAAAAAATTAACACTGTGCCTCACGGCTGCGCCAAATAGGCCCAGTTCAGCAAAATGCCGGGCAACTAGTGCCTGACGCTGGTTTTCAACTGGACCTGGATTAGAGAGGTTACGGATGTAAAACAGTTGATGTGTTGTATCAATGGTGATGGTGAAAAGGTAAAAAGAAGAGAAGAAGAAACAGAAAGAACGCGTATGAATTTTCGCAAAGAAAAACAGACAAGACGAGGAGTTGCTCTGGAGAACTCCTAAATGGTCGGAAAATGATTAGCTTAAAATATCTAGCGATAGTTTACAGAGAGGACGCTTTTTATATCAAAACCAAAGTCTTAGATAGATTTGCCCTAAGTACCGTGTTAAAAAAGATATCACGATTCTCTTTGACCATGACCTTGAGAGACCATGAGATTACATTAGGCTCGCTCATACATACTAAAAAAAATATCCATGGTTCAATGCGAAATGTATGAGCTCACTTTTCTCGGTGTAACTAAACATTTAAGTATGATTTAGATACGGTTGCTTTGTTGGTCCAATGGGCGCCAGTGCGACATCTGAGCAAGAGGTCCTGGGTTCGATTCCCACGTCGGGCAAAGTGTTATATGGTTTTTCCATCTGGAATTTCTCGGAAGCAACCACGGCGTCTGGAGCTGTGCCCGGTTAATGGCAATAGGCTCGTCCCCTACTACATGGGACTTTAACCAAGCTGGTAAAATGTGGGATTACAGATGTGATGTTATTTATGTTGAATATAGTTCTATCGATAGAAATCTTTGATTAAAACATGATAAAATATTTTTGTAAATGATCGCATCTAGAAGCAACTGATTCAAAAACACCAATCCCTTGTCCATTTCTCCTACCATCGAACCTCCGCCAGCTACCGCACACCGCACTCGTCGTTTACCCTGTGTGCTCAGCAAACACCGCAATGATACTCCAGTTAATTAAGGACCGAACAAATATGCTTTCTAACAGATGCGCTCGGAATATTTTATTACCTACGCTCATTTGTTGGACCGCCTTTTATATTGAGTTTACTTTGTGGACTGGCTTTTGGAAGGTGATTTGGTATTGAATGGGCCTTTGATTGTTGGAGTATCAGTTTTAGTTTGCTGTTTTCTGACTTTTCTGCTTTTGATGGATTTCTTTTTTTTATGTATCTCCTCGAAATAACGTTTGTGTATGTGTTTTCTTCGTGCCTCGGAAAGCACGTTAAGCCGTAGGTACCGTTTTGAAGGTTCTGTTTACATTCATTAAAACAATATAATAAAATTCAAGATCTCACAAGGATTCAAACAATAGGTAGCTCATTATTAGCAACCGCTCGGGTCGATCTTCAGGTTAAGCCGTGCTTGCCTAGGTTTGTCCGTGGATGGGTGACCACCTTTTACATACCGAGTGTCTCGGAAAGCACGTTAAACCGTTGGTCCCGGCAGTGATTTGTAGATCTTAGACAGTTGTTATAGGTAGTCAGTGGCCCAAAAAGTCTGTCAACCAGTCTTACCAAGGGATATCGTATTATCCTGTATTGACTGGGTTGGGTTGGAGATAGGCAGTCGCTCCAAGTAAAATACTGGTATTCAGTTGCATCAGGTTAGACTGGAAGCCGACCCCAACATAGTTTGGAAAAGGCTAGACAGATGATGATATCTCATCGAAATAACGCGTCTAAAGGACCAAAGTATTGTGTTATTATGAGAACCAATTAGGCCCCGTTACACTGTGATCGGTACGATTTTTGTAATTACAAGGCTGTTTCACACTGCATTTGTTTTTAACCATATTGACAGTGGGATCCCAAAGGGATTTAAGTTAACATATCCAACGTGGAAATTATGTCATTTTGCTTGAAAGTGTCACTGAGACATGTGGGCATACTTTTCTATTACATTTCTTCTGATAGTCTCTCGATAATAGATATCTCTATCCGTGTCTCAGCTTCACAGGCCCCAACGGGGTCTTACGGTAAATATGTAATTTGAAACCGTGGGTAAATAAGCCCAATTAATGCTAACCCTATATCGCTTGCAGATAATCGCAACCGACACGAAGTCGCGTGTCGGTATTGTGTATGTCCCGCTTCGATAAATATTGATGGTCACGCGTTGTGACACTACGTGACAAGCGGGGACGGGACACACGTCATTGGTCATTTAGCTAATTATCGATACTGTTTAATGTTCGTGTTTCTTTTCTTTAACATTCTAATTTTAAATACGTTTTTCTCTGACCGCGTCGCCACAAGCTGCACGATCTACAGACACGCGTGTTGTGATCAGGCCTTCGGAAAAAACGAATGTTAGAACTTGCTTAGACCATGCCACAAGTCACCGCGTCGCTTGACATAAGGCACGTCGCAAGTCGCATCGCCTGAAGTCGTAGACGGGGCGTTTTAAATTGTTGAAAATCTTGATGATAATCGCAACAATCGCGTATCACTACAAGGTCGCGTGTCGGTATTGTGTATGTCCCGCTTCGATAAATATTGATGGTCACGCGTTGTGACACGACGTGACAAACGGCGACGAGACACACGACATTCACCGTTTAGTTAATTATCGATATTGTAACAACACTAGTGGTCGTTTCCTCTATACCTTTATATTTCTACGCAATCAGTAAATCTAAACCGCAGTCAAGAGAGGTTAGTTTGAACGTGGTTTAGATGTGCTGATCACGTTCACTTACATTGGTAAAATTCGCCACTAAAGATTGACAGTCCATTTTGTTTTCACAACTTACTCATGATTGTAATCGTTGAAACTGTTACAGATAGATAGATAGTCGCAATTGTCACAAAGTCGCGTGCCAGCATTGTACACTTCTATAAATATTGACGGTGATGACGGATATAGCGGTGACGGGTGACACGGCAGTGGCCATTTAGTCATCATTGATATGTATTGATACTGGTTCAATAGTAGTGTTTTGCTTTGATATTCGATCTACCTAATCTTTGGGGTTACGGGTATATATTTTTAGAGGAAACGATTGAGGTTTTCTGGTAGCACCATGCGTGTGCTTGCAAGATTTTACGGAACGTCCCGACTTCGGCTTACTCAGAAAAGCAGTTTTTAGTAACTTTGTACAAAGATCCACAGCAAATATGGCCTGCCCAGTATCATTTTAGTTTTTTAGCTTTATGAGCTACGACAGCAATTTGAGTTCTGTTACAGACACTACTACTGTTCTGAAACAAAAATACACTTGATTTTATCAGTTTTCCATAACTACCCATTGCCAAAAAATATAGATTTTGCGTCTTAAAAAAAAAAACATTCAATTGAGTTGTGATTGACGAATAGACAATCAAGACTAAGATTATTCCAGATTAACTAGCAATTCCATCGAAACGCGACCAGTAATAAAATTCAGCAATAATTCGCACTCACCCGCCATTGGCACAATTTCAAGTGATTACGTACACACACGCCACGTGGCATCGTAACGAGCGTACATTCGAAATGAGGGTAGAAATAAATGTTTATTTTAAGGGTATCACTTGTGTAAACTAAAGTATCATCGTTCTCCCTGAAGGGGTAGTGGCTGAGTTGGCGAAAATTGTGGTTGTTTATGAAGGGGCAAAGAAAACAAATGCCAGGAGTTTTTTTTTTGAGGACCCATTTTTTCATATTGGTGGAGGGTTTGGCCTTCATTAAAGACAAAGGTGTGCTATTTCACTACTTTGCTATCGATTTAAAAAATACTCTGACTTCTGTGTGTAGGATGATATGGCTAGAAAGGAGGTGACTGCTGAGATGACGAGTAATACCAGAAGTATGGAAAAAGACATGCTGCGCCGACCCCAAATGAATTGGGATAAGGGCAGGAGAATGGTGATGATGATGTTACATCCAGATAATGGAAGCCAGAACACATCAATAACGCTTGGAAGTACTAGTAACTCGTCTTCTTATTGCATCACGTTTCACTTAAGAGGAAAAGCTAGCTGCGTTTAGCCCATTCAAACATATGCCCCGTTTTCTCCCTGGAAAATAAAACAAGAGCAAATATTTTTTACTATATAATCTATATCTATGCCTATGTTTTGAATTTTCCCATAAAATTACTATTAAAAAAAAACACCCGGTGGACGAAGGATCACATTTTCCACGAACCTACCTATTCAAAACATGAATCAGATTTCGGCTATAGTGAACACATAGGCTGCCATGGTTTTCCAGTCTTCAGTGCAACGTGGGTAACCTAATTAATCCATGCTGCTGCACAAAATTATTCCACTACTAACATCTTAATCATTTCAACGAAACAGCTAATTAAAAACAAACATCATTCTACGGATTCTCTCAACAAGAGCTTCCCTCTAAGAGAAGTAGCTTCATAGACAAGGAGCGAAGACTATTGACAATAGAGACTGCACTCGGTAAACAATTACTATAGTAATGCAGGGTAAACAATTTGTTTAAACTATTGTAGAGGGGTCTAGGGGATAATGCACGTGGCGTGGAGGAGGATATATTGGAGTTTATAAGGAAAGCTGTTTGTATTGTTACTTGTGAGACTCATTGTATATTGTGTTGTAACCTTTCTTTAGTGAGTATACCGATGTATGCTGTCATCATCATTCTCCTGCCCTTATTCCAATTTATTTGGGGTTGGCGCAGCATGTCTTCTTCTTCCATCATCATCATCCACAGCCTGACTTCACTCACTGCTGGGTATAGGCCTCTCTTTGAATGTGCCAAGCTGCACGGTCTTGTGCCAGCCTCATCCAGGATACTCCCGCCATCGCAACAATGTCATCTGCCCATCTCGCCGCCGGATGAGATGGGCAGACGACATTGTTCCTCTCTCTCTCTTCCATACTTCTCTATCACTCGTCATCTCAGCAGTCACCTTCTTTCTAGCCATATCATACTTCACACAGTCCATCCATCGTTTCTTTGATCTTCCTATACTGTTATAGCCATCTACAATCATACTCCAAAATTTCCTCACTAAATTTTCCTCATATGCTGTCAATTAGCCAGAGTCAGGATGTCTCAAATGCCGAGGTCTTTTGGCGAAAGGATCCGGACCACAACCTTTTGTAGAACGTTAAACAAAGAAAAGTTGCTTACCTCGTGAGTCCTCTGAATTTCTTCACTGCTACTAAAAATAATGGGCATATAGGAGAAACGAGATGTTGGCGAAGAAAATAGTCTTTGAGAAACATTCGCGAAAGGATCGGATTCACTAGTGCTGCTGAGCAGTTTCACCTCGCAAGATACAAAGCGAAACGTTAGGATAGGAAACCAAAGGCCTTGTCGATTCCTTGATGCTTGTTAACTTTTGCTAAAGTTTTTTGTGAAGTAATCAACGACTTATTGTCGGGCCTACGCTCTCCCCCACACTTAAGTACTAATGCTGTCATCATCTGCCTAGCCTTTTCCCAACTATGTTGGGGTCGGCTTCCAGTCTAACCGGATGCAGCTGAATACCAGTATTTTACATGGAGCGACTGCCTATCTGACCTCCACAACCCAGTTAGTACTGGGTAATACGATACCCCTTGGTAAGACTGGTTACGACTAACGACTGTCTAAGATCTACAAATGACACCCGGGACCAACGGCTTACCGTGCTTTCCGAGGCACGGAGGAAATTCGGTATGTAATGGGTGGTCACCCATCCACAGATCAACCTAGGCAAGCACGGCGTAACCTAAATATCGATCCGAGAGGCTGTTATTATTAAGCCACGAGCTTCCATCGAGATTAAGTTCTAATGCTGTAACATAATAATATTGTAAAACCAAATGATTCTTAAAGAGTAACAATGGAGCATGCCAGTTCTTGACTACCGGTTCGTGCACCTTTTCTCGACGTATAAGTACCCATGTAGGCCTATCATCATCTTCCTGCCCTTGTCCCATGTTACTTCGGGCTGTTCACGTTTCTCAGGATCAGTTTTTTGTGCCTGTCTAGGAATCAAGCTACTTCTGCAGACCCTTATTAATTGGTTCCTTTTGTGTTGCAAAATTTAAACAAGGACCAGTATACAGGGTGTAAACGGACCCTTCACGAAGCCGTCAACCAATCTGTACAACAAACTAAGTAACTCTACGCAAAAATTATTGCTGGGAAACGACTTTTTTTTTGGGGTGAAAAATCGCGTTTTACGGTAAAACTCAATGTTACGCACTCAAAACTTAGTGCTGATGGATGCTTTGGATAGTAAACGGGCCATGGAGTTAATGAAAGTAAAGTTGAAACCTTAAAAAGTGGTTTAAAAAAAAACTTGTGTAAAAATTTGAACTTTGTTTGACCTTCAATATCTCCGTAACTAGAAAGTTCCCAGGTATGGTCCAGAACAAAAAAAATATCACAATGACGGGGAGAACAAGTGCCTTTCGGCTTCGTTATGGGTCTTTTTACACCCTTATTATCAATGTACTAAGTGACACCAATGTAATAGTAAACACCGATATTTTCCATGGATCATCAAATAGCTATAAACAAAAACATTCATACTCCAAAGAGCCCCTCAACAATAGACGAAGGAAACCGGAGCCCCCTCCTAAAAGCGTGCGCCATAAATGTTTATATAGCCATCCACTGCTGGTCGTGCGTCCCTAATGGCGGGTCACTGGAGGTGTAGCCGCGTAATCGATACCGCTGCCGACCGTTAATGGATTAGGAGCCGCGCCCGTAGACGGTGATTTTTTGAAATTGTGATATTTGGCCCATGTTTTCGAACTAAATAAAATTGTGGGTTTAGCAAAATTTTTGTTTGCGATTTTTGGACACTGGTGTTCACGTTCAATAATTTATATTAAACAGGAGTTAAATAAGGGGAACTATATTTTCTATCACCAAAATTTATATTTGTCATCAAGTTGTATCACCTAATAAATAGATCTATCGCCACGAAATATTTTCGTTCTCAGATAAACAAAAATTGTTCCCAGGTATGAATTATCAAATTAATGTTAATATATGTGTAAAATAAGAGATCGATAACCAATAAAATTATATTGCATTACATGAATATAAACTTCGTTCTTATAATAACAGTTTTGTTACTTAAATAATAGCTCTGTGCTCAGAATGGTAGATCTGTCACCAAATAAATCGATTATCGATCCCAAAGCTGCAGGGTTTGTTTGTTTGTTTGTTTGTTTGAACGCGCTAATCTCTGGAACTACTGGTCCGATTTGAATGATTCTTTCAGTGTTGGGTTAGGTTAGGTTAGGTTAGTTAATTAATGTTTAATGCAATTTTCTAGTAACATAATATGATTTATTGGTGATCTCTTTAAATTAGTTTGCTTAAATACTTATTAGGACACACCTATTATAATACATACAAAAACATTTATTTGGTACTAGACCTTATATCTCAGGATTTTAGGTGATTTATTGCGGAACTGATTTTGCATTGTTTGGTGACTACATTTTGGTGACAGATCTACTATTTTGAGGACAAACCCTATTATTTAAGAAACACAAAACTAATTAAATTGGTGATAGCTTAAATGATACCCTTAAATAAGTTACTCCGAAATCTAAATCAAAATCAAAGCATTTATTTAAAGCAGGGCCGTTATAGGCACTTTTGAACTGTCTAAACAAAAACGACAATGAAATGTAGCTACAGTCCCAGTCACAAGGCATAAAAACTGTGAAAGTACTGTAGTTGCTCATTCCAAAGCGTAGACCTCTATGTAGAAGAACGGGCAAGAAACTCCATGGACACTCTTTTAAATCAGAATATTGTTACAAAACCTTGGTTACATTATTCATGTTGAGATGGTACATTATGTGAGAACCATGTAACAAGCTGTGCTAATGAACCTATCTCATTACATTCTGAAGAAACTTATTTAACTCCTTCGATTAGTTTTGTCTCTATTTTCGAGTTTTCATAACAAATAGAATGCTCGCTTTACCAGAATACTCTGTTTCTGAAACAGAATATCATAACTATCGAATTATATAGTTTTTATTTAGCATAATTATTGAATGATATAGTTTTTACTTCAAAATATCTTTGAACTTATTACTTTGCCGACATTGCTGTATGCATACATTTGTTATTTTACGAAATATCTTTATGTCCTTCAACTTTTGCTATTCAATGTCGGATAAGGGTCTTGATCAATTACACTCTATTTTCTATTTTTGCTGGCCTATATACAATTTCTTTCTCACTGATATACTCTAAAGGAGAACCCCGTGGTTAAATAATCGCTTGGGTCGATCTTCAGGACAAGCCGCCCGAGTTTCCTCCTCCAAAACCGTTCAGCCATTGGTCCCGACCGTCAATTGATCTTTGACAATCATTACAGGTACCGTATTACCAAGGAGTACCGTAATACCCATTAGTAACTGGGTTGTGGAGGTCAGATAGAGAGTCGCTCCTTGTAAAATACTAGTATTCAGCTGCATCCAGTTAGACTTGAAACCGACCCCAACAAAGTTGGTAAAAGGCGTGGCAGATGATGAATACTGGTCTGTGAAATCTTCTTCTTAGCGTGTCGATTGCAATATAAATTGTGTCAGCCCCTGGACTGAGCTACTAGTTTGGCGCTTTCGGTAGTGTCCATCAGTTCCTGTAGTGAACAAAGAGGGCACGTAGGACACCATATTTCGTGGCCCATCGTTTGTAGAACAGCACCACATTTACACTGAAATGAATACTCTAATATCTTAAAAGTAAATAAGAACACAAACGCTCTCCTACTAACACACAAAACACTAGTGATTTATTAATTAACTCTCTCTTTTCAATCCACTCATCCCCACGTCCCCTCGTCCCCTCGTCCCAGCGGACTAGAAACTTTGATGTCCGCAAACGATGCGCCCTGGGACCGCTGTTTGTAATGCTATGGTACAAGATAAACATCATTATTAGGTTATTGCGCACATGGGCGAGGTTTTTAGGATTATTTATTTGCGGTTTTTGTTAGCACAAACATGATAAGTTATTGTGTAATTAAAATGTAGTGTTTGTTTTATTGTTTATTTTGAAAGAACAAGTAAACATTATACAAGGTGCAAACAGACCCTTCACGAAGCCGGCACCCAAGCATTCTGTTCATCAAACTAAGTAACTCTACGTAAAAAATATTGCTTGGAAATTACTTTTTTTGGAATGGGGTGGAAAATTACGTTTTACGGTAAGACTCAATGTAATGCACTCATAATAATGTGCTTGATGGATGCATTGAATAGTACGGGGGTAGTGGAGGTACTTAAAGTACAGTTAAAACATTAAAAAATTGTATTAAAAAAAAAAAACTTATGAAGATGTTGGAACTTTGACCCCCGATATCTCCGTAACTAGAAGGTTCTCAGGTATGGTCTAGAACAAAAAAAATATCGCAATAACGGGGAGAACAAGTGACTTTCGGCTTCGTTAAGATTAACACCCTTTATTAGTGAACCAATCAAGGCATCTTACATGAGATAAAGCAGTACATTCAGAAGCCTTCAAAGATACAGTTAGCCAACAAACAAGTTACTAAAACATATCCTCCTCAATCTCCACAAGATTCACTCACAAACTTTCCAAGTTCCAATCTCAGTCTGACCACTCTTTTATTATGTACCCTCAAACTTCCTTCAGTTCAGAACACATCTGCCAAGACTTGGTAACTCAATCAGTGGTCGCGTGACCTCTGCACTTACCGCACGGATTGAACGCTGGCTACTCTGAGGGTCATCCCTCGTTTCACTTGTCAGTTTTAGTCATGGTTCGTGGGTTTATTTTTTGAAGGAATAGCAACAGCCGTACGGGTTTCTCTTTAAGTTTGAGCAGCGCTCGCCAAGATCGGTCATTATATACCGAGTTTCCTCCGTGCCTGGGAAAGCACGTTAAGCAGTAGAGCCCGGCTGTTATTCGTAGATCTTCAACATTCGTATGACAGTCGATCTTTGGTAGTCAGTGGTCCGAAGGTCTGATAAACAGTTTTACTAAGGGGTATCGTATTATCCAGTATGAATTGGGTCGTGGAGGACGAATATGTAGTCGCTCCATGTCAAATTCTGGTATTCAGCTGGATCCGGTTAGACTGGAGGCCGCGCGCTGACCCAGTTGGGAAAAGGCTAGTCATATGATGAGTTGGTTGTATCCTGATGTTGATATGAATGTAGTTAAGATGGCCGTTTGAGCTGCATTGAGAACTGACTTAAAACCACATCAAAACTATTGTAGCCTTTCACTGCGTGTCCAGAACACATCTGCCAAGACTTAGTAACTCAATCAATGGTCGCGTGACCTCTGCACTTACCGCACGGATTCAAAGCTCGCTGCTCTGAGGGTCATCCCTCGTTTAACGCGGGTGTTTTAGTCATGGTTCACGGATTTGGCTTTTGGGTGGGGTAGTGATGTTGAGACGAATTTAGTTAGGATGGAAGTTTGAACAAATATGGTTAAGTCAGTGCTAAGTAACTTCATCAAAAGTATTAGATTGTAGGTTTTTACTTGCATTGACATCAAGTTTAAATGACTTCGTAATATTCATAATCTTGGCAGCTTTTTGCGCAGCCAAACATTGATCGAACACTGACATCATCTGACGTCTTTACTAAAAATGTTGCTGTCTAATGTTCAGTGAGATTCAACTTGACGTCAAGATCCTAATTTAACCTTGTTTCTACAAACTGCTGGCCCGCATATGGCCAGGTATTGATTGCTTATACTCAGCAGTGGCTAGAAGAAGCTGCCTAGCCTTTTCCCTAACATGTTGGAGTTGGCTTCCAGTGTACTCAATACTCAATACGTTTATTGCATGTAACCGGATGCAGCTAAATACCAGTATTTAACAAAGCGCGACTGCCTATCTGACCTCCACAACCCAGTTAGCACTGGGTAATACGATAACCCGTGGTTAGACTTGTTGTCAGACTTGAGCCACTGACTACTTATAACGACTGTCAAAGGTCTACAAATGACAGCCGAGACCAACATATTAACTTGCTTTCCGAGGCACGGAGGAAACTCCGTATGTAATGACGATGATGAAAGAGTATTCTTCTGTTATGACACTTTTTTCTTGTGAAACCTTTTCATTAATACCATTTTTCTTCTTTTTCAGCTAGCCTCACAGTGTTAGTTGCTCTTGTCAAAATACTTTTAACATTGTAATGTCTTTACCAACAGGATGCCTTCGGCGAAGGAGGCTGGCCTCTGGAATTCCGAGCGGCTGTCGCTAGACTCCTGTCGCAGCATGCACCCAATGATAAGGAGGCACCGAGGACCACTATTTTGCGTAAGTGGGATGAAAAAGCAGATAATGAAATCTGAAAGTTTGGAAATTTTAATGCAAGACTGTTTCTACTAGACCTCCTTTTCAATTTCACTTATTGGTGAATGAAGCTGCGAACTAGAGTTGAAAGTAACTCTTTGTACATGCGTTTGCTTAATTTAAGTTTGTGTTTGTCATCAGGTCTCAGCAACCAACGCCTGGATCAGACTCTCTCAGAGACCATGGTGTTGGATCTGATCGTTCTAGTTGGATACGTCGTCGTCAACAATCCACAACTGCAGGTGAGTCCCATGTTTATCAACTCTGAGTCATCCAGGTAGTTCAGAGTACTGCTTTTACACCCTCACTTTTTAATCTTTTTGAAGAATATCTTGATGACATCTAAAAAAGGCACCGAATTGACGTGACTTTGCATTTAATATTGCCAGTATACCTACGGGGTGGCAGGGATACCGACGCGAAAACGGTTACTACGTGGTAACCGTTTTCGCGTATTTTTTCAACGGTTATTAAAATAAAACTCTGCTGTTGCATACATTTTGACAGTGTAGGTATTGCACTTTTGTAGGAAACAGCTGTTTTAATAACCGATGAAAAATTTCTATGTGCTCAGAATGATGTACTGAATACGTGGTAACCGTTTTCGCGTCGGTGTCCCTTCCTCCCCGTATAATATCTAGTATGGACGAATATCTTGATGACAACTAAAAGAGGTAATTTGCTTGCAGACTATCAATCGGTGTCAATAGAAAGCGAATAAAGTTTACTTATGTATCGCATTTCATAGGAATAAAATTACGAAATTGACATGACGTTGCATCCGAACTAATATTATACCTAAATGCGAAAGTAACTCTGTTTGTTTGCTACCTTTTCACGACTAAACAGCTGATCGGATCGTTATGAAATTTGCCGAGGAGATAGATTATATCCTGGGGAAGGACATAGGCTTTTTTTTCCTCACTCATACTCATCAAAATAATACCACGCGAACGAAGTCGCGGGCAAAAGTTAGTTTTATATAAATCGAATTATTTTAGAATGAAATATTCCCGAAGTAAAAGATACAGTCAGGCGTGGCGGTCTATAGTATCTAGCAGCAAAAAGGCATGAGTTTAAAAAACTGACAAAGCTTAATAGTGTCTTCGCTGTTAGTACTAATGCATTTGACCTCTCCCATCAAGATATTCTAACGTCTTACAACTCCCATGGCTGACCGTTTAATTCCTTGGTTCCCATGCGGGTGACACCTGCGTTAACACGTGTTTCCACCCCATCGGTTTCCTATTAGTATGTTGACATGGTCAGCTTAATCGATTCTTTGGTCATCCTTTATTGTTTTGTGTTGTAAGTTACTTAAGATGTTATAGTATTAATTAAGATATTTGGCTGGGAATAAGGAGGGCTTTTTTTCATTGAGCGTTTTTGTAGGCTGTTTGACATTGTGAAGAGATTTACATATATTTAGGAATTTGTAAGCGTTATTCCTTTCTTTGTCGCCCAAGTATTAAAGGGTATTGAAGGGTTTTCATAGATGCTCTTTTGTTTGTAGTGAATGAAGTAGAAATTGACTTTTCGATCCAACTAAAGCATTCGACACCATCACTCACCTGAAATTACCAGAACTTTCTTTCCAAACACATTATTAACACACTCAGTTCCTTTTAAATTATTCCACCGGCTCATTACAGCACTTTTACCGAGTTTTACCGCTTTTTACCGCTCCTTAGTTCTCACGGACACAGGTGTCCGTTCAACGTCGGACACACTCGTTTAAGGAAGTGTACTAGGTCCATTACTAAAAGTTATGCGTTTTTACTTCGGCATAATTGATTTTATGGGTTTTGAAGGAAATATGAAAAAAAAAGTTTGTTGCAGTTTGTCATAAGAATTTGCTTTTCGGTCTGTTTTTTGTTTAAATATGATCATTGCCAAGAAAATGCAGCTTGACTTGAGGGAAATCGAATAAATGTTTACTGTAATTCTTAATAACTCTGTAGTATAATGTGGGTGTGCTGTTAGGTACACCTTTGCTTAACCCTTCGAGGATTACAGGCGTGAGGTTATGTTATGTAATATCGCGCGCTATAATTTAATAGCTTTTTAGCTATTTGTTGTAACTTATGCTGAGGTCAAAATTCTCTAGAATAGTTCGGATTTGCCAGTTTATGACAAAAAAGAAAAAAATAGTTATTTTAAACGCCAATCAACAACCTGGCAGTAAAATTGTGTTAGAGTACAGGGCTAAAATAATAAAACCAGCTCGTCTAATAAGAAACGCTCATAAAATAAAAATTAGGAAGGACTCAGGTGCTAGCTCGAGTCTCATTTGTTCTGCCAAGTGCCCTTCGTCCATTACCTTACAATTTGTACTGGTGTCGCTATTACACTGAATTGTTGATGTTATACGTTGTCCATTATTGACTTGATGGCTTTTTATCTTTTAGGGGGTGAGTTGTGTTTGGTCTACTATGAAACAAAATTAGGAAAAATTAAATATTTATAATTTTTCTGGTATTATTTTGTTGGTTTAGTTACATGATTGTTTATTTTTTTGTATGATTCAAAATTTCAATCATCGTTCGTTTCGTCCTATTGTTGAAGTCACCCGCCGAACGTAGTATCAGTCTCTCAGATATTTCCTATTGATTTTGATATAAGTGCATTAAAGTAACCGTTTACATAACATAAATATAAGTGGGTGTAAACAGACCGTTGCGACAATAATGACATATTCCTTTTGCTTGAGCTCATACATGATGGTCATACACGCACGCTGGTTCTGAATCCTACACACCTGACATTTCTCAAAAAAGTTGATCCTTTTGTAAAAACTAATAAATCTCTTAGGAGACAATCTGCGACGGCTGGGGAGTAATCAAGACCCTCTGCACTCTGCCCGCCAACTGGCTGGTCTCGAAGACTCACAGCCACTGCTTGCTACCAACGTTGGTGGCGCTGGCCGAACTGCCAGCTGCGGCCGCTGCTATTGCGACTGAACTTAGTATGACTGTAAGTATCTATTTATTACTAGTTTCCATTTCTTTAGGTCTTCAGGTTTTAACGTCTGTCTGGTAGCTAATGAGTAGTATATCCGTTTTTTGAATTGGAATGTGTGATGTGCCCGATCAGTGCTGCACCTAACTTTTACCTTAGTTCCAAATATTGCTTCAAATTGGCAAACCGTATCCAATTTTTTCCCAAGTTTTTTTTTAATACCACTTTTAAAGGTTTTAACTTTACTTAACTCCATGACCCGTTTACTATTGACTAAGTTTTGAGTGCGTTACATTGAGTTTATCCGTAAAACGTGATTTTTCGCCCCAAAAAAAACTGAGAGTTAGAGAGTTAGAGTTACTTAGTTTGATGTACTGAATGCTTGGTTGACGGCCTCGTGAAGGGTCTGTTTACACCTTGTATACAAAGTCTTATCTAAGTTTTTACATCTGTAAGTTCAACTTTCCTCTTCTTCTCCGAAAACTAACAACTCAGTAACAAACTACTAACAAGACCGTCTTAAATAATTTCCCCGACGACAATGTAGCAGGCACTCCTAGTAATAGCGAACAGCAAGAACCCAATTTGTACGACTGAATATTTGATGGAATTACACTTGTTCGTAACTTGGTCGCAGCTGCACTTCCTACTTTATTCACTTGATATAACTTGTAGTAGGAAGGCAACTACAGAAGGGACAGTATAGGAAATAGAGGCTATAATAGCCCAGAACGAGTTAAAAAAAAATACAAGTTTTAATGTTGTAACTTTACTTTAAATACCTCCACGACCCCGTACTATTCAATGCATCCACCAGCACAATGGTTTGACGCTACTTTGACTTTTACCGTAAAACGTGATTTTACACCCCAAAAAAAAAAGTCGTTTCCCAGCAATGTTTTTTGCGTAGAGTTACTTAGTTTGATGTACAGAATGCTTGGTTGACGGCTTCGTGAAGAGTCCGTTTACACCTTGTATGTGTAGAATGAACCTTTTTGCATCCGCCTATTTACCGTGTACAGTGGAAACAGGTGTCAACACGCTTTACGACTCGTCCCTAATATACCGCTGATGTTAATATTTCCAATAATTATGATGAAGGCATTGTGTCGTTAGCTTGCTTCGCCACTGATGGCTGCTTTGACGACATCGTTAATTTTTATTAAGTATTCATCTTTGTATCGTAATTAGACTTCGTTTGTTGCATTAATTGATAACTAGCTTTTTCAGTAACTTTGTATGACAGTAACATGTGCGTGTTGTGAAATTATCACTTGCTTCGGTGAAGGAAAACATCGTGAGGAAATCAGCATGCTTGACAGATATTTCTCGACGGTATGTAAAGCCAAGTCTAGAGGCCCATGGGTGGCATAAAAACTCTGACACCAGGTTAGGTAGTAATCACACGACAAAGAAAAAAGGAAGAACAGTACTTTCGCATTTAAAATATTAGCATTACTATCATCATCTGCCTAGCCTTTTTCCCAAATATGTTGGGGTTGGCTTCCAGTCTAACCGGATGTAGCTGAATACCAGTATTTTACATGGAGCGACTGTCTATCTGACCTCCACAACCCAGTTAGTACTGGGTAATACGGTATCCCTTGGTAAGACTGGTTGTCAGACTTTTTGGGCCACTGACTACCTGTAACGACAGTCAAAGATCTACAAATGACAGCCGGGACCAACGGCTTAGCGTGCTTTCCGAGGCACTCGATATGTAAAAGGTGGTCGCATCCAGGGACTAACCTAGGCAAGCGCGGCTTAACCTAAAGATCGACCCGAGCGGCTGTTAAAATATTAGCATTATTATGAATTTTGTAATTGGTTTAGTTGATAATGAACTGAATAGTGTCTTTAGGAAGATACATTAAAATTAGGAGTTCAGGTTCATTTATGTAGTAACATTGTTATGTTACTTATTATGTTCAATCTAAATTAGATCAGAAAATTATTTTCCTATAAAAATTTAAATACTAATCGTACTACTGATATTGAAGTAATGATGATTATGAGAATTAATATTAACATTGCATATGTGAGTACCAGTACCAACATAAACGTAAGATGTTTTTCCAACATGTGTTCGAGAGTTCTTATATTAATTATGCATATTTTGAACATAATAGTACATTTAGTTATTAGCACATCTTACAGTAGTAAAGGACATTTAAAGTAAAGTTATAATATTAAAAACTTGTATTAAAAAAAACATTTGTGAAAATAACTAGAAGATTCCCAGGCTCGCAATGACGGGGAGAACAAGTGCCTTTCGGCTTCGTGAAGGTTCTGTTTGCAACCGCTCGGGTCGATTTTCAGGTTAAGCCACGCTTGTCTAGGGTGGTCCGTGGATGGGTGACCACTTTTTAAATGCCGAGGGCTTCAGAAAGCACGCTAAGCCGTTGGTCCCGGCTATCATTTGTAGATCTAGTGGCCCGAAAGTCTGACAACCAGTCTAAACAAGGGGTACCGTATTACCCAGTACCAGTACTAACTGGGTTTTGGAGGTCAGATATGCCGTCGCTCCGTGTAAAATACTGATATTCAGCTGCATCCGATTGGACTGGAAGCCGACCACAACATAGTTGAGAAAAGGCTAGGCAGATGATGACTAGTAAAACCAATCTCAAGTAGTTTTTTTTTTATAAAAAATAAACGTTTTAAAAGATTTGTATGAACCATTTACAGAATAAACCTTAGGTATCATTAAAGAAAGAAAGAACATCATGAACATGAATTGAATGAATCTTTTCTCCCAACAGATGCTAGACGAATACATGAAAAGCCCGGACGCACAGAAAGTGAAGCTGGTACAGGTAATCAAGCAAGGACGCACAAAGAAAGGTAAGAATAAGGACAAGTAGACTGAAACGATGTTGATTATGTATAAGTCGAGCATATTGAAAAAGGACACACATTGACACGACAAATAATAACCAAGTAATGACAAACATGTGAAATTTAACAAAGATTTTGCTGATACTAAGGTTAACGCACATTAAAGCGGCAGCCGATCCGCGGCTTCAAAATCTACGTATGCATCCACGGTGAAGATACTTTCTGTAGAGCCTTATGTTAAGTAACTTTCTATAACATTTGCGACTATCTTGCTACTTGTTTTATGTTGGACAATGAATATCATCAACCGGTGGTCCAGTAGCCCTTGGATCGAAACTACTGGAAGTCATGGGCCTTTGCCCGGCAGTGGGATGATGCAGTGTAACAGTATCAGTATCAGTCTCATATGATTGTTTTTGAAGTTGGGCAACGTTCAATCTGGAACTTAACACATTTATAAAGCGTTGTGGCTGTAATATGCGTTCGCCTTAAGTCGGCTGTTACATCGATATATCAATTCCAAAGCGTATAAAGGTGCAACTACTCTATATTGATCGCCGCGAAAAATAACTGAAGATATATGACTAATATCACTCTGAGGTCAAGTCAATGAATTGATTTCTAAGCAGATTTGGATTGTAAAGGTTTCGGTTGGTTAGTTATAAAGACTAACTATTGACCGATACACGGACCACCGATCGATACACTCGTTTAAAATGATGGTCTGATTTTGATTGATTCGATGCAAAAGTTCCTCGTCACAATGAAACAGCTGACAGTTCGAAATTCGAATCTCAGTTGTCAGTCAACATACTGCATCAATTTGAAAAGGTTGATGTGATCGTACATAGTTGCACCTTTTGCGGATCACGTAGAATGTAACATGGATTTAAATGAACGTGGAGATATAGAGATATCCAACATGAAATGTACAGACGCCGCAGAGCACATCAAGCTACCCGAAACCGTCAAATTTTCCCAATCAACCTTGAACGTAATGTTTTAGCGATAAAGTTGAAAATCTATTAAAGAAATTTGACAAATTGTAGTAGCTTGATATGCTGTTATTTTAACTTTTGTGGAACGATTGAAAAAAAAGTGAACTTTATTGTCGTTGAAATAAAGTAGCTGTTAGGTTACTGTTGGCGTAAGTAACTTGACCGAGGACTATATGTACTGAAGACTCTTGAATCTTTTCAAGATCTTCACGTTCATTTAGAACCATATCGGACTGTATTGTGACTGATTTAGTTCTGCACCCACTAGAACGTACCATACTGGACCCAAAGCTTACCAGCTTCTTCTTTCGGGTCGATGGTACGAATTGTTAAACTTCTTGGGCCAGTATGTGACCACGTTAATCGCGGCTTCCGTGGCGTCCCTTCGTATGTTTTACTCTTGCTTTTTGTTCATGTTATCTCTTATAGGCCCATAGGGAAAGACAAAACAAGCGTTCAATTTCTTAATGATAAATGAACTAAAGCACAACTCCAATATAGTCCAAATTAGCGTGCAGGAGAGACAAGTCCAAATGACTAACAAGTCCGTCAAAATCACAATGATTTTTATTGCTGCCAAATAAGGTTGCTAGTGAGCACATATTTCTATTCAAAAATTAACAGCAATATGATCGAACAGTTTGTTGCTATCTGCGCCGGCCCTTACACAATCTTTAGCATGTTACGTTCTAATGGGTGAAGAACTTTACAAGAAGGCCTAAGTTAGTATTAGATTTTTGATGTTGATGTTTCTCTCATATAACTATCCCATCAATCATTTATAGGGTGATGTTACGGTTTTGCTAATCAATAGAGATTTGATTTAAATTGACATTCGGTAACGATTAGAATTATTTTGTTAAGATTTTCTTTACCCATATATTCGATTCTGCATGATGTTTATGGTGTTGCTAGTCATCTAATCAATCGATGACAGTTATCAATGATATGTATAAAGGGATGATCTAAAAACTCATGCACTCGTTCTGGAGATTTATCGCAGAAATCCCATAACTCTTTGTGACTTAGAAATCACACCAATATTGAAGACTTGAATCTACCTAAAATGCTCCCACTGCCGTTACACAGAGCTCTGATCAAGAAAGTGAAAGGTTCCTTTGTAAAAGGGTGTGATCCCTAATCCACCACATAAGTCCAATTCTCATTGGTTCTTAAAATCTCTGGTACAATAAATCTATCGCTAATACCAAAAATAAGGTTTATGATTTCCAGTTTAAAATCTGTTTTCAATTAATTCGATTTGTTTTGTATTTTTTTTTTGAATATTGAACTATTTGATTTTGATCGTTGTCATGTACTTACTCTATTATTTAATCGCCATTTGCTTCTCATCCATTCAGGGTATTTGTACTCCCTATTGTGCCATTCATGTCTGTGCCAATTCTTGCTCATTCATCTTCTTCACTTGAATTTATTTCATCTATTCTATTCTTTTCTAGTACTTCCGTGTTTCTATAAATTCTTTCAACAATGCAGTTGCCTACTTTGTTAAAGTGTTGTATTTTAGAATTCCTTTATAGTTTTCATTTAAGATTCATTTATTTTGTTAATGTTCTTTCAATTTGATTTTCCATTTACTTGCTTTAAGTAAATAAACCATAGTTTAATTTCTTATCCTTTTATTTCGTAAGACATTCCTAATTTTCCATTTCATTCCATTTATTTGAACGCACAATTTTTCGGTCTTACGCTCAATTTCCAATCGTTTCATTATAATTGTTAAGTCTAAATTAAAATACATCATAAAACAAACTAGTCAAATACTTAGTGATTCACAGTATTTAGAGTTTTAACTCAATTGATTAGCATCACCAAATAATCTTGTAGTATGCACAGCAGTTAAAGGCAAAACCCATCCTTTATAAATAAAAATGTTAGTTCCAGCTATTACTGAAACATTATAGAAACTACGAATAATAATATGGGAAGGACCCATTCTGCACTCCGAATAGTGTGTCGATGGCAATCTAAATAGAGTAGGCCCAAAATTCTTCTACGAGTTACGACACCTTCAATAGCGTTCATCAGTTCCTACAAAGCACAGACAATGAGACACGCAGGAAAAGATATTAAGGATCCCATCGTTCGTGAAACAACACCAATGTGTCCTGGGGGCAGAGTCATCTCCACCTGAGCAAATGTTCATTACTTTGGCCAACCTGGGTCCGGAGGTTTAAAGAGTTCCAGGTTAGCCAAGGCAACTCATGCACGGGTGGAAGATTTTCAACAGGTGGTACGAATGGGTGGTGTAGGGACGCTCTGTCTTGCCACAGCTTGAGTCATTCCTTAGACCTGTCGCCAGATTTCGTATGTGGCGAAAAAAAAAACGTTTAAACTTCATTAAAAAAAAAACAATTACTTCTTTCGAACCTTTTCGAGGATCGTATTGTAGAAATGCTATGCAAGCGCTATTAGTTTCACAGTTGTCATCCTCATTGATCGCATTAAGCGGCGTTCGAGAGAAATTTCTTCACATACATATTAATATTCGTAGTTAAAAAGTTCTCTAGTGTTTCAGTAAACGCTCTAGAAGACCATCATAAATGTAGTAGTTGATAATAATATATTGTACACTTTTTGATGTGAATCTATTAATCTATTTTTCTATGGTTGTAGACTAGAACTAGACAGAAAGAAAACGTATTTCAACAAACTTTGTTACGCATTGGATTTTATAAGCTGTGGTTTTAAAACGTGGACGTCATAGAAATGTTTCTCTTATTTCTTCATTTTAAATGCATTTAGTTTTAAATTCATTATGGTTAGTGATGTTACTTAATTATGCAAAAAATATTATGTTCTCGTTCATGTTATATTAATGTTTTATGCTAGTCAATGTCTGGATTCGCTCCAGTCTCTTTTTATGCTTTAACATAATTATGAAAGTAGTTCATAAATGACTGAGCTCTCTTAGTTGATCTTATTTGTTGATTTACAATTACGTAACGATCTATATATTGTTAATCATTGTTGTTAACTTAGTTTCTTTTCCCTGCTTCTCTTCTGTATGTTTTTATTTCTATGTTAAAAGATTTTCTGTACAGCCACGATTTAAAACCACATCCTTTACCAAACAAAATTATGCTCTGTAAAATTTCTTCATAGGAAAGAGTAAAAAAGTAATGTGTGTGCTAACAGAGTGCCTTGCGGGACACTCTTCTAGAATGTTTTAAAACAAGGTATTTTAACGAATCGACTATTATATACGATTCGAATACTGTGATATAGAAACGAACGGAAGTTATTCCTTCGAGAAAAAAAAAACGTTTTGTAAACGAAAACGGTGGAAAGTTAATGTCAATGCTATCAAATGCTTATGTCAGTTCGACATCTAATGTTTTTTCTATCAAATCAAATCAAATCAAATCAAATCAAATTTATTCGTAAATGTAGGTTTCGTTACAATAGGATGTTATAATAAAATGATCAGTTCGCTACATTTTACTCGAGAGCATACAAATAATAATAATAAAATTAGTTGTGTCGTAATCACAGACACACATTTAAAATAAAACAGCTAAGTTACTTACATACTAACACACAATTTCCAATGTCAACATAATAATAAAGGATCTAAATGTTCAATTAATAACTTAAATCTACATTGAAAACAACAGAAACAGCCAATGAAATGACTCAATTATTTACATATTAACACACAATTACCAATGTCAACATAATAATCTAAATGTTAAATTATTTTCTAATATCTACATTGAAAAAAAATAAAATAAAAAGAAACAGCCATTTTAACAATATCTAAACCAATGAGGAGAGTAAAATAATTAAATTAAAAATGTAATATTGTAATAATCTAAATGTCAGTGGTGTCCTCCATAAACTCAGCTGTGGAGTAATAACATTTCTGAATTAAAAATTGTTTCAGTTTCTTTTTAAACATATTATTATTAAGTTTTTTTATCCGTCGTGGAATTTTATTAAAAATAACTGGAGCCATTCGATAAATACTTTTACGTAGCAGGGCTGTTTTACTGCGATCAACACAAAGAGTGTTCGAATCCCTTTTCCTTAACCGTGGATCAGCTGGGGCTCTTATTTCGAAAAGCTGTGGGTTTGTCTTAACAAACACTGCCACCTCAAAGATGTATAATGACGGCAATGTTAAAAGCTTCAACGATTCAAAATATGGTTTACAACTGTCTCTTGAGTGTAGATTACATATAGCGCGCACGCATTTTTTTTGTGCGATGAAAACGTAATTATTGTCTGTCGAGTTACCCCAGAAAACGACTCCGTATCTCAAGACTGATTCTACGTAGCTATGGTAGGCAATAAGCACGGCGTCACGGTTTACAAATTTGGACAGCTTATGAAGAGCAAAAGCAAAACTGTTTAGTTTTTTGCAAATTTCTTCAACATGCGGTTTCCACGTAAGTTGACTATCTATTACTAACCCTAAAAACTTTGTAGTATCTGTTTTTGTTACTGAATGTCCATTGTGACTAATATTAATATTAATATTTCTATTTTTCCGATTTTTATTATTGTGATAAATTTCTTTTATTAACAGCCCGTTTGCATGCTTTACGATGATTAACATATATACTTAACTCAAATCATTGTGAGGCATTCGTGAACTGTATAACTTTCCTTGATGTAATTAATGTAACTTTTAACTCGTCTCTTGTATGGGCAGTATTTCAGTATTGGTGTTGAAGTTCCATAATGCTAATGCACTTTAAAGGTTTTAATTGATCAGAACCGATCACAAATATCCGTAGTATTTCAAACAAAAAACCCAGGGCAAGTGTATCATTATGGTACTCGTAGATTTAAGTCAATCAATCCTTTTATTACAAGTGTATTTGTGTCGATATCTGTTCAGAACACAAGAGACAGGTTTGCAAGTTCATGTATACAGATCTAAATGCGGACGGGTGTGAAACTGTGATTTTATATGTATTTTAAATTTAATTTTATCACTTGCAAATGTAATATATGATTTTTGTACGTTTAGTTAGCTTCTCGTGTTTAGTCTAATGTACTTTATCTGTGATTCCTTTTGTTTAGCGTAACTTTCGTGTAACTCAATGTGTACGTGGAAATAAATATTTGTGTAACAATGTTTACCTGTTTTTTTAACAATTGTACCTAACTTTCCTATTTCTATGATTTAATAAATGGTCAGCAAAATATTGAGCTTTTTGTTGAAGAAAGAGGATACACCATTAGCTTCGAAGGTAAGTTTACTATGATAATGCAATGCTAAAACATGATTGGTGTTATTTTCAGAGTTAAGATGGACTTGCAGTATTTTTTTTTGTTTGAAAAATGACTCTCCCAAGCTGAAAATGAGAAACGCCGCAGTTGTCGCTTTTGGAACAGCATCTTCACAATCCTTCGCAAAATAATCAATAAAATCAATATCTACGAAAAGGATAGGCACACAACCTACACCAATTCCAATATCACATAAAAATAAATAAATCTAAAAATAAAATCCATTTGAAACAGAGAGGCTATGAAATTTATTTTTAACGTCAATCTGTGAATGAGATGCATTTGTTTTGATCGTAAACTGTTATATTCTGTTCCCTGAAAGCTTTTTATATTTATCCTGAAGATTTATTTAAAGGTATTCTTATTGCAAATCTGAAACGCTGACGTATTGTGGCTCTTATGTCTTTACTTTATGGTTTAAACTGCTATGATTGTAAGTAGGACTGGTACAGCCACTGCAAATCAAAACGGACGTGATATTGTGACTTATTTTAGTAGTCATAAGGTTTAAACTGCAATGATTAATGGGAGCTCGTAAAGTAAAACCGATATGTGTGTGTTAAATATGGCTGATGACTGATTGACTTATGGAGACAAAGTGCTGTATCCTTTTTTCGGGTGGTCAGGATTTGTGATGGGATGTTGTTTGGGAGTTTCCGTGTTTTGTATTGTCTTGTATTTTATAAACATAAACATCCTGAATTTATGGATCATTTAGTGGACAAGATAATTGTTGAAAGGAGAATAAATAATAATAATAAATATTACCAGCCTGTTACTGTCCCACTGCTGGGCAAAGGCCTCTTCTCATATAGAGAAGGCACGAGCATTGATCACCACGCTTGCTCAAGACGGGTTGGCGATTTCAGACAACGAAAGGAGAAACATAAATAAAAAAGCCAATGACTTTAAAATAATTAAATGGTTATTTCAGTGTGTTGTTGCTGTGATTAGGCTTTTATTGCTCATTTTTTGTTGTTGAAATTAATAATATGTGTGATATTCCTTTTACTGAACCATTAAATAATTCCACAGATCTAGATACCTTTTAAAACCATTGTCTCGTCTTTTTTTAGTGCAATTTTGTTTCTGATTGTCTATCTCTGCAGCCAACATGACTTCTGAAAGTAAACTGATTCCACCAATAAACATGTTGCAATTTTATCACAAACTAGCTGTTCCCCGCGACCTTCGTCCGCGTAAAATCCCGTCCCGTTATTGCAACATTTTTCATTGCTGCTCCGCTCCTTTTAGTCGTAGCGTGATGTTGTATAGCCTATAGCCTTCCTCGATAAATGGACTACCCAACACTGAAAGAATCATTCAAATCGGACCAGTAGTTCCAGAGATTAGCGCGTTCAAACAAACAAACAAACAAACAAACAAACAAACAAACCCTGCAGCTTTATAATATTATAGTATAGATAATTCCATATATCAAATTACTCTTCATGTTCTCCACAGTAATTTCATTATTTACCACACTTCTTCTTAACCTGTCGATATCAAATTTTCATTAAATATATTTGGCCCAAAATTCAGTTATACGAACTCCGCTCGCTGATGCAGCATAATATCGTCAAGAGCGCTGGTGTCAGGGCATGCGGTGCAAGATGGAAGGTGGGCCATTGTCTGTGGAGACACGTCGCATACACACGTGAGACCTGAGCCGTCCATGAACCCAGTCCCATCTGAAGAGATAGTCTTTGCTACGGTCGACTTGGGTTCGGAATCTATTAAGAGATTTCCAAGTCCCTCTTTATCTACTCCACAATCACTTAATTCTTCTACCCCACTGATTTCTTACAATTCTTACAGATTTTCCAAATCGCAAATCTGCATTAAGAAAAGAATTTCACTCCCCATCACAATATTACGCATACATGACTAACCAACAATGAGGATATAGGAATCCAAATTGTTAGAAAAATGATGTAAGCTCAATTGCATGGAAAAATACTTCCGATTGTGAGGGGCTGGGGTTTTTGTTCATTGATTGTAGCCACTTTTTGAGTATGATTGTGCGATTTTTGGGGGCTATGGCAAATTTAGTACAAAACCGTTTTTAAGGTTATCCATCATTTGTATGTTTTTGGTGACAACCAGTCGAGAAGATTTCGATTCCTGGGTCGAAGAATGTGTTATAGGGTTTGCCAACAGGATATTCTCATAAGCAGGCGAAGGTCTAGTTGTGTCCCTAGTTTAAGAGGCCTTGACGGTTCTAGATTTCTAAGTCAGGATATACCTGACGATATGGGTAGCTTTCACGCCTTTGTCTACCTGTTCTGGAAATATACGCGTGAAGTTGATTGTTATTTAGGCGTTTACCTTAAAGTGGTCATTCGTGATTAGAACTACGTATGAAAAGCCTATTTATTATTATTATAGCTAGCCTATATTGTCCCACCGCTCTGGGCAAAGGAAAGAGTAAACAGACCTCCCTCCATTCCTTTCAACAGTCACGACTCAAAATCAAAATCAAAATATTTTATTTCACATAGGCCTAAATGGGCACTTATAAAATCGAAGACAAAAAGGCGTGGTTCGGGTCGGTCGTTTCCAAAGGAGAAGAACCGGCAAGAAACTCCATGCTACTCGATTTCTGTGCTACTTCTTTCCAATTCTCAAGGAAGACATCCAGTTCATGATCATCCCCTTCGTGGTCTGAAAACCCTACGCCAAAAAATATTCTGATTGTGCTCTTTTCTCGGAATTCGAATCACAATTTTATTCTAGTCAAAAAGCAGGTCAATTAGACAAAGACAATCTTCAAAGGTTTAATTTCTTGGCTTGGACCTATCTTGAATAGGTAGTAGCGTGATGGCATCTCCCCGCAAACCATCCACTCCCATCCTTTGCCGCGTACCCTGTCGTAATACATATAGGTGAGGATCTAATGGTATAAGCGTTGCTGAGTAGGCAGTATGCCATATACCCTAAGAAGAAAAACAAGGACAAAAAGAACCTAGAGTTTTGACCATTCCAGATTTAAACCTTCTCAACCCAAGGACAAAGACATTTCAACTGTATTTATAAACACAATTTTACCATTACACATTCTCTATGGCAGAGCAAGGCCACTTTTCACGCGTAGCGGTAGGAGATACGAAAATACATGGAGTAGCTCTTAGTAATATTTATATTGTTAATGGAACTCTATTTATTGTTTGTTTTCATTGGAAATGTGTTGCTGTTTATAGTGACTGTGATTGATTTGAGTGTAAAAAGTAGGTGTAGGTATGTCTTCTTCTCAGATACGTCTATTTCGGAGGAAGATTCTGGAAATGAATGTTGTAGTTTTACAAGACCTATTTATTTTTGTGTGGTTAGTACCTAACCTGGTGTCAGAGAAATATGCCGTCGAGAAGTCGAGAAATATCTCTCAGGCATGCTGGTTTGGTTTCCTCACGATGTTTCCATCACCGAAGCAAGTTTTAATTATACAATATACATTTGAATTCGAAAAATCAGAGGTGCGGTCTTGGGTTCTAACTTGAAATCTTTGACTTGGCAGTCCGACGGTCACACCACTAGACTATTATTTACACGGGGCTAAATCACAACCGGCAGAGTGTGAATTTGCACTGTACAAGTTAGCCATCAAAACTCGCATCAAAAATGTGTGTACCATTATGTAGATCTGTCCGATCATTCTGGGATATTAGACGTGACATCAAATACATGCAAATAAACTGACTGGAATCCATACATTTTGGGGTCGTATTGTCATCATCTGATGATGATTATAACATTTCCAACATTCATACAGGATCCTAAGGAAGTGCAATCTCGAAGTAAAACTCCCCTATGGCCACTCCGCATCATAAATCCATTTTTTTTCCACAACAAAAGCCGCTCCACCCCCTCATATGGTCGTCCATTAGCGGCTCGATTGACGTCGGTATCGCCTCATAATAAACCAGTAGTAGAACGACTCACGAGGCGAGCGCACGACTGTGAAAGCTAAAAACTGTTCATGAGGAAACTGCTCACGAGGTGCTATAATTATGGTATCGTAGTTAGAGGGTGGGTAGGAATTAATTCTATGGACCACTTGGGCCCCTGTAGTTACCAAAGAAATACCATCTAAGGACCGTGGTTATAAAATCTAAAACCAAAGTCTGTAACCATGATAATATTGTAACACCAAATGATTTGAAAAGAGTAACCATGGAGTTTCTTGCCGGTTCTTCTCCATAGGAAACGACCAAACCCAACCGTGCACCTTTTTGTCGACGTTTTATAAGTGCCCATCTGGGCCTATGTGAAATAAAACTTTTTTTTTAAATCGTTATAATAGTTATAGGTAATGCAAGATTCTTTTCGTATACAATGGCGGCTATTGGCTGCATTTTGGCGATATCAGACATTGTATTCGAAAAGCAACGTTTCAGGTTTTTCATGATGCTGTTTTCACGGTAAAAACAATGGTGTTCAAAATTGTCAATTTACCATGACATCTTCCAAAGCGTCTCCTTTAGCGCACCATACAAGTTCTTACTACGATGATTAGTATGCAGTAGGTATACACCCTATACATACAGGATGTAAACAACATCAAACTAAGTAACCCTACACAAAAATTAATGCTGGGAAACGACTTTTTTTTTGGGTTGAAAAATAACCTTTTACGGTAAAATTCAATGTAACCCATTCAAAACATTGTGCTTAAGGATGCATTTAATAGTAAACGGGTCATGGAGGTACTTTAAGTAAAGTTGTATTTAAAAAAAACTTATGAAAAAGTTGGAACTTTGACCCCCAAAAACTCCGTAACTAGAAGGTTCCCAGGTATGGTCCAGAACAAAAAAATTATCGCAATGACGGGGAGAACAAGTACCTTTCGGCTTCGTTAAGAGTCTTTTTACACCCTTTATACTTGAATCAGCACTCTAAAAAATCTTGTGGCCCGTTTGACTAACAAAGAGCACCTATGAGCTTCGTAGAATAGAAATCTCATCATCTTCGTGCCCTTGTCCCATATTACTTGGGGTCTTGTGGTTAGAATCTACAGATATCGACTAATCGATAATGCCTAGTATAAAAGCGTTATTCCTAAAACTTAAATTATTTTGTACCAATACCAAACTCATGTAAAACATCGCTTTTAAACATAAAGATTACTTTAACATGAGCATAACGCCCCGTGCACAACCTCAGGCGATGCAGCGTGAGATGCGACATGCGTCAAGCGACACGCGCGTTTGTTTGCTTACAAACAAATGACAAACGATTGGCGAAAACCTAGACAGTGACTGTTGACTCGCTACTGTCCGATCGGTTTACACCACTGTCCTTACCCACTGTAGTTGTCTACTTCGCAAAACACTTGACCAATGTTAATCGGGCTTTAGTACCGTCGCATCGCGTTGACTTGAATCATGCTCTAAGCAATTTCTTTTATTTATACGTTTTTTTAGCTTCACCTGTAACTATGTTAAAAAATCTTAGAAATTAAAGACCCATTTCCCGGTTTCCGATTGAGCTGAAATCTTGCATACCCGTTTAGTTTGGATTACAATGCAAGGTTAGGTGACGTCATTCTAAATCCAATATGGAGGTCACAAAGATGGCAGACTAGTTATTTTTTATGCATTCTCATGATATGGGTATACATTAAAAGAGTATGATGAGAAGAATACGAAAAATAAATTACGTCACAAAGCTTGTTTTTAAAAATGTTTTTTTTTTTACTCTATGCTTGTTTCATTAATTTTCGCCACAGTCGCTTGAACGTGTTGTGTGGGGCTATACGGTTACAGAATAGATATTTACATATCGATAATGCTTACTATAAAACTTTTTCCTACAACTTAAATTATTTTGTACCAATTACAACTAACACCATTTTCAAAGTAATAATACATAGCTTTTACACCATAAAGATTACAATAATTTACATGAACATAAAGGTCTCGAACCATCTATAACTTACTGATACGGTATCAGTACATTTTGTTCGTCGCTATCTCGGGAACTATATAAAACTAACGAAGCGTGTTTGTTTGAAGATTATTTTGTGTTTGGTGTAGGTAAGTGGCGCTGGTGTGTTGATGGAAAATTCATGAGTTTGGAAAATTATAAGACTAGTATTTTTAACCGACTTCTTAAAAAGGAAAAGGTTATGTCAAGCATGTTTTTTTTCCGAAAAGTCAATGAAAGAAAAGAAGTCACAGACTTCGTTCTTTTAGACATTTTTAGTTTTTGTTTCGGCTTTTTATTATTTTTAACTTTTTGCCGATATGCTTATAGTCTGCTTCTAAAATTCAGTACATATTTCTCAATGACAAGTCTGCTCAAGAGCAGAAGGTAGGTAAATACAGCATCTGGCAAATGGATTGGTGATCGCAGTAGCACCTCAGTGAAAAAGCAGGAAACAGCCTTTATTTTGACCTTTATCATGATTTATGATTTATAAAAGACTAGCTGTTCCCGGCATGCGTTGCAATGCACCTTTTTCCTATCCTACCTACCTATCCTACCTACCCTACCTACCCTACCTACCTACTTACCGACCCTACCTACCCTACCTACCCTACCTACCTACTTACCTACCCTACCTACCCTACCTACCCTACCTACCCTACCTACCCTACCTACCCTACCTACCCTACCTATCCTACCTACCCTACCTACCCTACCTACCTACTTACCTACCCGACCTACCCTACCTACCCTACCTACCCTACAACTCTACCTACCCTACCTACCCTACCTACCCTACCTACCCTACCTACCCTACCTACCCTACCTACCCTACCTACCCTACCTACCCTACCTATCCTACCTACCCTACCTACCCTACCTACCCTACCTACCCTACTATAATTTGAGATTTAAACTATCCTATCTCTCAAGTTGGATCGAACTGCACATGGTGTGCGAATTTTATTATAATCGGTTAAGTGGTTTAGGAGTCCATTGAGGACAAACATTGTGACACGAGATTTATATATATTAAGATAGCCGTAACCAATGGCTTAACGTGCTTTCCGAGGCACGGAGGAAACTCGGTATGTTATGGATGGTCACTCATCCATGGACCAACCTAGGCAAGCGCGGCTTAACCTAAAGATTGACCCGAGTGGCAACGATTACACGCTTCTGAAATCAGAATTCAACTTATATCTTGATTCGTTGTTTTCCTCAGATCAGCAAAAAGGTTTTATTTATATATCTTCTAAAACAAAACCAAAACAATGCTTCACATCTTTGAGTGATGCGAGAGCTTTTAGCGGCGCATACGCAAGCCGGGAGTGATTCCGGCAGTTGTAGCGTTTGATGTGCCGCTTGATTTTATATTGGTAAGATGATACATGCGGTATAGTGCATGTCAGTGAGAGAATGCGGTTTTCTAGACTTTTCTTAGTGATAAAAACACAACTTAAAATAAGTTTTAAGGAAACAGTATTCCATGATGCTTTCAGGTATTCTCAAATTCAACATGACTTGGTCAGATTAGACTGATAATTTACTCATCGAAGGCCAAAAGTGCCAAAACATCCTGCACCAAGTCTTCTAGTTTTACTAACTTAAGGACTAGCGCAACAAATTCCTCACACATACGTCAATGTCTCTAGACGGCTGTTCATTTTACTCAGTCTATTACTTAATTACCTATGGTAGCTTCTTAGTCTAGTCTAGTTAATACACCTTTCAGACTTCTGTGTGGAAAGTGGAAATTATGGATTTCTTACTTCTCTGCTGTTCTTTTCTGATCGCAACGAAACCTCCGGGACTCGTTGAACTTCCTCGGCACTTTTTTGGTGGTTATCTGGTTTTCGGGAGCTGCAGTGGTCGAGAATCGTGTGGCGGACTTGTCTAAAAAAAAGGATCTGTGCGTGCATTTATATTCTAGTCCAATTTTAAAAAAATACGCACACTTCTTTCAGTTGGCTTTAATAATCCTCATACAACCATAACATTTTCCCTATAATCACCCATACGTCCAAAAGATTAAGAGATTACACACCCCACGATGTTACCAATGATTTTATTACTGTATCATCTAATTACCTATACATAATGTAGATTCTTATCAGTCACACATATGGCGCGCTCGATCTAGGGTAGTGATAACATGACCAGTATGAAGGATCTCTGTTGGCTAAGTGGTTTAAGGGAAGGAGAGGTTAGGGTAAATTGGTGGTTTAGTCGCCAGTTTTGTAGACCCAGCAAGTTTGGATGGAGGTAAGAACAGAGGGCTCAATTTAATGTGGGCATGTAGAGTTTAGTTTGACTTATTAGAATCAAAGATAGATTCAAATGTTATGGCGGCCATGAGTTCCTATCAATGCTCATTCCTTTAAGCTTAAATTAAGTATTTGACCCCTATTTGGCAACTGTCTTTGCCCGTGTGGAGGAACGAAATTATATCACAGGAACATAACATCATCCTGTAATCCCCGAAGGGTTAGGCAGAAGCGTAGCTAATAGTACACCCACATTTCGCCAGTTATGTTTAAGTCCCATGTAATAGGAGGAGACTCCGTGCTGCTGCTGAGAAATTCCTGATGGAAAAACCGGATAATACTGTTCGCGATCTGGGAATCGCACCCAGGGCCTCATGCTCAGCAGTCGCGCTTGAGACCACTCGACCAACGAGGCATACAGCAAAATAATTATTACCGGAATAGGTTTTGCATGCGCATTAGTTTGAATTATAAATTTTATAAAAAAAACATCAATATTTCCAACCATCACGCTACTCCCCAACGAGGTGAGCAGTCAGCCCGCGATGAGTCAGTCATTATATTCAATTTGAACCCCACAGCAAGTCAAATAGATTACCGTACGATTATGCGTGCTCGCCTCGGACACCCCTCTCTAATTAACTAAATGTATGTGCAATGGTACGTACAGGGCGATGTTTTAGACGCTTTTTACCCGATTGCCAAGGAAGGGTTATGTTTTTCGCGCGTATCTTGTATGTTTGTAAATTTCTTAATAACCTTGTATCTTCCAAACGGCTGGATGGTATCGTTATATTCGTCTTAAAAACCCAAGTGTCCTCGGATAGGTTTTTGAAAAAAAAAACAAAATGATGAAATTTTGGCGCGAAATATTAAAAAAAAACCAAACCTATCGAGTAGGGTATCAAAATATAGGGTTTTATAAGGTGATTACAAATTTAAATATATATGTACATAATAGAATTTGGAGTCGGGTTTTTTGATACTTTTAATTAAATGTTACTTGTTTTATATGATAATCAAACTGTATGTACGCCTCATGTAAAGTGGTCATCACCACCTTTGGGTAACTGCAATAAAATAATTGGTGGTAGTATCTATTTCACCTATTTTGAAAGCTCTAGGACATGCCGGTTTCCTCACGATGTTATCCTTCACCGTTTTGAGAGCATTGGTTATGAAATAAATTACACAAAGTTATGCGCCTGCCTGGGTTCGAACCCACGACTTACTGCACGTAAGTCGCGGACGCCACCACTGGGCCACCGCTGCTCTTCAGCGTTTATCAGGCACAAATAAACATTATTTTCTTTAGGCACATTATGTAGTCATACTTCAACGCAAAGCACCCAGCATCCTCCACTACACGTCATTTCCATCTATTTGCTCTCCAGACATCTCAACTGCCCTATTCAGATACAGAGATTGTCACATCCACACATACAGATGCCGCAGAGCCAACAACAGAGGCAAACAATTGACGATCGGCAACGTCACAAACACTTAGGTACACAGTAGTAACTATGTCTGTATGACGGCAAAGTATATTAAGGCATGAAAGCCCTACTTACCTAGCTACTTTCACTATTCTTTTAGATTCTTTGTTATGGAGGGCCGAGACAATTGATAAAAGTATAAAAAAAGAAAAAATGCAGCCGAATTGAGATTCTCCTCTTTTTTAGAAGTCGATTAAAAAGTGGAAAGTAACTTTACTTCCGGGAGTCGATGAAAGAAACTAAAGTCACAGACTTCCGGAAGTCGGTGAAAGAAACAAAAGTCACAGACTTCCGGAAGTCGGTGAAAGAAACAAAAGTCACCGATTTCCGGAAGTAAAGTCATTTTCCACTTTTTAGTGTTTTTTGCAAGTCGGTAATTTTTTTTGGCAATTTTTTTTTTTCAATACTTATGGCCTATAGTCCTATTACTAAGATTTCAAAAATTTACAATTTGGCAAACATAATATCCCGCCTGAAATCTACAAAGGGTAGGTAAAGCGGAGTTGAACACATAATACCTACAACGGGATATTTTGTCTGGATTTTTTTTTACGAAAAATTACTCTTCCCTAACCGACAGTCGAACTTACGACCTCAGAAACCACAGCCGCTGATACGTCAACTCCCCACTACTGTGTTTAACAGATGCTAACAAAACAAACATCATCAGTAAACAGTAACACTATACGTTGCAGAGTATCGTGTGTACTGTGTGCAGATAAATACAACACCCTGTAGCGTGCTGGCCGGTGGTAATGGGTGAGACATACGGTCGGGTAGGATTGGTGACTTGTTGGCTGACTTGTTCGGCCGCTTTATTCAATTTTGAAACTGCGAAATCTGAGTTTGTATAAAAATAAATGTTTTATCATCAAAATGAGGAATGCAATGGTCGTATGGTTGCTAAGTTATCTATGCTAAACCTGAAAGAAGGACTAAGACTGGGAAATGAATACTCAAGAATTGCTAACTTTCGCAGTATTCCTGGAATTCACACAGAATCTGCGAATTTCCGCCTGATGGAGTTTATCATTGCCAAAAATGACAATATCATAAACACTAGAAACGGGATATTTACCATGTTTACTGTTTGTTTTGAGTTCCCGATATTTCGGCGCTGTTGCAAGCACTATGATCACGGATGAAAAAAATTATGACAAAAATAAATGACAATATACGATACAAAGTTTCATCACTACTTACATATGTATGTAGATGTTTCAAGACCTTAGAGGTTTTAGGCTTTGAGTTGTGTCTGAGTGAATGAATGATCCATCACACAACACGTATTAACTCGCCATCCCCATCCCCCGTATAGCACACAACCCACCTGGCGTCCCCCCCTGTCCCCTGGACAATCACAATTATATGAAGATTAACTTCTACCGGCACGTCACGCCGACATTATAACTGTTAGGTGTGGCGTGATTACCGCTTGTTAGTTAGTTAGGCACTTTTTGATTGTTATGATATGGATGGGAGCAGGAAATAGGAATGAAAAGTGTAAAAATCAAATAGTAATGTTTTAGGCTTTCACGGTTTACAACTAAACTTATACTGTCACTTACGGGTACTCCGTGATGTTCCATCCACCCGCATTCTCTAGTCAACCCGCGATCATGGCGCTTGCAACAGCGTCGAAATATCGGGAGCTCAAAATAATTAACAATCACGGAAGATATCCCGTAAGTGACAGTATAAGTTTAGTAACGGGTATTTTGGATACACTTGAATAAAGATAAAGCTCCGTATGAAAGAGTTCGTTAGGGAAAGTGTTACACATGACAAATGCTTGCACTGGCTGGACAGGTCCACTCAAACCTGTGTGGTTCTTTCTTCAAAAGACCATCTCAGACACTTATCCGCATAGTCCTCATGTGAGTTGACCAAGATTATTTCTGGACCTTAAAAGAGACTATGACCTCTGAGTTTGTTTCGGCTGTTTCTTCTCAGAGTAGTCAGGTACGAAAACTACGAAACACTGGCCCCATCTAGTTTAAATGTATAAATAGATAATATTATTGGTCGTGAATACAATTTAGGGATAAGATTGAATAGCTTCCAAATGCGGCGATCCCCCAACCTTGAAATAAACACATTAATGAAGGCAATAACATCTTCATAATTATGACTTTATTGAAGCAAATGCAATCTGAGAAAGAAAGAAAGAAAAAGTATTTATCAGACTCACACAGGACAAAACAAAAAAACTGGTTGAGTTCACAATAAAACAAAAATTATATAAAAAAGTTACCATAAGAAAAAGATAAACAAATGAAAATGGTCCTGTACGAGGCCAACGGGCCCCTATCTCAGCATGGTGCTGCAACATTTTAAAAAGGAGGATCAAGGTATGCACTAAACGAAATCAATTCAAATTAAAAATCTTCCCCAGAACGGTTCAAACTTAAAACAAAGAATAACACACGAAAAGAAAATGTTCCAGACCTACATAATAATTAATCCCGAAAAATTCACACAATTCAAGAGTGCGTTACGCCGGGTCCCTCACAGTGGGCACTCTCTGGGAGGGAGAGGGAGAGGGCGGTAAAAGCATATTTATGTTAGTTCCTGATTGACGATGATGGCTTCCCCTTGGTTAGAGCCGGTGCGGGGAGGGTACGGCGAATGGTAGCGAACATTTTGTTTATAAAGATTTTAGTACTGAAATAATAGGTATAAGATCTTACGGAGTTGCTTGGTCATTTAAAGTTGTAAAATCATCGTGCCTGTAGTTCTATCAGTTGTTTGAATATATTGTGTGACAGGTTCATTCTTTTTTGAGCATCAAAAAAAAAATCATCAGTTTATTTTTGCTGCGGGCATTTACTGCTCATGGCAATATTATGCTCTAAAAACCAGTATAACACAAAATGTGATTGTTTAATACCGTATTATCGATACGAGATTTTTTGACCTTGTATTTTGTTTGCCAATCATTGCTTTACTTACAAATAATATGTGTACCTAAATCATCACATTTTATAAGCACAACTTCGCCTATACTTATTAAATGAATTTAGCAATACTAAAAATCATCTGCCTAGCGATTTTTCAACTATTCAGGGGTCGGCTTCAAATCTAACCGGTTGCAGCTGAAAACCAGTAAATTACACGGAGCGACTGCTTATCTGTCCTTCACAACCCAGTTCCAAAATTCTCTTAACAAAATATTTCTCTAACGCAACAATTCGTCGTACACAAGCCGCACCTGACTCACTTAACGCACTCTACACTCTGCAGATTTTCTACTGGGGACATAATGGCAACATTTTACATCTGCACTGTATGAGAATGAGTGTATGAGTGTATGAATATCACTGTACTTACTCAAGGAGAATAACTGTATGTGGGTATGAGATAGTTGGTGGTGAAATTAATATATTTTTGAAGAAGTAATGTTAAAAGTAATCCTTACAAAATACTTCGGATTGTGATGGACTGGTTTCGTTAATATATTGATTTTGTTGACTCTGAATTTGGAGAGCGACTCATCATCATTCTCCTGCCCTTATCCCAATTTATTTGCGCTCGGCGCAGCATGTCTTCTTCTTCCATACTTCTCTTTTACTCGTCATCTCAACAGTCACCTCCTTTGTAGCCATATCATCCTTTACACAGTCCATCCATCGTTTCTTTGGTCTTCCTCTACTCTTATAACCATCCACATTCGTACTCAAAATTTTCCTCATTCCTCCGTATCACATGTCCATACCACGATAACCGATTACCACACAACTTTTCAGTCACCAGCGACACTTTCCGACATTGGTAAGCGACTATAACGCAGAATTGTCGATGTTCCACATTTGGTGATTACTGATTACAGTTTGTATGTATGTTACTAGCAGACAAATTCATAAGACTGCTGGTAATTATGTACATCATTGAAAAACCTCAGTGTCAAAGGCAATAATATGAAGGGAAGATCAGCTAGAACATCGGCATCGGGATAAAAGAGAAGATCGCCTAGAACTTAAAGTAGAACAAATTGAATTGTTTTCCAATCTTCATGGTATTCTTAGGAAAAAAACATAAAGGGTGTAAATAGACCCTTAACGAAGCCGAAAGGTACTTTTTCTCTCCGCTATTGCGATAATTTTTTTGTTCTAGACCATACCTAGGAACCTTCTATTTACGGAGTTATTGGGGGTCAAAGTTCCAATTTTTTCACAAGTTTTGTTCAAATACTATTTTTTAAGGTTATAACTTTACTTTAAATACCTCCATTACCCGTTTTCTATTCAATGCATCCATAAGCGCAATGTTTTGAATGCGTTACATTGATTTTTACCGCAAAAGATTATTTTTCACGCCAAAAAAAAGTGGATTCCCTGCAATAATTGTTGTGTAGGGTTACTTAGTTTGATGTACAGAATGCTTGGTTAACGGCTTCGTGAAGAGTCCGTTTACACTTTGTATACCTCTGCATAGATGTTACTTAGTATAACAATAGTTTAATTTGTACAACAACGGCATGATCATCATTTAAACACTGCATTCATATCGAAAATATCAAATAACATCCAGTATTTATAATAAAGTCACCCAACAAGCAATGAAGGGTTGAATCGTAACCGGGCAATTAGCTAATGGCTATCTAATCCGGCAGTGAAGGGTTAACGTTGACAAAACAACGCGCAAATTATTTAGATTGGTCTTTTATACCCTTCAGCTATACTTTAGTAATGACTGTTAATTTCAGTGATCTGTGTTTCAAAGAGACACAAGCGTACTTACCTATATTAATTCGTGTAATGTTTTTGATATAATTCGAGGTACAGATGCCAGCAAAATCAAGCTACTACACTCTGTCAAATTTCTTTAATAGATTTTCAACTTTATCGTTAAAGCATTAGGTTCAACGTTGATTGAAAAAATTTCACAGTTTCGGGTAGCTTGATGTGCTGCCGTCTGTACTGTAAATCAGAACTTTGAAGAAGACGGACTCTGATGTTCTGAAGAATATAATATAAAAAGTAGTCGGTTGTTATCTGTTAACATTTATCAGTCGTTACAGGTAGTCAATGGCCCGAAAGTCTGACAACCAGTCTTACCAAGGGGTATCGTGTTATCCAGTACTAACTGGGTTGTGGAGGTCAGATAGGCCGTCGCTCCATGTAAGATACTGGTAATCAGCTGCATCCGGTTAGACTGGAAGTCGACCCCAATATAGATTATGGTCTGAAGACCTAAAAAAGAAGGACTAAAACTATAATTAATCTTTTAAAACACATTTCATGAAAATAAATTACCTTCCTCGACATTATTACCTTTCCATATACCCACTGATCATAAATCGACCTCATAATACTAATGCATGACAAATACATAATAACACGAGGTTATAGATCAAACAGTGCGGCGTATGACCCGTAGTGTCGATAATGAGGGAACATCATTAATATTGTGTCACGATGTATGATTGATTGGGTGTTGTGAGTTTGTGACACAGTGGCCGCTACTTTTTATGTAATTGTCGATTGTCCTATTTATGGAAAGTGTTAATGACTTTTCTTTCTTTCCTTGTGGGAAGTTCAATAGTCGGATTTAAAATATCTGAAGATTTCTGACATATTTCAAAAAAAAAATTTTTTTTTCCGAAACTTTTTTTTTTACCCTTTTTAAATTGTAGTAGGTATACAACATAAATTCTTGTCATGAATTATTTTTTATTTATTTTTATAATTACAATGTGAAAAGGATTTTTATTTCGCCCAGGAGTGGGGCAGAGCAGGCCAGGAAAAAAAAAGTAGAAGTTATTATGGGATCATCATGTCATCAATGCCATCAACATAGCCCAAGAAGAAAAAATACGCATTGAAAGAAAAGAAACAAAATTACTGAACTGATTTTGATGAAATTTCTATGGGATAAAGCTTCCATCAGCACAATGTTTTGAGTGCATTGCCGTGTAAAACGTGATATTACACCCCAAAAAAAAAAGTCTTTTCCCAGCAACAATTGTTGCGTAGAGTTACTTAGTTTGATGTACAGAATGCTTGGGGGACGGTTTCGTGAAGGGTCCGTTTACACCTTGTACTTATAATACCAGGAGGCAGTACAGTTTCGCCTAACGAGCTTCTACTAATTAATTAGCAAAAGTAGACGTGCGACTTTATATGATTAACATCATGCATCACCAAGTTATTCCAAATCTGAAAAATAATGTTCAATTTTTTTTATTTTAGTTGTTTTTTTATTAGTCTCATCCAATCACTTACCGCGCTAGTACTCAGCTCGTCACAATACTAATCGGCACGTCTACACGCGTCACTGCTCACCCCCGTACAGCCAAGCGTGATAGTGTCAATATAAATACCACCCTGCGTTCATATCGAATAGTGGATGCTGGCTGTTTGACTTTCATTTGTTTTTTTATGCGTGAATTTTGGTATTGTTAGGTTCTAGAGTTTTTTTTTCGGTCAAAATTAGGGAAAATCAAGTAATTTACAAAACCTAACTGAATTTCTTAGTTTTTCATTCTGACTGTATTTAGTTTTTGGTTTTCTGGTAACGAATGCCGTTTGAGTTAATTTCAAATACTAAAAGGAAAATTTGGAAAATCAATGCGTATGTCTGATGCGACTGACGGATAAATAAAATGCTTTAACATCACCCGCGCTTAAAAAGTTTAGAAGATAGAGTGTAGACTTTTTAAAATCAATTTATCCTATTAATATTACTACAACTAGATGCAATTTTATTACTTAAAAGTGCTAAATCAGCACTCATAGCAATGTTTACCGACATATACATAATCAGAGCTCTAAAGGTATTCAAGATTTGATTTAGGTGTACCCAAAAATCAATGAATTCTTCGGAAGGAGGAGGTGCGAGGGCATCCCGCGAAATTCAAATTTTCTTACGTTTTTTGCCATTTGCAGGTAAGTGTCAGGTTGTATGTTGATGAAAATATGATTCGCGCAAGTAACACGTAAGTAGTTACAGAATAGGGTATTTGCCTAAAAAATCTATCTAGTCCGTCAGTTAGATTATCAAAAATATTGGACACGTATTTTTTCTTTTGTCATGTAAAAGAAAAATGACTAAGGTACAGCGCGTTAAAATCTCGTTTGAAGTCACAATTTCTGTTACTTTTTACTGTCTAGTGACGTCACAAGCGTCTCTTGAAGTTTGATGCGCTGCCGCTGTATTGTCGTAATTTTTTGATAATGTGACAAAAGAAAAAATACGTGTCCAACATTTTTTGGTGATCTAACTGACGGACTAAATATATATTTTATTTTTCGATGTTGTCAAATAGCCTATTATAGTTATTAAAATCATCAATACAACTCTCTATATTGTTCATTTAAACCTGTGATTAAATGAACTTAGAGAGCTACCCTGGCGCTTTTACCTTAAGTGTACTCACAAATCAACGAATTCCTCTCAACGACATAATCACAAAATAACTTCACCGAAATTCAACAAAAAGTGTCCTCCTCATTCTTCAATATTCACTCCAAAAAATAAAAAAATACACCGTTCATCTCGCATTGTCTCTGACTCAGCAATCACCTCGATTACTGTCGGGGACAATGGTGGGCAGTGGCGCGTACGCCGTGTGGATAGCTATTATAATCGTGGAAGATTGCTGCGATATTATTGCTATGATTTGTATGAATATTGGGCTTGATTTGTGTCAGGGAATGTTGGGAGTAATGACAGCGTTTTATGGTGGATTAAACAGAGGAATTGTCGCTTTTTGGTTGGGGTTTTCTGCTTATGGTATTCACGATTTTAGTCCAGTACACTTATTTTAGCTAAATGCACCAGCTATTTGCAAAAAATTGAAAAAAAATAATTTCACGGTTTTCCCTGGTGAAATTCAAACCGTAAACCGTGAACAGTTCAATCGTAAACCGTGAAATTCATTTTTTTTTTCATAAATTTGCAGGTCAGGTTCAGGTCAGGCTGTATGTTGAACAAAATATGATTCGCGACTGTTACACGTATGGGATTACAGAATTTTAATCATCAATACAACCGTCAAGTCCATTTAATCCAATTCGCTCAAGGTCGAAACTCGGTATCTAATTATGGTCACCCATCCACAGACCGACCTTGTCAAGCGCGGATTAACCTTGAAAATCGATCCACATGGCTGTTATTATTTAGCCAGGAACTCCTCTTTACAAGTAGTTACAAGAATAACTGCAATGGCGTAAAGATTTGCTACTCAAAAAAGTATCAAGCATGTTGAATTGGACGGGAACGGCCGTAGACTAAGCAACATGCTTGCTTGCAGGCAGAATACAGTGACTTTTAGGACATAAGATCTTTCCTTGTAATTTGTATGTATTTTCTTGCAAATAAACATTTTTGATTTGATTTGAACTTTTCTGGTAAAAACTAAACACCAAAAAAAAAAAAATATCGTGCTTTTCTGCCGAAATTTACACCTAATTAACAGCCCACCAGTCCACCACCCTTCCCGTAGATGGCATGATGCTCCTAATTATCACGGAGCGACAGTTGCTGGTTCAATGGCGCGTGCATGCTATCACGCCGCCATATGGTGTGGGGGTCAGCAGAGTAATGTAGCTGGGGTAGTAGTGCTGCTGTTTTTTATGATTAGGATGGTAATCATGGATGATTGGTTTTGGCGATGGCGTGTTCGCTAGATTACCCATTGAAATTAACTAGGCAATATGAATAAAAGACCTTGTTAATTTTGATCTTAGCAAGTACAAGATGTACAGGAAATGGAGGTATGACTTTATCTCGGTGTGTCATAGCATCCTATTGTCGTTCCCGGTTTGCAACTAAATTGAGATAATTACTTAAATTGGCAAAAGTTGCTTTTAGTTCGACTTCTTTGTTCCCCGATCATTATAATCTGAATCTGTTCAAAGTTCGAGTGAATCGGTTTCTTCTAGGCAAGCGTGCTCCACCCTAGGCCGCGTCATGGCGATATTTTTTTTGTTCTGGACCATACCTGGGAACCTTCTAGTTACTTAGATATTGGCGGTCAAAGTTTCAACTTTTTCACAAGTTTTTTTTAAATACTGGTTTTTAAGGTTATAACTTTACTTTAAATACCTTTATAACCCCTTTACTATTCAATGCGTCCACCAGCACAATGTTTGTGTGCGTTACATTGAGTTTTACCGTGATTATTGACCCCAAAAAAAGTCGTTTGCCAGCAACAATTTTTGCGTACGTTTTTGCATACTTATAGTTTGATGTAAAAAATGCTTGGTTGACGGCTTCGTGAAGGGTCCGTTTACACCTTGTTTGATAAAAGCATTGGGCAGCTTGACTCCCTTCTTAAAACATGTCTTCCCAATTTCAGTTTTGTATCTTCAGTACGTTTAAGGTTTCGCGTTATTTGTAGCACAGGCAACGTACCTTGCAAGAACCCTTAGCTGTGTTTAACCCAACCACGGCCCACGGTAGACAATGCCATGACATCCATATTTCTCTTTATATCCGCCATAACCTTCACACCTACATATAAAAAGCTCAAACAAACGCGAACACGAAGATATTTTGAGGGCATTTTCCTCAACTTATCCGCTATATGTATGTATGTGTATAGCTTGTAGCGATGTACAGCGCTGTATAGCATCGATGCAGCGCTTTTAATCCTCTTAATGGATGCGGGGATGAAAAGGAAACAGAAAATACTATGGAGGAGTCGTTTGTTAAATAAATCTAATAAGTTATATCTTATGAATTTGCTGTTTCGTGAGTTTACATTAGGTGGGCCAGGTGGTGGTGGATGGGAGGTTATTTGCTACCCTCATCATCTGCTTAACCTTTTTCCAATTATGTTGGGGTCGAGTTCCAGTCTAACCGGATGAAGCTGAATACCAGTAATTTACATGGAGCGATTGCCTATCTGACCTCTACAACCCAGTTAGTACTGGGTAATACGATAGTTACGATGCCCCTTGGTAAGACTGGTTGTCAGACTTTCGGGCCAACAAGAGAAAAAAAACAAAATACACTTTGATAAGCATATTTTGTTTTTTTTACTTCAAAACTTTTTAATTTGATATCGCCAAAATCTCTCAATATAACGTATGTTATGTATTGTCCTTACAGTCGTCTGCACCGCGTCCCCTGTTCTCTTCAAGTGGCGTACCCCATGTTTTTGTTTCGGTAGCTCCGCGAGTACTACCCGTGGCGTTAGCGACACTTACCGCTCTTACTTGTTACCACGACAACATTTTTATGTTTTTGCTGTGGAATTCTTATACAGGCTGGAAGGGACCGACGCTAAAACGGTTAACAAGTATTCAGTACATCATTCTATAATCATAAATCTTTATTTTTCTCGACATCAGGAATTACAGGCGCTGGTTAACATTATGCACAATCTTTGATACAGATCACCTCTCCGGCTTAGATATAACATTTTCTGACCCCACGTTGAAATTTTTCATCGGTAATTTAAAAAAACCAGCTGTTCATTATATTTCAATCGCAATACGATTTAAAAAAAAAATTACCGATGAAAAATTTCTATGTGGAGGGGTTCAGAATGATGTATGTACTGAATACGTGGTAACCGTTTGCGCGTCGGAATCCCTTGCACCCTGTACAGGGATATATTATGAAGGGAGGTTCAGGCAAGGACGATCCCGAACGAATCTGATACAAATACATAGCTTCACGTCTGTTTTTTACGAAGAGCAGAGGTGACCTTACTAGGAGGGCTACATGTCGCCAGTTATGTTGAAGACCCATTGCTACCACCAACCGGGCAATCCTGACCGTCTTCGGTCATGGCGGTCAATCTTAGCGGAGATTAGCCATAGGCGCGGGAGATATTATAGCGAACAAGTTTGTGTGCAGATACAGGAGCACTCTCTGTTCCTTTTACTCTCATAGTCCAATGGAACGGCAATCCACCACGACCGGGGAAAGATCAGGACCAACGGCTTAACGTGCTTTCCGAGGCACGAGGGCATCATAACTCCAACTTCCAAACTCGGGGCTACTACCTACTGAGAAATTCCTAATGAAACAACACAATATCACTTTTTGCTCGACCTGGGAATCGAACCCAGGACCTCATGGTCAGCTTGCGACCACTATACCAACGAGGCAGACAACATTGCCATAATACGCATAAATACAAATTATTCCTTCAAATTAACAATCAATATAATGTTTGTACCGTCTAAACTCATTCTAAAAACAATCAAAATTGGAGAGCATTTCAAATGCTAATACATTGCCTCAGTGGCGCCCTCTACTTGCGGATATGAACGGCAATTTGAATGCTATTACATCCGGCGGCACTGTTTGACCTCTTCACTTAATATTGGGAGGCTGAGTTTAAAGATATTGGATTCTAAACCCATCTGAATTTGTTTGCCATGTGCTTAAAGTTTTGATATTAGAGATTGAATTGGATTCGTGAGAATGGGTGCTATCTCCTATTTCTGACACAGTGTCAATTCATGATCTTTCTTTTTTTATCGTGTGGTTAGTGCCTAACCTGGTGTCGGAGTTTTTATGCCGCCCTTGGAACTCTGACTTGGCTTTACATGCCGTCGAGAAATATCTCTCAGGCATGCTGGTTTCTCACGATGTTTTCCTTCACCGAAGCAAGTGCTAATTATACAATACGCACATGAATCCGAAAAATCAGAGGTGCGTCTTCATGATTGGTGATTACAACAAACTGTAATCAGTTTGTTGTCATGAGCAAGAAGAAGAGGCTGGGTAGCACCATCCTTGAAAAGCAAGATTATTACGATGGGTGAACTACAGTGGTTTATTTTAAGTTGGAAGCAAGACAGTTGGGAGTCCAGTGGGTGTCATGAAGAATACGTACAAAATGTCTTTAACAGAATTCTTAAGTTGTCTGGAAGATTTTGTTATCAGCAATAAGAATGCCATTGTACCCAAACATGAAGGATATTATAAAAGAGCTGTTTTACATTTTTGAATTACAATAAAGTATACTCTACGCTAACACAATATTTCTAAACAAACAAAATGAAAACTACCAAATAAAACTAGCTGTAACTAATAAATGTGTATTGTGTGTGTGATCATGGAATAAATGGATTACTCCCATGTTTTCCCAGAGCTAGTAGGCTAAGAATTCACGGAGCGATTTTCACCCGCGACCGCCACGGTGGTGGAACTGCGGTTTTATTTCTAAACTCACGAGACCGGTTATTTGCGCGGTTTTGCAGCCGTCGCGGTTGCGATCATCGCCCGCAGACGTGGCGGGCGATGACCGCAAGATGGGCGGTTGCAAGACCAATCAGTTGAGTTCCGATGAGATCCGATCGCAGAGCGCGCGGGCGCCACCCGCCGAGGCTGCGGGTGACCGCGGCCCGCGCGATTCTACTAGTTGCCCGATTCTACTAGTAGAACCGCAAACAACCGCGCACACGAGTTGTGCTTTAATTTTTTACATCTATATCTGCATTCTACAGAAGCTGCGGGCCCGCAACCGCGGCGGACGCGGGTGAAAATCGCTCCGTGAGTTCTTAGCCGTAGATTACTAAAAAAACGAGTGCAGATTACATCAAAATCAAAATGATTTAAACCCGTAAAACTTACAAACTACCTACTACGAAACAGACACAAATACTTACTTTCCAATCTTTAAACATAGATCCAAAGCTAACCTAAGTTCAAACCACCACTTGACTGCGGACGTCATGCCGCTATCAGGCACTAGGCGGCTCACATCAAAGCGACGTCTGCCAGATAAGGCCGTCTCGTTCTCGAGGACTACTCAAATACATTCAAGTATTTTTAGCTACCGGCCTGTGAGTGGCTGTATGATGGTATTTTTATGGGTGTTGTGGTAGGAATAAATGTTATTTATGGTTGTTTTGCTCGGTTTTATGGGTTATTATAGTAACACCTGGTAAAATGATAATTGACTGGTTCCAGTGGTTTCAGTAAATTTGAGAACAGTCACCGATTTACACAAAGGACGAAAATCAACCAAGTGTAAGTTTTATGGTGTCTGTATAAATTGAGGAGCCATATGTCTCTTATTTGAACGAGGTCACAATCAATATTTAGTACTTTTGTAGACCCAATCCTACAATTTGTAGTAAGGCCCTTAAAAAGTTAAAAGTGTTTTAAGGTGGCTCCTCAATCCAAATGTCTGAATAGAGAAGCTACCTATAATCTCCTACGCTATTAAGTATGAGACGTGGCGCCTCAATCCATACGGACACACTTTTGAATTCTATTCAAAGATTAGCATGAAAATAAAATAGTGATCAGTCTATTCTGAGAGAACATTTTTTAAGTCAAAATAACACCAAGGTGCTTTCGGTCACCCGTCAACATTGAAATTCCCTGCTGCAGAATAGTATGTAACGAATGCAATATTTCGCCAGATAAACTCTATGAATAAAAACCGATGATGAAAAGACAAGAGCATTCTCGTTTGCTATATTTTTGACATAGACTACCACTGGTCTTTAGCGAGAAAGATATTTCTATAGAACAGTAGCCAATACGGCTGAATTGTAAAATACCTTCCTAACAGACGCAGCGCACGTTTACCATACACTTAAAAAAGTCATGAGTAACGGTCAATCTTTCACCACAAGTTAAAATTGACTGCAGTTTAGAAAGCACAAATTACAGAAAAACAACAAATTCGTGAAACACTTAACTGATATTAATGCAACAATAACTCAAGTCCGTAGAAAAACATGGATCGAAACAAACAAATCAGAAACATACCACTTAAAATCCGAAAATATTCCTTAAGAGCCCACAGGTATTATTTATTTGAACCAATATTTCAATGTTTTAAAAGCTAAATGTGAACCGACGAGAGATCTACTCAGAAAATTACGCGCGTCGATAAATTTATAAACTATAAACATTTTAGGACTTTTTCGCTGCGCACGCGTCGGCTGGCGAGCCAATGAGAGAGCGCGGTGGAGTCTCAAAGCGAGGGGGCGTGGTCTAAGGTATGCTGATCGCCTTCAAGATTGTATGGTGCACCGTCATGCTTTCTGGGAAACTGTTCTGTCAAAATATTGAGGGTTCCGAGCGAGGAGGAGGGTCTTTTGGACTTGTAGTACTACTACTTTTTGATCAAATTCGAATAGTTTGACAACGAATAATGACAGGCTGGGAAAAGTAATTATTTTTTTTTTCTTATTTTTTTTTTTGTACTCTATCACAATGCCGTCCTATTTGACCCAAAGATTGACTGGTAGAGAATGCCTTGTGGCATTAAGTCCGCCTATGTTCCAGTTTTGTACATGAAGTTTAAATAAAAAGTAATATCGCCTTACTACAAGGTTTAGATAACTATGACAAAACATTACATTCCCTAGAGCGTTAGGCAGTATTCAGCTAGTTATTTTTAAGTCTCATTTAATAGAAGGCATTACCTCGTCTCGCATCCGATGAGGAATTAAATAACTGTTTCGACTTAAAATAGTCTGAAGTTACCTTTAACTTTTGCCGTAAGTTATTGACTCAGATAAATGGGAATTGTGGTTAAGCAAATTTTAGATGTATGTATATAAAATCATAGGAGGAACTCGTGGCTTAATAATAACAGCCGCTCGGTGTCGATCTTTAGGTTAAGCCGTGCTTGCCTAGGTTGGTCTGTTGATGGCTGACCACCCATTACATACCGAGTTTCCTCCGTGCCTCGGAAAACACGTTAAGCCGTTGGTACCGGGTGTCATTTGTAGATCTTTGACAGTCGTTAGGTAGTCAATATCCCAAAAAGTCTGACAACCAGTCTTATCAAGGGGTATGAAGGTCAGATAGGCAGTCGCTCCTTGTAAAATACTGGTCTTCAGCTGCATCCGGTTAGACTGGAAGCCGACCCCAATATAGTTGGGAAAAGGCTAGGCAGATGATGTATATAAAATCATAGAGATAGAACGGTATAAAAGGTCTCTTGAGGTCTGAAAATAAACTTGTTAACCTTGACATTCTTGAAAGGAGTCAAAGAATGATCTGTCCTGTTGTGTGGGTGTAGACTTGCCTTTTCTATATTACTACTGCTCAACGGAACCCATGCGTAGTTCAGTCAGTTACTAAAACGAAACCTAAATGCAACTGTATGTTTCGTACGGTAGAGTCTAAAATCGAATGAAGGCAACTTTGGGACTTGCCTTACTATATTGTATGAGTAATATTTCCGATCGGTAAGTTGTATTATTATATATTTTCGTTTTCTGAAGACAAAATTGGTCTCCATTTATAAATTGGCCACGAATATGGTAGAAGGCATTACCTTTTACCATATTCGTTCAAAAATAGACTTTTATTTAGAAATGTATTTGGGATACAAAAGAGACTGGTAAGGATGTAAAATCGTGAGTAATCTTAATAATATTATAAATGTGAAAGTTTGTGAGGATGTATGAACGTTTGCTCCTCTTTCACGCAAAAACGGTTGAACGGATTTGGGTGAAATTTGGCAAACAGATACTCAATAACCTGGATTAAGACATAGGATACTTTTTATCCCAGTAGTATGATTCCGAGGGACAATTATCGAAATCCACGCGGGCGAGGCCACGGGCAAGTTATATATCTATATAACTTACTAGTACATTTACTATATAGGTAAAATAAGATAAGTATAAAGATAAAAGAGGTTCGTCTCGAATTCATGCAGATGTGACAGTCATCAATCAGCATGTAAGGACGAGTCGGAGATTCTTATTACTTTTCAGAGAGCTCATCATTTACCAAACCCTTATAAATCACGTCAATATTTTAGACAGTCTCAAAAATCATGTGTTATATAGTGCGGTGAAACTGTTAACTGTCGTCTTCGTTGCTTTGTTCGTCAACTGTCCTGCAAATGATGATGATAAAGTACCATAAGGCTTGAAGGCCTCATCACCAGAGGAAGCAAAATGAAGTAACCATGTGACTTCATCGTCTGCTTAGCCTTTTCCTAACTACGTTGGGGTCGGCTTCCTGTCTAACCTGATGCAGCTGAATACCAGCATTTTACATGGAGCGACTGCTTATCGACCTCCACAACCCAGTTAGTAATTATGATATTCCTTGTGAAGACTAGTTGTCAGAATTTCGGGCCATTGGCACCTGTAACGACTGTCAAAGATCTACAAATGACAGCCGGGACTAACGGCTTAACGTGCTTTCCGAGGGGCTGTTATCACTGAGCCACGAGCTCCTTAAAAGTAAGTAGCCAGTGAATCATTAAACCAAGTAGTTTTCAACTTGAAAGGCCCACGAATCATTTCTTATGGCAGAAAAATTACGGGTGCTTTGCGTGTACTGTATCTAGTGTTGTGAACCAACATGCCACAACAACCTACCTTAAAGCCACTGTTTATTTAATCTCATAACTTAACACTATCAACATGTGTATCTTTGCTAAAACACGAACTTTACACGCCACGTCCTAACATCTTGAAGGATCTGACCTTTGCGTAAAACCTTTGTACACAATGCCAACTCACGATTAAAAAAACTACGTTATTACAACATTAACTTGTTTCACACAAAAAAGAAAGTAAAGAAAACGTTTAAAACTTTATCATCTGTCAAATCTGACGTTTCGGCGGCGGCCATTGTGAAGCATTACTGGCCAATAGCGGCGCCCACTTTGAATTTAGAATGTTTTCTTTTTCGAATTCAAATGTCCATTGTTTTCGGGTTGTATCTTTTTAATGATCTATTTTTAGGTCGACTATATGTGTATGTGTTTGTTTTGCATATAGAAGATATTTTGTAATAGGTACCTACTTACCAATGCTGAGGCGTGAGAACTTGTTATATGTCAATCAATTATCTTAATCTATCGCAGTCCATTGCTGGACCTAGGCCTCTCCCAAGCTACGGTACAACACCTTGTTCTTCGCCTTCAGCATCGAGTCTGACCCATCCACCTGTAAGATTGGTCAGTCATCTAGCTTGGGGGCTTCTAGCGCTGCTATTACGGCCTCCACTCCTGGGCTTGTTTACCGGTGGCCGTCCCTCCTCCGACAAAAATAGCCAAACCTCTTCAACTTTCATACTCTGGTGGCTCTGTCGGTTAACTCCAGTTCTGTTTCGGATCAAACTTATACGTATACATAATCGCGGGTTGACCCGCGACGCGAAGTATCGGGAGCTCAAAATAATGAACAATCACGGAAGATATCCCGTAAGTGACAGTGTAAGTTTAGTTGTAAACCGTGAAAGCTTGAAACAGTGTCCGTTTCGGATCTTATATTTCTTTTCAGAGTTTCATGTGCATTGTACATTGTTACCCTAGGGGTGAAAGTAACTTATATAGTCCCGAGACGAGGTTTGGCACCCGAGCGTAGCGAGGGCGCCAATAGTTCGAGGGACTAAATAAGTATTTAACCCGAGGTAAACACTGTGCTTTTCATTACGAATACAAGGAAAGTAAAAATAAAAACATGAATTACTTAAAGAATGTTGAATTTTAATTTACATAAATCAACAACTTTGGTGAGATATTTATTTAAAGTTTATGGTAAAATTAAAACAATCAGTTATAGCTAGTGAAAGGTTTTGTCCACGTATGTTGATATTTTCTGGGAAACTTGAGTTTCTACTGTATCCTGGGATTATTGGGTGAATGTTTGTAATGGCTGTATAGAAAGTTGGAACATGGTTCAATAGAAATGTGAAAACAGAACTAGTTTTTTTTTAATAATTTGGCAGCTGTCAGTTGAAAACGATTCTCCCTAGGGCTGAAAGTATTACTTTCAACCCGCTCCTCAGACAACTTCACACCTACTTTCAGAGTATGAGTAATGAAAAATAATTTTACTTGCACTCATACCCTTCAAACTGAAATACAGCAATGCTAGGCAGGGAAAACAGCTATAGAAGTCGTTCTACCCTCTGTTGATACCTTTCATAGGAGGCTGCACTATTACATTGCATTTTTATAAATAAATTTCAAAGACAATCAAATTTTTATTAGCTCTCATAAAATGCTGTCCTTTTATATACGCTACTCAAAGACATTCAAATATATGTTTTAAATCTCTTTGACGCTACTCGCTAGATCAAAGAACATACACATTTACCCATTAAGCCAATTTCAACAAAATCACTACTATTACACCAAAAATCGGTCAATATTTTTACTAAAATAAAATAAAATAGTACAAAAAAACCTCTTTTCACATTTGATGTTACAAAATTAGCCATTGGAACCAGAATAGGTCTAATTTAGAGTTGAAATGTATTGTGAGGGCTAAAAGCTTTTTGTGCCGTCTCACCCTTCAGAGGAAATGCGGGGCAATTTTAAATCGTGGGTACAGTCAGGTAAAAAATATAAGTTGCCGAATTGCCTTGTGGTATTATTAACGTGATGGATACTTTTGTTACACTTTTAAAAATATAATTCTTTTTTATTTTTTATTATGCATTTTGAAAAGTAGTAGTAGTAGTAGTGCATAATTATTAAGCATTTTGAAAAGTATTTGCAAACTAACAATTTTACTTGCGTGACGACAATTTTGATACTTTTTTTTTTTTTTTAATGAAATTGTTAATTGCAATTTGAAAAGTGTTTGAAAACTAATACATTTACTTGCATGATGTGTGTCCTGACAATTTTTCCATCGCGATTTTCATGGTTTAATGCAGAGCTGTCAGGTTTCATGAAACTCATACAATGTAACTCTATTTTCCTTGCTACCATGCACCACTATTAAGTGTACTAGAAACCTTGGGTAGAGAATATGAAGAGAAAACCCGACTACGGCCAATTGTGTTTCCGCAAAAGTCTGAACCAGTTAGATACAGCAGTAATTTTATAGAAAATCTTTTGTAAAAGTAGCTTGCGACGTACAAACAGGTCAATTTACTTAATTTTGCCGCCAGTCTCTTGGGCACATTACCAGATGACAGCGTTGAGGACGAGTTTTTGATGCCCTTTGATAGTTTATCGTTAGTTTATTTTTTTTAATAGTTTTTAATTAATAATGTATAGTGTAGTTAGTTTATTTAAAAAATGTGAAAAACAGTCAATAAGAAAATATTGTCAAGCCTCACCAAAACTTCCAATAATATAGATAATTTTTAAAAACCGATTTCAAAAAACTTAAACCAATATTTTCGTCCGACTGTACATCCTTACCCTTGATGAGGCCGACAGTATTTTGACAGGCGATTTTTGGGGTACCTCACCGTCAAGTTAAAAGCTTTTTTTGAGAAACAGGCGGCAAAAACATACACACTACAATTTTGCATAAGACGAGTTGCAAGATTTTTTTCACTGATAGAGGAAATTGGCCCTTGAATGTTAAATAGCTGTTAAATTAGGGCCCTTGGCATGATATGGAATATTTTAGTGGTTTTCAATCGTCATGTTTTTTCTCGACGACTGCCTCGTTGGTCTTGTGGTTGTGAGCGCGACTGCTGAGCATGAGGTACTGGTTTCGATTCGTTCGGGCATAGTGTGATTGGGTTTTTCCATCAGGAATGTCTCAGTAGCAGCTACGGAGTCTGGATATACACCTTTGCCTAAACGTTCAGGGATTGCAGGCCTGATGTTTTGCATATTTTTTATGTAGGACATAGTCATCAGCCTATAATGTTTCAGCTGCTGTGGACAAAAATCTTCTTTGTATAAGAGGAGCAGGCTATGAGTGGCAGTAGTACACGCGGCCTCAGTACAGGTTGACGGATGTCACATGTCTATGATTTTTTTTGGTTCTAAAGATGTAGGGCATACAAACACTAACCTTATTGGTAATGTTAAAAATATATTAATAATTAATAAATATTAAAATTAAGTAACAAAAAAAACAAAAAATAAATCCTTCAGTAAGGTCGGGCTCGTCATACTCGCAATCGGCATGCCGTGCGGTGTTAACGTGACGTAACTACGTCGATTTTAAAATTAAAAATACTCGTTTCACATATAATATTTTAATAATTTTAAGAACGAATTCATATCTATGAAAGATACTGATTGTGTTTGTTGCTAACAATTTAAATAAAATGCTGTAGGATAATAGTATTTTCGATCCAAAAATCGAGGAATATACGTTACGTTTACACCGGGCGCTCGTGCGCGGGGCCTCAGATTTACGAAGTGCAAGAAGAAAAAGGAGTATGTGTAAGGATCGTAGCAGGTGGCGTAGTATCAGCTTACCCCCGTGGAAAAAGGCGTAAGTGTATGAATATTTTTTAAAGAAAATGTCCGTTTTAAAAGATGACATGCGCGTGCTATGTTAGAAATGAATTTGTGTGAAAATTGCTTTTAAAATTACCACTGCGTGACCGTACCTACCTACTCTTTGCCTATTTGTAACAGATTAGAAGTTTCCTGTTAGACTAATGACCGTTCCTATATTTTTCTTAGATATTTACGTTAATATGACAACGACAGCAGCGGCGGCAGCGGTGGCCCCGACTTACGAGCAGTAAGTCGTGGGCTCGAACCCAGATAGGCGCATTACTTTGTGTAATTTATTTCATCACCACTGCTCTCAAAACGGTGAAGGAAAACATCGTGAGGAAACCGGCATGTCTTAGAACCAAAAATTCGAAGACATGTGACATCTACCAACCCCCACTGGGCCCGCGTGGTGGATTATAGCTCCCTCTCACAGAGAGGAGGCCTGGGTCCCAGCAGTTGGAACATTATTGACTGATTATGCTTATGCTGCACTTCGAACAGACGACCTCTCGCTTGCTATTATTACCCTACCTTAAATATAAGAATCGAACTCTGAGAAAAGTTTCGATATTATCTTATGGGAACGTTGATTCAACTTAGATTACAAGAAAAAAGCATATTTAAACGAAATATATTTCACACACTAACACAGTCGGGAAACATTTATAACTTTATCACCTGTCAAGTCTGACAGTTCGGCAGCCATTGTTGAAGCATTACTGGCCAATAGCGGCGCCCGCTTTGTATTTGGAATGTTTTCTTTTTCGAATTCAACTGTCCATTGTTTTCGGTCAGTATCTTTTTAATCATCTATTTTTAATTGACCAGCCAGTGTTAGTGGGCTATATCTAGGTATTTATATCTTTTTTGAAAACTGTGTGACCCAGTTGGATGCAAATGTATTATTATTTACATAAGTAAAGCTATTTCGCCAAGTATTTTTTCTATAATTATCTTGTCTTTAGTTCATTTTCTGTATTCAAGTACATTTTGTTGGTATAGTTTTTACAAACATTTGAAAAGAGGTCAATTAACTGCATGTTTTGAGGTCGAAATTACTTTAATTCTAGTAATTTCAGTCATCAAATCAGATAAAATGAAAGGGAATAATATTGTTTTTTTTTTTTTAATTCCCGATTGAGCACCAAGCTTAAATATTAATGGGTGCTCAAATGGGAATATGTGTTTTTGCTCTAAGCACTGGTGCTCTTAAAATTGGTGCTCAAAGGGGAACACTTCATTTATTTGAGCCCATAAATATAACTGACCGATATGTTACCATATTTTTATATTAAAACTAGCGTTCAAAACATATAGTGCTACTTACTACTTCTTGCTTTATTATTTGTTTAATGACCTTAAAGGAATTAATAGATAAGCATACGAAGCAGTGGAGAACATAGATCTTTCCTACAATCCTATTTGAGGAGGCCATATAACATAACATATTAATATCAGGTCTGTAATCCAGACTCCGCGGCTGCTACTGAGAAATTCCTGATGGAAAAACCCAATAACATTTTGCCCGACCCGGGAATCGAACCCAGGACCTCATGGTGCTTGCGACCACTCGACCATTGAGGCAGTCCAGTACAGCAGGGCAGTAGGCAGTGTCGTTCCCAGGACAGGCTCTTGACAATCACTTCACCCCTTAGTATTTTCACTTTCCCAAATCACCGTGGAAATCGACAACATAATGAACTGATCCTGAACTCGGTGCAGATCATCGAGGATCGTGAGAACTCAATTACGAAGCATATTGTGATACTACCCTTGCTTTGGAGTTGAAACGATGGGAAAAGTGCTCTACTTGAGGTGGAAATCTTGTTGGAATTTGTTCTTGTTTGATTGTGTTGACTTTAGTCAGATATTCCTAATCAGAATCAAATAATGTTATTACCTAATAAAATGTAATGTAATGTAATTTTTTTCCTTAGCCACCATTATCCCACTGCTGGGCAAAGGCCTCCCCGATAGCCTTCCAGTCTTCTTTCCGTGAGGTTTTCTATAGCCAATCTCTCAACGCTTCTAGGCCGTCACGCCAGCGTTTTCTAGGCCTTTAAGGAAGGGTCGCCAGAGACTCGTTGGTCGAACAAAAGCAGGGTGTACCATAAGCAGGTGAGGTTGGCTTGAGTTCCTAGGCTGTTATTGGGAACCCCTTACATCCTTAATTTTATTATATTATTTAATTTTTAAGCGAAAGTACGAAAATATTGTTTTAGGACAGAATGCCCGATATTTAAAAACAAATCTTCTTCTAAAATACGAAAACTTACCTTAAAAATGGAAGCCAACCTACTTATTATTGCTATTTTTATTTAACAGCGAAATTTTTGTTAAGTTAGCAATTACAAAAAATTTACTTACCATTAATTCATCGTCCTATTGGAATACCACATAGTAATTATACCTATGGAGCATAAGAATAACTAAACTTATTTACTGCTTTTCGTTCATCTAACTTAAACTTCAAAAGTTTAAAGTCATATTCATATTCATATTCATATCTTTATTTGCATTCCATAAAAGTCGAGCATATTACGCTTCATACTCCCCATATCGTATCGGCACCATGTCGGATCGCGGACGTGGGAACTACCGCCGGAACGAATCGGACACGTGTCGCAAGCGTCACGTCGAACTACCTACTAATGAACTTTATTTAGTGCTATATTGGGAAAGTGTTAATAAGAAATTGAATAAGTTTGATAGGAGACTCTCAGAGAGACAGCAGTGGCAAAAGGCTAATTTGATTACATAATAACATAACATCACGCCTGTAATCCCCGAAAGGTCAGGCAGAGGTGTACCTTATAGTACAACATTTCGCCAGTTATGTTTAAGTCCCATGTAATAGGAGGCGAGCCTATTGCCATCAACCGGGCACAAATCCATACTCTATGGCTGCTACTGAGAAATTCCTGGTAGAAAAACCCAATGACACTTTGGACAACTGGCAAAATGTGGGTGTACTTGTTAGGTACACCTCCGCCTAACCCTTCATCTTACAAGACGTGGTGTTATGTTATGTTACAAAAAATCTTAAAATCGTCAACATATTGTGGTTAGCGTAGTGAGCAATACTCGCTCTTTTTTCGTACGATAAGTGACCCTAGACAACCGGCATCAGTCCGTGCTTCATACGCAAGTTAAGAACTCCATAGATTATTTTGTAACTAGAATTCAAGAAGAATCACGATCCTTTCCATAAGCGTTTAAATTCTGTGTCTACCACAGCACAAGGATAATTTTCGACCTAGTCTCCTTGACATCCTTCGTTAAGTCTTAGTGTAGTCAACACACTTGTTTCACACACTCATCACAGAACAATGGACGGTCGTTTTTGTTGCACCACAGTGTACAGGTACACGTGAATACTTTTAACTTGAGCACTTAATTATAACTAACGTACAGTGTAAGGAAGTAAGGTGGTAAGGTCAAATAAATGGGCCGTTTAACTGGCCAACAGTTTATAAAACAAACGTGCGGTGATAACGACTTCCTATATAAAATATAGAAATAAATAAATAAAATATATATTGCTATAAAAAAGCAGTGATAGCCTAGTGGTGTGACCGTTGGACTGCCAAGTTATAGGTTTCAAGTTGAAACCCAAGCACCTCTGATGCTTGGGCTGCGGGACTGTTCGAAAGAGATACCGCGGCCCTGGAAAACAAAGGGCAAAGAAGGAACATGGATGGGTTTTAGTCAGTAAAAGTCTGATACTCCCTCCCACTCCACCCAGAGCGGGGGGCGAGACCCATGGGCGGCGTAAAAACTCTGACACCAGTGCTTAGCCTGGCACACTTTTGCTTAGAGAAACTAAGTAATAGTCTGATGTACAGAATGCTTGGTTGACGGCTTCGTGAAGGGTCTGTTTACACCTAGTATAGGCACAAAAACAGCCGATTTCTGGAACGAAGATCAAAATTTAAAGTCAGTTTAGACGAATTATTTTTCTAAATCTGTTTTCGATCGACTAAGAAGTAAACTTTTGTCCATAAAAGCGATACTTTCATGACGTAATCGCCACCTTACAACAGAGAACTTACTGTACAATCAGATATAATGACAAGTCATGCTGCACTCGGTAGACAGAGGTTACACTAACTTAGTTGGGAACCCCACCTTCACGGGAATATCGTTACACTGGCGGACAGATTCAATGGGAAGCTTTTTTTAATTGAGAAATGCCCGCCACACTATTCCCAAACTACTGCAACTCCTGAAAGCCAGAATCAACAGTGGCGACCACCAGAAAAGCGCCGAGACAATGAGGCTCGACGAAGTCCCAGAGAAACAATTTAACTGTCTTGGATCCCGCAACGAAATTAATCTGAAAAGAATATAATAGAGTTTAGAAGAATAAATGGGAAGCAACCATAGTTTCTGCCCAGAGGTTGCCTCATACAAGGCAAAGTACTTCGGTTACCCAGGTACTCTCCGCGAGCTCAAATTGCCTCAGCTCTGTCCTGGGGGTCGTCATTGTTAATCGGAGCTTTCAGGAAATTGCAGCCGTTGTGAATAGGGAGGCAGGATTTTTCCCAAAAAAACACAAACAGCAATAGATCGTGAGGTAAGAATTTTATAATAAGCGGCTACTCATCTGACTATAAGTTGTATTCAATGCAGTTACTTAATTTTTTTTTTCTTCTAAAAATAAATTACTCAACAGCACGGAGTTAAAAACAGAATGATAACACATCCAATAAATACATTGCCCCACTAAAGCAACAATTCAAAAGTGTTCCCGTAACATTGCACGCCAGTGTACGGAAGGGGCGCACCTCCAATTTCCCTAAAAGCATGGCGGGCGCCGGGCGAAGCGCTAGTGTAATAAATTGAATAATAACTATGTAGTTTGATGTATTGTTGCGTTCTGCTACTTCTACCTACCAACTACGATGACGTAATTTTTATGTCCCGACTTGTAATAGTATTTTGTTATGTACTCTTTTCGTATATGACCAGGAACTCGTGGCTAAAAAATAACAGCCAGTCGGATCAGTATTTAGGTTAAGCCGCGCTTGCCTTGGTTGGTCTGTGAATGGGTGACTACCCATATCATACCGAGTTTCCTCGGTGCCTCGGAAAGCACGTTAAGCCGTGGCTCGAATGTCTGACAACCAAGGGGAACCCGGTATTACTCGGTACTAACTGGGTTGTGGACGTCAGATAGGCAGTCGCTCCATGTAAAATACTGGTATTCAGCTGCATCCGGTAAGACTGGAAGCTGACGCCAACATAGTTCCGAAAAGGCTGGCAAATGAGCAGTAGTAGTTGGTTGTTCTAGTGAGGAAACAACAACAAGTGTTGGTGGACTATTCCGACATCTCTGCCTACCTTTAGCCTTATCCTAATAAGCAGAATATTTTGTATCTTAAAATGACTTAACATCACGCCTGCAATCCCCGAAAGTTTACGTGGAAGTGTATCTACATCCACTTTACAGTTATGTTTAAGTCCCATGTAATAGGGGGCGAGCCTATTGCCATGAACCGGGCATAATTCCAGGTTCTGTGGCTGCTACTCAAAAAATCTTGATGGAAAAGCTTTGCCAAAGCTTGGAATAGAACCCAGAATCTCAGCAGTCGCGTTTGCGACCACTGGTTTTAAGATCTAGTAACATAATTCTGTTGTAATAGGGCATTTGCCTGAAAAAAATATATTTAGTCCATCATAAACGAAAAATGATCACGATACAGCGCGTTGAAATCTCGCGTGAAGTCACAATTTCTGTTACTTTTTACTGTACAGTGACGTTACAAGCCCCCTTTCTTGAACTTAGATACTCTGTATCTTCGTCATTTTTTGATTATGTGACAAAAGGAAAAATATGTGTGCAACATTTTTTGGTGATCTAACTGACGGACTAAATATATATTTTTTTTTTAGATGTTGTCAAATAGCCTATCATAAATGCAAATGAATTCTTCTGAAATACCAATATTTTATACTGCGATCCCTTGTGGAAAATGGCATAATCCCCAAATTGAAAACTGCAAGACGGTAACCAAACATGATTAATGTAAATACCCAAAGAAAACAGGATTGCTGTATTAGTATGTATTGCTGGGGTGTAGGTGTAGGGTGTCCACGTTATGGGTGCGTATAATCTTGTCGGTGCATTTATAATCTTGTGTTGGTTTACTATGTGGCCACCCCTAAGGGTGGACGGACTCGGGTATTAGTTTTTTTTGTCTTTGAATTTGTTTGGGTTATTTCTCAAATATTGAAAACCCTAGAGTAAGAACGTCGCTCTTCAATTGTTTTTTTCCGAACCGACAAACGGCTTAATTCGTAATCAAAAAAGGAATAGGTTCAAGTAATCTGATTTTACAACTCTGTATGATTGCTATTAGATCTATCTAGTGACTGATAGATATGAGGAAGTCTGAAAGTGGCGCCGGTGACTGAAAAGTTGTGTGGTAATCGATTGTCGTGGTACGGGACATTCTTTGATCGGAATATATTTTGGCCGGTTTTTGACGAAAGCTATTAAACCTTTTGGCAAAGCAGTTATTTTGTGCTAACATCATTACTTGATTCATAATAAGGAAATCTATGTAAGAGGCACCATTATACTGCTATTATTTTGGGAATAAATCAAGGTTTTTCAAAAATGCCTGTTGAGAATAATGACCATGTGTTGATGAAAATGACAATACAATGTGGATAAATGACTAATGTTATGAACAATGACTTCTAATATTAATTGCGGGGGTAAAAAACGTCCAAATAAATAAATCAAACAAAACAAAATTAACAATCAACATAATTTAAGGGGGCACACCTACCATCTCAGTGCCCCAAGTCAACCTCACCTGCTCGTGGTACATCCTGCTAAACAACAAACGAGGCTCTGACGACCGATAAATGGCGGTATAAAAATTTCTAAAAGTTCACAACTAAATAGCACAGACTAGCGACGGGCAGCAGCGTCACTAGTGCTAGAAGTTGTGATCTGCGATCGCCAACCCGCATGCCCAGCGTGGCGATTATGGGCAAACCCCCTCAATGACAAGCCACAATCAACCACGGCCCCCAGTTCCCGGCGGCCTAGCTATTCCTGATTTTGGCGGCGGTCACGGTAAAGGTAGGGGGTGCTAAGAATCCCCGGGTTACGGATGGCCGCCAAACCCAACTGATCTTGGCGACGTACAATGGACGCACGTTACGGCTCGATGAACATCTGGTGCAGCTTGAGGAAGAACTCGAAAAAGTAAGGTGGCACATTCTTGGGCTGAGTGAAGTCCAAAGAGAGGGGGAGGACACAATTACCCTTGAATCGGGCCACCTGATGTATTTTCGAGAGGAAGACCAGCTATCTCAAGGCGGAGTCGGGTTCCTGGTACATAAATCCCTTTGTGACAACGTGGTGGAAGTGTCTAGTGTATCGAACAGGGTAGCGTACCTCATAGTGAAGCTAACCGAGAGGTATAGCCTCAAGGTTGTTCAGGTCTACGCACCGACCTCGGCACACTCGGACGAGGTGGTGGAGGAAATGTTTGAGGACATCTCAAAGGCCTTGCACTCCTCTACTATAGCCCACTACAACGTTCTCATGGGGGATTTTAACGCTAAAGTGGGAGTACAAAATTCCAGTGAATCGGTAGTAGGATCCTACGGGTTTGGCAGCAGAAATCATTGGGGGCAAATGCTTGTCAACTTCCTTGAGAAGGAGGGGGGCTCTTTGTGATGAATTCCTTCTTTAAGAAACAGCCCCAAAGGAAGTGGACGTGGCGAAGCCCCGACACTATGACGAAAAATGAGATAGACTTCATCATAGCGGATATAAAGCGTATATTCAGAGATGTCTCGGTGATCAACAGGTTCATTACCGGTAGTGATCACAGACTTGTTCGTGGCACTCTGAATATCAATTTCAAGCTGGAGCGAACCCGTTTGATGAAGTCTAGGCTCCGTCCTAATATGCTCCAAACTATGCTAGGGTCTGAAGCGTTCCAGTCAGATCTGGAGAACCGATTCGCGACCGTGGAAACCACAAATGACGTTGACCAGGCGCTCGAACAAATGGTGGAAATCCTCAGGGAGGAAGGGACGCGTTTTTGTAAAATGCGGCGTACGGGCAGGAAGTCCAAACTTTCGGAGGAGACTCTGGAGCTTATGACGGAACGACGTGAAAACCCACCCATCACTTCGGCAGGACTACAGGCACTTAATAAAAGGATTAAAAAATTGGTACGACGCGACCTTCGATCCTCCAGCACACGCTCTATACAAAAAGCGATTGAGCAAAACCGGGGGTCGAAAGTGTTCGTCCAATCACTTGGGAGGAGCCACCTGACGAAGTTGACCAAATCTAGTGGGGATAGCGTCGTTTCGAAGCCGGATATTCTTTCAGAAATCGAAAACTTCTACGGCCAGTTGTACGCATCGCACGCGTCTCGACCTGATCCCGAAAATGAGGGTTCCAGAGCCACCTTAACCCGCCATTTCACAGAAGACCTGCCAGAAGTCAGCCAAGACGAAATCGAGGCGGCTCTTAGACAGCTTAAAAATGGAAAAGCCCCTGTTGAGGATGGGATAACTACTGAAATCCTGAAAGCGGGAGGAAGCCCTGTATTAAGAGCTTCGGGAGATGTTCAACTCGGTCCTGTTCTCTGGGAGAACTCCAGAAGCGTGGAAAAGGAGCGTGGTAGTTCTTTTCTTTAAAAAGGGGAACAAAACCCTATTAAAGAACTACAGACCCATTTCGCTCCTTAGCCACGTGTATAAGCTGTTTTCAAGAGTCGTCACAAATCGTCTAGCGCGAGGACTCGATGACTTTCAGCCACCGGAGCAGGCTGGGTTTGGAGGAGGATATAGCACCATAGATCACATCCACACAGTGCGGCAGATTATACAGAAGTCCGAAGAGTATAATCGGCCGCTGTGTCTTGCATTTGTGGACTATGAGAAGGCTTTTGACTCTGTCGAGACCTGGTCAGTTCTAGAGTCTCTGCAGCGCTGTGCGAAGTGCTGAGAAATCTCTATGAAAACGCCACAATGACCGTCCGAACTCAGAACCAGCAAACAGAACATATTCCATTGCATCGGGGGGTGAGGCAAGGGGATGTAATTTCCCCGAAATTGTTCACCAACGCACTGGATGATGTGTTTAAGACGCTAAAATGGGAGGGACGTGGGATTAACATCAACGGCGAGTACATCTCACACTTGAGATTTGCAGACGACATCGTCATACTGGCTGAATCGCTGCACGACTTGCAGCAGATGCTGGATGGCCTAGCTGATTCTTCAATACGCATTGGTCTCAGGGTGAACTTGGACAAAACCCAGGTTATGTTCAACGAACACGTCACCCCAGGACCTGTTGTTGTCAATGGCGGTCCTCTCGAAGTTGTTCGAGAATATGTTTACCTCGGGCAAACTCTGCAGTTTGGTAAGAACAACTTTGAGAGGGAGGCTAACAGAAGAATCCAGCTGGGCTGGGCAGCGTTTGGGAAGCGTCTATATTTACGTACGAGAGAGTAGTACCTACCCAATAATTATACACTGCCAACTTGTCTTTTGACCTTTTTTAGGTAAAGAAGTGTTGATACTTAAATAAGTATGATGTTTACAACAATATCAATACCCGTCATTAACCTAATAAGTTGTCATTGTTAAAAACACGCACGTCATTAATCTAACCCATCCGTCATTATACTTTACATGCGTTTTCAGGATAATGATGTTATCAATAATGATGATCACAAGAAAACATGTCGTAACTTAACGAAAATGAAACGATCTTGCTTAAAACACCTCAAGAGGGATTTAAACCCTTTAACGATATATAATGAAAGCAGAAATTATGATAAGCACAATAGTTAATTGCTACGATATGCTAAAAAAGGATAATGACTTTAAAAAAACACATTTTGGAGAATCAAATTCAAACTACCCTTTCAGAGAAATCCGACACTTGCAGTCCATTCAAAGTGTGTGGCTCAAGTGAGGGGCGCCGAGGGGAAGCCCGTAGGCACTGAACTGACTTAGTTTGAGTTTTCAGGACGTAGATAAATTGCAAACAAATTTTGTTTTAATAATGACGATTTTTTTGTAACAATTTTTAACAAGCTGATTTTTTTATTTGTTTATTAAGTGAAAAGTTTAAAATTATTAGGATTGAAGAAATTAGATCTTTGAAGTCAACTTCGCATTTAAAACAAATATTTTTATTTATATTTGAATATTTTATGTGACCAAATAGCCGGAAAGAGGCGTGTGGGACACACGAGTTAATGACGATTCGAGTAAATTTTTGCTTATAAATGTACTTAAAATATTTTTTTTATTTTTTTTTTGTCGATGGATAGTTGCACTAGTAGTAAAAGTATCGGAAATCATTCGGTTTTCTCCAATTGTAGTTTTATTAGTCAGGATACTAGGGCCGGAATCGTTTTATCCTCAACATTGGAGAATGTCCCGGTAAGGACATGTGTTGCGGAGGAATGAGGAAAATGTAGTGAGGAACATTTTGAGTATGAATGTACACAGATGGCTATAAGAGTAGAGGAAGACCAAAGAAGCGATAGATGGATTTTGTAAAGGATTATACGGCTAGAAAGGATAAAAGAAAACATAAGCGAGTAGGAGTAAAGTTATGCTTAACTATTACATACAATTGTTTAGTAGTAGTAGTTAAGTTTAGTTAGTTAGTATGTTGTGCTGTTGGCTTGCTGCATGCTTTGATGTAAACTGTAAGTGCGGCAAATATCTATCTAAACAAATAAATAAATAAGGAGGATAAGGTATGGAAGAAGAAAACATACTACGTCAACCTTAAATAAATTGGGAAAAACTGATGCTACTAAAGGGGAAACTGATGCTAGTGACTAATAGGATATTATGCGGTGTATTAAAAGAGAAACATCGGTGTACCAACCTCTAAGATATCAACAGTCAGTAAGATTAGCTCATATCCAGCATGCAGAATTAGCTTTTCTCAGCTCGCGCTAACACGACAGTAAAAGACGTAGCAGTAGCTGAAGTCAAAGCCAAAAACCTTGATATTATCCGTAAAAACAGGTAAAGAAAGAAAAAGTAAAGAAATAAAATTAATTACATTAGACAAAATAAAATTGGTCCTGTATGAGGCCAAAAGGCCTCTGCGTGGTGCTGTATAGCATGTTTCTGTGTATGGTTGGCATAATAACCACTGCAGCATTCTCTCTATTACGCCTCCCCATAGCTCCTCAAACTAACACCCTACTTACTGCATCCCTGCCTCCTAACGTTAGTTCACAATCAATTTCCCTAATGCACAGTGCATAAGCAGTCTATTGCAGTTGTTCCACGTCGGCGCGCTGTGGACCACAGAGCGCGTGTAGACGCAGCTTTGTGAGACGCAATGGTGGAATGTATTAGTGGGTAGGATGGGATCGTGCAAGAGGGAGACAGCCATGTCATGAAGAAAGATAGAAAGAAAATATATTTATTTTTCTTCTTTTCCTCGAATCGATGACTCAGATTTTGTCCGAGCAGTACGTAGCGACCTGGATAGCTCAGTCGTTAGCCTCATTCAAGTCCAAATATATTTAATTGACCTGCGTTACATAATGTACACAATAAAAAAACAAAAAAAAAACACATAGAACAGTTAGATACTATAACACAATACTGTGTGCCTCAAGTCTTCGCCAAATAGGTCCAGTTGAGTCCACCTAACTATTACGGGGGAATTGGAAGATTCCTGTAATATTAATGCAACTACCCGACAAGACATAACAAACATCGTTGCGTTCAGGGTATTGTTGCGATTGCCACGCTTCTGTAGAGCCTCAGCAATATTTGCCGACGCACGCACCGAGAGTTTTGACGCGTTGTGGCGTAAGAAATCTGCCTCGCTACTAAACAGGCTGCGTGGCAGTCCCAACACTATCCTGCAATCGATAGCAGCCCGGGCAGATAGCCCGCTAGTGTGGGCGCTAACTAATCGCACTCGATCTGTTCTAGTTATTTAGTACTAACATAGGCTAAGTTATATTGTTACTAACACAGTGGACCTCTTTGTAGTCTGATAAATAAATAATAATAATTATTCCTATGTCATGACGATACTGATTAAGTATGAATATTATATCTGAAATATCTTCTTGCTGCCCTCTCACATAACACAACAATAATTCTCCTAGTTCCACCGCACATCTATACTAATATTATAAAGCTGCAGGGTTTGTTTGTTTGTTTGTTTGTTTGTTTGTTTGTTTGAACGCGCTAATCTCTGGAACTACTGGTCCGATTTGAATGATTCTTTCGGTATTGGGTAGTCCATTTATCGAGGAAGGCTATAGGCTATGTTTCTTTTTTTTCAAAATTAGGGATCCGTAATAAAATTGCTATTTTGTAACACAAGGTGTAAAATCGAAAACCTATTTTTGCGTGCGCTGCAAAAACTATTGACAATAGAACAAAATAATGTACTACGGGTTTGTAGATTCCATTAAGACCTACAAAAAAGTCCGCGAGAACATATATCTAGCTATCATGGTTTAATCACAATCACCGATTTTGTGTTCAAAATAATTATTAAATCGTCTGAAGAAAAAAAAACTACGTTAAATATGTATCGTAATATTAATCTTTATCGAAATTAAGCATTATGTTATCAAGAGTATTTATGTAGAAGTAAAATACTTTTTGTTTCATCTCAATCGGATATTTCGTTTAAAAGTTATCACGTGTGTAAGATGTTAAGAGTTGGTACCTATTAATGAGATATATAATATATTTGTTGATGATTGTAAGTATAAGATCTTTGAAGAGTATAATAAATACATTTCTAAAATAACTCTGCTAAGGAAATCCACGCGCGCTTGATGCCAGCAAGACTACTACTACTAATATTATAAAGCTGAAAAGTTTGGTTGTTAGTTATGAACGCGGTAATCTCGGGAAATACTGATCTGATATGAAAACTGTTCAAATATTTTATCTCGGTATTTCCACGGAAACGAGAAAAACGCGGGTGAAACCGCGGGGCCCAGCTAGTATCATAATAAATCGGCTCAAACCGCTGACAGATCGGCGGCTAATCCGCGGGCAGGGGGTTCGATACCCGGCGCGGTCATAACTAATAGTCATACATATTTATCAATTTCTGTAAGTAGCATTACAAACTATTAACGGTATTAACCAATATAGATAAATTAAGGCCGTTAAATGAATATGGAATAAGTTGCGTTTGAAATAACGCTGTAGAAAAGGCATCGTAACAAGAACATTAATTAACCAAGGATTCAGCGCCAATTTTAGAACCTTGAAAATTTTTGTCGGTTATAAAAAAAGACATACAAGGTGTAAACGGACCCTGCATGAGGACGGTAACGAAGCATTCTGTACATCAAACTGAGTATCTCTACGAAAAAAATATTGATGGCAAGAGACTTTTTTGGGGCGAAAAATTACGTTTTACGGTAGAGCTCAATGTAACGCACTCACAACATTGTGCTGATGGATGCATTGAATAGTGCAGGGAGCACAAAGTTATTTAAGTTTAACATTAAAAACTTGTATTATATCAATAATAATTGTGGAATAGTTGGAACTTAGAGCTCCTGCTGCTCCAAACCAAAAAAAATATCGCAATGACGGGGAGAACAAGTATCTTTCGGCTTCGTTAAGGGTATTTTTACACCGATTATGCTATTTCATACATGCGGAAGAGCTCGTGGAATAGAATAGAATAATTAGAATAATTTTTATTTGTGTAAAAACATGGTACAATAAGGTCTTAGAAATAGGGTTGTGAACTTACATGTTTCGCCATAAAATAGCATACAAATATTAGAACATCTTAAACGTTAAATTTTAATACAACATCAATTAGTGTAAATGTTAAATGTGGCTAAATAATAACAGCCACTCGGGTCGATCTTTAGGTTAAGCCGTGACGCCGAGACAACCCATTACATCCTACCGAGTTTCCTCCATGCCTCGGAAAGGATGTTAAGCCATTGGTCCCGGGTTTCATTTGTAGATCTTTGACAGTCGTTAGGTAGTGGCCCACAAAGTCTGACTACCAGTCTTACCAAGGGGTATAGTAGTATTATCCAGTCTAACTGGGTTGTGCAGGTCAGATAGGCAGTCGCTTCATGTAAAATACTGGTATTTAGCTGCATCCGGTTAGACTGGAAGCCGACCCCAATACAGTTGGGAAAAGGCTAGGCAGATGAAATGATGCTATTTCATACATAAGTGCAATGTCTTGTAACTTCGAACACAATGTAAATTGTTTGACGAATTAATAAATGAAAATGAATGAAATGCCTATACGGTATCTAGACGGCCACAATGATAAACTGAACCCATGCATGGTTAAGGTTAGAATTGCGAAGTTCCTTCCACAGAGTTTGGTTAAATACAACCAAACTGTTGATACATTTCAAACAATTAGACTGGGAACAAACAAAAGGTAAGCAATTAAATCTCTTCAGTCAGTCTTCAGTCAGTATAGCAGTGATAATCCAGTGGTGTGACCGTCGGACTGCCAAGTAATAGGTCTCGAATTCGAACCCAAGACACGCACCTCTGGTTTTTTGGATTCATGTGCGTATTGTATAATTATCACTTGCTTCGATGAAGGAAAACATCGTGAGGATACCAGCATGCCTGAGAGATATTTTTTCTTGATGGCATGTTAAGCCAAGTCAGAGGCCCATGGGCGTCATAAAAACTCTGACACCAGGTTAGGCACTAACCACATGATAAAGAAGTTTTCAGTCGTCGGTCAGAAATTAACTGAGAACGTTTAGAAAATGTGACCTTCTGCCAAGAAAATGTTATTATATCTCAATAGTTTCTCAATAGAGACGACCCGTATGGATCATCCCCCATTTACTCTAAAAGGTTACCCCCTAAAACATCCCTTTTAAACAAAGATTTGATCCGGAACATCGATCATCCCTGTCCCGGAAACGGAAGTATTCCCGGATAGATTTATCATCCAGAAAAAATACGCTTGTCAAGTGTAACCGCCATTTTGGTAATGGCGGAAACTCCCGCCAATTTTAATTCAATATGGCGCCGGCGGGAAAGAGGAAATATTATGTTATTTATGGATTTTTTTGGTAAAATGTTTTGGTTTTGCTAGAGATTATTATTCAGATTTACAGTGAAAACAGGTTCCTTAATCTGTTTATTATATTTTGTAACTCCAGCTCTTTGGTTCTAGGTATTATTTTATAATTTACAGGTAGTGTGATTTCTTAATTAATTATTTATGATTTATACACTATCAAAAGAGACTTTATTCTAAAAGCAGTACTTTGAATTATATATTTTTTAAATATAATTATCTTTCTTTTAAGTCTATTCAAATAGTATGTGTGCAAACAAAGATTAGCTTAAGCCCTTCCTTAAGCTAATCTTTGTTTGCACACATAGATGTCAAAATTTCCACGCGAATTGCATGCATCAGCTAGATATAAAATAAAATGGCCAATTATGACGGGCCATATTTATAGTTCAGTTTAATTCCCTTGCTCTCCAATTCCAAGCCAATAACTTCTTGCATATCTTTGACCGTCTACCACACGCCCCTTCTTCATTTCCATGCTCTTGTGTAGGTTTGACTGCTTACCAAAGTTCCTTCAACGGCTATCACCATTTCCAAAAAGTATACACAGAAACCACGTCCCTACCCATCCGTAACATTAACAATAGCCCACATTACGTCGCACGCGCCGACAGCCGCGCCGTCCCCGTGCCGAGCAGTTCCCTTGCCGTGTCCTGCCGCGTGCCGCCCGTCCACTCATTACGGTGTTTTGTGTTGATTAGATTAATGTCCCGACCGGCTTTTAGGGGAGATAGGAAGGCAGGAATTTAAAGTATTTGATGGTGAGAGAAAGAAGTGCTGAAGTAAATCATGCGCGTGATAGGGTTAAAGGTTTTGAGGTGATTAATCTAGGATAAGTTGTTTTTATGAGTGGGCTTGAGTGGTCTTGCATAGGTGGTGGTCTGTAGTACATCATATGGTGAAGAATTTAATGTGTTTAATGCTATTGGTCCACAAAACAGGTGCCTGACGTCGCCGAAGCCGGCCCAGAAAGAGGTGGCGACCTGGACGCGAACCATGAGGGATGGATCAAAAGAGTTCCTGAAAGGACAGCATTGTATTTTAACACACAGACTAGTGCGACATATACAAAAAGGAGGGAGCATATCCTCAGCAGTGCTGTGCAGTTATGATGAATGGTATTGACAAATTACAGAACTCTCAACAGATTAAATAGATAAGGCTCAGAGAAAGAAACAAATAGCTACAGATATAGTTAGAGCTATCAAGGTTTGTTTGTTGATTGCCTTGACAGTGACCGTTTCAGCACAAACTGAGAATTGACATTTATGCGTATAAGAGAAAGTCGTCAAAAGCTACGCTCGTTAGATTAGAAGAATCTGATTGGGGGCTGTAGTTCTTGCTGGAATCAGCTTGGGATATATTCTTGTTGGTATTTCTCAACCTTTTTATTCTAAATACGAAATTGTGTATTGATCAGTGGTCGCAAGCACGACTGTTGCACATGAGGTCCTTGGTTCGATTTCCGGGTCGGGCAAAGTGTTATTGGGTTTTCCCATCAGGAATTTCTCAGGAGCAGCCACGGAGTCTGGATAAAATTTGTGCCCGTGTGATCGCAATAGGCTAGCCCCCTATTATATGGGACTTAAAACATAACTGGTGAAATAAGGGTGTACTATTAGGTTAGACAGAGGTGTACTGTCTAACCCTTCGGGTATTACAGGCGTAATGTTATGTTATGTTATGAAGTTGTGTATCTGTCAAAATTGTGCTATTAACATAATATATATTATGGAGATAAGTTGGTGGAGCTATACAAAAGCAACTTCTACGGAACCTAACTATTCCATCTTGCTAAATTATTTCTGCGAGTAAAATAAACTTCAACACCTGCCATCCTTTCAAGACATCTTTGAATAACCCAGAATCATACACCCAAAAGACCAATATCAATATCGCACCACCAATTTCACTAAAACCCAGAACCCTCGCTTTCAAACCCTAACCTAAACTTCGGAAGCGTCGGGGTGTGTTCCAATGTTCCAAAAGTTATTTTATTTCGTTTTCTGATGACAATATGTGACCGCACGCGTTCGGTAATGTTTCCGTCACGGATGAGCTATTGGCTAATTGTACGGATGTTTTGGCTTTTTTTATATGAAAGATTATTTATATCCCGAATGGCGTTTGTAGGGTTAATTTTTGTGGAATTGTGTTTTGGGATTATGCTAATTATTTATAGTTGATTTAAGAAGTTTCATTGAAGTTTATTGACAATACGAGTAGATTGTAATAGGCCATTTTTTTTAAATCCGATTATTTGTATTTTTAATATGTGTTATAATTGTCTCTTTTATTTTTATAATTTTAGTTACTGTAACTGGTTGTAAACACAACCACTGTAATTAAATAAATAAATACATTTTAATAGTTTTTGGTAATTGTTACACCAATATCAAAAGGAACATTGAATTACATGATCAGTGTGGAATAATTGATTTTTATTTCGGTGATTTTCTGGTTCGGTTTTCCATTAAGACTGTCAATAGGATTTACATACATTTGTCGGTAGCTAAAGTCAATACAATGCATTACCATCACCGTTATCGCGCAAGCATGGATATGCGTGACGTAGCAAGCAGGTGCTCCCCGTTATGCCCTAAAACAAACCCTACCTTCAATAATTATTAGAAATATAAAAAGCAATCACTACCCAGATTTTAGTGATAAACGAAACTAAACCCAGAACAATGAAGCGGAAGCGACCTAAGATTCACCCCTGCGGTACACCCCACCATTACACTACATTTTAATCAAAAAACCTGTGGGTGTGAAGCCCAAATAAACAGGGGAATACTTTCCCATAACGATAATGAAAACAACGGGAAAATATAACAAAAAACATGATTTTTTTGTATGTATTTAACGTGTGCGAGTTAATCAAACGTTGATCAGGAAATTGTTTGGTCAAACAATTACTGTGATTGTCGCGGTGATTTTTATGATGACTTTAGATAATTATTTTAGGGGTGCGACGCGTCATCGGTTTGTTGTGCTTGCCGGTTTTGTGTGAAATCAACCAACTTATCTGTATTGATCTCTTTTCCCTAATGTGTTAGCAAATCTATTTGCCATTTATAGTACAACGTAAAATCACGCCCATAATTTGCGAAGGGTTAGGCAGAAGTGAACCTAATAGTAGGTACACACACATTTCGCCAGTTAGGTTTAGTCCCATGTTATAGGGGGCAAGCCTATTGCATTAATTAACCGGGCACAAATCCAGACTCCGTAGCTGTCTACTGAGAAATTCCTCTTGAAAAAACCCAATAACACTTTCCTCGAGTCGGGAATCGAACCCAGGACCTCATGCTCAGCAGTCGCGCTTGCAAACACCAGACAAAGAAGGCAGTTACAACAGTGTGTGAGATTACTTGTTACAAACAGAGAGAGAGCGAGAGATTAATATGTTCCCAATTAACTCTCTTCTATAAAAACAGAATTCAATGAAAACTTTCAAATAATTTGAATAATGAAACCGAATGAATCGTAATATAATGACGTGCGATCACAATGAGCGCAATGAGCCGAGCTGAGCGAGCGCCCGTGCATATGGCAAGTACTGCTTATTGTAGAGTGATGAGTGTTGATACTTGAACAGTGAGGACCTATGGGTAACCTGTCAAGGACGTGTGCTCACAGATATTTTCAGAAATGGTGTATTTATTAAGTTAACCTAAGTATGTATTAAGGCACATTTACCGCATTGGTTAGCTGTAATGATAGATGTAAGTTGATAAATAAATAAATAAAATTTTTTTTTTTTTTTTTTAACTTACGTTAGTACTGATGTCCTGCTGCAATTGAAGCTTTATCTTTGGTTATATATGAAATATTTTTCTTTACACTACTTAACAAGCCAATAAGTGACTAAATAAACCAACACAACAAAAACGTCCTACTAAGAAGTAAATGAAAAATTAACCTTTTATAAAACAACTCCTTTTGAGTATAAGTAATGCATTTAAGGTCGAATGGATCAAAATCTCTTGGTCACACTATACGCACCCCACTACAATGAAGGGGTACATTTGACTGACAACTAAATGAATATTTTTTAACACATTTAAATATTAATTATATTATAATCCATTCAAAACATTACGCCGTAATTCGTGTAATATGCACTATTGTGCAAAATGTTGTGCATTTTGAGATCCATTGAATTATTTAATAATAAAAGGTGAAAGGGTGAAAACAAGTGCTTTGTTGTAAATCGATTAGAATGCAGATTTTTTTATATTATATGGTTTTAGTTGAATTAATAATAATAGAGCGGTCCTGAAAAGTCATCATTCTTCTGCTTTTATCCCTATTTATTTGGGGTCGGTTCCGAATGTCTTCTTCTTCCATACTTCTTACATAATCCTAACCAATATTATAAATGCGAAAGTATGTTAGTTTGTTTGTAATCTTTGTATGCCTAAACCACTGAACCGATCATACTGAAATTTTGCATGTACGCTGTCAGATATACAGAAATGGACATCATCCCGATAAAAGAACTGTTCCCTAGGAAAACACCAATAACGTTCTTATGATAATTGATGGCGCCACGTAGCTTTCAAATCGTGAATGAATTATATTATGCAGCAGAGTATAACCCGAATTGATTGTCAAATCCAAATTAAAGCGAGCGAAGCCGCGGGCAAAAGCTAGTAAATCAATAAGTATTACTCTTTATGCTGGATTTGTAGTATGATCGGTACTAATAAGAATAACTATTTAGTAAAGCATCTTATTGTCATTACTTTCAATCTTGTTGGTCTAAACGTCAAAATCACTGTCTTCGTCTTTATCGTGTGGTTAGCGCCTAACCTGGTGTTAGAGTTTTATCCCGCCCATGGACCTCTGACTTGACTTTACATGCCGTCGAGAGATATCTCTCAAGCATGATGCTAGTCATCATCACAATGAGTAGCCCACATTCATAACTAGATCAACAATCATTAATATCAATTTATTGTAGAAAAGTAACGTTTTTTAGCAATCTATATCGACGCGCATATGCGATGACACGCAGTTTTTAACCAGGGAGGGTTGGTAATGTTTTGTGGTGCTTTATTGGTATTGAATTTTGAAAATATTATAATAAAATTGGATTATGAATTCATCACAATTCACAATTAGTATTTTGCACCCGCAAAATACTAATTGGAAAAAACATTACTCTCCTTTTGAGTCAGTCGGGTAATAACAGAGACAGAACCTGCCTATATGTTAACTTTATTTTCCTTTGTTATTTATTACCAAAAGTTTTAATTTCTATTTTTAACTTTTTAATTTCTTTTATTAGTATTTATTTATTTATCATCTATGGAAGACTTACAGCTTCCAAAACAGATTAAAAATATAAGGTCTAACTTTTTAAACACGAAATATTTCAAGAGTAACTTCTATAGGCCGTAAAGTCACCATAGCAACGAAAAATTTTTTTTTATCTAAGTGTATTTTTATAAAAAATAAATAAATTAAAATTACTTGACCCACAAAATAAATACTGGCTAAAGGTTTAAAAAGTAAAAAAAAGTTTTAAAAAGTAAAAGTAAGTAAGTAAGTTTAAAGTTTGTAAAGGTTTTATGCAAAATGTCGCAAGAATATTTAGAACTATAATAATTTCGTAAAAATAAAAACATTCAGAAAAAATTTTTTTTTTCGTTGCTATGGCGACTTTACGACTTGTAGAAGTTACTCTTGAAATATTTCGTGTTTAAAAAGTTAGACCATATATAATTCTGTTAGCTTAGATTTAAATTGTAGTATCCATGCTGTGGTCTCCTATAAGTGAAGGAGTCACCTACGTAGGTGACATGATTTGTGTTTATCTTTTTCAGGAGGTTCGTAAAAAGAAAAAAAAGAAAGAGTGATCAAGAGAAGTTCAAGAAAGAGTGAGAAGAGGATGGTCTTCTGCCTATATAAAAAAGAAGATCAAAACAAGGCACTTCTTACTAAAACATAATAATGGTTTAAAAGAGCCTATGCCTTGATCAGCTTAAAGTAGAAAGCAGCAATAACTTGATATCGAAGAACCTGTCAGTAAAATGTATTGAGAATTCGTTTGAATTATTTGACTTCACATAGTGGTTCCAAGCTCAGCACCGCTGTATCAACCTAACCTCTAACCTCTCACTTAAATAGTAACTAAGCTACAAGCTTATGTCCAGTCTCTTTTTCGTCCCATTTTCTTTTTGCATCGTACCATTATCATACAAAGGGACGAGAACCGCGCGAAAGACGAGAAAGATAAGCAAATCAAGTGTCTTGACTTGGCTTGCAAGGTTGTCGACATCAGCGTCAGCGATCATTGTGCCAATGGCTTAATTGCCAAGAGTCTCGACCAATACCTGAGGAGGCGCTCGTTAGGCAGCTGGATCAAGGGCTTGATTCAGAAAGCGGTACTCCTGGACACGGCTCGTATTGTTAGGAGGTTCCTTTCTCTGGAGCCCTGACCGCCGCGCGCCGGTATCTTGGACCCTGTTCCCGATACCTGTGGGCTACTTGCATTCGCACTAAACAATCAATGATCATCAAAATCAACAACAGGATCTAGAAGCCATCTTATATTTTAAGAGAACTCTTAAATACTTTAAAATTCTAAAGTTTCCGGTTACAAAAAAAAATCAAGTTGCGATATTTTTTCTGAACATCTCTTGTCTAAGTATGTCGGCAGGCTTGGCAGACGTTGAAAAAACTGTCGCGCGTGTCTTGAAGATTTATAGCCTTGGGTTGTGATGTTCTCTAAAGGGGCCATCTTGGGTATTTTGACTTTTTGACCATGTGCTGTCTGAGGTTTGGCGACTTCATTCATTTTGATAGAGATGTGTCTACACAATATTGACAAATGATATAATTGATTGATTATTTATTTTTGATGGTTGGTTTCGTCATAGTGATCTTCTTTCCAAACAGTGTGACCACGCGAAAATGTAGCTTTCCAGGTTAAAACCTCACTGAGAACTTTTGGGTTATCCTAACTTCCTAACTAATATTATAAATGCGAAAGTAAGTTTATTTGTTTGTTACCTTTTCACGCCTAAACCACTGAACGGATCATCCTGAAATTTTGCGTATATGTACGTTGTCAGGTGTACAGAAACGGACATAGGACACCTTTCATCCCGAAAAAAGTACTGTTCCTGAGGATAACAACAATAACGTTTTTATGATAATAGATGGCGCCACGTGTCTTTTGAATCATCGAGTACAACCCGAATTGATTGTTTAATTCTAAATTAACGCAAGCGAAGCCACGGGCAAAAGCTAGTTAAGTCATAAAACTGCACTTAGCCTAGAATGCGTCAGCAGGTATGTGTTCTGAATTCCAATACAGGTCATTTAACCAGTCCTTAGACTATAAGCAGATGAGTGGAAGTGAGGTTTGTCTTGTCCAGAAGGATCCCCTTTGGGAGCAATCTGGGCAAGTACCAATGTGTCTTTTACAATTCTTGTGCACTTTTGAGATGTATCTTGGACATCATCATTCTCCTGCCCATATACCAATTTATTTAGGGTCGGCGCAGCATGTCTTTTTCTTCCATACTTCTATATTACTCGTCATCTACCAGACACCTTCTTTTATGCCTTATCCTAGATATATAATTAATATAGACCAGAAATAGTGAATATAATGCCTTTTTTAAGTGCGAAGAAGCTTATTTCCGGCAATATGACTACAATAAACTGGTAGGTATTATTGTTGTAGGTGCTACTAAACAGCAGAAAACCCAACATTATCCTGTTATTTTTTCTAGAAAAAACAAAGCTTTTTCCTCCACGACCTTATCATAATGGAAAGCCATACACTGAATGATAACGCAGTTTTATAGATGAGTGTACAAATACAGCGAACAAGTTTATCGGGCCACGTAATTGTGGGCGAGTTATTATCTAAATAAAGCAAATATTGGAGGAGCCACTACATTAACGATAGCTACCTAGTGACATATGGCTGGCTTGTGTGTGTTTTTGTAGTGGGCGAAAGTAACCGTTTCACACCAGGAGCACCCATTTGCTAATTTGAAAGAAAGAAGAAGAAAAAAAACAAAATATTTGTCGCAGGGACAAGACGTGCATACAAAATGGACGGAACAACAGAATTGACAGCTTGCACGTCGTGACTGCAAAAAGCAGGTTGCCACTCAGCATGATGCTGTGCTTTTGGGGGCACAGCACAGCGCTAGTTTTCAGTGGTCACCCGAGCAAAAACGCACGGAAGTCAAGACAGCCGAAATATTTGAAATACAACAATAATAACATACAAAATAAAATAAACAGTACTTGGATTATAAATAATTATAATGCAACCAGTAGAAATAAAATAAACACTACTAAAAATATAAAAGCTAATATCGCTATTTCCACCAACCATTAATAAGTTATGTCTGGGTCTCATCTTAGCGGGACCCACAAGTTTGGAAATAATTTTGAAAGTGAATATAGTTTCCGTTCTCATCTTAAAGTTATCACAAGGAGCTTAAACGATAATTACAAATTGTAACATTACAAACTCACCTAGCGAAGGGGTCGTGTCCTTAACAACCATTGAATTCGGTTACAAACCAGTCTTACCACGAGGTATCGTATTACCCAGTACTAACTGGGTTGTGGAGGTCAGATAGGCAGTCGCTCCATGCAAAATACCGGTATTCAGCTGCATCCGGTTAGAATGGAAGCTGACCCCAAATTAGGAGGGAAAAGGCTAGGCAGATCATAATGATGATGATGGATACGGATACGAAGATGCTGAAGCCGAAGCCCAAGCGCGAGCGAGGGCGAGAAACACCGACTGATTCGTTACCTTTTAAACGTGAACTGGAGCGTGCTGAATAAAGTGCAACAAGCACCACGAGGTCATTCAACGGATGGTATATCGAGAGTCTCATTGGTTCACTCCAAAGCAGACTAGTTTTCAGACACGTACGTGAGTATTGAGTACATTTTGGTGTAATGTACTCAATACTCAATACATTTATTGCTTCCACAAGTGTACTTAGATGGTAGGTTTTACAAAGTTATGATCGTTGTGGACCCTGTCGGGCACTGCAAAAATGTACAAACGTTGTTAGAGTATAAGTTGTTAAACTGACATGGTAACTAACATTATCATTAACACTGAAACCGGGATATTTACCATGTTAACTATTTGTTTTGAGTTCCCGATATAACAAAAACAACAAAGAATAAGAAAGAGGGTAGACCGATTTGTCTGCGCAAAAACACCCACCCGCAATAACTAGCGCCGAAATATCGGGAACTCAAAACAAAACATGGTAAATATGCCGTTTTCAGTGTTAGTGATATTAATATCAGTAATATATTACGTATATACATATATATATTTTACATCCGGTTAAGACTGGAAGCCGACCTCAATATAGTTGGGAAAAGGCTAGGCAGATGATGATATATATTTTACACGCAGGACTCGATATTATTATTATAAATATATAATTTATCGTGTCCTGTTGTTTGTACATCACAGGAACTGATGGACGCTATCGAAAGCGTCAAACTAGTAGCTCAGTTCTGGGCCGACACAATTTAGATTGCCATCGACACGCTAAGAAGAAGTGTTAGTGATAACGTTGTTAGAGTATCCGAACCAGAATTCATGCTTTCTCACGACACGTTCAGTTAGTGTATCTCATGGACTCAATGACCAAGGCACATGTTGTACGGAACAACGATTCCTTACATTTGTCAAGTGCTTGAGTATGGGCGACGCTTGAATTATAGCCGGCTACTGCAGTTACATGTTACTTCGTGATAATTGAGCCTAAGATTTATCATTTATGTGTAGTAATTTATTTATTACCACTGCTTTCAAAAACGGCGAAGGAAATCATCGTGAAGAAACCGACATGTTCTGGTCCAGGAACTTGTTCGAATGTAAATAAATAATAAACTGTAGCGTACAATGGAATCACTCTCAAAAATAAAAAACAAAAATAAGTAAAATAAGAACCCCAAAGGTGCCCTGCGAAAAAAGCTGTCTTTTATCACAGAGGTGCCTTTTTCTGCCTCTGGATTGACACTCCTGTTGGATTTTCCTAATGGCCCTAATAGGCAAATTAAACATTACACAAGTTTGCAAAAAATCGAGCACGTAGATATTTTATGTATGTAATTTATTTCATCACCACTACTCTCAAAACGGTGAAGGAAAACATCGTGAGGAAACCGGCATGTCTTAGTACCAAAAATTAGAAGACATGTGACATGTACCAACCCGCACTGTGCCCGCGTGGTGGGTGACAACCCACTCCCTCTCATAGAGAGGAGGCCTGTGTCCAGCAGTGGGAACATTATAGGCTGATTATGCTTATTCGAGGCAAGGTGTTAACATTTTCAGCAGAAGTTCTAATCGTGGCTGGTGAAGAGATTAGTCGGTTTGTGTGGTCGGTCAATCTAATGGCTCATTTAAATAATTATATGGTAATGTTTTGTTGACTGTTTATTTAAGCGGTCATTGGCAGGCCAAGTTCAATAGCGATTGCCTAGTGGTGTGACACGCAACTCTAATTTTTCAGATTCATGTGCATAATAGCGATTCTTGGCAAAGCTGAGACAGAATGAATAACCATATCATACTGACTTTCATAGAAGCTTTCATAAAGCAGTGTTACTGACAGCCTAGTAGTGTGACTGTTGGACTGCCAAGTCATAGGCCTCAAGTTCGAATCCAACTCACGCACCTCTGATTTTTTGTATTCATGTGCGTATTGTATAATTGTCACTTGTTTCGGTGAAGGAAAACATCGTGAGGAAACCAGCATGCCTGAGAGATATTTCTCGACGGCATGTAAAGCCAAGTCAGAGGCCCATGTATCAAAACTCTGACACTAGGTTAGGCACTAACCACATGATAAAGAAAAGACTGACTTTCATTAGCGGGAAGAATTTACACTATAGACCGACCGCTTTAATGAGTCCTCGCGAAAGTATCAATTTAAATGGAATATTCTGAAGGTTGATCACGTATTGGTTCAATAAGTATCGTAATACCCACGTGGATTATGGTTATTTTAAAGCAAATAACCTGTGGGACACTGTTAGGACTTTGTTGACGCTTAATGTGCCTTTGAGGCCAGGCGGAGGACTCATAAAAGCGGTCGGTCTATAGAACAGCACAGGATAAAACAAAATGGAGGGAGTTAGAGGAGACCTTCGTCACGGGACGGCCGTACATCAATTAGATTCTGAATATGATAACAGTGTCGATAAAGCGATTATTTGTAAATATCTGAAATAATTGCTTTATTCATCATTCAGAGTTTCATCGTAAGGCTTACCATAACTAATAATTATCAACCTTGAACTCCCCGAACGGTACGGCAGAGGTGTACCTCTCTCCTATAGAGGATAGAAGTGTGACCTCTATCCTATAGTTAGTAGTAGATACCTACACTAGAATTCTGCGAGTTATGTTTAAGCCTTATGTAATAGGAGGCAATAGGTTCCATCAACGGGGCACAATTTTAGACTGGGGGCTGTGGAAAAACTAACTTATTAAGATTACAATCGACCCGGAAATCGAACCCGGGACCTCATGCTCGCCACTTGACCGACAAAGCAATCAAATGTAGAATTACTGTGGAATTGCTTAACACATACATAACACCTGTTACCCCCGAAGGGTTAGGCAGAGGTGTTCCTAATAGGACCTAAATATACACACACAAAGCATCACTTGGTAAAAATCCAGTAAAACTACAATCAGAACCCTCTCAAACAATTTACTCTGATCATTTTCTGCATTCAAAGTACAAATCATAACCTCGCTCCGCTCAATCGGATAAGTACTATCAAAACGTAAAGATAAAAGTATGTTTACAAAACGGGCGACTAAGTGTGCGCCTAGCGTTATCAGTGATCGTGTAATGTGCGGCCTTTCTTATCAGACTGATATATGATACCAAGTTAAAAACCTACCCACCAAGCGAATATGCACTTTGTTAAAAGACGATAGGGTTTATAGAAAGTGCATGATATCTTGGTTATTCTTTACTAATATGTGTTGGTATACGTATGTTGTTCAGATGCATGTTTTCGAGATACGTTGAGTTTATATTATGATTTGGTATGTATTAGAGTTCGATTCCCGAGTAGGAGATTATTTGAATTTTAAAACTGAGTATTGAATACGAGATTATTTTACAAGTTCGTTGGTCTAGCTTGAGGTCCTGGGTTCGATTCCCAGGTCAGGCAAAATGTTATTGGGTTTTTCAGCCACGGAGTCTGGATTTGTGCCCGGTTGATGGCAATAGGATCATCCCTATACAGGGTGTAAACAGACCCTTCACGAAGCCGTCAACCAAGCATTCAGTACATCAAACTAAGTAACTTTACGCAAAAATTATTGCTGGGAAACGACTTTTTTTTTTACGGTAAAACTCAATATAACGCACTCAAAACATTGTGCTGATGGATGGATTGAATAGTACGGGGGTTGTGAAGGTGATTAAAGTAAAAATCTTACATTAGAAACATGTATTAAAAAAAAACTTGTCAAAAAGTTGGAACTTTGACCCCCAATATCTCCGAAACTAGAAGGTTCCCAGGTATGGTGTAGAACAAAAAAATTACCGCAATGACGCGGAAAACAAGTGCCTTTCAGCTTCTTTAAGGGTCTTTTTACACCCTTTATATGGAATTTAAACTGACGAAATAAGGGTGTAGGTACTAATGGGTACACTTCTGCCTAACCCTTCGGGGATTACAGGCGTGATGTTATGTTATGTTAAAACCTTCATTATAGGTCCGTCGAGGTATGGGCATGTGATGCGGAGGAATTTAGAAAATGTAGGTAGGAAAAATTTGAGTATGAATGTGAATGGCTATAAGAGTAGAGGCACATCAAGGAAACGATGGATGGACTGTGTGAAGGATGATATGGCACGAAAGGAGGTGACTGCTGAGATGACGAGTAATAGAGAAGTATGGAAGAAGAAGACATTCTGCGCAGTGCATCATCATCTGCCTAGCCTTTTCCCAACTATGTTAGGGTCGACTTCCAAACTAACCAGATGCAGCTGAATACCAGTATTTTACATGGAGCGACTGCCTATCTGACCTCCACAACCCAGTTAGTACTGGGTAATACGATACCCCTTGGTAAGACTAGTTGTCAGACTTTTTGGGCCACTGACTACCTAACGACTGTCAAAGATCTACAAATGACACCCGGGACCAACGGCTTAACGTGCTTTCCTAGGCACGGAGGAAACTCGGTATGTAATGCTCAACAAACTTGACCGACTTCTTAATAACTGCATTCGATTCGTATTTAATCTGCGTAAGTATGATCATGTATCCGCACATCGATCGATCTTAAAATGGTTACCCATCAGACAACGCAGAGCGCTAAGGGCTTTGACAACCTTGTTTTCTCTTTTAAATAAACCCAGTTCTCCTTCCTATCTGACTTCTCACTTCCAGTATTTATGCTCTGCGCACAGCAAGAATCTTCGGTCCTCCAACAATCGTCTTCTACGATGTCCTTCTCACCGCTCTGGTTTTCTTAAATCCTCTTTTCTTGTCCAGGCGGTTTTCCTTTGGAATGCGCTCCCTCAGAGTATCAGGACGGCCACCAGTCGGTTCACATTCAAGGTAAAGCTCGCGAGCACTTACGTAAGTTGGCAGACTCGTCTCACAATTAATTTGTTGTTTTTCTTCATCTTTGTATTATTATATCTCTTTACTTTGTATATTTTTTTTTTGTATGTATGTATATATGTATTTATTATTATATTTTATTTTTGGAAATTTTCTGTACTATTGCACCTACTGTTTTGTCTCTGCATCACCCTAAGGTAGACTGGTAGAAAATGCCTAAGGCATTAAGTCCGCCTTTGTACATTATGTGCATAAAGTTTTAATAAATAAATAAAATAAATAATGGGTGGTGAAGCAGAATACCAGTATTTTACATGGAGCAACTGCCTATCTGCGCAATGAGCAAACCCCAAATAAATTAGGATAAGGGCAAGAGAATGATGATATTTCACTATAACCCCATCAAATCATGATTCAAATCCCACCACAACTAAACCAGTAATTAAAGATCCCGCGAGACAAAGCCTCAACGGAACAACAATAAAACTACCGCGCGACGGACGGACGGACGGACGGACGACATTCCAACATGGCGACGCGGTTATCAGCTAAATAAATTTAGTCTGTGGTCAGTCCCGTACCCGCCGATATCTATGTATAATAAAACTAAACCTTTGTCTGTATGTCTTAAATTCAGACGCACATAAATGGTGGGTGATGGTAGGAATTTAGGAATAGGTTGGTGGTTAGTTGTAGTTCAAAGTAATCCTAACTAATATTATAAATGCGAAAGTAAGTTTGTTTGTTACCTTTTCACGCCTAAACTACTGAATCGATCATACTGAAATTTTGCATATACGTTGTCAGGTGTACAGAAACGGACATAGGGTGCCTTTCATCCTGAAAAAAACTACTGTTCCAGAGGAAAACCACAATAACGTTGTTATAATAATAGATGGCGCCATGTGTCTTTCGAATCATGATTGAATTATATTATTTCAAGCAGAGTACAACCCGAATTGATTGGCAAATTATAAATTAATGCGATCGAAGCCGCAGGCAAAAGCTAGTATATAGTAAATTCTAGTAAAGTCTTATGTTGAATCCAAAACTATCTACATAGTACTTCCTGAAACTTGCATGAAACTCTTTAATAAGTTTTCTTTTTTGTTCGGTGGCTTTGTAATATTATTTATTTTAGTAGTCTTTCATAGTTAGACTTACTCGTTGATCTAGTGGTGGCAAGCGCTACTGTTGAGCATGAGCACCTGGGTTCGATTCCCAGGTCAGCCAAAGTGTTTTATGGTTTTTCATCAAGAATTTCTCAGTATCAGCCACAGTCTGGATTTTTGCCCGGTTGATGGGAATAGGCTCATAACTTAAGACATTTGGGAGTACTATGAGGTACACATATGCCTAACCCTTACAGGCGTGATGTTAAGTTAGTCTTTGATAGTATTTACCAAAGACGTAACAGTTTACATTCTTTACCGAAGACCATAGTAACACTGACTTTACCTCCTCAAAATTCTGTTCATACCCCGAACTAAAAGACCAAACTGACCCAAACACATTTACAACACACTTTAATCCCATGAAAATCCTCCTCATTCGACCATTATTGTCCAAATAAATAAAGCTTACATAACACACAATATCCACGGCTGCTTTAGTATAGAAAAACTACCCCACCCTAGAATAAAACCGTCAATGTAAATCAAAAATCTCTGAATGTTGGTATCAACGTACCCGCCATTATGATTTTCCGCCTCACCGAATTTAAACGCACATAGGAATTCCACACACGAATTAACAATAAAAAAAAAGTGGAAGCAAAGGCGATTATCACTTACAGCCGCAATGGCGGGTCGGGTGCGTAATCCTCTTTGTGTACGCACTGGGTTCGTGAAACGTATATATTGGGGAGATGGTTTGTGGCTTTGAATGTAACAAATTGTAACATAAACAAAAATGTCCTTGGCATTTTCACATCAGCAAGTGTTAAGTTACTCGTTCTTCGATTTTAGGAAGCTTTTTTTAAATTTTTATATCAGCTTATTCTGTCTCACTGCTGGGCAAAAGCCTCCTGGTTTTCAAATTTTTTGCCTTCTGCGACTAATCCGTTAAGAATGAGTCCAGATCGTCACGCCAGAGCATCTAGGGCCTGCCTCGGTTACGACGCCCGTATTCAAGCACCCAATGTGTGACTATCTTTTAAATAAATGTTTGAATAATTCGAATGTTCGAGAACGTCGTAAATAATGCAATGATTATCGTCGAATTACGGTAAAAAAACAAGTGCGTTACACAACATGAAGGCGTTACGATGCCGAATATTGTTTCATTACTTATTTAATTTTATTTTCAATTAGTTAACAACTTCATTAATGTTTGCAGTTATAATATAAGGTAGATTGTTGTACAAGGCTCACCCATTTTATTGTGACATATTATTTTATGTACCTGCAATCTAGGCAAACAAAATTCACTTTATTTGAGGTAATAAGCTAGCTGTTTTCCCAAAAAAACGCCACGTCCGTACTTCCCAGTGCGTACAAAAGCGGCTACCGAACTAAAGAGCTTACGCACCAGTGCGTGCTGCGACGGGCGACAGAAACTCTTGAACTCAAGCCTGACGTGATGACAGTATACGACAGTTCCCTGTCATACGACACAATGTTCCAGTTTTGTATGAAAAACTCCGTGAAAGGTGTGTTTTTGGGTGAAAAGACTGTCCGTGTACTTACAAATAGGTGTGTTGCGAGCTGTTGTGTAGTGTGCACAGAGCGTGGTATAGTAGATCGTCATTTCACGATAGTGTTTTTTTTTTTAGAAAGCTATGTTTTCAATATTATGGTGTGCAAAGAGATATTGATACGAAATGAGTTTGTCACAGCTATTGTAGATCATTAGATGCATTTTACTGAATGTTTATGAAAGTATATACGGTCGTTGACCGATTTTGATGGGACTTTTACTGGCAGATATCTGATGTTATAAGGAGTAACTGAGGCTACTTTTATTTTTAATATGGGACGAATCCTGAAATCGCAGACGTTTATGTTGTTACGAAAATGAAATAAATACTTTAAGAGGCTTAGAGGAAATAATAATAAGCTTGTATATTCCTTCACCATCGATTCTAGAAAAAAGTAAGTAAGACAGAATACATCATCATCATTCTGCTGTTCTTATTCAAATTTATTTGGGGTCGGCGCAGCATGTCTTCTTCTTCCATACTTCTCTATTACTCGTCATCTCAGCAGTCGCCTCCTTTCTAGCCATATCATCCTTCACACAGTCCATCCGTCGTTTCTTTGGGAAGTAAGAAAAATACATACAATAAAAACTATGGCCTTTTAAATACACGAAAAACTTGGTGAACTAATGGACTACTTTTCAGCCCTTTTACCCATTTTTGCATCGTTTGTTGACAAATTCAAAGCAATATAAAAAAATAGCGTAACTTTCAAACATATCACTTTTCTTCTGAGCATTAGATGTCGCTTACAAAGCCTTCAAAAAGGACAAACAAATTGACACAAACAAGATTTTTTTCTACCAAAAAAAATTTAGACCATCGTATCCAAAACTTATTTAAAACTTAACACACTACCGCCAAATACAACAACAAAATGAGCAACAAATGTACAACAATAAACAATATTTTTTGTGAACAACGCAACACTATAAGGGCGGCATCAGATTTGCGGCTAATCGCATCAGCGTTCAGCGTGAAATCCGCACCTTTGTACGCGCCCTAATGCGCGACGCGTACCGACTTCCAATTTAATACCTTCGGGGTAACTTGGTGGAGCCGAACGATGACGGAGATTTACGAAGTTTGACCGATGCTGGTTTTACAAAGCTACACCGAGATTTTTGCTCTGAGAATCTTTACTTATAACATAACATCACGCAGAGGTGTACCTAATGCTACACCCACATTTCACCAGTTATGTTAAAGTCCCATGTAATAGGGGCGAGCCTATTGCCATCAACCGGGCACAAATCCATACTCCGTGTCTGCTACTGAGAAATTCCTGATGGAAAAACCTAATAACACTTTGCCCGACCTGGGAATCGAACCCAGGACCTCATGCTCAGCAGTAGAGCAATGAGGCAGTCAATCAGAATCGTTATACATAAAAAAAATCAAAATGTCTTCCTTTTATATAAAAAATATTGACTATCGATCATAGCAATACATCCCATCACTAAATATGTCTTCTATGTCACCCGCACCATGCTACACCAAAACCAGTGTGAGTCATCATCTGCCTAGCCTTTTCCCCAAATATGTTGGGGTGGGCTTACAGTCTAAACGGATGCGGCTGAATACCAGTATATCATATGGAGCGACTACCTATCTGACGTTCCCACCTGGGTAACACGATACTCCTTGGTAAACTGACTGTCAAACTTTCAGCTACCTAAAACAACTGTCAAAGATCTACAAAACGACAGGCGCGACCCACCTGTTAACGTTTTTGTATGAAAGTATCTATGAAAATGAAAATACATTAACCATGAGAGCAAGTTAGAAATACTGGAAATATTGTAAAAGAAATCAGTTCTTCAAACATTACCTATGATCCCATATTAATCCTGCTTATTGAAGAGAACTTAGCCCATGTAGGTAAGTGCCACATTGATAAGCCCCTTCTTTTGAAGAATATATTTAAAAAAACTGTTCTACCGATATTGACACAATGTCATACAGTTTGACCACTTTAAGTTTGCAGTTCAAAGTGGCGCTGCTTGTCAATAAAAAATGCATCGATATGTCAAACTTGGTACATTTGTTTTAGTTCTGCGTTTTCCCGCCTGCACATATAATTTGGTTGAAGTGTAATCTTTGAAAACTGTTCAACTGATATTGACACAATGTCATACACCACTCCCGAAAAGCGCAAATTACAAAGAGCCAGAGAGAGAATAAAAACTACAAATTACATCAATTTTAGAAAAAAAAGTTTCCCAAAAATAGGTTACAGTCTTTCATAATTTGCTTTTGCCTATGATATTGCATCATTGTCTAAATTAAATTGATACTTATTTTCCTTGCAGTAAGGTTGCCATTGGCAATTTGTGTTGCTGTCAGAGGTAAATAAGTGTGAAGGGCCTTTAATATAAATGACACAATAATGCGTCACCGACAAAGCAGAAAGAGAAGATACCTTTGTCATCGAAAAAAAAAACTTTAAAACCTCTTTTGTCAAAATATGGGCGCGTTTAACACATCGCTTGGCGCCGCCATTAGAAGCCTGAGTGAGATGTTTCAGATTATAATTTAGATTTTAGATAGATATTGTATCGTTTTTGTGTAAAATATTCGCCTTTTGTTAAAAGCTGTGTCATTTTATTTTATTTTTGGCTATATTATTGTCGTTCCTGCCAAGAAGCAATAGATGGATTGTGTACAGGGTGATAGGCTTACCCTATCACCCTGTTTCGGGTTTTTTGTTTGTTGGTAGATATTAAATAAGCCAGAAAGGAGGTGTCTGCTGAGATGACGAGTAATAGAGAAGTATGGAAGAAGAAGACATGCTGCGCCGACCACAAATAAATTGAGATAAGGGCCGGAGAATGATGATAATGTCGTTAATTTTTAACCGACTTCCAAAAGGAGGAGGTTATCAATTCGGATGTTTATATATATATATATTTATGTATGTTTGGCCATAACTCCGTCATATATAGACGGATTTTCAAAATTCTTGGGGTTTATTTCGAAATGGCCCCATTTAAATTTCATGCAGATCTGATGACGATGATGAGTTTCGGAGACAGACAACGGAACTCTTCAAAAAATTACAGCAAATCAACCGCGATTGCTGCTATCGCATAAATATACATTGTTCACGCAATCACACAACATAACATCACGCCTGTACATGCGAAAGAGTTATGCAGATGTGTACAGTACACCCACATTTCGACAAATAGGTACCTATGTTAAGTTCCATTTTATTGGGGATAAGCCTATTACCATGAAATGTGTTGTTAACAATGTATAATAAATGCATAGCAAATATTTGTGTAAGATATTAAAACTAAAAATGGAAAAATAACAAAAACTTTTTGCAAAAAATAAAACCGACTTCAAAAACACAAAAAAAGTGAAAAATAACTTAAGCTTCAGAAATCGGTGACTTTTGCTTGTTTGATTCAGTTTTTCACCGACTTCTGAAGCTTAAGTTATTTTTCACTTTTTTTGTGTTTTTGAAGTCGGTTTTATTTTTCGCAAAAAAGTTTTTGTTTATTCAGGGATGTTTTGCAAAATAACTTGTATTTTATTAGGGTTGCACCTCATCTAGCAGCAAGGAATCGCATTTTTCCAGTGAAATTAACTTTTTAACGGACTTCTAAGTGATTAATTAATTATTTTTTCATTAGGCAAAAAAGCTCGCGAGGCGGTTCCATATAATTTTATTAACTTTGCTTAGGTACTTTATGAGTTATTCTCGATAATATGCTATTTTTCTTCTTCGTCTAAGATGTGGATGATGTGCTAATATTTTCTAGTTACTATGTAACATTGGTACTTGACAGGGAGTTTTGTGGGATAGGTACAACAACCTAAAAGGGTAAAATAACTAAAATAAAAACTTTTTTCCAAAACAAATAACCGATTTCCAAAAAAAAAAACACTAAAAAGTGGAAAGTAACTTTACTTTCAGAAGTTGGTGGCAAAAAGTCAATGAAACATAGAAAAGTCACCGATTTCCGAAAGTGTTTTTTTTACTCAACACCAAAAACGAACCCACGGCACCTAGTGGAGCAACCAATCCTCCAGCCACTGTGCCATACATTCTTCACAACTTCGTACGAGTTTATTATTAACCAGTTAATTTTCGAAACATGAGAACTAATGTTTGGACATGTCGTCACCGGGACCTGTACAAACATAATATTGACTAGAATTGTTAACAAAATCGTTTAATGTAGACCGAACATTGTCTATTCAATAAACGTATTCAGTTTGGAAGAGATTGGCTACACGGAAGAAAATAGTGGATTCTGTAGCCTTTTGGAGTTTCGTGTTGTTTCTTCTTCGTAGGAAACGACCAACCCGAACCGAGCACATATCTTTTGTCGTTTTATAAGTGCCCATGTATGATATAAAATATTTAGGGTTTGATTTTTGAAATAAGAGTTTTTATAAAATTCCGAATTTTAAAATGACAACGGTAACGATATTTCTGTTGTGAAATTATTTATGCAACACTTACACTTGTATCTACAGTCAAGTTAAAGTAGGAACCGTCAAAGAAAGCAAAGCTAAGAATTCTAACTTTTGATAGTTCTAACTTCAAACAATTACTGAACTACAGAATAAAGGGTCATGTACTCACTAGTTTTAAGCCTAGCGTGTGAAATTGGTTGTGTACATTGTGCATTAAATAAATAAATAAAAATCGTAACTTAAATAATTACTTTTACTCAAGTAAACACTTTGACTTGTTTATAGATACGGGTGACGGTACTAAACTCATTTTGAAGATGCGTTTATTTGCAACTTCCATACCTGGATATTGATTCCCAATTCGCAAAGAAAAATTGTCCATAAGACGTTAGGAACCGGGTCTAAGGTCCAGTCCAGTCATTTTATACTCCAGTCCAAACTTTTCCATTCGCCCAGGGAACCCCAGACCACTAAACATCTCTATTACAAACCAGTGCGTGAAATGGTCCTAATCAAATTAGTTCCTACTACAGACAATTAACGTGCACGCACACACACATACACACACATACACAAATAGTATTAACAAGCAAATGCCTATAATAGTAAACAAGCATTTGTTCGTGTGGGTTACATTCCCGGGTCTTTTTCCACCAGGAATTTTCCAATTACAGCCGGGAATCTGGATTTGTTCTTGATTCACCCTGGTGGTTAGGCTTCACCCCATCTTACAAGATACTTAAACATACCTAGCGCAGTGCGGGTTCATCTCTGCCTATTTTTTCGTGGATTACAGGCGTTGATTGATAATCTACGGGTAGTATTTAAACGAGCGAAAATAAATTCAAATTAAAAATGTCAAAAATGCTGAATAATGCGGTTGAAATACTAAGTGGGCGACAAACAGTGGGTGAGTACAAATATTTAAAACTAGATTGTAGAAAATCCTATTCCTGTTTGCAGGGTTTAAAGTAACCTAACACGAAGGGGATTCCGCTCATTTCGCTTGCTCACTAGACCCCGTCATCCCCTTCGAACCTACCTGTTCGTGTCGGGGTGCCACAAATCCCGAGTTCGCTTCGCTGCTTCTTATGTTCTGTTTGCCGTAATGACTGGATAAATAATTACTGACTTGGTTTAATAGTCGCCCATTCGCATATTCGCCCGATTAATAATGTCCCATAATCTACCTATTAACTTGTGAGTGTTAGTTTCTTTTGCGATTATTTATACTTTTATTTATTTTTTGGTAGTTGCTAAAATTAGCAACTGTTATTATGCAGACGCACGAAGTCACACCATATTTTTTACAGAACCCCAAGGTTGTATCTATTGCCGCAGGCTCAAATTAGAACACTTCACTTGCATTAATGATTTGTTGATGGAAAATTAACTTAATTTCCTGATTCTTAATTGATAAACGTGATACTTTAACTAAAACTACTAAAAATATTCAAATCTAAATCAATTTCTCTGTTTTAATATTCAAAATTATTTAAAAATACTTAATTTATTGTGACGCGAGTCGTTCAAGTTCCAATAAATTAGTAATTTTGGTAAAATTATTTAATTGATAGAAAATGTCAAGATTAAAACAATTTCATTGTTGTATAAAAATAAAAGGTCACGAAAGACGTAAGTGTTAATTTTTATTGTTTTAAAAATATCTAATCAAAAATCTACACTTCATCACACTGTCATAACCCTCTGTCCATATAAGGTGTGAGGCTGTCACCTCTGTCTGTTATCAATACGTCTTGTAGATGTACGCACATTGAAGCATACGTCTAAGAGACGTATACAAGGTCCGCTGTTTAAAACAATCTTGAATTCGATCTAGTGCGAAGATTTCGTTATCAAGTAACCTGAAAAAAAACATGGAGAATAATCGTAAGTTTTTTTTAATATAAATATTTTTTGAGTTCATACAACTTTACGTTTTGTGCAAGAATAAAATGATAATTATTTGTGGAAATTGGTTGTGAAACTTTGAGATGTCAAAAATAAAAAATGTTTTAAAACTAGATGGGTTCGTTAGGTTAAGCACTATTTATGTTGTATTATGATAATTAAGTATCATAAAAGTTGGCAATATGTATTATGATGATAAGCGATCATGTCTTATACATTTTAGCGATAAATATAATGTTCTGATTTTTTATTCGCGATTTCCATATTGTTCCAACATTAAAAGAATTAATAAAAAAAAAACAAATAAAAATTGTATATAACTAACAATTTAGTGATTAATAGTGAAACTAAATGAGTAACAATTACAGTCACTGTATTTAGATTATTTACACTGTGTTAAAGTAGTGAATCTGGCTATCTGCCTGAAAACCTGAGAAGTAAAACCACGTGTTTAACACCCGTATCTATAGGCAAGTTAACATTTTATACAATAGACAAGAATTTAAACGAAGTAAGAAGCGTCAAAGAAGGCAAAGCTAAAGAATTTTAACTTTTGACAGTTCCAACTTCAAGCAATACGGCACTGATTTAAAGCGGCAGTTGTTTATAGTAGTTTTGGTAAGTTAAAAATTACAAAATATATATTTGTTAACAAGTTCGGCAGTTAAAACTTAGCAGTAAAATAAACAAAAATGAGTCGTAAAAATAATTCAATTAATCATTTAATTCAAATACAAATATTTTTATTTCTAGAACATAGTACTTAAACAAAAGTACAGAGGTGAATATTAATAAAATGAGCGCTATATCTTGCCGTTAACGGCGTACAAATATTTTAATTATCCTTATGAGTAATTGGTAAAAAATAATGACATAGCCAAAAATTAAGAATGAAATTCAATTATTGATATTTAAAAAAAATGTTCAATTCATTAATCATAATAACAATAAACGTAACCAGATAAAAAATCATTAAAATAAAGTTAGATTGAATAAAACAATTAAATTATTGACAAATAAATTAAAAGAAAACTTTACTCAAGTAACCGTTTTAACTTGTTTATAGACACGGGTGTAAGTGTCGGTCACTTATTACCAATCACTCTATTTTCAGTAAAATAGCCCTCCACAAATCACCCATAGATCTCCAAAAAAATCGCAGCATCCGAACTAAGATGTCATCCACCAATTAGCGTAATCACCACATTGGAATGTGGAGCATTTACGAGCAAAAAACTATAAAGGCGACCTCACACGAGCGGCGCCTGCGACGACGTGAATGTCACTTTAATAGTGTAGTGTGACATTAGGAAGGACGGGTGGATTTGAATAGAGAACGACTGCTAATAAAGTTACTTAATAGTAGCCCAACTATTGTAGAATGACAGTTGTGATTTAAAATTTATGGAACATTTTAAACAAAATTAGCATAACATCACGCCTGTAATCCCCAAAAGGTAAGGCAGAGGTGTACCTAATAGTACCTTCACCCATATTTCGCCAGTTATGTTTAAGTCCCATGTAATAAGGGGCGAGCCTATTGCCTTCAACTGGGCACAAATTGTAACCAAAGACCTAAACTTTGCTGTATTTGTACTATTTAATTTAATTTTTAAAAGCCTTCCCATGTAATAGGGGGCCCTCCACAGATATAGACATACCTACCTAGTTAACGCAAGTATCACGATCCGAGTGAAATCCAAACGCACCATTTTTTGACTACCTACTATGTCGTCATAAGCACTGTTTATTTACTAAACAAACAAGTTACTATACGAAATAGACTACGTTTTTGTTCTCTAAATGTCTAGAATTAATTTGTCGAGTTGTAACTTTGTAACATTGTTGTTTGTCAAATTAGCTTGCTGTGACAGTAGCCACGTTAAGCATAAAATGCTTAAGCCGGGCACGCGAAGTAGGTGCTCTTGACATCTGTGAGAGCGTCACTCATACGGGACTTAATCAAATTAAAAAAATAAAATCCAACCTGTTACCTGATCTTACTAAATACTTTCACTGTCCAAAATGCCTAATTCATTTTATTGGTCTATAATGTCCATCGGGGAACCCATAACGGAGGTCGGAAACGGCAGTTACTGCTTGTAAAACATTGATTTACACTTAGCTCGACATTTGGTTGGTCTGGAAACCACAACCACAGCATAATAACGGGTGTAGAAAGACGTCGCTTAATGAAGCCGAAAGTCACTTGTGCTCTCAGCCATTGCGGTCATCATTAGGGTTCCGTATCTGAAGGGTAACCAACGGGACCCTATTACTAAGCCTTCGCTGTCAGTCTGTCTGTCAGCGGGCTGTATCTCCGGGGATGTTCGAAAGAGATACCGCGGCTCTGGAACACAAAGGGCAAAGAAGGAACATGGATGGATTTTAATCAGTACGAGTCTGACACTCCCTTCCACTCCGCAAAGAGGAGGGGTCATTTGATGATTTCCCGTCCGAAAAAATAAAAATAAATAAATAAAAAGCGGGCTGTATCTCATGATCCTTAATAGGTAGACAGTTGAAATTTTCACAGATTGTGTATTTCTGTTGACGCTATAAAAAAAAATTAAAAATTAAATGTGGCTCCCCTACTACGATGTTACGGAACTCTTCATTTCATGCGATTCCGATTCGCACTTGGCTGGTTTTTTTTTTCATACCGAACCTTCTAGTAACGGAGATATTGAAGGTGAAAGTGAGGTTTTTACACCCTGTATAAAGAAAAACACTAGACTAAAGCAACATTAGCTTGGAATCTTTCTCAAAAGAAAGAAAAAGACATCTCCAAGACCTCTCATCTCAAATAACTCAAAGACAATAAAATGAATTAGCCGCAATCAATAAGACGTCTACGTCACATCCGGCCGGTCAGCCGCTTCCGCGCCGTTTCCGTTTCCTCCCCGTATCCGGTTCCGGTGGAAAAGTATCGAGAATGGGGAATATTAATTCTCTTTGTGTAAGCATGTTAATGTGTTTGTATTGTGAACTCATCTCGGGAATTGCGGAATCGATTTTCGTGAGTGCGATTTTTATTTAAGCGTGGAGTTTTGAAGTGATTGCGGTTCGTTTACAGTAAATAAATAAAAGTAGATTTGAAATTTTAGAATTATAAATGTATTCTACTTCTACTATACTACTAGTATTTTGAAACACAATGACAAGTTACTTTATTTTGTATTATTTTAACTTCAAAATAACTGACAACGTGATCATGTCTTGTATGTAATCGGTAACATAAAAAGTAGTTAACAATTGAATTAATTCTAATATTGATCTGAATTTTGGTAAACTTGCTTCATATATGCATATTTTACCCATTTAGGCCTGGTCAGTATTGGTTTAATATTACTTGTGAATGTAAAAGCTCAATGGACCGCTTGTTAAAAAAACAAAACTATTGAGGAACATTGATCCTCATGGAATTATCTTCTATTGCACAATCTTATAAAAAGCCACTTAAAAAAAGCAAAAACCAAGAATAGGAAAAGGAAATGCCAAAAATAACTTCTTAAAAAATCAATTCAGCCTAACATCTGCTTCAAGATAAGGTTATCTGTGGCGCTATTTTATCTGTGCTTAACGACTTTTGGCGCGAACTCGAGGCGCCATTTTTTTACGTCACCTCACACATCGTTGATGAAGAGATGAAGAAGTAATTAGGGGAAAATTGATGATTTTTTTATTGAAATAGGTAGAAACGTGTTAGTTTTTTGTTGCAAATGGAGTGTTGTCGCCTTTTGAGTTGGATGAGAAGCTTGTTAGCAAAAGACATTTTTAAATAAACTTACGGTAGATAGTACAGAGGCCAGCACATCAAATTACCCGAAACTATCAAATTTTCCCAATCAACCTTGAACCTAATGCTTTAGCTATAAAGTTGAAAATCTATTAAAGAAATTTGGCAGATTGTAGTAGCTTAATGTACAACGATAACGTCTAGATCTGATTCCAAGAGCAATTTTTTTTAAACGTTGCCCCACACTAGGAATATCTCCTGTATCGTGGGTGCGTTTACAAACATTTAAACTCACATACACAAACAGCCAGACCCGGAACAACTACATGTAGGCCATAGCAAATATTTGTTCCGTGCAGGAATTGAACCCGCGACACGCAGCGCAGCAGCTAATCGCTCAGCCACTGCGCCTACCGTGCCGTCAAATTGGTCATTGCTCGCTCGTGTAGTTTTAATGTAATGAGTCAAAATTGCCAATTATCTCATTTTGCTTCAAAGGTCACTGAGACATTATCACCGGTATTCTAAGTCGTGGACTGAACTTAAGTCGGACTTGACACGCCTACTTTTCACCATATTGACAGCTACAGTTTGTTTATATTTTGACATAAACGCCCACTTTTAAGGAATCATCTGTCAAATTCAACGTACAGTAGTACAAGAATCTTTTGACGCTCGAATGAAGCTGACAGGGGGGCGCTGTTGGTAAACCTTTTGTTAAATGTTTTATAAAAAATATTGAGAAAAGAAAGAGATGGCTGCGTTAGTTCCGATGTTTGCCCCGCGCCAGAAGACCCTGAGACACCTACGTTGTGGGTGACATATGTACCTACCGAAATTCAAGTGAATCGATGTGTGTAAAATTATTTTCTTGTTATAGCCAAAGCAAGATGAATTTTGAGGAGTATGTCGATTATATATACGATACGCCATTCAAATTATTTATCGCGACATACAATTATTTTACGCGATGCCGATAACCCTTTAGAATGTTACAACAATGAACAGTTCCAAAGACGATTTCTCGTACCACTACAACACAGACTTACCACATAACTTTTCAGACATCTTCCTCATTATACCTATTAATTTGTTATTCTATCAATTCTTGTTACATACTCATCCCCCATTCATCTTGGCATTTTCATCTCAATTAAAATTGACTTTCATTTTGTTTTGTACCCAAACATTCTGACCCGTATTAGCAGGTCTTACCATTTATCTGCCTTGCTGTGGCGCCTTGATTTTCACACTATGGATAACTTTAAAAATCACGTTATTTACGAATACGAGTTCCACCGTGGCACCAGCGCTGCAGAAACTGTTCGAACGATTAATGATGTGTATATGGACTCAATCTTAACGGATTGGTCGAAGAAAGCAAATGTTTAACAAAATTGGAAAGCCATGGGAGAGGCCTTTGCCCAGCAGTGGAACATAATGGGCTCATAGAAAATAAAATAGGGAACCTACTGTAAAAGAAAACACGGTTCGTTTTTGGTTCCAACGTTTTCGTTCTGGAAATTTTGACCTACAGCCCGTGGACGGCCGGAGACGAGATAGTTGATAATAACTATTTTCCGTCGCGTTTAATTTCAAAGCTAGCTAGTAAGTAGTCGGGATTAGCAATTCATGATTATTACTATTGCGAACACTTGCAAATATCCGTGGTAAATATATATTAAGCACGGTTTCTTTCTCAAATCGGTAGGTATTTGGAAATGTTCATTATCGTGGGAAGTCATGATAAATAGTCGTAATCTGGAGTATCGTACACATAAAAGATGAATACAAGCTTAATTCATTTGATATTTCTAAAGCATGAGAAAATTAACGCACCATTTTGAATCTCAGAGAATAAGAGCAAGCTTGCCTATGCCCGTGTTGTTTTGTTTATACCTACGATACCACCAAGTCGCTCTCATTGCCAGTAAAGCGATAATAGGGTGACTTACCCGTGTTACTTCCAATCCTACTACCTGTTGTAATACCTACGGGTAATCCCATTTCCTTTACGTTACAATTGCAGTAGTATAGATCGTAAAAAGAAAAAGACATGTAGCGCTCGCCGGCCGCTGTCGTGGCCAGTTTCTGTTATATTGCAATAATAATATAATCAGATCGAATACTTATTAGCCGTTACATTTAGGCTAGTGTGGTTTAGCCGGCTTATCTTAAGTTTGTTTTCTTATGATACGGGTAAGGATAGCTGTAAGCTAGTGGTGTAAGTAGTGGTATCCCGATTAAATGAGTTACGTTATGTTAGAACTGTTACCAAAACACGCTTAAAACATGAGTAGAAGGCGGCTTGCTACTGCTAAACGGAAGAAGAGAAGGGCCGACACACCATTATAATGGGTAACCACAACCATGCCATCCGCACATACTCATTCTGCAGAGTAATGATGAGAGAATAAGCGATAACGAAACCAAAGAAATTCAAGGCAGGTAGGTAGGTTTCAAGGAGGTAGCAGGGTACAATTTATTAAAAAATGCCACGCGACCACGTGGTTGTCATTCATCCCTGGCAAGCATCCCTGGCAAAAATGGAATAATAACGGTGGTGGACGTAGCCACTTTGGATGCCTTATTTCTTCAACAAACAAAGTAGCTTGTCAGCTTTCATCCTCTATCAATTAAACAGTCCCACAAGGGAAAAGATAAGATAAGATATGTCAGATTAATCAGGGTGTTTCAAGAATTTCTTAAATAAGGTTTAAGGGTTCCAAAATGCAAAATCTGTCACTTCCTTGGATTTTCCCCTATTTTTTTCAATATTTGATTCATCTTAGCATATTGCAAAAAAATAGGGCTCTACATCAAATATCTTTGTATGTGAACGTTTGTATGCTCCAGGTTTTGTTTTTGTTTATAATTGTGTGATGTTCATATTTATATTATTGCTGTCTCGTTGGTCCACTACATTCATAAGCGCAACTGCACAGTGTGAGGTTATGGGTTCGGTTACTAGGCCATGCAGTGTTGTTGGGTTTTACTAACCTGGAAACTGGATCCAGTCTTACGCAGTACTAAATGAAAATGAAAACATTTCCTTTGTTTTTCTGTCCATAAATAATCTAGATATTTTCTTATTTGTTATACGTTCATACTACTTTTAAAATAAAAAACCAATTGGCTTGTATAATGTATATATTTTTTTTTCATCTACTTCTATTCAGTGAGGCTACAAGGGGGGGGGGGGGCTAAAACGTTCCAGCTTTGCCTTTTGGTAAGCTTCTTCTGCTGCCTTCACCAGCCACTTCTTTTATAAAAAATAAAATGCTTCGAATGAATACAAATAGATTGATATTATTTAAAATTCTGTATTGGTGCCACTGTTACGCCACACACAGGTAACTTGACTTTCTGATGTACTATAATGGATAGAGTTGAACTGAAAATCAGCCCTACCAAAAAACTGCGAGTTTGCTGACGCCAAGTCAGTTGGGTTATTTTCAAGTGGCCGTTGAGCCACCGGTACTTCGTCTGCAGGACGAAATTCCAGAACTGAAAGACGAAAGTAAATATTTTTAACAATATGTTAATATTCGTTAATACAAATAATGGAATCAATAAAATTACTATAGGTGTACCGTCAGCAGGAGTTTCACTAGGCACAGTGTCACAGTCGATTGCGAACCTCAATTCCAAATCGGTGGAGGCCTTCAGTGCATCTGCTACTCTTTCGAGATCTGAGGACGCTGGGCCAGGATAAGGGCCACCCCCAGTCCTCATCCTTTCTTTTTTTTTTCTAGCTTTAGGGTGGTCTTTTTCTTAGCTTGACTATTGGACCAGCATCTCTTTAGCTGAGATTCGGTTCTCTATAAAAATAAAAGATTGCTGATGATCATCAAACATAGATTAGGTATTATTTGGTACTTACGCGTGAGTTAAAAACAGAGTTATACTCTTAGTAGTAGTTGTTAGTTTCTTGGGTTAGGCGAGCCCGGGCACATTTTTTCGCTGATGGGCTGCACGCCAACGTCGTATTTTGATGTAGCTTGTACTTGCGGATAAGTTCCTGTACGCATGACTTTTCACTATCCGAAAAGAAAACTCTTGAAGCCATTTTCGGACTGTAATTCTTAAAAAATAACCACGAAAAATTAAATATTTTATTTTCACGTAAATCCGTTTTAAGATTTGAAGTTCTTTGACAAATAATGTCAACCAAGACCATTCGGTAGACGATCAATTTATAACATCTCTAGCATTGTGACGTATTTAACTATAACATTTTTAGCATACAAAGCAGCTTGAAACCTTCATGCAACATACCTATTTTGGGTTTGATATGGACTGCATATTTTGAAAGTAGATTAAGGGGAGTACTCATATGAGCATTTCCACGTTTTGTAATGTTTTTACGAAAGCTTGGCATGGTGTTCAAAGTATTTACACGAAACATTCTTTTAGTCCCTGTCAAGAATGTGTGATGAAACAGGGTTGATAAATTGAGGAATGATGTAATACTACCAGGTTGCGGTTGAAAAGAAGATGTAGAGAAAAAAATTAAAAGAATATGTTAGATGGGTTGGTCATGTTGAGAGGACGAGTAAAAGACGACTAATAAAACCCGAAAAAGAACACCCTAGAAGGACATACTTTATTGATAATGTTCTTCAAAAAGGTCAGGTGGCAGTGCTCGCGACCTGCGTGCGTGTATGACCAGATGTATGAATGTGAAAGAAGCAAGAGGAGTAAGCCGGTGGTGTTCTTTAGTGACTCTGTCCATACTGTGTGGCATTTACTCTTCGTTGATATGTTGGATTTGCAAGTCGCGTGTGCTGCAATTTATCATGACGAGTTATATTTAAAAACAAAAAAAATAGCGAATTTGGAGAAGTAACGACTAGCACGACCCCTCAGTCCACGCACCTCATTCCATGTTGCACGATTTGCCTGCGCTCGTGTTTTTTTCGATGAAATGTTACAAAAGATTGCTTGTTTCTTAGCAAAATCAAGTTTAAAAAAAATGTCAAGCGGCTCGATGTCTTGTTGCATGCATGCTCTAGCTAGTCTGTCCTCACCTTATTGAACATCATTGAGTGGGCGGTGCTTAGGCCGTGGTAGGCGTTCGTCACTTGTTGCCATGGCAACAAATACCGACTTAAGTTCAGTCAACGACTTAGAATACCGGTGTTAATCTTTGTTGGTTGTTAGCAAAGAATGGCCAGTAAAAAGGTTGACCATAATGACAATCGCTATCATTTTGACAGTTCCATGATATCTGTTGAATTGACAGTCGTGCTTACTAGAGTTTCAAATATAGAACGCAATGGATAGGTAATTATATCTAGTGCAAATTAAATAAATTAAGAGTTTCTTATCCAATGACATTTGACCCTAGAAATTTTTATTTGACTGAACAGAGTAGAAATTAAACGCCAAATAAATACTGTATTTTACAGTTTTAGCTATTTTTGGAATCGAAGCTCACCCAAATTAAATGTAATCAATTTGCCTTTAATAGGCTATTACACTGTAACATCGAAAAAAACAAAAATATTTAGTCCGTTTGTTAAATCACCAAAAAATGTTGTTCTTTTGTCACATAATCAAAAAATGACGACAATACAGCGCATCAAAGTTCAAGAGAGGGGGCTTGGCGTCACTGGACAGTAAAAAGTAACAGAAATTGTGACGTCACGCGAGATTTCAACGCGCTGTATCGTGGTCATTTTTCGTTTACATGACAAAGGAAAAAAATACGTGTCCAATATTTTTTGATAATCTAACTGACGGAGTAAATAGATTTTTTCAGTCAAATACCCTATTGTAGACTAATTCATTGCCCATCACCATTTAGATTCGTGAATAAACATTAAGAAATAATTCCCAGTAACTTGTCATTACCTGGCATTTACCAAAACCACAAATAAATCGTTTCTTATGCGGCAGTAGTGGTGGCCCCGAGTCGACAGCTACCGGTTTTAAAGTTCGAACTCAAACGTACAGGAACTTTTATTTTCATAGTGTAGTTCATCACCTTCCTATCACAGGTAGTCAGTGGCCCGATAGTCTGACAACCAGTCTTGCCAAGGGGTATCGTAAATCGTATTACCCAGTACGAACTGGGTTGTGGAGGTCAGGTAGGCAGTCGCTCCATGTAAAATACTGGTACTGCATCCGGTTAGACTGGAAGCCGACCCCAACATAGTTGGGAAAGGGCTAGGCAGATGATGACCTTTCTCGAAAAACATCATAAAGCGACCGGCATGTCCTAAAACTAAACATCAGACCGCGCAGATTCACCAACCCGCATGAGGCCATCGTGGTGTGTTACGTAGAGATTTACCTCATAGTACAGAGTGCAGGTATCTATTCCCAGCATTGGGACCATTATAAGCTGACGTTTAAATCGTTGTAAAAGCAAGTCCATAATCTATATTCTTCTTCTTCAACATTTCAAATTTCTCCAATTTTTTTACGGTTTTGTGTTATGGTTAAAAGGGAACAGGTCCTGCGAAAATTGGCATGAGAAGAAACTATTGCCGTCGCGCTGCGTCAAGCCTGCCCCCGTAGAGTGCGATAGGGACAGCTGCAGCTCAGACCAATTATGTATATCACAAATAGTTTGACGAGATCGACGATTCGTATTCCCTTTTTTTTCCTCGAAAACTGAGCCGATTCAATTACTTTCGACATTAAAATTTGGAGAAAGAGCATGTCTAGGTTTCAATCAATTTCTTTTATTATTAAAACTTTTCGAATTTAACTGGTAGTCCTCTAATCACAGTCGTAAAAATGCGGCATTTTCTGTCATTTTTGGAGGGTCATATTTTCTTTACATATTAGTTGCTGAAAAAATTACAGGGATTTTATGAAAAAAAAATTATTGCTCGAGGCATTATTTAGTAAGAAAAAGGGGGAAAATATTTGTATGGAGAATCGCAGCCCCTGTTTCCTCCTAATACTCTATTAAAGTACCGTTTATGAAATACTTACGTTAACAAAGCGGTAGGTAATCGATCAATGTTTATCTAAAGAAATTTTGTTTGTCATAAATTGTTGTCACATTAAAAATAGAACTCGTAGCGTTAAGTGTGTGAACGTTAAAGTGCCCTAAATATAAAATACTCTAAACTAAAAATAAATCTTATTCCTGACTAAAACTAAAAATAATATTATTAGAGTGACTTTTAAAAACGTCCACAGCGTTATAGTGCCCTAAATATAAAATAATTGGAACTAAAAATAAAAATAATGTCGAACTAAAAATTAAAATAATACCTATTATTTGATTAAGTTTAAATGAAAATGAAAGATTTAGAAGGTTATGAATAAATCGTGATAAATTTGTATCTAAGTAGGTATTAGTGTCAATATAATATCTAGGTATAAAATATTTGTTTGACTTATTAACGATCTGACAATAATTTACCGTACCTATTAGTAATAGACGTGAGCAAAAAAAAATACTATTAGATTTTATCCGGTGTGTAAGAACAGGTTCCCAGGTCTGAATTAATATTATTAATCGCGATCTATTTATTCATTTTTGTTAGCTTGTGCAATCCCACTCCTGAGCAAAGGCCTCAATTCAAAGGCATCATTCTATTCTTCATATAAAAAGATAAATCACTTTTTTTGCGGCTAGAAAAACAATATAATGAACGATTACCTAGTAGGTTCCTAATTACTTTAATTTTAAGGTCACATTTTAGGTTTAATATGTTTAAAAAAACAATTTGTTAGTGTTAAAAAAACATCGTGAGGAAACCAGCATGCCTGAGAGATATTTCTTGACGGCATGTAAAGCCAAGTCAGAGGCCCATGGGCGGCCTAAAAACTCTGACACAAGGTTACGAACTAACCACACGATAAAGAAGAAGAAGAAGAAAGAAGAAGTTAGTGTTAAAATAAATTTCTTTGAAAATTATTACACGAATATTGTGCAATTTATTTTGTGCAAAAAATAAGTAGGTTCGGGGCTAAAGCCGTCGATTAATAAAGTAACAACTTATATAGGAGAATAGTCTGACCCATTTGTAACCTTTTTCAACAATTCACATTGACGAACAGCTGTTATCCGCCCTTGCCTCATCCCCTTCCGACACAGAAGCGAAACACGATCAATAAGACGCACCTCCCATCAAACGAAACTACGTAGTCTTTACATCTCTGCTTATCCCGCAAAGAAACGTAAGCGTAACGTCGCCATATTAAAATTCACCGAAACGACCAAAGCAAAACACAAATAATGCCTTTTACACACGGACCGGATCAAATAAAAATTGGCTCGCGATTAATCAAAAACAAAACACGAAACACCAAAGATTAACATGGAAAGATTATAAAAAAAAACGTAAAAGAATGAAAAAAACATAACCAAGTCCACGGATCAAAATCATAAATCATGCTCATTATATCCGAACCGGATTATTTTTTACCGAATAAAATGTTCAAAAAAGCATCAAAAGGCTGTAGGGAACGCCATTTTGTAAGGGCACCGTCGATTTGGGCGGGAAAATGGGAAGCTATCAGCCAATCAGCGCCGCGCTAACCAATAGGCGTTCTAGAATCCCACCAATGGGAGGCGAGGACGGCCTGATCATGCGCTTTCGAGTCGATCCATAGAATTATAGATATAATACGGCAGTGTGGGCTTGGCCGGCGCGGTGACACGACGTGCGTGATAGCGAACATTTTTTTTTGTAGAAATAAATATGTCGAAGTGCCTAACCGTAATTATTAGTGGAATTTTTATTTAAGCCTTAACAACATTTTTGGTGTATTCCGTTTGTGATAGAACTATAGTGTTAAAATTAGAAAAAAAACTTTTTTTGCGTGTGTAACATAGACTTTTAAATAACAAATACATTTATATTCACAAAGTGTGATGTCATTGCAGTAAATAAACAACTGGATCCAGTTTTTAAACCACACAACTCAACTTTAAGCAAAAAATACCAAAAAAAAAAACGTTTGGTTAAAATACGAAAAAATCGCGGGTTTTTGTAAAGGACTTTTGGTTTAAAGTATTAAAGGTGATCACCGGTGAAGATATAACTGCGTCAGTGATGGTGATGGCCAGTGGGGGCGGTGGTGGACTGGTGCAGTCCCCACCCGACATGTTGCATCATCACAATATCATGGACACATCATCACACGTCGAAATGATGCCCAGTGAGTTTCTTTATTCATTTGTTTGTAACCGACTTCAAAAAAAAGGAGGCGGTGATGTATTACTATTGTATACAGCAGCATTTTTTACATGTTAGTATACCGATTTCTCCGTGATTACTTGCCGGATTTACGTGATTATTTTTACATCTTGTAGAACAAGCCCGCGCGGTGGTTTCACATAAATTTGATTGATTTTGTTTCAGTATTTTATGAATTAGCTCCTTTAATACGTATTTTTTCTCTGTGCCTATATTGACGACATGATGATCTTATAATAACTTCTAGTTACAATGAATAATTTAAAAAGAGTAAAATAAAAAACTTTTTGCAAAAAAAGGCTCGTAAAACTTTTTTGGTTTCGTTCGAATATTTGATGCTATACATATCATAGTTGACACATTTAAAGGAGGAACGGACATGGATTTTATCCACCAGTCTTGCTAATGGGTAGCGTGCCACCGACTGAGTTGTGGGTCAGACAGGCAGTCGCTCCATGTAAAATAATTATAT